>OW804095.1:66397495-68897495 GCA_942159475.1 Sthenelais limicola | reverse complement strand
GTATGTTTAGATAAACCCTACTTTAGGCTTGAGAGACGCCAAGGGAAATGGGGGAAAGGGCCGGAAGCATGAAATGAATAAAAGGGTGGCTTGCATGCTACAGGTCTTAAGCAAACTCAGTGAAGCTGCCGTTTGGAAGGAAACAAGCAAAAAGGGACAAATCAAACTATACAAGGCGATTTTGTTCAACGCCGTATCATGAACAAAAGACACTACCATAGCCGTCAAAATCCAATATATAGGATGAGTAAAACTTTAAGGAGCCGTAACTATTAACTCATTATGATGAACTAATCCATTTCGTTATTGTTACAAATTTACACCATGCGCATAAAAAAACTGACCATATAATAAATTCTGAGTAATATTTAGGTCCTTCACTAGGAAATTCACCGTCCCATTATTAGGTAACATTGTAGTGACACAGTCCAAGAACCCGGAGCCATAATATGTCTGTAAATGGATATTGATATTTTCCCTAACCATCCGATATGCAGGGACGATGTGGCGCAAAATATGAGATAGATGAATCTCAGACAATGAATATTTATTGCGCGAAAAATGAATGACATGCATTTAAATCTCAGGGGAATGCCATTTATAATTGATCGCGCCAGTAAGGCTGTTCGTTGCTGCTTCTGCATCTAAGGCAGTGGCATAACCCTACATCATGTGGGTGTAAGCTTGTTGAATATAATTGAAGCAAATATTGAATTATGTATAATATATGGGAAATCGGTGAGGACTAAAACACCTCACGAAACGTAAACGTTTTTGTAAGAGGGTGAGTAGAGGCTTGTTAATTGTGTACCTGCGGTCTTATCGGGATATATACAATGCTTCATAGCTTTTTACGGGATATAGCGCAGTTGTTATATAAAGTTTATACATGATGAGAGGTAAATACAAATATATCTACTTAGAGTCAGAGCTTTCTGATGTGCTACGTGTAACGTTTGGATGATGCCCGCCACTATGCATTCTAAAACCACTCAAAATGCGGAAGGTTAGCTGGACCACTTGGCTCGACGGAGTAGACCAGTGACTGGACGGAGGAACATACATACGCTGACTGTCCTAATCTCTACATCTATTATATAATAGTCTAACACAAATTTTCCTTCCCATTCCAAATATAGACACTACGATGTTCAATATGCAATTCTAGAAGGTAAGGCAAAGCAAAGCAAGGGGAAATATTGTTTTACCTGATGCCCGGTTGAGATATGACAGTATATCAAATCACAATATACACTACCACATGGTCTACCTTCATGCAGTGGCTAACGTGCCGACGATGTACGAACAAGTATTAACCTTCCCCTGATATTTGCTCAGTCAAACTTGTCACACCATCACGTCAACCTCAGTCTACGGCGTGCAAGCTCAATCAAAACACCACCAACGACAGCGAATTGACTGTGCCCCGCACGGCAAGATAACATGTTCTGTTTAATGTTTACTTTTTTTCAATCTCGGCAAACATGTGAGTAGATGGAAAACCAATACCAGAGCCAGTGCCCAAACGCGCTTTTACTTTGGTCCACTTTGAGGCACATGGAACTTCCGGCGCATTAGGATTACATGATTTGCAGATGACATGAAAATCAGTCCCTACATGGATTGACAGTCTCTAATGTCCCCTTGCATGTAAGTTGGAAAGGTCTACAAAGCCAGAAAACATTCTTAATGGCAGGATACTTCTTCATCGGGAGATGAGCAAAATGCCAACTTCCAACGGTGATCAGATGATGTCCCATACTATTGACTGACATATTTTGTATGAACAGATATACAGCGTACCTTAGCTTAGATCTTATGGGGGAGAAAACCCCAGGAAATCTGACAAAGTTGGGTAGAATAGTGTTAGTTTACGGTCAAAGATCCACTCCCAGATATAGTGAAATGACAGAAAGGAAGGTCTACAAAGGCATAACAGCTCTTAAAATAGCAGAAATCATTTCACTGGGATATAGACCTGAAATAGAAGATGACAAGGAACAGTTTGACCTTGATTTGCTCAAAGTGAGTTGTTTTGTTGCATCTTTCATTTCCTTTCTCCTTCGCTTCGACGGCCCTTTGAGCTAGAGAAGGAACTTCCCGGGGGTGGGAAATGTATGATTATCTCCGGGATAAGGTCGCTACGTGTTCTGCTTATCTTCATCTGCTTATCCCCCACAAGCAGGCCACACTTATGTTTCCTCATTGATATTCCTTTGGTATAGAAACTTACATGTATGAAAGGCCACACAAAATAGTGCAGAAGCAATGCATCACGATACACATAAATGCAACAGACAGCATATATAATCATATATGTGTATGCGAGAGAAGCATTGAGGAAATAAAAGAGAAACACGTATTCTTTAGAAAGTGGTCTCTTGCAACCATTGCTACAATAAGTTTTTGTAGAGTAGCGATGCTTGTGTCTCACCAATCATTCTACCGCTCCTTATACGCGATATTATTTGACCCGTGGGATAGACGCTTATGGCAAAGGAAGGGACCATTCATTTTCTTGCTGGACAGAAATATGACATAGCATGAAGAGCCAGCCAACTCCAGGTAGGAGTTTCTGCGCAGAATATGTCTTTACAGGTTTAAAATGGAGGTAAATAAGATGTATATGTGACAGATATAAAGCGCGGAAAGAGAGATGAGGGAAATGCTTAGCTCGAGTAAGAATTTAGATTTTTTGTTTGTTTCAGATTTATTCGAGCCATGAATATGTATCCCACTATAGCTCCCACTACCATACATTGGTCTTAACACAATCTAATGGGGAAGTTCTCAGTACCAACGGTTTCACACTACTCTATTTACAATAAAGACTGTATACTGGAATATATTGCTTGTGTTGCAACTTTTAGATCGATGTAAAGTTGATTAAATAAGGGTTATACCAAATTATCTGTCCTGCTTTCTAACAACATTTAGGCAATTTGTAACCTGGATGACCCGCGTGACTACAAATCAGAGAGCAGTGTGTTCTTTTTAACACTAATATTGATGATCGATAAGGGCTTTCATTTTACAAAGATAACCCTGGTTTAAAGCGTAAATACATTGATTGATTAAAATTGTCATCTGGGTGGTTATAAAAGTGGTCTAGATCCGCAAGAGTTATTTGAATAATTTCCCATCACCAGGACTGACGATGAAACTCCGACAAAGTATAGCACTCTCTTGCTATATAGATAGGGATGCTTAACCACAAGTGGTCTACTCCGGATGGCCCTGGAGGAAGTTCTAGAGATGACAGTCACCACGCTTAAGAGTTATCCACCACTGGTATCAGAGTCTAGCACACGGCTGGAGCAAATAAACTGCTTCATCCTGTCTTGTCTCCTTAAAGGGCCCAATACAGGAGGGCCCGGGGCTCAACATCACCCCGTGGTCATCACACGGCCTACTGGCCCTATTGTCCGGCCCAGCCAAGGAGAAATATCGCAGCTAGCCAGCTTAGCTTGATTGTAGCATTTGGTAGAGGCTTAAATTGAATCCCTCCCTTCACACTTTCAGCCATCTGGTTGCTGTGGTCAAATTGTGCTATGCTTAATTAAACACAGGCGCCTGGGCAGCATACACATTGCGCCGTCCATCTTTATGTATTTCTTCATAAGAAGGAAGGCTTTTGGGAGTATGTATTTTATGACATTGCTTATCTTTACTATGCGCCTTAAAGGTCAATACATCTAGGAGCTGTGTCCACACCAAATCATTGCGTTATGTGATGACATTGTAGTGCAATATTTTTGGACAGAATATTAATTATTCGGTACGGAAAGTGCAAATTTGTCTCGCACCAAGAATCAGTTAAAGTAGTTCTCAGCTCCATATTGAAGCTTCAGAGTTTCTCCCAGATAAAAGGGGTTTCTCGGATCCATGCAATCAGTTATTACATGTGTTCCCGTTTAAAAGTTTGGTAATGGGGTTAAAGCAAGAAGCTATAGACAACTTTGAATGACATTTTGAGCCCTAGCCAAAGTAATATGACAAATAAAAGCTGGGGGACAAAGGCAGGTTGGAGTTGCAATCTTGAAATCTGGATTTACAGTGAATTGATGTTAAAATCCCAACGAGATATCCGCTGGTATTACAAAACTGTCACTTTCTTTTGCGAAACTTTCTTAAGTTGTCCGATTAGTCGATTAGTCTCCTTTGTATTGTATTGATTTGAATTGCATTGCTTTTGCGTACAAATCGTACCGAATTTATAGGATTGGGAGGCATTATAAGAAAGGAAATACATAGTTTGTGCGATTTCAATCAGTCGTGTCAATTGTAGATGTAGTCCATAATGTTGAGAATCTAATTAGATAAGATTGGTTCGTGCTATAAAGACGGAGAAATTGATTTCCGTCCAATTGTAAGAATGTTGAAAGAGAGCAAAAAGCACAGAACATGCAAAGGAAATTATGGGAATGTTGACAGCTGTTTCTCAGTGAAGCTAAAGCCTTGCAATCTAAAGTTCGCAAATATTTCACCTCTTATTGCTTGTTTAATTAGAGCCAAGCCTTCCTAAGGCCACCCGTTTTTTATTGTAATGAGCAGTGAGTTCCCAGGAGTTTTAAATTCCAAACCTCTCCCGGCAAATGTACCAAATGAGCAAGCAAATCTATTAAAACAATTATTATACCATTTGTCCGGGCCGACCGAAGTAAATTATACAGACATACTTGATTTGAGTTCCATTCACTATTTATTATGTGCCCCTGGTATATAAAAATATTGAAATGCAAACCTTTGTTTTGGGTTTTATATCTTCATAGAGTATCTAAAGGCTACAAAAAAACCGAATTGAAATTACATGTACTATCAAAAATATTTCTATTGCACCCCAATCTTCGCACCTCACAAGTGGAATAAACATTTTGTTCTATTCAATATTTTTATACAGCAAGACATGACTATTTGTCAGGACCAAAGACAAAGACATATATATTATAATATAATGTTGTAATATATATTGATATGATCTCCAAACATTTCATATGGCCCCATTTTCATAACCCAGCACGAGGTTACATCTTAAGTTCGTCGGGGTGTTTTTGTGCCTGGAGGGGCGGTGCTCTGGCCGAGCGCGGCACCCTTGAGAAATTCGAACGAACGAACATTCATATCTAAAATCGTTATCAATAATTGGTGTAGATGAGATCTCAGTGTTTATATTCAGACCCGCACCTAGCTTCACCAAGGACAGTCCAGTGTTGCTATGGATCTCTTTCTTTTAAAATCATTTTATGACACTTTTCTAACGGTCATGCCCCATCAGGAAAGTTTGATCGCGTCACTTTGAACAATCTCACCGACAAGACCAGGCATTATTTATTAGAGGTTAAAATTTTAAATGTTAAGTTTATTTGCATTCATGTCTGTTTTTGGTACAATAAACCATTTTTATGGTTCAGCCATTCAGCAGGGAGAGCAACGAATATACTCAGCTATTCCTTTAAAGATGTTAATCAATGCCATATAATTTCTGAAGGCCAACCTCCAATAATCAAAATCAAACTAATTCTGAAGCGAAGCCGTAATAATCCTTGGTATCTCCTCAACAGTTCCGTGAGTAGGATTCATTTCCAGTAAATGAGATTAATTGTTATAATTTATCTAAAATGCATCATTCGTTTGGCACATTTCAGAGAAATAATCATGTTCTTAATTAAATTCTCCTTCCTTCCATATTAATTGCCCAGGGTAATTGACTGATGCCGTGGCAAGACAGCCTATTATTTTGAGTCCAGCAATTCTGTTTAAGATTGTCTCTGTCCCACCAAGAGATTCATATCATGAGACCACACCCCTTGGCTTCATTTAACACCACTATAGTTATGATAGTGTCCCATCACAGATTGCGGAAATACACATTATCTTGTATTTGATTTGATTCTTTTTATATTTGTCAATGTTTTTCATGGGAAGGAATTGACAAAAAGGTAAAGAAGCACCTGGATGAAGGCCACCACATACCGGGATGTTGGTGGCCGAGTGGTCTAAAGCGCTGGGTCGGCCCATATTTCCAGAAAAACAAAGAAATATTTCTTGTACGGCCATCCAACACTCGTAACATGTACAGCATATTGCATACACAAATCAATAAAAGGATGTTTCTCTGTCTTTAGTGCATCTAGATTCAATGTATACAGTAAGGGAACTGTAGACGTATAGACTACTGATAGAGAGAACAAAAGAGGAATAAAAGAATGCGCCTCTTCTCTGTCAATGTGAAGGACACGGTCGCATGCTTAAATAATGGCTTATTTACCGGAAAAGCGCAATAGTTTTCCCCAAAGTCTCGTGTAAAACATCACTCTTTGCAAGTCCCAAGATTCGAGTGCATGTAAACCGTTCGTAACAAAATTTCAGAAACTTCCCCAGAATATACAACAACTTTCTTACGTTCATTTATTTTGTACTAAAGCCTGTGCATGGCCTACAGTAATCCACGAAATTAACTTAGTTTTCATTCTGAATCTTACTAATTCATGAGGGATCTATAGGAACTAAGCCTAAAGTGGTTAATACCCAATTACTTGATGGGGCGTAATTACCCTGGAAGATTATACGACAATCTTGGGAAGCAGTGATGTCTCGTTTACATGGTTTTATTTGACATCGATGTTGCTAATCACGGCCCATTAATGTTTATAGACTTTCACTAGATACAAGGGGAAACTAAAGCATTTAGAATCAATGGCTAGCCGGGAACCAGACTTACCCTTGGGAAATACCAGACAGAAACTTATTGACATCATGTGCTTTCGAGCAAAGTAATTATATTATAGATTTCTGTCCATGTCGTCACTATTATATATATGCAGGTTTATCCATATTTAAAGCTATTTCCTTTGAATGCCGCTATGAAGTGATTAATTTATTCCTTGAAAAACTAATTAATACTTGACTTGGCTTTGGTGCGAAGCACTGAATAATGGACAACGCTTATGCATGTATGGGGTTGATTAACAATTCTTAAAGAGTGAATTATGCACCCACAGGCATGACAGAAATGACACGCATGACTAGATTAAGGTTAGTAACTTGTCAACTATGGCCGCAAGTCGGATAATAATATGATATAAAGCATGCAATCTCATCTATGAACAAAAGCCCAGTTGCTGCGAAATGATCAATCAGCTAATAGTCTATAGCGCTCTTGGGAGAAATGAAATTTATGTGGTCATGACCATCGTTCCCCATTACTTGTTTCAGCTCCAGAGCAGGATATCCCCAGCAATCTGTAGTCAAGGTTTTGTTATGTATGGTTGAATATTTGTCCTTACATTTGTTTACATGGGACACGTGCAAACAGGCACTGTATCTAAATTGCCAAATCGCTCGAGGATCACTTGATATCTGAATCAAAGTTTCCAATCGATATTTTCATGGAGTCTTGATGAGATGTTTTTATTAGTAGAATATCCATTTGGGCTTTTCTTTCTACCAGAGAAATTAAGTCATATTTCTGCCATTTATAAACTCACAGATCTAATCATTTGCATATTATTCTCAGGATATCTACAACTTCCGAGAAACAAAAAGAATTGGGGTAACGTTATGCAGGGGAGTTTACCAGATCAATTGTACTAATCCTTGACATTGGAGGGCGTTCTTCCGCATTTGGCCAACTAGATGGCTTGCATACAATATCTTAATTATCATATAGAAACCTCAAACATATGAAATCAAAGGTTATATTTGTTATTCCTAGCATCCCCTCACTCGCAGTTATTAAATACGTACATCACTATCAGACAGATAGAACATTAATAAATTCTAATACCTGTGTCATATGGGTATTTGTGATGCTTATATTAAAATGTTGAAGAGCTATTGAAGAACGGAGACGAAGGAGTCTAACGGCTGAGATCTCGGGATCTAAACTGAAGGTGTTATTGTTATATATTGTTCATTAACGACAGAAGGCCTCAACATAAATTAAACGCAATGTTCCATTACTACCAATGTTATCTTTACTGTGGTTAATTCGAAAACAAATTCAGATCTCTGCTCTACAGATCCATCTCGTCTAATCACAAAAAGTTGCCATCGTGAGTATACACTCCAACTGGAGGATAACTAATTATTCACATCTAAACAACCTCATAATTATTCATAAGAAGAATAGTTAGCTCATAGAAATGTCTAGGTAGAACAGCTGCAGCTTTTTTTAGACGCACTCCCTTGTACTTTATTAACGCACAATGGTTCGTTATAAGTTAAAATTTTCTATATAACCTGGAAGAATAACAAGAAGAGAGAATATATAGTTAATGAGATTCTTACCTGTGACAATTCTTCCCTGCCACTCGTCGTGTCCTGTTGGGTGACAGACATTGGCACGCCTTAGAAGAGTGTCTGTTTCCCATTATCTCACACTGGAATGATCCAGAGATTTAATCCTCTAACCCTTCATGTTAATCTGGGCCCAAATAGGCTTCCATACCGTGGTATGTATACACATCCCCCAGCTGCTGCTGACATCCTATGTCAACTTCACATGAAAGAAGAGCCAAGGCATATAAAGGACATAGTAAAAATGTGCAAATAAGCCATGCCTTCCCTTATATCGCTCACCACTGCCTTCTCACAGGCCTTGCTCGATTAGGCGTTCTTCTCTTTTATAAACACACTGGATATTCCTTGATAAGGACTTAATCTGCATAGACCATCCTTGTATGTCAGCTATGGTTTGTAAGAGTGTTACTTTAGCTGGAACATAGTTTCCACAGGATCAATCCACAGGGATATCGCTGGACTTTTCCTCATTTCCTGCTCTCCCGGCCTGCCGGACATTCTACAAAAAGTGACTCCTATGCGTACAAAGCACTCAGCTAGAAATAGGACTTAAGCAAAGTGACATAGTTTCCCCCTCCCTCGGATGTGATATAAAGTCGTATTGACCATATCCAGGAAGGTTGGATACTAAAGGACATTTGGGAGCAAGGTAGGTTGTAGGCTACAAACACCCTCCCAGTTCAATAAATAATGCTCATAACATAGATGCCTCTCATTTATTTATTGATGGTTGCCTTACATATTACCTGAGACTAGATTTAGATATCAGTTTTACCTCTGATAAAAACCCCTTGCTCTTTCAATTACACCCCAGAATTCAAGAGTGGACATAATTATTTCTCCAGCATAATCAGTGACAATCTGGATAATATACACCCAAGTATAATAAAGTTAAAAGCTGGGCAAAAAAACCAGTAGCTAAATGGTAACAAAACAAACCAGTTTATCTTATACTACTATCAATGGCATAAGTAATGCCAAAAGAGCCAGGATGAGTCACTCCTCAGGAGGACAACAGAAATACACACTGGGCCTTGCGGGGTAAATCGATACAGTCACCTGGCCACTCACTAATATCTCTGTTTCTCCAGGCAATATGGCAACAAGTTCTTCAGGGCTTGTCTATTCTCATCTTGTTCACACAGCTGTTACTCTGCCCCTAGAACACTACTTACACCATTCTACTCTTGTATCGTGCACAGTGTTTAAAGGGGAACAGAGGGAAATAAACCCTAATGGGATTCCTTTTAGGTATTTTAGTAAAGGAAACCTCTGGAGAAGCATTCTTTGAAACTCTCAGGAGACGGATTTTCAATGTTGGAATTTTAAAAATTAAATTATCTTTGTACCAGATGGCTATAAGGTTTTATACTTTGTACTTTTTTTTGTTTGTTTATGCATTAACTTTCAAATGGAATTCTCATGATCATGAAGCTAATTTGCCTAACAAATTATTCCTAAGAGTATTAACAAGAGGGGAAGTATTAATAATTTAATCGCCAAGTGCTTCATTTGTGTTGTAGACTGAGAAACCATTTTTTAAAAAAGACTACATAATAGAAATTATGTCACTATGGTGAGAAAGCAAACGCATTTGCCATTGGATCATAGTATTGAAATTGCGTTTCCTATTCACTTAACTACTCTGTGTGGCCTAAGCCATCTGGAGTTGACAGGCAATAAGCATGCTTGGCAACCCTGACCCTCCGTGACATAACCCTGCTTCCTGTTCAAGTCTATATCATTTAAGATACGATCAGAACGTGGACATGATCCTGCATATGGGGACATGAATGAAACATGATGTGCCATTCAGACATATCGACAGTATGAGTAAGCCTATTATGCAAACAGAATATTAGTGTCACTCTTCTCTATATACTCAGCAAGGTTTTCCCCTTTATGAATACATAACACTATGTGCACTGGCACAGGTTCCAACTAGGAGCAACAATGTTACATACTAACACATTCCTATCATTGTGCTATGTGGAATAGTTTAGTACCTAACGCCAAAGAAACTGCCAACTGGCCATCAGTAGTGCTTCCAGTTTCTATTGATACCATCTCATTTTCAGTCCCCGATGCCTAAGGGACAGATTTCACGAAAAGACAAGCACCAGTGATATGCATCGTTAGGTAAACACTATCTCTCAATTTCCATATGCACCTTGCCAAGCAATAGTGGAATGAACGTATGAGGATGCCGCGGTGGGGTTGATCCAACTTGACAGCATCTGTCCGAGGACATTCTCTTCCCAAACACTTTCAGCCCTGAAGGGGGTAGTCTTGATAAACAACGCAGTTATCAGGTAACTAATGATGAACAAAATAGTGCTGTCCCTCAACATTTTACAGTATAGTTATACCTTACCATTGGTGAATCCCTTTCTAAATCATTATTGTAACCAGTAGTCACTTTTTTGCCCTGTTAGAATGCTCTGCCCTAGCGTATTATAGCTCCTGAAGTACGAAAAAATATGCCTAACCTCACATATAAATGTACTTGCAAGGCGTGAACAGTGGCCAACACCAATACCAGCGTTTGTCATTAGGGACCCATTCAAGCTTTGAAACATCGAGTCCCAACTGCAAGGAACACTAACACCAGTAACATTCCAGAAAGCTTTGTAGCATTAGAGCGATGCCAGATTAAAATGAACTTTCAAATCCCGATACATCCTTTGCACCTCATATGATACGAAATGATGGGATCTCCATTCAGTAAACTGATTGGTTTCAGCTGTAGATTCAACATTGATGCTATTAATCTAATTATAGAAGTTGATAATAATGATGTTGTCACTTCTCTGATCATTTCGCATTAATTCATTAATTTTGTTTCTACGTTTGGCAAGTATGATATTCCAGTAGTGTGAGAGAAACGAGATTAAGACATTTAAGAAGGAATCAATGAGAGGATTGCATGGGAGAAGAGCCATGAGAATCTTGCAGTGTTGCCATCATTGATTTGTTAGATTCCATTGCCCTTGATATCTATCCCATCTATCTCATTTAGCCTCAGAATGTGACACTGACAACTGTTAACTAGTTGTGAGTATGACTTTTTACAAAAAGATTTCCCCTGAATTAGAATATCTAAATGCATACGCAATGTTACATATGAAATGATATTGACCTAGCAAATCCTTGCAAATATATGCTGCACTTCTGGTATGGATAGAATTTATTCAGGTATTCATACCAGTATATATCCATCACGATTCTGTGTATTCATTTCATGGTGCATACCTGTAAGTCACGCTGTCCTGTCGATGTTAATAGAACGAACCCTAGCGTAAGCCCATTTTCATATACTACTAGCACTGGGAAATAAGTATCCATAGCGTTGTACTCCGAGATATACTTTGAGTGGAGGAAATTATAAATATCCCTCATTAGCAACAGTTAGAAGAACTAATCACGAAAAATCAGGCACTCATATTCAAGTCAGCATCGAGATAAGTGACCACATGTGCCATCACTGTCAATAGATGGAACTTATATCATGCGGTGTAAATCCATTCTCAAGATAAAGTCTTTTTTATTATGGGTCCTAGCTGTTGGAGATCCTGTCTAGAATGAATCCATGACTGTATTTATTGTGCTACAGTCAGGTACATAACAAATTAGTGGCTGGCCAGCGGCTCTTCCTCTCTCCCCTTTCGTCCTCAGTCACTCACCGTAGGAGTAGCAGAAACAATTGGATTCTACACACACATGTATCGCACGGAAGTGTCTCATATACTTGTTGGCATATCCACCTCTCTAAGTCCTGACTTCGTCTGTTCAGCTGCTAGATGCTCAAGCATGTAGTAGAGGAGGAGTCAGTGAGAGTGTGGGAGAGAAGGAGAGAGGGTCCGGTCACCTGAAGCATCGAACACTGACTGACTACTGGAGGTAGCGGACACATGTTCTGCGATGCCTCCATGCGGTGTGGTAATCTGAATGGGTGCTGGAGGAGGAGGAGGAGGTGGAGAGAGAGGGAATGAGTGAGAGTAGGGCTAGGACAGTAGAGGGAACACTATATCTGATACTGCTGACTAGCCAACATGGGAAGCGGTGAATGATAGACCTGGAGAAGGAACAAACAGTAGAGAAGGTCCCCCCATGCATTGGCTTCTCACTTGCCTCGGATAATGATGTCAGCAGAAAGAGAGAGGACTGTTATCTCCGACTGTAGGTGTCAGATGCATATACGTGAAGCCTCTCTGAATGAAAGCATTAGCCTCTGAATGAAAAGAGTTGATTACATTGCCAACTTCTCACTCGATTGCAGGAGGTAGAAAATAAAGATTCTCAACATTGCTCTGTGATCTTTTCAAATGTGATATTCCTCATAATTCAATCTTAAAAGTACGAGGTCTACTCTTTGTTTATAATTTACTTCAAACACTTCAACGAGTAGAAGCTATACGATAAAAGGATTATAACACGATGGTGTACATCTAGTCAATATTCCCCATGTAAATTGCTGGAACGAACCATTCCACGAATTCAATGGAACTGATCTATTCAGAGGAAAATAGGGTAAATCCGACAGGGTTATAATTTCTGCACAGAATTTACTGGTAAGCACTATCCTGGCTTATATGTGGCCTTCTATGGTGACCCGTCTAATACATCTTCTAGACATCCCAGATTGTAGAATACAGTTCATGGCAACATCTATACATTAAGGTTCCTACATAATATCGATTACACGCATGGTACAGTAACTGCTATTTCCAGTTATTCACCTTACCTTCAGATTTAACTTAATTAGAACACATGTTAGGGAACTTGATATCAGTATTTCAATTGATTGTACTTTATCTTTTAGAGCATTGAATGCCTGTAAAACAATAGATACTGATCTCCTCCTATACCTATATAATTGATGCACATGTTTGATATTTTTGTTCTACATACTGAACCACATATATAATCATTAATAATAAATCAGTCTCTATGTGCGAACAAGCCGCTGTGGCTGCGTGAATGGTTTACCGTTAAGACCTATAGTCAATTAAGAAATTGAATCACCAAACGTTCACGTTACGTTGATATAGATATCACCCCGAATCCTCCGTTTATTTAAAAAAATGCATTGAAAAGCATTTTAAAACGATCGCAATCTATCGCATCTTCAAAGGAGAAACGAGAATGACAACAACTATTATACTCATAATATTGCAGGCATACTTACAATACTGCTGACAAAAATGTTCTTGCAAATTTAGAAGGCCACTTACCTGGAAGAAAAGGAATGGACAAAATTAGCAAACTGCAAGAACAATTCAGGTACCAAGAGAAAACGCTTACTGGCAATGCAAAAAGAATATTTTCAATATGAGAATTGTTTCCTAAATGTCAGTCGCATTATTCGTCCTAGCTTAGAATTTCATTCCTGGATATTGTTTCAAGGCAAGACAAGATTGATAAGAAATAATGTAAATGATACGAGACAAGACATGATGTTTTATGATACATTAAAATGCATTAAACATGTTTTGGTTAGTTGTCATTGACAGGGTACTCCTGGATGAAAATAAGAAGCATGAGTCTTAGAAAAGGATTAATTTGTTAGAATGGGAGCACTCATAGTTTGCCCATTTCTTACATACTGCTGTTTCACATAGATATCATAGCCTCAATACACATAAGGAATGGGTACGTTGTTTCTCGTTCTGTAAAGTCAATACTCTCGCGACCTTACCTTGACTGAAGGGTGATCTATATTAGGTTCTTTTTCAGATAAAAATGAAGATAGTGTTTTGTACTTTCAATGTGACAGTTCTTACACCATTCTAGGGACCATCATTTGTAATTCCCGAGTTCTTACTAACAGTGTTATCATCTGGTAAGAACATTGTTCATTCGTGATCATTTCTCTCCTGTGGCCTTATTCTATTCGACATATTAGATGAAACCCGACCCATGAGAATGGTCTGAGCCCGCTTGGGTTTCCCAGCACGAACAAGGAGTTCAATGTCTTTAGCATTCTGAATGATGCTCCAGAGGAAGTATCCCTCAGGGTTATATTAATTCTGTGTAACATGTAAGAAGGTACCCCCATGCAACAATATTAATTCTCCCACAGAGGGCTTTGCACTGCGAAGCAAAGCAGACCCGGGTGTATGGGAGCCTTTAAAATGATTGCTTAAAGCTGCATTCTGAGCTATTACGACAAAAGAATCATATCACGTTTACTCATAATTATTATGACTTGTAGGACTGAATTGATCGATATTCTGCTGCTGTAATAAATTATGTCATTATGTTTATAAATACAAAATACAAAAAGTCGAATAGGCCAAGAATATAGGAAAGGATTCCGGAGGGTCTCCCAATTATAAATGTGGACTTTTATGAAGGACTGTAGCAAAGACAATCAGACAAATTCCGCGAAAACGTTTGCCAATTTCTTTTAGATGGGTTGGAAAAGAAGATAACAAATAGTGAAAATCTTTATTTTTTCACCGATGTTACTCTGTAATTGCAGCTTTAATGTGGAAGAAACGAAGGTTTTTTAGGGCAATGTCTCGCGAAATGCAGCAGTTTGGAAATGGATAACAAGAATTTGAGCACAGGGAACAATGACACTATATCTGTACATCGTTTAACCTGGATACATTTAATCGCAAAACTGTCATATTAATTAGGACAATCACGTCGAATAGGGAATTCAAGACCATAGGACATGGAAACTGAAGTATGGGAGTAAGATTATCAAGCCTGAAACTTTATTCGTTCAGACGAGTGTTTAGTGTCTTGGAAGGGGGAGGTGGGGTATCTTAATAGTAAATGTAATATCTAGGTGATCGAATTATTTTTCCGGTATTTATGAGGCGTCCTACTAATTAAAATATGGTCTCATACAATTTACCTAAAGCTTCTGATGAAGGAATAACATCCATTCTCCATAAGACCCATGGTGATATCCATCGCCTTATATTTCAAACATGAAACTTCAAACATTCTAATCTACTATAATGGTCACAGAAATAATGTAGCCAAAATAGGAAATACAATTAGGACCACAAATTCCATTTTGATGGAGGCTTTGGTTATCGATGATCCCAAATACAGCAGGTATCAATATAGCTGACTTCGCTTTATTCATTGATCATGGATCAGGTCCAGGATATCGTACCAAATCAACATCTCTTTATGTTGTCTACTCTCAACATGGTCTTAATTATCATTCTTATCATATTATTGGTCATTAATCTCCCTTTTCAATATTATTCCAGTAAAGTTCATCGTTAATAATAGAATAATAGATTGCAACTAGCTTCCTGGAGACTTATCAATTATTAATTGCAGTTTGAGCATGGACACTCTTGAATAAATTGTGAAACGTGGTACTGAATGCTTATCTCAGAAATGTAGGTATTATGACACTGGAGTCAAGGTATCCCTTTACAATATTATATACTGATTACCGTGCCTGTGTTAATTGTAGTTAAGATTAGAAGAGAGTATCATTAGTCTTTCAAAGAACACATCTAATACAATTACAAATCACTGGAACGCTACGTTACTATGTGAATAACCTTTTTGTCATCTAGTGACGACATCACAAACATGAAGACAATAGTGTATATATGTAAATACTCTCCACGGCTGAATACAAAAACCATTTTTCTTTTATGTTACCCGTCATGGTTTGAGCGAAATGTATTTCTACAATAAATATTCTGACAAGATGATTTCACCATCAACAACCTAGAATCTCTTTTGGGTAAGCACAAACACACACACGCCCGGACCTTTTGTATAATGCAAGAGCACATTCGCATAATCATCCAATTTAGGTCGTCTGAAAATGAGGACATCCTGCGAAATAAAAATGACATGAAAACTCTGCTCTTTTAATTTCAATTCAGATTGCGGTATTCAGTTAAAACTTAGATAATAGTAAATTCACAGATACGGGGGTGGAAATCAATGTCTTTGGGGATCACGGAATAGGGGTCGATAAAAATGATCAACCTGGAAATTGATACACTTCCTACAGCTAGTATCTCTATTTCCGAATCAGTATTATTAATGGAAGTGGCAGAGATTGATTGATTTTATTCTGATGACTCAGATTTAAAAATATGATTCTATCCGCTGGGGCAATGATTCAATATGATCCAAAACGTAACGTTCCATTATTCAGTCGGTATAGCCTTACCATATCAATTGTATCTAGAAAATATCTTATGAGACTTGGGGTGGTCGCCGTGCGAATAGGTCGAGTCCTACGAAAATGGTGCACTTTTTCCTTTCAATATAATTTGTATTGGATTTATATAATATTTGTTTTTGTTGGATTATAACGATAACTGTCAATTCCGATATGCTATTATAGGGGTCTGGAGAGAAGGAAAGACAAGAATATAGTGAAATTTACATATCATGTTAGAAATTGTCACCGATTACTGATATAATTTCAAGTTTAAAGTTTTCCAGCTATTCAGTTTGATAATTTCAAGTTGTATAGTCAAGAATGTGTAATTCTAAACGAAATTTAAGATTAACCCATGCGTAATGCTATGAAACGATTTCATTGACTGATATTATCAAATATACTGCGTTAGTTTTAATAAACAATAAACTTTCGTAGGATTTCGACCATATCAGTTCACGTAATAGCTTTATTTCGCAAGGTTATACATTAGCGATATGTGAATGTCACAATCTGCTTTCGGGAATAGGTACATTTCGTGCAGTGAAATAAGTGTTAGATGCAATATATCATCACACTGAACCAAGATAATATTTCCTGAAATGATTTTTGCTGCTTAGTGCTATAGCAAGTAAATCTCTATTTATCGTTTAATCAGGGATTAAAGAAATCATTTAAATCTATCTTAATCGTAAGAATTAATCGGTTAGCTTGTGCCGCACACACACTCACTCGGATGTTCACCCACCGTTTTCCACTTAGAGTGAGGTCTATTTCCTCATGGTATTGTGCCTGTGAGAGATATTGCTGACTTTCTTGTATGTAGGAAGGTATGGGCACAGGAATGGGAGGGTCAACAGGAGGCACCTCCCAGTCAACCCACCCGCCAACATCTTCCTTCTTAGTACTTTTTCTATCTCCAGCGGAGCCACCGTCGCCGATGGTGAAAGAGGCAGATTTACTGTCAATACATAAGACGTCAGAAATACTTACATTCACCCATAGGAACGAACACAGCTTTATGTATATTGTTGTTCCATATAGTCTTTTTGATATCAAAGCAATCACAGAAGTCAAGAGAATTGGAAGTATGAAATTGGCATGTCAAATAACCTGAAAAGCAAAGTATGAAGCAAAGTATCAAACATTTCTTGGCTGTTCCCGAGACACCTGAATCTAACTTAGACTATAACGATTGTATATGCAATGATTGGTAGAGTATGACTCAAGTTTTGAGTATGGATGTATATCTAAACATCGGAACGTTGAGACAGGGATGATAGTGTAGTGATGTTGCTGAAAGGTAATATAATTCCAGGAATCATATTTTTAAAGGTTGCTAGTTTGTTGAAGCTATATAATGCTTTTAAATACACGAAGGCACGGTATAGATACACTCACATAGATGGTTGAACATATCCTTTAGGCCTTCAAATAAACTATGGCTGAGGTCGATATAAACATAAATCTTGGAACTAGTAAAACAGGGCCCTCAATAAATTGCTACTGTGTATATAAGCATGACCCTAAGCTATGAAGTGCATTGTATTAGAAACGTAAATAGATGTTTCCCTTGAAGGACAATCCCTATTTCTCTATTCTATGCGGTATTTCACAATGGAGTATTTATAAATGAAAGACATAGCTATATCAAAGTATCGATTTGCTTTTGCCAGGCTTAAATGCCTCAGTAATATAATGGATAAAGAGAAGGGGAAGGTAGCCTGGGGCTCTGACAGCAGTTGCAAATGGCGACCTCTGCCAGGATTCGTGAGTTGAATTTCAAGTGAGAATAGATGAAAGACAGACGGTGGTAGTCGGAGTGGCATCTTTGGGGACCCTAGTCCACAACGCCTCAGCGCTTCCAATCCTATTCAATATTTCTGTGCTAAGCTTCTGGACGTGACTTCCTCATTTTGGGTGGTCAGCTTTGTTATAATCAGAACTGACATATACTGTCAATACTCTTTTTCTTGAATTATTTTGTTTAATTTTGTTCATTCTTCTGGATTAAAGGGTCGATAAATAAATGATGTGGCTACTTTCATCTTAGAATAAAAACCCTTGAATTAAAAATGCTTTTCTTTCTGAAATATGCGAAATTATTATGGAAATAGTTTTTATCAAATATGAAAAACTGAAAAATCTAACATAATTTTGAAAACTGCTAAACATCAATCTTGGCATAACAATTAATCACAACGTTTTAAAAACAAGAAAAAGCAAAATCTGACCATGGATTTCCCCATCCACAGGGGCACTGGAGTTATTTACCATTCTATTCACACCACTAGAGCAATAGGTAACTTTCTGATCAATCAATAGAAATGTCAGGTAAATTCAATACATCCTGGAACAGGAACGTGACTGTGAACCTTGGACCTTTCCTCACCCAATACATCATTCTAATTATTCGCACCGATCGTAGCAGCCTTCGGCAGTGACGTATGGCTCATTTCTGGATCATTTAGAGAGGGCAGCTCTCTTCCGTCCATACATTGTCTGATAAATTTGCTGCTACTTAGCGTAAGCACTAGTTTGCTATTAGCATCCATATAGGAAGACGTCCTTGCAGCGTAGTGTTTAATTATCGTTATCATTAGTTGCATTACCTCACAGAAATATAGGTCAGAATACAAACGATAAGTTGTTGAAGTTGAAACGCAAAACATCCTTAGTGAAAAGGGGGAAAGATGTTAATCACAGTTCGGACTATTACTGACGGCGTCTCGTAAGCCTTATTCTTAATCCCCAATTCCCGATAAGCTCCACACTGCCTAGTTATAGGAAACAAGGGATCTGATCTGATAATGTTGTGGTATATGCGTATATATGCGGGTGATGAACGGTCCTATGTCTTTAAAGCCGAAACACAATATAGGAATCCACAGATTTTCTTTTTGAATAGCAGAAACATTATAGTCTTAGGAGTAATTGTTTAGCATATTATAGTAATCGTATCATTATTTACAAGCAGAACCATAAGAAAAGAAGTCACCTCCTCTCTTACAAGGAGGCAGACATATTGGTGACCAACAGCGCCACTGGTGGCGATTTACATGTATTGGTGACGTCACTGGCCCTCATTGTTTGATTGGTCACCCTACTCGGGACATACATACATATGTAAACAAACTTCAACCTTACAACAGATTAATGTCAAGCATTGATATATACATAAATATAGAATATATAGAGGGTGAGAAGTTTTGGATACTCATGAAGACTACTTTTATAAGTAAGTAGGCTATTCCCTTACCCAAGAGACCCCCGATTTTAGTCAGCAAATCTCTTCCTGCTACACAGAAACTGAATGCCATACGCGTAATAATGGCGGCGACGGCGGGAATGTTTTGACACTTTCACTCCTCTCCCCTGCCTACCCTAACCCCCATTAGCTTTAACACCTTCCCCAGCATTTGTTTATGGGTTATTCAGACTCAAAGGTATCCCGTTGTGCAATGCTAGTCATTTGTTTATACAAAAAACTGACTTAAATCAATTGAAAAATTGTATGTCCACTCAGGTGCAAGACAGGGGCAAAGGCCTGCACCTCGTTGTGAGTTGTGGTTCATATACGTCATCAGAGGTCACATGACTTACAGCAATGGCGGCATCCATACAAGTTGTCTGCTATAATTAATTCCATGTAAAATAGCTCCCCACTTCTTTAATAGGTGAGAAGTACATAAAATATATAGATGAGGTTGTTGGATACGATTTTCCCGCCCAGAAAATGTACACATGATATCCTATGAAGTTTCGGCTTTAAGATAGATCTCTCAGAAGGTTCAATCAGTGAACGAAAGAAGCACTAATTTTCTGCCTTGGCTCTTGCCACCTGAAATCCTGATCCAAGGTCTTGTCTGCAGCCTTAAAGAAAGGGCCGACGCGTGACCTTTGATAGAATCCAGATGAATAAAAACAACATAGAGTTAATGGATAACGTGTGTTCATGTCCTTGGCAAACGTCTAGCTTGAAACGATTCATGACTCAAGAATCAACATTGACAGGTCACCAATTGGATACAATCCTGGATTATATGATAGATGATACAACAGGTATAGATAGATCAAAAGTCAAAAAGATCACATTAGTGATTCTGCTTTGATGGACAAAGATCAGTGCGACCTTTTTTGTATTTATTTCCACTTTGGTCTATTTTAGTTGCACAGGCATTACATCCAACAGCGGCCTATCGAAACAACATTATATGGAAGCGAGTGAAGATTTTACACCTTCGATTTGAACGTTTGAAAAGGACTAAAACAACTGAATAGATGGAATCGACTCAAAACAGAATGGAAGTGGGACTGTTTACTGCAGTTCATTACATCTACCTTTATTTATCCAAATCCAAGCGTAAATAACCAGTGAAACTAAATACATGCGAATGGGCCAGACACTTTCCTTCGGGCTCGCGCCATTAACTTCGTCTCCAATGCATTGCAAGCCCCCCTCTCTGCGAAAGAGGCAACTAATCAAGATTACCTGGCTTTTGAATGAATGGTTGAGACCCGGTTGGAATAGACCTTGGGCAATTCCCACCAGGCAGTGCTAAGAGCATCTAAGGTGCGAAGTTTGGCGGAGGGAGATATACAGGATGTGTAGTCACGGAATGAACCGGAAGTGTAGTCATGAAAATGGAGAGGCAGGAAGTAAATGGGTCACATGAAAGTTTCGAGGCACCATAACCCTGGCGCTATCATGCGTCTGGAATATCTAAAGTATCGCGAATATTGACTTCTTTGGTAAGGATTAGGAGGGGAAAATTGCTGGAATATAAGCTATATGGCTTATATGACTCCTACGCAAAACTATTATTGCTTCAGTTATGTGTCAACAAATCTTTTAAGGAAGCAGGAATCGCATCCAAAAGAGAATATAGATCTATATAGAATAAAATTTAATGTGAAAGGCTAGGGTTCATATTTTGTAGAAGTCAGTCAAACTTTAAGATTATGCGGATAGACAGGATAATCAGGCATGCCAAATTGAATACAAGTTTTGCATTGACCGGTTAAACTTCTCCAACCAACCATGTGCCAAACTTCAATTTTCTCAACGGAATTTGTTTTACACACCTATAGGTTCTCTTGCAAGGCATACTCTATACAATTATAAGTGTATACTTTGAACAACTTTAACACGTGCAAAGAATAAACATCAAATAAACCTAAAGCATCTATGATATAGAAAGGGGGTAGCTAGATTTGTGGGTATACCATCCCTTTGTACGTTATCAAACTTCTAGTCAGACGAACTAAAAGCAGCAAAGTCCTCGGATGATGAGACCTTATCTTTAGAATTTAATAAGCGTTGTTGCATCATATAATTATCCCCATCCATCTCGCTTTTCAACAGAGATGGCCTCCTGTATCAATCAGATCTAACTTCATTCTAGGATCTTAGCTATCTAACAGTAGGCAGAACTTTGAAGCAATTGCTGGCCGGCCGCTGTGGGAAGCCAAGCAGATAAGATACACCGGAGAATGAGCACCAATGCTGACAATCTCCTGCCCTGTATCCCCTTGAATAGAGTGTTAGATACCCTATACTCTCTCACCCATATGATTAGATAATTCAACAAGATCGGACAAGCACGTACGAGGGATTAAGTCCCCACTGATGTTCCATCAATACACACTAACTCAACATAATGGTTGGCGAGGTGGTAGGAGGGTGAAAGAGAGATTGAGGCTGTGGAGCAAATTATTTTATTCTAATTCCATTAACAGATCATATTGAATTATGTATACATATGGGCTATATTGGTTTGTCCCAAGATGTATTCACTTTTTCGTTCATGAATTTAACGATTATTTGTATTAGAAAATAGTCTTATAGAAGGTAGTCTTATAGATAGTCTATAAATTAATTATCCAGATGTAACTGTGTTCGCTAACCTGAATTATAATGATTTAGAATGCAAAACGATGAAATTAATAACTCGTCATAGATAAAATAACATATATTAGAAAGCATTTTGATCATGGTGGAAAGCGTCATAATTGTTCCACATAATATAATACAGTGTAATTAGTTAAATTTAGTTGTATCAGAGATCGTGTTGTTAGTCTCCAGCCGATAGCCAGGTAAGAAACCAATCTATTTCAGAATGATTGAGTGCCTGGCAATGGATGAATCGTATTCATCAACTTGAACTGAATTAATCCAATAAACGGTATGACAGCATGTGATGTTAGAGCAATTGTTAGGCTCGTTGAGAAATTAAAGTGATTTGGTGTGGGTTCAAGGCATGAATATACTTTCCTTAATGTAATGCCTAAGACAAACCATCCTGAATAATGCCTGCATAATTAGAGCTACAGATATTATATAAAGGGATCCTTTGCTCGATCGCCGTCTATGATGTGACAACTCTTTTAATATGTATTTATTGGTTTGATTAATGAAGAGCAGTAATTGGTATTAGAACCATGGCATGGTTTATACAACATAATTCATTTGTACAGAAAGAAGCTCAAAAACATTTAATTTTCTTGAACCTATAATGTATCAATCAACTGCCAATTAATAAAAACAACAATAACTCTGAATGTGTGGGTTGTGGTGTCATTCCTTTAAATTTCTTTAATTCTCTGATTTTGTGCATACTGCTAAACTGAAAATGGTTTTCAAAGTTTAATTAGGTATCTTTTCAATCCAAAACCTATTCTATGGTCAACCCCCAAATTTGTACACATGGGAAACCAAGGCTAGTGATGTTGCGAGACAATAGTTTAAATGAATAAAAATAATGAATAAAGGTTGTATTGAAATTGATTTGATGATAGCAGAGATTTCTTCCAAATGTTAATAATTATTATAATGATATCATCATAATATAATCAAGATGGAAAATTCTAACATATCTTATAATTATAAGACGGATAAATGTTAAAATATTGAAATTAGAAACTCAATCCCAGGTTTGGAAGGTAGTACCAACAAAAGATTCAATGAACGCTTCGTAAGAACTATTCCCTAAAGGATTCCACAGATGTACTTGATTATGAGTAATAAAAAATGTGTTCAAATCAGAATCAAATAAAAAGATTCTTTGCTAGTGGTAAGAGGTAGGAGGTAGTTAAATGATGTCACGGTCAGGAACCCTATAAAATCTCTGTTTACTTGAAAAATTGATTCTGAAGGTTACTTTGTAAATAACTGAGTCAAATTGTGTAATAAGTGACAAAGGAGAAGGACGGAAAAGGTAAAACACAACAGAAAAAAAACAAGGCATCAGTCGTTCGATGGAAATCCCTTACAAGCCATGGGAAATTGATCTCTTATTTATGATCGTCAGGCAGTCTCCTACATTCATGATCACGTGGGATTCGTGGGGAGGCTAAGGAAGGGATAGATCCTTGATTCTGGGTAAAGGAACTTTGAGGTTTCTGCAACCCCTTCAAAGGTTGGGCGACTTGGGGAGACAAATTGTATCTGACACATTCACTAGACGTATGGGGACCACTGGGCGGGAGCTTCCTTTAATAAATGACACAAAGATTGACTTTCAGGAGGGGATCTTTGTCTTTTCCAAGTTGACCTAATTGTCATGAATAAAAAGGCTTGTCTCAAGACAAGGAGCCAGAATAAATAAAGGATTAAAAATGACTAATCCAAAGACAAATTAGACACGTTTTATTGCATTGTAAATAGTATCTTACCAAATGGAAATTCCTTTTTACCGAGATAGAAAAGGCGAAATGATTCATCGCAACTAGTCCCTCAAGCAAAGTGTATACTGAATGATGTCCACGATGATTTCATTCTTTTAAAATATAATATCCTCTATACTCTTGTTATAAGATACATTGAATAAAATACGATTAGATTAATTATAGAAAATACACTGCATTCCCATCCCTGATTGAATTACCCTTTTTCTTAATGAAAATCAACATCTAATATAGGTGGCCCATTTCTGGAAGACACATATATTATGACCCAATTCCGGGACGAAGCTAATAGAGTGGATCCGCTAGGTTGTGAATAACATGTGACAGACACCGAACGCTCGCTTGCAGATATAAACAATATGTTACCGATTCAGAAAAAAAAACAAGAGAACAAGAAGATCAAACACTCTTTGATAATTCTACCTAATATATATATATGTTCTGTCGTGTGCCTCTTTGAGACGACAGAAATAGACCTATTCGAAAAACGCATATATATATGCATCTTTATCTTTGATCGAAAATGCAAAAGATGCACGGGAAGTACAAAAGGGAATAACATCCAGTGGGTCGACCCCTAAGTGAGACAAAATCTAGGGACTATACCGTGGGCGGCAGTACCTTCAGCCAATGACCCTAATGCTGGATCCATAGTGGACCCATAGGGAAAGCCCGGAGATAATGGTAATTTGTTTATACTACTCATGGGCTTCGGGTGCTCAGCTGCGGCCTGAATAAAGACATTTTTTTATTTATTAGGAACACGTTTGAGAAACAACCCTCTCTCCATCATATATTTATCCTGTCGTACATTTCCTTAATTGACACGTCAATGTTGTCGAATATATTACATCTTATAATGAACACTGAACAGTATGTAACCACCAGGCAACAACTAATCTGGAATAAGGAAAGAGCTTCTCTATTTCATCATCCATTTCATCTTCGGTTCCCCCGATATAAAGCGATCTACCTTCCCCCTACGAACAACTAATCTAAACAAGAGACCGCGTACAATATATATTAGAAATAGTTTAAGGTGCAGCATAAATCAACAAAACTTCTGATGTTAAAGTATGTAAGTGTAGATAACCAGTAATCGGTGTTAAAAAGTGCATGTATACATACAACCGATGAAATGATAGCGAACAAATAATGGCATGCTGACGAATAATCTCTTTTCAATTGATCCACATGTAAAAGATATCAATTCGAAAAAAGTGTCAGCATCATTCCACTTCTTATCATATGGTATAGGGAGGGCTTCATGTGCCTGTGGGCATGTTGGTAATAATAAGGATTAGATCCAGTTCTCACTGAGGGTAAAGATTGATCATTTTGATGCCGTAGTGTAATCACGAAACACCACTTTCAGCATCTTGTCCCTCGACGAAAGCTTCTAACTTTTGGACAGTTGATGTGTGTCGGTGCAAGGGGGCGGGGGGGGGGGGGGCTTTATCCCTTTAGTCACTGCCTTAAACCGCCTTGGGGCTATAACCACCTTAGGCAGGGACTAAAAGGATTAATAACCTCCAATTCGAACCGGATTGTGCACTGTTTCTGTATAATCTCTAGCACCCCCCCCCCCCCCTTGATGTCGGTCACTAATCCTGTCATGGATTACTTGAATTAACACATTGGTTAGCTCTCAAGTGTGCATTCTGTTGGATTTCCTTCAATACAGAAGAGTATGAAAAGGGCAGAGTATTGTTATAGAGACGGTAGAATGCAGTCAGTAATAATTGCAAGCTGTCGCTCTAAATTACCACGCAAAGATAATGGATCGCCTTCATGAAAGACAAATGTACAATGATGGATACGCCAGGTAATTTATGATAATACATGGCTCGGCCTTTCATATAGCCATCAATGTAAACCTGCGTGATAGATAACCTTATCTCTATATGAAATGTAGGACTAGTAGGCCTATGTCATCATCAGTTCATATATAAATGTGTCTTTGTATCGAGCTCTCAATTGATCCACAAGTGAGCGACCTACACCGATCGATACGTTTTTAAATAAAGTAAAATAAAGTAGTTTTGTCACACGCAAAGGTGTATGCAGATCTATGCAGACAAATACAGGCATTATTTCCCACTGTTAAAGTGGCCCTTCTCGCTATTTTGTTTACCTCTAGTAGAACTTCTCCTCCCAATTCTCACAGATGGTAGCATACTATCCGATGGTTCTACCAGTACAAGCTCAATTCTCTTAGATCTGATTCTAATAGTTCTAAAGATAATTCAATGTAAAGTAGTCTGAGAAATGTACCGCCGAAAGAAATCCATGGTCCAAGAGCGGTAGTTGGTTTGACATTTGGAGTTAAGGTCTTTTGAATATGCAGGGTGGTTATTGGTCAATTAAGGCTCAAATTAGTTACTTTTGTGTCCACTTGGATTTGGGGGCAGTACCCTACCGTGGCTGAACCCTTTCTCTGTGATTTGAAATAAAACGGGGGGAGAGGTGCTGTAACCTTCTGCACATTAAATACACACATTACACACATTAAAACATTATAGGTTTCAAGGGATTTAATGACTACTGATTTTAATGAGAAAAGCCACTTTAATTCTTATACCTGATCCATTTAATATGTATCGTTCTATTCATGTAATCGTTTTAGTATTTCTGATCAGCGTATCTTTGGAGGATTAAATCTTCTATAATCATGGCTTCAGGCACATAAGCCAGACTCAACCGGACTATAGTTGGTTTTAGCAAGGAGGTACCTATATAATAGCTCCCTGTATGTAGACATTTTGATGTTGTATCTTAAATCCTTCATGAATCGTTTTATCCGTTTATCTGTCCCTGCACGCCTTGGCTCTTCTGGTTTATTGTTGAAAATTATATTATTATAGATCAAATGAACACGAAATCGATTTTGGTATGGAGTGAGACTCGGTGTTGTTGCTCTTTAATCTAAGTAAAACGCCATTTGTCTGCCTTTTATCGTCCAAACAAAATAAAAAACAAGCAAAGAAGAGAAATAAATGTTGGAAAATAGGAAAGGGGTGAGATGAAGTGAAAGAGTTGTGGATGATGAATTCGTGAATTATATTGAACTCGTTAATTCTATTGAATTATTTAGATTGTCAATAACTAGAAAAAAAGATATTAAGAATATAATTAGAAATGAAAAATAATTTATTATGTGTGGTACTTTTTTTAAGCAGATAATTATTGTAATTCACCTTTTTTACCCAAGCAATGGATATTTTTTTTTATTTTTCCAAGCGATGGAAAGGGGAAAGAAGAAGAATGACACTGGAGTGCTAGGACACTAATTCATTGCTTAGCATCCACCACATTTATTTGCCGGGGGGCTTGGTAATGGTGGAAACCTAAGAAACCTATTCATCAAAGCAGTACGAATAGCTTAGGGAAATGGTGCCTCATGCTGGAAGACAAAGGAGCCTTGCCCGCTTAAACAAGTACAAAAAGTTTAACTTTACTGTCTGACGGTGCTTTTTCATAAAGGCTAGCTCTAATATATAAAAGCCAGAGCGGCTTAATAAAGCAAACCGATGAGGGGGAAAATTAATATCCTTAGGGTTATCCCATGAACCATGGCGATAGCTTTCAGAAATAAGATAGATTAAAGCCCAAGATTACATCTTACAAGTCCGTGCATCTTATAACTCATCAATACTATACAAATATTGAGGAACTCTGTTTTTCTTACTTTTTTCTACAGCGTTGAACAAGCGTTATGTACTACGTGTAGGTGAAACGTCACCGCCCATATTGGGAGGGAAGCCTAGCAACGCTTGACACTGAAACGTATCACGAATGTGAAATCTGTCAATAAAAGTTTTAACAAGTACTAAGTTAAGAAATTATCAAGTTAAATTTGGTTTATCTAATTAATATTACAATTAGTGTCAACTTAATTTATATACCTGGCGTTTCCAATGGAAACGATTTCTCAGCCTCAATTACTTATGTCCAATGTCAGGCAGAAGACCTACCCTAGACACCTGTCTATTTAGAATGCTGGACCACCTCATTGCAATAAAGACATCTATTGCAATAAAGAATTCTTGAATTGAATTGAATTGAATTTATGACCAGTCACTGAGGACCATTGAAATCATGAACTCTGAAACATGTAGAGAAAGGGAGAAAAATGATAAACTTAGGGAAATACCTACGTAGAAATAAGATCCACTAGTCCTCCTGAGTTTCCACTAGTCCTCACAGACCAGAAGGTAAAATCTAATATGGCACAAAAGACATACAAATGTCAACTAGACTAGGGTTTATATATACACTTGACTTTTATTTCCACTTCAGTAACTGTTACCAATAATGAATAACTCTGCAATAGCCAGGGCTGTAAAAAAAAGTTAGTTGAAAAAAAATTATTGTTGAAAAATAGTTGGTCGGAAAATAATAGTCGTTTAAAAAAAGTTGGTCGTTGAAAAAAAAATGGTTGTTAAAAAAAAGTTGGTCGTAAAAAAAAAGTTGGTCGTAAAAAATTGGTCGAAAAAAAAATTGTCGTTAAAAAATAGTTGGTCGTTAAAAAAAGTTGGTAAAAAAAGTGTCGTAAAAAGTTGGTCGAAAAAAAATTGTCGTTAAAAAATAGTTGGTCGGAAAAAAATTGTCGTTAAAAAAAGTTGGTCGGAAAAAGTTGGCCGGAAAAAGTTGGTTGGAAAAAAATTGGTCGAAAAAAAATTGTCATTAAAAAATAGTTGGTCGGAAAAAAATTGTCGTTAAAATAAGTTTGTAAAAAAAAGTTTGTCGTAAAAAAAAGTTTGTCGTAAAAAGTTTGTCGAAAAAAATTGTCGTTAAAAAAAGTTGGTAAAAAAAAGTTTGTCGTAAAAAAAAGTTTGTCGGAAAAAAAAGTTGGTCGGAAAAAAATTGTCGTTAAAAAAAGTTGGTCGGAAAAAAGTTAGTCGGGAAAAAAAATGGTCGTAAAAAACAAGTTTGGTCGGAAAAAAAAGAGTTGGTCGTATAAAAAGTAGTAAGCTAGGCTAGGCTAGGCTAAATAGTTGGTAACTTACTTTTAAAATTTAGAAAATGTGTTTGGCAGTGTCCATTTGAGCACCTGAGGCAGGTAAGGGGTTGTGGGCAGAGGGGTGGTGTGGGAGGTGGGAGGGCCTTCTGCAGACCTATCATGGTTGGAGAAGCATCTAACTAACAGCCAATCAACTCCCTTGGCTAAACCTAGAAAGGCTGTCAATCAGCCTTCAATAACATCTAGGTGTGAAATCTATGACTGATTGAAAGGATTAGATATGGCATCCTCGCCTGATGTCACATCTAAGCTTAAACACCTCACAGACAGTTAACCAAGTTATCAAGATTTAGATGCAGTATCAGTGATTGGCGTATTTCATAGTAACACACTTGTTTCTCTGCTATAAATAGCAGAGAAACAAAAAAAACCCGCAACTATGCCATGCCCCCCACCATGGTGACGGCTTACATCATAGTGCACGCCCCCCTTCCATTCCAAAACAATAACACTCCAAGTCCAAATCACAACCGCTCCACACGCTCAATTTTTTCTTTATTATTCTTGTATTGTATTATGGTGTAATAAACCTCCATTTCATTATTATTATTAATTAACAATAGATAATTATGTGTGTATAAGAATTAAAAATGTGAAATGTATAAATGTGTAGCATGTATACATCAATCTAGTAAATTTAATTAAATCGATACATACTCAGGGTAGGGCGAAAAACGATCGCAAGAACTAGTTTGTAAAAGAATGCCTGAATACAAATTTTGAAAAGAAAACACCAAAGCAGAGGGGTAAGGCAGTAAGACGATATAATTCCTACAAAAACATCAACATATATACGAATGGTAGATCAAGAAATAATTGAATAATTTCTGTAAATTCCATTTAGCAATTAGACACTAAACAGGACACATTGAAAATATTTTGAGTTTGATAACTTCTCATCAAACACAAACAAATATATTCTAGCACTAATTAGAACTCAGTTTGACATGTAATACCTTTATGGGAGAAACATCGTTTAAATATTTCCAGAGAAAAAGCTATTATATTGTATAATAATACTTTAATCAAAGCTTACGTTCAGAGTAACCTCTGATTCAGAAACGAACTTTTCTCGCACAACAGGCTACATACATGTACAAGTCTATAATTGATCAAGGAAAATGTAGTCACGCAATAGTCTTTAGAAAACAAGTAAAAGCCTAGACAAACCCTAGACGAAAGGGGAGAAAAAGGCTAGAGTCATTAGAATGCTACTAATGCAAATTCCATGTATCTATTCTTTTACGGATAAAATTCGGACTAACGTTATGCAATGTTGTAAAACGGTATAGTTATCATATATGCTATTAACATCTGAAGGCTAGGTGTGCTATACTACATGTCTTTGCTAAAAAGTGCCCCAAAGGTAGCACTTTAACCCAGCCTATAAAAAGAAAAATGTCTCATTCAAGGACTGAAGCATAAGCAGTTTTCGTATCTAAATTCTAATGTTTTTTACACTAAAATATTTCTCTCTTAAAGGCTCTTAAAGTAGTATACTATATATGTACTTTTAACTTTGGGCCAAACAAAATTACAAAGAAAAAGATGGAGGAAAATTGCATAAAAGTAAAGAGTAGAATCATAATGCTTTAATATAGCGAGTGATGTATAGAAACAATACTAGATCATAAAGTTGTAAAGGTTAAGTAAAGGTATAGAGAAGTCTTATAGGCTTCTGATCATCAAGAAATGTATAGAAGCAAAGATATAGGAAGTTAAACGTTAATTGTCAAAAATGATGTTAAATTCGTAGGAAGTTTTGAGCTATTGTATTTGTAAAATGTTCTTCGATGACATGAAACGTATCACAAAATGTGAAATTGTCAATAAAATTTGTTTAACAAAAAAAAATATTCATAAACTACGATTTCTTATCTCTTTAATGCACCAAGGAACTACACTAGATCTTATTTATGGTGATCTATTTCATAGCATTCGTATATAATGGACCTGTCCAGCTCCCTGTGTGTCGCTAAACACGGTTCTTTTTTCTATTGAGGAGATGGCAGAAACGATACTTGTTTCAGTGGCGACAGATTTAACGCAAGTCATAAAAGTCTTGAGTAACAAGTGTCAAGCAGCCTTTGCAAATAGAGATAGACACTCCCATCTAGTGGGTATTGTTGAAACTATTATCTATGACAATTAAATTGCAAACATATCTGTCACAGGCCTAGGCAGTGGCCTGGCGATGACGAATTAGATGAGGAAGTTTATCAATTAGGGTAAGTTCATGTGACGGGGTAATAGTTTGTTCTTATCTTCACTGTCACATTTAGTGACATTGTCTTGTCAACTATTGTAAATAGGTGTCGCGAGGAGATAACAAATTGTGGCCATTAATTTTATCACCATGGAAGGAGTATGTCAATAGCAGAGGTATGGAGATTTAGGGTTGATATGTCTTCGGCCACCCCAAAGTCCATACTGTATGTAGAACTTAAATTTCTACACATAATACACACTTGTACACGAATAAATAACCCAGATAACATTAAATCAGGCAGCAAAACGATTCTATTTTTATAGCTGTATTTCCAAATTAAAGGTTCTCTATCCTATTCCACTATATATAGTGAATGCAGGCTGGATCAAGGACAAATACAATAAAGATCTTCAGATTAGGAGAAGATTAGACCAAGGTCACGTTGTAGACACAATAATGAATGCTGATTCTAAGTATCTGCCAACTAACAAAGACCGGGGTTATGTTTTTTTCTGAAAATATGCCATATTATATTAAAAGAAACTTGATAGTGCGTGTTCTAATACCTCAGATGTATCAAATGTAGTAAACTGAAGATATAGACAGCATGATACTAACAGTTATATTGGTTTCTGACCCCCTCCTTTAGCTATATAGGTAGGTATGCGATATTCTTTATCATGGTTGCATATGGTTCCAAAGGCAACCTATGTTCCACTGAAAACGATATGTTAAATACCAAAAAGAATATTATTGTGAATGTCAACTGCAATGTCATCAGCATCGTTCTTCTGGCTAAGGCGATGTTGGTAATGCAGTGCTTATGGATTCTCCAGTCGATCCAACCACACAAGAGGATGGGTACCACAAGCCTTTTCCCGGGAGCATGTTAATCCCTGCTTAAATTGATGGATAATGATGAGAGGGTTTTATCAACAATCTCCCCCACTTCTGCCTGTCTCCAAAAACCTCGCCGGCTTTCTTATCACCCATTAAAAATCCCCCAAGTGATTTACGGACAGCCAGGGTGGTTTTCTACTCCTTGTTTACTGCCTGCCTTATGCCCACGACTAATGGTCATGTTTCAGCTTATTGTGTAATTGATATGACTCAGCCTTGGCCTTTTTATGTGTTTGTGGCACAATAAAAACTTTAGATTGACATCCAACTGCCAGGGAATATTTTACTCCCAGGATCACAGGATCACAGGTTTCCGCGATTTTGAAAGGATTTTTTTAAAAAGCCACCCCCACTCCTTACGATGACAAATACCGTATGGTAATGAACTCTATTCTTAGCCAAATTATGCATGCCGGTAAGGTCAATAAGGAGTGTATGGAAACGCAATTGAAAAATAAATTGCACCTCTTTCTTTTCGGAGTATTTATGAATCAGTGCCTTTTTCCAAAGATCAGCTACACAGCCCGAAAAAGAGATCCGTCACTTCAGAGAAAGAAAATATTTCTTCTGAAATCAAGAAAGCTGCATCGAAGAATTTAAAACTTGGGAAATATTACATTTTCCCGAACAGGTTACAGGTTAACTTTTTATCACTGTCATGGAGCATCGCTTATTTTTTATCTTGGGAACAATCCATTTCAAATATAATAACTGAATTATAAACATTGCAAAAGGCCAGAGTGGACATGTACTTCAGCTGAATTAATATAAGACGTATCACGAAAGAAGATCTACATTAAACGTGATGTTCTCATAATTGCTTAACCCTAATTATCAAGGATACTGAAAATGAGACAAAACTAAATAGAACGTTCGGTTCAAACCCCAGAAAAGGCCACTGGTGCTGCCACCTGACAGAACAATCGGGATAGAGTATTTTAAACACGCAGGTCTGGACCGGATTTACGCCAACTTTTATCAAATTAATCCCTACGTGCAGGCAGGTGTTCTGACCCGACAGACAGAAGTAGCTATTACGGTGCGTATAAAAATACACCTCTCAGCATTAACCAATCAATATTGGCTTCCATTCATAGCTAGCAACATTCATATCGGATGGAATAGTAAGTCACAGGTTAAAAAGAACTGGCTTGATAGATAACCTTTTGTCAAATAGTGACCCAGTATTCAGACAACCCGTGAGGAATATTTAATAACGCTATCTTTGCCAATCTGTCCAAACCGTAAACAATGTCATTTGGAACAAGGCTTCACATATCCTTTTCTTTTGAGTATTGTATTCCTTTAACGTTTTCAAGGGGTTGTATTGTCCGCCAGCTTTGTTCTTCAACTTAATTAGTACTGCTCTGCTTCTTAATAGACCCGGCTTGGCAAAAAATTCAGAATTACTCAGTCGTAGGTAAATACAGTAGAATATACATGTCTGTTTGCGCGATGTATATAATGTTTAGTATAGGTTCTTGCTGTTAGACCCAGATTTCAAAGTATGACCCAACTGTTATACGAATAGAGTTAATTATTGGTCAGACGATGAGTGATCACCAGACCGCATACTGGCAGGGTCAGACGTCATTATACCGAATGGTATTTACCAAGTTCAGAGCATGATGTATTACAGTATAGTATACACCAGATTTATTTTAATGGAGACCCGGGCTTTAAACTTACTGTTCATAATTATTATGACCTTTATCAACGTCATTATCAGGTTATCTCTGGAACTTTGCTTAGATATTATTTCATAGAAACGAAAGTATTCGATTCATTTTGGAACTATTATTTCGAGACAATGCCTAAAATGTTTACAACGTATATAGGAATGTATATCGGGATCGGCCTTTGCCTCTAACTACTCATTATCAACTGAAAACCACTCCACGAATAAAACAGCTCTTTAGAAAACGAATAGAAAAATAATACTTTAATTTAAACCACAAAAAGATGATTAATAGCAATATGATATCGAAGTTCTCTCTGAAAGTGAGATAAACATGTATTTTATTTTATCTCCTGCAGTCTGTTGTTTTAGGGCATAGGGTAGGAAGTATAATTATATTCTACTAGAAAGTATATAGAGTTATCCTATTTTACTACATTATTAGACAATGGTAAGAAGTATATATCTGACCAAAAGCTGCCTGTCACACTTGCCTAATTAGTTAGCATCTTATAAGTAATCACGCAACTAGGTTATGCAAACTATTAGAGCTAGTGTTTATGAAAAAGCTTAAACTGAATTATATTATGTTATATTCTTAACACGTTGCATTCTATTGTACCTACTTTACATGTTGTGCTTGTATCGGCGTTAAGTCTTTATAATTTTACTTTTTATATTTTATGTTTAGTTTCTCCTTAACAAACCCTCTTTCCTCTATAAAGGTACCGGCTGGAAGAGCTGGATTAATTCCAGAAGCCTGTGGACCTCTGAGTCAACTTTCATATATATGCGTGTATATCATTGACAAATAAACGATTTTTCAATTCGAATCAATTCAGCACTGAGGTTTGCTTATCTTGTTTGTATTACATTTTGTATTCGATTCTTTTTCACTTCAAGCCAAAGCCATTCTGCTTCCCAACGTTAATGCACCCCATCAGTTGATAAACGAATCCATCAAATGTTTCTTCACTCAGATGTAGTATCTAGATTAGAATATCAAATCATTGCACATTAAATTTAATGGTGGGGAAATCCTTCCCAGAGAATGCTAACCAACTTTTTATACAACCATTCCTACGCTATGCACCAATATTCACGCCAGATCCGGGCAATAAAAGCATAAAATCCGCCATTTTAATAGTTAAATCATGGCCATTCGTCATACATAATGATCATCCATTGCCACATTGATGTGTGCTATGCTTTGATAAGAACACTACAGTGAATACAGAATGATTTAATTACAAGTAGCACATCATGGTATTTCAAAATAAGATAAGAAGGTACAATGGAACCTTTTCACGTGTAGCGACATCTCAGCAAGCCTCAGCGACACTGAACAACAATTTATTTGACTAAAGTTTGTTGAGGATGTTTAATAATTATGTGATCGAACATTGTGATTGTAAACCTTTAGTGTTATTGGTAACGAATAAGCATATACCGACACTACAAACGTGTTGTAAGAGCATGGTGTAGGCTAACGTCGCTGCATCCATCTGGTGTCTGTGGGGCAAGGTGTGAGTAGTACAGAAAAGGGCAATGTGCGCAGGTACCACCAGAGGACGGTTTCTGTGCCACCGACTAGTATTTAGGCAGGCTATTACGTCCATTCAGGAAGACAATCACTCGTTAAATCTCACAATATTTGGATTGCCAAGAATTATTCTTCAGAGTACAGTAATGATTGTATGGGATGAACGCATGCCTCTCAATTGTTCCCAGTGGTGGAGCATCTATGTTTTTATTAAGGAAAGATCTTATGAAAGATCTCCCAATTCGGCTTGAACTGTATATACATATGGTCCATGTGATTACTGCTGTCGCACACGTATCGAGTTCAAGGGGACGGAGACGAAACTGTATGGCTGAGTGCACTTCCAGGGGAGGCTTTATACATAGGTGTAGTGTTCTTATGATGGCATCATAAAACGCTTGGCCTATATATGATGCAGGCGTCAATATAAATCGAATATGAAAATAAATATTGGTCTCCTTCCCCCAAATCATATCTGCTTGAGGCACGGGGGTCATACGACAATTCATACTGGCATTCGATGAAATTATCATCCTTATGCGCATGAAGGGCGATAAAGGGGGTGTAATAAAAATATTACCATTCGTATAGATTTACATTACAATATTCTTCTATGCTAGGGGCATACAATAATTAGACTAAGTTGGAAGACATATAGACGACCATTTTTAATTCAGAAAAAGTACTGTATGGTTTGGAAGAATAACATTTAATATGGATGAATCGAGGAATTCGCCTGTGATATAATAATATGCTGCCGAAACTCTACCGTTAAAGCCATATGTCTTTATCCCCACTTCATCGTCATGGGAACCTCTTGGAGTTTCATTGAGGAGGCTTTATAGGGGACGATTGAGAAATAAACAGTGCTGTATAAGAATAGAGCAATTACAAGTACAGCAACTGGAAGTGCCGATCAGTATCAATATAAAGGGAAATATAAAATATATGACATTTCATTGCAATTAAACTAATATAATATCATTTGCAATATACGAGAAAAGTCACTATCTATTTATATTTACACCATAGAGATCGTCCGTGGTATATCGTTCACTATAATATTACCCAAATTGCCCACAACCCTACAAAGTTTCAACACATATTAAGGGACGTCTATCCTACTTTCCATTAAATCAAATAACCAGCATCATGAATCAAGTGCTTCTCGTGTGAAATGCAAAGGTAGTAAGCATAGAAAAACTCCTTAATCCTTTTAATCAACTTGAACATGGTGAACGCCCAGAACGTAAAGGCTTCGCGTGTTGCTTGAATGGTACGCAAGATAACGCGCTTTTTCTCCCTATCTCGCATAATTTCTCTATTCACACGGAACTTTCTAGGTTTAAAGAATCGATAAATGGGCCAGGCGTTAAAAGTCAAGCAATGACCCAATGTCCACGCTTCACCAATCAAAATGTGCAAGCGTACCAATTGTAAATGAGACTTCCGCCTCCCTATTGATTAAACACAGGTAGGTTCACTTTGGTTCAATAAAATGGAGAGTTGTCCTGAATATCGATTCCACACTGTATAAATTCACTAATTTGTCCAAGAGGGCCAATTAATAAATGACATGGCACTATTAATTATTCCCCAAAGGCTAATATTAATTACTAGGAGACATTATGCTACTACATTGTTTTACTGCATGGGGATTTAGATGATAGTTATCTACTCCTATGTATACCTGTTTACGAGTCAATCGATTATTCTATTGATCAGTTATACTACCTATATATGTATATCGTTGAGCACATATCCATACCATCTGGTGTCATTCTGAAAGGAAGCATCTCTCACTCATATATATCGTCAAGATTTTCCATCTAAATATAGCAATACCATCCACGATTGTATCATAAGTATACCAGGAATGTTGAAATTAGATCATGATAGGAAAGCTCGGAGCCTTATTACAATAGAGACAATGGGGTCGGTGGTATTGCTCTTCCCAATAAAGCTCTAACAGGCAATGGTATGGCTGTCTTGATGGCAATACTTGGATAGACCTCTTGACAACAATGTGTATCCTGATGTAGGCAGATGTCATCAGTCATCTATCTCCTCAAAGGGGTAACTGCGTCTGATTATGACGCCTAGTCTCAGCACGTATATGAGAACTAGGGTAATTGATGGGACATTGTGTCTTATTTACCGAGGCTTGTGAACGTGATGGAAAGCAAGACCCACAGACACCCATCCCTACCTGTCATCTCTGAAAGTGATGACCAAACCGGGTTTACATTTTGTGCCTGTCGCACGGTACTCAATGATGGTTCTCTGATTTTCTGTAAGTGCCAGCGCTCCGGGGCATGTGATTACATGGGATAGTGACCCTACTGAACTGATTAATGAGTGCATCGCCACTCCACGGCCTTTGCACGGCCTCCAGGGCAGAAAAATTGGCATAGATTTATAATATAAGGACAGGTCCATTGGATGCTGTTTCACACATACATGTACGCTTATGAGTAATAGTATATAAGTGGAAACGGAGCCAATGCGAAAAGTGTCCTAAAAAGTCAACATGGACTCTAAATAATAATACATAATTCACCAATACAAAAGAGACCATAACCGTTATATCCATTATTCACCCGAATGAAGGTTTTAATTTTACGCATAGTTTCTTACGTAAGATAAGGAGTAGGTAGCACTTAAATATGTCTGCATCGATATCCAAAAGTGGTTGCATTACTTCGCTTACTCTTATGAATTCGAAGTGGTATGACGAGGCATATTGTGTCACTATATATATGCACTGTGCATATTTGTACCACTGGTAATTGGTCATAGCATAAACAATGCATATAGAACGTAGAAGCACGTACGAATTCCAGGCATCTTGTGTATGTATCGAATGTAATTGATATCTTTTGTCTGTGTGCATGCCTGCCTTAGATGTAGTCTATGGTAAGGCTTGGCCACCTATGGCTTAATTGTAAGATAGAAGTGGATTTCGTGATTGGACAATGTGGAATAGGTGTCGCGACTGTATTGTTGATATACGTGTTGATGGTTGTTCGCGCGAATTACATAAAATTATATAGATATCAAATCAATGCAGTCCTTCAATTTATAGTGATTATAATATCAAAAGCGCTTAGGTATATATGGATTATGAAAAGTCTTAATACGATTTTATTCCATGCTAGTAATTTTATAACTTTATAATAATGCAAACGTGTACGCTAGATTTAATAACACCAGTATAAGTCGTTCAAATAAACTACACTCTAAGCGCGGACCTCTTTTAATTACGGGATTTCGGTGGAAATTCCCCTTCACTTTCCTCTTAATCTTTTTCTGGCGTAATTTGTAACTCCGTAATTTTGCTACTGATAAAGCTAAAGGATTAGGAGATAGATCTCCTAATCCCCGGTGTGCGGTGGTGCGTTAAGAGTTGGGGTGTCTGGCTGTGTGTGGCAGTGCGTGAAGGAGTGTGCACTCACCTGTGACAGTGTGAGAAAGCAGAGAAAAAAAACCTGAACATGCTTGGGTTCGAACTAAGAACCTTGGGGTTCACAAGCCAGGGTGCTCACCACTACACCACAGAGCCAGCTATGAACAAGGCCTCAACAAATCAATCTGAATGATGATAGTGTGTGTGAGAGAGAGAGAGGGAGGAAGAGAGAGAGAAACAGAGACAGGAACAGAACGAGAAAGAGGGGGAGAGGCAGACAGGAAGATTGCAATTGAAAGAAAATAAGAAAGAGATGGGTGGGAAAGGAGAGGAAGAGCAGGGAATATTTTTGTCAGGAATATATATTGAGTATATACAGGTATATGTGTGATGTATTACAGGAAAATGTGTCACAAGTAAAAAAAAACCTCAAGAATATTGCTTTCCGCTTTAGATAGCTCATAACTCCCTCAAAATGCCTCCGATCTGAATATAAACATTATCCCAGAACCCCATGAATGTATGGAAGACAGCCATGCTTTCAGATTTATGATTGGACATTTAGTTTCTTCGTATTTCCGTCGGCCGCTTCAAGTTGTTCAAATCGATATAAATAATGTTATAATAACTAAAAGCTACCTTGAAAATCGTCAGATCATAGTCATTTATACATGTCTATAATTCTAATCAAGAATTCCTAGAATGAACCTCTGACTTTCTCAGTATATGTGAAATATATATTTTAACAGTATTGACTGACGTCCCCCGATATACTTCGCTTTATTAGCGCCGATGGCGCCGCCACCTCCGACTCAGGACAAAGCCTGTATGGGAGGTGTTACCTAAAACAATGGCGTGGCAAGCCTTCCCATTTGGGCGCACTTGACTGATTGCGTAATCCATACATTGCGTTATCTCAATGCCTCTTGCTGTGTAGAATTATAATTACGCGATACACAGTACGCTACTACGCTATTATTTACTAGATCTAGAGTTTTTTCTTAGCGTGTATTCCAACATCCGGGGATTCCCAATATCGTTTAAGTTTTTTTTCCTGCAACATATATTCAATTTCCTAACCGAACAATAGCATACAAACGATTACACACTTTTATGTTATATTGCCAGGGGGTATTTCGGGACAGGAGAGCATAAAGGTTCGTTTTATTTTACACTGGTATCCCGTAACTATGAAGAGATACGGTCGAATTAGCTCGGCCCACATAATGGCTATGCATAGTCCTCGATCTTATTGCATATGTTTCAAAATTAATGGTATAGGACAAAATGGAATAGATCCACTAGGTCACTAAGGCGGATCCTTCCTCGAAACGTAATTAGATTTGCATGATATTACACAGTTATCCATTACGAAACACATAATTAAATCACAGGAATGGTAACATCTTCTGGAACCTGTAAAATATCATCTTGATTTAGAATCTTCTAACACAATCAGTTAGTAAGACATTTAATGAGTTATGCTAGAAGACATGGGGACACATCTTCAACAGCATGGCAAATATCGTGGACTCGACGAACGGAAGTCTGATTAAATGAGTCTGAAATCAAGATATATCCTAGTGAATCCTAGAGCTGACAACCTGTACCAGTAAATGATCCTCGTTAAGATCTTTTACTGTGTTATTGAACATTTAGAATCCCATCGATGAAATGAAATTGGGAGTCATTTTGTATAATAAGGAACGATTTACAACCATCTTACGCTTGGTAGACGCATTCCTTCACAAGGTATATTATACCCTTGACCTCTGAAATCACTCAAGTCGAAAGCATCCGCATCGCGCTATTCCCATCGTATTCTCAACTATTGTGACATATGTTAAGCCTTGAAGTGTCTTCGAAAGAATTACAACCATCTTTAGAGATTCAACAAAATACAAAATTTGGCTGAAGGCTTCGGATGAAGTTACATCAGTTACACCACTCTCTGAAACGGCTAAACTGTCTGAATGTCTGTGGAATAATTCCAGCATAGTAATGCCCAAGGTCATTTTTGATGATCATCGTCAAGGAGGTAGATTTAATACTCTGGAACAATTTAGGGAAAAGTTAGATGGTAGATTTACCTTTTTCATTGCAAGTTGATGAGTGAATTCATCGAACTACAGGTGGCGGAGGGTCTAGTGATTCAGAGGGATGTCCTTTATATCACTGGACCAGAAAACAGAATGGTCAATGTTTTGTCCTTGAATGCAAAGGAAATCAGTTCTATTTTTAAGATTCCTCATCACATATACTGTTGGAAAAATAGATTTCCAGGGGTTTGAATCTGATAAGAGAGGATCTGCACCGGATGTTCTGGTGGACACCTCCTTATAGGCTAACAATTTAAAGGCAGTCAAATGTCAAGTTTCAATTATGTCTGTTGTCAACTATTATCACAACTAAACAATATCTGTGCAAGTACACATTTAAAATCATTGATGACCCACTACATGATCTGTGTGGGAAAGAAGAATGTGTATCTCATTTCTTATTCCATTGTAATGTAAACTGACCATTTTCGGTGCACATGGAGAGATGGTTGTTTGAAAACTTGGACATTACATCGCAGATATGGATGACTATGAGTATATGTTTGGCTTCATTGGCAAATCAGAACAAGTAGACGTTCTTAACTATGTGTTTTTATTGGCCAAATACTTTATTCATAGCGAGCACTTATATTAGTATATTACTAAGATACAACCAAACTTCGATCACATTTTTAGCACGGCTCAGAGATGAGACCCTGTAGAAGTTTTTCAGATGTCGACCGGACAGACAAAAATTGTTTGGAGAAGACTACTATGTGCACTCTACTCACTCCCTTAGTTGGTGTGCATGTACAATACATACATAAAGTACTTATGTAGTTATGTTCATGTGTATGTAGTTATGTTCATATAGCTGACTAGGTGACACTCAGAATAGCCCTTTTGAAAACAATTCACAAAATTCAGAAAAAGATTGTCTAGTTTGTATTGTTTAACCTGTACCTGAAAGACTATTATACCTGTTGTAGTTATAGTTATGTATGACTGAAAGACTATTTCACCTGTTGTAATTATAGTTATGTATGACTGAATAACTAGTATACCTGTTATAATTTTAGTTAGCCTATGTATGCACCTTTACTCACATATATTTGTTTTTTTGTCTTTTTTGTTTAAGAGAATGCCTGTAACTATAATATTGGTGTTTTATTTTATTGGTTCGATAAATGGGAATGTGTCAGCTTCCCACACAAGACATTAAGGGTTATATGTTAAGACACTAAGGACTATTCCATAGGACTACTTCAAATGCATGGGTAAATAGCTTCGCAATAACAGTTAACTTAATAGTTTGATCTACTTTGCCTGTTTAATTTCTCAAATTAGTTATACAATATATAAGACGTCTCATTGTTATAGACCTATAAATGTGCGGACAAACAATAATTAGAATATAATGGATTTTGACTAAGAAACTTTGACTGTAATTATTATCGATGTGGGAATTAAGAAGAAAGATAAACTAACAATACAAGAGTCCCAGGTTCAATCATTGAGAGCTTTGCTTCCTTTATCGGTGTAAGAGCGATATGAAGGGATTATTCTCCGTTCTGAATTATTCATTACTCCTTCATCCCTTAGAGCTGAGCAACAACAACAACAGCCCTCGGGGGTCATATCTAAAGATACTCCAAAAAGAACCCTCAAAGGGTAAAATCAATTACATCCCAATGCTCACCAACACCAACACTCCCTTGCAAGACTACTTGACAATAGCTTGCAGGAATCTTGAAAGGGCAAACGGTAGGTTGTGTGGTCCCCACTTAATGGGAGATTAACAAACAGCTAAAAGATTTTGGTGGGTGAAAAGACTTTTCTTGAAGGAAGGCAAGCTGTACGTCAATGGCTGTGTGTATGGAAATAGGATTGCATGATAATCTCTTGAGTGGAGTGAACCTGGACCTCAAGGTTAGGATCCACTTCTGTCTTCCACACTCGACTGCTTGTCAGCGAGCCAAATATTACAAAGAGTGTTGCACTGTGTTTGAAACTTCTAAAACCTTTAACTATGCGAAACGCGTAAGGGTCGCAAAATAAATATACCAACATAATTCAACGTGGGTTCTTTTCAATTGAGTTGATTCCGTTCCTTCAATCATATTTTTTCCTACATAATAACAACTTAGAAATGCAAATCATAATATAGCATTGTTGTCCGATTTGTACAATCTTCTCAACCGCGATATGATGAAACTGTATAATTACTCATGAAAAAATGTAGGGGCAAACAAAATTTGAATATTATTTAGGCTAGGTCTGTAAATTATCGACTCCCTAATGCTTTCTTGTACATGAAATCAATTACATAAATCTCATTAATGTTTGAATTTTACCAACTTGAATAGTGCGAAATATGTTTTTTTATAAAGGCTGGCTACGATATCATACCTTTTAACATGATAAATGCAAACATATAATTTTTTTATCTAGAATAAAAGACAAATGTAGCCTTGAATTGTTTGATAATTCTGAGAGAGATTCATGCATTCATAATGTATTATGAAGGTTCCCTATTGTATGTACTAAGAGCCGTCGTTTGCCTAGAATAACCTGCATTGCGCGCACAAATCAAAGTTTTATTTAGACAATAAAACACAAGAAGTGGATATTAATCAAAATTAGTGATAATAAAGATTTAATCATACTCAAGCCAGCCCCTTTCCGTTGAGATTTATAATAGGGGAGACGGCGAACAAATGATGGCTATTGTGTCAGAGCCAATTCAATTCTAGTCTTTCATTTCAATAAAATAATGCCGTATATATTTCCCCATCAACGCAAAAACATCAAAGAGACATGGATAACTTTGTCTCTTTAAAAGGTGTATCCGAGGAGAAGAAGTTCAAACAGGAAGGTGGGGGTTTTGCCGGGATAACATTTGAAGTTTATATGATAGACCTATATTCATCGTTGATGTCGATTTTATCAGTGCCCATGTGTTTTCCTCCACCCCCCCCCCCCCCACACACACACAGAACCAGCAGCAACAGCATACATCAATCAGAAAGTGAATATACCTATATTAAGAGAAAAAATTTCTCAGTCTATGTTTGGGACGATTTGGGGCTATTGTTGCTAGCCAGAGCCAGGCGTTATAGGCATACTTATAATGCCCGACGGTAGCTTTATTTGCCCTGGGAGGGATTTGTGCTGATCAATACACGTTCTTTAATGTTATAGAGATTTGGAAACGTCCCAACATGGACTAAACGGAGTAATGACCACATTGAGGACAGAACGAACGTTCTGGTTGTAGATAATTCCAGAGGCAAGACGTTGATCATGCCAGAGAGTGTGGTATACTTTTCGAATATATACGCAATGGATCTTCAACGCATAGCACCAGAGATCCATAGTCATTAGACAACTGCCCTTTGATAAATCTACAAGCCAGGACTGGAGCGGAGGAGAACTGATGTATGCCCACAGTGGCGTTTGAACCCACAGTAGGCCTCCGCTCGTTCCTCTAGACCTTACATCACTGCGCAACTCTTTTCCACATGAGCCAAAATCCATGGATAATTGAACACCTTACAGGTAGGGAAATGTCTTAGAGGGTTGCAGGAGTGATCTTCAGCAGGCTCATGGCCCTGTTCGGAAAAATAAAGATTCAATAATCCATTAAATAGAAGAATTAGAATAATGTGAAGCGCCTCCAGTATTTAATTACTTGATTAAATAATGTGGCATAAAGTATAACTACAATACCGACGGAAATAATGTTGATCAAAAACCTTTACCTTCATAATTATATGTGCGATGGTTTAAAATTAACGTATATGTGATCTAGAATCCTTAAGAGTATCCTTATTTGAAAAGAAATCACCTACTGTCATAAAACATATTATAGTAAAAAGTGTAAAGGGCATCAGAGTCGCTAAATTTACTTTGACAACTAGGGGCTAGGTGCTAACCTAACTATCTAGAAACCCCAATCAGGCTAATTTTATCTACAGCATAAGATACATTTTACAGATGCCCAAACTGTTCGTTCTAAATCTTGCGGTAAACAGAGTATTTTTATATTTATCATCCGCCCGCCCTCAAGACTCGTATTGTCTGGTCTCTGTGGTTTAGAAGAAGGGTGCTCCCTTCTGCCAGTGATCATATTTAATTGGAAAGGATAAGGGGGCTCATTACTTCCCAAAGCATTGTAACCATGTGACATTCCTCATATCTCATACATCATAAACTGAGCAATTACCTTCCTTGAGCTTAGATATTTTTGTAACTATTATGGGTGTATACTATTGCTTTGTATCAAACACAATGTTTGAAGTATGACTATATTTCCTTTGGGAGTTCACAATCGTAAATCCCATTTTCTGAGTCTTTTCTTTTCTATTGCAGGAAATAATAACTCAAATTCATATTAACGCAGCCCACGAAAAAAATACACAGCTGGCTTAAATACTTGATACCAGCTGAGCATGTTTTGTAATAGTCTGATCTTACTATAGGATGCCACTGATCTTACTATATATGCCCTACAATGACCGACAAGCAGCCTTTATTATTAGAGTATACTACTTCTCCTATTTATTAAAGTAATTCTGTTGTCTACCTCTTTGTAATGTTTTTTACTATTTGTCTCATGCAATTCATGCCTCGGCTGCCATCGTTTTCATTTATGAAGTCTACATTCCAGTTGTAATGGCAATTGCAATTCGATGCTATCATTAATTTAGTGTTGAATGATGAATAGTATGAATTGGTGTGCAGAATATACATGTCATTATATCACGGATGGGGAGGTTTCGTAAACTGTTCTAAGGTGATTATTGCTGTAAGTGTTCTCTTATATATCTGTCGTTCTAACGCATATAATCATTCTGTTGCAAATGGTTAAACTGATTGCGTATAAGCTACCACATGGTATGAACGTGTGTAGTGGGTCAAGGGTTTATCTAATTTGGCACCTTTCCATTGTTTGCAATAGGCAATGCTACACAGCTATCGTAGGCACACAGACTATTGGATTTGTCGGAATGAGAGTAATTGAATATAACCTATTGACGATATGTCACCTTCTGCATATATACTATTTTTTAAGTCATCTTTAACCAGCCAAGCAAATACTATACCAATGTTCATATGTGGATGGTGTTGATCTTAACGAATCAGTGAAAACAAATATTTGTCAGGATCGGTACCATTATCCGGGAATTATAAAACTCTTCTATTCTATAATACTGAATCCACCGCTATAGCTAATCGTATTATGCATGCGCATGATTCCAATCTCAGAGAAAATTACCATTTCATTGCAGGCAGTTGAACATAATTGTATAACATTCGATGGCATTCGTAATTTCCTCCCGGTACTGATATTATAATATGTCTTATTCTTATTCACTTAAGTTAGCCATACTTTGCCATTATACTTTATGATACAAAGCGTCAAAGCATAGCGAAAATGGATTTGATAATTGCTTCAAAATGCAGTTTGTATTACAACCGACATTCAGGACGGGAATGGCTCCACGAAACTAAAGGGTAAACCAAGAAGAAGTCTCATGCATTATCAGTCAAAGGCACTCCCTAAAATTTTCACTTTCTCAGGATATTCAAATCTTAAGACCAGGTAGAAACCAAGAAATACCTTGGCTGAGTTGAGTAGGACTATGGCCTATACTGAGCCTATGAAGGTTCGATTATCATATCAAATTACTCAGAGGCAGATACCTCTCAAGAGATTAATTACTTGTCACTTTAATGGTTCTTCAGATCCGAGGAGACCCGTAATCCTCTGAGCCTCAGGAAAACTAGCCTCATTTCTGGTATATATAACACGAATAATTCAAACGAATGCCACTTCTTTAAGCCCGGCGATCAGACCTGTGTATGACCTATCATCTCAAAGCCCCCTGTCCCCAGCAGAATTGATAAATGAATCTATGAGTAATTAATTATTCAACATGTGGTCGCTATCCATTCTAAATTCATACATTTACTTCACTAATGACTTAATTGATTATGTGGACACGGACATTTTTAAATACAAAATTTGTCTGCCCATGTAAAACATTGGCAAAAACAGTACTTTTAAATCAAGTAAAAACTAATGGCTAATAAATATTATTAAATCGATAGCCGACCTGTAGCTTGAACCCCATTTGTGCATATATACAATAATCATACGGGAGATAACGATAGAACAAATGGTAAGAAAATAATTGGACATTTAACACAAACACATTAGATTTATGCTTTAGCATCACAAACTTAGTTCCACCTGCCTACCTGATTAACTGTATATATATGTGTATACCAATGCTCTATATCCTTGCCAACCGTTTGCAATAACTATAGTATTATATCTGCCTTCCTATCTTAATGTCAGATAGCAACATATATAGAAGAACATTAGGGCAGTTATAAACAGTTTATGAACTTGTAAAGACCGTTTTGTCTCCTATGTAGTGTTTTATTGACGATATTCTCGGCATGTACACCTGTAAACCGTTAAATGTATAATAATGATGTCTGATCCAGACACTTTGCTGTGACACAGGGGTCATTAACTTTACAGGGCATACCACCATTTACCTGCATCTTTGTTGTATCAAAGGATAGAGTGATAGATATAGTTACTAAGCTGTATATATATATATTATATATATATATATATATATCTTTCTAATATCACATAATTCTGTTGTGATATAATACCATTTAAGGGTTTTCAATAGTTCCTATCAAATATTGTATGGCTCTGAACTTCCGCAACGGATATTAAACTATGCCAATGTGATACAGTATAAAGTGGTCTGGCCACTGTCAACAAAACATAATCGATGCAAAGACAATGCAAAGACGATGTAATTGTCGGTGATGCACATCGATGAGGAAGGTTATCGGTGGCTGCATGGTCTTGGCATCGACAATAGAAAAAAGTTTGGCAACTATGTAATTCATTTTCATGCTTTTACATATGAAATATCATCGACTAGACATCGCCAATGCATTGGCAAGGCATCGCCACGGCCGTTACATCCTTTGACAATGCACCAATGCAAAGTCACATCGGCGGGAAATATCAAACATGTTTGATGTTCATCGGTACCCTTAAGCAGTCCGGCCACTGTCGACAAAACCAAGTCGATGCAAAGACGATGCAAAGTCGATGTAATTGCCGGTGATGCACGTCGATAAAGAGGCTTATTGGTGGCTGCATTGTCTTTGCATCGACAACCAGAAAAAGATCGGCAACTATACAACTAATTCTCTTGCATTTACATATGTAATTAATCGTATCGACTAGACATAACCAACACATCGCTACGGACATTACCTCCATTGACAATGCACCGATGCAAAATCATATCACCGGGAAATATCAAACATGTTTGATGTTCATCGCTACCCTAACCAATGCAATTTTTACACCGCCCACTCATCGCCAGTCATCCCTGGCTATTGCCGAAGGCATAGCAATGACATGTTGATGCAAAGACGATGCAATAAATTTTACATAAATCTTATCAACTACCTCATCCCCAACGCATCGCCAACGATTTTGTTGACAGTGGCTGGACCCCTTTACCGATGCAATTTTTACACCACCCACTCATCGCCAGTCATCGCTGGCTATTGCCGAAGGCATAGCAATGACAAGTCGATGCAAAGATGATGCAATAAATTTCACAAAAATTTTATTGACTACCTCATTGCCAACACATCGCCAACGCATCACCAATGCATCGCCAACGATTTTGTTGACAGTGGCCGGACCGCTTATCATACTCACTGCACCCCACATGGTTCCTCTTACTCTAAGATGATTCCTAAAGCTTAATTTTACGGATCATTTCAATGCCAGTTTATCGATCACATCATTGCATGTATGGCTTTCCATGGGTATAACCACTGACTATGACAATAAGTTTGTTGTATACGACTTATCCCTGATTAAAATATATGCCTCCATAAAGTATGATATTATGTGAAAAAAATAAGAAGCTTTTCTTGATATCAACATAATGTATCAGGCTTTTTATATGATCATTTTGTTGTAGGGTCATTGTTCTAACAAAGCAAAAATGATGCTTATGAATATAGACGAAATGCCCTTTGATATACACCCGGGTCACAGGGTGACACATACATACTGCCTGCCTATGAATCACAAACTCAGTTGCCATTCTGACATATCTTGTTTTATTGATAACACTGCCTCATATATCTCATTGATGTATTGGTACAAGCCCTTTCTGAGACAAACGCTGTTGGACCTTCTCTCAAGCGACCCTCTACGACCTCCACCAACAAGGCCCTTTGACCATTGACCTATGCTAAGGTCAGACAGGTCGCAAACCTCTGTTGCTCGCGGTGGCATTCTGTCTGTTTGGTAAATGCAGTCCTGGTGGTATTTTCTGAGCGGCTCACAGCTATCTGAGCTGCTCTTTTTTTCTGCTGCTCATATGAAAGGGAAAGAGATTGAGCCTATGTGGAAGACACCAATGTTTATATAATAACAGATTGTAGGTGTGCCAAACTCCTGTCTAATTCGACATTTATTATGGCTGGCCGTGTCGTCCAATTATTGCATTGGACATGAACCTTTATCTTTGAGTCATTAATAATACTAGAAATTACCTTCATTTCTTTCTCTCCCATGGCGTTCCTTTGTTCGTTTGAAAGATGGCTGCGCTAGTTGTAATTTATTTCCATAAAGTATCATACCTGACGCGGACTCAGCACAATCCAGGGCTGTTTTACTTCACAGAATAATATTTCATTTGGTACTATGGTTCTTTCGTTTAAAGTTAAATGACGAAATACTTTGTCTATGCGGCCTTGTTTGAAAATTGAAAACATGTGAACTGTCTAATATAACAACTGTAAGAATATTTCAATCATTTGATTGACTGATGAAATTGAAACTTTAGCAAAAGAGAAGGCGAGGAAGTAAATTATTTTCTCAATAATTACATCCCAATTTCTCGCGTAGATTGTACTCGTAGATGATATTATTCATGCGTAATTTTGAAACATGTGAACTGCCTAAAATCTCATCGATAAAAGACGATTGACCAGATGAAATTAAACGACTTTGAGACGACTCCCATTGGAATTCACATAATCAATCCAATTATGTTAATTCCACATTGGATAACATTTCTCGCATTCCCCTTAGTTTTCTTAATTGAACGTGGCTAATGGCTATACAATCTACAACATAAAGTTCTATATTCTGTCAGAATATACTGCATGGTCTTCCAAATGTGAACATATAACTCTCTCCTTAATCTGCATTAACAGGCCAAGGACAGGTGAGATGAGTACAGACAGGAAAACTGGGAACACTTATAACCTGACCTAGGGTTATCGCCCCGCTCACTGTGCAGAAGCCATTGCCAACACGGTCACCTATATCCTTAGTGGCCTTTAATGCCTTTGTGACAGATCTTAAAGGCAGCTTTAGAAAATGCTTTCTACTGACATTTATGAAGAAATGTGCCCTCGTAAACTCTGCTTTAATTCAGGTTTCACTGCTTCCGAATGCATCCGTAATGTGTGTTCTTTAAGATGACCAAGATGTATGTTATAATTGATAGTTCTTCGATATCGTTGAAAACGCCTCGACAACGTGTAATAATTGTCAAGACGTTTCCAATAATACTATCATTGGAAACGTCATATTATGGAAGAGCCTATTTAGCATGAATTTAGATTTATTAGACCAGTTTTTCTTTTTATATCTTCTTCTCGATTAGTGCTCATATTTCACGACATGTCATTGTCTAGCTCACAGTTGAATTATTTTGGTTATTAATCTTCTCATGAATTTCTGGTAGGAAGATAAAAACGGAGCAATTTGTTCTCCCGTTTGGCTTTTACATTTTTCATAAGAACACCCACATGTGGCATTCATGGGGCACGTATCAACAAGCATAAGCAAAATGGCCCAGCTAAAAAGATGCTAGGTTTACACAACTTTAAACATTGGGATGTGACAGTAACCAAATCCATTGTCTTGCTTCTATAAGAGCCTGTCACAAATCTAGAGTTGTTAAAACGAATGGGCAAGAAAGGCATTCTGACCCTAAGATGAGTTCGTTATTATTACTTTCTGTGCTTGATATATTGAGGGTAAATGTGAGATCAAATCACAGATTAAACATTTCAGATTAACAACAGTCCTGTTTTCCTAGAGAGAAAGGTTAAACCAGTAGCAGGTGGCATAGATACTTTCTGCCTTCAGTAAATCACTCAGGGTTCCCAGACAATGTAAATCGATTATACACCAATGAGGACTAAAGGAACTAGGATCCGGAATGTTTTAACAGAGTTCTTAGAAAGAAGGACAGTAAATGATAGAGGGTCCAATATGCCCTACCATTCTAAATGACAAATTTACATTTATCAATTGATCATTTCCGGACGTACATATTATATGTATATAGAGGATCTTTACATATGCAACATGTATTTATATTTTCCTTAGCCCTGAATGCTGGCAAGCGTGGTAGTAACACTAAGTATTATATGGACCAAAGAAAAGTATGCAAAATAAATGGACCTATAAGCATCTCCGACACCAGATGAACATATCAGTAAAGGTGACCTCCCAGGGGGCACAACCTTGTGGGACCTGAAAAGCTGAAGTATGGGGGCACATAAGAGAGTCGATTGGACGCGTGGGGAAAAGGCTATATTGCAGGAACCCCGTCTTGGCCCACGAGAGAGTTGTCAGATGCAGCACCATTTTAACCAGATGTTGGCCGCCTCGATCTCTTGCTGGGAGGCTGAGGAATGGCATTATTGTTATGCATTGTCAATAGAAAGAATCCTTGTAATACACTTTGGCTGAGGTATTAGGGATATATACATAGATAACTTCCATAGAGCCCACAGATCATAGCTCTAGGCTAGATGTAGCGCAGAAATACAATTCAGTAAGCTGAGTTTCCTATGGAGAACTTAGTGTCGACTACTAGGGTAAAAATATTATCTCCGCCTCAGTATCTTGGTGTTTTTACATAATACTTATCAGATAGACAGTTGGAATTCAAATGCTTCAATTATGTTCAATGTTATAGATTGAACAGTTTTTTAAAATAATATTTTAGAATTGCCCACTGATTTGCCCCCTGATCGCCCCCCGATTTGGGTCTGGCGATGAATCCTAGGATTTCATTTCAAACTCTAGTTTATGTTTTTGAAATAACATAAACCAGGACTGGAAATGAAACCATAAGATTCATCGAGAGACCCAAATCGGGGGGCAATCGGGAGGGTTTAAGTTGGATCCCTTGTTGTAGTGTTGTTTATTTTAACTCTTACTGACGTTTCGATCTCTCATGGGATCTTTGTCAGGGCATCAGCAGAGTTGTACAATATAATATTTGTCCAGTCCTTCCTAAAACATATTCAGGTCTGCCGTGCTAGTCTTGTTTAAATCCGTAGCCGAGGAAGCCAGCATTGGGAAACAGTTCAGGTCATAATTGTATGTCAGGATTTTTGATTTCATATTCGCTATGATTCGTACTACTTACACGCTTAATATTTTAATCTAGCTTTACTATGTATCTAACTTTTACTGATCGGTTCTATTCTCAAGTTTGGTAGCAGGTCAAAAGAGACTGCCCTAATATTTCAAACTTTCGATGAGCTCCTTCTCGAACTTTGAAAAGCCAATGGATCTCTTAAATGCTCTGACAGGGAATTTTATTTGTATGCTGTAAAGTGTGATATAGGCGCATGAATATTAGATTGCCACATCCAATATGTTAGCTGAGATATTAAGTGACTGCAATTATCACACATGATGCACGGTGCAAACCATTGTGACAACGATAACAAAAACTAGATAAACAAGTTAGAACCAGAAATTCCATTGTATATAAGGGAGTTTTTTTTTCCAGACAGTGCCTCAGCCAATTTGACATTACATTGAGAGCTGTCTCTTTTATATAGAAAGTCGCTGATTGTGGAACGATAAAGAAGCTAGTTCCAACTGCACCCTGACCCTTACAATATTTCCTTAGGAATAATAGTCTCACTGGCGAGTGTCATTGCATGCCTTTGGGACTGAAATAATTACAGGACTGAAACGTGGATTGGAGAAAAAGTGCCTCCCTTTTTTACCCGCCTTTACATTCCAATCTAATGAACATACACACTCATTGTATTTATATATTTATTCCTTAGCGAAAGTAGAACCGCCTAATGAGACCCACTCAGTCAAGCCAACGGGTACTTCATTCTATACTCGTTGGTCAAGCTACGGAATGGCATTGAGTATAAACAAGAAGAATTACTATCTTCCGTTGAAGGACTTTTAATTTCCAAAATGGTAATAAGGATGAGGGGAAGAAAAGTGTTTAAAAGAAATTAATGGATAGCACCAATAGGACACAAACTTCATTAAGAGGTTAATGAGATCAACACTGAGCTTGCATATATTCAAAGAAGAGGGAAGAATTCTTCAGAATGATCAAGTTTTAAGGGATTGAAAATAATTGGCCAATTGGATAGCGGCATATTCATGAGGGAATATATAAATTACAGCCATTATAAGTAGCTATTCACATCCAATACTACAACATACTAGGTCACTATGAAGACCACAGGGATCTAGGTCTGTTAAGTAAGCCTTTAACACAGTCATGGTTAAGATATCAGAGGTGAATGCGAACTTTGATGTTCAGTGAACAGTTGGCTATGTTTTGTTCCTTAAGTGATTTCCAAAACTTGATAATATCATTTAGATGTATATGAAAGCAAAAATGAGTACTAACACCTTTCATGATCGATATTATACCAACCTTTCTTTCTCAAATATTAAAGATGTAAGAATACAACGATCACAGTGACCTTGTAATTATTTCATTCCTATGGATAAAAGTGTTCTCCCCTTTTCCCATAGTACGTTGTTATGTTATGTGACTGTCTAGAGGGTAATACTGCCAGGGTATTACTACATGTGAAAAATACAATAGAAATAATGTGAACTAATTTATCATGCCGCCACTCCTATCTAATGACGAGAGAGTCAACTAGAAGAATGTGTAATTTCAATTTTGATAGGCTATGATTATCTACATTTGAAGTAAAACTATTTAACAATCAACACCACGAACTACACCTACCTTGTGAGGAATTGGAAGCGAAAGGAACTATTAATTCATAGATCTATGTCCTTGCCCTTCCATTAAACATATATTCGAGAGAGACAGAGGAATTAGAAGCGGAAGGAACGATTGATGTATAGATATATCCTTGCTTTTCCCTTCCAAACATATTTTATCGAAATTAAAGTAAAGCACTAACATCGAGAAAGACATTTTATAAACGTTCTCTGAAATAATGCCTATCGTATCTAAAATGCAAACATATCAAAACAATACCAGGGGCGAAATGCCTCTGGTATCGGAAGAAAAAGAACCAGGTGTCTCCGGGATAGGTTACTCCTATATGTATACACAAATATAGCTTAAGGCTGCTTACCGGCTAGCTCCAGTTCCCATGACGACATATCCCACAGAAGCTATAACATTAAATCCACCTAAATGATGAAGCTTGGAAGGATGACGAAGGTTATTCCAAACAATTCACTAAATCCATACATGTATAATTATCCGCAGTAATTTCACCAGATATGACACGAGCAAAAGCTAGTGGTACGTATTGATTATCCTATCAGAATTATAAGTAATGATAACCAAATCCACTGTTTGTGATTATGCACGACAGACATGGTCTGTAACAATGAGTGATACCCTGGTTAGATACAGTATTCCAGATTCCTCCTGGTGGTGGCATGATAGCTTTACATAGACATATTGGAACATAGTTATGTCCCATGTTTGTTATGAACTGTTGCATAATACATAATGACACAAGCTCATTGACATTCCTTCTTAATGAGAGTCATGTGGGGTTTGCCCAGTGACATAACTCAGTAATATGAAATCCCTGCTTTGTTGTGAATGAAAATGCCAAGGACGATCTCTCTCCCTCTCTCTTTCTTTTTGATACCATTCAACATCTGGAAATGCTGATATCTGAAGGTTAAAATGAATTCCTTCAGATGTTACATAGAGTTCATCCAAATCAGGAATAAAGTGAGATGAATGGCAACGCACATTCTCTATAGTCAGTTGATGAAATAATGTTGTCTCCTCAGGACTGTGAACCCATTACATTTATATGATGGTGATTGTTAATGTTTACAGGCCACCCATACCCAGCCATTGCCAAAGCTTTGAGTATCTAGGGGCCCTCCAGCTCACTATGGAATGTCCGCGAGTGTACTTGAGTTTGTGTGCTTATAAAATCCAATCCATTGATGCGAACATGCAAAAATTATTTACCGATGTCCTGGGTTGCCTGGTTGAAGTATATGCTGCCTCTCCAAAGTGACACAGCCTTGACGAGGAGGGAGAGGTGGAGAGGTCTAGTGATGGAATTTCGGTCTTTACCTTTAAGATAATTCTTTAATATCCAGTCTTAGTCTATTGCTTCCTTGCATAGTATCCCTCATGCTATCTCCTCAATCTTTGTCGCAATTATTTTTCACTTATTTGATTTTACTTCCCAAAAGGTGGAAATTAAAGGTATCCTCTTGTGCTAATCGTATGCAATTTTAGCGAGACACTCGGGGTACCTTAATTGACATTATACATATTCCAGATATCCTCAACTATTTTATCAAACTATACGTTTATACAAAAAATCCCTGTTTCCTCTCTCTTCTCTTCTTTCAGTGACCTTTTCCAATACCTCTGAAGTTGCGCTCGGTTCCGGATCAGCTCAGCATAAGGTTACTACTAGTCCTCATGAGGTATTAGAGCACACACGTCTCCACCTCACTGCAATATGTACTCCATATATAGGCTTCACAACCCCTTCAGTCCTCTACCTTTACCTCTCTGTAAGCACACACACCTTCTCCCTTCTTCCCCCGCCGTGACAACATACCACATGGACCCTGCACAAGTCCCCCTTCTCTCCTCCCTCCCTTCTTCACACTCGACAGGGTTAACACACACGTCCTGCCTTCCTTCTTGTCCTCGGGCCTCAACACCCCTTTTTGTGAACACTCATGGGCACGAGACAAAGATTTAATGAGGGTCAGACCCTAAAGCAGGATATCAACCAGGTGCTTAGGTGCTACCTCTGACTTTTCTTTTTGTTCCATTCACCTTTTCCAGAATCGTAGTATTTCCCCAGGTTAACTTTTAGAAGCACTCCCATCGGGGATGTAAGTTACCACCGAACGTTCCCCGAATACTTGAAGTAAATCAGATTGAATGGTTCCAGTCCACATTTTACCAAAACAGTGATTAAATGTAAATCAAATGAAGATTCATCGTAAAGTTCCACCGTTTGCAGGCATTATTGGTGAGTGATTAAACATCCATTAAGATCCCTGATGGTAAATTCCGTTTTGAATATATGCATGGCCTCATACTCAAGGAAGCTATTCTCCTTATATTTCATTAGACTCCATGTAAGAATGCCCTATAAGTGATCACATTGAACTAAATCGTACGAGTGAGGCACTGAATTGTATTGAATACCTATTTCAGTGAGCACAGTTATGGTGGTGGTAGTGGTAGTGGCTGTCGTACTTGCAGGAATAACGATTATACTTGGCTCAACCCAGTGCTACAACAGTCTAGAAGAGGTTCAATTGGCACAGATATCTGGAATTATACTAAGCCTAACTCCAGATCATGAATACAACTCTATTTTGCTATTGCGCAGGTAGTGATTTTGGATACTGGTTCTTAGTAGAATTGTAAATACTATCATTGCAGAACTAAGCACTGCTCTATTCTGTGAGTCCGTCCCAGCAATCTGATCCTTATACAAAAGTGGTTGTTGATGAACTGAAAAAGTGTGCGTTCACAAATTGAGGTTTGTGTCGGTGGCGTGTGCGATAATGTGTACACATTCCATTGATAAATGTATCGTTCCAGGGACAGCGGATATAATAACAGGAGATCGCCCTGGAGTTGGCAGTGTGTGTGTTGGTTATGATATGTGTACATACAGGGAGTCTATCGTCCTGCATAACTCATGTGTTTCGTCTCTCTCTCTCTCTCTGCGTTTATAGATACATTCAATCCTTTTACAATCTTACACATAGATCTATTTTAACCATGTTGGATTTAATCATTTATCCATATAATATATGGGTAGAGCGATTTCTACGAAAAGAGGTAGAAAAGAGGGGTTTCTTTGTGTCACATGTTCTTGGAATCTGGGGTCTCCTCATCTACTTTATTGGTCTCTATACAGGTCCTGGAGGACATTATATGTGGTTTGTGAAGGTATCTGGGGTGAAAATGTGATTTGAGGCCTTTTTAAAATTGGGATCTCTACACTCTATTTATAGCCTGGGAAAGCCCCTGTGAGACACTACGTCATTTCCCACAATCTTTCAGGGGGACCTAACTACATGCAGAGGAGTGGAAGAGTGAAGAAGAGGGGAGGGAGAGGGTGGGGGTATTAGAGAGAGGGAGGGGATCGAGAGAGTGTAGGAGGGGAGAGTTAAGAAAAGGGAAGGTTGGGGAATAGGAGAGGGGGATCGAGAAGAGGGAAAGAACAGGGGGAAAGAGGTGAGGGAGGGGATGTAGGGGAAGGGAGAGAGAGGAGGGGGAGCATGAGGAAGAGGGGAGAGAGACGGGGGGATTGGAGATGGGGTTGGGAGAGAAAAACAGGTATGAAAGACAAAGAAGAGGGGGAGGGAATAGAGGGAGAGGGGGAAGTGAGGGGAGAGAGGGTGACCGTTCAAGAAGAGGGGGAAAGAGGCGAGGGAGAGGATGTAGTATCATGTAGGGGAAGGGAAAGAGGGGAGGGGGATTATGAGGAAGAGGGGAGGGAGAGGGGGGAGGAATCAGAGATGGGGTTGGGAGAGAAAAACAGGTTTGAAAGACAGAGAAGAGGAGGGAAACGTGGGAGAGGGGGAAGTGTGGGGAGAGAGGGTGACCGTCCGGAGGACGGGTACTTTGCTAGTATATAGTATTGTCTCTAGGTGTGTAGCTTCGATGTATATACATAGTATTCACTGATGTCACGGCGCTCGCCGCGGCTTGCCATAATGTGGGTCAACTTTAGCTGGACATGAGTGCTCCAAGCCTCAAAAATGCCGTTTTCACCTCCGAAAGTTTTAGAGAATGTTATATAAAGTATGCTGATAGGTTATATGGTCATTTTGTAGTGCGTCATGATGGAATAATAAGTATAATTGCCATTAGCAAACATTTGAAACGGGAAATCCTGTCGATCTAGTGTCTCCCGCTATCTATGCTGCCACACATTATGGCTGCCAGTGAGGATAGCCGCTGACTGGGGTGACGTCATGTGAATACTATGTATTGTATTATCTTAGATAAGCTTATTCTCTAAGGTATTGTATACTGAGACAAGCATGGCTTAAGCCAAGTCTTAATAAATTGTATTATCTGAACTATTCTTTCAGGATGCAATATTTATTCCTTGCTCCAGGGATTCCATTTTAGATTAAAAAAAATAGATAAGAATAATCCATTACCATAATGTCCGATATTCATTGGTACTATTCTATTCCTCTGCAGCCCCTAGCTATTGTAAATGAATAATTACATAACTAGGTCTGGCTTCCTGTCTAGATACTATTTAGGTATCCAAGCTCAGATGAAAAAGGCCCTAGATGACCCTGACCTTCGACACAACATAACACCTCGATCTGTCCAAGCGCAGAAATCTAGATATAGTTTGTTTTCATTACATTTTAAATTCATAAATGATAAATTATATTTGGTTTCATATCATTGGCTACAATTTCTATACACCCCTTCACTCGCCTTTACAAACCAAATTAAGACTATTTACCACTCTAACTTCGTACATGGAACTTTCCTTTCGGCAGAACCCAAGCTAGCTGGTGTGATCAATTTTAACTTCATATATAATAGTCTAAAGAACATCTTGTTGTCTATTTATCTGTATAAATCTAGCGGAAATTTATCTGTTAGTATGTACATATGTGACAAGTAAACAACAGGGACAGGCATGGCAATACTGTGGGTTCGAATCCAAATGCGATTTACCTCTTTGCTCCAGGCCCTGGAGCTTCTCTCACCTCACCACATCAGCTATAGCTTCCATCTCTCATCTCATTCCACCCCTTTTCTACCTACTTATCCAAACGTAAAACGGAATTTCATTCAGCAATATTTTTTATGTGTTTGCACGCTCACTCGTTCAGAGTGGTTTTCGCTTGGCCCTGAGTTGACTAAGTATCCAGGTGAGATTACAATAAATAATATATTTTTATAATATTTTTTTTTAGTAATAGTTGATTACTACTGATTACATCTTTGTTCTAGCTAGAGCCAGGTGCGAGTTGAAAATCAAATCAAGTAACCTGATCCTCGAGTAAATCAATGCCTTTATTCTTTCCTAGATAAATAAAACACCAAAAGTTAAATTAACTATAAACTAGCCCTGGTAAAAGATATTTTAACCAAATAAGACTCAGTTCATTCCAGTTATATTGATATACAAATTATAACTAAGTAGAAATAAGTTGGAATGGCACATTCTGGCCAGCAGATCCCATATACATTGATCAATGCACATCAAATAGATATGCTATTGAATAAATAGGTGTTAATATGATACCTCTATACGACTGACAAACGTGATAACTTAGACAAACATACAAACGTACCTATAGGGCATGTTTCACCCAGGTGTGAAATAATTCAGTCAAATAAATTCCCACACAACGCAACATCTTACTTGGCGCTGTGTCCAAAAAGTCACACACAAAAGCATAGAAATACTGCTTTTGATATAATTGTGGTATGAAGGCTGCAGGTATAAAACAGGTGGGTGACTGTCATTTAGAAATTTGTCAAGCTTTAAATTAGTTTAAGCTTCCTATTATAATACCGTTGCCACATATCTCCACCAGGTTCGTGATTCAATGTCTTTATTTGATTACGACACTTGATTGAATGAGGCACTAATCACCATCAACATAGTATGAAACAAAAAAGACAGACTCATATTTCATTCATACACAGAGTCAGTTGTTAATTGTGAAAAGAAGCAAGTTTTTGGCCTGTTCAAAAAGAAGGTGTTCGGTGCTCTGCCTTAAGATATAGGCAGACATGCCCTAAATTAAGTCCTGACTGTGTGTGAGGTCAACTATATTATACTTCAGTGTTAAAGTCGCATGCACGAAATCGATATTTCATAATCTGTGGAGCGAGGTTTATGATTACACTCTATTTATGAAATTATCCTCCATTTATGAAATTACCCTCTCTAGACTTTCCAGCACCGTGTACATTGTCACGGTGCAGATCAAAATATAGTATTTCTTCTCTGTTGTGGGATGATTCCACCTGCCTGTGCATGCGGAAATGCTGTCGAAAGTGGTAGTTAAGGTGCACAACAGAACTAAACCACGTCCTTTCAGTATAAGCTCGCTCTGAATTTAGTAATTGAGTCAATGTTTCTATTTCGCAGTTAGATTTCAAATGTTGAATTGAAATAGTAAAGCCTATAACTTAGCAGCATACACACGTCTGGAATACTTTCTATCAACTCGTATATATACGAGTTGATAGAAAGTTGTATATATACGAGTTGATAGAAAGTATTCCAGACTGTATACAGTTGTCTCTTTAAGATAAGTTGGGTAAACTAGGTTTCAGCCTCAGAAAATCAAAGTTCTTCAAAAGTCACATTATATACTTGTTTGATGTATTATAAAAACGGTGGTTCTCTTGTGATTTCCCTGATAAAAAAACCATATAGAATACATTTCACTATAGGACCACCCAGGTCTGATCAATTTGAAAGAACGTTTTTTCATCAATAGACGTGCATCTGTTTGCTTTGATTATATATACAAACCGGCATGTCTACAAACATACATGTATGTGCATGGTAGGTAGATCACACGGAGGAAGTTGACAAGTTCGAACGTGTTACTGAAAGAAAATGGGATGACTAGTTGAATCGGGGCAAATTGGGGTTCCGATTAATCCCTTTTTAGCATCATTTGCGATTTGATCGCCTTTAAGGTATTTCAATGCATTTGTGTTGCACATTACCCGTGCAACTATACAAAGGGAAAGTTGCATGATACATATATAGATAATAACTATTTCCAAAATAAAGTGGATTAGTCTACTCAATATTTAAAACAATAAAAACAGATTTTAATGAAGAAGTTTAGTTCTAGGATAATTTTATGAGCAGGAAATCCCCTCTCGTGGACTTAAATAGATTTTCCTTCTAGATTTAGACGTAATAAAACTGGCAATATTTATAATATATTTAATCGGATATTTTTGAACGCCTTATTACAACCCGATTAACGCTATTTGATGGCCATCTTTATTGTTACTTTTCTTGAAATACGAGGCATTTTACATTCTTGGTGACAAGAGGACACGATCCACTAGCCAGCTTTGTTCAAATTGCCTGTCCTCAACTTTCTACTGTTGCAATTTATGAGACAGTAAAAAGAGAAAATAGTATTTGAGTGCAGGTTTCGAATTGAACTCACACAGTGGGATACTGGGCATCACACCATGCAAGAGATTTCAGCTGGATTCGTCCAGTCAAATATCATATATCTGAGACCTATTACTTGCACTGTAGCTCAAGTGGAAACCCAAAATACAATTAACTAGCCAGACCGATTAGATGCCTATAAATATGTAGGCCTACTAGTCACACACGTCACTTGTAGTAATTAACCAATATTAGGTTTACAAAGATCACTCCCCAAAATACTAGCAGTGGAGCGAATACTAGTAGCAGGGGCATACTATCAGTAAGAGTCTAACAATCCAGGAATCCTGTACTTTCCAATGTCACTTAAATCTTTTAATCTATAGACACTTAAATCTTTTAATCTATACCTTTCTTCTTTCGCAAGAAGTAGTCTAAATTCTTATCACATGTATGTCTTTCAGACATATATTATATATGTGTAGCAATTGATAGATAGTTATAGATTGATAGATACTTATGTAGGTTGGTAATAATGCAACGACTGATTCCTTCTTTGTGATGAACACTTAATTAAGAGTTACGGTACTAAGGATATGCACGTTAAACATATATCCAGGCTTTAACCATGAGGATGCGATAACTATTCAAGGAGGCGGAGATATATAGATTTATGAAGTAAAGACATGTCCAGACCTGAGGCACTCTCCAAGGCACCCTGAGAATGTCCACACATAATTATCTCTACTTGACCTCAATCTCCGAGGATCGGCGGATTATGATCAAAGATCAATGCCATAACAAAAACCTTATCCGTCTTATATGCAAACAGTATACCAACCACCCGCTAAAAGAATATAACTGATATTTCTTTTCTTTTTGCGATAAGAATGATTTGAAAATGTTTGGGCACAGTTACATAACACAGGAATAATCCCACTGGCCCGATATATCGACAGTTGTTCTTTGCTCATTAGGAAACATACCAAAGTGTCGCTATGATTTATTTGATTGTACATGCATATCATATGCAACAATAACTGCAAAATATCAATGCTTCTGTGTAGCTGTCTTACTAAATGCATGTGGTCTAACAAAAGAGGGCTCCACACTTTATGTTCACAGCTGTCGAAAGTGTTAGTTAAGGTGCACAAAATAATGAAATCACGTCCTTTCAGTATAAGCTCGCCCTGAATTTAATAATTGAGTCAATGTTTCTATCCGTGAATCGGTATGCGCGAACGAACTTTTGATTTTACATAGCATTCATTGTGTATGGCCATCGTTCCCCTATGATATACCTTTTGTAGGTGTTTACCTTTCTTCTTTTTTTACCTTATTTTGTACGGTGTATTCTTTACCTTTAATAAGGGTCAATACAACCGCCTGGCCATTTTCAATTGACTCCCCTCCGTGAGAAAATCGGCTTAGATTTCATAATTTCTATTGAACAAAATCTACTATTCTTTCAATAAGGAGGAACTTCCTTTATCGGTTTAGAGGGGGAAAGTTATGTAGCGAGATGATTTAAGGTAGTTAGCACTAGAATGTAAGCAAAGTCCATTATGGGTTCTCGGGATGAAGCTTTTCACCCCCAGAGGAGTGGGAGGATGTGCTTTTATAGTGAAAGTCGTATAGAAGAAGGACCTTCACACGTACGTGGGCACATCCTTAACGCTTGACTTTTCTCACCGGGCCCTATTAGCTATACAGTGAGATTACCTGTACTTAATGATTTCAATAACCCACCTTTATTGCTCTTTGACACGTACATGTTTAGTTTCCATTTGAAACCTTGGTCATACCCCAGAGATTCTGTTCCAGAACAACATCCAAGCTTAAGAAAATATGTTATGTTTTCAAGAATACCCCCAAATACCTTTTGAACTGTATCGCCATTTCCTATGACACACTCACAATTATTAAAATTCATTTTAAATTAGGCTTTATCTCATAGAGCAATTGCATATCATGCATTAAATATTTGTGCCATACATGAGAACGAGTGTATACTAATTCAGACTTGGTATGTAAAATTTTTCTATATATCATTCTAACTAATTCTAGAATTCCTAATTCTAATATCATGCCTACATAACATATAGTGTGCCAAACAATACTACAGTAATTTAGCTCATACATATATACATACATATATGGCAACTCTTTAGATCTCGACCTAGCAAACATTTTACAACTCTTTTACTAAGTGCAACCAATACATCATATATGAACATAAATGATACGTCACCATGTTTTATTTACATAAGGTTTGGTTCTACATGTGGGTATGTCACACATGTATTAGTTCAATTTCAAATCTCAGCGCATTGGGCTCTGGCAAATGTTCAAGCGAATTATAAAAGACAGTTACAACCATATCAGCGTATACGTATATATGTATATGTAGGAGGTGGGATCTAAGGGGCTTCATTGGCCAAGTATTCAGGAGTACCAAGTATTCAGACTTATATTATTTATAATTTAAAGTGATAATTTCAATAATATAAATCATAATTAATCATGTTCCATGTTGAATACAATATGGAGATTGATATTTTAACAAAAAATCGTGGAGAAGCCTGCGTTCCTGTTGACGTAATCCTCCCCCTTTCCCATCCTTACCATTCCACCAATTTGACGACTTTTAATATAAGACATATATATATGGATGGCTAGCTCTTATATATATATATATATCATATGAAATATACATTCATCAATGTCCATTTTCTCATGTCTGTGTCATTCAGTTCATACCCGCCCGCGCCCCCATGGTTTGGCATGTTTCCCTCTCCATCTGTGGGCCAGTTTTTCTCCTGGCATTGTTTGTGTAGACTCAATAGAATCAATAAAGAAACGCTTGTTACGCTTCTCGCAAGGTGTATACGGAGATGATAGTGGGCCTACCTTTGTTTTGGAGGGAAGGAGAAATGTGTAAGTGTGATTGTGAGTGCTTATAAGTGCCAGCATGTAGGTGTGTTTGCAAATCCAACATTTCTTTTGTAGGCTATATACTAGTCTACAGGGTCTTCAGGGGCTGATCATTGGTTATAGTCAGATGGGTTATACCTGTCCTGGAACAGCACTGGTCTTTCCTTAAATGCAATTTTATAAATGTATTGCAGGTTTAAGAACACACTTTTATTTTAAAACCAGATTTCTCACGGTCGGTACCGGGGATAGGATGGTATGGGAAGGCTAGTACCCGATTCGCCCCCCCCCCCCCCTCGCATTTGTCATCTAATCTGCAACTGGCTTGTGTGTTCCGTGGTGAGAAAAGTGGCAAGGTAGCAGAGCTCTGGGACTATTAAATATTTCATTTGGTTTTATATTCATAGGAAGGAACTTGTGGGTACAGATATATTGATCAGGCTACTGGTTTAACTCTCTATCATATTGCAAGGTCATTACAAAGACCTTATGACCTTCAAATAAAATATGATGGACCTAAACATAACATATATATACAACGAATAGTGATTTTGATTTTTCTAATTTAGAATAATTTATTTTGCATGCCATGTTTTACCAGCTTCGTTGAAAGGCGTGTTCACTGAGTCATTAAAGTTATTCACTAGGTCAATTTCTCATTTGCACTCGCATGTATCGTTGGTCTACATGTTCAATGCTGGTATATAAAGTATACCAATCAACTTAATTTCATTGTTACACATCAATTACAAGATATATGTAATTACATTGTTTATAATCGATGTCAACCATCAACAAAATGCATTTGATTTACATGATTAATTGTATTGGCGGATTACTATATAGACCATATCTCAGATATTTTTCCGTACGTGGGTGTCTCATTTTATACATAGTAAAGAAGTAAATGGGAAATAGTCTCACTGTCAGAGACATGACAAATAATCTACGATGATTTCGCAATCTTATAGAAAATAAGAAAAGGTTGCCGATGCAGGGGACCAATCCCTCAATACCATATATATCCATCCAATTTGAGTGGAAGAATTTAAGGTCGCGCACCATGCACATTATACTGAATGGACTGGTGAACATTTTGTTGGCCTTGGTATGGTAAGCATGCCTACATATATGTAAAGGCATGATGCTGCTCTGATTGCTGTGACGAATGTATGCATGGCATCAATCTGTATTAGAGAACGAGAACGTCGATCAAGGGGATGGTTTGACTGGACACAACCTTTTCCTATATATACTGGGGGTCTAGTTATCCTCCCATTTTATTAGTTCATATAAAGGAAGTGGCCTCGAGCGAATGGAACTGTTTTGATAGATATACATTAGACATAAGGTCAGTAAATTTGAGCATGGGATACCGATCAGGTATCTGCATCATACATGTAGGACAATTAACTAACCAGGGAAAGGGAATACGGAAGAAAAGAATTGATTTGGAGTAAATCATATTAAAATACTATCAATAAGCGTTTTATACTGTTTAGACATTAACCTAGAACGCTGTTATTGAACTCAATATTATTCGACTAAAGTACGCTAGGAAAATGAATGACTGATCTGACAATTATGATAAAAAGATGGGAAGTAATAAATAGAAATGATGAATTGATGAGAAGTGGGAACACTGAAAAATAGTGCCAATATGCCACACATGTATTAGTTCAATTTCAAATCTCAGTGCATTGGGCTCTGGCAAATGTTCAAGCGAATTATAAAAGACAGTTACAAACATATCGGCGTACGTATGTATGTATACATGTATAGGTGGGATCTAAGGGGCTTCGTTGACGAAAGTACCAAGTATCCAGGAGTACCTCTGTTATATTAACCTAAAATGATGTTATTAAAATCAATATCATTTGACTAAAGTACGCTAGAAAAATGAATGAATTAATTAACAATCATGATACAACAATGGGAAGTCATGAACCGAAATGATGAATTGATGAGAAGTAGGAACACAATACTTGTAGCAGTAAGCACACATATCAGAGGCATGTTATTCATCTCATCTAGCTATTGTTACCTGTCGTGACAGCAGATGCATTGTAGAAGTCACACGGACGTGACAGGACGTGACAGGGTGTCACCCGAGATAACCCGCACCTTATGACCATGCAGGTAGTTGACATAACTTGTGGTATGCCCGTGACTGTCATGCTTGTCTCATAACTCTATATTGACCCGGTGCTTCCCCCTGGGAGCCAGTGGCTAATATTGGCCATCATCCGGTAGTCGGACATGACAATTATGACATGTTTCAGCTAATTGCTGTATTGGTATTGAAGGGGCATATATAGGTAAGTTCTTCAGGAAATGTATAATCGGCAGCTCTACACATTTAGTAAATTCGGCTAAATTAGGTAGAAAAGCGATCAAATCTTGGTTTTTCTGAATACATTTGGTATTGCATTGATTCAACCTATCTGTTCCGTAATTGTCGAACTCTATTTTGGTCCTCAATTTTTCTTACATTTGGGTTATTTGAGATGATTGATTGAGGCGAATCGTATATTAGTGAGTTACGGGTGGTAGTCATGACAACCAATGTGTGTTTTGGGTCGAAGTTTAACTTTCTGCCCAAAAATGTTTTCTATTTTATCATTAAAAGCGTATATAAATACAACAGTTAACTCGTTGATTTCAGTCACTATAAGAATATTCACACTCCCTCAACCAATTCGTTAGTTACCCAGTATGTCCTGTGTTCTTCGTACTCATGTGGATGAGACATTCTTTTTCATTTGTTATATTTGCATGCATTTAGATATTTTACAGCCGCATAAAAGTCTATTTAGTACAATTTTATGAAACCTATGAACTATTAAGCGCTCTAGCTCTCCTATTCATAAAACGTGAACATTTCAATTCTACTGACCATTTGACATTCAATATCACCCTACACAGTAAATGAAACCTGAATGATTAGTTGGAATCTGATTGATATGCTATCAGTTCTAATTAAATCTTATGAAATCAATGTTTACCTACATGCAGGATTATAGTCAAAAAGGCGAACGAAGACGTCATTGAACACATTAGTCTGACATACACTTTTTCCCAAAAGGAGTCCTCGACTCCTCACCTTCAACTCCCAGTCTTAATAGAGAATTCTAACACCCCAAGTGTTCACTAGCACCCTGACTGAAAGCTGAGTCAATTGGTGTTTTAGCTTTGTTTCTTTGTTAAGTAAATGTTTGTTGAACAAGAATGTGTTTATTTCGGCGTCGTGTTAAGTGCCGAAAGCTTATACTATCCTATACTAATTGCGACCCTACCAACATAGGCATTAAGTAGTTACATAACTGTAAGCTTTTTCGTAGGGAATGAAACATGCAACACTTTGTTGCACCTTAAAGTGCACTGATGCAGTGGTTGTGACAAAGGCTTATTCGGTAAAGTTTGACCGCTGCCACACAGAAGGCAAAGACCTTTCTGGAAAGGCTGGCAAGTTCATCGGACAAACACAAAACTATAGGAATACAATTCTCCTGAACCAATATTTAGGTGCCTATTAGGTCCTTTTTGATCACCGAAAAGGGTGTTCAGAAGCCGTGCCCAAAAGACGTGTTGGTAATTAGGATTGATAAAGACCCACCTGAAAATCATATCCCCATGTTAGATTCTTCCAGGGCAGCACATGCACATCATTAGACAGAAGACGCCATTACTGTTCACACTTTTATTTCTTACGAGATGATAACATTATCGATTTTACAATTTCTTAACATGGAGAAACACGCTCGATATCAATGTTGGTTGACATGAGATTTAGTAAATTTAGATTAACATGTAATTGACAGTATAACATGAACATTGCACAAGTTAGGTAATCCATTGTCTTGGTGGTGAGTCATTAGTTTTTTTACATGATCACTGAGTATTGTTAACAGTCACATAGCGATTATGGTTTGGGCGAAGATGTTGTATATCAAGATAAATAGGTAAGAATAAGGGATGGTGGGTGCGGAATTCAAACTTGGGGATTTTAATACCAAATATAGACACATGACTTAGAAAAGAAAAAGAAAATCGTGGATACGCGTGATTTGGTTGAAGGTGGAGAGAGAATTGACACATATAGATATATAGAACAAATCGGATCACAATAGTAGGTATGGCTATAGATCTGGATGGAGATATATTTTTTTAAAGATTTTATTTATACTTGGGTACCGACTCCCCTTTTCGGGGTTAGTTCTGTCGGGCCAAGATGCAACATGCTTGATACATAATATTTTGGTGTTTTCTTCTTATATACATATATATATATGTAGACAGATAATTCCAACTTTATACTTGATCAGAGAAATATACATCAGGTTAATTTATTATTCACTTTGCCACTTCCTTCTTCCAGGAGTGTTAGTGATATTTTCTGCTTGATTTCAGGATGGCCAGGATTCCTGGGTTACCGAGTTTATTGGCGTTGCAGCCCAATATATGCTTACCCACTGCACGTGAGAGTTAAAATACAGTCGTTATTTTAAATTATCGAGTTAGCTAGACTACAATCCTATCATAATATCATGATGATCATACGTAATGCTAACTTGGGAACACGAAGTGGCTAAATAATATGTCAATACACTCGCATATCACTGTTAAATTGGGGATATATATGTGTGATTGAGATTTAAAATATTTCTTGTATTAAGTGGAACTATAATTATTATATGATATAAGTTAGAAAACTTCAGCCTTATTGTTGGGTGAACGTCTATGCGCCTGCATATGGAACGAGTAGCAGACAATTACAAACACTTCTTTATTTCTTTTACAGCTGACTGTTATATCCCTTCTCTGTTAACTAAATAATGTATCCTGCAATTCAATTATACAATTATGTCAAATCACTTGAAGTGCAGGCATCTAAGCTCAGGCGCAAGCATGGACCATGGCACGAGAGCAGAGAATTTAAATACCATTCTTCAAAAAGTCATAATTTCCCTTCTATTTTGAGACCAACTTAATTACCACGATTTTGTTCTTCAAGTGAAATATTGATGAATGATGATATTGGGGAAGTACACACATTAATTATATGGGAATCACCTGCCACAAATCAATTTTGCTTCTAAAATTATTCTCTAATGCAGATGAACTACGTTGTAGGGCATAAACTGGAAATCAAAACCTATGTGAACACAATTCGAGTGGACATATTATTTGTTGTCGAGTAATGGTATGCCCATAATGGTCTTACCATTAACAGAAAAAACTAATTTTTAAAATCAGAACCTCTCTGGCAAAGAGATCTCATCATAAATAAAGCCTGGAACGTATTTTATATGGAAATGTCGAAGACACCTTTAAATATATGCCACCTCCAGAAAACGTCTCCAATGTGCAGAGACACCTCCATCTTCAACAGAAAATTGTATTGAGACAAAATGTACAATAGGCTATTAATAAGTATTATGAAATCAGTATTTAACATGAACACAATTGCCTATATCAATAGAACAATTCCTCTTTTGTTGTATGGAATCTGTTAGAAAATGATGTGTTCTATATTTGGCACAACTATGGAACACATCCGTTTACAATACATTTTGTTCCAATTTAAAACTGGATAAAGATGTCAGACAACAACGAATAACATAAGATAATGTCATATGTTTCTTCTGTATATTGCTATTTCTAAAGATTGAATATTGTTAATATATCGATACAACAATATTCAATCTTTAAAATCTTTGTCAGGTTAACTGGGAATAAGACGAAATTGCATAATGTTTTCTTGAATAGATCTCTTAAACAAATATACAGGCACTTTACAAATTTCAAAAATAAAACCAGCAATCATTTATTGAGAAAATAGAAAAATAAAATGCCTGAAATAAAGCGATGAAAAGGGGATGTAATACAACCATCTGTTCGGAGCTGCATTGTCGGCAGTGACTATTCTTGAGGATGAAATCCATATAATATACAGGAAATGCAGTTTCTATGAAAAGAGGTAGAAATCCATAATTATAAGGAAAAGAGGGGTTTCTTTGTCTCACATGTTTTCGGAATTTGTTGTTTTACAAACGGTTTTACTCATCTGTAGAGTTCTGTCCACCCTCTCTGGAGGACATTATATGTGGTTTGTGAAGGTATCTGGGGTGAAAATGTGATTTTGAAGCCTTTTTTAAATTGGGATGTCTACACTCTATTTATGGAGTATATTTATGTGTAAATGTAGGTATAAATGATTGACTGAACAGTAGCGCGACACCTGAATCTAGAGTGTTGACAGTTGCTAGGAGACAAGCTGGTCTCGAACAGAACAGAACAGTACCTGCCGGTGCGAGCATTGAAAAATTTTCTTTTTTTCCCTCCTGAACTGACTTGAATTGATTCTCCTAAATTGACTTGAATTGTTTGATTGAAGTTTGTATTGATGTTGGGGCAGATTGAGCCCGCTCTGGAACTCAATAAAAGTACTCCGAGAGCCCACTCCTTTCTCACCTTCTTTATTCCCGATCATTTATAGCATGGGAAAGCCCCTGTGAGATACTACGTCATTTCCCACAACCTACGTTCAGGGGGACCTAACAACAATTTTTAAAAAAAATATTTTTATTGGCCTTATGAAAGACAGAAAAGAGGGGGAGGGAAAAGAGGGAGAGGGGGAAGTATGGGGAGAGAGGGTGACCGTCCTACATGCAGAGGAGTGGGAGTGAAGAAGAGGGTGTAGGCATAGCAGAGGGGGGGGGAGAAGATTGGGGAAAGAGAGGAGGGAGAGGATGTAGGGGAAGGGAGAGAGGGGAGGGAGAGAAAGCGGGGAGGTGGAGCATGAGGAAGACGGGAGGGAGAGGGGGAAGTGTGGGGAGAGAGGCTGACCGTCCGGAGGACGGGTACTTTGCTAGTAAAGAGGTATTGAGTGTTGGAACGAACACTTATCAGCGAATCATTCCTTTAGTATAAAAGTATTATGAGGATCGTTTGCCGTCTGGTGTGTCAGGTTTGATATGATGCAACATGTCAGGCAGTTACCCGATCCAGGAAGGACTCGAATCTCACCGACACACATTTTATTTCAGCCTTCAAACTGACTCTTCTGCCTCTGTCATCGCACCACGACTAATTGCTTTCTGCATTCCTTGATATAACGAATCCCTGGAAGATTATTCTTTTTGTATCCATACAACCTAGCACCATGAAGTATATCTAGTTCTATCAATAGAAATTTAATTATGGGCGCAACAAACACCAAACACTCACGTATTTTTAACACAATCAGACCTATATTATATAGTCGACCACGTTACACTATAATCCTTTATGACCCCCCCCCCCCCCAAAAAAAAAGCATTTCGTAAATACCACATGGTACCAAATACCATCAAGTACGAACAGTTTTATATATATAAAACTGTTCGTATACTTGATTCATGTTTGTTCTACATTTTACCCTGGGCAAATAAATAAGCCCCACACTTCCCGAGTGCAACACTTCCCCAGTTCCTATATAAGGTCCTTATTGGAAAAACACTCAAGGCACAGGAAAGTGATAGTCAGATTCATCCACGGCCGACTCAACAAAGAAGGCTGGTATAGTTGATTGTGAAAAACAGAGGGCCAATGCATTCGTTCAATTAATAAAAGTATGTGATACTTAGAAACAATGCGCTTTTACAATAGCGAGTCACTCCTACAGTGGATTGCCAATCATTCGGTTGGCTGCTATCAAATGCTATGCATTCCGCCTGACTTCCTGTTGCTAATGTACACCAAGTATATAAAGGCCCCGGAAAATGTCTTTGGAGAAAGGCAAAATGAGCTAAAACTATCAAAAGAATGCTTTGAGAAATAACCCTAAAATGGACGTACATCAGACTTCAAATAAACTCTTTGATTTAATTTGCTTGAGTGGATTACAGAAATTGGAATTATAAAGAAACCAGCACCTATATACCAAACAATGAAAGCGAATAGTGTTCAATAATCACACGTTAATGACATTTTCAAATATAGGAGATAGATATATATAGATATATATATATGAAAGTAAAATCTTTCACCAAGAGGATTTCAAAAATACTGGTAACACTCTTCTTACTAGAATTCTCAATATTGCAGTTGGTCCCCATATCTCCTGTATCCAAGATTCGGTACATCATTAGGTCTATGTGCACAAAGCTTTCCACAGAAAGAGAGACAGTCCCTTTTTATAAGGCGCCAAACAGTCACAGACAGACCCTGTGAATGACTGATAGTAGACAGGCAGAGGAACATCTCATACGCCAGGTTCCCTATAGTTATGAGACACTTTGATGCCCTAGTATTCCACAGGTCTGCTTCCACTACATCCTCCTCTCTATTTCTCTATAATATCCTCTTCAACTTGCTTCTGCTCAATTTAGCCATTTAGGCGTAAATCTAACGGATACACAGACATATATATGAAAGTCCCGTGGTTTAATTCGCCGTCGCCCCATTTCCAGCTCCTTTGCCATTATAAAAGTGATATGCCTAAAGTTTGATTTATTTCAGATAACTTCTTTCCTTCCCTTATTTATATCCATGTCTGAGAAACATTATTGAACACCACTCTTTCCTTCCTACCTTATTTGCAGTAAAAGCTCAGTAGCAATCGGTAGGGACGACTTATGATACATTAAGTGTGACCAATCCTCAGAGGACAGATAGAGCTCAATTAAAATCTTTCAACATTTTAAATTCCTATGCAATTGATGAAGCGTTGGGCCACACATTAGAGCAATATTGATACGAATCTGATGTGATTTAATTATAAACGTATAGGTTATACATATGTGCACCATTCAACACCTCCAGCTAGGGCGCCCCTAGAGCCGTATAATAGTCTCACTTGCTGCGCTTGCATCAAGAACCAACTCCTCCAGAGTAGTTACCGATGGGCAGGTAGTTCCAGTATATAGACTAATCTCAATCTAGCTTAAACTCTTTGCCTTCTTGACCACTAGACGTTAATGCATCAAAAGTACTTCTAATTTCAGGAATAAAGCTGTGGGAATATTATTTCCTCTTTTTATTGTATTTCTTGCTGTGCGATAAGATAGCTCCAATCTATACGTTCACTACTTATTTACGTGATTTTAGCAAAACAAGCAAGTTCTGGAAACACTTCTCCATTTTATTGATTTGATGGTAGCGAGCAAAACTATTCTTCTTCTGTGCTAGATGTACTCATCATTATTATAATACCCGCTAAAGGCAATTTGATTATATATCTTTATATTTATAAAGAAGATAATGATAAAATAAGATCTAGGCTACTGTTCAAGGTAGTTCTCCGATTTAAAAATAATGATATGTATACTGCGGATTCATTCATTCCAAAGTTCATAATTATTAGTATTTGCCAAAAGGTGGCTTCAAAGAAACAGCAAGCATATGTGGCTTCAAATATATCTGATTTAGCCGTTCATCTTGAGTATCTCGTAATCCTTACAGAGCTATTGCATGTATAGCTCTGATCATAATAATATTCTCCGATATATACTCTCATAGCATGTAATCTGGACGCCCTTCCGTTCTAATTTCCGGTAATATCAATTCAAAATCTGAGATGTGAACTGGTGCCTCATATGTTATAAAAGACTACCTTCAGTAACCTACTTCATATATTAGCCTGTGATGATGGGATTTCCTTGGCTAAATGCAAGTATAATTTCCTCAAGAGAATCAGTGACTTTCATTGCAATATCTGGATAAATGATTTTACATCATTTAGAGGTTACATATTATATCGAGTAGTACCCATCTATTATATGCATTAGGAAATATACTCGCCATAAAGCATCAGACAAACCCACACCCTATGTACGATGGAAACTCATGCAGATGTGCTCTATGAATATAAACATTTCATTATGTTATGCTTGGGGTAAACGACACTGCGATGTTATCAGGAGATAAGAAGATTGAAGCCCTAATAAATCCTACCGAGTGTCGAGGACTATTACTAGGAAGGAAGCCTGGCAAGTACTATATAGTATATTGAAATAAAGGAATAACAAAAGGATGCCATAATGTTATATGAAAATATTGACCATACTTCACAGTGAATAGTGTTTATCGCAAACCTAAAAACTAGTGGTGGAACCATACGATTGATTACAGAGAGGTGGTAAAATTAAATATAGATGGTGGTAGATATATTCCGATTATTTCAAGGTGGAAATTAATATTTGATTATGGGAAATCGGTAAAATCTGGTCAGTACATAAACTATAAGTGGACGCCTACATAATCAATCAACTCATTCATCCGGTCATTCATTATATGTTTTTGTTCCATAAAGTTTTATGTCGTCCATTAAATCAATTGTAGACAAAAAGCCATACTGGATCATGAGTTTCTTCTATAGATATGCGCGGTAATTTAGGGACTAAAACATTAAGTTGTCCCAGGCTATTTCATTCCATTGAGGATGATTTTAAATGTGTTTATGATACATGTAATCATGTAAGATAAATCGAATAAAAGCTGAGATACAGGGCTATGTGCGTCTGCATGACACTGTCTTTTTATATGAATAGTTGTTCCCACAGTAGCCACATCCGAAATGTCATGGAAATCCCGGCTGTCAACTATTTCCAGGGAATTTGTTGAACATAGAAAATTAAATTCGTTAACTTTTGACCAGTATATAGTGTATAGCTGTGTACCTGTCTACTAGCTGAAATGGCAGTCCGAAGTTCCGAAAGCCCAAATAATTGAAATGGCAGTCCGAAGATTCGAAAGCCCAAATGTCCTAAATGTGACTACTTTTCGCTGAAAATGACGATTTTAGGGAAATGCCGTGTCGTGATGATTAACATGATTCCTTTAGGGATTAGTTGACACTGCTAATTCTGACACGAGGGCATTGTTCTTTTTTCATCGACCGTGGCAATTTTAATTTCACGCACTTCTACTTCATGCAAAGGAAACTTTCACATTGACATTCATTTAACATAATTGAAGTGGTCCCGTCACATTTTGATTGACACAGTCCATAGTTTATCTGTTTTTAGCAAACTGGTCACAATTGCTTCTCTACCTCCAACCAATCATGACAGGCAGGTCGTCGATCAATTATTAGTGACTGGTATACATAAGTGTAGGATAGAGGACGAGACACTGTTATCTTAGTGAATATAATTGTCCAAGGCCGTCAGGCCGCGGACAATTATATTCACTAAGTGAACAGTGTCGAGTCCTCTAGCATGCTTATCCTACAAGTAGTACAACTTCAATTGTTTGTTATGATTGTGGTTACCAAATCCCCCCTACCACCCAACCACCTTACAACAACTACCAAATCCATGATCAGTATTGCTTTGAGATGTACATTTCCTCATTTTCACTAATACATGGCTTATGGGTCAGATTTTCAGAAAATGTACAATTCGCCTTCATCAATCCTCTCAAATAGCCCAACTTTCAGACGAAAATAAAGTTCAAAATACAGCTCAAACTTACCAAACAGCTTGCTAAAATCAATGCAATGCCAAATATACTCGGATTCACCTAGTATTGACCAAATTGCAGCCTAATTTAGCAGAATTTACTAAATGTGTACAGCTGCCAATTGTACATTTTCTGAAAATCACACTATAGCCAATATTTCGAAACAAATGCAAGGTCTGTAGAGTTACAGGTGAACGTGACAGGTGTATACAGTTGAACTCCCTTGTTAAATTTGTTAACATTTCAGGAACCATATAATGCTATGTCATATATGCTTATGTTTATGATAAACTCAAAATCAAATTCTAAATTTCTATTGATTAGTTATTTGGTCTTTCATTCCTCAGTTTTTAACTCAGTGTATAACCATAGTTATATAGTTATATAACTACACACAATTCCAACTGGTTAAATACTTCTCATTATTGTTTACCATCATTGGACTCCGCTTGACTCATTTTCCTGTGACACATCACATTTTCTATTTCGGGAATCATACTATGCTATACACAACAGATCCTATCTGAGCTTCTGTGGCTCAGTGAGTAGAGCTCTCAGCTCTACTTACTAGCCTATCCTTATGTGAGAGGTCCTGGGTTCGAATCCAGGCCAAAAGTTCAAAATTATTTCCAACAGATGCCTGAGCGGACTCTTTAATGAAAGAGTCCGCCCAGGCATCTGAGAGGACTCTTAGGAGCGGACTCTTTCATTAAAGAGTCCGCTCAGAATGCCCAAAGAGTACACCTGGAATTCAGGACTGTACTCCTCAGGCATGGGAGTCCGCCCAAGCCAATGCTGGGGAATAGGGACTCAACAGCAAGTGTAGGATAAGGGGTCCAAAAAGGCCCAAACATATTCTAAGTTAAAATAGTCAAAGGCCTATCAAATTAGCTCAAAATGCATTCTTTAATTGCTCACTTAAAGCCTCACGTCATAATCATTGAAGTAGACTTTTTTCAACAATTGATATCTGCTCTTTAATCCATGAAGGAAATGCGGAGTAAATTCAATTATCAAATTTTAAATTAACTTGAAATGGTAGACTGGTTTAGTGCTCCTGGAATCTAAAATTGGTGTTATGAAGATGAAAAACTCGCTTATATTCCACAATCTTAAGAAGAACGGGCGGTCCCTAACTTGATATTAGGGACCCATCTATATCAACTATTGTTTTCCCTCAATATTAACTCGCGACTTTGTGTATACCATTATCATAGTGGCATCTCTGCTCCTGTTTACTATTCATGTACAAGGTATTATAAATAAACTTGCACATATTGACAATTAACATGACACTCTCTCTTGTTTGGCATGATCTGATGTTAAAGTAGCTGATCCTCAATTGTGCCATTCATTTTATTATCGAAACTGCTGTTCCCTCCCACACAAGTCTTGGGCAAATGATCTTATGAGATAGTAATTAGCATCAGAATGAAGATACCTTGGTACTCTGCCAGCAATATGCAATCCGTTATAGGAAAGGCATGGAAAAGTTATAAGTGAAACAGGGATCTACCCAATGATTGGGACTCATTATTAGCAGTTCGCGGGCAGAGGAGATACGATTATATCATAATTCGAACTCTGGATATCTAGCAGGATTATAATGATGCTTCTAGTTAGGCAAGCCTGTCATTAGATGGGATGGATCTAGTATGAAGAGTATGGGGAGTGTAATGGTGAGGATAAAGAGGGGTCAACAAAAGGTCTCAGTTTCGCAGAAACCATAGAACAAATGTTTCATCCTGTTTTATGACTATAACAGACTAAACATAGGTGCTATATCGAATTGCAGGGTGGAGGGCCTTACGATGACTATAAATAAAGTATGCGGGGGGAAGGGCTGATCATGACAATTTTAAAATCGCATGTGAGAGTACCATGATATTCTGTATGATTAAATTATGTTGAATGTCCGGATGTTCATATTTGACTCAATAAATTCTGCTTGGTCTTAAACACCAGATTCTCATAAGATATGCGATTAGTAACTCAATCAGGCGGCTGAAATAATAATTATATAGTATGTCCTGGTTATGAGACAGAATATGAGTCAGAGGGACCCCATGTGTATTATGCAAGGTTGGAAGCTCCAATCTGCATGAAGTCACTCAGAAGCTATTGGTAGAAAGACAGGTGTTCCTGCATCAGGGGATTGGATAATCAGATTATCCCTATTCTAGAGAAACAATATTAGTCTACATTTACTGAGGAGATTGGCCACACTGGAGGCTGTGCGGTGCTAGGGGATATAGAGATTAGTGCCAGGTGGGAGGATCAAGCAGTCTTCCAGGCTAGGATACAATGACGATCACTTTCATATTGCCCCGGGTCCACATATATCACATTTTGATTTATTTCGGCGTCACTTGTTAATGGTATGTTATTTTGTAATTTTAAAATATTCATTTGTAATACTTTTCTGAGTTGGTTGAAGAAGGTTTGACACACAAATACCAAGAGGCCGAGTTGGAAATGTGTATTGCATGCATTTGGAAATGATATATAATCCAGTAGGAATATTGATCTATCATAAAGGGAGTAGTAGTAGTATTGATGTAGGACCAATAAGGTTTACTTGATTAGAGTAATTGGAGTAAAGAGATTTAAAGATTTGATTTAGAACATACTTAAAGATCTTTCGAAATGTATTGTGTCGGCATATGAAACGTGTGAAATTTTGTTGAATAAAACAGTTTAAAAAACAAAGTTATCCTACGCGTTTCGGACTTGTATTGTCATTTAAAACTTTAAAAGGGGTGTGAGTGACACATACCATATGAGTGATTTGTTATAATGAGTGTTTCTTCTTTACATAATACACCCTTTCATGGATAAACTGGATTCCACTAGGTCCTGGAATATTTCGATAGCATTTCGAATTTACAATTGCCCTTGCATCGATTTATATGTGTTGTTCAACGAAGCCTAGTTAGGAACTGTTCTCGGGCTGTCTCATTCATGGCTTACTTGTTTCCAAGAGAGCCATCCACAAATTGTCCTGGTATTCTACGTGTGGCTTCTTTGTTCATTTGTGGGAAGGAAGTTCTAGGTCTTTTAACATTCGTGACAAACGTAAATCATTGTCACTCTGATGTATGCCCCGCCCAATGTTCCAGTGGAGGGAGGTAAATGAAGGGGCACTGACGGCAAACATACATTATCTTGCTCTCTGAGGACGACTGACTTGTGTGGGTGTATAGAACAAGGGGCAAAACCCCAAAAGTAAGTATATAATGGACTGTAATATACAGTCAGGAAGTGTGGTGATATCTGGGTCGTATTGAATATGATCAATATGCCCTAAATACTGTCAAAATGTCAAAATGTTCCATATCCGTCGTAAGGATAATGAATAAAAGAAATATATTAAACCAATGGGAAAGTGTATTATAGTTATGTAGTATATTGCACAATTATTGCATCTCCTATTTTGTGTGTCGCGGCGGGCCTCTATATGCCATCCTATTCATCCTGACCTCCCCTCGCATGTAAACTCTTTCTTCGCCAATATTGGCCCAAAATTAGCTAACGCCATCCCAAACCCACCACCCCTCACCACTCCCGACCTGAACCCTCCCAAACCCTGACACCCTTATTCACACTCTACCTATCCCTGAGCAAGAAGTAGCTGAAATTGTCGATAGCCTGGACATTAAAAAGCCCTCTGGCATCCCCAATCTTAACACTAGACTGCTCAAAATTGCTATGCAGGTCCTGCTGCCGCAATTCACCCATCTATTCTCATCCTCCATTGAATCTGCGATCTTCCCAAAGGCCTGGAAAGTAGCAACCGTTGTCCTGCTTCCAAAAGTAAAATCTCCACAGTCTCCTTCTGATCTTAGGCCAATCTCACTCCTACCTGTCCCGGGTAAAGTACTAGAACGCATTGTCAGACTTACGATCACCTTGAATCTTTTGGCCTCCTACATCCGAAACAGTATGGTTTTCACAAAGGAAGATCAACCCAAATAGCTATCTCTGAAATCATTGACGACATCACTAACAACTGCAACAACAAACAATCAACAATAGCCCTCTTTATCGACATGAAAAAACTTTTGACACAATAGACCACTCAATTCTGACCAATAAACTCTCGGCCATAAACTTTCACCCGGAGACCATATCATGGTATTCCAGCTACCTCAATGGAAGATCACAGAAAACAAAGATTGGGGATACTCTATCCCCCCAAGCCTCTCTCTCCACAGGCGTCCCTCAGGGGTCCATCCTTGGCCCTCTCCTATTCAACCTCTATATCAACTCCCTTCCCTCCTACATCACCTCCACTAACCCCTCTCCCATCTCCTGTCAACTCTATGCTGATGATACCGTCCTATACACTTCTGCCCAAACCATCGACGATGCTGCAAGGGTCCTCTCCATGTCTATCCCGCACCTAGAAAACTGGTGTGGAATAAACAAACTGACGATCAATGCACAAAAAACTAAAGTCATGGTACTATTCCCTCCCCCAAAACCCAGAACCCCTCCCCAGAGCAGCCCACTACAATTTGTCATCAATGGCGCCCCAATTGCCATAGTAAACGAGAGGGTCCACAATTGACGACAACCTTAAATCAACCCAACAAATTAAACTGACTCTCCGGAACGCAAATGCGGCTATGGCCACATTTGCAAGAATCCGACCCTTCCTTTCGCAAAAAATAGCCTTCAGAATTCTTAAAACTACGATCCTCCTACACCTAGAATTCAATTCCTGCTTTCTGGACATGGCAAATGCCACATCTAAAGAAAAACTGGAAAGAACACTCAGGAGAGCAGTCCGCATTGCCTCTCTATCGAAGAGAACCAGCAATGTGGACAATATCATGTCCAAATACAATCTCCTCTCCCTACAAACTAGACGCACCCTCCAACTCCTCCTCCTTATGCACAGAAGGGTCCACAGCGGTTCCCCCCCTAACCCATCTACCTCTAACAAAACCAGAGACACTAGGGCCCCCTCCATCTATAACCTCCCGATCCCTCGCCCAAAAAGGGAGGCGTGCAGATGCACGCCTGCCTACTCTGGAGGTACACTTTGGAACGAGCTACCAAAGGCAATAAAAAATGAACAAGATTCAAGATCATTTAAAAACAAAGCCCTAATCATGCTAAAATCAGATCGGTAACATAGCTCTCTCTTTTAGGCAGACACCAACTTAGTATTGCTGTCTAATCACTCTCTGCTACTACAACACTCTGTCTATATCATATATCTCTAATTCTATCATTGCACACTGTTGGAGGTACGAAGTTACCTCACACTGCATTGTATGTACTGTAACAAATCTGTAAGTCATCATTACCATTATGTAAACGTTGTTTGTAACCACTGTTTTTACCATGCTCTGTACTATATTATACCGTATCGACTAATTCACCGGAAACGTAGTATTATTTCTAACCGGATATGTTAATCTAAAGTAGACTGCAGCAGCAGGTGGAACGCCATAGAATCTGTATTGTGTTACCTGTTCTCGACTATATCATGTGTATTTGTTTTGAGAAGCTGGATAAATAAAATCATTAAAAAAAAAAAAATTCATTCAAAGTTGGAACATTAACCAGGAGAAAGACTATATATATATTGCTTGCTATAAACACCAGCATTTGAATCAAACATTAGTCGAAAATTTTCGAATTTCTGATATGCACTTACCATTGGAAGGTAGATGGACAGGTGGGCTCATTTGCATTTTCTTTCTCCTCCAATGTGTTTGAAATACCAACCTCATAATAGAGACCGTTTCCCGCCTCCAATATCATGTGACTGTCTGTGCAAGATCCCATGGTAACGTTGAGGAAATAAAGGGAACGATTCACAAGGACATGGCCATCTTATTTTCCTGATGCTGCACCAAGCGCCTTACCATAAAATGTTGTCTGCGCGATGGCATAAAACAAGACGACTGACGATACAACATATGATTCTGTAGTTCATCGAATTATCCCATTGGTAATGATGTCCATGTTCAATTCAATATTTTAACTCATTATTATTGCAATGTATTTTACGCATTAAAATAAAACAATAGGATGGGACTAACATGTCCATCAATATGTCCTGAACGCAATGGATTTTGGATTCTGACTCTGTGAACACAATTTCCATCGTTTAAATATAATTATTTGATTTAAATAGATCGCTCCCTAGAAAATGTATGATACACTGCTCGAATGTATCTTTTGTTCCGTCACTATTAATGCAAAAAGTGTATCCATAACATTTTAAACGATTTAATTTGCTGCGTTTTTGCTTCCTTCACGTGTGTTCATCAAGTCCATGCTGAAAGAAATAATTTTCTAATGGTTCAGACAATCATGTAGCATTAACTGTGGTTTTGAAAGACGACCATTGTTTCTCACACAATCCTTTACTCTCTGATTGATGTGACTAAATGGCCACACGCACAATAAATGAAACGCTGATAATTAAGGTTATAACTGTCCAACACTCTTTTGTACGATATCTGTGATGTCTGTCTCTGTTTTGTTATCCTTATCTATTACTCTTTCTATCCCCATTTCGCCCACTGACATTGTCTTCATCGGCAACTCAGTTGTCAAATATAGACTCGGATTTCCGCCCAAAGTAATTGAATAGGGTTTGAATATGAAGAGACCTCGTGTTCTAAGTAAATACGTGTGGCATCGCATAGTCACCATGCAGTTAGATACATCTTCAATGCCAAGGAAGAACACAAAATATAAATGAGGAGCGAATCTTCCCTTGTCTTTTATATCAGTATGGACTGACATTGCACAAAGGGATAACTCATTCAGGTTTCCATCCCGGTTGTATCTTAATCTCTCAGACCTGGATTTTGCTCTTCACCAATCTTAAATATATTTTCCCGATCACCTAACAGCAAAGTTATTCATGGTACTCTGATTAGCGATGTATCAGAAAATCCCTATTTCCCGCGGGAACTCCACTGAAACTCTTTGGGAGATCCACTTGTTTCGGCAAATATAATTCCATGTAAACTTGTTCCGAGAGGTCCTAATGATCGGTCAGACAATTACTGAGAGACAACGAGAGAGGGCGAAAGAGAGTATGGATGTGCTAGGTCTCTCCATGCAGTCTCTCCAATCTCTCTTCATTGTCTGGCTAGGACATCTATGCTTGTAAGCACAGAGCCTAGCTGCAGGCACTTCTGAAAACTTGCTCCGGCAGTCGTCATATATGGCATTACGTGGGTCACTTCAATCAGTAGAAGTTTGGAATGTTTGGAATAAAAGATATGTAATGCTAATTACACCGAACTAATTAATGATGTAATGATGTGCTAATTGATGAATTCCGATGCGTATCCATATCTTAGTTTGCTATCCCTCTGGAATTTCATTCGTTATACAATTATATAGCCCACATTCCGTCTCCTTATATGTCTGCTTACAGGTTAGGACAGGATTATCATGAACAATATGTCTACCTATTTATGAGAATACCTGATTCTGCATCTGTTGGCCATGTACACTCTAATTATAATGTGTTAAGATTTAATAATAAATTCTAAGCATACGTCTATCTTAGTGACCGAACGGCCACTAAAATACTCTAATGTATTTATGATAAACTACTTCTACTACTATGTAACCAACCACTATAAGCACTAGACCTCTAGAAAAATAATAGCCAATGACCCTTACTGTAAACTAAGGCACAATGATAAAGATGCAGTAAGACACAGGGTAAGAATTCCGGGATACATAATTATATGCATTCCTCATTAAGCATGCGATTGGCATGAGATTGAGTGTACCCTTTCTCATACAAAGGCATATACCAACGAAAGTGTCATACAATAGATATTTTACTTGAAACTTATTGGGAGTATCGTCTTATATAGAATGGTATTATATACCTGTCTTTGAAAAGTATCGAGGCTATTATTAAATTAGCAGTGACTGTTGAACCGAAGCTTGTGGGAGGAGACAAGATATACATGTGTAGTGACGGGGATTAAGAGATCTTTCCCTATACTACTTATACCGAAATGGACCTTGACCGCGCAACCTGCGCAAGTTTATTGCAATTGTTTCTTCACTATATGGAACTGTGTTCCATGTTATACTCTTACCATGTCATTAATATCCAATGTACACTCTATTACATATGTCTGACCGAAAGAGTCAGTACTCTCCGTATACTTCTTTAAAACCAATATATACTAGAATGACGAGTTCTGTTGTTATTTCCCCTCCTCAAAGAACCAAGGGTCATTACACATGTGCGTGCGTGGAGAGAAAGAGGAATGGGGTGAAACCGTCTCACGTATCTCAACTAGAATTCTATATATATACTATACATACAACTCTTACACTATAACTTGTTGATGGCACAGAAAAGGTGATAACAGCTCAACAAAGCCTCGTGATATGGAAAAATCAACAAATATTTTGAGATCGCGATTCATAAGTTTATCCATTCTTATTAGTATGACTGCTGTTGATATCAATCGATTTTTAGCTACTTTACCCCCGCATTGTTCTGAAATTAGTTCGTGTGATAATAATCTGAATGGAGATTAAGTTGAAATGTCATTCATGATAGTTTTCCCTATAAAAGGCTTTAGAATTTAGACCTGTTAGGCTTATCAAAGTGAATTGTCTGATAGTAGCACTTGGACAAAGTCATTTTGACTGAGATTGTCTTTTCTTTGACCTTTGTCTACATTTCATCGCATTGCAATTAAAGGTTTCTGAAAGATCTTTCTCAGAGGTAGGGATGTTGTAGTGTGCTCGTGGCAAAACTCTGTGAAAGCCAAGTGTGGCCAAGCAAAGCCATGGTTATATTGCTAAATGGGTCCCCTACATACTATAATATTCCAGCATTAAATTTCACGATATTTTGCCTCAGCATTTGTTAGGCTATGTATCTATAATATAACTATTTTGGTTGACATGATGCAGATCTCGAAGTTGCATTTGGTAACATGTTTGTGGACCTCATCAATTAACTTAATGATGTGCTATTTGATGAATACCACCAAGTGCAAGTGCCGAAGAGAATAATAACATGTATGCATATTGTACATGTTAGGGAGGTTCCACGAGGAAGCCCTCAATCTATTTTACATAACCGTATCCGTATCTTTTTTTGGCGTTTAGGTTTAGGTATAGGTTAGACTTGCTGTACCACAGGAAAGACAAAGATACATGGAAAAAATCTTATTTAAATAAATACTGACTCTGTACATAAACATATCGACGTCTGTCACAGAAGTCAGAACTATTAGGATGAAACAGAAACCATTTTCCTCCTGTTGACGAATAAAGAATATTTCAATTCAATATGTACAGGGAATGTAGGCAGAAACTGTCTGCAGACTCTCTACATCGTTATTTCTGCACTAAATATATCTTCAATATATAGACAAAAGTGCCCAAGGTGGATATCGGAGGTGCATATTGCACGAGGGCGTACGCCCGAGTGCAATATGCACCTCCGATATCCACCGAGGGCACTTTTGTGTTTATTATACCTTTTTTAGACAATTTACTTGAAAAAACAGCTAAAATCGATGGAAATTTGCCTAAATGTGGACCCTCTCGAACCCTCAGCGGCCCCTCCCACCTCCCTCTGTTTACATTCGCATGCGCAGAGTCGTTTTCATATCAATGCGCGGTGATTCGCTTCGGTGTGTGAGAAGTCATCGGTAAACCTGATCCGCCGCAAAATCTAGTTCTATTTTGATTCAACTCCCACGCTTAATATCACGAATATTGCTAACATTATCACGTAATAATACCTCCATTCTTCTATTAAACAAATTCTTTCGACTTATGCTGCTTTAATATGTATAATTTGTCATTTCTGAGCGTTGCGCCGAGTCATTTTTATATCAATGCGCGGTGATTCGCTTCGGGGTGTGAGACGTCATAAACCTAATCCACCGCAAAATCTAGTTCTATTTTGATTCAACTCGCACGCTTAATATCATGAATATTGCTAATATTATCACGTAATAATATCTCGATTCTGCTATTAAACTTAATCTAACTCATTATGCTGCTTTAATTCGTGTACTTTTCATTTTTGAGAGTTGTTTACGATCTACTTGGTTTTTTGCCGGCACCACCATATTGGATTACTAAACGCAAGGACAAGGCATATAAAGTAAGTTGAACGTTTGAAATCAACAGAATATAACTTTATTTTCAGCAATTACTTAGGGATATGGTAGTTTATGGTAACATTTACATTGCCATGAATGTTTGCCCCGTAGAACATAGCACTCATGGCTTCCCTTGGTCGATCTGCGGTTAACAAGGTTGTTTCAGTGGGCATTGACATAGCAGGGACGGGGAGATTCGGGGAGGAAGGCTCGATGGATGTTTCTGTATTACGCATTACTTTAGCAGGAGGCTCATTTTCTTTCGGTGGAGGTATGGCGGAGGTTTGATGGGAAGAAGAACAACCAGTTAAAATGTCACTCATACGCTTCTGTTTGGACATGGAAGCGATACTGTAGTTGTTTATTGAGTTGAGATTTTTGTGCCTGGTCAGCTGAGCAATCTCCGTAGGCGGAATCCCATGGTCCGCCAAGTCTTGCACTGTTTTTTTTCACAAGCTATGATTTGTTATACGTAGGTTGGTACCCATTGGCTCGATGATTTTCTTCACGATTTTTCCAAGGTAATTTCTACCCATTGGTTGATTAATATACCAAATGTCATCATGTTCTTTAGCTGCCTTCTTAGTGCCAAGATAGAATGGCGACTCAGGCTTTTTCATTTCTTCGGGACGTTTATTAGCAAATTTTTTGTAGAGAAGAACGGGACATCTATCCGCATCTCCTGTGGCGAATACTTTTGCATTAAAAGCTCGGCTGTTGGAGCCACCTTGCCTGGTCTTGGTCAGCCTCTCATGGAACTCGATATATTCGTCTCCATCGTCATTAGTTTTCAACATCAAATCTCCCCAGCACATATTTCTCGGTTCGGTACAGCCTCTGAGGCCTAGGGTTGATGTAAATAAGAAAAAAATGGTGTTTTGGAGTTTTTCCCCACTGCTTGAGCCCAACTGTCCAATATTCCATAATTTATCCGTCATATCAGACGTGATGGTGTCTGCCTTTTGAGGTTTATTCCCTAGTCCCTGCTCTTTTAGCTCCTTCCTTCTGGCTGCGAGAGTTTGTCGTGCTAAGTCAAAATGCTCCGATTTATCGATATCCACTTGATATTTATGCTCAGAAAGATGTCTGAAATGAAATTTAAAAAGCGTATTAATCGACTTGTTCATTAATATCAACGTTTGTTATGTTTTTCAATGATTTATTTCTATTTCAGGCCCAATCTACGATGGTTCCTGTAAAATACGACAGGCGGCGACATTGTAGTTACCTTGCCGTCAACACTAGGGTCGACACTCGGTCTCTCAGAAAGCATCGGAAGAATGAACAGGTTGGTCATTTACGTTATATTTTGCTTATTTTATTTTTAATCATTATTTAATATTTACCTTGCTATGCCTCTGTACATAGCGGTGAGGCTATCTGGTTGATACGGACTGCCGTCTACCTTTTGGGCCGACATCAAAAACTTCGCCATGTACACGTTCAACCTTGCTGGCTCTATCTGTACTAAGTCGTCGTAACGTACATTGCTGCTTGTCAAGAACTCTTGGAACCTAGTGACTGCCTGAAATATTAATATAAACGTTCATTAACAATCTTCATATTACCCAGTTCATTTAGTTTTTTAAATTATAGAGAAATATCATATGTATTTAAAATAGTTCAAGGCCTATTGAGTCTGTTCAGTGATAATATAATTCTACCTACTCGTCTCGTCGCTCTTATGGTGTTTATGTTTCGCTTCTCGTTGATGTATTTTTCAACCTCCTTTTGATTCTCCAGCATTTCATATTGAAGCTCTCCTTGCTGTTCGATAAAGTGTTCAATCTGGTCTATATTTCCAGCTTGAGGTTCGGCGGGTTCTGTGGGTTCTTCATGTGCAGCTTCCACGAGGGCTTCCACGACAACTACCGTTTCCGAAGGCTCATCTTTACTAAAGGAATTATTCAACAAATCTCGGAGCATATCGTCTGTGAGGTAGATCGTTTGCTCACCACTCTCCTCTGCGGCTATTTCGTTGACTACTTCCATCGTCAGGTCTGGAAATATCTCTTTATATAACAAATCGAATATCTCAACCTCCATAGTGAGTAGCTCTCGTCACGAGCAGACGCTTCTATGAGCAGGAACTACTTTCAGCCTACAGCCTACTGAATTTATGAATAATTGTGACGTAGGCACTTTTTTTGCCGTGTAGGCCCAGAGGCCCGCGCTACGTTGGGCTCATCATTCCAATAATATAATCCTTTTTAATAATATTTATTTCTCTCCTACATGCATGTAAGTTGTATTATTTATTTTTTTCGGCGGAAATATAGTTTAAATAAAGAAAAATGTACAAACAAACACTGGTACTTTTTTTTTAAAAATGCGGGCAATATGACAAAAATGCGTGCAATACGGCGGCCGTATTGCACGCATTTTTCAATACGAGGCCCAGTGCTTAAGCCTATGGGCGTATCATACCAACTCCCCCAAAGGTATAATAAAATAGTATATGATACATCATATATATCAACTCCTATTGATTAGTGTTTGCATTAACCAGTGTCTAAAGGCATTTAATGGTAGGCTCATCAATCTCTTGAGCAAACTACTGGCCCCGAAACTGAAGTATTGTAGCATTCTGTTCTGTTCTGAAGCATTGTAACTGTAGCCCCCATCGTGTGTTAACTCTAAGATATAAGGATGACGGTATGAAGGGATCAATGGTATGCAGGATGATACCTCCCCTCAAGACCCTTGACCTTGTGCTTTGTTTCAGGATCATCCCAAGACAGAGGTATTAGTGGTCAATCTATGATGATATGTAGACGATACGACCAGATATTGAACTTTAAGGTAATGAAGCAGCGGTCAATTGCCGCCACCAATCTATTTCCTGGGAAGATGTGAAGTCTATTGGCACAGAGACTTACTTCGTGAACACTAAGTGAGCAGTAAAGCAATCGGATTTTTGTCTTCGATCCATTCCTTGAGGTAAAACAACCCCATGGTAGCTCTGCTCTTTCACATTGCTCTCTAATACAATGAGATAGAGAACGGAGAGCTCTCAAGATAATTAACACCTTTATCATATCAAACTAATGTGCATATCATATAGATTGGTACAATAAAAGTATAGAATGATTTTTGGATTTTTAAAAGCCGCTATGTGCTTTCAGATATGATAGTCTCACAAATGAGTGATCAGATGTATCCCATGTGCATGTGACGCATTTCTTCATGAGGTAATTGCGTTATATGAGGTATAATAATCAACTATCATTCAGAGCAAAAGATCAGTATTTTAACACGCGTCAAAGGCATCCCTGTCACTGACAAGGAACCGACGGCATTCTACTTCGAAAGGTCCAGAATGGCCCCTTCCGATGGGTGGCAGATTTGAATAATACATAAGACACTGGGACGTGCCTAGGGTTGGATCTTGACAACCGAAAGAATAGGACAAGGTTGCGCAATAGGGAATTATAGCTTTTACCACTTCATAATTGTACTAGTGTGACATATAACATGAGCATATTAATTCAGTAATACGCTTCTGCAGTGCACGTCGTAGTGATACACTTTCTTGTATGTCGGTAATAAATACCCCCAAATGACCCACACTTATCCTAATTTTTAGTTACATTTTCACAAGTAAATAAATTTATTCTAAACTTTGGAAATAAATAAAACAAAAAATCCGCCGCTGGACCGACTTTTTCGGCCGCACTTTCAATTTTTCGTAATTTATAGTACATATAAATACATTTAGATTAATTACTATTAAGTCTGAGTCTAAGTCTGAGTCTGATGCAGGGAAACAACTACGCAAAGAGAGAAACCGATCAATGAATTTATACATACTTTTCGGAAGACAAATATGATCAACTGCACCTGAGATATATAGTATAGAATCCGCCTTTGGATTCATGGACTGTATGTTGGCAAGGGAACAATATTGCCTTATGGTGGAATATTATATGTATATAAGGAAATTGGTAGTTGAATCAGAAGATTGGTGGTGCTTAGCAGATCCCTATATAGAACAAATCATGAACACTTAAGAAGAAATAGAATCGGAAATCTCCCGAGGGGGTCCTTCTCTCCACTCCACAATACACCGGAATACTTGAGCTGAAATCTACACCCTCTAGGTACTTCTCACATTTTGGACGGCCACGTCCGCCGCCGCTATACCTTCTCTCTACACCGGAAATACCTCCATGATTCCCGAGACAGCCCATCTCCATGGCAACGGGCACTTGTTGAAGGCCATTGTGACGTACACGGTGATGACTTGGCCCCCTCCAGAGACCAGCTCGAGTGACTGTCGGGCACCGATTTGCTTCGACATTCTAATGAACTCTGCTGAATTGGGGGTCTTCTGGTGGTATGGGACCAAGCCTGGAAACTATAACGTCTCCGACCGAAACTGGGGTTTCAGTAGAACGTCACATACCACCAATCCATTAAGAGTGAGTATACCAGGTTTAATCTCTACTTAACGTATATGGTATACTTCATATCGTTTCTTCAGATAGAAATCTAGCATTACATTCTTGAACTAGTTTGTGTGGTGGCCCTCATGGGGCAGTCAATGATTTGCTTCGTAAGATAATATTTCTAAATATTTTAGGAAACTTAAGAATAATGACGCCCGCTTCAAATGTTTTCCAGCAGAAGATGGTAAACTCTCCTACATACAAATAGGCCTCCCTTATCGTTAAGCTTAATGAAGTTTGTGGTGGTTTATTGGGATCATGTTTTGCTTTTGTCTATTGTCTGGGGTGTTCTGAGTCTAACCACGTGGGCTTTGGTAATCTGTTAAACCATTAGCCAGCACATCACATCGCATCCCATTGTACATCATGACAAAGCTTTATATCAATTATAGTCTTATATTATAGTCTATATTATATGATTAATCATAATATATTTTACTTCAGATCTGAGGTCGCACGGAAAGTATGTTATGATAAATTGTCTTTGTCTATTTGACGTGACAGATTGTCTAGACTTGAAGGTGGTACATAGCAAAATATGATCGAAGCAATATGCAGGGGAAATTTCATTTTTATGCCAATTCATACCCATAGTTTGTATTCTTCCCTTCGATCCCCTATCATTTTCTCCCAGGGAGGAACGGCCTTACGGCTTTAAACATACGAATTTGCCCCCATCGCTCTTAATAGTGTAAATTAACTCACACGTGCCCAAAGTCCTTCCCGATTTGTCCAGTCAAAAGAAATAAAAAATGTGCTGTCATTTTTTCTTTCTACTGAAAAACAAGGGTGTGCTATCGCAAAGGAATCTTAATCGAATGGGACACTTTGGCCAAAACTGAAATCACCATGGGAGAAAGTCTGAAGGCAGCTTGTTTGGGTATAAAGGGAAAGGGGAAGGGGAAGTCCCAAGAATGAATGTCACATTCATTAGAAGAAAGATGTCCATGTTAAAAAAGATAAAGGAAGAAAGATTAAGGGATATTTTCTGACACCCACTAATAGATGTGGGATTTGTGAGAAAAGGGAGACATTGAAGTATACAGAAGTGTGTGTGGGGAGGGGAAGGGTGGGGGAATCACATTTAAAGGGACCTTTGCTAAACTCGCCGACCATCTCTTTTTCCCTTTCTTGACAGAAGTGTTCTGAGCAGCACCTCTAACAATGAAAGATACAAAACTACATCATTATGTATCACGTGTTACACATTGGCCGACATCTGTGGAGAATGACTGTGGGTGGAATACCAAATGCGACCAAATGTGTTGCCGTAAAATTACAGTTTTGTTGCGTTACACTTTATTTTATCTGTCATGACTAAGTTATTACAACAGCGACAAATCGTCAGTTTATGTTCATCCTTGCAAAACTATTTGTAGGTTTACAAAACGTAATGGACACAGTCAAATATTTTGTGACAAAAACAGCCATTAAGAGGGCAGAAAAGAGAATGGCCACATTTTTGGTAGGTAAAAAACTATTGGTATAAAAACACACTAGCGAGGCTTCCAAAAGTGCAAATTAAGACATAGATTAACAACATCTAATGACCACTTAACTTAAGGGAAATAGGGATAGAAAATAAAAGTCAGTGTCAAAATCGTGGGGAAATTGACGACATTAATCTTCTTGGACTGTCATACACGTCCTAATAGAGGCAAGTTACAGGTAGAACTTTATCAAACAGATAGCAATTTTGTAACTTTCTATTAATTACTTAAGAGTGAAGAGATCTTCTTGTGATGTGTTTGAAACTAAATGCCATACACACAATTGATCTAATCAACATATTAGTGAAAACACTGTTCATAGAAAATGATTATTTTACAGTTGTAAAATGCGTTTGATTGATCGAATTACTTTTAACTGAAAGCCCTTTTAACTGAAAGCAATTTTAACTGAGAGCACTTAAAAACTATGAAATTCATAGCATTTAATGAAATCTTTCTTGGAGTAACTTAGAATTACTTATGATATACTGAGAGCATATTATGTTGGGAGTTGATATGGGTCTGAACTGGCACTATCCACCAGGGTCATCAATGATTTGCCTTTGTGTCATAAAGATCACATCACAGTAGAGTGATCAAAGATTCGTCAAATAAGACGTAAGTATAATGTTAAACATCACCAAAGCTCAGTGCTACGTGCTATTTATAATTATCGTGAAGATATTGGTTCAATGTTAAAAATCAAATATAAGATTTCCTTTTGGAAGGCTAAAGAACGATTTTGGGAGGTAACTATAGGGGCCGTCTATTATCTTGAACTTCAATGACATTCATTTTCACATTCACTGATAGTTGTAAAGTTCACGTTTGGAATGGGAAAGGTTTCGTTAATAAACATGTCAAAAAGGTTAAATGATCATTTGTTCCAAACTTACATTCATTCGTCACTCATTTGGCGGCATGATGTACTTACCTATAAACAAGAAAATGAAAATGCATTATAGGCGAGGCAAACAATATAAGACATTTAAACATTTATAGACATAGACATAGACATTTATAAGCCATTTTAAACATTCCAATTGTAAATCATATATATATGTAGATGTTAGATGCATTCATAACGGCAGAGATACTGCAACAACAAGTTTAGATAATGAGCCATGATCTATTTTAACACATACCGATAGGTTCAAATAAAAACGAACAAAATACAGTTAGAAAGGTGCAGTTCGGGGGTACAGTTCAGTTGATTCGAACTGCACACATGATCAGTTCGGACTTCCATGTTTACACATAACAAAAAGACACAATCTGGTTGGTGCAGCATAGGCCTGACCTACAAATCTGTCACGAATGACGTCGTCCCTGACCGCATAAATTAGGCCTACCAATTGCAGTGAATTGAGCCGGCTCGAGCTAAACTTTAGGCTAAACAAGTTAAATTTACTTTTTAACATCCAAAGTGTGTAATAAATAGCAAATGGCACTCTGTTAGGGTTCAAACTGATCTTGACACCATCAGAAAATCGGAACTCACCCCTCAATGCAGGTTTCAAACTGATCGAGACCCATCAGAAAACGGGACGAACCCCAAAGCATGCATTGAGAGGTGAGTTCCCATTTTCTGATGGTGTCAAGATCAGTTTGAACCCTTATTACACACATGAGCAGTTAGAAAGGTGCAGTTTGGGGGTGCAGTTCGGTCGATCCGAATCGTTCACGTGTACAGTTCGGCCAAAGACGCAATTTCATTGGTGCAGCGTAGGCCAGATGACGTCGTCCCGACCGCGTAACTTAGGCCTACAAATTGCAGTGAATCAAGCCTCCTTGAGCTAAACTATAGGCTAAACAAGTTAAATTTACTTTTTAGAGTGTGTAATAAATAGCAAATGGCACTCTGTTCGGGTTCAAACTGATCTCGACCCCTCAGAAAACGGGAACTCACCCCTTCGGGGTTCGTCCCATTTTCTGAGGGGTCTCGATCAGTTTGAACCCTCCATCGTGCCATTTGCTATAATAACAGAGTGCCATTTGCTATTTATTACACATGAGCAGTTAGAAAGGTGCAGTTTGGGGGTGGAGTTTGGTTGATTTGAACTGTTCACATGATTAATTCGGGCTTCCATGATTACACATGACTAAATGATGCAATCTTGTTGGCTCAGCATAGGCCTGAGCTACAAACCTGTTATAAATGATGTCTGCAGTGAATCGAGCTTTCTCAAGCCAAACTTTAGGCTAAACAAGTTAAATTCACTTTTTAACATCCAAATAGCAAATGGCACTCTGTTCGGGTTCAAACTGATCTCAACACCATCAGAATTCGGGAACTCACCCTTTCGGGGTTGGTGCCGTTTTCTGATGGGTCTCAATCAGTTTGAACCCTCCATCATGCCATTTGCTATAAGCATATCTCCCCCCAGATAGATGGTATAGTTTAAACATCAATTAAAACACCCCAGTAGGCATCGCTCTATGGTAGGTGGCCGTTCTGACAGTTTTGTTTATCCCGCGTCCATTTTGAATATATCCCTTTTTCCAGTTCTGTTGTGCCAAACACCACTTCCAGGTATGGGATGGAATAAGAGATTCAACAGAATGGTCAACGATAATGAATGTTTTCAAATCAGGATTTGTCTACCATAAATGTATAGGCAAGACCTTGCCGCCATATAGCTGCGACGAGGCCACACCCACTTGTTGTTTGTGTACGGTCGTCAACCACGTGACAGGCTCGACCAATAGGAGCGCAGGAAAGTTAGAACATTTTGTATAACCGCCACACCTTCTTCCACGCTCGGGTCGATCAGACCTATTTGCATGTGTCAACATTGGAAATTTTGAACTTTGGTTGTTCTAACCTTATTTTCCATCGTGATGAATCCTAGGAATTGCAAGACGTGTGGGCAGTTCCATGATCCGCTGACTGGCAAGAAATGTAAGGGAACTAAAGTTGACGGCAAAGGCAGCGAGAAGGAAGGGGGCGGGTCTGCCTCTGGCTCTGATGGAGCGGTGGGCGGTGACGACATGGCCGTACGAATGACTGCATTGGAAGATATTGTGAAGGCTTTCATATCATCCAACGAGAAGAAGTCTCTTGAGTCTGGGGGCGGCAACCATAAATCCGAGTCGGACCAATCACGTTCTTCTTCGGTTGACAGTGATATTTACCGAATTAGCGATGGGCGGGGACCTCGCCGGAGAAACAGGTCGTACAGCCGGGGAAGAGACCGTGCATCTAAACCTTTCGATCGTAGTCGTGAGGTTCCTAAAGGTGAGACTGTGGATTGTATAGAGAAACTCTTGTCGATTACCATTAGACTTGCTATCAAATTGCTCGATGATAATCGTCCTGAAGAAGAAATCGAGGGTGTTCTCCGACATGCTTTATTATTGTCTGACAAGGCAGCAAGTGGTGTCTATTCCCTAAAAGCGAGTCTGGATTATGACACTTCTGTTCGTGAACGTGCAAACAGGGTAGGACTGTCCGCATTTGAAGACATTCGTCAAGATGATATACTCAGATATTTCTCCTTTGAAAATTCAAAGCGTTCAGCAAAAGCTGATTCGAAAGCTAAAGTTGTGAAAAAAGGTATCTGTTTTAATTTCAACTCTGAAAATGGCTGCTCCATGCAGAGTTGTCGTTATGTACATAAATGTCAAAAGTGTGATGCATTCGAACATGGTTCTAAATCTTGTTCGAGCAAATCATCAAATTCTAAATAGGATGAGGCTCTTCGTGAGAATATTGATACAAGTTGTGTGGTTCCGGATGGGGAAATTAACATTACGAATTCTTGTGTTTATGGCGGTTGCCATGGTGAATTCGAAACTGTTGCTTCGGCTGACTCCGAAGATGAGAACTCTCCTGTGCTTACGGAGACATATGTATCTGACAACGGAACCAATATGGCGGACATGGATTCACATGTGAAGTCTACAGTGTGTTGGCAAGGCAACTTTACTCTCACGGAGGACAATGAAAGATATTTAAATGACAATTCTGGTGAAAATTGTGATTTTGTACATGTATTGAATGATTTTGATGTTGATAACGATTTGTCACATGTTTGTTCCGACAAAAAAGTACTTTTTACCACGGCTCGTATGCCGGCTGGTCATGTCATTGATGTGTACGAATGCTGCAGTCTTGGTTGTTGTGATTGTGTATTTATGCTAGACGGTATTGCTTCTCAACTTAAACCTTGCAGATTTGCCTATATTAATAGCATTGTGTGTGACACTGATGGTAACGCTCACCAGAAAGTGTTTGTAGGAATTACAGATGGTTTTCCAATCGTAGATTCCCTCCCACCCGGTTACCATTGCGATAATTATTCCTCTATCCTACAACCTGGGGCTCGTGAGAAAATGGACATTATTATTAATGACGAATTTGCTGAAGGGATGATTTCTATGGTGGATAGTAAACCTCGTTGTATTCATGCTTTAGGGGCGGTGCCCAAGCCCGATGGTAATATTAGGCCCATCACTGACTGTAGTTTACCTTTGGATATTTCAGTCAATTATTTTTGTGGCTCTTTGGTAAGAGAATTTAGCTACAAAGGTTTGGATGATGTAGTGGATTTGCTAGATAGAGGTGACTATATGACCACTATTGATATTAAATCGGCTTATAGAGCTGTTCCCATTGCCCCTGAGCATAGAGAATTATGTGAATTTATATGGGATGTTAATGGTGTGGAGAGATATTTTTGTGACAACAGGTTGTGTTTTGGTCTTAGAACTGGGCCTTGCTATTTCGACGAAATATCTAATGTTATTGCAGATGTATGCAAATCCTTATATGGAATTACAGTGGTAAATTATTTGGATGATTTTTTCATCAATTACTACTCATATGAAGGTTGTGTTGCTCGTCAGAATCTAGTAATTAGCTTGCTTAGATACCTTGGATTTTATATAGCATGGAAAAAGGTTTCTCCCCCTGCTCGTGAATGTGTATTTCTGGGCATAGAAATCAATGCTGATGATATGACCCTATCTCTTCCCCCTGGTAAACTGGCTAAGCTTAGGGACTTAATACACAAAGTTAGCATATTCACATATATTTCTAAAAAAGATTTAGAAAGAATGAATGGTTATATGGCACATTGTGCAACTGTCTACCCTGGAGGTAGGACTTTTTGTCGTCGATTTGTACAAAAATATGTTGGATAGAAAAGTAAAATTTCTAGCTATTGACGATGGTTTCAAGAAAGATTTAGACTGGTGGAGGGCTTTTGCTAGTATTTTTAATGGAATTCGCCATTTGGATAGACCTAGCTTTCCCCACCCCCTTATTACAGATTCCTCCAAAAGAGGGTATGGTGCTGTCCTTGATCAGGATTGGGTTGGTGGGACCTGGAGAGGGGTAGAAAACCCTTTTGTTGACACCGAATGTACCCATTTAGGCCCAACTTCTGAATTTTTGGATAGTGAAGATAGCATCAATGTCTTAGAAATATTCCCAGTATTAATTGGGTTGAAGCGTTGGTGTGATAGACTTAGGGGGTATGATGTTACCTGCCTTATAGATAATACCCAGGTTATACATATGATCAGAAATGGCTGCAGTAGGAGCCCTATATGTATGGAACTTATGTATGAGATTTTTTGGGTCTGTTTTATATATGATATTCACTTGGTCCCAGTATATATTAACACCAAGAGTAATATCGTGGCTGACACTATTTCCAGGCTTCCTTACCCAGCCACCTACAAGGAAGCTAATGTTATATTAGGGGCTGCTCACTTATGTTGTGCATCTTATATTTTCTCATTATAGGAACCCAGGTCTGGAAAAATAGGGTTTTATACCTTCGCCAGTCTTCTGTGTGCCCCTCTACCCTGAAGCAAAGGCAGCATCAATGGAGGTTTTACCAAGACTTCATGTCTTCCGTTGACATTCAAATCTTACCTGTTAGTGAGGAAAAAATTTGTATGTATGCTGCATATTTATCTACCTTTATGAAAGCCTCTTCAGTGGTATCCTACCTATGTGGGGTAATTTTTCATCTTAAAATGATGGGCCTTCCGACTGTGTCCCTGTCTAGTCCTGCTATTAAAGCTGTGATTCAGGGTATTTTTAAAATTCCAGGGTCGGCCCCATCTCCCTCTGATCCTCTCTTACCCAATCATTTAAAGAAAATGTACCTGGTGGTGGATAGATCTTCACCATTGGAGATAGTAGTATGGTCTGCTATTGTTCTAATGTTTAGGTCCCTTTTAAGGGTTTCTCATGTTATTTTATCTAGGCACACTCTACTAAGATCCCATATCGAATTTTACGAATGGGGTCTGGAGGTTAAGGTAATGTCTTAAGATAAGATAAATGGTATACATCCTCCCACAAAAAGGCCATCCAACTAAGTGAAGTTTCCATTCAGCCAAAGTACAGTGCGCAAATTACATGGAAAAACATGGAAAACACAGCCATAAGTGAGGGTCTCTCTTAGATGGAAGTTGATGCTGATGGGTTGGGCGACGTAAGGAATTTCGGAGATGGGCTTATCTGCCTTTTCACAGAGGGAGGGTCGGTCGCTTCTCGTCAAGTAACTCCCCTGTGAAAGCGCTAACACTTCTGCCGGGGGTCACACCCCTACTGCAGTCTCACAAATTGATATTTTCCTTAGTGACTTATTCACAAGATGCTTTTGTTTGATTGTTCTCAAACTGTCTATTGAGGTTCTGTATTGAATAACAATGGTCGAAATTGGAAGAGTTCAGACCTGTGCTTTTGTATAGTTTTAGCCAACATATACAACTATTTATATTCCAATTTTGAAGCCTCTGACTGATTGATTTATAATCTCAAGTTCATGGGTACATACATCTTCTTTTGTATCTCGAGGGAGAGGCGGAGCTTGCCATTACGTCCAGATTTACAATATTTATTAACTGTTTCATAGATATTAATCCTCATTCATCTCATTACATCTATTCAAATTCCATAAGACCGACCCCAAAAGACCTGGGTCCCATAAGACCTGTATTCGCCCTTAATGAGCCTAGTCCAATGTCAGAAGCATCAGAAAATGCACAGATTCCTGAAGCTATATTAGTAGGCATTTTTTAAAAATAAATAATCATATGATATTAGTCAAACCTATTGGTAAGTTAAGCGAAACATGGTATTATATATTTGTCTATATAACTATAACTAGTTAGAAATGGCTCTAGTACTTGCATTGTCATTTTATCCTTTGTCATTTATAGTCAACAAAAGAAAAGTAAATCTTTAGATGATCAATGATTGTCTCCAACTGAGGATGGGCATTTTATGTTGTATTTTCCTCTTTAAGATAGCAATCTAGACGCTTATGATATGCACCTACATCACACATGTGTATACAACGACCAAGGAAGAGGAAAACGGATGAAACAATGGATATTAAATACTCAAAAAATAGACTAATAAATGATGTACCAATATATGACCCTAAATTAATAAATGATGTAACATATTACCCCATGCCCAACCAAAAAATATACGCAATATATGCACAAGAAAAGCGCATAATATGCCATAGAAATGCGCTCAAAGCTCGCTAGACATTATGCGCATATTATCATAAAATGGCGCCCAGAATTCACAATAAATGCGCATTATATATATATGAAAAACTATGCGCAATGTATGCGTTTTTCACCGCAATTAAAAATGCGCAAAAAATGTCAACTCTCATCTCAGAATAATTGCGCATTCAGTTGCACCCGTTTTTGTACGAATATATTGCGCACAGATGCCCATCGGGATGTTATTTCTTGCTGCATTTAATATCTCGTTCTCTTAGAAATAGATTTATTGGTAGGATATCCGAAGATGCAGCCTTGCCCCAATCAATCTTTAGTTGCAATATTAACCCTGTATTCAGAAGGCGCCAATCAAATTACTTGAGATAGCAAGACATATATAGCGACGACACCAACAGTAGAAGGGCTCATTAAATTGTTATCCGCAATTAATGATGAACGGCGGAGGGGATGATGAATGCAAAACAACTGTGGGTGGTGGGAATGAAGTCAGTGTTTTCAATTAGTCAATTCCCATGCCAGGCATATTATGTGACCACCTCCATATAAAATATAACCTTGGGGGGATCCATCTTCATTTTTATCCACTTTTTCCCAGTGATCTATTTATGTGAATGAGACCTTGATTACCACATCGGGTGCCTTTGGGGAAAGGTGAATATAGTTTGTGCGTTCATATCAAACTAAAACCCTTATCGTGTATGAAATTATATTCCAGAAACATTCTTTCCAGAATCTGTCACGCACATATATATATACTTCACTCATCATTCAAATATATCATTCTTCAAATGGCCGGGATGTACTGAAATGAAAGAATACTTCCATAAACATTCACATCAAAATTCATTTCACCCATTCATCGTATACATTACAAACTAACCGTTTATTCGTCCACATACAATTAATATATAGACCTAATACTATAATCACTATCAACACAGAGGTCACGGGAACTGACCGGGATCGTAAGAGTTGTGTCTAGGGGGAAAATGACCCACCTATTTCTGCCTGTTTTGTACAAAAGTATTCCTTCATTAGAGTCAGTAGGTTCCGCCTCGTTCAAAAAGAGCTATAGTCTGTTTTCATTATGCATAAAAAGCAGGATTCCAAAATGGGTCATAAACGTTATCGGACATTAAGATGCATGTTCTCAGCAGTTATAATATCAAATTTCATGAGAGTTTCATTCATTACATTGCATTCCCGACATATTATTCAAACATAGAAAACCTGCATCTCTGCCAGAAAAAATGCCCAAATTAAATACAGCTTTCAGTACCGGTATTTCTCCATTCTTATACACTGCTGCTATACAAATAGCTCAAACTTGCATCATATTTAAAACTATGATACCATAGATTACAAAATCACCTGGAAGCATAATTTGTCCCCCGTTGGAACGAATGACCATGCACTTCGTTTCACATTATCTATCTCATCTCCTTATGAACATAAGTGCTTCTTTAGAAGAGGTTAGAGGCACTGGATGAGGCACATTACTAATATTTAGGTACTTCAATCTACATATTAAATCTCGATAAAATTAGTTTGGACACCATATGTATTTCTTTACACACCAGGAGTTATTTATATTTTCCTTAATTAATATGCTAATTACGACAAGAGATTCGATCGTGGAGATTACCGATTAGACAGCAACATTGGGATCACATGTAAATAGAAATAGAGGCAATGTGAGGCAGGGTACGTTTCCTATAGTACATTGATTTATCTTATCTCTCACTGTATATCTTCCGCAGTGAATAGAAACCTAATGGGAAAGGAGTCGGGTGACTCTGCACAACTCGTCTTCCACGATCTATGGGCATTACCTTAAATCATGAAGTAAACACCACCGCTTCCAAAAAGCTACTTTGGCTCATCGGCTATAAGGAGAGCCATTTATCATTAGTTGGATACATATTATTCGAGCTCTTAGTGGGACCTAAGATAATGTACGGTAATAAACGTACGCTATCCTCCATAACCTTTTTCAACGTCCCGAATAATTTGCTAGAGTTGGGCATTAGCAAACAATACACATTTTCAGTCAAGGGCAAATCTAGTAACAAAACTTGAGTCACATCGGCAAAAAGTAGCCTTATTACATTCCTGTCTTATTTGGAAAATATGGTATCGGATGTGTTAGGCTCGTGGCAAATAGCACATTGCCCAGGCATTTGCAGTTACTATATTGGATATATCACTGCAATAATTAGGCAGCTCCCCACAGGGCCTGTGGATTAAACTGCTACTATAATGAATATAGATTCTCGAGGGATAGTCTAGCAAGGTTGATACACAAAATATAGATATATAGCTCAGCTGTACTTTGTAGATTGGCTCGGATGGGGAGCTGTATTTATTCATTCCTGATGATTGTCTGGACCTATTTGAAATTTAATAATTAGAAACAATTGTTAACAAATGTGGTTTTCACATTTTACAAGCATACAAATACCAAATGAATCTCATGAAAGAGGTTTCTATGCGCATGGTACCAATCAGGAATAGGACTATATCAATATATAATATGAAAGGTTATTCGCCATATTACCTTTTTTATGTGTGGTGCAGGCACGAAAATAAGCATTTTGTTGATTTCATGGTTAAGAAAAACATGTAAAAACGTCGTAAAATACTTCCCTTCAGACGATTGTTCTCCCCCGAATTAAAACATACGAAGGAAAATAATCTCAGATCAGTATTTCAGCTCCTGGAGGAGCTGTTGTTTTTTCAAGCCAATTTTGAATGACACATTTTTTTTAATGAAATTGCTCATACATATGCTAACCACGCAATGTTAGACTGAACAGTATAACAACGAATTATCAGCTCATGAAATAACGAAGGGGGTGGCGGAGGTCTCAATGTCATACCTCTCTATAATTCCCACTGTTATCATTTGACGCATGACATAATATATCTGGACGTAATTGATAAGAATGATACAGTAAAATATGTATCGTATTGTCACGTGTCATAATAAATAGGTAGACATACTAAAAGAGGGGCAGCAATATTATCACGAGAACAATATATTGTGACTCAACTGTGAAGGACTTAAACATTTACTTATAATCATATTTCCCTAGGCTATATATATATGTAATAATTATGGTCATTCACCATTCAGGCTCATGTTAGAAAGGGAACTATTCAAACAGAATTGTGTACAACTCTTGAAACCAATTTGAATCGATTGAACACATACTTTTCATTTGACAGACATTCAATATTATGACATGGAAGATATATTGTATGGTATATCTGCAATAAAACATCGATCTCAGATCTCTTTATTTCAAGTTCCTTTCGTTGTGCCTTCAAATAGATTGCGATTACTTGTAACTGTAAAGTAAATCGACTCGCTTTCCGGGAGACAATTGTCCCAAGGTCAAATTGTAGAATCTTGATCGGCAATTTTCTAGCGCCTCGAAGCTGCCGCGGTTCCTCAGTCATTTATTCATTAAGCATTCAGCCCGAGGTGATGTTAATGAATCCCTTGTCAGTCACAGGCACTGGACAATAGGCTGACCTTGCATCTCCCTTTAGAGTAGCTCATTCCTGGTATTGTGTCCATAGTATATGGCTTATCAAGTGCCCTTAGCTCCAGGGTTATAGGTATGAAGCCCTGAGGGAATACACACTGGAGGACACAATAAGTATAAGGGGCTTGTCCTCCCTCACACCTTCCAATCCACCCTACCATTGAAGTGAGGGCGCCCCGAATTCTCAATCACCAAGACTCATAAAAATGAAAACCTGCCCATGGTCAATCACCGATGCTTCTTGGCTGAGATTATCACATTTGGGCTGCTCTATATTCTCCTCACATATACTCATAGGCCACACAGACTGGGTGTTAACACCTAAAGGCAGTATAGGAGTCCCAGAACGCAGTACCGAACCAATACAATTGGAACTTCCCTTGAATATTTTTATGTTTTTGGATTCTATTATTAAACATCCTAGATATATACAAGATATAGACAAGATTCTAGAAAATACAGTCTATAGACTGTATTTTCTAGAATCTTGTCTGATGAAACATAATCAGGAAATGTGCAATTCAAGGGCTGCCACACCAGAATTGTATATATACTAATTTTATGAGGCCACACTATAAAGTTTTGTCTAGTCCAAAACTACAAAATACAAAAAGGAGAGCTCCTAAAAAAGAAAGAAAGGGATGCTCGAGGGGAAAAAAGATATTTTCATATGTGAAAGCTTTTATCTTATCTTGCTGTTTGTTGTTTTGTTTGTTTGTTGTACTTTATTTGGCTAATGCCCTGTCAGTGAGTCTATTCTCCCTAGTGGTGGGAGTTTTTCAGACATAGTGGTTTGTTTTTTACAAAAGAAAATAATAACATTTTATTACATACATGTATGAATTAATAGTTACAATATGCATTAGGATATTACATCATAGAAAGGAAACTGAGTATCAAAGCCGAGTGCTTAAAAACTTAAGAGGCTCTAAAAACTAGATTAGCACCTGATAGACCGTAGACAAGTGCTCTATGACCCACTATTGACTTACAAGACGCGAATGGACACCATTTTGATTCTCTTTAAAGTGCCTTTCTGGTTGAAGCCACGGAGCTTAGAGCCATTATAAGATCGAACCTCTGACTCACCAACCATAGACGAGCTCTTTGCATTAAACACTATATAAAGGCTGTAATCTTAACCTCGAAACATTGGTGTTGTGATCTTGTATCTAGTGTTTCTGAAATCCTCCTGGTGAAGCCATTAGTAGTGACTTGCAATAGCCACCGGTTGCTATATCTAGCGGAATAATTGCCATCCGGGCTGAGCCCAAACGACATGTGCTTCACTCACGATCGACAAGGGACACGAAAGAAGAGGAGGAAAAAGCAAAGACGGCTACTTACTCTATCTATTGTTAGCTTCATCTTCCTCATATAAAGCTGAGTCTGATCAAATGATTAGCTTGTTGAAAATCAGTTTGAAGACATTAAATACTTGCCGTCATCCTTAGACCTTTCAAGAGGAAAGCTCAGCCAGTAATTAAACTAGAAGGTTGGTTGTCTTCACTTTACAAAAAAACAGCAACCCAACTGGTTCAGTCAGCTTTGATAGCACTCTGTCTGTGATGTAGTGAGGAACAATCAGACGAGTTGTAGCTTTTATCATGTATAGCCTTATTTCCTCATTTCTCTGAATAGAGTGTATGAAGCTACTTTCATTTAAAACAATGAAATTAGTTTTTACTTGTCAGCACAATTAGATATAATTATAATGGATGCTACACGGATCCTTTATCGCACCTAGATGATCGTAGACTCAAAGGGAAGCTTTTGGTAAGACTGAGCGACGTAACTTATTTGAAAAAGTTAGCGTATAACTAGTAACTTAAGTCATTATTATAGACATACCTGATCGTTACATCAACGACTAAACATAAATGTAAATGAAATTGTAAAAGTCTCTCTGTCAAACTTTGCTGTAATTTTAATTTTAAGGGCAAAATAGAAGACATACACTGTAGAATGTATTTCCTCTTCTAAATATATATAAATAACTGTATCAGCAGAAATTGAAAAAAAAATCAATATAATATATAAAAAAACCTCCAAAACACGCTTTGGTCACATAATGCATGAATATAATTATTAAATCAGGAGAAAGTGGGGGAAGTATTAGGCATGATACGAATTTAGTAATTGGATTGTCGAACGATACTGAACCATAAATATATTTCATTTTCTGTTCACCAGATAATACAAGCTCGGGAAATATCATAAATCCGTTTACCCTTGGCTACCTTACGGGACTAAACCGTTGTGGGATACCTGCAAAATCTCAGCTTTACATCTTCTCCCATGTATAACATGGACATTGCCTTCCATAACGCCATTCCATGATTGCCAAATATTTGGGACTTGTATTTACTTATTCGTATGTATTGTGTATGGTCGTTATGACTTCTCAATATATGTAAGTCATTGTATTTATCGGACTTGGATACTAATTAACTGATCAGCGAATGTGAAAGGTGTTGTAAAGAATACCCCCCAGGATCGACTGAAAATCACATCCATGATATAAAGTTCCTGTATAACGAATCTAAATATCTAATACTATTTGATGGATAATATGTTATACGCAAGTTAAGCAACATATGTACATTTCCCCAATCGGTCGAACACGTAGTTTGAAAGGCATCCCATTCATAATTGCAGTACATACAGCCAGCTTAATACCTAGTCACCCACGTCTACACAAATCACATAATTATACTTGTAATGAGGTTCATATTCACTGGAGGTGACATCGGCAATTATCCCCTTTCCGGACATTAATAAATGGAAATTTCTTGATTATATTGGGATGGCAATTACAGCAATCGATCTGAATGTAGTGCCATGCACAAATTCTGATACAAATGGCTATCCTCACAAGCTAAATGCGCCCGCCTGTTTGCGAACGAAGGTTTGCACTTGGCCAGTTCTAGGTCGTGTTGTAATTGGATACTTGCGAAAAAGGGTTGTTGGTGTATCTAAATGGCTAGTCATGTACCAAGGGGTTATCTTATTGATTAAGATAATGGAGGTTACATGTTGGAGGGATATTCGTCAGAAAAAACGATGAATATTTCCTGGGAGCAGACTAGATGATTTGAGTGTGTGAGTACAGCATATATGTATCAGCGCCATGACCAGACAACTGCATTTGATTACTTGATAGTAAGCTGAAATAGAAACAACCCAAGAACCTCAAACTGCAGTAAGACAACCTCAAGGGAAAACATAACTTGTATTAGCTTGGCCTCAAAATCGGATAATTTGTTTTTGATATTCAATACTATTCCCTTCCATTCCTACTATTCATTTCATGTCCATGCTTCATGTTCGTGTAAGGAAAGGGATAGTGTAGATCTGTGTGGATGTTAATGGAAAAATAATCCAAGGTCTGCGATTGCCACGAATTGCACACCCGATATATTTCATCTGCCCTGAATGTCCAAAATAAGCCCACACAGAACAGGATTCAGCCTTTATTCTGAACTGTTGGCCTTGACTAATAAACGTGAGGTACTCACTCATCAAACACCCATATAGATGTACAGCTTCCGAGAGATCATCCTCCGCTCAACCGAGCATATTGCCCTGGTTGCCGAGTGAATCAGATTCATTCATTCGTTCACCCTATGCTTCAAGAAGATAGGACAGACCATTGTAAAAATAGGAAGGGAGAAGGGGAAATTCTTGAGCGTTTTATATCGAGGTCACATCCATGTTGCATTTGATGTATTTTGAATCGGCATATTCATTTGTTTGTAATGGATGGTCAACGGAGAGGAATAATCTTGTTAGTTATTGCTTGTTTTTGGCCGTGGGCCGTGGGCAATGTTTTAGCCCTCTCTTCCTTCAAATAGCCCTAGGCTCTCTTTAAATTGTCTTAGTCCAAAAACCTAGGCTCAAGTTAAGTTATTGTGCCTAAGATAGCTATTTTGGTCATGTATCATTTTAACCCCGAAATATCATACGGAAGGTTCGCCTGATTCTTATTTATTTCAAGATAATCTACGAGGTACTTGACGGTCCGGAGCACTTAGGGGAATATTTCACCCATTATTTACTACTTTAAAGTCCAAAGTTTTGAGATGACAATATACAAAGACATGGGTCAATGTATCATTTTGCTATACTACTCACAACTCACTGCTAACTTATAGGGTCTCCTCTTTTCAAATGAAATTCGCTTTCTCAGGCTAAACTTGACCATATTCGCAATGAAGTGAAGGTTATGCAAGCATTATGACATATATTTAGGCGAAATCCGAAGGAGTTCCCAATATCATAATAGACCAATATAATGTAATTATTGCACAAGTATCATGTATTTATATTGGTGTTTGGAATCTACCATCTGTGAGATGAAGATTCTGTTGCACCAGTGGCAAAACGAGCTTCTACTCAGAAATGAGAGCTCTGCTACTAAAAACCGGTGCTCTAGTCAGTTGGACAGAGATTAACCAGAAGCAAGCTTCGCGCAGATTTTGCGCTTAATTTAGGCATTTCATTTCCCTCTTGATAATGCCGCCCTCCTATCAGGTTGTAGCAAATTCTTAGAACAAGTAGAAAAGGCATGTTAACACAAATCTTCTTGATAAATCCGTCGAAGTCGCGGGATCCCATCTTCAAAATTGATTTGGTGCAACTTTAATACTGAGACTTTTCCAGGTTTGAGGATTCGAGCTATTATACCGTCTTTGGAAATACTATACAAATTAATATATTTAATTCTCCTTCATCAACCCAAATCAAACATTATACTATATTCACTCAATAGGCCTACTTCGATGTTTTCCATAAGGTCCACAACGTGTTCAAATACGAATAGAGTTTGCAGTTTACTACTATTTTGCAGTTTACTACTATCATGAATACAAATCATGTGAAATATAGTATATTTTCCTTTCAGACGAAATACTTCACAAGATGAGAAAATGGGTACGATGTAAAAACTCTGTTATCGACCCTAGGAAATGAGAACGCTTTGTTGACATATTGAATAAAATTTGTTAAAAAAATATTAAAAAAATAGGCCTGCTAATTCTTTACATAAAAGTGTTGGGCATCGGTAATATTATATATAAATTAGGTGACTACATGTTTGAAAAACCAAACCCTATAAAAATAGTGATACATGATGGCCCTAGAAGACAGTAATAGTATTCGAAACTAATACGATACAGATACAGCTCGCTTGCATATTCTTATCACATAAAATAAATATTTTTGGGATGAAAAGAAACTAAAGACATGTCTAAGGCATGAAGGCATGAAGGCATGCCATCATTCGTCAACCTTAATGAAACTAGTACTAGGAGGGAGGTCATGGCCTATTGTTTCCCATTTCTCACCTAGAGAGACCCCCGACAATCCAGCCGCGATGACATTTCCTTTTTACCCCTAATCACGTGGCATGACTTACCGTCGGTGAAGAGAATTGGCGAGATTAGTGCCACCTTGACCTTCGATTCAGAAAAGCGGTAAAAAGACAGTGGGCCTATTGTTTCGCTTGAATCCAACATTCAAATGCTGTTGTCAGCAGCAGGGTCGCATACAGGAACAATATTTAAGAGGTAAGCTGAAAGGTTGAACGATTACAATTCTGAAGGAAATTGCAATGACATATATTCAACGAAACAACTTTGATTTCCACATTCAATATCATAATATGGTTAGAACCAGGCGTTTAGGAGATTACTTGCCTGAAAAAGAAACGATTACTAACTTTTATAATTTATAATCAAAAGTGACATGTCATCTACAAACAAGCAGAAAAAGGGACCGGTAGTCATACTACTTAGTTATAAGTATCTTATACCCACCCGTAAGAAGTCGAGCAATAGTTATTCTACTAATTCTTGATGGACACAATTATTATAGTTCTAGAAAAACTCCACTAATATGCTGTCTTTTTATATTTGACAGTAATCAGAATGACAATTTGTTCTTCTGTTGGTCTTAACGGTCCCTATTTGACCAAAACACCAATCCTATCCAATATAATTTCTATCACCAGACAGTGGTTCTGCATAGATCTATCCACATTTCTCTCTTTGCCTTGCAACTGATGACAATCTCACCACCACTCCAGCCTCCTTTACGTCATCCATCTTCAGTTTCTTCTTCATTAAGCCAATCATCACAGAGTATCGCCGCCGGTTAATTTGAATGGAAATTGCCATGTCTGATGAGATGAGTGTCCTACCAGCCGGGCATTGAAGTTAGAAACTCGTTTTTACTTCTTTATATCGACACATTCTACCATTGGTTTCTGATTATTTACTAGAACTACTAGTAATTCTAGGGATGCGTCCTATCATAAAAACATTGTTCAAGTCATATCAACTCACCGATGTATTCATCAATTCGAGTTCTGACGTTATAGTATATAAACATGTTTTGAAAATTATGTTAAAAACGAAGTGGGTATGGTAAGCATGAAAAACCCTCTAAAGAGCGATGCGTTGACCTGTTTTCTGTAGATAAGGAAATAAAGATATTTTTTCTAAAAAGAAAATTAAGTCATCTAAGTTTGATTACAATCATTTATACACTTTTCAATCTTCCAAAGGAAATTGAGAAACTAATAAATTGGTCTGTATTTGATTCCTATTCAAAAGTATATAATATATATTGACAAAAATGTGCTTGTTTGTTTCTTGATTCAATAAGCTCTCGATTTTCCCAGCTTATACTTAGACATTTATGCAAGAGTAGAACAAGTTATCTATAACATTCCATATATAACATGGTCACACGTCTTCTAACATACCCCCGCCCCTTTTAGACTCCCCCTTTCCCCATTAGGACCTCCCCTTTGGACTTTTCACAGACCTCCCCACTAGTGTGTGTGGGTGTGGTAGTGGGGGTAGTTCTGACAGTTTCACACATCTACACAATTGCTATATGTTCTACCCTGACTATATTTGTAGGCTTATTCATTCTGGAAATATTCCTTAAAGATTATTTTAATTTCTATCATTTCTATCAGTTATAAATCCTATATATAATTGAACTGACGGGGCGCATGGGAAAACATTGAAGGAAATGTTCCTTTACTCATTATCTGGCATAACCCCGGTAACCTCAGCCTCTGGTATAACACAAACAAATCTAAACGGACAATATTCTTCCATACATATACCACTTAATAGACTACTTACTGATATAACCAGCTATATCAATATACACATTCTGCCAGTTCAATCATTTAATCGATCGATAAGAACGCTAACACATCTCTTCACACCAGTTAAAAGAACCGATCCTTACCATGTAGATATTTTTATCAATGATGAAATGGTTATGTCTTAAGATAATCATGACTGGGAGAAGAAAGCTTTAGGGATCTGGAAGATATCTCGGAGGAGGCTGAGTGTGTCTAGCCATCAGTTCTGATTTAAGACGAGCCTCATCATGAGCCATTGTTTATTCTTTCAAAAAACCTCTCCTGCGAGCAGTAACAGAAGCTCTACCAACTATCTACATACCTCCCGGCTACATTAAGGACATTTCAACGCATATTTACCCCAGGGATTTATCTGTAAGTGGTTCCTTTGCGCTGGAGACATATCAGGTATTAATGGCAAGTCGAGTGCATGGTTCCATGAACAGTTCGCTCAACAACCGAGGACCTAAACTATCTCTCTAAAGTCATACTTCAGAATTTCTAGTTGAGTAACTTTTAGGGAATCATTCAGCGTGGAAAAAGGGCCAAGGAATTGACAGGGTTGGGACAGTTCATAATCGATGATGATTACCAGAGTTGACCTTGATGCGCAAGGGACGATAATAATCTGATTTTGGAGAAAGATAGATCTATAGATAGAGTGAGAGAGAGAGAGCGAGAGAGAGAGAGAGAGAGAGAGAGAGAGAGCGGGGGGGGGGGGGGGGGAGAGGGAGAGGGAGAGAGGGAGTGACATAAACTTCTGAAAAGCATAGTTTCCAATATCATATGTAAGATAGCTATAGTTATTGCAATAAGCCTTCACACATGTCAAGTACCGCCCGCCTGTTAACAAGAGGGATCGTGTTCTAAATGAAATATCCCCAAAAGTGCCTCATTCTATTCTATCTCCCCCCTTGGTATCTGAAAGGACTCTCGGGCCTTTGAAACGAGGACTCTAATATGTACACGATAATAACAAGAGGAGCATGCCCACCCATCAGGCATATTGATGCAGTTGCATTGCAGGGCACGTTTCTCACGATTGACCATATCGGGGCTTTATTCCTTGAATATCACACAGAGATGTGTGGGAAGTACTTTCTTTGTACGACACGTTGTAATCACTTAGCCTGGGAATTAATTTCGCAACTTGATTTGATAACCTCACAATATTGATTATCTTCTCTTATCCTCTATCTTATCCTCTATCTTCTCTTATCCTCTATCTAGCAAATAGCTTGCACATATATATTGGTGAGTGCCATATGATATCGAAAAAGAGAGTAAAAAATATCAAATTGCTGTGGAAATTTAGGTTTCAAAGATGTCCCCTCCTTTCTTGTCCCCCACGTCACGGTGCTTTGGAAGGCTTGTGTAGCCAAGAATTTTGATAATATAGTTATCTCTTTTTTCATTATAGAGTAAGTATGCATGTGTATGTATTTATGATAAAGGAAACAAAATTCCACTATATACAACAGTTGCTCTTATGGCATCAACTAAATGTGGAAATAGGTTACAGATTATTTAAGGATGTCCCTCCCGTCACGCTCCTCCTGTGAGTATTTGTAGTATGATTCTACAAAAATGACCTATGATTCTACTAAAATACCTATGATTCTTATAACAAATGGCACAATGTAGGTTTCTAATCGGGTGAAGACAGCTGCAGAACGGAATGAGTCCCGAAGGGACGAGTTCCTTCATGCAGCTGGTCTCGACCCGATTAGTGCCATTTGGTATTTATTATATACTGATTTGTAGATTCATCTGTTATATTTACCTTATTATTACTGTATTTCGTGCCAAACTATCAGAACAATGCTTGAAAACTTTCGAAACTTGCAAGGCAGTGCTACACAGCAGAGCGCAACGTCACCAAGTGCGCAACATTGGCAAACAAATGAAATTGCAATGAAATTGCGTGCTATTGGTCACGTGTTCATGTCCCGCTCAAATAGCACCCCTGAATCACACACTCGAAATCACATAAGTATGTGATAATATGTTGAATAACTTATGATAGTGTATTTTGTTCGATATTTCAGTGAATATTTGTCCCCGAGTGCCAATTTTTTTAGCATTATTGTAGAGAAAAACATGTATTTTCAGAAAATGTAATCAATGAATGCCTACATTTATTTTCATTTTTTCGATTTTTTCATCTCCAAATGCAAGACTTAAGTGAGACTGACCCAATGTAAAACCGCTGTAACTCTATTATTCAAACTATACCATTATTATCTTTATATTCATGTTATAGGCAACACATGAGCACTCATGTGTAAATCTAAAGTAATTCGTTGTAAGTTTAAAAAGTATTAATTTTTTAAATGTCACAGCCTTAATAAAGAAATACAAACACCAATATATATATACTTTCGATAATTCTAGATCTGACTAGTATCTTCCTGGGAAAAGCTAGATTATATGATACCCACAAGAAACTTAGGACACTTTTTGAATTATCAGTCTAATAACCGAAAATGGCCAATTCTTATTTCTACCACACAGGCAGGCATACAGACATACATGTATATACGGAAATAACCTAATCTAGTGCATCAGGCATTCCTAATAGAGAACAATAATTCAAAAGGTGTGTGTGTATACCAGGACATTATACTAGACTGTTCAAATAGATTAAAATATGACGGATCGACCAATTTCTTCCAGTTCAAATAGAAGTGCCATGCAGTAAAGGGGTTGTCCTCTCTTATCATTTGCAGTCTCATCCATCCCAAATGTTTTGTTCACCTCCAGACTACAGAACGAACAATTTAGTCACTGAAATCTCAATACCATTAGAAAGGAACACAAACATTAATTATTTATGGTATTCAAGTTTTTTTAACGAAAGTAATCAATAAGAACAGAAGGATTCATGATTTTAACTATCATCCCAAATAACCATTATAGTCTCGAATGTCGCAGTCGATGGTCATTTCAAACGGAAGATAATCAATTGATACTCTTCCCTGGCAATCCTAGTCTAAGATAGTCAGAATAGTGAAAGAATGTTATAGAATGTAATAGTGAATTTGAAGTGTTTCAATTCAAGTATGATCTCACGATACAGACACGGCGTCCTTTGACAGTCTTGGTACATCACCTATATTAGCTAGACTAATTCTGAGGTTATTTGCCGAAGGTGGAAGAGCATACAGTGTATGCGTTAGAAATGTGCTGAACATCGAGAGATTGAGAGATGAGAAGTACATGTTTGTGCCCGAAATGTATCGGCAATAGATGATAGAAGCTTGAATAGATGACACTTAGCTCTAACCCAGGCATGATAATATATAGGAATATGCCCCAAAGCTTTCTACTTCTCATTTGTCTTGTAACCGATCCCTATCTAGATTTTCTCCTTCCTCTAAAGGTCCTATGGGCATGGGTAAAATCGTATATCAAATTTCGAATAGAATAGCAAGTTACACCTGATGTGGTAAAGGGATAGGTTTACATGAACAGTACAGCTATGTCCTAATATTACATATTACAGATATAGCCATATAGTCATATTCACCAACTAGCTTAGTGTTTAAGCTTCATAAGGACATCTTAGTGATATGATGTGTCTAAGCACGACGACGACAGTTTTAATAACAGTGAGAAAGCAAAGTCAACATTTTCTCACTGTGTGACGGCATGCTCGCGCGTGGCTATGTCCTTTGATAGTCTCACGCTCTAACAAAATGTCATTCCCGATGCGTTAGGAATTATCTTGCGAATGATGATGACGATGATGATCATTAAGGTAAATTATAAATATATGATTTGCCATAATAGTATCAGTTGTGGTCACAGGTCACACTCGGATATTCAAGAATCGATTCTGTCAAGGATCCCATATGCCACATGTCACACACACTGTGTGCTTACTGTACTGTGGAATACAGAACCCAAAACATCATATTATGTCAACATAATTTGTATTTCAATATAAAAGAGTCGATCCTAAGCATCACAAACCCAGCCTGGAAACCACACAACTTTTATGTTTATACCAATTATACAAAAATACATAATATTTTTCTTCGACACAAAACTTATTATTAAAACGTTTTCTGTTAGTGGTTTACTGTTTGTTGGTTTTGTAGATGTGCTTCTTCCCTGCTGCCCCTGGACAGAAGACCAATGGCTTCACATGAACTTTGTAATCTGCCTGATTGCATGTTTGCATGCATGCCTGGTCTCTTCGGCCCTCCCAGGGTATTTCCAGATTAATTCTTCTTTTTTTTAAACTTCCAAAATAAAACAGCAGCTTCTTTTCTTTTAACTGGGTCTTCAGCTCCAAGTTTAAAATTGTTAACACAATTAGAGGTCATACGGGAAAACAAGTTTAAAGCAACAACATGTTGCAGAGGCTGGGAGAGAACGTTTGTGGTTCCATCACATGCTTTGAGATCAAACTGTTGAAAGGTTTCCTGTGGCGTTTAAAATGGAAAATGGAATTGAGGCAGTGTATTATCGCTTGCCAATTCTTTCTAACTTTACCTGTTTATATTGGCTCATATATGTGGACATGTGTTTATAGACAGAGGAGAGGGAAGGCCGGCTTGGATACTCACATATGAGTCACATAATCATGTAAATCACATGTTGTTGCCGCCAAATTCGAACGCAGGACGCCATTAGCATTATTGCTGTCGCCATGTCCAGAAGTATATCGCGGAGATGGTGTACGGTAACTGCTTGGCTGGTTAGTTTAGTAAGATTATTGTGCTCAGGATCTATAGCCTCCCCATCCCCCACACCCCCTCCAGCACAAAGCTGTTGATTCTTCTGTTGACAAGCGTTGGTCATGCTCTGCTGAGCCTGACCAACTCCACAGGTAGTGGTAGTGTGTAGGTACTTATTTGGCAACGTTTGTGAGCCCCCTAGAAACGGTACGGAAATCGGTAACCATATTTTTTGTTTCTTTTTTAAATATGGCGTATGAAACAATTCCTTCGGTCCAAGTTGTAGAGTGGTATCACTGATATCGATGTATTATACAAGAGACCCGATTTACGGGCATCATTCGAAATGTCCTATGTTCAAGCTACAGTATGTAAACATAGGCGAATGGATGCCGGCCGTCAAGTTGACTGCTGCTTGTTTTTTTTATTTATTTTCTTATTAGTGATTCTAAAGATTAACGCAATTTCTTTCGAATGATATATGGAAAATATCAAACATACATTGGATCATAAAGGCATTGAAGGAAAACCATAAACGAAATTACTGCAGCTAATTTCAATCAGAATAATCTCTGATATGAGGATCACTGCATATATTTTACATTCTTGATGTATCCTAACAATATACCTATGATATAAAACATCTGTAAGATTTCATTTTTCAATACACATAATTCGTACACATACATTTCTCCAAGCATTTTGATTTCTAGAAACTGGTTTCCGCCCTGTAGCATAGCTTCCTTATAAATGCGAACAACTTGAACATTTGGGGAGGTAGTATCAGAGCATATTTTTGTTTTAAGTAGAAATTAAACGAATAGGGAATTATAAGCGTTTAATATAATACTCAACCATATGGTATTGACCTATATGTTGTATCATCAATTATTACGGACCAAATCTGCAGCCTTGTACTTTCGGCCCAAAGTACATTTTTCTCTTCCTATTTTTTAAATTTTCAATTTAGTCCACATATTTGTGACCTTTAACAGGTTGCTAAAAGATAGATGGTCTCCTCACATCATATTTGAGTACCCCCTTGAGCTAACCTGTCCTTATACAGCAGGAAACTTTTTGGACCAGTGAGAGCATGGCTTGGTGGGTATCAAATCAATAGGAGGAAGTGAATGAATCCATGGGGCCAAGCTTTTGGCAATGGGTGCATTGTTTAACCCAGATTCAACATGGCTTATTACATTAACGGACGGTATAAATGTATTATACGTTAAAAATGAGGTCTTGGAGGTGGATGAAGTTACTATTCAAGCACTGTCTTACGCGCTGGCCCAAGTGAACTGGCATTTATCCAATGTATATCATCGCATGAAATGACAATGACATTCTGTAATAAGGTTTTAGATCTCTTTCCCAACCGGGACCTGCCTGATATTATGATTCTGGTTTTTTTCATGATAAAGTAATACACCATGACACAATAAAATAGGCAGGATCAATTGGTACTGGCATCACTGCTTTTCTCCAAGCATGACAACGTAATTTTGAGATTATGAATAGATCTTTTGAAATATATAAGGCAGGATGGATCTAACATGTAACTGTTTTAACTACAGAATAAAAATTAAATATTATATATAAGTACCGAAACAAGGGAAAATCCAAATTGGACAGAAGGAAGAATCTGTAAGATTTCATTTAAAAAGGTAATTGTTTTAGACATTGATCTACTTTTTTCGAAAGGGTTTTTAATTCGAGATGGTGGACAAAAGAGAAATGACCTGGCACAGATGAAACAACATAGTGTTCAATTGCCAGCTTACATGTTATCCAGATATTGGTTGATAACAATAGTCACTTACAAGCATTCAGCCTTTTACAGCCATGAACTAAATAACAAAAAGTGATATTCTTGTTATTACTTATTATACTATGTCACCTATATATGAATATTTACCAAACAATAAACTTTCTACTCTGAAGTAATTTGTCATGGGTTAGTTTTCATTTCCCCCGAAATGGCCAGTCCTGATTGCAAATAGCAACAGCTACAAGTGCACGTTGGGGTAATTAGATAACAATATTTCTTCAGTATTGGAACACTCACTAGGAACCATGTACACAACCTGGCAACTATCACGACAAGCAAACACACAACTACAGGCTTTGGTTTTGTCGAGACAAAAATAAGTCATCTGCGACCAGCTCTTCAGGAATATCCATCATTCTGTGACCTAGGAGTTCTTGCCGATTCCAAGAGCAATGGAAAGAGGACTCAGTCATTTTGCCAGCCATGCTAGCGAATCGTTTCAGGAGAGAGCTGGCCTATTGGGGAAACCTTATTGAGTTACATACTGTTGACATGATGCCGGTGCAGGCCAATATTCATTAGGATGGCCTCCTCACATCATATTTGAGTACCCCCTTGAGCTAACCTGTCCTTACAGCAGGAAACTTTAGACCAGACAGACGAGCGGGGCTTGGTGGGTATCAAATCAATAGTAGGGAGTGAATGAATCCATAGGCCCCAACTTTCCTATTCAATCAGGACATTGGTCTTGAAAACGTGTATACATGTATGCATTAGACCTGTTTTCCTGATCTTTTGAACAGGCTTGCATTATTTTGATAAATCAAATCTTTGGGAAATCAAAAGAATATCAGCACTGGGAGACTTTAAACTACGTTAGATACTAATAAACGGAGATTCCCTTTGTAATGTGAGTTGAATTCGCAAGGTGTCCTATTGTGATATGTGGTAAAAACAGAAATTATATATATACAGTCTTAATGGAATTAGGGAAGCCAAACAGCTTTTTGACCCCCGTCATATTTTTGCAGCCATAAATGCTGGTCTTTACTGTATTTTGTTCAGTTAGGTAGATGACATTTCAGCCGATGGCTAGGCATGATTGACTGTGCCAATTAAAGTTGGGTGCAACAACGAACAAAACTCATCAGGGAGGGATGTAGAACATTCACGCCAAGTGTGAGAACTACCATACATATCTATCAGAGTTAAACACATGACATCAATCAAGAAATTGTTTCCAACCATGCAGTATGCTGCAAATCTATGTTTTTCTCTTGGTCTAAACTATCAGCTGACAAGATATAATTACTAGTCGCCGGGGATATGATTGGTTAGATGCATGAATAGTAAATTGTTTCTCAGGTTTCTATGTGAAGATGAATGGCGGACTAACATTGCAAAACTAATACTGGTTATGCATTCAAACACTTTTGTTTGTGTCAGAGTTGTTTTGTATTGCTCCTCCTTCTGTTGCTTGAACAAAAATAATTAGTACTGGTTATTCATTGGATATCGCTTATAAGTTATGGGGCTGGTCCTTCAGATACATCGGAGACGATCGTTTCTTTTTTGCATTTTCAGAAAACCAATGTAAAATCCGATCACTTTTTCCGACACAGGTATCCGGGCTCATTATTAGACCCTGGGTTGTCATGACAGAAGTGCACTTCAGTGAAATCCTCTATTCCATAAAATAAACACTAGTTCAATGAAATAAAATATTACCTCTCGGCAGGGATGAATGTATAGGCCTTACAAAAACGACACAGGTGGTAAGACCTGCATTGCCTCTGAGTAGATATTGGAGAGCAGGACGTCAGGATCTGGTTAACTGCATCAACGATTTCATGCCTGTCACACATTTTCATAATTATTCATGTTACATCCTCCGAAGAATGACACTACAAGATCCATAGATCTGTTGCGATTGGAAATACATTAAATCTGGGTCCCTCTAAATCACCTAGCTATAGGCTAGGTGATTCAGCATGTAGCTCTTTTTTCGATCAAGCTTAAATATTTACGGTTTGCCTTGCATATTGATGTTTCAGGTGGTCAACTTGTTGAGTGTTGTCAATTAGGGTTATCGACGAGGTGGTGCAGGTGTTTTTGTGGGTTCGGCCTAGTGGAGAATTCCTCCTAAGCCAAGAGGCTCCGAGGGGAAATCCTCTTCAGGCCTTGGTCAATCTTTGCTGGAGATTGCACCAGCTGCTGTCTGTCAGGAAGATTTAGCATATTGGATGCTCGCTTTAATGGAGGGGATAGGTGTCAGCATAAAAGGTATATGTGAGCAAAAGGCCAAAAAAAGGCCTGCGACTCGATCGGAAAGTTAGAGATCAAATTTCCCTCTATCCACAGACCACCAAACTCTCACCGTATTTATCGAATGGGATCCACATTTGCACATGTAATTAGATAAACCCACGTTTCTTCCCTGGCTTCTCCAGTGGGTCGTTCCCTTCTCTTGGGAGTGTCAATGAATTGCTTGGAGTAATTAATATTGATTCCATTCTAAGGATTTGGTTTCCTTATGCCCGTCTCCACACCTTGGGAATAAAAGGAGAGTCTTTATCTTTAACTCCGGCTGTTCTGCTTAGCAATCAATTCACTTATGGTGTTGTCCTGACGTTCATCCCAATGCTTTAACGTTAGATCATAAGAAGTGCAAGCCACAAATAGGCGTCCAAATATATCATCCATATCGTATTGCCTGTTGAACCAGTTCTGTGCTTCTTCTCCTCACAAAATCCCAATTTATGTTAGATCAAAAACTCTGTGTAACAGAGGAGTGTATATCTCTCCCTTATCCCGGCTCTTTATAAACTGTGACAAGTCAGTAGCTTTGAATCTCCAGCATCGACTTGTCGTTGATGACATATTTGATTCTCGGGGTATGAATGTCAAAGATAGAATATCAATCTGTGTATGTACACAAAGAATAGTTTACCCTTTAAAAATTAAATACTGCGCATTATATCAAATTCTAAAACAGGCTATTTGCATATGTTTTTCTTTCGTGCACTCAATTCTTTCATACAACTAATCCGTAAATGTAAATTATATTATACAATTATTTGTGAATCTTTCATATGTCATCATCGGCAACGACTGTTGTTTCGGCGTAGGGTCACTGTACAAAGTCTTTGTGTAAGACTCAGTGGTGCATGGTCTTGCTATGTAATAGCGAGAATCCTTACGTTCAATAAGTGAACCAGAACACACAAAATATTTATTCTTTTCCAGTAACATTCATCTGATATACCCTTTATCCTATAGTTAACATATAGCCACTTTATACTAGGGTATTGAAGCATATGGAGGTCGAAACTTACCCATTGCCAACCCACGTCATGGTTACGGATCGATGGTGATTTGTTTATTGAAAAGCTAACATTCATTCAATACAGTTTAATTCTCCTGAGGTTTTGTGAATTAATTATTCTAATCGATAGGGAAAGAGTATATCACAACAACTCCCAGTCATTTTAATTATGATAGTTTATTTTGATAAAATATGTACAGATGAAGCTTTGGTGGTTGGTGATTCCAACGATTCGCACTTAATCGTCCTTTTTCATGAAATATATTTAATAACAGACCATCCATGCAGTGACACTTAGCAGGATTTCAGCTTCAATAATTAGTCTGCGGGAGCATGCCTTCTTTTTATCCACTTCCCCACTAATAAACTATGCGCTTTATAAAGTCATCGATGATTAATGCAGCACTTAAATACTGAAATAGGACAAAAAAACATGGCATCTGAAACATATATTATATAGAGAGATGAAAACATTGAAGTAACAAACTTCTATTTCCCAAATATGTAAAAATTTACACTTAGAAAAAATAAGTTTGTCTCCAGGATCCTCTCCTGAAGACACAATAGGATAGAACACATTTAATCATTCCTCAGATCTAGCTGTTACTTTCTACCTAACCAAGCACCACTTTAAAACAAGTGTCATTTAAAGCCAGAAAGGCGAGTCGTTGCCCTCCCCTCTGCACCATACATCCTCCTGTAGGTTCTTCAACAAGCAGCCCTAGGGCATCCTAGGTAAAAAAAGTCCTTTCCCTAGGATGTTGTTAATTTAAAGCGAACCAACCAGCAACATTATGTTTCTTGACAAAAGTGGCTAGCAGGACATGGTTAAAATGTTTCCACTCTCCCTTATTCCCAGGCAAGCTGTTTGCCATGTTACTTTCAGTTCACTTTTTTCCCCTGTCATTCAATTTCATACTTGAAAACATGGGTTTTATCATGGCTCGCCTTCCCTCTCTCCTACATCAGCCTCTTCCATTTATTGTTGGCCCTCTAAGTCAGAGAATGAGGCCAAAGTAATATGAGAAAACATGGATTTTAATGAGGTGGATTAATATTTCTAGTGAGGTTGTATGTTTTTGTGAAATTAAACAGGGCGTTGTCAGCCCTCAGGAGGAGGAGAGTGAATTGGATTTGAGTTAGATTATTTTGAGAACAAAACGTTTCAAAGAAGTTGTTCTGAGCAAGCCTTCGGTCAAAGCCTTTCGCAGAACATGCTATCAAATTGAGATTTTATTTCAGAACTTGTGTCTCAGTTCGTGAGAGCAAGTAAAGATATAAAAGAGGAAAACATTGATAATATATTTAATGCTTTTAATTTTCAAAAGATTTTGTCAAAACAGGGCATTCATTATACGATACCTTAATAATAATGAACCTAACAAACCTGATGCAAAACAAGGCCATGAATATTTCATTTCAATCAGACATGGAACCAAATAACAACATTTGATAATCTACCTCTTTTCAAATGTAAATTATATCTCAATTCTCAGTTATTACAACAAGAAATCTCACCAAATTTACTAATAATATGAGACTTACAGTATTTGACAGGGATATCAATAGTCTGGCGGGTCTCCGAAATATAAATGTGAATTTTTATGAAGCTAGCTCTGTAGCTAGAATAACCGGGCAGAATCCTTTAAACCTTGATCAAAAGACTTTTTAGATAGATTGAAAAAGCGAGAACTGGCCAAAATGTAGAAACTCTTTAGTTTTTGACTGATGATAACTGAGAGTGCAGTTTTCACGTTTGTTGTTTTTCATATAATAATAGAGCTTTATAGTACATGGATAAACATGTAGAGGATAATACTGCAATGAAATGGCGGGATTACATAGATCTGGTCCTATAATAACAGCAATGAGCAGTGAAATAATCTGCATAGTTGTGATGTGTTACAGAAAAAGGATTCATAAGTCACAACATTTATATTTCTTAAAGTGTTTCATTCACAGGATCTCATTGTGGGAGTCTACTCACTAATCTTTTGGAGTATCTACCGCGTTAGTTCGTATAAATACATGTACCAAATCTTAAGGCAATGTATATGTATTATTTCCAGTTTTCATGATACATAGTATAACAGGTAAATAATTAAGTAATTGATAATTCTGGAAAGGGGTACCCACATCTGTGCTAATCATAGGTCTTCCAGGAGACCCATGCTACTTAGTAAGATACAGTCTAGTTAAGCGTTTAGTTGTATCAAATATATCCTTGCGCTCCTAAGATAAACATATAGAGTATTATAAGCTATTTTACTAGTAATTGTCCACCCAGAAATATTGCAAACTTTTTTTCAAACATGAAATAAATCAAACATGAAATATAGAAATTATACTTTCTTGCTTTATTGCAAACCATTTAATCTAATCTTTCCAAATATGATGGTATCTCAAAAGCCATCGACTTATTAATTTGACTCATTTTACTCTGACACATCACACTTGTTTAACCACAGGTCGTGGCAAGAATCGTGAAAGGCCGATGCGAACATATTTTCAACAAATCCAAATGGAAAATGGCACGAAATAAAATTAACTAGAGAGTGAACAATTCCAGGGGAGATCTAGCTAGGGAAACGCCTAGGCCGAACTAATATTTCTGATATCCGCCTATAGATGAAACTGACATGAAATGGCAGAAGTAATTCACTTTTTGCATTCATTTTTGTCATCATTGATGATATATCAAGCTCTGTGTGGCATCGAGATTGCTCTGTGCAAGCAATGTGGTGGTATTTATGGCCAATGGGAGAGGCTAGGTTTCACAATTCACGAGGAGGAAATCCTATGGTGCGTAGCAAAGGTTATAGACTACCCTGTCGGAATCATAGTATTAAAACAAGTTTAGCGATTCTGAACAAACGCAAGGACAAATGAAAATATCCTAGCGGAAATAATGTATGGGGAACGTGGTATGGTATCCATTTGGGTTTCTCTCCCATTCTTCTACAACAAGGGAAGATGCATATAATAAACATAGGAAGACCGGGGTGTATATTCAAATATGTACAACCTTTTTGTTATTCATTTAAGGAAAATAAAGAATCCAATTCAAAGTACTAGCAAAGCTCGGACGAACGAAATGTGTGAAGCAATGGAAGATATAACAAATAAATAATGACAGATGTAACGAATAAATGATGTGTAGCATATCTTCACCAATGAACAACTTAAATAAATAAACAGAAATGTATACTGTCCATCAAGATCATAGATCAGGGTATGTGATAATTTGCCAGATTGATACATTAGAAGGAAAAGTATTGGCTGGGACAATAATAAAATCAAAACCTAAACAGATCTATGAGCAATCAATATTGCCCACTTCTGAAGACACACATTTCTTTGTTCAGGGAGAAGACGGAGAATCGATTTGATAAGCGAACCATGGATATCTCTCACTCAACCAAGCTTCTGATAACATACATCTGATCATGTATTGTTTATTTCCAGTATATGATACAATTTTCAACAAATAGTAAGCGTAATAATCTACTCTGGAAATGTGAGGTTCCATTCTATGACAGCCATAGTTCTTCCACCTAAGTAAACATGATATAGAGAGGTTCTAGAGCAGAACCCCGCCAACCAAACCCCCTAGTCGGAACCCCCCTTAGCCACGACACCACCGTCCGAATCCCGCTTGCCATAACCCCGCCATGCCATAACCCCGCCAGTCAGAACCCATCCATGGCAAAACCTCGCCTGCCAGAACCCCGCCAAAATTGTGTTTGAATGTAGATTGGGGAGTGGATGGGGTCGGGGAGTGGGTGGTCGTAGGGTTGGGGTTTTGTTAGGGGTTTGGGTTTTTTGTACAGGTGGTGGGGAGGACCGGGAGGTATATCTGCCTGTCATAGCACACCAAATTATTTAAAAACAGCAAATATTTTACATGTACTCTATTTCTTCGTCTAGCCTATTCCAATAAAACTGAATGACTCTTTCTAAGAGCAATTATTTTCCAATCTTTAGCTCTTATTTCAGACGCCAAATTATGGGCTTTCCTAGGTGAGGTATTTATGTTTTATTCCAAAAAGTACAAAACAAAACAGAGCAATCTCTCTCCTTCAAATCAGAGGTAATATTTTCCCTTTTCTACACAAATCAAAATGTGATAGATCTTTACCGAAGGACAATCAACGGGCACAGTACAGGGCACTTCCTTTTGTTGGACTGTGCATTGACTAGTACCACTAACCTATGGGGCATTTTCAGGTAGTAGCATATATGCCTGCTCTCCCGTTACGCACCTACTCATGATGCTTTTTTTTATTTTGATATGTCCTGAGGTGTTCTTGATACTGGAATAATGCACGAGGAGTCAGGAATGGCCAGAAACCTAGCAGGGTGCAAGGTTTATTTCAACATAATAAATACAATTACAATAATATTCAAGGATAAATAGAATTTTTTTTCTCCACAAGGAAAGTACCTCCCCTCAGTGCGGATACAGGAGAAGTATATAAGAAGGGTTGGGAGAGCGACGTCATAATGATATTGGAATTATCTTGTCGCACTATCTTTATGACGTCATAAGTGGGCATGGCGTGGATAAGGGAATATCTCCATCGATGGGTCGATTACATTTATTTTATGTTTTACATCTAGATAGCAGCGAAAGAATGCACCCTTAGTGTATATACGTTTTGTCACGATTGTTGCGCTATCAGTAACAATATTGCTTGTCAGTTATACATCTATTTACTTTTCTTGATGGGGCTATAGATTTTGTTCTGCCCTCGTAATTAGTGATATTGATTTGTTTATATTACCTGGAGGTCAAGCAGGTACATAGCATTCTAACGAACACTGATCTGTCTACGCGACTATTTGGGCATTATCTGATAGTTAAGCAGGCAGACAGCATTCTAACAAACACTGGCCTGCCTACTTGACTGCTTATGTTTTACGTTACTCGCCTTACTTTTTCTCCAGTGTTTTGACCTGCCTACTTGACTGCCCATGTTTTACGTTACTCGCCTTACATTTTCTCCTGTGTTTGTGAGCGCACAATTTGAGAGAGAGGAGGCTAATCCGCCGCCCTCACAGTTTGCTTGAGCCCTTGTGGGTGTTGTGTTTTGTGCTAGGGCCCTCCTCTTTGGGAGTATGAGAACGGATTTGAATTAAGGTAGAGTGGAACATCTTCTCCCAGCTGGGGGTAATTTGTTATAGAGGGTTGGTACTTGTACTATGAATGATCTTATTCTCTCTGTTTTAATTGTTGGGATTCTTAGTGGTTCTACCATTCGTTAGGTTGCACAGGTTAAGTGTTCTGCCACGGAGATGTAGGCGACCCAGAGCAGGTGGGCATTTCTACTCTCTTCAAGGAAGGTCATGGTAATGGAAGTCAGTCAACATCTGTTGATGCCATATCTATCAAAAATGTTATTTGCCTGTATTTCATATGAAGAGTGAGAAATTACATAATACATAATACATTACACATACTTCTATACGTATGTTCATGAAACATATTCTGTAATTTAGCAGTATTCATGTAGATTCAGGGAAATCCAGCTACAATATTTTAAAATATAACACTGATAAGATAAGATAAGATGAGTAATTAACCCTGCCACTTTTCCAATTAGCCATTATTCACCTTGACTGTAACAGCTGTTTCTTTTGTAAGATGGTTTCATGAAATCTCATTTGCGATGAAAGTACTTCAAGCTTTATTTCAACGCTGCCAGCGCCAGTAACAGTGCCACATCTTTCTCAGGATCTCTAGCAGTTCTAGGTATTGGTACGCATTAACACTCTAATTTTATAGATAACACTGTAAACCTATCGTGACCAGAGTAAGTGAAAAACCGTCTTTCAATCTAGAGAGCCTGCAGCGTGTGAAAATATCCATAAATGATACCTGTTCGGTAATTCTAGAGAGATTACCAGGAGAAATATTGAAATTGGAATGGGTTCATGCCCAGAAAATATCACATGGTTTCTGCTATAAAAGACAAAACGACAAGCCCATCTAATACAAGGTAGCCTTTATGACTTTCTAGTTCTGGCTGCTTCGACTGTTGTACACTCTAGGTTATATATTTTAATGTTGTGGTCTCCGGCATCGGACGAATTTAATCTAGCCATGCAATATGGGAAGGTGTCTTGGATAAAGCTATATTTACAAGATGGAACAAATTCATTGATCACATAAAAGATAGAAGGATAAGATGTTCTAATTCTTTCCATGAGAAAAGGTCCATGCTTGAATGGCAGTAAATTTAGTTAATTTGGACGAACGAATAAACATACTTAATCCGTCAAATTAGACCCTATTGACCAAGTTTACTTCTAGGCTACATGGATGCAATATAGACATTTCTTTTTGCTTCTTAAACCTTATTTTCATTTGGATTCATACCATACGTTCTCACTGGCCAGGCCTAACGACTTTTTACATTATGATTTGCAATTTTAAAGAGAATGCGTCCCCATGGCAAGTAATCTAATATGTCACAAAGCCCTTCATAACTTTGTCATTGTTAACAAAAAGCTGAGAGAAATCGAACAAAGAAACCCATCAGTGGCCACCCGACCTTCTTGAACATAATGCTATGCGATGCGATGTGATATATTAGTTTCCATTGTACTTTCATTGTTTTGATCCATATTACACTCTTGCTCAAGTAAGTATGGGACACTGTTTTTTCGCAAGAAATTGCTAGGCCTTGTAAATTATAGTGGAGAAGTTGTATGGGCACCGCACAAGGCCAAGCCTTGATGCATAACGCAAGCAATTGCTTGCTCCTTGCGACCTAGTTGCGGATCCCTATCAGTTTGTAAGGTACTGATCGGGAATAGGTTGCTTGAATTTCATCCACTGTGCCCAGTAATCCACTATGGGCGCATTGCACTATGTACGATTGTGTATTAAACCACTGTTAGAGGCCTCGTAACTCACTCTTAGCAAAACTTGCATTGCACTCTATACGGTTTTAATCTGAGAGCGCTCGTACCGCTGTCGTATATTTAAGAATTTATGAGCACCAAAACGCTAGGTGGCATAAAGCCCTCGTAGAGACCTCGTAGCATATCTGACTAAGATATGCTACGAGGTCTCCATATATTGAAGATGCTGTCTTTGGCCACTGTTGTGCAGCAGAGAGAGATTCAGAGGAAATGTGAGAAAGATACAGAGTGCTCGAGCCCGAGGCAAAGGAACAGGGAGATTAATAGTAGGCTATGTCATGAAATGATGGGAATGGAACTGTGCAATATTATGATGTGTACAAATGGTAAACTTGAGTGTTTTGCAATAGTAAAATAGACTTGTTATGAAAAATTAGAAATTAAATTATTACGACACAACTGTTAATAGTAAACCACTGTAACCATTAACAGTAATCTGAAACAGTCACTGATATTTGTTATCTAAGCACTTAAACTCCATGCTAAGATTTGAGAAATATGTGCTGTATTTAAAGCAAATTTAATACTAAAATAAATCACCTCAAGAAGGCCAAGTCACCCGAAAGCTTGTGAAAATCAAAATCAATACCAACTAAAAGATATTCCTGCCCTACCGACATATAGCGATTTCCCTTCTCACCACTAATATAAATCACTGTAGTGCCCCTCTCCCTTTCTCTTATGTGTTATGTGGCGGGGTAACCATGGCTGCACCCGATATGCTAGACGGTTCTAGGTCATTCCCCCGCCAACAACCTCCCCGCCGACATTCGCCGACAGGTATAATTATATCTAATTATATACGTGCATTCATATACATTACATACCGTATACATGTACATTATACATGTATAATAATTGAGTATGTACATGAACACATGCATACATGTATGTACATACACCTGTATGTATATATAAATACATACATGTATACATACACAGGCACATTACATATCCTCATCCTATATGTATAATAAATGACTACAATAAACTCAGGTATATAAACAATATACCTCAAACCAGCCAGAAATATCGTACGATCTAGAACATAAATTACACATATATCTCTCTTCTCTCCCTCCTCCGCTCTCCATATAAGATCCCTACTCCTGTAGGAAAAAGAAATAGGCGGGGAAAATGTCGGCGGGGAAAATGTCGGCGGGGAGCCAATTTGGCGGGGAGAATGACGGGCGGGGGAAATGTAAGGCGGGGAAATGGAGGCGGGGAGATTGCGGCGGGGAGATTGTCGGCGGGGAGATTGTTGGCGGGGGAAACACCGGACACCATGCTGGTCCCACCTACCTCACTCTAGCATTGTTTTCCTACCAGCCGAGGGGAAACATGGTCCGGGACTTCTTTTGGAATATCCCTCTCCTCTCCCTCTCCTCTCCCTCTCCTCTCCCTCTTTCTCTTTCCCCCCTCTCTCTTCTCCGTCTCACTCTCCCTCTCTCTCACCTCCCTCCCTCCCTCTGTCGCTCCCTCTCGCACACCCACATATTATTATGTTACTGACCGTATTTCTTTATTTAAAGATTTTTATTCAGCTAAGAAATTATGCAATTTCATTATTCTCAGTCAATAGCTATAGCCATTTTAAATTTCACCTGGTGTAATGTGCTTCCTAACTGTTACTGCTTTCTCACTCCCCCGTCATAATTAATAATGAATAATGAACTGTATCTTTGATTCGATGTCCAATATTCCAAAACAAATTAGTGGCAACAATAATATAGTGAATACATCTATAGCAACTCTCTAGGTGGGACCAATGGAGAGTCAGCCATACAGACAAGGCGTACTTGTTATCTGGTATCGAACAGAACTGAATATTTGTTCTGTGTTCCCAATGCCTTCTGTTTTCTGATATGAGATATTCGAATAGGGAATATTTGATATTTAATATAGGTGCCTGAAGGGGAACTAAGACTTATGAAGCTAATAGAAAGGCCCAACGAGAACCAGGCAAAGTAGGAATTCCTATTCACTCGGAACACTCGAGACATGCTGATCGGTATCTTTCAGAAATCAATGGCTTCAAATTTCACAAAGAATCCCAATTGGCAGTGCATTATGGTAACTCTGCACCAAGTTCATATCTATATGTTTCTGATCTCCTATGTTCAGCTTCCTTCCTTCCTTCCTTTTCTTTCCACCTTTCCATGATCTATTTTAGACATTCGGGTTAAATTAATTACTTGGCCTTAATAGATCGTCCTCCGTAATGCATTGGTTAGATTAAGGTTTGATCACGTATACGTGAATCACCTCCACCACTGGCAATGCGATGGGCCTTGGCATGTAGATAAGATTACACTATCAGAAGGACTGGTTCCTTGGATCCATTTATTTTCCCGAATACTTTGTCGTTCCTCACGTTTGGCCACGAGCATAACTACGTATACCAATATTCTATGGGAAAGTACACCAGCATTTCCTACTACACATCTCAATGCATAGTCACTTCGTATTTATGTATCCCAATGTTCGAAGACAGGGACAAGAGTTTTTGTATGACGCATCTCCTTTCTATAAAATCTATTATTTTGATGTATAAACATAGACAGAATTTATAAATAAACTTTGTTTAATCATCAGGTTTGCATCATTTAAACAGACCTTTATGCTTTCTCACTGTTTATCTATACTTTGATCTTTCTCTCCCCGAAAAAAGCCTCCTTCTCCCGTCCCTCCTCAATCACACAGAGTAGGCATGTAGACCTAGTATTTGCACATGGCATGTAGCAATCCGTCACCTTCCTTCATCCAAGATAAACCATGCAGATAAACTCATCAAAGCGTCTCCTATAAAACAGGCAGAGTTGAGAATAGGCGATCAGGTGAAGGTGTGTATTAGACCAACCAGTTGGGGAAAACAGGCATATAATTATAAACCCTCTTGAAATGAATTAAATCGGATATAGGTAAAAGTGCCATGATTATAATGTAAATAAGACATTGGTTTAAGCACCATATTCCTGTAGACTCACAAAGACAACAGATGGCTGCGGTATTAGGCATCATCCCTAATTGGTTCTATAGAAACTTGGGAAACTTAAGAATCTGACCAAGGCTGACATAAGTTAATTAATAGATCTGCTTCCAACTGTGCCCTCACAGCCCAGACGGTGAAAGAAACTGCCGAACTCATTTAATTGATAATTATGAAACAAGATGGAAGCCTTTACAATACTTGGACGTTGCAAAATTCTCTTTTGAGAAATAATCACTGTGTGAAGTGCTCGAGGGAAAGCATAGGTCTTCACATGTAAATTCATGAATGTATTGCTGCAAAATGTCGAGGGAAGTCTGCTATGAATAAAATGTATAACTTTGCACTGTGTATAAAAGAAATTCCTCGATCTCTAAAATTATTCAATCTTTGCCATAATCTCTGAAGACTAGCAAATGATTAATCATATTTACTTAATTAATTAACTATCAGTTTGAAGCTATGACAAAACATTGTGCCAAAATGAACGGACACGTGTTCATTAGAGTGCGGCTGACATTTTATTTATATTTAAATGTGTGTGTCTCTCCCATTTTACCGAAGAATGACGATATTAGATGCTATACAAACACAATAATTGAAACTAACTAAACACAACCGAAAATAGGCCTTCACCTTCATATCATCTTCTCTGAAATAATATATATTCATTACAAATTCATATTCAACAAAATATGATGAGGGGACCATTGACTTCTATATGCGCTATGGAAATAGGAGATATAAATAATATTATTGTCATAGTGCATTGTATTCCCTCCAGACAAAAAACAATAGGTGAAAATGACGAATCCTTATAGTTGACGATGGCTGAAAGATATCGTTAGGAGAGAATGAAAAATGTGATTGTCAGAATATAGCGAGAGAAAGCAACAGATGTGTTTAAAACTGCATTCTCAGCTATATTAAAACAAAAAGTATCTTGTCAATGTACTCATATATATATATATTATATATGTATAACTTATATGACTGAATATAAATATTCTGCTGCTGTTTTATGCTTATAAAAGAATCTGAAGTCGAATCGGATAATAAGTGATAAGTAGTGATAAGTGATAATAAGTGAAGCCACCACATGAAAGGATTTCGGCGGGTCTCCGAAATATAAATGTGGATTTTAATGAAGCCCTGTAGCAAAAGCAACCGGACAAAATGCTCAAAAATCTTAGTCAAATGATTTTTAGATGGTTTGGACTAAAAAGTAGAGAATATTCAGTGTTCGACCAATGTTATCTGAGAGGTCGGCAAAATGGCAAAATAAATTAACTGCATTTGAATGAACAACTTAAAAGGCACTCACTGCTCTTGATACCATCTTTCGCCAATGTCAAATAGCAATGGTAATACGTGTACGCCAAAATTCCCCAATTATTGAGACAGGTTTGGTATCTCCCTTCGACCACATACAACCCTCACTTTTATGAACCCTATCCTCGCCAATGTTTCAATGCCACTCCAATAAACTGGCCGACGACTATCCTTTCCCCACCTCAGTGCACCGGGTGCCTTTAGCCTATATGGCTCTCAGTCAGTGATGGATAGAAACCTGATAGAAGCTCCATCCATCCAACCATCGCTTACTGACTGGTGTAACAAATTTATATCCTTCCCTTGACTATGGATACGTGTATACTATTACTATATATTTGGTCAGGAATCTACGGATCTTTTCACAGCAGGGCAGGGCAAGACAGAAATATTAAGATACCTCTTTAAGAATTTAGGAGCAATGTGTCCAGATCACTGTGATGGAAATTGTGTCTCTGTTGGTAGATCTATCTGGATATGCACTAGTAGAATTGGTATTAATACACGTGAGATCGCTTTTGTTAGATGACGTGCGAAATGATATTGAATAATATAATAATTAGTGTCTTTAGCATTTTTTAGTTGAATGCCAGCAACATCTTTCATTCCTTTATTGTATGTGGTAGCCAGAAGCGCAATTATTTGCAAAATGATAACTCAGGCATACGTATAATAATATAATTAGCTAGTTCATCAAATACATAGCTAGTCGCTGTATTTAGTAGTAAGTATTCCCCGAGTCAAACCAAACTCCAAAGGCAATGGAACATGTTTATACACTTTCTTAAGTACTTTTTGCTACTGGATATAGGCCATGATACTTTCTCTATGGACATAAAGTAGCATCAGGCGGCCACGATTGCCCACGAAACCTTTACATATTGCCTTTATCATACAAGGAATATGGTAACTAGTCATTGTGCCGTAGGTAAAGAGGAGTATAAAGTACATCAGGACAAAGAAAGATAGAGAAAGTAGTAGAGAAAGCCTCGGCATAAGTTAACATTGATTTGATGGAGGAATGGGGCGTTATTTCTGATCTAAGAGAAAACGTATCAATGTCAAAAGATAAACACTGATTGTACTATGTATGCACAAGAGAAATTGGTATAGCATAGACAATATGTATTAGATTAATTCCTGCCCTTAGTAGCGCCCTTTCCATTCCTAAGAAGAACTATCTAAAAATATATATATGGAAGATAGAAGAGCCGTAATGTATACATTATGCAACATTCTTGTACCCGAATGTTTAACGTTTGGCGATAATTCAGCATTGGGCCCCTTGAAAAATGTAGAACTTTTGTGAATACTTGAACATTGTTTCTTAATTTCATAATTCAGAAACAAAAAGAAAACATCCTCAAATAGCTCTTGACATATTCGGTAATTGAAACAGATAGATAGTTCCTAATAATATTAATAGTTAGAAACATTGGCCCAGAAGCTGGTATCAGTGGATTATAGGTTACCTGAGCTACAGTCTACGAATATACCAGTTTATTTAGGTATCATGATCTATTCGTCATCTTTAATTAAGGCGATGTAGAAAGTAATTCGATCAGGTCAAGACACAGGTGAGCATTTGATGGGAATGAAGAAACGCATGGTACCACCCACGCCTCTAATCAATTGCTCTAAATTGTAATGGCAAGTCCAAATGGTGTTACATAAGATACAATAAACCTTTCGTGCCATAGGATTATAATAATCTAATCTTTGGAAGATAACTTTTAGCTGATTTGATGTGTTGAAAATGGCCAGCTTAAATAAAGTAACTCCCAGGGTTGATAATTAACACATGCACATCTCTTTAGATTTTAAAATCATAATTGTACAGTACTATAATTGACAGGTCTGTTGCCTTTTCCCGTTTATCGATGGCATATTGATGGCGTTGTAAGTAATCATAGAAATAGACTGAAAGATATCTTTAGCCGCCTGAAGATTGGTCATTATCAAGGTGCTGTATAATTAACTCACATGATAATAATACACGCATATATATATCTATTTGTAATATTTTCCTCTTGTACTATAACAGGTAGCAGTCCATTAGTTAATATCTCTAAATCAATGCATTCTATCATCCATACATCAACGGGCAGTTGATTCGGCAGGAACAGGTAAGCGTTGTAAATTCTGAATGTATGTTTATTCGTATCATGTGTGATATTGTCTATTGGGTATCAAATGATCGAACACACTATGTTATCTGCAATTCGGGTTATTATGGCATTAAAGATAGAGGGTATTGAATAATCTCATTAACAAAGAATGTTTAAGAGATTAAGGAGTATTCAGGTACTTATGTTATAGTTATTGTGGATATATAAGGGGTAAATAATGCCTATATACTAATGCGTAATTATGATTACGAATACATAGTTCCTTTCCTTGTATTCCATAAGTTATTTCAGACTTGATCCATTGAGTGCTGTTCGAGGATGCTTTCAGCTTTTCATAATTGCACATGTGTGCCATTATGTTTGTAATGGACACACGTGACCCAAATGACACAATGTGATTGGTGTTAGGACGTTACGCTCTTAGTAGGCGTTGCCTAACGCTGGCTCGCCAACTCTGAAAGTGTTCAGACATTGGGCGAGTTTCGTTCTCGAGCTCGTCGAGACTCTAGTCTAAACCTAAATTTTGTCAGCAATCGTTTGTGCTGAGCTGAATCAAAAGCCTTTAGTAAAATTTAAAAGGCCCTAGCATGATGTTTGTTGTTATGGGTAGGGTAAACTTTAATGTGCATACATATTGGACTAAATGATTTTGAGGTAAATTATATTGTTTTGGGAAGATGGGCTTCAATAGCCTTCAAAATAGCGGGAAAATTGCTTGGGCACTACTTTTCAATTATCTTTCCTGAAAAAGAATTACATGATATTGGGTAGTAGTTACTGAGCTCTGTTTTAGCTCCAGATTTTAAAAAGAAATGCTTTATAGGCTCGTCTTGACGGATTAGCCTATAATCGAATCTTCAGGACACATTGTAATATGCCGTTTTCGGTAATGCCCACAATAATCAGAAGAATATAGCTGAGAGTTGGGTAGTGTATGCTTTTATGACAATAATAAACGCCCCATCCAGGATAAGGGAAGCATGCTTTTGTGCAATGATAGGATAAGAACAGCCATTTTGTGACCTATACATCAATATCATTTATTGCTGTTAAATTCGCCGCTACCTTCATCAACCTGTGGGCATTGCAAGCTTGAATGACAACTGCAATTGCCAGCGCTTTTCCTCCGGACATTCCCATATATATTCTCTCTAAATCTCCTACCGACTGTAAGGATCTTTCCATTTCTCCCTCCCTCAACTCTAAATAATGGATTTTATGGCGATAGGCCGGGTCATTGGTTTTAGGACCTTTTATGAGAAATTGGTTGATCCCTTGGTGGTTTGGGTGAGAAATTTCTGTGTTATCTTCGGAATGAATCTTTGACCTAATGTTTTTTAAATGTCATCGATGGGACCTTCCAAACCCCATGGTAAAAAGTTCAATGCAACAATATCCAAAGGTCGTCAATGAACATAATCTAAATCTTTAAAGATTCATGATGAGCAAAAGTGAATTATGTGAATGTAGGTAAACAGGGTTTTAAGTTCTAACTAGCTGACGTTGATATGTAAACACAATGTGTGTACCTGTTGAGTGTTTGTTGCGACTGGTGGCGGGCTTTTACTTATGAGTTCATTAGGACATATATATATATTGAATTTAATAGATTTACAATCTCTAAAGAAAACTGACAACCTATTGCTATCTTTCAATATAATCAAGGTAGTCACAAATCAGTCTTTAGTCTTTAGTCTATATAGTATGATATCTTAATGCATCTAGTAAATAATTTCATCTATATCAGTCAGTTAGATATTGTAATTGTGTTACTAAGTAACTCTTCAATAAATGAGCATGGCAATAATTATATATTACTGTTTTTGTTCCAATATCATTAATACATAAACAGGTTGCCTTATATGGTATGACAATATCGGTTCTAGCTTGATTATTCTGAACATTTTCCTTTTTTTAGTATAATTTCTGGTATTCAATCTTCCAGTTTCTCTGTACAATGTCTTGTCCTTTCCCCCATAAGACTGATTCGGTATATGTAAGCGTTATATAGAGAGGGAGAAACTATTCTTTTATACAGAAATAAAAGAAAATGAAGTGCCCCATTCAGGTCATAACGAAAGCCCGAATCACTTTATACCATGTCACAACACATAAGTATGATTCAAAAGTGTTTGATGTGAATGTGCATTGTAAATTATATTTCCAAGATCTTTGTCTGACAAAGCTTGGAGAACAGCATCCTGTATTGATGTAACGCATGGCATTGAATACAACTCAATCAATCAATTTCCATATAAATATGCAATATGTCCACTTTTTCTGTGTTAAGGGCTTATATCTTATCGAAACACAAAAGTATAAGCACCCACACTTTGGCATAAACATGTACATGTACACCGCCAAAAGTAGGAAAATATCTGCATCATATTTAAGACAGCCAGGAATTCACTCTTGGACCTGTTACGAATTCTTTCTCCCTTACAAAATACTATTGAGCAATGTCGGTGACCTCGCCTTCGTGCAACACTTCTAAATTATTTGGTCTGTAACAATTTGTCAACTCATAAACTAGTGGGACATGGGATTTCCCAGTGTAATAGCATTATGGTATAAGGTTTACCTGCCTCGTTCGATAGTTCGTGTTTTTTTTCATAATGACTATGTGTCCACTTGGAGTGGACCAGCTTTACCTGTGCATTCAATAAAAACGCATTACATCACGTACTATTGTGACCAAGCTGATTAGTCACAAACTACATTTGAATTGTGCGCAAGTTTCATGCAGTCGTCTCCATCAAATTGTACAAGGGATCCTACCAAGGCATCTGAGGGATTTCTTAAGGCAAATAGTGCTGCCGAACCTAAATTTATGATGGTCTTTCGACACTTGTGATGCTTTTATATATGTCTCCCTGCAACTATTTCGCCACATTGGGACGATATGTTTTTAGTGAACTATGTGAAAATATTTTAAATATTTTATCTCTCAATGCTTTTCTCATTTGTCAGATGTCTTTACCCATTATGGTGGACAAAAGTCTCATATACATAGGAATCGGCTCGAACTGAACAAAATGCAAAATCTACTTACCATTGTGGAAAGCCGTCAGGGCTGTGCATATGTGCCCAACACTGGCAGAACATTTTGATGAATCGAGAACGACGTCAGTAACCCTAACACATGTAAAATGGCTGTAAACGCTTAATGTTTCTTCAACGTATCTCATCAAACGTACTCCAATTAAATGTGAACGATCTCATGACACTTGTGCATTGGTGCCAAATAAAGCCGACACATGTTTATGAATGATAACAATAACACTAATCAAATCCTTTTTGTATGCCCGATATTGTATCCATAGGAGATATATATATATAATATAATGATATAACATCCCAACATCTACTCAGGTAATCCAAGCCATGTCACAGTATGTGTACTGTAAATTGTTCGCAGGGCAAGGAGATGGAGAGCCAACTGTTAACTTCCCCTAGTAGAAGACAACATGTGGCTTCGTCTCCTGAACAAACCTTCAGGCATGCTGAATGATTCCACTCCCACTCCTCTGCGACTTGTCCTCCCGAATCTTCCCGTACTCCCACCACAACTAGTACACATAGCCCTCCTCCTCATTCTCCTCCTCCTCCTCTAGGCAGCTCCACGATGCATCAGCTGGCCTGCCAGTGGTTTGCTGACGAACGCCAAGAGAGGGACTCGAGCAGTAGGGGTAGTGTGTATAGGCGAGTGCCTCAAAAAACGGTATTTACAACACCTCCTTACAGCTAGAGTCAGTAAGATTATTTTTCGTGCAATGGGTGGAGTGTCGTATAGTGAAGTGCCATTATAATCTAACGGCACTTCACTTTTAATATTATCAAATATCATAAATAGAGATATGTTAGCTATCGTATTATTACAATGTAAGTTTAGTTGTGTCTATGGCAATAATTAAGTCAGACTAACGTGCTTAGTGTTTGGTATTATCACACATAAATTGCACCTTAAAATGAAATATCAAGATCAAGGACATAAAAGCGGGAAGAACAACCAAATTGGATTTTTGTTGCTTGATTATTTTATTATTTTCTCTATTACGGACAACATCTCGCATTTTTGTTAATCGTTCATCAGGAGCTTCTTTTATCAATATCTATTCAGAAATACACGACAAAAGCATTGTTAAGAAATGGTACAGCACGAATAATTAATAGGACCTTGTACGAATAAAGATCATGAAAATACCCCCTGCATGCAATCATACTTAGAAATAAGTCTATTATTCTTTCCGTGAGGTCTCAATTATCTATGGTAAATAGACACGAAGTACTCGGAACTAACAGGGCAAATTGAGTTTTGGGACCCTTTCACCGGCTGTTAATCTCTAGCAGGAGGAGGGATAGGAGGAGGAAAGTAAGGCAGTTGGAGAGAGGCGGAGAGGTGGCTCCATTCGCCGTTTTATTCGCTCTGCTTGTGGTTGAAGAGAGGTGACGGCGCCAATCTTGCTACCTACCAGTTCTAGTAGGAATTTATGCGTGTAGCTACATAACAAACCCAATCAGTAGCTTGGTAACTAGCTCTCAAATCTACATGTGGAGCTACTTCAATCTGCAGTATATCATTTACCGCATATTTTCTTTCTCTGATACTAACAGTCCTATTTGGAATACAGACCTATGTATTCATGAAAGGGTCACTTTTATTTGTAAAACAATTCATCACTCTATTATATACTTATGCAAATACACCATATTTTTCTTTTAAAAAGACATTAAAGAGCCTACTCAACATTAAATATCAACTGAAAGACACGATCAATATTATTCAGATAAATCAATATATAGGATTACATACGTAACGATGCCACATGCTATTCAACTTAGTTTTCACTATTTATTTTTCCTAAAATCTTCGCTGGGCTATATGTCTGACTGTTGCAACATTACCAGGAGCGAGTGCCATAATCAATATATATGGATTTTGTCTGATACCTGAGTTTCACTATATCTGCCTATCATCTCTCATTCCCTGATTTTCCCGATATATGCTGCTCAATCATTTCCGCCTTGGCTACCCTTTCCAATGCATCGTTTGTATTGTAGTTCAGACAAGTTGTCTTGGCAATCAGTCCATATGACACCTCGATGGATCAGGATGGATTTAAGATAAAACGCCGTGAAAGATGCAGTTCGAGTCAAGATACTTGGTTTTCTACCACCTAATTCAGCTCAGTGAAATTGCATCGACTTTCTGGTACCAGACCGAAATTTAAATCAAGCGTACAAAGCGATTCGAACATGATATCTTTAAAGGAATAATTGTGATGTAAACAACATGCAAACGACTCTTCAATTATGTTCTAGGCTCAATAATACTTTTGAAGCACGTGTAATTTAGATATACTATCTTATAATAGATAAATATTCTATTATAAACCTGGTACCATGAATATAGGTATACAAAATATGCAATAAACAATTCTACAGTAGAGTTTACAGCATACACATGAATCAAAGGTACAAATTCGATCTTGCACCTAATGAACTTAGACTTTTTATTACCATTATGATATATTTGTAACTCAGAAATATTTTTGCGCGAGGGCATCATACCTCAAGAATTGTGTCATAGTTTTTGAAACAGTTATGATTAGTTATCTACGGACCATCATCCAAGCCCAGCTGAGCCGGAGATGGCAAAGTGTGATATGACAGAGGACGGCTGGCGCAGGAAGAGTGCTTCTAGATGGGAAAAGTAACCTCAACCTCAGAGTCTACCCTTACAAATGGAGTTTTCTTTTCTCCATCTCTTTTTCTGCTCTCTTTGCCCCCAGCCCCTCTCTCGCTCTCTTTCTACAATGTTCGTTCTTCTTATGTTTTACGCTTAAGTTCGCAAGCAACGTTTACCTTTTTATTATTATTTTCGAGTAAATCATTTATTTCTTTTTATGTTATTACCAGAACCTGCAGTAATTGTTGTTATTCATTAGAGGCCAATATAATATTTAAAGTTACATCGAGAAAAAAATGTTCTTTTCACCATGTTCGTAATTTTAATTTCGTCATGTTTCTTTTTATATTTATTTCAATGAAAGTTTGTTTTTATGCCTTCATTTTATTAATAAAGTAGCATTTTCCTTGCTGTTTACTCTTCTATTGGTGTTCTTTTGCTTGATAATTTATATTTATTCATTGAATTTACTGTAATGCCCACTCTGTTGTGGTTGTCTCCTCGCTAGCCCAAAATTAGTTTATCCATACTATACTTAGGTTGTCGCCTGTGGAATATGGTCTCAGCGACTCGTCACCAAACCAACCAAGAGAGTATCTCATCAGAGCTTTTCAACATGTCATCTTTTTGCTCCAGTACCCCTACCTTGCCACTACCAAGTGCCCCGTCCCCTACATTTCTTCCTCATACCTCGCCAGCTGCCACATATCGCTCTACTCTCTCCTCAGCCAATTTTTCCGCCTTGCCTCTCGGGTGCGTCAGCCCATCATCGGTAAATGGCGAGTGAACCTGCAAGAGTACTATAGCGGACACACGCAGCTAGGCGGTGAATGGGGCTTCCAACTGCAACCCCAGGGCAGCCCTTCCCCTCTCCCAAACTATCTGACAACAAATAGCTAGACCACCCTCGCTAAGGACCACTCTTTTCGCCTGCTTGTTTTTCCATCGGTTACCATCTTAATGAAGGCATTGTCATCCTGATCTGCCAGTTCTTTTGTATAGGGATTATTTCCACAAATAAAATGTCAATAAACGTTTGCTTTGGAAAGTCTTTTATATGATAACAAAGATATTTGAACTGGATTCTAGTCGTGCTTTTATTCACATCATTTTTGCCCCGCAACCAGTATTTTCATCTGTTCATGGATTCTCACATTCTTGTCAATCTTTGAATATCACATCATTTACTGCGACGCCGGATGGATATGTTGTCTGTCTGAATGTAATGAATTTCCATTGATACAAAAATGAATCCCCGTGAAAATAACAATATTGGTTTGTGTGAAAAGTCTAGTGAAACGAGCCTCAACATTACAGTATGTATCCATGCCAGGAGCAAAATAATGTTGATGTAATATTTTGAGACTTCAGGGCTATATATATCTATGCTGGAGAATATCCTAAAAGCCCGAACGCAGGTGGCTGCAGACATGCCAATGAAGACTAGCTAGAGCAATGTATCATCCATGTGGACAATGGGGATACTAGGGCTGATAGCATGATGCTGCTGTCAACAATGAAAGAGCTAGCCACCTTCTACCCTCTGCCCTACCACACTCCCTTCTACTCCCCTTCACCTGGGCATTAAGGGCACTGAAAATACCATCGGTAAAGCCTTGCCAGCTTGAATAATCATTGGTGAGGGTTGGGGAATTCGAGATGGATGGGATAGTAATGTAGAATATTTGCAACTCTGACATAGCCGACTCAAAGTAAAAGATCGTCATTATAACGGTTCATAAATATTGTCATCTATACAAGTTCGACCATAAGTTAAATATAGCATCCATGTTCTTGTTCACCTTTCAGATTTAGATCTGTATCATGACATGATACATGCCAAGGAGAAATGAAATGTTTTGGCTCTTACTATGTTTTTCGTTGCAAGAATCATTTTTTGTTAATTTGAAGGGGAACATGAGGAGGAATACCATACATGCTCAGTGCCCATGACAGTCCCAATACCCGGATGGTTTACAGTGTGTTAAAGGATCGAATTTGGAATTTAAAGAACCTTTCGTAAAGATTAACAATAGGCCGATCTGTTATATTAGGTCTAGTGAGTGGGGATAAGACAGCTTTCCACTAAATTCTCGAACATTTTGATTTGGTTTGATTTTGTGTATTCAGTAGCAACATTACATAAAGTCGTGACGGCTTTTTCAGATAAAAATTATGACTTGACATGACATGACATGACATATGGTACGTGGAAAGTTGGAATACTGGGCAACCAGGGAAAGAGAGAAATACAGCCGCTCGTCCTGGAGATGGTAGCAAACTTGTGAAATGGAAGCTCAGTTACAGATGGAATAACTAATGTGAATAGCCGCTAGGAACCCATATAGGGTAATGCATAGCAGTACGTGGTTTATTTTGTGGATAGGTCGGGGAGTATTGAACCAGGTGGCTGTAAATCATGCAAGGGTCAGGTCCACTATCCCATGAACCTACTCATCAACACCATCTTCCCTCTATTACTTCTCTTCTCTGAATATCATACCGACCGACAGAGAATAGGCATGGCGGAGACAGCAAGTGACGGAGACAGCAATTGGGGACTTGCCTCAACAGAATTTTGAATCTTTCATTTTGAATTGCTGACCCCTGGGTTCTTTCAGTGGAACTTAAATCCCACGGTCTTCGACTGGACACCAATGATGATTCAAACTTCTATTAAAGTCAATTCGTTGACAAATACCAACCGTCCTTTTTTGGTACCATTCAAACATTGGTATATGAGCGTGTCCAAAGGTAGTGCATTGCAACTTCTGAAGTACATAACATGTCTAGCTATTGAAAAACACATTTAAGGCTAGATCCATTGCATCATACAGTATAGAGGGTCATTGCTTGGAAGTCGAGTTGTTCTTTAGAAAGAAGTATTTCTTTAGGCAATTGTAACAACAACTTGAGAATCTTGAAATTATTCCAATATCATAATTTTCAAAATGCAAATTTCAGAGCTGTCCTCAGGCATGACGATCCGACCCCATTTGATTTTGCAATCAAGGCCCCCAAATTCTGAGTAGGCGGGTGTAAAAATGATTAATTACTCGTAATAAGGGTTAATGTTCCGTTTCAAGAACTGATTTTTCAATGACACAAAAAAAGGGAGCAAAATGATGGTCCAGATACGCTTAATTGGGCAAATCAATCACAGTTTCCGAAGAAAGCAATACTTACATTTGGTACCAGCGACTGACAGTACCAAATTCAACAAACTAACATGCTTGTATCTGAAAGTATTCATCATGATACTCTCTATATGAAAAGTCATTAAATTACATGTGATCGTATTCTTATGTAAGATAATGTTCCAATACAAGCTGAATCAACATGCAAGTGGGCTCTATAGGGTGCGTGGTTGGTGATGTCCCTCTGTCGTGCTACCATGCATATATAAAATGTATAAGCTAGAATCTATCCATGAATAATATACAATGTTTAGATGATACATGAACGAATATTTTACTATTGGCCTGAAAAGGAAATAGTGCGTCCAGAATGTGTCTATTTCATAGTTTGGTACTCTGGATACCATAATATGCCAGAAGATGGATGATCGAACGCAAGTCCATGTAAATATAGCAACAGAACCACGGGTATGTAATGTTCATTATAGTAAGACATATCAGTATCAGATTAGTCTACCTAGAAAATTATGGATGTCAGGCCAGGATCTGGGGAATTATTCTTATCAAGAAAGGGATTTTATCTCATGGTATATGACTCCCATGGCAGTTGTAATGAATCGCTTCTGAATTACTCTTATGCGTATAATATATAATACCGTATATATATCTATATAATCGAAGTTCATTTATTGTTGTACAGCTACACGTTTTGGTTTAAATGTAGATATCATATAATCATTAAGATTATTCTAAAAAAGCCTAAAAACAGAAATCTGGATTACGAAACTCGCCCAATCTTGGAAGATATGATCGAAGAGCTCGCGGAAAATCAGAGGAGAGGACTCTCTTGTATGATAAGGATGACTTTATCAGAAGTCCCATTTTAATTAATTATGACAGACTTGTTACGGGAAAAGAAGATGTCTTTATAAATAAACTTGCCGTTGACTAGGAGTATGTAAGATTAATGTTAGATCTGAGTCCTGTCAAGTATGATATTACTTATAATTAGCAGATACTTGAAATGTACAATAGACTTGGCTAGATACGAGAAAGGACTTTTGTTATTTGCTGGGGAGTGTTACTGAAATGAACCTAGTATTGTCCTTAGGATTCAAACAGGTCATTTTAATTTAGATGAGTAGGTTCTAGTTTCAAAGAGAGGAGATATACGTATAATAACTCAGTGACCTTCCACTTGCTGTATAGAATGGAAGAAACTATTGATCGAAAAACTATGAAGCAATTAATAAAAGGAAATCTGGAAAGTATAAATAGTGCCACGCCCTGAGTGGAGACATTTAACTATCGATTCAATTCAGCTTGATCAATGTTTTTGTCAAATTTATCAGATCCCATATCTCTCCCGCTATTCTCAGACAATAAAAGCCAAGAGGAGATTTCATCGGGAGATAGGTCATGGGGAAGGGGAGATAAATTGGGAAAGGGGTTGATCGGGCGAGTATGGAGGTTGATAAGAGAGTGTAGAAGAAGAGGCCCAGAAGCAACAGTGGAAACGTGGTGGAAAGAATTATGGGGGTCGCAATGTACAGTAAGAAAATGCAGGGAGAGACTCCTAGATTATTCAATCTTGAGCAAAGAAGGAATTTTAAAGACACCTAAAGTAAGGGACAAAGCTAAAATTGGTGGAGAAGGAACATTTATAAGAGACGTAAAATAGAGAGCCGCAATGACACCAATAACTAAAACTGGATTCACCATTCGAGTCTGATGATCGCTTGGAAAAGGAAGCCTCAAATATACCCGAGAAAGTGTTCACTGTATTACATACTTTGCAGAATGTTCACACTTGTCATAAGACAACTATGCATGGGCAATTTTGATACAAGCAAAACCGATAAGCTCTGGAGGATAGGAGTTCAACTCAGGAGAATAATATGGAAAGTAAAGGTTTAGGACCTCTCCCATGAAGATTAAAGAGATGGGGGGGTGGAAGACATTGTCTACCAAGGGTGCATTCAGGAGGTTTGGTAAAGCTATCGATTTTATGCATAAGGAAAGATGGGAAACCTGATAGAGATGTAAATACTGGTGCTAGTGTGAAAACAAGACGATACCCTTCATGGAGCATTTCTCATCAACGTGTTCATCTTATCAGGCGATTCAGTGATGGGGGAAACCTCTTAGAAATTGTATCTAAGTCTATAAGTCTTTTGTGACTATTAACGGATATTTCAGAACAATATCCCAAATTAGGATTCATTTAGATACATTTTTAGATTACGCATCGCCAGTGAGGGTAAGAAATAGTTGTGGAAATGTGGAAATTATTCCTCATGAAAAAGCTATATTCTCAGATGAGATTCAATCTAAGTGACCTTCCTCCCATGTTGGACGCAATCGGCAACATTCTATTATAATTATTGACAGCTGTACGAGATTGAAGGATGAGGTACGAACTAAATGCACTAAACAGACTACCAATTCGAAACAATTCACACGTTCACTGTATTACTTATAGATTAAACAATCATTTCAATTCTATATAGGTTGAACTGTTACATGGTTTGGTATAGGTCCACTTTCTTAGGTATGGTACATAAAGTCTTTAAGTTATCACTCCAGGGTGATAAAGGGTGAACTCATGAAACATCCCATAAATCTAAGAGCCAAAGTCATCCTATTATACACTGTGATGACCGTTAGATCAGGCGAATTTCTTATTAGTTAGAACTGTAATTTTAAAGGAGTCATATCACCTTGTTTTATATCAGTAAGAAAACGTGGAGTTAACGTTTCTCAGTGCAAAGATGACTCCCTGTGTAGGATTAATTTCGATATATGTAGGAGGACATAGCCTAAGCTAGCCTACATCCTTTCATCATAGCGGAAGTACCATGAGAGGGAACATAAAAAGTGCAGACAACTTAATTAACACACACTTTCCTATAATTATAACTTCAGAAGAAACTAATAAGAAAATGACTCCACATTTTCTGATCTTTCTTTTTGCCTTTCATATTTATCTTCGCCTCATCTAGAATCCTTAGACAACTCAAGGGGAGAATTTAACGAAAACGCCACAACTATCGAAAAATCATTCTGTGGGCTTGGTTTAATTTTGGCAGCTATCCAAAATCAAGGTGCGATTGTCACTCTGCGATAGGGCGCAGTTAAATTAGAGTAGACATGCCGAATACCCTCAGAGACTGAGATTGCAGATGCCTCCAAGAGGGACCTTGAACTGACACTAGGAATCAAGAGAAGTTATGTTCAATAGCGGTTGCTCCTGAGAACCTAAGGCAGGTTTCGACTTAAGCTAATTTTGTAAATCTTTCCTAAAATGTAGCCAAATAGGGCCAAGGAATCTGGATCAATAAATTCTATTATGCAAGAGGCGCATCAGTTTGGTAAAAAATTCAATCAATTTTATCAGGATATACGTACACCACATTAAAACCATGAATTGTTAACTTTTTGATTTCTCATTTAAATGGATTGATGCAATCCTTTTTCAGAGTCAATATGCACTGTAACAAGTCCATCAAATTGCTACTGCTAATGATACATGTCTTCATTTTTCTCCCTTATAGTTTTATTCACTATTTGAACTACTATTATTGTTTTGAAAACTATTTTAGAAGAGAACAAATATGAGGGTTGCTAAGTTGACTAATAGATGTGAGTAAAATTCATTTATCAGATATATTATTTTAGTCTGCATACAAGATTTAACATGTTGGGTGACCAGTCAGGAGGTTCAGGTCAAAACCGTGACCATACTTATTTAGAGCAAAGGGTGTGTCCTCCTAGCGGGCTGGATAGAGTAATAGTTCGGAGGGGGCAGGTGCGATTAAGATGTCCATGCATGTCGTATGGATAAGGCCGGGGCAATATAAAGAGGCGAGTGTGCCTCAGCTATGGTAGTAAATTTATTACTTGATAAAAGCAAGGTTGTGTAGGAGGATGACAAGGATGGAGAGAGGAAGCAGTGGTATCATTATAACATATCTGCCCGGTCGTCAAGAGGGGATAGTGTGGTGCAGGTAAAATGGGAGAGTAGCCATTGGTCACCCAAGGCATTGTTTCCGCTGGACAATGGACCCGTGATATGCTACAACACTAAATATAGTCTGTCACCAGGAGATTGTGGAAGGCTATTTGTTAATGGGAAAACAGCTTGGTAATGTTCGACGTATCTGCTATTGTTCTGCTGAGAGTATAAATTGATGTATTGATATGAGCAGATCCATTAGTGAATGAAGATAATGATAACGTGAGTTCGATTACTGGAAACAATAATTTCCTTTACTTCTGAAAATGCTTCATTGTGTTTTGACTACCACTCTCATTATTGTTGTTGCAGTATTGTTTAATTAGAATGTATACTCATTATTATTTATTACCATGCCAAATTATTAAATCTGTTGAAAACATCAAACACTTATATTACTATTATTCTACGTACAAACCATGGCTCTTGTATTATAATTTGAAAACAGATTACTCGGTTGGAACACGTAAGCAGCAAGGGTGAGAGTACTGTTGGGTACGAAAAGAAAGATTCTTTTAGTTTGTATTAATGGGAGAAAGTGACAAAAGCTGATACACAGAAACACAGAATATAATTGTATTGGGTGAGTATATGCAACGATCATAGGGAGGTAATCGAAAAGGCGAGTATAAACCTAGTGAAATAAATCTAATTTCAACAAAGATGTCCCAGGCTAGTAGATGAGCTGAAAGCTCTTGAGTCTAGACACAACTTCGAACATTTGCCACCGTCACTATACGCTTTTCACTGAACTAAGACTTCCCTAATTAGCATGCGTTACAGAGAAGTGAACTGTTTCACCCGGCTGCTCATCCTTTCCCACTCCCTTTTCCCAGCCCCCACCTCTCTAAAATCGGATATCAAATCAAAGCTAACCGCTGGCTTCCAGTTGTGGCTTTCCACTTGGCTTCGTGGCTGCTAGAGTCAAAGACATGGCTTCGTTCCCAGTGGCGCGTCCAAGTATCGCAGCGCCCTCTATCTGACACTGAACAAGTTACTTCAAAGGCGGTGGATAATCTCATTGAACAGTTTTTTTCTCTGGGCCTTCCGCCGGAAATCTCAAGGGAGGCCACAAAGTTTCACAACCCAATGCACTGAGGGGCTTTTACATTTTCACCTTCCAATTTTAAAAGGTCAAGGCGAGAGGAAGCAACGGAGGGAGTTCTCCGTCTTGGTGTAAAAACCCCAGCTTAGATCTATTTAAGTCGTAGCGCGGGATTCGTAATTGCTCTCGCACGCCTTTCCCCCCTTAAAAGAGTCAATAGCAAGATTTACGCTTCAATCAAGCTTGAATTGATTGGAAAAGGATTCTCAAAGTTTAAGCTTGACAAGAAAAGGGCATCTGTTCTGAAGCCTTAGAAATGTACTTCTGGTGCCTAGATACACTTTCGTTTCTCAGATTGAACAGACATATCAGGTAAAGTCAGGTAAAGAAGGAAATGAATGTGCTGGCGAATTTATCGATCATCCACTTCGATAAAAATCGGGTAGCTTTGGTCGGAACACGTTAATTGCTACCGGTGTTGGATTTTACACATTATTTTCCCTAGTAAATCGTTTACATGGATATATTGATTAAAATGTATTACTATATTGGCAGTACACCATCCATAATATTGGTATTAGCAATAACAAAAAAGGTATCACTTCGAGTATATCTTTAACGCCAATATGATTGTTAAAATAGAATTGTTGTGTATGTGGTAATCTTTTTAACCGGCTCAGAAATTATATATTTATGTAATAACTTATAATTTCATGTGATAACTGATTATTGATGATTTGGTTTGATCAGACTAGGCTGAGAAAAGCATCAATATATTTGGTCGTACGATGGTATGGATAATAATATGATGAATGAACAATGACACAAGGATTGGCCGGAAACCAAGCAATGCATGGTTTATTATTCAGCAAACAGATACAATATCAGAAAAAGAAATTTTTTTTTGAGTCTATACACGTCCGAGCGATGCAGCGAACAGATGAGAAGTAAACAATAGAACGTGCTATTGTTGTATCACGTGATGGGCGCGTCATAATGACTGGCGCGCTGATCTGATTGGACGATGGGGAAGGGGGCGTGGTCCCAACGGCCACGTGTCTGCTCCCGCCAAATATAGGCGTCGAGGTGTCGACTGTGGATATTTGGTCGTATGATGGTATGGATAATAATATGATGAATGAACAATGACACAAGGATTGGCCGGAAACCAAGCAATGCATGGTTTATTATTCAGCAAAAGCCAAACCTAGGAAGAAGAGAATTTTTTCATGGCATCGACGACATAGTTTTCACACTTTATATGGTCTTTGGGAGAAGGAATAACATAAGATTCCACGACAGAAGACCTCCAATGTCCTTTCAGTTTGATTTCGTGAAGAGAGATGCCCAACGACGATAAGAAGGATGCCCCTCCACAACGAAACGAATGGGTTGAATAACCAGGGCCCACATCAGATTTTAACAGTAAATTCGATAGGTTATTTGAGATCTTCTCATAAGAAAAGATAGGAATGTCAGCACAAGTGAACAGAGGAGAGGAGCTGGGAAGGGGTTGGTTCAACAGCTTCTTTATCCAATGCACTGGACATAATGATTTCACAACAATGGGCTTCAGGTAAATGAAGTAAGGTTCATCTGAAGTTTTAGATGATCCAATTTTTACAGTCAGAATTTCATTAGAGATGCTCACATCCACACGACGAATAGTATGAGGGGAACACACAACATGACTCACTCTCAGAAGCGATCTAAACATGAACAAGTAAGCTGTCCAACATAGCAAATTTAAATTATCACCGGTATCCAGGTGAGAATACATTTTAGAGAGAATTCCTAGAGTCATGGGTAAGGCAGGAGAGGGTGACATACCTGGCATTTTCTTTATACCTCCCAACACCGCTTCCATAGAGGAAGCGGAGGCTGGAAGAGAAGTGAGGGTGTGCGCTCTGAGGGGAGCGCGAAGAGAGGGGAAGTGTAGGTGGCAGTGGTGTATACATCACTCTATCTGTGGTCACCAGGGAGAGACACAATGCCCAGCAATGACTATAAGTAATTACCACATCATTATGTGTATTTCTCCCCATTAACCAGACAGAGAGTGAGTGTGGGAAATTGATTCTTTATTACCTCACAGGTGATGATGTAATGTCGCATGTACAGGTAACAATAATCAATAAGTGTATTAATTAATGTGAGAAGTTAATTACCGTGGTAATGATGGATTTAATGAGTAATATTTATTAATAATAAGGCCAAGAGCCATATTGAGTAGGGTAGAGGAGGGAGGGCAAAAGGTAAGGACTGTGGAAATAAGAGGGGTGTATAGTGTGGTTATGGAGCCAGGGGCGACCTGTTATTAGAATATTTAGTATATATATGGCTGGGAATTCAGGCATTATCGGGTGTATACCAGAGAGAGAGAGTCTGTCTTTGCTGTGAGATCTTCTCCTGCCTGCCTGCATTATGCCAGGCTAGTATTGTCAATATTGTAATGTTAAGATTAGATTAAGATATGATGCCAGTGCACTTGTCCACGTGCATTATACCACAGAGTGGCTGGCTTTATGACATAGCATTCACAAGCCTGTCATTTGTTTTGGATTCATCCGTGTGCATGTAGGCTTGGAAGGCATCCGAGGACCACCCTCCAAGTCGCTTCACTTCTGTTTCCGATGCCCCTGATTTGAAAGCTGTGGTTGCTGCCGCCTTCCTGAGGCTGTGTAGAGACAGCTTACTAGCCTCCACTTCATTGTGTAGCAGGTGTCTTTTCCAGTACCTGGCCACATAGGAGGCAGGGACCGGCCTCTGTGTGTTCTTGAACGTAAACATAGGTTGTATCGTTGAGGTGGTAGGCTGTTGCTTTAGTACTGACCTGACATGACTGACAACACAGATCCTTTTGTCATCAGCTGCTCTCAGGGTGATGAGTCTGCGGTCGTATGTGGACTGCATGTTCTTTGCAGCCTTTATGTTGAGTGTTATGTTGTCTTGGAACACTGTGACGTCACCCCTGGTCAGGTGTCGGAGGGGGTCAAACTTGTTTATTGATGGGGGCACTACCTCTGATTGACGCAAGGCCCCATAGTACATCATGAGGACGGCCGTCCCCACCACCAGAGACTCATATCCAGGGGGGAGCTTAATGACCATCTCCTTTATCAGCATGACAGGCATCGGCATCTTGGTTCTAGGGACATACCTCTTATCCCTTGTTATGCCCTCCAGCGTCCAGTTGACTCGATGATGGGAGAAATTAGACGTGTCTGAATCGCACATCTTCAAGTATGTTCGGATGTGAGATACATGGTTGCGGACTGATCCTGGAGACGGCATGTTGTTGGCAAGGTGTTGAACATACGCACATATGTGGCCGACTTGAGCATTGTGAGGGTCAAACATCATGTGCTTGGCGAATTGCAGGTATGCTTTGACTGCGGACTGTCTGTTAGCCTTAGTGCCGTCTGACCACGCTCTCTCCTGTGTGGCCTCGGCCTGGTGTACAAGTGGCTCGAGAGGAGTTCCTGAAAGTGAGCAGAGACATGTCTAAGGCAAAGGTACACGGTGATAGCATTTCAAGTGAATAATGGTTAATCCATTTTTGGCATTCGATATGATTATGTTCCCCAAGGTGGGCCCGGCTAAGAGCATCGGCGACGTTGTTCATGGACCCAGGGATATGGCCGTAGCTCAGCTTGATGTTATATTTGGCTTGGACCATCCAGGCCATGCGGGCTGCAGCTGTCATCGCCCTGTTCCTTCCTTTTCCTGATGTGAAAACATGGACGCTGGCGAGATTGTCACATAGTATGTGGATGTGTGATCCACTATCCTGGTCAGATACAAAGGTGTGAAGGGCCACCGCGATATTGAGGGCTTCAATCTCCGAGATATTATCTGACTCCATTCCATGGTCACATATGCGATGTGCATATGCATGCTGCCCATCTGTAGCTCCAATGCCAGATAGGCAGGTGTCAACAAGGTAGACTTTTGTTGCGTGCACATCTGGAATCATTGCAACGCCATTCCATTCGGCACAGAAGTCTTGAAACCACCTGAGGTCCTCCCTCATGTCGGCGTTGATGTTATTATGTGCCCCCTTGAACCCTCTGAGAGATTCAAGGAGCCTTGACACAAAGAGCCTCGCAGGTGGGATGCACTTGCTCACATGGATTAGTGATTAGTGGTTGTGACGCTGAGTCTCGCTCCCCACGAGAGGTTGCGCGAGACCAAGCTGGCTGGTGCCTGGGCAGGCCCCTGGATGAGGAACTGGGTCATGTTTACAATACAGAGATGGGCGTGGCGCATCGGGAGTGCATGATGCGCCAGTTACTCGTTTTTTGAAGTTACTGAAGCCTTTGACTCAGAGGTATTGATACCATTCTTTCTGTTCCCGTTAAGGGAAGAAGATGTGTTGCTTCTGGGGATGTATGATCCTTCAGCTTGCTGCTGCTGGTGCTTAATGCGCTTCTGGCAATCTTTGATGTTATGGTGAGTGCGTCTGCCGATTGAATCACAGTATGAGCAAGCATGGAGCATGAGTACGTTGGACTCCTTGTGATCACTGCTATGGGAGCACCCGTCTCTTGAATTATACCTTCTGCATATCGCCTCAATACCCTTAGCTGTGTTATCTTTCTTGGACGAGTTGGCTTGTTTAACATTGTTGTCTGACGTAGATGCAGCTGTGTAGTTTATTCCGCCCCCCGTGAGGCAGATTCTCACTCTTTCGTCCTGGATGGCCGAACGATCCGACCAGGTGATCTTGGCCGCCTCGACCATATCCCAGATGTATTGTGTCCACCTGCGGACAGCGGGCCATGGACGTTCGAGACTGTCCTTGGTAACTTTCCTCAGATGATGCATGAGGTGGGGGTAGTCATCCTGATCCGACATGCCATCCGGATCATCTAGCAATGCGAGGAAGCCATCCAGGTATTCATTATATGTCAGGCCCGCCCTTGCATCTAGCTTCTGTTTAATCGTCTGGACCCCTTCCTTATACACATACATGTATGGTTTTGCTAATATCTTAGAGTTATGTATGTCAGTGACTATGTCGACCCTACCATGTAGTCCGTGTGCGAAGCGCTGCCTGTCAATCTCACGTTCGATATAGTCGTCAGCTTGTACCTGCTTCCGGATAACTCTGGGTGCTGACATCGCCCTCCTCTGCGAGTCTGTGACCCATTGCCCGACTCTTGAACCGGTGGCGGACGCGGCGCCGGCTCTGAGTGGCTCTCTGACCTCTGTAGTGCGTGACCTCGAGGGGCTGTGGTGTGAACTTTCACGTGTCCTCTTTGACCCTCTCGAACGTATGGTCGATCTGGAGCGTCTGGACGAGCCCGAATGGCTAGAGGCATGTGAAGCTCCTGGTGTAACGAATTGACCAAACAGAACAGTGAGTTTGGCCAACTCATTCTTTACTTCAAGGATTTCTCCTGTGACTCCGGTTAAATCCTTTTGTAATGATTTGACAGTCGCCTTTACAGGAACTGCAGTGACTATTATAGTCTGGTTACTGTGCTGACTTCCCTCCTCCTCGTTAGTGTTATTTGCCGCCTTCCTTTTTGGTCTCGGCATATTTCTGATAAACTTCACAACTTGGCGTATTCCCTGAGTGTGAAGAATTAATCCGGATAGGGGCTTGCTTATATATATAGTGAAGCTGCCTGATTTGGCCAAGAAAGTTCTAATAGGGGTAGATCTTCAAAGAAGGAGAGGAGCGGGGGTCTAGAGGAAGCGGAGGCTGGAAGAGAAGTGAGGGTGCGCGCTCTGAGGGGAGCGCGAAGAGAGGGGAAGTGTAGGTGGCAGTGGTGTATACATCACTCTATCTGTGGTCACCAGGGAGAGACACAATGCCCAGCAATGACTATAAGTAATTACCACATAATTATCATTTCTCGGCCCTGGTGAACAGTTTTATCATTTTTAAACCGATCTAGGAGGTGGGTGAACATCCTAAGCTCCAAAATAACGGAAATCATCATTGGTAGGACTATAATTGTATGAGCAAAGCATCCTAGAAGCAGCTGGTGTCAAGCAAGTTGGATATGTTATTAATCGCAGTTCATTGATCGAATGGACTGTCATTGTTAGACTGCATGCTTGCTGCGTCGGCGGATCCTCGCAACACTTCCGACAGACACAACTGACAGGGATACTCTTCACGCCCACATACCAAACCTGCTTAAAGTTTCAACACTTCTTTTTAACTAAATACTCAAAGAAAGGCCGCAGTCTCATCTAATGAAACAACATTATCAACGACAGGAGAAAACATATATGTACCCTTTTAGACTATGTTTTGGCCGATGAACTCATCCTCCATCCAGCAGAGTTATACTCCTTGCGTTTCTTTATGAATTAGTAGAATCTCGCCCTGGCTTGGGAGGATGGATAAACTTAAAACTTCAAGTAGCTTAGGGGTTCCTTTACTGTGTGTGTATTCACAGTTGAATTGCTAACTCTGTAAGCTATTCCACCAGTTACCAGGTGAAAACCAGCAAAATGCATGATCCATGTTTGAACTCTCATCGCAAATGCTAACACTGTTTTGTTCTACACTATTTTAATATAATATCAAAAATAAGGTAGTTAAATCGAGTGTAATAGACAATTCGAATAGATGGAAATGTCTGCCTTTCAGGTCTCGCTCCTTGCTCGCTCCTTAGCGACACATAGGATATATACGTTCTGATTGTTCCTCTTACTACAGTTGACCGCACTACACTGGCTGGCCATGATCTGGAAAGACAAACCTCTCAAGAATGCTTCTTTTTTTCTTTTCTTTTCAACAAAAAAATCAACAAATGTTATTCAGGAAATTTCCCAGCTGTGAATCATTTGATTCGATTGACTCGGAGGAAAGGGCTAATTTAATCAAATACAATCTTTATTCAAGTTACGTTCGTTTGTAACGGTGCATCATCTGGTCAACAACCTCCAGGTCCCAATGGGTGGTCTTCCCCTGGTAGCTGATGTCAAACATCAAAAGGAGAGACACAGTTCTATTTGCATAATTATGATGTACAGAGAAGACAATGTCTATGCTCACCATTTTATTTCTTGAATGTTATTTAAACTTCCCCTGTGATTGTAATTAACTAATTAATTAATTAATTGTCTCTAAAAAAGAACTCGCTTTGAACTTTGAGATTTTAGGTTTCCAAGATAGAGTAGGGTTGTCCGCCAGTGTTAAGGTATGATGGAAGAATACAAACCCACGTGTGATCTTCGTGAGAAGAGCGAAGCAACTGATTTGATAATCTAAATGAAACTACAGATCTTCCCCCAGGATCTGGGTAAAGAGTAGGGGGCGTTGCCCGTGATGTCATACCCATGGCCTAGCATGAATAAGTAGATTTGCACAGTACTGGGAAGCTAAGCATAATTAGCGGTTTTAGTAATGAGATAATATAATAAATGGGTGACAATTAATATAAATATAATGAGGTTACACAATGTTACGTAATGTTACATAACAGAATTCGACATAATATGCAATATCTTCTGAAATAATGCTTAAATTACAAAATCCTAGCCACTACGAATGGATTATGTAGTGAAAAAGAAACAATGGGTACCCCTATTGTATGCATCTACGACAAATATTACAGAAATTATGGGGGGGGGGGGACTTTGTTGTCACCCCTTTTTCTGAGAAATGTTGAACTATTAACGAATCGATAGCCAATGAATATCTTTCCATTTCTTATTCAACGCTATTTGCTGTCTGGCTTCATTTTATATTAACTGTTCCATAAGGCATTAAATGACCACATTGGAACATATTTAGTGATATTGTTAAGTTTTGAATCATTCAAAATCTCTTGGGGAAGGTAGAATGTGGCCGTTCATGCTCATCGTCGATACAGCTAGACACTGAATTACAAATTGACCAGGATATAAATATTTATATATATTCTTAAGTGAAAACATTGGGGCGCATATCCACCGGCCTATACCTAAATTAATCTTTGCCTGTTCATATTGATACATTCAAAAGATCTGGAAAATCTGTCGTCGTTCATGCTGCATATTCATTGCTATTTTATCAGAATATAAGTTAGATTGATGGCAATAATTAGTGTCGATGTTATGCCTAAATGTAGCCCTATCACCAACTGCAATAGCATTTTTTCTATCAAGGGAAAGACTTTGCTATGGCAGTAAATTAAGTAAAAGGTCGCTGTTCATGCTCATGTCGCCGTTCATGCTCAACTTTTAAATTTTAATGTACCATTTTCTTTCCCAATGATAATGGAGAAGAATTCAGAATTCAAAGTAACACATCTTTCTCAGGTTTATTTTAAATGTTTTATTGGCTACATTTTGAAATACAGTAACAAAAAACCGCATAACCATATAGACATGTTTTTTTCATGAGCTGACATTTAAATACTACTCACAAATAATATTCTTCTTCTACCTTCACCCTACATAATTATATATATGAAGCTTCACAATAAATACAGAAATCTTGCGCACCTATCATAGCTATCGCGCTATTAATTCCTCAGCAGGGTAGTCGGTTTCACCTCAGTGTTCCTCTGCGGGTAGGATAATGAGTCTGTGGACACTATGTGGGTACTTCATGCACCATATAGTTACAGCAGCTTGTGGTGCTGCCATCTGCAGTGTATCACATATGCTGAAACCTTCATGTCGTTTTCCATTAAATGCGAGAATAACTTTTGAAAAACGTATTTCTTTAAATCAATGGCCTAACTATGTAATGTCTACATGCATCAGGGAATTTTTGACCAATTTCAACGGAAAGAGTAGGCATGATGAAGTGATTTGTTTTCAAAATAACTATATAAATGACATTGTTTTGTTCTTTTTTAAGTAACAGACCCTTTACGGAACAAACACCTGTTGGTCCATATACCCTTTTCAAAATTATGTTTATGGATGAAGTAATCAATGGTTATACGCAACCCCACCCATCTAAAGGGTTTTTTCTAGAGATCCAATTATTCCTTCCAACAATGGTGAACAACAGTCTAGGATACAGAATGTGACATTATCCGCTGTTTGCAGATGCAGTAAGACCAGGACACACATTGAGTGTTCAATTTACATGCACTGGTATGTGGCCCAATAGCGATGGGAATTTCCTAGAATCCTCTAAAACACCCAATAAGGGCCAGTTGATGTGGCAATAAAGAGGTTACAACTTAGGAGAGGTCTGAGCTTAGCACTCCATAGATTACACTCCCACATGTTGGGAAGGCCAAGAGGTGACGGAATGGACGAATAAGCCTTGAAGTTATTGTCAATGACTGTGTGGTCCCTCGGGGAAAAAGACGTAAAGGATTGTGAAAATTTCGAGCAGCTTGCAGTACTGTATAAAGGCTTGGGGGAGGGGGTGTTGGCGGGGAGAAATATAATTATATAGCGGTTTCAGAAGCTTCTTTGGGAATGAAGACATATACATAGGTTAGCTAATGAGTTGGTTGAAGGAGTGTGAATATTGCACGAGTTACGCAGCAACGAGTGCAATAGTCAAAGTTACTGAAACTAACGAGTAAGTTAACTGATTTATTATATATGCTTAATTTAATAATAAATAAAAGTCATTCTTGTATAATAAAGTTGAATTTTGGCGCTAACCTAGGTAAAAAAAACGCATTAGTTGCCATGGCTACCACACGTAACTCACTAGTGACATATGCACTGTGCATAACTCACTCTAGATACGTTCTTCTCAGAGCAATGCGTACATAATAAATATATGTCTTCAGTACTCAAACATTGCCAATTATTGCTAGGTAGCTCGGAATATCAGAACAATTAAAATTAAAAATTGTTTTATATCAGAACAATTAAACTAGATACTCCCTTCTATCTTCGGACGTTTTACCATCTTCTTTTGTATGGAGTTCTTCAGAATAATATGATGGTCAAACAAATCAATTATAGAAACATATATATAGTAGCCTACCCACCGAATGAAAGAAAGTAAGGTGTAGTTCTGCTTCAATTCAACAGGTGTCAGCCCAGTTGTCGATCCGTGCAAATTGATACAAAAGGGTCACCCAGGTTTACTTGAATTATCAATATACGGGTTGTGACCAACCTCCTTACTAGAATACTTATGACCGAATAATGTTTATTTTCGGGATGAAAATAAATCAACGCACTCATTTGATTCCTGGTCCTGGTGAGCAGGTATAGTGTGTATTAAATTATGTAACATTCACCTTTTAAATTCACTGCACTGTCATAGTTATGGCTAGCTGCCCCGGAAAAGACGAATGTACGAAGGTATAGTTTGAGTAAGCCAGCCAATCACACTGAGTAGTCTATGGAGATGAGGACTTGGCGCTGGCGATGAGTTAAACAAGTGCAGTCTATAACACCCTATAGAGGTCTATATTCCTTTAGAATTTCGATTTTTGCCTTGGGAGAATCACCCCTTCATTCATTTCATGAGAAAGCGAAGTCTTTCCTTCGAAATATCAAATGGCGGCCAAGTCTAAAGAGCTCTGTTAGTTTACACAAATGATTATATTCTTTCCACGTACCTGAATCATGAATCAGTGATGGATGCGCTATACCCTTTTGCTTAGGTCAGGTGTTCAACTTATAGACACTAGAGATTTATAGCATGGTCTAATATGGTCACTGGAAATTTTGTCCTTACGTTTCAACACTGCAACCTTGAGAGTTTCTGTACATTATAATTAGTTATGTTTATAGGTACGGTGACCGGGAGAAAATAGTTGGTGACCGCTACTCGTCAGAAGCGCTATAATCAGCACTGTCTACATTGTTTTATGGGGGTACAATCTTTAATTGGTATTCCTACATTTACATGACCCCAAGTAAGAGATACTCAATCAAACGAAGAATAAAAGACCTAAGTCCAGTATATCGGTTTCAGATTACTTGAGTCAAGGTTCCTCGAATATGTTTAATATAATTGGAAATAGTGGTGTAAAATGGAACATATAGAGAATATTTTAGCCATCGCCCTGGAATGCAGGACAGATTCCCTAATGAACTGTATCGCCTCAAATTGATATTTTTTAGATTTGTTTTTCCATGAGACGGGTGTCTAAGAAACAGGCCTTCTTCAAGCTTCCTATCCTGTGTGTTATTTAAGAGTTTCTCAAGCCGCGTCATAGTATAACTCCTTGATAGTGAATCCTGTGGTCATTTTATTCCCTTTTCCTTAAGCAGGAAAATTGTTTATGTGTATAGCCATAAAGGGTCCCCCGGGTGGCCTTCTTTGAAGAGCCCTGCACTATGTTTAATACATACAGTATGTTTATATGCAGGTTGAGAAGGTAAGCATTCAACATTAAGTGGCCTTAGCAACTGGGAAATTTATGTTCTAAGGATCCTCACAACCACTCGCCTCTACCCCCGATCTTTGTTTAGGACCACTAGACACAACCTCTTAACCTCAGGAGCTCATAAACAAACAGAATATCAAAATGCCCGGCCTCTGAGGTATCTCGAGAGGATAGTGGAGCAAATATGAGTGCACTTAAACACATCACCAGAACCTTTGATTCCAACTGATACATAGCCATGCAAACAGAACATTATTCTTACTGACATAAGAGTATTGGATATGGATTCAGAAAGGCTTAGATGTGACGCATAATTAGAGACATGTACCTTACTGTTTTAGATGCGCCTTTCAACATTGTAAAAGATGTAAAAATCAAGTTATCCTTGAATAACACTGCCAGTTTCGTGAACACTTAAAGATACACTTAGGATTTACTTTTCGTATTATGGCTTTATAAGTCATTGGTCTATAACATTCTAGTACTCCTTTTGATTTATCAATGTCACAGGGCCATACTACTCTATTACATGAGTATTTCTTTGATTGATATATCATTTCTTTATTAATATAAACTAAGTTAACAATCATTCCCGATCTTTAAATTCTGAAATAATAGATATATTCCATGGGGGAACCTGTGTGATTTATTTCATGCCTTCATAATCGAGGTGGATTTTCGGCTTGAACTGGGGATAGTGGTCGCTGAATATATACACACCAAGTGTTCTGACATTGCAAACTCCAATTAATTAATGGAATTGATTTGATTTGATTTTAAATTATGTTTATTCAGGACGACAGAAATACATTTCAGCGACAAGCGTTGATATTCTCAGAAGTTGCCTGATTGCATAAGGCAAGGCACTAAGTTATTCAATAACACATAGGTAGAAAATTATGTAAAAACTAATCATTTCAATACATAAAGACTTCGACATGATGGATCCATTGTGATCAACTTCACAATAGTTAATAGTACTTCGTATTCAAATTCAAATCTTTGTCTAAAAACATGTTTAAAAACAATGAACAGAATATCTCTATAATTCATTAACTGCTACACATATACCATTGGGTATTACACTTTAAATTGTCATATCATATTAATTTAACATTAAGACAATGCAATCCATAGTATCAACTTAGGCCTGGTCGCAAGGTAAGTCAGACAACACAATGCAATACTGTAATGCTTCTCTAATCTATACGCTACCATTGATAGTAATTAATCGCAGAATTCTTACAAGCATACCATTAATCATCGATTCAGATTCACACTGGCTGTCATATTATTGCCGAATCACAATTCTCAGTAACACTTCATATGAAACAGAATCTGATCCGAACGGAATCAACTCGAATTTACAATTTAAAGAAACTCTCTTTTTCACTGCACGATTGCGTGATATCTATGTATTAATGAGGCATGAACCTTGTACTAAAAGCGAGTCTAACATTCAAACCACAATCACAATTATAATTTCATCTGTAGGCAGCAAAGTGCATTCGATAATGACAGGAGGACCCAGTCAAGCCCTTTAAAATTTTTCATTGCTAGTCAAGTTGATTAATACGAGATTGATCGTTTTTCACTCATTGTGCAGATGTTTGCCATGCATTTCAGGGCCCATGCATCAAACACCACAATCTATCGTCTATACAGACGGGTTCTACTTTCTACACCTTCAACATGTTCTGCATTCTGGTCTTTGTTTTATTCAGGGCGTCTGCCTTACCATTACTCTCTTAGAAGTAAGAGAGAAGGGAGATATCCGTTTGGATATTACAATGGATTAGGATAAGTACAGAGGTAGATACATGCGTACATAATACCTTTGTACGATGAATGTTTGATTTGAAATTGTGATAATTTCAGCATTATCTACCCCACGTCTCCCTCACAAGTGGAAAGAGCATTCTTCTCATAATTCACAATACAAGTTACTGAACTGCTTATCAAAGGCTTCATCATCATCCTCAAATGCGCATCTGAGAAGACCAATGGGACATAGCGAATCGTTTAGTGAACAGTTTTCTACCTTGCCTAGACAATGCACAAACGAAAAGTACAAGGAATTTAAAAGATATTCATATATCTTAAGGGTACAGCTCATTTCTTCAGGTGTGGCTGTAACACTCCGATTCTTTCCTCAATTATATAAATTACTCCACGGTAACGAATAGACAAACACTACAAACTTAGCGAGGCTACTTTGTCTCTGTCGCATGAAGAAACATAGATAATGTTCCCAGGGGCAAAGTCTGATGGCAAGATCGTATATAAATATTCATTATTAGCCTCATAACAGCTAGGGAGGGGCACCTGTCAATTAAACACTATAGTAATTGAGCACGTTATGGGTGGCGGATAAGAGATGGGTGTAATTAATGGAAATATAATTAGTTATCTTCTCTATCACCATTGCAAGAGAGCATGTAATAGCCATCAATACCTTACTCTTAGCTCCCATCGGTATAATGGATAATGGTTTTGTTCTCAGGATAATCTTAAGGATTATATCCACGCCCGTCTATCCCTCTGTAAGTAAAGGAGATAACATGTAATCTCCTTGGAACCCTTCCGGATTTGTTCTTCCCTCATCTGTTGATCCCTTAAAACATATACAGACTTGGATGAGCGAGTGTTTGGGCAGGTATAATTGTTGCCTCGCACTAGCCCACAGCTCAGGATAAGCCTCCAGCCCGGTCCCTTCCCACATAGCCATCCACACTTTCTTTCCTTCATCGATTCACATATTTCTTTTTCTCTTGCACCCAGTTTTTTTTTACCAACTGAAGTGAATAGATATTCGACTTTTTATGAAATTCAAAAGAACTCTGATCCTTATCTAAGATTGATGTACATAATCTTATAAATGATAATAACCCTAATTCATTGAGCTATCAATCTGGATTAAAATATTGATCATTGAAATGATACCATTCAAATAACTAAGCGAATAACAATTATTATTCTAATTGTTTCAAACGATCAACAACTTATCTTTTCGATGACACTTGCTTATCAATAATATATTATACTATATATCTAACTGACATGTATACACACGTATATAGTATACATATATAATATACCTTTCCTTAGCGAAATGATTCTATATAGGCAAACACCGTGTAATCTCTGTACCTTGTAACTGAGGATTTCCCCGTCTGGGATGAGAAAATTAACTGCTTTAGCTGGGATGGGAGGCAACGGTCTTGTCAAAACAGCCATTCACGTGTCCCAAGGCCCCCCTTTAGCCCTCCAATTACTCTAATTGCGAGCACAAAACCCAGGTTAGAGTTTCCAACAGTGCAAGTGTTCATTTTAACACACCGAACAACATTTTGATATGTTAGACGCACATTGCAGTATGCTTCATTCAAAGGAAAGGCGTTTGAACGAGTGTCTCACCAGTTATGTATTGTATAATGTACAACAAAACATAGTCCCTAACGATCAAATAGTCTTTTTAAAGGATAGGTCTATGGTCGCGATCTGTTAGCATACTCTGGTGAATAAATCCTAGGATGGACCTTGTTATTTTTCCACCGATACAGGGTAGTGGTAATTTATTGAAGATCCAATATAGAGGCGATTTAACAAGCACAAGAGATCACAGTAATGATTAACAGAAAACAGGATATTCAGATTTTCAGATAACATATTTTGAGAGTTGATTTCCGAGTAAGATTATTTATAACCCAGGCAATTTTTTTTATTTTTCAAGTCTATAACATGAGCCGAGAGGGTGGAGGCACATGTGGGGATTCAACCAACTGTGTGAACGTTCAGCTTCTACTTGCTGATCTCGTATAGGAATATCAGAAGAGACAGGGACAGAGGGACAGAGAGAGGGGGAGGTAATTGCTAAATTACAATGTTTGCGGGAATCTATATCAGGGCCCGATTCTCTTCTTTGATTCTCGTTTTATCTGGAGTCATTGTAGCAGTCAAGTTTTGACTTCATGAACATAGCTGTGTCTCTTAGAATATACATAAAGGCCGAAGAGTTTAGCCATGGAATCCAACATCCAACGATTCAAATTTTTTTACAACGATTCCTCATGAAACATCTCTCTCGCTGATCGCCATAACAATGACCTCTAAATCGGGTCGATTGTTTTTGAAAGAACATAATATGTGTTATTTGCACCCATTTCACCGGATTGATTATGTGCAAACCTTATAGTATTTGACTTCAATGACATGCCCCAAAAGACATTAAAGGTGCCACAGGGAAATCATTGAAGCCACACTAAGCTTAAGGTGTGTTTCTCAAATGCATTTGCAATGTAATTATCTAACATATTCATATGCTTTAAATATTAAAGACGTCCTATTGCGAATCCCAGACAAACTTGCGACAAGTTCGGCCTTATTGTAATTATATTATAAATTTCGCAGAATGTAACAAATTTCGAAAATGGCGGAAACAAATGAGAAGGAAGTGAGAGAATTGTGCCTTAATTACAGTGTATTGTGAAATGAAAGACAGTGCCAGTAAGAATTTCGAGTAATTTGAGAGAAAATTTTCAATCGAGAAACACAATTTCAAAAGGTAACACGTACACGGTCAATGAATCATCCAAATTTGATTATCTCCCAGACAATTTTCCGGTGATTGAAACTATTTATAATACATTTTTTGTTTGTAGTATTGTCAATGCATGGACCATACCCCCTGGCAACGAACCGAAAATAAAGACATTGATTTCAAGTTACCTCCATGAAATTCAACGTCCAGCTTGTGGAGCCATGTATGCGGTGTAATGAAAACTGGCAGTGATACGGAACTACTGAAAAAAACCAAAAAAAAACAACCAAATAAACTGTTCTCGTACATAGATACTTTCATGAAACTGTTTCGATTCCAATTCCTCATAGCTTCTCAGTTCTGTCTGTATTATCCGAGGCCTTATTTCAAGCTCCAGAACTAAATTTGAAATTTAAAGGATATCATGGGACTATGATCAGACGTCCTTTTGACTGGCAATATTTACCAGAGGTATAAATGGCAGCTGGTTCTTGTGTTTCTCCACCATCCCATTCCCGTGAAAACAGTTTTTCTTACGCCCAGTCCCATTCGTTTCCACTTCATCACAGAATCAGGAATACTTCAACGCAACACATCGGGTAATTGGTGCAACTTGTCGGCTCCTTTTATGGGTCAGAGATGAATTAGTTTCGCAGTATACTTGGACATTTCTAACATTATAGATGAAATTGAATTAGAGAAAAATCATCCGTGGTCACCATAAGTTTTAAAACATTCAAACGCTATCAGATTATTATATTGTTCAATACTTTCACACCTAATATATTTGTTAGTAGGTACAAAGTAGATACATAGAGAGAATGGGACGAGCCGGCAATAATCGAAAATGTATAGGACGAGATTCGTCCACATAAGCACGATGCCGTAGGCGAGTTCCATTCTATATTTATTATATGTGCATAAAATTTGATCATATGTCATCAGATATCACTGAAAAAATACTAAAGAAGTCTCAGAGAGCCCCGCTGCCCCGCTGCCAGCCCAGCTGCCAGCCCCACTGCCAGCCCCGCTGACAGTGACAGCCCCGTATAACGTCCATGAAACAGCCCCATATAACGTCCATATAATGGCCATTCCTTGAGCTACATTAATACAATTTATATCATTCAAAAGAGAATTTAATGCTCTATTTAATTATGTAGGTTTTATTATGTATTTCTATAATCATAGTACCAGAATCACGGGTGGATTACCGATCGCGGGGATTTGTTTACATGCTCCGCGGAGAGCCAAAGCTCCGCGAAGCATAACAACAGAGCTATTTTTAGACAACTACATTTCATATAGGACACGTCCTATATGAATATTTTTATAGCACCCCACTTATAGCACGTCCCATATAGAATGCGCGTATAATAAATATATTAACTGTACACTTCATGTGACTATAATTATTATTATAATATAATTAATTATTATATCTCTCCCTTGAACGGTCCTACTACCTGAGGCAGAGACTAAAAGGATTAATAACCTCTATTTTGGCATGATGGTGCGATCTAGCAATCGCCTCGAGATTATCCACGTGCCCCGAAACGGAGGTCATTAATGCTTTAGTAGACGGTCAATGGATTTAATACAGAAAGCATCACCTCTGCTCCCAGTTATGCAATATATAACTATAAGAGTGACACATCATTTCCCATCACAGATCTTAATAATAATGTTGTATAAGACTGATACCTAAGACTCATCGCATAACCACTAAACCTAACGAGTATCTCAGCATGATTACCAGAGCTAAATGAAGGTTGGTAGGATTGATAGATCAATAAAACAGAGGCTCCATAATTTGTCAAGCCAGCATATCAAGGTGATATTGCATCATGATCATGGTAGGTGAAGATATATCATTGTATTATGGAGACGGAGACGTTGCCTTGGTCTGTTCAGCCCTCTAGGCTGGTCATCTTCCCACTCTGATTGCAGTGCAAATACAATTTACACCTAAATAAGAATGATATATAGGCCTGCAAAGCGAAATCAGGCATTTCTATAGATGGAAGTATCTTAAATATTTTTGGTATATAAGTGGCGCAGAGGACGAGACGTTTGAACATGCGTAATTTCATGGACTATCTAATTGGGATAGCCTCTATTTATAAAGGTAGGTCAACTTATGAATGAATATATTAATGGAACGGACATGATTAATCAATGAATTAATTAATTATGCTTCGTTGATTCTCAGTTGTACTGAATATCCATTGAAGTAAGCCCTTAGATAATGCGAATCTTGTTTTACTCAAGTACATTTTCATTGCTCTTTAACTTTTCAACCCCGATACATGTATCAAACTGATGGAGTAGAATCGATTATTACACCTCACAGTTTGAGGGCAATGGGAGTTTCTTTCTCGGAGCTGTGCCATCCTAAAAGGAAATATAAAGTGTGACCTTGAAATTATTCAGGACATTTCGAAACAAGTTTGTCCTAATGAAGATTGACAACTTGAGGTATTCCACTTGAAGTTCTCGCCAGGCAATTACTCACGTGACAAGCTATTTCAACATGTCACCAAAGTCACCACAGACGATGACTTTTCATCAAATAGAAACTTAGCAGCTAATGTTTTGAAATGGAGTCTTCTAGAATATGTCTTATCATTTAAAAGTCCTTATTTTCCCGTTGAAAACTTAATGAATGACTAAGTAATGGTAAGCATGATATTCACATTTTTCCATCCGAAAATCTTTCAAAGTCATCCACTTCATGCTTCATAACTCATAGTATCAACACATTCCACATTCATTTACAATGATCTACTGTCCACTTCCTTTCCAAATTGTCCACCCTTGCATTACTTCTTATCATCGTTCTCTCCCTTCATCCTTTCCTGTTGGTCCCCTAACACCTTTCCTTTTGCCCTCCCTGTTGCCCTCCCTCTCCTGAAAGGAAGAAGATGGTACCAATTCAGTTCACTAATGGTGTTTCTTTCATGTCTCTTAATGTCAGCCGTGCTGGCACATGTGTCACACCTAATCTTCTTATCACCAGTTAGGTACAATCAGATGGCCTCCAACAGCGGGCAAAACCTCTTCTAGTTGCCATCTTGCTTCCCAGAAATTGCTTGTTGGTACAATTGTAGCCATGGAGGGTTTTGCGCTAAAGCTCCGAGGTCTGCTTCTCAAATATATTTGCGAGGATGTATATGTGACTGTAAAGTGTTTTCCTAATTGAAAACCTTGGCTTACCGGCATGGGTATTACTACACAAGCTAGAGGACAAAATAGGATGTAAGGTGTTTACTAGAAGGACAGGTGATTAAATGTTTGCCCTTATTATTACCTTTGTGTATTCTCCCTTCTGGAGTGCCCTAATGACATTGCTCTGTATAACACATCCTCAGGATATTATTAAAGATTTAATTACCGACATTGAGGGGCTGCTGGTGCATTGTCTGAAGTATAATACTGGGGTCTTATAGGTGGTTAGCTTCCGGGACTGTTCAAGGCAGTGACAAAATTCAAATTTTAAACTTGTAAAAGAAAAAAATCTGTTTTGTTAAATACTTTACCCCAATATAAATGGCTCATTTCTTACAGCAACACATATGATTCATTTCAGTAAAGTAGCATAATACCAGTTCTTCTGACAACTGAGGTCATGCATATTGTTAAGATGCATTCACACATTAGCGATTTCCGCCAGTGACATCGCTAATGTTGGAGGCCTAGCACAGCGATTTCTAGGGCGTTTTGACCCTAATACCCAAAACATGCATGCTTCAATGGGCTAACTAAGTATATTATGATAGGATGTAATGAGGTTGGTATCAGACTTACCACATACAATGCCCACACGTTTTTTTATACCAGGGATGTCACGAGAAGCCGCAGGCTTCAACTGATATCCCTGGTATGTTTGATAGAAGCGGGAGCACTCTACGCTTCGACAAACGCTCGTAAAGTTGCGGGAAGTAATATGGGTTTGTAGCGAGGCCCAATAGCACCCATCCCCATTACTCTCCCGCTTCTGCTCCCGCTTCTTTCATCAAGAAGCGGGAGCAGTAGCGGGAGAAGTAGCCGGCCAGTGGAACCCAGCTTTTACAGGACACCTTGTGCCACATTAACGGTAGGCCTACATTGCTTGAATTATGAAATAAGGAGAGAACACACTTTTTAACCACTCACTACCGCTAGCTGAGGAGTCGAAAATAATAGTCATTGACAACACAGACAACTTTATAACTCCCTGTTTTAAGCAGCGATTCCTACGACAGCTTGGGAGATTAGTATTTTACACAACTATTACATCATTAATCACTTTTTCTCAAGCATGCTTTTTTCTTTCTTCTCAGCTTGAGTGGGGAAAATTGGCTTGAATGGGAGTGTTTGAGTAGGAATAAACTAGGAGTTGCTGGAAAGAATATTATAGTGGAAGGGAGTACGGCTCTAGCGATAGCAGCCTCTTCTCGCTAGAGTGGCCTGACATGATCAGATAAATCACTTTCTTTAACAACGAATGCTGAATGTAGTACTCTTGTGTTTCTCTACATTTTCCCATTGTACAATACGGTCTTTATCCCAACGAAGTATCATTTGATTGCGGCCAAAATAAGTGATTTCCACTGGGCAATAAAGCTTCTTTGAAATCAGTTCATGTAGAAATCTGACGGAAGGACTTATGTGCAATCGTAATAATGAGGTATTCAGGACGATATATTCTATAATGAAACAAGTTGATACTAGACTCTATATTCGCAATTATATGGTAGATTCTGATACTGCAACTACTACCCTAGATATTGCCTGTAAGCCTAGATTCACATGAATTTTCAAAATTAGCGCTCTTGTGTGCATGTGACTTTGAAATGAAACGACTGTACTGCTGAAAAACCTACATCATATTGGTTGCAAAAAGGATTGAATTGCCATCGTCATTGTCAGCTATTGGTTTTGTGACCGTCACTCGAGTTACTTCTTCGGCTGTTTAAAAAGAGTCTGTATTCAGTGTATTTCCTCGGAGAGGAGCTTCATATGAAGCTTCATCTATCTGAGAAAATAGAAAACCACAGTAACTTTTTCGTCCTTTGTTAATATTTTCTAAGGCTTTCGCCCCAGAAGTCCGACTTGAGGAAAACGAAATGAAAGCACTTCAAGGTCATCACTTGGAGGCAAGAGATAAAAGATGCAAAGATAATTTCCCGAAATGAATAATAGCAAAAAGTATGTCTGTGTTCACTTCCATGGTAACACAAAGGGAGAACTGATAGGAGTTTTTTGGCCAGACTGCCTTCCCTAAACGGCTAACGACATGCTGTTTTCAGAAGAGAATATGTATATATGTATCCTTGCACAGTCAAATGATATGCACTTAGGACTATGCCACTAGAAAGTTGAGGTAAAAGTAAAGTAAAACCAATATTTCTGTCAGTGGAATCCACTACCTGGTATAAATCCATACTCACATCACAGATCTATACAAAATGCAATATACTATACAAGTTTCCATAGAGATCACATATAATGTAAACAATCTTACATTTAAGATTTCTTGCGTTAAGTGAATATTTAAAGATTGGTTAAAACAATAATATGGGAATGATTTTAATCAAGCTAAACATGTACAAGTATCGAATATAATGGACGGAATCGAATGTACATTGCATAGCTATATTTGTCATACAAATGTAGCATACATACAAACTCACCCCAGTGTAAGGGGTGTGTTTGCAAGGTATAGGACCTGAGTGGTAGGAAAGGATAGGAAAGGCAATGAATAATATGGTCTGGGAATATTGGTCCCAAATTACGGAGATGATCTGTGGTCTGCTCTGAGCCAAAGCTTGATTACTACTGATTGCTTTCTAAGCACCCTGACCTGGGCAAGCGGTCTTGTAATATCTGAACATTCACCTTATTTCCTAACACTAAAATAGTTGACTTATTCAATCATTACATCGGATTGACAGTTTTGGCTATAAATAAAACATCCTTCATTGATACTTCCACGAAGCTAATTAAAATCTTCAATCTTTCTTGATGTCCATCGGCGCTTCCATTGGCCCGATTCAGTTTATTATGTGGTCAGTGTAAAATTATGGCGAATATGAAGTAGGGAAGGGTGGCAGAAATTCTTTTGCTTCCTATGATTCGTTACACTGATTAGGCAGCAAGGGATTTTTCGTTCTTTTTTTTTGACATGAGTGGCTTGCACGTGTTTTAAAATTGAGGCAAACGCCATTTCATTCCATAAGATGAATGACACCGTTGGAATAAGCATGCACTTAGACAGGCCATGTACAAGTAGAAATCGTTGAGTGAATTTCCTTCATCATGTATGAGAAGTGGGTAACATACCAAAACCTTAGATTCTTATTTCCCTCATATCAAGCAATGGTTAATACTTTTAAATTTGCAGAAAACTTTCGATTACCTTTGGATCGCATTTTCCCTTTTGTGTGGGATGTCAATAACTGGATAGCAAGAGTAGCTCTCCCCGCCCCATCTACCCCACACACGTTGCTGCCTCTACAATCTAACTCGTCCCCAATTGTTTTTGAGGTATGATGGATTAGCTCCTTCAAGTATCAATCATAGGCTGACTGGGCTGGAATATATTACCGCAGACTTTGGCCCAAATCATCCTCTTATTGGGTTACCAGATGATCAAGTCAATGTTGGTCTTGTGCGTCCGCTCTTATATAAGCAGAAAGCAGACTGTAGATAATAGCAATTCATTGCTTTATTCTTTATGCTACAATGAAGACAAATATCTCCCAGCATGTACACAAGGGCAGACTTCGCCTGCTTCAATTCAGATTCATTTGTTCAAGAATGAAGTATTAATGTTATTTCACTTCACAAACGCAGATATTCTCTCCTAATGCAAATGATAAAACCCACAAGAAAAGAGACGCCCCGATAGGTGTACAGCTGGTGCACTATTAAATGCTGCAGGGGACATGACATGAATGTATTTTCTTCTCATGGCTTTAATATACACATAGTCTCCATTTTATATGCAGACCGAAAGCTAAAAAATATAAAGGTTCACATAATGGATTTTTATATCCACTCCCATTGGACATTTCATTCCATTAGGTACTTGGAAAAGGTTCGCACTGACGTTTTAATATTGAGCTCAACAGAGGCCACAGCATCCACCAATACACTAAAGGCACGATCTCAACATGGGAAGAGAATTTAGGCGCAAAGTTCTATCAATGATAAGGCAAGCTTCAGATGGGAGTCTATTGGAAAGATAGACAGACATAGCAAGTGGCATCGTATTTGGCCATGCTGTACACCACATGAAAGGCAATATCCATGTAGTGAGATGGATTACATGTCGTCACAAGCATCCTCTTGATCCCCTAGCAAATGCTTTCGCCTTGTATATTCGGCATGATGTATCGATACCCTTTAGTGTATGTATATGCGCATTATTCTTATGTATGAATAGCATTATAGTACATGATGTTTCATTCATAATGGGATGAATTTGTTTCAGGATTTTGACATTGTTTAATCTGAGGCATAGGCCTATTCTAATTAAGTAAGGGCTATACGATCAGGTGGAATGTCCAGCTGAGGTATAAGTGGGTAAATTCAAATCCGTGTTCAATGGATGAATATTATGAAACACAAATCTTGTAGTGAATAACCCACTAGCAACTATGTCAAATCAATTTTGGTGCATGAATGGAATGATTTGTGCTCATAAAATTGTCACTTATTCTGTTCAGGAGATTTGATTTGGTGTTATTTCTAAAAGGAACAAAGCAATATATCTGTATTTCAATAGGCAACAAGCAGTTGTATATTATTATCTGTTCATTTAATATTTCAGACATTGGATCCTTAGTTCGTTCGTGGGAAAGGTTTTGGCAGTGATGATCTCAAATGCTGACATAAGTTGTTCATGTTCCTTAGGACAAAATGGATCATTCTCATACCTATAGTGCTAGAACGAGAGATCTATGTCCTTGTAATATAGGCTACCTATAACAGACCGGAGTCAATTTGAATCGGTTTTATACTGCAAAATGTAACTAGAGTGGTGGGGCAACATTGTTAGGTGTCATCTCCAATTTTAATCAGGAGAATCGACCAGCATTCTTGAATGAAATCAATGCAAGTAAATATAACGCAAACCTTTAATGCAGAATTAAGTGTTAAGCCAACGAGCAACGCTTGGATACCAGATCATTGCTACCATCTCATAGGCTCTTTGACTAAATATACTATAGGCCTATAATGAATATATATATACAAAATGATAATAATTATTGTGTCTCCAAGCTCTGTACGTGTATGTTTCAATGTAGCCAATAGAGCATTTGTATATTCAAGGATGATCGGGGAGTATTTCTCAATTGCCCAAACAGATTAGTATTTGGTTTTTATCTTGTTTGGTATTGTTTAACAACACTCATAACATGCAAACCAAGAGCCTAGCTTGCCTGCTTGTTTCGAAGCTATTCTACCGGGCATTCGTTTAAAAGAAAAAATGTTTAAAGATTGGGTAAAGACTTCTAATATAGAAGGGCAAAAGTATAATAGAGAATGCTAAGCTGACATGTCAGATTTGGATGGTAATGCCAGCCTGTCAATCCGAGCTGATGTTATCTGCCAGTGACCACCCTACTCCTCCCTATGCCCCCTCCATCTCCTTATCCTCCCTCCTCCCTCTGCCTCTCCCGTCTCATCCCGCTCTTCCTCCCTCCTTCCTCCCTCCTTCCTTCCTCCTCCCTCCTTCCTCCCTCTTCTTCCGCTTCCTGCCTTCCTCCTCCCTCCTGTCAGTACCAACCTCCCAAACCAGGGCGAGATTCTTCGTATGACTGAGGACACGCAAGGAGTATAGCCCTGCTGGATGGAAGATGGTCAGTACAGAAGTCAGGACTCGGTGAGAAGTGGTCAGAATGCTTTTGGTCCTATCTCAACTTCTCCTTATATATCACAGTTATGAAGACAGTTCCGAATAGCTAAAGGAAGTGCCTATCAGTTCACAGGATTATTATTTCGTATGGTTAATCACGAATAAAACATTGCACTCTACTTGAGGAAGGAATCCAAGATGGCAGCGCCCATAGGCGTGATATCTCGTCTCGTTCCTACACTTCCATCTTGTTCAGAAATTTTCGTTCTTTTTTCTTTATCAAAATATTTTTTTTTCATATTTCTTTCCCCCTATTATTTCGTTTAAAATTTAGGTGAACATTCTGGCCTTCCGTAGTTCCCATACTTGGATCACGTTTGTGACATGACAGTGTTTTCTGGATTGCAGTATTATAGGTTAAATTATGTCTGTACTGATTACCCATAATGATCTCTACATTTGACAATTTTGTTTAAAGAACAGATGTGTGTGTTTTAAATCTAGACTTATGTTATTTCCAGTGTAGCTGTATTTCAAATGCTAATTTGATATCTCCAATACAAAGCATAATTAGTTCATGAAAAAAAATCAATGGCTCGACCCTTTCTATAGGAGTGATGGAAGTATGCAAGCAATCATTTTAGACAAGTATCTGCTTATTGGGAAGTATCTACTGCTTAATAATGTTGGTCTTCAGTTTCTACACCCTTCCTTTTACCGTGCGGCAGAGATATCGCAGTGCTAAATCCAGCGAGAGACTCATTGAAACCCTTCAGGTTAGGCATGCCCATATCAAAAACCCTGATGCATAGGAATATTTGCATTAACTCTGCTTCAAAAAGGCTGCAAGTATTCATGGCTACATGGGTTGTTTATATAGCAGCATCTATATATAAGTAATGCTTCATAAATTGTGAAATGATGTCTGACGCCTATCCACGAAGCGTGTTCCCTAAATGAGATAACCTTGTTCTATGGCAAACGACGCCTAGTGTCATTAAGTGAAGATGCCAGGCTATACACTGGCAGAGGATCGCGTTAAGGTGAATGTATAAATAAAACTGGTCCATAAATCAGGAATATATCAGGCCAGACACACAGGCAAGTAGCTTCATTTTACAAGAGACTCTTTATCACTTTGGCAAAGGGCATACCTTTGACATTGTAAACCGTTTAAAACACTACCAAGGGGATTACTTCGTAAATGCGTTTACAACCAGTGTAAATTAGAGACGGATTTGACCATTGTTTCCTAGGATATAAGAGAATTCAAAATTGGCTTCCTGTAATGATATTTCTTCTTGTCCAGAGAAAGTTAGAGAGAAAGCTCATTCGTATACAGTTTTACAGTTAGAAGAGATAGGCAAATTGGAGTGCCACCGACGCATTTCAAGCAGTATATCTAGTTCGGATGTAATTAAACTCGCCTATGGCTACTTGTTCAACTTAAGGAGGGTGGTGCCCTTTGGTCAAGGGTCAGTTTAAGGCTTTGGTCGGAATAGCCTTAAAAAGTATCGCGACTGAGCAGTCCAGAATTAGCTCCTTGTTTAAGGGCTAACCTTGAAGCAGGGTTTATATATCGAAGTTAATCGTATACCGACGAACTATAGGAGAACTTTCCAATGTGATCCAATCTACCTAAGTATGGTTTAATCCAGGGCATGATAATAATGAAATAGTCGCACCTGAATTTAATACAGTAAGTGTGGAGTGGATATTGTAATGGAATTAATATTGATAACAAGTCATTAATATTTTATATACATCTTATACAATTTCTCCTTGTCGCAATTTGATATGTATTCCCATTATAGATATCAATTCAAATGTGAGCTTTGGGTGTGCATCGGGGCACTTGGGGAAAATGAATATTGATGTGTATGAAGCTTGCTCTCCATTTGCGAGTCAGACACCATGTAGAAACACAAAGATGGAATATTTGGAATAGTTCTGATACTTTTGGGACATGGCGGCCGGGTCTTTAGGCATTAGTTGATAAACTCAGGATAGACTACAGGGACCTAGAATGATGGCTCCGAATACTTGCGATATAATCAGATCTGGCAATGAGAAGTAGCCATAATCAAATGACGCATATGAAATCTGACTAATATTGTCAGCACATTTGGATGTAACATTGTTGTTTATGTTGGTAGCTATGGGGACTGATGAAATATGTTTTCCGCTTTCTTTTTCCTGACAGCCATCTCCCCATGGAACGTCTACCAAATCATAACCTTACCTAAGCTAATCATCTTGAGGTACATTTGATTTAAACTCCTATTGTCAACAGCACCTAATCAATATCCTAGACGTTTCCACCAGCATGGCGACGGTTCAAGTTTTCTTTCCTACAGATGCCATATGGATCTTTGGTTATATTCTCAAGAGAACACACATTCTATTATTAGTCTGAGCCAGGTGAATTCGATATCCATTAAATGTCTAGAAAATTGATTACGACAGTTGGGTAGCAAAAATGAATTATATATTTTAAGAAAGAGGTACAAACATGGGGATTTATTTAAGCGTAAAGTGACTATACCCTCAAAAGCAAAATATAGTAACTAGGTAACTAAGTAAGGCAAGACATTTTCTGCCAATTACCCTTGGTATAGTCAACTGTATACGCTTCTTCTAGTGTTAAATCTTGACACGTTTAAATGTATCTATTAATTTAAAAAGAAGGTTATATAGGTTTATCATAAGTGCATGCAAGCATGAGAATATCTGATTGCGTATTTCTTTTAATCTTTATTTTTTTTATATTTGGATTTCATGTAAACTATATTTAGAGCACGAGCCTGAATACAAATATTCCCATACAATAAATAGAGAGAATGGAACGAGCTGAAGGCTTCAGTGGACAACTCCAATCCAATAATTTTTACATTACAAGCCTGAGTTCCATTCTATAAGTATTATATGTGCTTCAATTTGGCTAAATATTAAATCGTCAAATAACTCTGAGTAAGTAGCCGATTCAGTGTAAGAAGTGCGCGTGTATCATTGCAAAGTGTAAACAAAGTGCGTGTAATATCGCAAAGTGTAAACAATATGCGTGTAACATTGCAAAGTATGCGTGTAACATTGGTGAGGGCCGAGTTTTAGTTAGTACAACCTCCAACACAGGGGTGCTGTGTACTCGTGTGGAAGTTGTTACTGCACCATAAGTATTGCACCTCAAGAAGAATGTACTTTATTATACGCGCATGCTATATGAGAGGTGCTATAAGTGGGGTGCTATAAAAATAGTCATATAGGACGCGTCCTATAAAAATGTGGTTGTCTAAAAATAGCTCTGACTCAGCACTTCCGCTGTCTCCGCGGAGATCCCCGCGGAGATCCCCGCGGAGATCCCCGCGATCGGTAATCCACCTGTGATTATAAAAATACATAATAAACACCACACCATTAAATAGAGAATTAAATTCTCTATCAAATGATGTAAGGTTTATTATTGTAGCTCAAGAAATGGCTACGATATGAACGTTTTAGTTCAACCAAGTCAGTAAGTAAACACTGCATGATCACACAGTCCTGACAGCTCACTCACAAATTCCTGACAGCTACAACAAGCCTACTGAAGGTGCTCTCAGCGGGGGCTCTCTGAGAGTTCTTTAATACTTTTTCAGTGATATCTGATGATATATCATCAAATTTGTATGCACATATAATAAATATAGAATGGAACTCGCCGGCAATAATCGAAAATTTATAGGACTTGATTCGTCCACATAAGCACTCTGCCTACGGCATCGTGCTTATGTGGACGAATCTCGTCCTATAAATTTTCGATTATTGCCGGCTCGTCCCATTCTCTCTCTATATATGATAGTGAATATTACTTCTAAGAGTACATTGACATGCTATCATACTAGCAGATATATAAAGGTAATATTTGATAGTAATAGTGCATGCCATATTATTATATAAGCAGAACAGAATCATAGGATTATAATACGTTTGCAACCATCCTTTTCTCAGTGCATACAATAATATTATAAACATCTAAAATAAACGTATTATTTATTGAGGGAACCCCAACTTGATTAATCATATTACTATAATAATGGATGCGATATTGTATAATGACAATTGACATTTTTTTAAACATTATTCTTAAAAATTGTATTCACCATAACCTGCCTTCTTGACATCTTTATAATGTACTTTAGGTGTCTATAACTCACTCTGTTGACCTCAGTTATGGAATATGTCTAAAGTAAAGATAGAAGCTATTAATTCGTTATAAAATGACAAACGCATGGATCCAGTATTGCCTTATACAAATATTTGTGTCACCCTTGCACTTATGATTGTGAAATGACCCCCTCCCCCCCTCCCCCCAACAACAAAGAAAGAGTAAAACAAAAGTTAAGAGGAATTGGTGTTCAGGCTTTTACATTAAATATATATGATGATGAATTCCAATGATAAATCTCACAAATTAAAATCCTTCTAATTGTTTTGACAAAACAGTGGCAACTGGATATCATTTTGTAATCAGACGAGGCGGTTTGCGTGAGACATTAAAGCTCTGATGAAAAATAAAAATAATTCCTTAACGCTGTATCCTCATCACACGCCTTTAAACAATAGGCTTGAAGAATGTCATAGATTGAAGAATGTCATTATTATGTTGATAGATATAGGTTAACAGAAGTCTGATTGCTAAACTTTCCCAAATGCTAGAGAACCTGAAATCCTTTCATGCAATCTAATTTTTAATCCTTTGAATGTATGTTTGCACTGTTTCTTCATTTTTTCACCACATTTATGCTTTGCAGGTTCTTCAAGGTCCTTATATATCCTCAAATTATATAAGTCAGTATATTATTACACATACATAATCTATATGCAAAAGAAAGAAGAAACTCTATCAATCATGACTCATAATCCGAATCTACTTTGGAATGTTGCCTATCATTATATCGTGTACTAGAAGAGAGGGACAATTGCATGCATCTATAATTATATATTTCGGTTGAAATAATACCATATTCTACAAAGCTTCACATGATATATGTCACAAATGTGTTGACGCTATTTTGAATGTTGGAACTGATTGAAACTATTATGTGAGCTTGAATTGAAATTGATTTACTTGAAAAGAGGAATAATGATTGATAGTGGGATTAATCAGGTGAATAGACGCATTTCTTGAAGACAAATTAAGATGCAAAGACACGCCTCTCCAGAAAGGTTATGTGCATGGGCGAACTGAAAGAGAACAGAGAGACAATAGGAAGGATGAGCAGACCTAACCTATCGTCCACCTCATGTATGCACGAAGCCCTTAGGCTACCTACCCTCTTAAAGGGTATCTTAAATGTAGCATCAGACCAATATGGTAGCTTATTTTGTCCACTTAATGGACCTACAATTCTCATAGCAAGCAACTAGTTTTTTCTTTAGATTTTTCATTCCTAGAAAAAATTAGGGTATAAAACTTATAATAAGGTCCAATACAGCTTTTTGAGTTTGGAACCGTAGTTCATGGTGTTTTGCGATAACTAGTAGGTGATCGTTGGTGGTATTGCAATCATTCTTAGTCCTTTTGATTAGCGTCCTGTGATAAAGTCTTTTGTTTATTAGTCTTCTTGTTGGAAGGTACTATGATATATTCATACCCTTGTAGACTGTTAGGTGCTTGTACTGTGTGATGGATTCACATCAATATTTGCTCATAATTTAATTTCTAGGGTTAAACTGTTATCGGACATATCTTTTGAGACTTTCTCCACTTAGACTAGTAGAGTGTAATACAATTAATAACTCCTCTTCCTTTACTGGTAGAGGTCTGATAATAGAAATTTGCTCCCTCTGCCTATACTGGATTGGGAGTAAAATAAGGTGAACAGAGTAGTTATAGATAGGGATACACTCCCTTGTGTGTCTTATAATCTAACAGGTGTAACAATCAACGACAGAATAACATATCGCCTCAGAGCCCATCCCTCTCGACTGCCGTTGTATCAGCCTTGAAGATCATAGGTCTTACACGCCTATTTTCATCCCCCCATTCCCCCTAATAACTTGTTTTTCCTCTTACATATCAGAATTTCAATTTGCATATATTACAATGGTTTCTCTGTCTTAGTCAGAGTGTTCAGGAATTGCGTTGAACAAGACGTTTCGTCTACATTTTGAACTTATTAATCGCTTAAGTTGGATGTCCCCGATTCGAACCTCTGGTTACATTTAAAAGTTAGATTCATAGTTATAATATTCTACCTGTGTGTATTACACTACCTTACAATTACATAATAATCCTTAATTAGTTTTGACCATCTGTGTCCGATCTTACATTGTCGGACTCTAAGAATGTCGAAGTCCTGGGGGTAGGTGGTTCTTAGGTAATTTCTAAAATCTTTTCTTGTCTTTATGTTTCTGGGCTGGGTGGGTAATCCATTCCAGAGTGTGGTCAACCTGTAGATATACGATTTTTTAAAACTTTCACTATGTGGCTGTGGTACTTTCAATTTCTTCCCTGAACTTAGTCCCCTCAATACAATCTTCCTGTTATCTAGGTAATCATCTTTTAAAGTTCTTCTGAAGGCCAATTCGAGCATGTGGCTTTGCCTCGTCGTTGAGAGGGCCGGCATATTAACAGTTTTATGTACATATCTTTCGTACTGGTATATTTGGGAAGTTTCAGCACAATCTTAATTGCAGAATTTTGTAGAGATTGTAGGCGATCTAAGTAATTTTGGGGTGCTGACTGATAAAATATATCTCCATAATCAAGTGGGGGATTATAGTCGTTTTGAAAATTAGTAATAAGGTTTTCTGGTCACAGATCCCATATAGTTTTGATAGGGATTTGAGTTTTGCCCTCACTATGTTGATCTTGTGATCTAAAAATACCTTAAAGATCACATATTATGACGGGTAAAGCTCCTACTAGTAGTTTGGATTATTTAGGACTCTTTTTGAAAGACTACTGACACTTATTTCTGTTTTTAAAATAATTCTTTAGCATGCATGGCAATACAACAAACTGGAAATATTCTGAATGCATGAGATCGAGGTTCAGAGGTTCGAATTCGGTCACAGGAATACAATGGATTATATTTGGTTAGCATACAAGGGTGATGATAACCTAGTAGTATCCATAATATAATTCATGGCTCAGAAGGTTGTTTATGTCAGTGGCATACAGGTTTATGTGTAGGCTGAAGAAGAAAGAAACGTATTGCAGGTTCTGAAACTTTCTGTAGTTAAAAACAAAGATTATAGTTATAGCAGAACAGACCCCGGAGCTAATGTAAAGGCGCCAGCCTACAATCTGCATACCGTGGGAATATATCCGCTCTGATTGTCCCCTTCCCACGACTGACATTTACTAAGCCCTAGGTCAGACAAGCTTAGCTCAGAGAGCAACTGTCCGTGGGCCATTTTTTCTCACAAGCATCCACATCCAACCCCTCCCCTCCCTTGCCTTACCATACCCTCGGTGATTGATTTAAATTAACAGGTTCTGCGAACATCCGTCTCTTCCTACTAGTGCAGCCTGCATCTGAATAGATCAGAGCAGATAACATTGATAAGAGCTTATCTTGCCTAGCGCAGGAGCCGCTCGACATTACAATATTTCTGCCGAGTTGCTCATTACAATGACTCATCATAATGCACCAGGAGTTATTCTTTCCAAGGATTTATGTGCAACTTAATCCTATTTATTCTTCTTTTATGGTATCGCTAATGTGTATATGGTCAATGTTGTGGTCCTAAATATCAACCAATTATGCCAATGGGTATTTATCGACTGCTACATTACAAAAGGAAAGTGACAATTTTTGTACTTGGGAATAATTGCTAAACAGTACATGATACTTAATTTCTTATCAAATTCTTTCTGCAATGTTCATTGTCATTATTTAAATATATATATATGACCTGAAAATTATTTTATTTTAACTGAAGCTATATGCTTGGTTTGAGAAGGCTGCAATTATTATTGATTACCCAGGAATTCCGATACACATTACTCTAATGAAGAAAGGATATGACTGGGGTCGGATTTAGTTAAGGGATACGGTATTCATAGAGTGCTCAAGATTAGAGAGCGCCACCTGTAGCGGAGAATTCAATATATTGATGAGACCAGTCTCTTTAAGCTACATCCTGAGACAATAACTTGTACATGGTCATATAGCTATCTATACAGATGTCAAAAACATATTGACCGTAGTGCTTAACAAGTAGTAGTAGTAGTACTGATACTACTATTTTCATGTTATATCATTGTTTCATGTTTTTAATAACAACATGTGGCATTTAACCATACCAACTGCATGTAGTAAGCATTCATCACAAATGCAGTGAGTAACCAACAGTCAGAATGATAGTGTTAAGCATAACAACAAGGTATGAGAAACAGGTATATACAACAGTGACTGTGTGTGTCTGTCAGGGGAGGGTAATTCAAGTGGCTCGTAATTATTTCCAATGGATTTGATTTCTTCATTATTCTTTTCCATTCATCTCTTATAGATCTCTACATATACATCTCAAGCGTAAGGGACATATGGCTTCTTAAAACAGGACGCTCGACTCGTATCAGCAAAGCCTTGCTAGGCTAATATTGATGTGTAATTCCCTCGACAGAGCTTCATCCCTCGAAATGTCCTCTGGGCGAATTCCTTCTCTTAAAGTTGAAACCCCGCATTTAATGCGAGTGCACAGTGTTGGTCGCATATATAGTATGATGCCGCAATAACAGGCTGAGCATAATTGATGATGTGAACGTTGATCTTAAAAGTGTCGTTTTCTTCTTATTTCTAAAACTTTTTTCAGCCAATTGATGGGAGTGTTGCATGTCCTTGGCAGCCAGGATATCTAGAAAATAACGATGTCCCCCAAAGCCTGTAGTGAATATCTGCTAATTTGAGAATGCTTAAGGAATGTGCAATCAAAGTCCTGCTTTCACCTGTGATCAATATCACCCGCCCTTCTTTATTCTTTTACGAAAAGTGCCTATAGCCATTGAACGGTACAGACACATAAAGCTCAGGCATATCAATCACACACAACTGTAATGTCAACTGCTTGTGTCCCTACTCTCCTGTTTACTAGGTATTCACAAAGCAATGGATGAAGCTCATTTCTATAGCATCAAAGAGGAATAATGAATAAGGAGGAGTTTGCCAGAACAATGAGAGTGGCTTTGGCCATATTTACACAATGCATTTGAGAACCCGTCTTGGATGTTGGTGATTGTGTACGCATGAAGACAAATTTAGATTGATTGTCTAGACGAAGAATTGTTTGAGAGAACGAACATATATATATATATAAGATCTTCGGTAAGTTTCAGGCGAGGGTCATTTACCTATAGTTACAATAACCTGCTTCTCTGGGACCACAATTGATAACCATTGCATGGTAACGATTAATGATATGGATTGTTATCTGAAGTGTATCACCAATCTTGTAACACGTAGCCTTTCCAAAATAAAGAATTATTAATATTACTATAATTATTATTATAAAAGACTTCTCAATATTTAGCCTACGCGACGATATAGAAATAAATACGAGATAAGTCCACTAATCTTGATTACAAAAGAATGAATGCATGTTTTAACAGCATTAAAACAATAGTAATCATTCACTAGCACAACCTATTTCAGTTGGCATATTTAGAATATTTTAGGGTATGATTCTTTTGGAATACTATGGGTTATATAATATAATATCGAACACCGTAAAATATATAATTTATATTATATTTTATATTTATTTCCATTAATATTGGTACAATAAGGAAATATATTACTTTCTTCTGTCTAATTCAATGACAGTTCTTCCAAAACAACCTTGGAGTTGGGGCTTTATTTCGTAGAGACTAACCTATATGGCGCGGTCACATCCTTCTCCCCGGCAACCCAACTAGTAAGGTTGGGGACCTTGCTCCATCTTTAATGGCTGTTAAAACATTTGTGGAAAGATTTGTTAGCACTTACCGAACCAGTTACAGCCTTCAACACACTGACTTTGGCCTTAAAACGGTACTTACCTGGAAAAGAATGAGCAACAATGAGACTTTGTAAAACATGAACATGTAAAGGCTTTACATAAGAGTAGGTTTCAGTCCATGCATTCGTTTGCGTCTTCTATAACTGAAAATCATTTTCCGAAACTATTTAAAAAATGAAGTAGCTGACAAAATGAATAAGATGTAATGGGTAAATCAGTTAAATTGGTTTGTAGTACGGGCGAACTAAGGTATCTATAACACCTTTCTTGGTATTTAATTTCTCGGCATCAACTTGCAAATGTGCACTGACTTCTAGTGAACTATTGATACGATACATCTATTACTTAAGAAAAATAATATAATCCTCTTTCCTGACAGAAAACTGGAGATTTCATGTGATACAATCCTCTTAACTCAAATATGAGCCAATCTCCTGAACCTGTGCACTTTCATGAACTTTATGTTAAGGTAGACATAATGTAGAATGATCTTCTGTGGGTAGTGGAAAGGTTACATCTAAAAACATATATATCTAAACATATAATTCGTTATACCTCAATATGTAGAAGCATCCTTTCATCTTCATCTTCATCTTCAAGATGTTGATAGAATTTCTTAGCGACAGATACGACAATGCACATGACCGGCTAACCTACATATATATTTGCCATTGATATTATTGAAATACGGGAATGATCACTTATCTTTGCATCCGAAAACCTGTCATCGTTATGGATATGAAATACTTATAGGGATACACCTTCATCCTTATTCGAATTGAAGTAGAGGCAGTATCCTCATAACATTGTGAGCCATTTATTTGTATTATTTCAAACCGAGGCAGTGTATGGGATTAATTTATTAATGGCACCATCCCATAAACGAAAGGGAGAATAATATAATGCATGGGTAGATATTAAGGGTCTTCAATAAAACATTATAGGAAGCCCCAGAAATAGGTATAGTGCGGGAGGAAGATTAATTTTCTTCTTTAGGGATGTCTTTCCTAATTAGCATGTTTGCACACGAGTATAATTATTAAAGGTCATATCCCGTATTACATTCGCGCCAAGTGCTCTACCTTCTAATGCACTATTCCTAATTTAAATCCAAACGGATAATTATTAAAAAGACATCTGTACCATAATGTATCCAAAACATTCGTGTCCCCTTCATTATTATGACAGTATATGTGGATAGCACGCCAGTTGCCAGTCATGAGGGTATAAGTGGCAACATTTGGTCTTCTGTTCGTGAAACATGTTGTCTAGTGGGCCAATAGTTGGCTCATGTTGTGGCAAGGGCGACACCTGGTATCAAAATGTTAGTGCTTGATTCTTTTTTGTAGTAATCCAGCATCAATCTAGCATATATTTTAATGGATTTGTTACAACAGCCAACAGCACTGAAGCATAATTCCACGCTTTAATTTAGGTTAACATTATAAATATTATGTTAATTTAAATATCATTGAAATAAACTTCATGGTTGATCAGGAGAATGATTATATGAAGTTTTCGGATGACTAGTAAAAACCCCTACTGTACTATTGAAAAAACGGGATGACGTTGATTAACACGGATAATATCAATGAATGAAATGGAAGGTAACGATTTTCGTGTGCTTATGTGATGAAATGTCATCACCCGTAATTCATCGGGGGATACTAAAAGGAAAAAGCCGCAAGCTGATCTTATTAAAATAAGTACACAGTATTCATAATATTAACCTAACCATATCGATCATATAACTTAATTAAATTTATAAATAAATATTAGCAATAACAATAGAGAGTGACGTCATAAAGGGGGCGTTACGCGGCAGGCAACGTCCGCGTAAACAAATATACCCATCGATGGTTCGATTACACTAACTACTGCTGCCAAATTATTAATGTTTGAGAGCACTTAATACTCTTCCCGAGTGCTTGCGACTCCGACACGAAATTTTAATATTGCACGTGTCTAACCACTAGCTCCCAATTCTGGCAACTATCCGTTCAAGATCCTCATCACAAGACACAGGAGGTTTCCAGGAGGTAATGTACATCATTCAATACAAATCAAGTTCATCTAGAGTTTTACGCACATACATATAACGTGACCAATTTTATTGTGATATCTATCAGGGCCCTTCATATATACCTTTGACAATAAACTAACTGATTGGCCATGGATTTACTTACACGTTATCAAATTAATCATATTTCCTAGTAATATTTCCTAGGTAGTTGCCTGCTTTTCCATTTGACGATTTAATTAGGAACGAAACTATTTAAATGTCAGTGTATTATATGTAAGCACCAGATTAGATATTCTACAAAATGTCAGGCACAGGAAATACTGTGATACATAAGAATGCAACTCGGAGCTGTATATTTGTTTGTAAAGTCAATAGTTTTATTAACACCAGACCCTCTAAAATTGGGGTTAGTAATCTGCTTAGTCTATTTTGGGACGATTCCAAACCTCCATGACCCGGAAACAAATTGTATTTACCAAAGAAAGCCCCGTCCAAGGCAATTATATGTCGACCAGAACACTGATAAAGGATTAAAGACCGACATTGGGGGACATCGACACCGATATCTTTTGTGTATAGTCCCGAGGCAGTGGCTTCAGCGTCAGTTATTCGTATTTTGTAACTGTAAATGACAGTATGTCACAGTTACAGCTATAGCAACAGGATTGAGGTATCATAGTCACGGCGGCCATGACCTTACCCGGACACTTACATAATTTTCCCTCATTGAATAACTCGTGAGTGTGTCCCGACTGACCTGGCTCTGATTGCGGTCACTGACCTCGCATTGGTAGCTCATGGACAGGAAATGATCGATTATGATCCGAAAGGCCAAATGTTTGTTTGTTTCAAGAGTGACTCTTGACCATAGTATTTGTCAAATAATAGTATTTAGTTGTCGTATTATTTGTCGAATAATAGTATTTAGTTGTTGTAGTATTTGTCGAATAAGTCATGATAAGTCCTCGGGATTATGCACCAAATAGTGGTCATTAATCTTCTAATAGACAATCGCTGTTTCAATGTTTTATAAAGCAAATACTCTGTCAATCTATACATTAGCCTATTATTTGTATAATATATCAAACATAAAAAACTATGAGCGAATGTTTAGAACCTAATGATACTTATTTTTAGCACCATGCATCGTACTGCATGGAATATATAGAAACATGTGTATAAATATTCAAATTCTAATAAACTTTAAAAAACATGATGCACTGAATATTCAAATTCTTTATTCTTCGACGTTGAACAATTATCAATAAAGTATAGACCACTATGGAACAGCTGCGCATTGATTTGTATAAATAAGACAGCCACACCGCATGGCATATGTAGATGCCACAATACTATAGAGGTTTTTGGTCGGAATCAGGAAGGACCATTTTTAGCAATATCACTCTAATAGCATCCTCACGATTCTCACTCAAGTAATTTAATAACGGTTGCACTTGTCCCTGATGCTCCCTAGGTTTTCTCTCTTCCTTGGCCTCAGCAAACAGGGGAATCGAGCAGTTAATGGTGGTGCTATGGCGGTATCAGCATTTGTTCACCTCACCCACCCGCAGGGCGATATCAGTGTAAACAGGCCATAACATAAAACTGATGGTCATACAATAGTTTTTATTTACAGATCATGCCACCATGTCATGGCCTGAACACCAAGGCTACAATCTTCTGGAAAATGGCTCCGATTGAAAGAAACATTATTCTAATATCCATTTTTAAATGTGAATGTATTCTTTGTAATGGTGAAGGTATACAGTGATGGAAATCGTATCCCTAAGGTTCTGACCATAATTATTTGCAAGATGAAGTCAATGAGCGGAACTGTGACAAGCGGGGATTTGTAAAGGATTTCAAGAAACATATATGGGACCAGCAGCCCTGGATAACCTATGCAAGTTAGATCTATACTAAATGCAATCCTAATGCGGTAGGTACACATACGCACAGAGAAGGTCATGCAAATAGAGGTACCATTATTGATTAACCAATAACATGTAACTCATACTATACACACATACGAAAATTTCCCCGTCGCTATATCAATACAGTCATGTCAACAACGGATACTGCAAACATAAAACAAAGGTCCTTCACGCGTCTTACAGCTACTGGAAACATTCAATTTTGAGCGACAGTAACCAGATATGAGCCAAAAAATACTGGGATTGAATTAAAGGCACGCTCATTCAATCAAAAAAGCAACGTTTCTCTGAGCCCATCGGGCAATGATCCCTGGAACCAATTGAGGAGCCAGGTTTGTAGAGATACTAAACCAACTCGATGTGCATGTATAATTAGGTATGATATCTACATGAAATAAGGCAACACATTTTAGAAAATAGATGTAGGTGGGATAGCATTAAATAGCCTTATATAAATCCCAATGCAATTTTTCACAAAACAAATTCCTTTCTTCTCTGAATGGAATTTGATATCGATCTTGAAACGAAATAAATTTACGAACGCTATCGGATCGATCTATTGGTTTAATATCACCTGTTACAGAGGAGATTATCTGAGGTTTCGAAACCAACTGCATGCCTCCGATAATACCGCAGGGTTTCCACCAATAATGTGGGAGGGGGTGGGGATTAACACCTTGTTTCCAGTACCGATATTTCTGTTTCTGTGTGAGTCCCTAGGAACAAGGTGTCAAACAAGTTTCTTGAGGAGACAGGAACATCTTCAATAATAGCAGTATTGCCACAAGGGTTGAGAAACACTTGCATAATTAAACACGAGGAGGGCTACGTGCGCACCACAATCAATTATATGAGGCAAAGGTTGAAAGTTGAAATGATTGATCGCTGAGCCTTTGTTGTGAAAACTGCCTCAATTAAAAAGGATAAAGTATGGCCTCGGTTCGAGTACAGGTCCACTGCAGTCATTTTGGACATTTGATCAGTATGTCGGCCTCTACATAGCCCCCGAATATAATATGTCACATAGCGCGTACAGTTACCCATAAACATGAAACATTATAGATTGGTCCACAGCACGAGCATGTCTTTATATCCATTGGTGAATAGGAAAATCCCATATTACAAATACAAATGTTTTAAATACCATTTAGAACACCTATAGATCAGGAGTTGCGACTCTTTTATGCATACAATTGTAAATTTGTCTATGTCACTCTCAGGAATATTAGGCAAGTATTATTATGGATTGAAATGCATGAACCACAGTTCTCAAGCAGATGCCAATTCAGGCATTGTCTAAATGCATCAATTATAATCTGTTCTGTTAATTTGATTTCGCGGAATGCTTACTTGTCTCTTCTCATGCAGATAGTATAAGAAATTTGGACAGGATCTGATGATAATATTCAAAATTAATGTCGCCTTAATCTATTGAACGTAACGGCAGATTTAGAAAATGTTGCTGAAACCTATTAATTGGTTGGTGACTTGAAGTGCAAGCATTTTAATAGAAAATATTGATACGACTATCAGTCCTGAGATTTGAAAATAAAATCAAATGCCACCACGCTGGGCAAAAGTTCCCATGGTAGTGAAAGTTCAAAAACATCAGTGTTATCGAATTTCACATTATTGAATTTACGTTTGCCAAAAATGTTTTTGCAAAAATGAGTCCTATGAATTTACATCAGATTGTAAAATTTGATTTGTTATGTTCCTATGATAATTCAATACGAAGAAAGATTCATTACATTGATTCTTTTTTCAATGAAATACAATTTTCGAAACCTGGTAAAACGATAGTATGAAGTATTTCCCCATAGCATTTAAAAGTCCCATAGCAAAATTATAAGTGTGTATTAACACCTAGGTCTATCTATATTACATATTTGATTTGATCTTTCTATCATCTATTGGGAACGCTGAGAACATTGTCATATTGATAAAATGCAACCAATAAAAATCATAAACATAAACATTTAGTTTTGAACAGTTTATTGTGGAAGTAGAAAAATTGAGCAATAGATAATAATGGGCGAGTGAGAAATCTTTCCATCTAGATACTTGTCATATTGCAAGTAATAAATTGGTCAATAAGGCACATATAACTCAGGCCTCATGGCTGATTGCTGCCAAACGAGGTTCAAGTAATCATATGGTGTCTATCGACAAGGAATCTATGGCCTCATATAAAAATGAGAATCATACATTTCAGTATCATCGTACTATAAGGGCTTGTTTAGGGACGAATTCCTCACAAATTGGCCACACCTATAGATATAGAGGTCAATGTGATATTAATTCAGATATAAAGTGGCCTTGATTCACATACTTCCATGCATTGGGGTAAATTGATAGGCATTATAGACATGGCGATATTCTATGTACATTTAGAAATTCTTAGATAATGGTATATAAATATAAGAACATTCGTCTCATTCGTCATGATGCTTTATTACTTAGTAAGAGAATCGGATGGAAACTTCAGTACAGAGAAAGACTTTATTTCAACAGCAATTGATCATACAAAGAAATACGCCAATTTCTGTGCGAAAATTTGAAATGGTTAACAATCAAAGATGTGTTGTCAGGTGATCAGGTGCTATTTCAACGAGGAGAGCTATAGGTTTTGACAGAGTGATTGTTATTTAGGAGGTCTGTTTCAATATCACGAGGACTGATTCCTGGTCTCCACTTACAGGTCTCTGCTGTTCTGCCTTCTAGCGGCCAATGTGGAAAGCAATAGCCTAATGAAGTCTGTAATAGGCTGCCAAAAGTAGCCAGCAATTGCTGACCTCCATTTAAGAGTGTGATGGAAATGCACGAATGAGTATGAACAGGGTAGCGAGTTTTCAAAATGTCACATGTGCATATTCTCGCGAATATTCCTTATTTGAAACTCATGACACTCCAACCGTAGGTCTAAAGATGGTTAGATAAGATGAAATAAATCTGTGTGATTCCACACTTAGATTTGAAGAACTACCCTAATTATACAGTTATGTTACATGTGACACAGTGTATTATAGAGAGCAACGCAGAATACAAAATCTTGATTTAAAAAAATACAGTTTCCTTGAAATTACGAGAATAAGCTGCCCAATACCCAGCGAAGCGACCAGCATTTTTGAAAATTGTCTCAGTTGTCCCGCGATAGATTGGCCGTTACTTTAGAAATGGAAGTTTAACAAGTGGGAGAAATACCGGTCCTGAGGCTGCAATTAAGCTACCTTGTACATACGTAAAGCCCTATAGTCTGCTTGACGATATGGCTGTCTACTAATTGCAAGAGCTTGTTTGGATTAAGAGAAATGGAAAGTACATTTAGAACTCCTAATGAAGGTACCGTCTGGAATTGTTGCTTTCTTTATTTTTGTTGACGGAAGTTCGGGCTAGGATGGTTGGTAATTGAAAGAAGCCTTTTCATGCTCCCAATATTAGCTTCGGGCTGGTGGCAATGGTGCAATTTGAAACAGTTGGTCTGGGCATACAAATGACAAACCAAATCGCAGGAAGGATTGCCAAACATAATAGTTCTCTTGGGTCAGGGAGAATGGGATAAGATTAAGACGAGGTCATTTCAGAGGAATATCCTGTTAAATGTATAATCTGCGAAGTTGTTATATATATTATACAGAATGCTTGAAATCATTATGGTGCGTATATGACAATTGTCAATAAACTGAGAACAACACATTATTATTATTTCATTAACTTTGGGTCTCATGGCAAAAACCTAACTCCTAGTATAATAATAGTGTTACTATGCATGAGCCGTTACACAGGATATCCTGGCGATTTTCTTTTATCAAATAGTTCTAAGATCATACAAATACGCCCTACGAATAGCCTATGGTCAAACTGAATGGTTAGATTACAAAATCAAGATGCGTGAAATCAACCTCTTACCTCTAGAGCTTCGTAGGAAAGCAAATACTATTAGCCTTGTACATAGACATAGAATAGAACAAAATTTAACAACCAATGAAAGGGTATTAGGAAGAGATATGGTTCCAAATATAGAGTTGACACTCCCAAGAACGGAAAGATATAAAAGATCTATTATGTATGAGGGTATATGCTACTGGAACGACCTACCAGCAAATATGAAAACAATCACTGACCATAAGCAACTGAAAATTGCCTTGTTAAATATGTATAGCGAATTGTTTGCTGACGTATAAGCATAATTGTTTTTAATCGGTCTCCCGTTTTTATCTTGCGGCGAAATCGACCTAATCCTATGACCATTGACTCGTATAGACCAGGTGAATTGATCAGCTGGGCATTGTTGATATGAAATGTACCTGTAGACTAGAATAGTTTGTCGTGACAGATATGATTAGATTTTCGTAATGATTCAAGGAAAGACCTTTGATTTTCTGTATAGAAATTGAAATAATACAAGGTGGTGAGAACAGCCACAATAATTCCTTTTATAAAGCCTAGAAGTAAAAGCTATGTGACTATGTGAGTAACCTTGAAATTAGATAAGTACCAGTGTATTGATGTTTTGGGCAACGCATGAAAAATAACAGCGCTGTTTGTTATGCGTATTTTGAATTTGAAGATGAAATAAAGTTTTTTGTAAAGTAATGTGGCCAATAAAAATATTTAAAAAAAATAAATTTAAAGTGTTATTTTTGTCGAGAAGATCATTTTTCATTTTACTCTTGACTGATACAGTTGGTCAGATGTGCCTGGCTATATAATATAATGTGCTTTCTCCCTGCTTTCACTTCATTGACTGCAGGACCTCCCTCATACAGGCCTCAGGCATTGCACTGTATAATTCTGCCTATACCCGACGATAGGGCTGTATACCACAAGCCATTTTTCTTCTCTGTCATACCCTCGAGCAACCACTAGTCATAAACTTATAACCGTTTCTTAACATCTGCAAAAGACCCTGTCAAGTAGGCTTTGTTATCATCTTCATAATACTATACAGCCCTTCTCTTAACTCCACTTTACCATACATCCAATGCCTGGGTTCTTTCTCAATATCTACGATTAAAGTTGTGAAGTGTAAAGGAGGACCTGAGGGAGATGGCTCAAGGTAGTTTCGGAGCGCTATAGGTCAAGGAAATTCCTCTATTTCCGAAAGCCACTGTTGGGAAATTTACTCATGAGTGTCCCTGATTTGCGATAAAACACCCGACTCAGGCCCAGCATGGATTATGACTTCCTTCCCTTTAAACACCTTAAATCCAAGTAGTCATCTTAGGAAAAGTCAATGCTCATATAGATATGTCTTAACAAGAAGGATAAATGTCTCCGCAGATTACTTTGCTCACCTGGATGTTCTTATTGCCAAATAACTACAGCTTAATGTGTTAGGAGAATAGGCAAAATACCCATTAGGTCTAAGAAAATAAATATCTTATAGGAATAGGGGGAATTAGGTAGCAAAAGTAGTGCTACTTGTTGACTGGCGATAATTGGCAGGATTAATCTTTTTCTTCTGGGAAGAAATCCTTAGGAATTGAATGGGAGCGGGTTGTCAAAGGTTTGTTTTCTCCCAACCCCAACATTAAATTTTCTCCTTCTTCTAGTGTTAGATGATCCTAAGTAGAAAATGTCATGGTTTACTCTCGTGTTATTTAGTATTTTAATCATTCAAAAACATACTAGTGAGTTGTTGTTGAGCTGGTTGTGTAGGTGCAGAGGAGTGGCGAGCCCCCCCCCCCCCCCCCCCCCCCCACACACACACACATGGATCACTGGCCTATTGATTTGGTTTGAACCTGGGATACAGATGTTTAACATGGTCTCAATATACATGCGTTGCCTCATCTAAAACAAATATTCGTTTGGTACCATCGTCGAAGTAAAAAAACAGATGAATATAATATAATACTCGTCAAAGCTTGCATGAATTATAGGTCATTCATACTAAATAAACACTTAAACTATATAGAAAGAGAACGGACGGCTTTAGACAGCATACGATAGTTAAGAACCTTATATGCATTACGAAAAGCATTGGTTTCGACTGGATAAATAGCATGGCCTTCAAGTTGTTTTTATCGAGGTTGAGTTCACATGTTACTTTCTCATTAGCGCCATTTAGCGTGACCATCGTGTACAGTAAGTCAGAAACCAACCTCGTTACATCCTATTATAATATACCTTGGTGTAAACGTAAATTAAATAGTTATGTATCTATTATGGACGATCGATAGAACTTATTTATATTGTACTTCGATGTAAATGTAACCTTAAATATTTAAATCAGTGTAAATACAATTTTGCTAATGTTTCCAAGCTTCATGAAAATATCGGGATACCCGGAATTGGACTGAATAAAAGTTACTTTAAAAAAGAATACAACCTTATACTATTGAAACCCTGCCAATCCCCATTCCTCGTACAACAATTCAGATGAGAATGTATCCTGGTTCTCACGGCACAGGCGGCGGAAGCCATTGGTACGGTATGACAGAAGTAAAACGACCATGCAGGGGCCATTAAGACGTATATATAGGCTATGTCTCTTAGGCTATGATATATAGACTATGATAACATTCCTTACTATTCCTTATATGCTTCTTGGTTTACAGGTCAAAGAGGTAAGTTCCTTTTTCAGCCAGAGATCATTCATTTGACTTGAACGAAGTGATGGAATTTATTAACTGATCTTTAATACTGTTAAAATGGTGAATGCTAGAAATTATATAATATGCTTTAGATATTCTCAAATTAGTTATAATCATATATGAATCAGTCGGATAGAAAAACCGCAACTAAATGGAAAGTATACCGGTTTTTAAGACAGCTCTCATTGTATCCGTGCTGAAAACTTCTATTGTTAAAAGAAATATTCCTTACCTTGTTAGTACATTTATTTTTAGTTGATAGTTAAGTCTACGATGTATCATCTAAAACTGCTCCCTATACAGGTTGGCCATGTCAGTATATAGACAACGTAAATCAACTGTAGGTCATGAAGTTGCCCATTTGTCCACGTCCAATATTGTTTCAGGACGCATTAACCTTTCTCTGGTGATGTACCAGTGATTTCTCATGGGATCAGTAAAGGCAGAGACCCTGGATTGTCTCTGGTTAAGGGATGCCTTATTAGAAATTGGGTCACTAGGCTAGCATTAGCCAAGCTATGCCGATTCAGATAAATGTCTTCCTATTAAAAGCTCTTGGCAATTGATTATCTTCGTATTCGATTGGCTATTCAACAGAAAAGGCCTATTCAGAGATATACTGGGAATAAATGAGGAATTAACTAACTATTGTGGACAATCGGCACTCGTTTATAATATAGAATGGTCATGCCCGTACATTTTCTTGATGAATAGGAGATAAATTAATTCGATCTCCTGTGTTTGATTCATTGTGAAGCCAATCAATGTGAATGGGACCGTTGTGCTAATGTATTATTATTGACCGAAGGGCATATAAATAGTGCTTTTAGGATAACTACAATTGGAAATCAGTAGCATTTGCAATTGATTAATCGTTACACAAATTCAGTGGAATCACTGCATGGTGTTTCTGACTGAGGAAGACGGATCGGGATTGTGTATAGGTCAACATTTCCTTCTCTCTAGTTGTCCTTCCTCGGCTAAGATTCCAACGTTAGGACTAAATAAGGTCCCACCTCCATTCCACAGACACCGTGTTTACCCTAATCTCGGAGGGTCCTCTTCCTCACTTATTCCCCATAAACCTTTCTATGTCCTTGCCTAAAAAGGGCCACTGAGTGGGAGCGATCTTGACATTGTCAGTTGATAGGTAGTTTGCATGATGGACTCGGGAGAGGGGAAACCTTGAGCAGGTCCTTGTGAACCCTACCTATAGAGAAGGGAGTATCGAGTTGCTCCATAATCACTTTAAGTTCCTCTTCCCATAGGTAGGTATCTATCAGTAGACAAACATGTTGAACAGGGTTCAGGGCATTGGTCCCACCGATGAACACTTAATAAGAGTTTAGTATGTGTTCATAAAACTAAATCTTTTACTGTTTGTTTCTGATGAGAATTGATAATGGATACTGCTGCCTGGGAATCCTTGGCTACCTTTTACTCATCTATGAATATCTAGAAAGACACAAGAGAGATAGCTCGTGCTCAAACAGAGCGTTATTCAACTATTGAATAAGGTTGATTAATGGTAAAGCAGAAAAATAGGGATTAGACTGAATACAACAGAAGGCCTTAATTCCATAATCACAAGAACGTGAATGGGAAAGGGTTTAGGTTGCAATATATATAAACCCTTGTTTGCAATATATACCGAGGACACCTCATGAAAACTATAGTAGTAGTCAATGATGAACGAGTCCCAAGTTGAAATATAATTATGTGGTCACATTTTTGGGCACACAGTTTATGGTAGCGATGCATGCTATCCCATACTGCCAAGGACATGTCATAAACTCGAATCCATTTCAAAATCCAGACCAATTTTATGTCATATGCTATAACCGTCGCCTGACATACAAGCCATGATTTCGCCCGCTTGTGGAAGTTCAATATAGCCAGTGTAAGTTATGACTAAGGCTTTCTTTTTTAATACTTAATTTCCTTATGGTTGCAGCCAACGTGATGCCTAATCATTAGTGGTGAAAAAAAGCATCTATCCGCTCGATGAAGGGGGTCTCGATGGTGAATATTTAATGAATAATCCCGCCATACTTAAGCGCTTCAGCTTGATGGTTTAAGATTAGGAATCTCTAGCCAACAGTGAAATTATATAGAAGCTCTTCGAATCCCATTAAAATCTGTACATTTTTAAAACAAGATGACAAAACGTTGAAAGCCCTTTGAATAAGGAATTATTTCACATTGGCCCAAATGATGCTTACATTTCATATCAGAAATGCATACTTGAAACCAGGCATTTCTCTCAGCTCTAGCTGCCGAAGGTAATCTTTGAAATGATCGATTCAAACGTTTAAGGACATCGTCAAACTACTAAAGACCCTAAAATCACCAGATCCTTATCAGGGATTCCCCGCAATATCATACTAATAGGTATTCACAAGACCCACCCCATCCTGTCAGTTTCTGTTAGGTATTGACAAGTGCCGATGGGATTATCCTTAGATATGTAGACAGCTGAGAACCGGTCTGAACACTGTAGTCTCTAGGGTATCCACGCTGTCAGCACCCACTAGTTTTCTGTGTTTTGACACTACTGGATTTATGAGAAAGAAAGAGCAGGTGGACAAATCATCACACCCCTTCGGATGGTTGGACATTTTTCCAACATTGATTATTTGATCCCAATTAGGGAAGAACCTCTCTTAATAAATCGTGAGAAAGTGGCGATAAAGCAAGATGAAGTATTTATGCCATGCATTTATATTTTTTGTATCTATGAATTATGATCTAAAACCTCGGCGTCTTCAATGGGTGCTTTGACAGTATCAGTGGATTTGAGCAACAGAATCCAGGGGGCATGAAAAAAACGTATTGCAACCGACACAATCCATGGTTTATCGATTTAGGAAATTGTTTACTTAGGAATTGAAGTTATCAGGCTAGACATCTGATCATCATTCCCATAAGGTGGCGTGACAGAGATTTCGCGTGACCCATTACGTCACAAATCTGCTGTGACGTCTCGGTGCAACACTAACACCTCTGGGGTGCGCTACCATGTCACACCTCCTAGACTCTGATATGTGGGCTTTGGTACTCTATTAATCTTCCAGCACCTTCTCAAGTCTACAACCCTTTATTATACAGAATAGTTCAAATACCCAAAATGATATGTATTGAAAATATAAATAAAAATGACTACTATTTGCTTTTTATCACGCTGCAGTCAATTTAACTTTGAGTCTGTGTTTTAATGTATGATTCTACTTGACACATAGAGAAATTATAACACATTTTGAGGATAATAGTAATGACAGCTTTTCTGTATCAATGTATGGCAATATGTTCCATATATATTGAGTACTTAACCATTGAGCGATACTTAGCCTCCTAGTCAAGGTTGATATGTTGTAGGTTTGTGAACCGTTATTATCAAGTAACACTGGCTCCCACCAACATATCCAAGGAATCCTTCATATATACGAGTGCTAACGTACCAAAATACTGTTGTGGTATTATCGTGCGTTTCAAATATAACTCCATATTTGGCTTTCCTGCTGAAGGTGTTGGGCGCAAAAGTCTCGACAACATTTTCGTCAAATATGATTTCCATTACTCAGAAATCTATTTAAAGCTGCATTATCAGATATTGGGACAATTTTTAACACATTTACTCATTGTTTGACTCACGACTGAAGTTATCGACATTTTGCTGCTGTTATTTTATGATATTTATATATGCAAAGAATCGAATCGGCCAACAGAAAATGAGCACCGATGAGCGATCATAAATGAAACTACATCAGCAAAGTATTTCGGCGGGCTACCTAAATATAAATATGGACTTTTATGGAGCCCTGCAGCAAAAGCGACTGGGTGAAATCGTCCAAGATTCTCGTCAAATGACTTCAGATGCCAGGAAAAAGAATAATGCATAATGATAACTGCTAATGCAGACTTTAACAGACTATTGGCATTTACTAGAAGGGACTTAACCTTTGATTTATTCTAGAATATAATGTTCATACAAGCATCGTTCTCGATCTTTGGTCGCCTTATTCCCAGATACAGAGTGACATTTCCTATTACTACTTACTCCAAATCTATAGGAGAGAGCCGCAACCGTGAGCGCATATTTAACCACTCCCGCTCCCTCCAATATTCCCCTCGGACAATATCCCTCTGGACATTATCCAGGGGGATGTTGCCCATCCATTGTCCCGGGAGATGTCCACGGGGATATTAGCAAGGGGATATTGTCGGGGTTTATGTCGCTTGCCAGACATAGGTGTATACTATTAAAGCATGCACAAGCAGGGGGGAGGGGGGGGGGATGCCATTTCTTTTAGTTAGGGATTGCAAGACCAAGGATTGAAATCCATTCAGTAAAACCTGCGAAAAATGTAAATGTATGTAAATCTCACGTTATTCTCAACATATTCACAGAAACTAATGTTTTGATATCAGATCCACGAGCACTCAACGATCAATCACACTTAGAATGGTGGATCGTAGGCATAAACGGGGGGAATATATTAGCCATGGGTACAGCGAGAGTGCAGCGAGGCAAATGATAAAGTCACTCGGAATGAAAGGCATCTTGAGAAGGTGACAGCTGTAATCGTATCACTAAATGTCCCCCACAGAGCACTTTGCCCACCCTGTCTTTTCTCTACACTGCCCATGACTCCCACGTCGAACATTTGTCCTTTATTCGGAGTGCTCTGTTTGGTTTGTAATTACATACTTAGTCATTAGGTGAGTATCTGCTTTGACTACAAATCTAAATGTGCCTCGTCAAGACTTATTCCTTCTAAGCAAAGGGGGTGAGAAGTATCAAGAGTTCCTTTAGTGAACATATCATTGTATGACCGGCAGTATTCATATATATTCCTCTAATGACTGTAATTTGTCTTTTTATCACAGCTATTTATTCAGTTTTCAGAAGATATCGAATGAATGGGCAAGCTTGGACTTTGCCAGACAAAAGTAGTCCTCATTGTTTGACCATGAATCGACATTTTGTTTACTAGCAGTATGTAAAGGCCAAAAGATAAAACCGGAGGTACAGTTACCTGCAACTTAGTTACAGGTCCGGAAATGCTAAAAGTATATGTACATACAGGTAGATGTTCTCTAATCAAATTACTAGGCAGACCCTACACGTTTTAACACAAATATCTTGAAATTGTATCCCTGGGATTTGGTCATTGTTCTACCTTTCAAATGCTCACACAAAATGTGTGTCATCACACTAATGCACTGATGCACAGAATATAAGAGCAGCACTACAATAAGAAAATAGGAGAATTGGAATCCACGATTTGAAGAATTCTTTCCATTTATGTTTTAGATCTTTCAGAGGAATACATCTATATGTGTGATATAAAAACATACAGCACCATGCTCTAACGTCCCGATTTCCTTTGCAATTGTGTCTTCTTTGTTATTAGATGGTAGCTGTGGTTGCGTTGTCTGTTAGCATAATTCCAAGAAATCTTCTTTGCGCTAAAGCCACCTTTGCAGGAAATAAATGAATGACTGACTATCGTAATGCATTCTCCTGTCCTCCGAGATCTGGATAACACTGATGTAAAAAGACATTTGTTGCAAGTCACAATGGGAACAAGAATCTCCTACAAATGATTCCAACAGACTTTGTATTTCCCTTCAAGCTGGAATTGAGTAAAAATAATAATGATAGTGGAAGGAATACTTTTCTTCCCTATTGACCATGATTTTACATGATAACTTCTAAATAGAGCAGCATTTTAACCCATATAGACCCACCGTCCTACATGTAGGACGGCAGAACATGCTTTTTAAATATTGAAAGAAATCAAGAAATCTTTTTCAAAACAGAAAAATATTTCTACCAGTTATGCACATAGACAGATTTTAGTATTTATTAACGTTTGAAAAATAAATAATGATGTGTTGCCATGGTAACATCACTGCATCTGAAGGGCCCAAAGACGATTTGTGGAAAGTGTCATTTCTGAAAGTTCACCCCAGGAATTAATAAATTCATACCATTCTTTTTGTGATGAAACCTTTATGGGACCATAGTTTAAGGTATGATCAATGTCCCTGCCAAAAATTGAGTTCCTAAGTATTATATTCTTGGAGAAAATGGAAGAAATGTGTGGCCGTCCTACATGTAGGACGCTGGGTCTATATGGGTATAAAACATAATAGCATTGGATCTGCTCATTACCCTAAAAACTTAGACCAGCAGCCATAAGCTGAATTTGAATGGGAACCCATTCCCACCATATAACAATCCACATTTGATGTGTCTTATGTAAAATTACATGCATTTTCTCAATCTGAAGAGACAATTTGCTGATAAACCCACAATCATTGTCAAAGTGGGCCGTTTCTATGGTGACTGGTGACTTTTTTTTATTATATTTTAGCAGAAAACAGGTTTTTAGTGTCCCATTTCTACACTAGTATCAGGAATGTGACCCAACTTGGGGTCATAGATGGTATCTATGAGGGCTATCTGCAGACTTCAATCCAGTGAACTTGGCCAAGGTCAAAGTCACCGGATATGACCTTCAAATACAAAAAATAGCAAAATTCTGGAATGTGACATCACTTTTTCTCTTATGAAAGTAGAGTTACAGGGGAAAATGATAATCTTATGTATAGAAAAAATAACCAATATTAGGGGAAAGAAAACTGGCCCATGCCTAGTGTCATTGCAATGTGTGTTGCCATGGTAACTATGACTTAGTTTTCAGTTTATGATGCATTTTCAACAAAATTTCTTGTTTGACCTTGAAAATGGTGACCTTGACCTTGACAAAGGTCATTGACAGCAATTCTAATGGCAGGGCTCTTAGAGCCCTATCACTTGCTTAAATTGTGTAACCCAGGAGTAAATACTTCTAGAGATACAGGCTAGTATATGAAATTTTGAATTAACCACAATTTAGTATGAGTAGAAAGTAAGTCTAGGTTACCATGGCAACACATTGTCCAGTGGAACTGGGCATGTCCAATTCTTATTTCCCCTCATGTTGGTTCATATTTCAATACATTAGATAATCATTAATTTTTCCTTATTGCCCTATTTTCATAAGAGAAAATCAGGAGAAAATACCATGTCACATTCCAGAATTTTGCTATTTTTGTATCTCAAGGTCATATCTAGGCTCTTTGACTTTGGTCAAGGTCACTGACTCAGGGTCCTCAAATAGCCCTTACATCTAACATCAATATCCCCAGGTTTGGTCACATTCCTGATAACAGTGTAGAAATGGGGCACTTAAAACCTATTTTTTGCTAAAATGCCAAAAAATATCACTAGTTACCATAGAAACGGCCCATTTTGACAATGTGACCAGGCTTTTCAGCAATTTTGCTCTTCAGATTCAGAAAATTCATGAAATTCTACATGAAATACTTCAAATTTAGCTTGTTGTACAATAGGTAGGGGTGATTCATAAATAATGGCTTTTTGAGACTTTGGTCTCTATGCATCCTATTGATTCCCTATGTAAAATACATGATTTAATATAAAAAAAGTTCTCAAAAATGTATAGTATACATTTATATATATATGCATGTAGGACGGCTGGTATCTTTGGTCCTATGCTAGGTAGAGGTCTGAAATTTTGTGTGTGATCTCAGGTCTATGAGCCTACATCAGATATTTAATACGGTATATAATATTTCTAGCAGCAAAACTCCCATTTTGGGTCTAAGTGGGTTAAGAGGCATTCATTCTATTATCTTCGATAATTTGTATTCACGCAAAAAGCCTACATATCATATACAAATAATTAGAAATATTCTAAGATAAAAGCCAGTAATAATAAGCATGCATTACCCATGTACTAGTCCCGAAGTAAAGTCAAATTCACTAATATAAATGGATGTTTCCAAAAGTTGTTATAATTATTTCAACTATATATTGGTAGTAATCAATATCATAAGTATATCGATAGTCAAATCTAATCTTGCTGTTTCAGATATCAGTGTACTTTCTATTTTATCAAGCAGGAGAAGCGGTAGTTTGTCGATTGTGTACCGTTACTAGTCTTCCCAGCTAGCATGAAGTAAGGACAGTGAATGGGTCAGAGTAATGTAACTGCGTGATTGGTCACCCACCTCTATAATCCCTTATAACTCACCCCTGTTTACAGGGCAGGCAGGTGAAAGCGCGGACCAGAGGAGAGATTTATCATCTCAACTATCTTTGTCGGTTGTTGTAATAAATTCTAATTAGACAACACAATTTAATGATATGTCGCATGTTGAAGAAGGTCTCATATTATATATGGACTTTTTATATAAAGATCAAAGGCGATTAAAAATAGCTTCTATTGGCTCTCGGGATGCTGTTCATGTATGAGATATCACGATAACACATGAAAAACAACCACGTATGGTAATGCATCTTAATAATGTTATAAATTCCAAAGTGGAATTAACAAAGCCCATACTACCAGCCCACCTTTATTGTTTATTTTGAACATGAATGATTGTAAAACAATAGCACGGGATGAGATGAGAATATTGTTTTGATGTAAGGCTGCGATTCCACTGGCTCGCTCTTTAGGTCCGCTCATGGCCCGCTCTTTTTTATTATCTTGAGCGCATAACAAGCGAAGACAGAGCAAAACCAGAGCGGTCTAATGGAACCGGTTACTGCGCTCTCTGTACGCTCTAAAAAGTGGCTATTTGTGCTTCTTTAGAAGAGCGCAGGACGTTGCGCTCATATCTGTTGTGTTTGATATGAGCGCAACTATATCACGCTTTTTATGCCTGTTTAAATAGCGGTCCAAGACCGCAGTTAGAGCGGACCAAGTGATTTACCATTGATTTCACAAGGAAAGAGGCAAACCAGTAGAATCGCTCTGCGCTTGTATTGCGCTAATATCGGATGAAGAGCAAATGACAAGGGCACTATAAACAAGCGCAGCAAGAGCGAGCCAAGAACACATATATATAAGCGAACCAGTGGAATCGGACCTTTAAGCTGGGATCCCACTGGCTCGCTTGTATCTGCGCTCATTGCTCGCTCTTGCCTTGCTTCTTTATAATGTGTCTTTCATTCGCTCTTTGTTCGCTTTTATTATAAGCGCAAGACAAGCGCAGAGCAATTCTACTGCTCCGCTTGTTTCCTTCGGAAATCAATAGCAAATGTGTTTGTGCGCTCTCACTGCGCTCTTTGTCCGCTCGTTTAACAGGCAGAAAGAGCGTTGTGTTGCTGCGCTCAAATCAAACACGTCTAATATTAGCGCAACGTCCTGCGCTCTTCTAAAGAAGCGCAAATAGGAGTTATTAAGAGCGTATAGAAAGCGCAATAACCAATTCTATTAGACCGCTCTGGTTTCGCTCTTACTTCGCTTGTTATGTGCTTAGGAAAATAAAAAGAGCGGGCCATGAGCAGGCCAAAAGAGCGAGCCAGTGGAATCGCAGCCTTAATGCTTGTTTTCCTGAATAAAAAATCTAATCTAGGGGCCTAATCATAATATATTATACTACGGTCGTAATACGATTTAGGGATCAAGCATATTATCTTAACCGAAAGAGATATATTTGATTGGCTTTGTTTTCTCTTTGTGGATATTACATATTGATGTCATTATAATATAAACAAAATCACATCGTGGCGAGTCTGTCCCCTTGCATGTACTTGTTCTGTACCGAAGAGAGTATCTAGGTCGTACTAGGGCAATCGGTAAGCACATGATCACACTATTGATATGCCCGCGGCCCTGCATAGACAAGTGCATCTGGGTTTTGGAACGAATGCTTTCTAATCATGTATAAAGTAGGTATTCCTCACAGGCCAGGTTGTATGAATAAGCTTGTATAAACCTACCGACTGTCACCGAGTAACTACTGATTGACTTACCTGAAAGAAAGAAGAAAAAGAAATGATCAGTGAAATATAGGGTGATTCCATAAATATAGGCATCGATGTCTATCAATTTAACAATTCATCAAATGAAAAAGAACCCTTTAAAATCTGATTTAAAAAAGGAGGGACCCGATACAGGTCGCCCATTTTCATTCTAATGGTTCAAAATAGTTGAATCTGAATCAGAGGGAAAAAAATCAATTTTTAGACAATTTCTGTAAAGTAGTAACGGGGTTTGGAGTGGAGACAATCTCATGGAATAAAAAAAGGCTTGCATTTTGGATTTTAGGCGGTAGGCCTAATATGTATATGAATGAAATTCCCCTCTCCCCTTTGGTCAGTAATATGGCATACACCTCTTGTCAGTAGAGCCTCTTCCCAAATCCCAGAACCCACATCAATCTCTCCTCAAGCCAAACCCATCTGACCAACAAGATTTGCCAATTTGTCCCCGCCTGTCGACGCATGCGTATTAGAGCGGCATCAATACAGATAGTAGACCTGATCACTGACATGATTTGTCAATCATTGTACCACGTGACCAGATCAGGGCCCCCTACGTCACCACCACAGTGTTCCTGAGGGTAGGTCTAAGGGGCATGTGAGAGGTTTGAGAAAGATTGCTGCTTCTTTCATCTTCCAAGTCAATTTCCCTTGGTCTTGTTTTTCTATTCACTGAAGTACCTGGTCCTCCGACTCGGCACCATAGTAATGGAAATAATCTGATTCTGGAAGGCCACGAAGAGTTGATCAAAGTACACATAACCCAACAGTAGGCCCGCTAACCTTTTGGCCCTGGGTTGTCTGATCGGTGGTGTGGATAGAATTCTTTTTCTTTAGATACCTGCCAGTTCTGAACCCCAAACCGTCAAGTGCAGCTAGAAAGGTTAAATTATTATTGCATCCTCTGGATGCGTATATTGGTGCAACCGTATTGATTATGCAGGCACCAAATCCCGAATATGCGTTTGATCAGCATGTTAATGTTTACGGCAATGACCCCCTGACGACGGCAAGATTCTTAATGAATGTAATGCTTGTATAATAACGAGTTTCCAAATGCTATTCATTATTATCTGTGGTCAACATACGTAATCAAATTTTGTCTTGAAAGGGATCATTTGTATACAAATTTATCTCGTAATTGTATACGATTATACGTAATTGTATATAAATCACTGTCACATATCTAAGGCCAAGTGTAGGACAACACTGAATGAAAATAGTATTCAACGTTGATACAATGCCTCACTCTATAACTGTAACACAGGCTGACATTTTGACCTTTCTTTTATATACTACTACTACTACTTGAGGACCAGATCATCCTCCCGCCCCAGCAATCAAGTGCTATTCAGTCTGGCTGTATAATCACACCATCTGACTGCTGTCATGTCAGTACCCAACCACCTGCCATTCACCTGCCCCAAGTGCTAACTATATGCGCCTTGCTTAGTATTTACCCTTCAATTAATGAACTCATATTTCATGTCTTGCCTGTTTGAGCATCTCTCCATGGGTTACGATCATATTTTACTGTTTAGGTACATTGGAGGAGACCGCCTATTTATGTTATGTTCTATCCTCTTATGCCTGAGCCATCTAGTGCATATATGATGCCGCTGAGTCCCATATTTCAAGAAACGGGATAATGCAGTTGCTATAGTTTTGACGCAGCATTCCTCCCCAAAAGTGGGAATTTCATTGTTTTCCCACCTGGTCGAAACTCATCTACTTAAGTAATGTCTACCATTGGACCATTTGCACTCGGCCTATTGTAAATCTAGGTCGATTCCTGTTGAATGATACTGAAGTGATAACCCTTAACATGTTTAGAGATAGCTTTGTGTAGATGACTATTCGTGACATATTGCTTGCTTGCTTCTAAGATCAACATATATTTCTTTCTTACTTTCAGCAATATTGCAAACATTCAATCATTTTAAATCACATGCAGGTTTTTGCCCTTCTACACAAAGAAGGCATCCCCGTTTTCTTTTCCTACTCACACCTTATCTAGATCGTATTTCATTACCCCATGTCAATTTGTCTCTCATATCACAGGCAGTAATAAACCCCTATGCTCTCTGTCACGTTCGTCCATGTCAGGAGAATCCTGGCCTTCGGGGTCACTGGTAGACAGCTAAAGCAGCTGCCGTTTTGGGACAAAGCCAAGCATAGTGCAATGAATACATGAATATGATTAGCACTCTTGGTATTTTAGCTGCTCTCCTAAGCACCTCCCAACATAGTCCATGGTAGATTCATTATTGAAATAGGTGTTAGATGACCTTGAATATCATCATCTGTAGGGCTATAATGGGTAGAATATTATTTACGTTTTACACCTCCAACATTGAATAGAGACACGTCTCTCTGCAATGTGTATACATCCCATAGACAGAGTCAGGTATATGTGCATATAGCATTGGCATATCCATTTCCCTCGCATCTAAGCATCTAGACACCAGTCGTTTGAAGTTTACATGCAATGAAATGCCAACATTCTTTTAAAATTCTAAAGTAGTTAACACGCTGGACTGGAATCCTCTGATGCAATCGGATGTGCCCATATATATAATATATATTATATATATGATGTGTAGCCTTAATGTTTCCTGTATAACTGGTATATAAGAAAATAAAGGTAATTTGAGATTTAATTGATGCGCTAATCATTCATGTGAACGAACCTATTAACCGGACCAGAAGCAGGCAGCAGTAATAATGCCGAAAAGGCGATGCAGTGAACTTTCTTTGTACTGCTTAAAAGCACACACACGTACTGCTTAAAAGCACACACACAAAACAAACTAATACCTGTCTCCAACGTGTGTGTATCATATATATGGGGAAAGCTGTGCATACTTTGGCTTTGCTATGGTTATACTGCATTTTCGTAAATTAAAGCACGAGTTCATTTCTATCTCTAATTATCATCTCAATCTTGCTCACACATTATTAAGACTTGCTGCCTTACAATGGAAAACGTGAGAATTATTTTCAATATTCCGATACATCTTTATTCATCTCCTGTCTTAATTACTGCCGAGATCATGTGTTTCCTCTCATCAGAAGTGCACATGGTGTGAGAGCAACATGGTTTGATAGATTAGTTAGCATTAGCTTGGTTTCAGGATACTATTAATGAGGAGCAGGCAGACCAACACAATAATGAAACCAGGGTTTCATTGATGGTATTGTGTTGCTCATTGCAATGCCTCAGAAACGCTTTGTTGGAGGAAGGAAGCACCTCAACAACTTGAGCAAAACTTTATCGTAACTGGCAAGATGAATTTGCCCAGTAGTGACTCAGGGAGAAGCTCAGGAGATGCTCAAGGGACCTGCAGGCTCGTGTCACGGACAAGACCAAGCTTACATGTGCTACCAAAGCTGCCATTCTCTATTCCTCTCCCACTGGTTGCAGAAGGTCACAGTCAGCCCGGACATCTATTTGTTACTACTCTGTTTAGCTAGGTGCTTCATCGCCACAAGGCATGGGATCCCATTCACTCTGGGTCTGCATTACCCAAGTACTTTAGTCACCACCAATTTGAATTACCAAATAAGGAACTGTTCTAAGACTTCGGAAGACAATCACTCTGTATTGTGTGTTCACTAAATTTAATCAGTTGCAGCAATGAAATAATGTATCGGTTATTTGCAATCCGAAGTGAATGCTTATGGATAGTACTTGTTGTGCATCTATTATTCACTATATCCGAAAGACATGAGTGAGGAAATGGATCTACTGTAGGCAAGGTATAGCCGGTTTTAAACCAGCGCCTATCAGTAAACACATTCATTGGCCAATTATTTTGACATCCAGTTTGGAAACATCAATATATTTAAATTAAATTGAATTAACATCGCAAAAAGATAAGTTTTGTCAAGAGATCTTGGAAAGGCCGAAAGGAAATATAAGGTGATGAGATACTTGACTCGCTAGGCCAAGGTAGGATTTACATAACAAAGAGAGCCCCTGAGTTACACTCTGAATTATTTATTAAACCTTCAGTTTTACAGTCCAGGCAATTCCATTCAATTTTAATGAAACATTCAGACCGTGGGAGTCACTGGCCCATCGCCTTCGTCCAACCTTGTGCTTTGACTCAATTTTGGACTTTTTTCTGCCATCATCGCCTTTGCTGGCCTGCCAATTGATTCTATTTTTTCGTTTCTCGTCCCATCTTCTCACTTTTGCCCATTGCCTTCTATTTTTCATGACACCGCTGTCATTCTGCCTCGTGGGTATAAAGAAGGTTGGATTCAGGATAATTAAAAAGGACCAACGGATTTCCTGAACCCATCTCGATGTCTTTTCTAGTGGGAGAGACCTATCTGGTATGCATGTGGTAAACCCAAGTTTCCTCCAGTAGCTCCTATCTATTCTCTTGATTGGGTTTCACTTTCTTGTTTATCATTTGAGCAAACGCTAGTAAAAGAATATTAAAGGATGTATATACAAGGAGAAGGCGTATCATGTAAATTATATTTTTGCGTCTGCCCGTTCTTTAACAACTGACCTTATTTCAAAATATAAGAATGTATTTGCCAAACTGGTCTAGTCTTGCGGACAATCCGTCTTTCCATAGGGAATTAGAATGAAGGCTATCTAGATTATCAAATGGATCATGAGAGATTAATGCCCCATGTTATGACACAGCTATGAGTCTTATTCGCTGTGGTCGCATAAGCTAACAATAGAGTGTTAACCGAGAGCATTATGTCTATCTCTTTGGCTTAGCGCTACTGAGGCATACGCTACCGGTCTATCGGCGAATTGAGAAGCTGATTATTTCTGGGTATAGGTTAATTTGTGTTTGGTTTTGTCACAGTATCGAGCCTTCACTCAAGTGGAAGACCTTACAGAGCCAGTCTTATTATGTAGCCAAATGGAGGAGATACTTGAGATAAATGGATATAAAAATGTCTTAGCTTCAGAGGTCAAATCGGGGAGAAAAAGCGATCGGGAGATGAGTCTGTCAAGGAGGCATTCTGACTAGCCTAGCTCGAACGCGATAAGGCGGTAGATGGGCACGTCGCTCAGCAGAGAAAGCAGCTGAGCGTGAAATGTACCGGGGTACTCTCTTCCTATTTGTGTCTTATGGTGAGAAAATGAGTGGCACGTGGTGACGGTCCGTGAAGAGTTTCAAGAGCATCTGTCGCGAGGTCTTTGATGGACTGGCTGGGAAGCGATATTAGGCGAGTTATGGGCTTGGTGTGATTATAAGGAGTAGAACATGGTTCACAAAGTGGCTTCATATATTCAGTCATCTTCTTGTTGAGGAGATGCGTGCTAATGGGGAGCTTTCTTTTTTATTGGGGCGCACCCAATTTACATGTGCTAAGTGATGAAAGTCAGGAAAGGCATTTCTCATTAGACATTTTTCTTTCTGATCTATACTAAACAGAGATTGTTCATTTCATCAGAGTACGCATTTCTGTAATAGCGGAACTCCACTATAGGTAAAAAACGGCCCCAACAGGCAAAATTAGTCGCCGACATTTCTAAAAATTCGGAAAATTCGACATGACTAAAAATTCTAGTGGTTGAGGGGGTAAAATAGGTTGTTGGCAACACATTTATTTGTTGCCAACAATTGCAAAATATCTAACTTGATTAGATATTTCGTCGCAAAAAATTCGTCGCAGCCGTTTTTGCCTGTTGGCGCCGTTTTTTACCTATAGTGGAGTTCCGCTATAAGACATTTGTTAAAAGTCTCCAAAATAGACTCCCAAAGCATTATGTTCTCCTCATCGAAATGGGGATAAAGATTTACTCGAGGTTCGGGGTTATATAACTCTCTTTAAAGTTAACCCTACAACCACCAATTCTGTCTTTTACTCCGGTGAATGTATACCCATCCGTCTTTTTCAAGTCTGAATGTTTCAGAGCAGAGAGGCCATACATTCCACTTAATGGTGTTTGGAAATGAATCTGATGTCAAGCAGATGCCTGCCTCCTCTCTTACTGGGAACAATGAAGAGTGTCTAAATTAAGGGGATGGTGGTATAAATATTCCTAGAAATAGCATGGCATGCTGCTAGTCAAGTGAGGACATGTATGCATATTTCATTACTCTACGCAGTGCATGTAAAACAGGCCCACCAAGTCATTGGTTTCTAATAGAGACTGACTCAAACAGAGTTCAATGTATATGAATGTATTATTAAGGTTTTGTGATTTTTATGATTGTACCTTTATTCTCATAAAATATATTACAAACGAGAATACGGAATGGTTGAGGATATCATTCCATGAATGAAGAGGGTATGATAGAAAACGATTCCCAGACCTAGAGCTATATATGATACTAGCTACACACAGGATTTGGTAGGGGTTCGGTCGGTCCTTAGTGATCATCATTCCTCCTTCTCTTTTCTGCCATTTTTCTTATCTAACTTCTTTCTCCATCTTATTACTCTTTACTCAAGTGAAACTCTTTCTAGATATTATTAGTCACTGTTCATCAACAGAGAAATGGAGACAGGTTCAAAGGCACCATGAGATAGATACAGGGTGACCAAAACAGAGGCAAAAATCTGAGAAATCAGATAGTGGGGCTATGCAAAAAATGGGTGTGAATGGGACTGTGCAATATTATGAAGTGTGAAAAATGGGAAACTTGAGACAAAATATTTATTAAATTATATGCTGGGATGAGCTAAAAGTCTGTAACACAGAAACACAGACATAGCAAGAAGTAGAGATACAGACATGGCGAAAATTCTGAAATGAATATGGAGAAATATATTCCGAAATGTGCTTAAAACGATTCCAAAATAAGGTGTACATCACAATTCCTTTCTCTTTCTCTCTACTTTCTCACTCTCTCCTTAGCCCTCTCTTTCTCTCTCTCCCCTTTTACGTTCTACCTCCCCTCTCTGAGGATGGAGGGAGCAGGAGGGAGGAGGGACAAGGAGGATTATGTTAGTGACTTACGTTCATTCTTAGGATGCCACATTGAATTCTGTTGCTATGACGTTCCTTCTTATGACACCGCATTGAAGCTATTTGAGTCATGTTTTTGGTTACTGCATTTGTATGGAAAGTCGGATGTAAACAGGTGGGCATAAAAGAAGTGGGTGTAAATTTAATTTGAAACCCTTATTAAACCCTTATTTTCTAGGAAATATCTCATTTATAAAAACAGACTGATTACTTGACGTAATAATACGAAACCACTGAATTTGACTTCTAAACAATGCAATTATCTGACAACTGTGGTTTTATATGTGAGAAAAACATTTTTGTTGTAGATAATTATCATGTATAGCAATAATGCCCCTGAATGTTATGGAAAACAAAGGATTGCACATAATATTATATTTGATAATTGAAAAATAATATTTTCCATTGCATCTAAATTTGTTGTTAAAATTGGCAATAACACGTACGTTATAATTGAGTAAACATACTAGCTTTTTTGATTTGTCACGCTTGGCCAATATTGCACTTGCAAATATTTCCTATTTGTGCTGGCAATGTGGGTATTCAATGAGGACTTGAGGACTTGCGTGTGTTACATTAATTTGTTATGTTTGAAAAGGTGGCTCAACGGACAAAGCTGAAACTAGGAAATTGTGTTTCAATTTTTCGGTCGCACGAACAACTATAGCCGTATTTGATGGATTAGCCATATTGAGCATTCCTATTTACCTCCGGCTTTGTCTTGAAGCCCAAAATAACCCATTGCTTACTAGAGATCTGTTTGTGAATGCAACCTTTTTATTCGTGCAGCCCTCAAATATGGTATTACTGAAAATCTGTTCATTTGCAACCATGTTAATTCGCAGCAGAAATAATACAGGGCTGAACTACAGGGGAAACTGAAGTAAATATGAGTACACAATGCAGGCCATTGCCAAAGTGAATCCATCCTAATTTAACTGCACTTATATACGTACTTCTCACAGATTATGTAAGAAGAGAATGTCCTTTTGCATGCATCATGTTATCAGCAGAATTCATTAGTTTACACATAGAATATGATCAATCAATTATTTAGAAAGTAGCTAAACCTAATACAGATGTACCATTTTATCTTAAGTAATTAGGGAGAGCTATTAACGTATTGCCTACACGTTCAGATTTAATTCAGAATGCAAATATAGTTCCATCTTTATTTGTGATCCGAATTTTAATACTGGAAACCAATATGTGCATTCCTGTGTGGTATTAGTGCCTTGCTAAGAATTCGCTTGAGCATGATTGGCAGCCTGTTCATTGGTCTGTCGGGAGCGAGCAAGAGACGGCGTTCATGCCTACATACATAAACAATTTGTTCCGATGACAACACTCACAAGCTACAGTTCTAGTCTTGGAGTGACAAAGGATGATAGAGATAGCAATGATATCAAGCCTTTTCGTTAGGCTTCTTCTCCCGTCTTATAACGACATGAATGTGAGGGATAGATAGACACTGATCAATGAACCTCCGTCCTCCGACTCTAATAGATACTCCAAGCTCTCTCAGGAGTAGGAGGAATAGCTGGTGCCTATACCCTCGAGGCAGCCTCCTGTGCAGGGCTGATATAGGATGTATTATTGTGAATTGAGCCCCTGTGGTAGTAGTGGTTCTGTGGGTATCTCTAGTTACTGATAAGAGACATGCAATCATACTCTCTCCCAGGAGGTGAAAAAATACCGAAACCACTGAGCGAGTCTCTGAGATTTGTTACATTTGTTGATTCAATACTTGATGTACTGTGATAAGAATTGGCATACAGAACAATATTAGATACACGTACCCTTTGACACAATTGAATCAGCCTCAATAAACGGTTAGGTTATCCTCAACAGATTTTGATAAAAACAAAAGCAAATCATGTTGTTCAAGAAAGATGGCTGTAGGTGAACAATGGAAGAGATCCAAGGAGTTGGATCATACACACATATTCAGGGTGAATGGCCTTGCAGTATTGTCAATTGTATATGTTATTTTACCATGTATGGTGCAACTGCCAGCAGATAAAATAATAATGAAAAAGGTCATGCGAATATGTATAGTCTTCGAGTCAGGGGCACTGGATGATATGTCTTGCGTTTATTGGCAATATAACTACTATACGGCATGTCAATGAAACATAAACAAGCAAATATCTAACTTGTATGTCTGCCTACATTTAGGGACTAATGAGCATCGGATGCAAAAGAACAATATCCCGTAGCAGATACTATAATTGCATAAGCATTCAATTGGAAAACCTCACGTACCTATTTTTTCAGAAATAGAACTTTGTATCATACATTCAACCAAGAATATGATCCTGTGTGTGCAAAGGAAGACAGAAGAATCATGTTTCCTTCATACAGATCGACATCGTGGCCCAAACAAGTAATAAAGGGCAGCAATTCATTATTCATTATATAGCTCTGGATTATTGAAAAAGGTATGATTCAGATGCGTCTTCTCGAATATAGAGATAGTTAATGTTCTGCTGATAAAACATAAAGCAGTATCAGCATCATACTCCACGTCCTAAGATTCGTCCTTGGGGTACAAATGGGCATCTCAATAAAATGTAACAAACACAAAAGGATAGCTCTTGAGAAGTATGATACTGAGGCTATCCTTTCTGAGTAGTTAAGAAAGAAGGCACTTATAAACTCGTGAACACTATTCATGGATCTAATTAAAATCCCAGAAGCTCACGAAGTAGTATATACATATATATATGGAGGGGAGACATTTTTCCTCTTCAGAGGGTGCATGGAGAGACAGGTGAAGCAGTGAATCATTAAACTTTCTATGTATTGCTCGAGAGGGCATTTCCCTCCTTCTATAAACGACAGTCATAGATCGAAGAACTGCCTTTCATAGAAAGTTTTACCTAATGAGCGATTTCCCCGGAGATCAATTAAAAATCTTGATATTGAATATGAGGATGAAAATTACTTCAGTAGAAGGCCCTACATGACTCTACGTCAGGTCGTGCTTGTTCTGTGCATGCATGAAAAGTAATAGGAGAATACCTAAAGTCAAAAGGACTGATAAAAATAAGCAACATGTGAAGAGATAATAGTAGAACAGCAAGTAATAGCAAGATAATATACACATTCTTATGTAGAGAAATATATATTCATAATCTGTAAATAGAGAGAATAAGATTAACAATGTTGACTTGAACAAGAGGCACACACACTCCGCATTAAGATCCATGTCGATCGGTGGCCAGGTACAGGTCGGCAAATGTATAAAGAGCGAATACACTACACCTGAATCCATTACTATGCTTATTGTCTTTACCATTGTACTATCACTAAACCAGATTAAACTGTTCGACAAAGGGAAGAAATGGTACGAGAGACAATTCTTTAGTATCAATGGTTTATTCTACTGAACTCGGGTCCTTCTGACAAAGTGCAATTCCAGGTCAACAGCACAATAAGGCAGGAGTGGACATAGCTCCACCTAAGCAATCGAGCATGGTGTGCAAATACAAAAAAGATTAAAAGTAAGAGAAGTTTGAAGTAAAAGAAGTTGTTGAATACAAAAAGTAAACATGGTAAAAGAGGATAAAAGGTAATGAGTCATTGACTTTGTAAAACTGAACGATGCCTTTTTTATTTACCAGATGCAAAATCAAAAGATTTAATGTACTTTTCCTTCCGAGACTTTTCCTTCCGTATAATTAATTTCGAAACTGTCAATTTGACCATTCATTTCTAGGATGATTAATCTAAGATGTCTTCCCATGTTGCTAATTAGATCAAAGATCTGTCCCATGTTGCTAATTAGTAAAGTCCTGAAATATCGGCGGTCCTGAAATGTCCATCTCTCATTTTCGTATGAGGATGGTTGTATAATTATATATATACACCACTCTATTTAAGACAATCTACTATAAAGGCAGGTATACATGGTTAAAGGTACCAAGGTATTTTTCACCAGCATTCCTAATCTATTGCAACACCTTCTCAACATGCAGAACCGTGATTACTGGAAGGTTCTACCTCTGCTAAAGGGTAGAATGTCTGTGCCCAATGTGCTTTAATACTGTTGAGAGAAATTTCTCTGAGAAGAAACCATCCCTCTCTGCCGCCGTCCTCATATTGATTAAGATCAGCCGGTTTTCCTGTTCTCTTGTGACAGAGTTGTTTTTCCCCAAATCAGAGCCTTCCTATTAGACATGGTAAAGTATCAGATATGTGAGGCCGATGAAAAATCAGAATTTCTAATTGGCTGTGGTTGTGGTACTTTTCGCACTTATACACCCCTTGCAGCAAATGCTGACTTCAACGTCAACGGGAACATATCAACTCGCCTGCCATGTTATTGATCTATACCTTCTTACCTTCCTTTTCATTCTCCTTATAACCATTGTTCTGTTCTTTACCGCTTTATTTCTAATCTCTCTTTCATGTTTCCTCTCACGAATTCATACCTGTAGGATGGGTATCAGACTAGAATTCTGTTATACCACTGTATATTCAATAATTTGGTAATGCATTACACATGAAATTTAATAAAGGACGACTCATTAATATCGTACAAGTGTACATTATGCAAACTATGCCGATGTCATCTATATATTCTGGGGAATACGGTAATTATAATACAAGTAAATAGTAAAATATCTAAGAATAAGTGCCAAGTCATAGTCTAGGTGAAACGATGAATATCTCCAGGTGTATAACTAAAGTGCATATTAATTTTACCCACATTTCCCACGCTAGTAAGGGTATTATGCAATGCTTAATATATGCAAATGTGCGAGCATGTAAAGGAAGCCACTGCCAAGAGCAATAATCCAACAGAGATTATGAGCAAGGAGAAAAGAATGGCCTTTCCCTCTTGCTTGATCTTTTTTATCATCCCCACGAAGCGATGAAGGCATTTACATGAGCGCAACATTCCTGATCACAGTGCTTAATCTATAGCCCCGCAGGGTCTAGGATGTCTGTTTGTGGTGAAAATGTACTACCGCCATTAAGATGTACTTGCTTCCATCATTTATTGCGTTTCTTAGTTTAATTTCCCCAATCGATACCACCTGAACGTAGGGATATTCTATGAATATTACAGATCACCGGCTCTATTCAATATAATATATCCAGTTAACTATAACGAGTTGGTTGAAGTAGCGTGATTATATGTCATGAGTTGCGCAGCAACGAGTGCAATATTCAAAGCGAATGTTGAAAACGGCTTTCTTTTTCTGTTGGCAGTGACTTCCTTTTTATGCCTTTACTTATCTAAAGGATAAAGATTTTAAAGCCATTTTGTGAACTTTCTCCAAATGGACTTCCAGTAGTTCAGGTCTAGATACATATGAAATGAGTATATAAATAAGGTATAGTAAGGTGAACGAGGCGAAGGGCACCTCACCTGTACGACCGTAATATGACACCAATGTTCAGGGCTTGGCCTTAAACAGTCGGTAAAGGACCTGCATTTTCCTATTATATATTTATATTATATATTTGTTTTTCTAATAATTTTATTGAGTCCAATTTTAAGCGACTAAAAGCTTTTTAGGAACACCTCTTTAGGTCTCTTTCCTTAAAGGTAAAAAATATGTAATAAAAGTTGGCAACCCAATGCCCATAAACATTGAATTGTAACAATCTTATTAATTTGTCTTTCTATAATGCCTTTCTTTAATGCCTGAGTTCTACGGTAATGATCTATAGAAGGATTCCAATGCGCCTGTAGAAATATGCTCTTAATTCCTGGCGCCTCTGAGAAATAATCAATTAAGATCCCAGTTAGTCATTAGTTGTAGAGGAGACCTTCTTATCCTCCCATCCTTAATATTCCATTAGCAAGCAACAACAATATGATGTAGGATAGAAATGCACCCGGTATGGGCACCCATCGGCAGTGATTGAGTTATAGGCACTCAACCCTCGTCTTAGGTGGCTTTCAGGTTCTATAATCAAATATTATAGAATGACGTTCTACATTATATAGTTTCGTAATTATGTTTAAGACAATTGCAGCAATAGAATTATTTTACGGCCCCAGTACCCTCCATTTCACTACATCTTAAAAATTACCTAAATGTTCACCGATAAAATTCGGATATAATAATTATATGAAAACATACATTGGTACATTTATAATACTTCTTTTATCATTGAATAAGGCCCTGTATTAATAGCTTTGAGGTTTGACCTGCAGCAGAGGAATGCCATTTGAGCCAATGTAATACTGTTGTCGTGACACAAAGATCTTTAGCAAATAATTGAGAGCTAAACTGTCATACAATAAAAGGAACCTTAATATTTTGGTTTCAATATTGACTCGGAGCGCCAGTTAGCAAGTAGGAAAAATAGAGGCAGTGAACACCAGGAGCATTGAAAGTAGAAAAGTAGAAAGGCTGTGATACCTGTCAAGCATCCTATAAAACAGGCTTTAAAACACCTATAGGCCGCTGGCCACATTCTTTACTTGTGTCACATAGGATTTGCCCCTGTGTTGAAAGAATCTCTTTTACCCGATGGCAGTGATCAGGTTGTATCAAGCGTTTCCAAACCACATCAACAAGATCCTTAAGTGGTATGGACTATGCCTGGATTCCTCGACAATAGCATATGTGAATACAAGCTGCTCTAAATCAAAATACGTTCAAGATTTTTATTCGGTATTATGGAGTAACATTAATTTTTTGACATACACCATATTCTCAGTTGGAGCTAACAAAAGGTTCTGTTCGCCTCATTGATAGCAGTACTTAATCATAATAAATTGCCATTATCACGCTACAAATGTACTCCATCAGTCCGACTAAAAATAAGATATACCAATACAATGTGTATATATTTATATATACATGTGATATTATAAATATCAAACATTCAATTTATTTTATCACAGTAGAATTTGGCAAATGTTTTGTCAGAGATGTGAATTGCACATAGTAAATCATTGAAAAGGATCGTATTGTTAGATAAAAGGGGTCAAACTCCACCAAAGGAAAACGAAACGAAACTATAAATTGAATTTGTGCAGTCCGATATGATGTGAAAACGTTTAAAGAAACCATAGACGCTTAAATAACATAAATAACATGAATCCACATTTTTGTATGCTCGTCAATGATAGCGTCGACAAAGGCGGGGCGATTAAACGTTGATTTTCACCCAAAAGTGTGACATACTGAAGAATATCTATACATGATGACGAACACTCTTGAATGGAGTGACCGTGTGGCAATCTGGACTGACTATGTGAAACCAGAAAGAAAATTAGTCATGTGAGAATAGTCGCAAACATCCTGATTTAAACTGACACACTGTAAAGGCAATACATGGTAATGAAATAGAGGCTGGAATTGTTCTGAAGCTTGGAAGTGAACAAGAGGGGCTATGGAAGAACGAGGGCGACCTCCAGGTTGGGCGTTTACCAAACGGTCTACCTCCTACCATCTCCTGTAGGAAATAGTTGCCCTAACTGGGCAACATGCCATGCTGATTTTACTTGATGGGGTTGCAGGCCATACGCGCACAATGGGCGTCATACCCATTTAAGATCAGTTAACAACTTTATGAAATACACGCAAGGCAACAGCGCAAACCCCGATAATCCTGTTTTCCCTGGAAACGTGATGAAAGATATCTATAGGGCAATCCAATACAAGAATTCCATGAAAAGAACCGATACTTTTGAGATCTAAATTACAATGGATAGCATACGCTAATAGTAGTCTTATGCCAATGATATAATTACCAAGCCACACAATTTATGTTAGGGTGTAAGCGGATTCTTTTTCTGCAATATATATCTCATGATACACCCGAGAATAATGTATCCGTCTATAGAACAGAGAAACATGGATTCTTGAAGAGGGACATGGGTTCTTGAAGAGGGACATGGTTATCGACGTGGACAGCCACGTTTAATGAACGGAACTGTCTGGCATGGCATGGCATGGACTATAAGGTATATTGTCTAGCCTTCTGCATGTAGCGAGTTCCCTATTTGTACTATGAGACGCTCCCAAGGCTTAGCTTCAAGGAAATGCAGCCAGCCTGAACAAAGGGCATGGCCCTCAGGACACGTGGCAAGGACATTAGTACCGGAGCCTGTGATCCCTATTTCTCTCTCGATCCTCACCTTGGAGAACTGGGTGTAATACCTGTGGTGGGCTGCATGTTACAATGTGTCCAGGGTTACTCGTTCATAGTCGGAAGAGCTGCTGGGTCTTATGGAGAAGAGCTTGAAGGGATCTACAGGAACTAGGGTCATTTCTAATGGTAGACCCACTGATTTCATCAGACTGGTCAGAATGGCCTTATATTTTCATATGTTATTTGGTCTATATGATATATTTAGATCAGATATTAGAAAATGAATCTGAGTCAGTACATGTACCGCTATGTTGATGGAGAAGAAGCGCCATTATAATTCAGCCAATGTATTAAGAAGTTATAGGCTCCCATTCGCTTTGATTACTAAATCGGTTCTCATCATGTCTCCGTCTATAGCCTTTCGTCTAATATACTAACATAAGGCAGTATACCATATCAGACCCTTCATAACATATATAGGACTTCCTTCAAGATGCATCTACTCCTAATTCTATTAAAATATTAATAACAAAATAGGCCTAGGCGAACCTTTCATTTACTGCAGGTTTAAAATTGGTTTCCATCGAAACCTCGAGACCATCGGCATACATATCTGAATAATGTGGATTAAAAAATACAATTAGCAAATGAAAATTTGTATCAGAAATAAAGCATTCCTACTGTGGTATATAAAATCAATTAAGTGCATTGATTTCAAAACAAAAAGTCCCTAGTGCTTTTTTTCACTGGTGTGTTCTTCAGAAAAGAAACGGGCTTAGAACTAATAAACGATAGCAGACATGAATCGCCATAGTATGCTCCTTTATAGTTTACCATCGATCATCTAACAGAATATGGGAGGCGAAAAGCACAGGTGACATTTTTGATAGAGTATCGGATAAAATGAGGAACGAAGTTCATATTTTTCTAGGTGGATAGTAAATGCGAACTATTCCAATATTAAATTTCATCTGGTTTACTACGCTAAAACGGGTACCCGTGAGTATATTATATGAATAGATTGTTTATACTGCATACTCAAAGCTGTTGACTGTTTGCAAAGGATACCACATTGATAAAACAGAAAGCTAAAGCCTAGAGAAATTAAAGATCTATAAATCATATCTTTGATCAAACTAAATAGTCTATGTAGACCGTGATATCTATAATATGTTCGCGATTTGAGAACAGAAAAAAAATATGCGAGAATGTATCGTAACACAATCCATAATGTTCAGCGCTGACAGGGGATTTGTTTTCATCGATCATCACCAAACGGTTCTAGGACAAATTCCACCCGGACATACATAACCCCTGGGACATACCTCACATGGCGTGAGTTCCTCTATAGCTATGGTAGAGGTTCCTGCCCTGTTTGTTAGAAGGGCTTCACTCATGTACACATTTGATACATTTTGAATCAAGCTATTCAATGGAAGATCCTCCTGATTGTTAGGCTGGATATATTGTTGCGATATATTGGCAACCTCGCTCATGGATGCACTCAACGTTAAGGGAATGAGAGATGGAGGGATGCAATGAGGCAGGGAGAGAAGGATAGGCGGATAGAGAGATGTAAGGCGGGTGTGATGGAGAGATGAAGATCTTTGGAGGTATGGAGAAATGGATGGGCAGTAAAACACACAGAGAGAGAGAGAGAGAGAGAGAGAGAGAGAGGGTGTATGGTGGCCCATGACTGCCCTCTCGCCTCTTGCCTTTCCACATTTTTCCGTATTTAAAATTTTCCATTTTCTGTAAATTTCGCGTTCTCTGTAATTTTCAAATGATCCAAAATTTGATTTGAAAATCTCATGATATCGATATCTTACATGCACTAGCTTCACTTATTATCGCTCAGCGGCGACCGTTTCAGTTATCATCCCTCCGTGCCAATTGGGGATGTTTTTGCTTCGTTGATTTTTGCAAAATAAAGAATTTTTGCAAAATGTGCACATAAAACATTCTGGTTAGTGCCAAGACTTATGATGCAAGAGCGAGAGAGAAGGGGGGAATGGTAGCAAGAGAGAGAGGCAGTGAACAAAATCTACTTGGCTGGAAATGGAAAGGAAATAGGGAGGAGAAGGGTGAGAAGCAAGAAGCGAGAGGCAAGATGCAAGAGGTGAGATGCGAAAAATTGAAAGATGGCAAGTGAGAATTGATGGTGAGAGGCAAGACACGAGAGGTGAGAGGTGGGAGGCAAGACACGAGAGGCGAGAGGCGAGAGGCGAGAGGCGAGAAGGCAGTTATCCCAGTCACAGGCCACCATAATAACGAGGCCTAGAGGAGAAAGTCTATCCCCCTCTTATTCCTCCCTTGTACATACACTGTAGCGATATCTAAATAAAAATCTAGCAAGGTTATCGTACATTATTCCTTCTGCATATTATTTCTGCTAAATTGTATATCCTCAGAGACGTCATACTATAGCCTACGTACGACGCCTATAAGATACAGGATTGTGGGAACAACCTATATTACTGAGAAATGGGTGGTGAATACCTGGGGGTAGGCGTCCGGATGGGTGTTGTCTGTCGATATATATATGTTCGTGGGTGCATGTCCAGGGGGTTCTGTCCTTACACCCCATCAAACAAACAATCAAATCAATTAGACAGTCCCTTAATGTATGTGGAAGAAGATTGACCAGATCAGTGGAACTATTTTTATACTATATATGCAAACAAAACACATACATTGTAGTTGGGATATTTTGATATGATGGCTCATATTATTTGTCATTCTGTAATAAGGGTTAGAATCTTTTGCCTAAAACGATCTCAATATTCGCTTTCATCGAAAATGGCATTGATTCTGAAAATATAAGTCAATCCGACGATGAAGCCTCAGAAGGCTCAGGATTGACTGTCTTCTCATTAGATCGCTTCTCTAGGCCCTCCACGGCGGACACGATCTTCCCGACCATACCTTCGAGGCCGGTAACCCGTTCGGTGAGTGCCGTAGTTTTCTCTCCTTCAACCGCCTTAACTTCTGCAATAAGTTTCCTGTTACATAAATCTCCCGTTGGAGCATCATGGGCGTAACCACAAGGAGCACACTGCTTCGGCTTCATGTTGAAATAATTCCAGACAAACGACTCAAAACCCGAAAAATATAAAAAAAATTCAAGGTACGTGCAGTCAATATGGGTGCTGGAGCGAGAGTGAGGGAAGGAATATTATTGTTGTGGGCGTGGAAGGGACGGAGATTATGACGTCGCACCGTTGCTTGGCGTGCGTCGAGGGGGCGTGACCAAGGGGGCGTTGCCTAGCGCCGTCTCTAATATACCCGGTGATCCTTCACCTACACATATCTTTTAGAAGTAATTGTAATCCCATCGAAACAATATATGTAAATATTTGATCCTTCCTTAATACAGGATCTGAAATTCTATCTTGAAATAACATTAGGAAATGGAACCAGAGCGAATTTATTGGGATTAATATAAAGAGTGTTTATTGTAGATTTCAGTGAAAGTCTCCTGATAAATTCATACCAGAGACAAAAAGATATTCGGGATGATATAAATAACGTCGCTATTTTTGTTAGGCAATACTTATAGCAATGCCTAAAGACAATGATCCTATGTTTTATGAGAATTATCATGGTCTTTTCCAGCACTGAGATTATGTGGAAATAGTATACCTTATCCTGAGACCCAGTTGTACAGTATGTGGATGACAGCCATCATATAGACATATTACTTTAGTCTTAAGTAAGGCTTTAGGATGACGGCTCTACCTACTTTCCCACAATTGCCCACTCCCACCAGGTTATTATAGACGTCAAGGCATGCCCTTTGTTGAATACTCTTCTGCCGATGGCAAGCAGGAATGTCTGTCACTGGGCCCTATAGGTGGGAAACTTTGTGCCAGAAAAAATTGACCATTCATATAAATGAATGATTGCCACGCCCTCTAGGGGAAGGCATATAGCACTACACTGCGCCATGTTGGACTCGTATACTAAAGAGCATTTTTCACCTGGCAAAGATGAATATTAAGCTTGGGACTAAGACTAATTTAGATGATAGAGTTTCGAATAGAATGTTTCTAGAATAAGACCTTTAACCAACCATTCGGTGCAATTAGGGAATTGTCAGATTTACCATGGTTGGTTATTAATAGTTTCATGCATTTTCAAGCCAAACAATCTGAAGACATTGCTACATTCTTAAGTTCTTTAGGCTGACTGTCCATATATCTAGTATTCATGAGGTTTGGAGAGCGTTCTGACAAACCCAATTAAGTGTTATCATAGCTTGATGAATATCATTTGTCTCTTCTTTCCGGAATAACAATAGCAATTGGACGATGAACAATAATGTTCACAGCCATGCCTTTAGCGTGCGTATGGGTATCATGGTAATGGACTTCTTTTATTACTTTCCCAACATTTTACTTTCTCGAATTAATTTTGCCTTTGACAAGACATGCGTTTAATAAAAATCAACCCCCCTTTCTTCAGAAGCTTGGTTAATGGTTGAGTGCACAAGCTCCCTAGAGGTATTATGCTTAACCAGGGAGGTAGTTATATATATTACACCTCACTGGATAAGCATGGGAATATTTCAATAAGATATGGTAAGATGCAAATCACCAACCTCCCATTCTGACAGACACCGATTATAAGGCACCATTATATATAGGCCAGCATGAAAAATGGGCATGGTACAAATATCATCGAACGGAGGTGTGGTTCCTCATACCGTTCGATAGGTTCCAATACCAAACTAACGATTGTAAAGGTTCAACAGGGCAGCGAGGAAGCACCATGCATGAATGGGCGTTGGGATAGAATTCTCCAACCCAAACATAAAAGATGTCATTGCTTGGCAACAAGTCGGCAGGGCTCCCACCTTCATGACACGATGCTCTCGCGAATTCCCACCAGCGGCGAGATTATGACGTCAAGGCCAGTCTCACTTTGGCAAGCGGAAATCAATGACTCATTTTTGGTCGACGATGGAAGAACAGAAAAAAAGAGGGGAGACGGGAAGGGGTATAGACTCTAAAGGGTTTTTTTATGTTGTAGCCCCCGAACTGTATGTGGTATTTGAAAGGGGCTGGAGTTGGTGGTCCCAAAATGATTGATTTGAAAGCTTACCAGCCGCTAGGTGGAATGACATTTTTATTGAACCCGTCTAAGTACATAGAATCATGAACAAGTTCATGTTCGCTTATTTTTCTAATTTGTTATCTCTGATCTCGGCACTTCTAAATATAATCCGCTGAGCATTGATCATGTACATGGTCGCCCTCCAGATTAATTGCTAACGTTACAATTAATCAAAATATTGTATTTTCAAAATATTGTATTTTCATTCCACGAGGTAGATAGATAATCAGAATAAATTCTTCTGATAACAACTCTGATGGATAACATGCCTTGGACAATTTTCGATCGACATCGTCGAATTTTAAAATACACTTATGATAATTTTAAATCCAACAACTTCCAAATGCAACACCAAGGGAAGGACCGGGCGGTAACCACATCTGGCGTCATGTGATTAGACTTAAGAAGATCGACGGTGTCAATTGAAAGTCTTTTAAGTCAAGATATACACAGTCTGAAGAAATATAAATGGAGTACTACATCGTTTTTTTTAAAGTACGGCCTTTTCATACGATGAATATTGATATTTCATGTAAAGTCTTTGACAGATACTCCACTAATAACTTAGGCCTCAATCGGGACGTCCCCATCCTGCACACTTTCCCAGCGGGAATATAGCCACGCTGCTACCATTCTAGCACTCTTAATAACTTTCCGTTATTCATGCCCAGAAAAAGAAAACCCAACCCCTAGGACTCAGCTAAATGTTCCGAGGTACAGGATTTCGTGCTACGTGGTTGGTTGGGTTATTAGGTTTGGGCAGAATGAACTTTCCCCTCAAGGATTCGTTCTATTTATAAATTAAGGGAGGGTTTGCAAAAGAGTTGAAGGGCATTGTTTGGCAAGGTATGGATTTGAACCCACACCCGAACCCAGTGGCTTGTTTATTGGCCGAATGAACATGTATTAGTTTATCCCTCTGGGTCCTACATTGCGCTTTACCTGCTGCAGGCAAGGAATGCATACATTTAAAGGTGAACATATCATAGACTTGTACCACTTGTGGGACATGTTCTGAGCGCGGCGCGAACTAAACAAGTTATCCTCCGGCGGAGTGATACAACATGAAGCTGAAGACTGTTGTATCACTTTGCTGGAGAGTGGTTTCGTGTTTGTGCCCGCATAGAACACGTTTGATAAGATGATTATCGTCAGACTTCGTAGATATCTAGGCCTATCTCCTCGAAGAATCAAGCTGATGTCAATAAAACCTCACTATCTTTGTAACGTTTAAAAATGTTAGTCTCTCCCCCAACCCAGTATTATTTTGAAGGCTAGTCATGGAAACGCAGGTCAACAGGTTCATATGCGGCTGATAGGTTTTTCTCACATCACATCCTGTATGTGTTCATTGTCACAAGGAGTAGAGTATCGTGGAAGGCAGGCTACATTCAGAACGAATCGAGAGGCATACTGAAACCCTTGGTCTCTTTTCAGTTGCTGCTTGGATCCTGCCAAATATTCATGCTGCGTCCCAATTGTAGGCTGCGGTTTCATTTGCTAATTTCACTTTCGATTCTATAATGGAACCAATCTTTAGGATGTAATGAAGGGAGGCGAGTTGGAATTATAAAACCGTTTTTATGGAAACATTCCGCAACTGTTAGCGTGAACGCATTGTTACATTAATTAGTATCGAGAAAAGGAATTTTCTGAATTTCCTTCAAATACAGGTCTGCGGCGATCCTTTACTCATTGACTATTAAATTAACACATTAAAGAACTGCTGAGTTGGTTATCGTCGTACGAAGCAGGAGAAATTAATCCAAAGAATTCGGCAAAAGGCAGTGCAACATAGAAATACGTTCTTTAATTTGGCGAAATAATCTTTAGTAGTTTCCAACTAACCACGCTGGTACTGATAGCGAATATATTGGATTGTACCAGGGAATTCATGCATTGAACATTATCATTCCCACTCTAATGTCTCCACAGCACCTATATGGTATAGTGAACAATAATATTGATTTTAACTGTGGGTTTCTGAAGAAGCCCGCCTACAAAGATTCAATCAACATAAGAGTTGCTTCCATATTTTGAGGCAATGCCAGTCAAAAGAGTACGTCATGTGCATGATTCATTTAATTGAAGGTCACTTGTTTCACAACAAATGAAGGATTACTTATGGGTTATTATGCTCATAAATGATCATGCTGTTCCACACTCATGAGAAATTCCCACTGAATGAGATGGTTAGGGGATCGTATTAGACACTCGCATTCACCTGAATAATAATATTCCCTAGTATAGCCCAGCTGCATGGGTTGTCCGGGCAATTATCCTTGCTCATGGGTTGCCAGGTTTAGATGGGATAGTTCCAGTACAGTATGCTAGCCCCAAAAATGGTAAGGGGAATGTCGTGATTACATCGTGCTTTGTGATATGATCACATTCTCCTGATGGAGCGGACTTCCAATATGTCAGTCACCAATATTCTCCAAGAACTAGTGCTCTATTAAGTGGTAACTCCACTGAGGTTTTTCCCATTGTGGCACATGCGCTTTGCCTTTGGTGTCCTATTGATGCGATTGTCGGGGCATTGTTTGGGCCAAATGTTTGCGCCAGTGGAAGACTATGTCACAGTTCTTGCGACTCCCGACTAGATTAACCGCAAGGATATCAAAAGAATAAATTGTCCATCCTTGCAGATTCCCCCCAAAAGAAAAGTCGGGATCCTGCAAATTTTGCCCTACTCATAAACTTGTGAAATACACTTTTGTCACGTACCAACCATTAAGAGCCGCTATACTGGCAGAATGGTTTGATATATATTATATATATTGATATAGTTAAAGTAAATGCTACGATGATCTTGAATTCTTCCATCAATTGGTATGCCACAATCCGTATTTCTTTTGTTTATTGTTCTTCTTTTTAATTAAAAGAAATGTGTTGATTTAAATTCCTTAAAAGCTAATTTCATAATTCCATATTAAATTCATCTCTTTTGAACGTGTGCTTTTCTCCATAGAATTCGTGAACAGATAAATGGACGTTCTTTCATTTCACTGCAAATTGGTGTAGCAATTAGTGAAACAAACCTTCGAAAAGCTAATGAACTACCCCTAGTTTGATCCAGGCTAAGAGATATACGCAATTCTAATTAATGAACAGAGCAATCCGATGAAGCATTATCTAGCCACAATGATGGTTAAGTCTTTCAATAGCAGTATGCAATCTTTCTGTACAACTCAAACCAGAAAAATGTTAATAGATTATGGTTCTACATCCTCTTATCATTACATGGAAAGAAAGGCCCGATAACGCCGGTTGACTGGTTAAATTAATAATATCAATTTCACGCTTGGGAACTTTGATTTTCCAGCATTGTTAACCAGCCGACGATGAAGCTCTGAACAAAGATTTAAAATGGAACTTTTCCCGTTTGGTCAGGCATGACTCATATTGATGTTTTAGGAGGCGCTATTGCGGTTAGGGAGTAGCCTATTGGAGCCACTGCCTTAATGTGGGCCTCAATTATAAGGTTGTTATAATCCAAAAATAATCTCTAATGAAATATTACTGTTCGTGGTTAGCATAGACTAATGCTTCGACGCCCTCACAGATAATATCCAAAGATACCCCTTTCTACGCTGACTGCGAGGATGGGAAGTACAGTATAGTACACCTATCTATAATGCTTACTTATTACAGCCCATACAACGGTACACCTAAGGTAGAATAGGCATATGATACTTCTATTAAATGTGTGTTTCATAGTAATTAATTATTATATCTAAAGCAATATACAAAAACATGTAAAACATTGATGTACGCTTTGATTGGACGAGAAGTAGGATTTTTGTTGGCATGTTACTGGATACGTATTGAATATTGTACTTGATTTTGTAAATTAAACAATGAAATTATTTTTAGTGACAAGAGGATGAGCTGTGGCGATGAGCTGTGACGATAGCTGATGGATATTTTTTCATATTTGTCATGGCATGAAATTTTCTATACTCTGATGTGTGAGATAAAATGGCAGAGGATGACAGGCAAACATTCAATTTATAACAAAAACCCATAAAAACCAGGGGAAATTAATTTGTGGGGACACTGGAATGTTTTCATTTCCGGCTGACGAAAATGAGTTAATGATGGTAGGTTTTTACGACTGATCCTAGCAGCCAACAGCATTCCTTGCAATGGAAAATGAATTAATATTCTAAGTTAATGAACGCGACTATTATGCATACCGGGCACCACTCACTCACTGGATGTGGATTGCGCATGGGATTTGATACGAATTTTCATTTTGAAGATGAGGGTATCTAAGGACAGTCTTCTCTGGATGCTTTTATCATACGACAAGTGTCACGCACTCTACGTTTCACACTACAAGATAGAAAAGCTAGACCGTTTGTAAATAAATCAATTCGAGTGACTGAGGCCCCTTACGGAAATTGGTTATAGTTGGACATGCGATCCAGTGAAAGGTTCAAAATATTAGAAATAGCATGTTTAATAAGATAAAAACACTTCCATGCATCTAAGTCTTTAGTATGGGGGAATCCCTAAATTGCATTTTCCATTTTAAGCAATAACACATTCAATGTAATAAAGAAAGAAATACTCACACATTATATATATATACACACATGTTAATACAGGTTATTAAATTTAAAATTCTGCTAAGCATAGAGGACGGACGCATGACTATGGCAAATACAACTAGTATTGGTTACTACTATCGTATTACATTTTCATTATCAGTTGTAACAATTTGACCGTTGAGCTGTTTTATTGCAAAGCATTTCCCGCGGGAAAAGAAACATGGGCTATTTGTAATCAGTTATACAACAGTAATAAGTTATAAATACATGCTCAACGGCGAAAGTACATGTAACTAATTATATAAGATATGATGAGTACCCTTGGGGTGTTAGTTACGTTAGTGACTGTTTCTATGACCCCTCTCTCCACGTTACATATAATGGGCAGTCCAGCAGGTGTTACAGTTCAGAAGTAAAGGTATGAAGTCAGTCTTTTCTAACCATATATCAGGGACCTAAAGCCGAATGTAAAAAGTGGCAGCAATAATTGAATATACAATTGGAGATGACATTCATTAAACAGTGTATCTTGCAAGTTTCCACCACCCTGCATTGGGCAACTTGCTATTCATTGATTCTTAAAGGCAGGTACTTAGAGTGTACTACCCAGCCTATTGTTCTTTCCCGGGAGTATTGCACCCATTATAATCTCATGTTATGCGCTCAGTGATGGTCGCGAGTTGATTTAACGAATGCCCATCATACATGCATACAGGTACCCCGGCCTTGTATTGAGTGTATCAAATTGCATTGCTTCGGTAGTGTACAATCAATTCAGAGCAGACTATAATTATATAAAATGAATCTCTACGATTGCTGATGGATTTTTGATATCGATGTGCACTATGGACCTTTATATATAGTTATTTACTAATATCTACTTTATGTCATATATATTACTGATGTGCGTGTGCAAGTGTGTGTGTACATATCGGAAGATGCAAGATGATGAAAGACAGAACCACCCATTTTAAAATTTAAAGCGATGACTAAATGGAATACTCTCCCCGCTTGATCATAATTGCCTTAATTGGTGTGGTTCTGATTCTGGTGGAAGCTTAAATGCTCTAGACACTGACGCAAGTTGTTCAATGAAGGTGGAATAGGATTGGTAGAATCATTTAGTAGCTCCAGAAAGTACCCTTCACACTGATCTCTCTGCATCAGGAGTTTCCATGGGTTTGCTAACCTTTGCAGAACACCCGACCATTAAGGAACAAAAGTAGGTCCATTTCCTCCTACAGAATATCTGTAGCTTTCTAGACTTAGCCTATAGGTGCAGACCTTCGGTTGGCATTCAATGCTGACTTGTCTGTTCTCTTCGAGGGCTCGATCAGATGACCACCACTTACTTTTCTATTTCTTGGCAGCTGAATGATAGGTTTTACTAGGAAATCATAAAAGGCAATTCCAATGTATTCTCATCCTTTCCGTTAATTCTTTCCACACATAAAACGTATAGTAGAATCATTATTATCTTTTGTATTACCCTTACCTAAGTCCTCATACCATCAATGGAAGTATCATATTGAACATGATTAGAATGTCTCATGTGTGCTAATATTTGAGAATTCGATTTCATCGATTCTGTGAATATCCCATTCGTCACGTTTAAGGCAAGTATCAATCGTTAATTCAAACACACTGCGTATTGACCTTGCGTAGAGGGTATATTTTTAAGGTTATTTATTTAACCTTGAGTATTCCATTTGCCACTTAAGAGGTCAATATTAATTATCTATGTATACAATAACGTACGATGCATATTTAATTCGTGGTCGAATAACTAAAATCATTAACAATTATCAGAGGTATGAAACTTTATCGGAGTATTGAGTTGCTAGGAACATCTGGGCAACTCACGAAATAAACGTTTACAATTCTATGGTCAACTAGTTATCACCTTCAATGATTACAAAACATGTACCTTGTCCCGGTGCATTTATAATGTTATTCTTAATGATAATAGTAAGGGTAATGCGTTTGTAAAAGATACACTGTAAGCTGAAAATATCATACATGTATGAGAGCTTATGATAAAAATAAACAAACAAAAACCAACTTTATTGGCAATTCCCACCTAGCCTCGATTGTACTCTCCCAAATTTAACATGCAAGACGGAGGAGATGTTGTCTATGTCTGAGTATATGACAAATGATCTAATTACCACCAAGGCCTTAGAAGCAAATCAATCCATGACCATTCATCCTTCCCTTAAAACCATCCATGTCCATACCGAATCTGTCGCGGCAAAATGTGAACCAGTAAACTATAAATCATTGTAGGGCTTCATCTATTATAACCATAAATTACTATACAATCTCTTAAAGATGAGGACGTATATAGAACCATTATCATTATTCATTTTTGCAATTTCTTGACTACATTAGCTTTCTATCCCCTAACATATATTCCTCCAATGGTAATCATTCATTGTGGCTATAATGCGTCATCGGATTGTTAAAAGGTACCGATAATATGGCCTGACTAAGTGAAATTAGAAAATGAAAAGTGAAATCATTCACCATGGTGAGATGTTTTCTGTCAATTGATATGCGACTTGAACAAATATTTACTTCATCATTGATATAATGGCATAGATTTAATGGGAAGAATTGATGAGTCTTTCTATGGTAGCTATACAAATGTAATTGCTAACTATATGGATGGATGATCCAAGGTAAAGATTCGAGGAAAATAGAATGTAGCAAATACTGTATGTCACTTGGTAAACCGTTTTGCTCAAATACAATGTGAAAGGTGTTTAGATTTTAATTCTCAGACAAGAGGGGGAATTTACAGCAGCGCCTCAGAGGCAATCGATCACAAATGCCCTGCATATTTCACTAATGAATGGTCTCTGAAATGCCTGAGCATAACGACACTTGATTATACTACTTGTAATATATCAAGACATACATTGGTAATGCCTGATAGTTGCTATTATCATACAATGTTATGAGAGCAGTATTCTCATGCTTATAGTCCGTAGAAACACCTCCTTACCAAAATTGCACATGCGACTGCGATGTGATTGTTTTTAACGGCGATAGGTTTTTTAAAGTCGCCTAGTACGTGCATTCCCAGCTATAGGGTTTACTGGGACTACGCGAGATTTGGGCTATGGTTGGGAATGGGGTGATCGCGGAATGCAGCCAAGGTTAGTTTTAGTAGAGGTTAGTAGTTAAGGATCAGATTTAACTGTTAGGGGGACCTGATTAAACATTCTTATAAATTGAAGCGTCGTTTTTTCTTAGCAATGATTATTGCCAAGGAAGAGGCATAGGCCTACAAGATAATGGTGTGTGCTTGCTTACCCTTTGAACTAATTGCAAAAGACATTGAGGTTGGGAAAAGTCCCATGCATCCTTATCTGATTTTGTGAGAATGTAGGTTTCTGCTGTCCTTTTAAGATTTGTGGTTGAGCGCATAAAAGCAATCATTTTAGTAATAATTACTTCTATTTTCCCTATAAGCGTTCCTCGCTATACAAACTCCATGTCTGAAACCTTCTGAAGGAAGGACAGATCCCGTATAGTCCAAATGTAGAATATTTTTGTCGTTAATCAAGTACCATTGCAATTTGAAATAGATTACTCTCTATTACGGCTATAGAGGTAATTCATAGTAACTATTAGGGCCACTAGATGAAATTAATAATGCAGTGCTATCGCATGCTCCCTCAGGCACCTAATCTAACAATTAGGAAGGATGCCTAACAGTAATCGTAATCATTCAAATGAACATCACCGCACCGAAATGTGGGGCACTAGGAGCAATATTACATCCAATTGCCTGGGCAGAAATGGGAGGAAATAATGGTGGAATCCATTGTGGTTTGCTGGCCTTTTGGGACTTAGGCTTTGCAGGCTCACCGTGACAATAGGGTAAACAGAAAAATAGCAATGCCATTGACATCTTCTTATACACGTGTGCCTCGGTCAATGAAATTTAAGCAATCATCAATGGACCGTGTCCAGGCCTTTTATTTTATACTTATCTCTGGACCTGTACATTTTAATGTAAAACTATACTAAAGACAAAATTATTATGTTTTCCGTCTAAAATCTAATTCCCATTAATCAATACTTGAAAGTTATATCTTCCATTCTATAAGCCAAGACAATGGTACCTCTGATGATAGGATGCTTCCTCTTACAAGCTGCTGTGACAAATGTATCTCTGGTAGCTGATCGGATTAAACTTTCTTCTTCAATTGACAATCAGAGCAGTTACCAGATGCTTGCAATTTCCTGACACAATCCTATTCCAATAATCTATCAATCAAAAGCCATTCTGGGTTTGCTTTTGAGTGTGAGGTATATTATCATTTCAAAGCTTTCATTCAAAGATTCAAAGCTTTCATCACCTAGATTTGGGTGGTCCATTTTGTTGAGCACTGCATGCAATGACTTGACTTGCTATGGTGTGCACATGGCATCTCTCTTAACTTCATACAAAAGTGTTGGGGAATTTAAATATTTGGGTGTCTGGTTCGTTATGAACTTGAGCAAGATGAGCTTATATTTGTTTTTGTTATTTTTTATATATAAAACAAATCTTAATCTTAACAAAAGACAACCCTATTTGGGTGTTGAATAACGCATTATTGTTTACAGAACCGGCCAACAAAGCAAGCTTTATACAAGAGCTTCGCAATAATGTTGTCCTAACTACAACATTTCGAGACACCTCTCAATGGCAATACAGTAAAATGATATAGTACTGTGCAATAGACTGAGGGAATGAGCCAATAGTGCATTATTTGTTTTCGCACTTGTCTTCCACAAGGATTCACATTTATATAAGCGATAAATGAATCGACAGGTGTAAGCCATCTTAATTTCACAGACCGGAAAAGTGTATAAAAAGTCTTACTTCAAATGTGAATGTCATTAGTACTCCAAGAATTGTCAGCATATACTTACTTGAAATAGAGAGAAGGCTGTGATCAATACCTTGTCAAATTGATACTTATTTTTGAACATCGATGATTTAAAAGTATCATTCCGATTGAAAGTGATGCATATGAAGGAACAAGATTGATAACATTATTAGTGGACATAAATCCCATTCAGGATCATATAGCTGAGCAGTAGGGGGCGTGGCTTCATTCTCTGGGTCATCTGTGACCATGGCAACCTGAACTAGCATCCAAGCAGATTCTATTTGTGAGACTCAATCGAACCATTTGTGAGCCTCGATCGGACATACGAACAACGGTCATTTATGTATAACCACTGGACAGGTTACATATTTGTTTCCACGGGAAATCTTTAACTTTGGATTGTATGATAGGGTGAAAATAGATATTGTGTTTCGCCAAACTTATGTCAATGATCTCTTATCACATTTATTCATATATAAACCTGTTAATTCTCTCATCCCCCAACCACACACACACATCCCATCTATTGATCTGAAATTATAGATTATTCTCACATTCTTAGAGCTAGCACATGTACTCGATATGAACAAATCTATATGAATAACACTGAAGAGTTCATACGTGACACATGCAGCACTGGACATTATTTATTACACGAGAAAAAATATAAAAAATAAAATATCTAATTCTCATTCATTTAGTGCTTTGCTTTACCTCAAGAATATATCACGCTTCTAAATATAATTGCGGGATGGTAAAACATTTTTAAACATTCATGGAAGAGTCATTGGTGCCACCATATTCCCGATTATTCGAATAAGCATCAATAGCGGACTGATGCTTGCTTTATACACAGGATGATCTCATTAGTTCAGGGGTAAAACGAAGGGTATTACTATTAGCAATAAATCCATGGGGAAAGCCGCAATAAAAGCTACCCACGACTAATTGGATATCTTTCTCCTTCCCTGACCTTACCATGGGACCATGTCTTTTTACAGTGGCCCTTTCTGCCAACCATTGATTGATGTTTTAGGGGCAGCTGGGAAGGATTTAAATCAATACAAAAGCCTTCCTCAAATCATTAACACGATCTCACTGTTACCTCCCCACCTATTCCCAACGGCTATTGACAATGCGTTTAGTGCCGCTTTGACTAGGCCAACTCTCACTCCATTTATTTCTTCTAAAGCCCCTGCCTCATCTATCTGCTCTACTATAAAATCAACGATTCCTTTCGTTACATTTTAATGCTATTTTAGTTCTATTTAATGGTTCTGCACTGAAGCTACTTTAGCTTGAACAAATAAGACCCAGCATGAACAAGGGTTTTTTGCATCTGGGATAGAATGTAATCATCTCATAATTGGTTCCAACGTTTAATAGGAGATAAGCAATATATATTTCCTATACGGTTCTGAAAGAACCAGTCATAATCGTCTAAGACTGGGTTTTTGTAGGTCAGAATCTGGTACAAGTATTAGACGTTCAAATGAGACCTTTCTGATGACCTTCTGAACCTGCACCATACCATTAAGGCTCCGTATCTTTACAGTTTCAGAAGCCAGACCAACAAAGGTTGGAGGACCATATAATATCCTTTTTCCAATACATGAAATGAAAAAGTCTAGATTAAAAGGTTATATGTTTGATATTTAAGAAAATAATCTTCTTTGTGTTAATAATACGTTAATATACCCAGAAGTCACATAAACATGACCAAATAAAAGCTGGTGTTACATCTTTAAGCCAAGCATTTACTCTCCTGTTCAGACAGCAATCAATCACAGTCCGCGTACGGAAGGGATCCAACTGCATGCTAATTGGCAGTGAAGGCACCGGAAGCCTCAGATCATGCGGATAAAGGTTCATAGCTGTTGGTGAGTATTTCTGTTAAAGCTGCATTCTCAGCTATTGTGACAAAAATAGTGTTACCCATATTACGGGTTAGAATTACTGAATTTATCAATATTCTGCTGCTGTTATAATTATGTTTATACAAGAATTTGAAGTCGAATCGTCTGAGAGAACAGGCCGCCTGTGAGCGATAATAAGTGAAGCCAACACAGGAAAGGATTTCAGCGGGTCTTCATATAAATGTGGACGTTTATGGAGCCATGCAGTTATGAACATTGCCCTTTACAGCGCTATGCAAATGCTCGATTTAGTCAGTACTGCTGCTGCGATAATTTGTGGAGAAGTATACAAGTATGTTGACACTCACTATGGCAGGAAAATGGATTTTTGATATGTTATGACTCTTTTTGTTACCTTTAAAACAATGGATGGAAGCCAATTAATCCACAGCAGGCAATGTTTTCATCAACAAAATCAACCCACTGCGACGGCGCCATTTACTATTTTTCCGTTTCCGCTGAGGCAGCAAAACATACCTAACTGAAGGGGTTTTAACGACGCCCCATTGGCTAATACACTGTTGTTGTAACTGAGACAGCTTTGCACAACTTATTTTCATTTACATACTCGGTCACTGCTAGGTCACTGCACGTGTGTAAAGTCTTGAATATATAATATACTGATAGAAATACTACCACTTCTCTGTACATTCTGCACAACCTATCTTAAGAATGTACTTCGGCTACAAGCATCAGAAATGCTAGTTTCATAGGCATTGGTTTATCATTCTATCCCAACAAGCTAAAGAACTTTGAACATAGACATAGCAGTGGGCAAAAAAACATTATATTTTACTTTGCTGTCTAAACATCCCGAATAAAAAAATTGTCCTGATATCATCTTGGCTATTGGATGACCCTATTATAAATTTTACATATCTATAGGGTCGTTTTTGATGACGAAAACAACCAAACAAAATGCAGGTCAAATGACATCTAGACTTGTTGGAAAAAATGAAACAAAAAGTAGAAATTCTTTGGCCAAAGTTTACGGATAGTGTAGGTTCATGTAAGATTATCAGGAGATATTGTATACCTTAGGCTTGAGAACCGAGAAGAGTTCAAATTGAAACTCTGGTGTAACCGTTTGCTTGATTAAAACGTTAAACCTTGACGAACCAATAACAAAACCAATACGTAGACCATATATGTTATATATATATGTTATTTGAATAAGAAGAATGTGTAAGCAGTACAAATAATTTATAAAAGTAAGATGAGAAGAGCTTGGGGAAGATATCATTTTCTCTCGGTAAATGGAAAGATACACTCCCACACTCACACAATTGATTTGATCCGGATTCAATGATTATTTTAAGTATCCATGACAGTCTAATATGATCCTCATATTATATTAACTGTCCATTCGAGCAGACTCTTGTGAATAAGTAAAATGGGGACCTTTTCAAAATAAGTAAATTTAAAAGGAATAAAAAAAGGAAAATACAGCTACAATTTACGGCATGATTAACTTTGATCAAGTAATCAATCAAAGCGGACGATCTAGTTTGCAATTTCTCGTAGATGGAAATAAAACCGGGGTAACTCTTCCTAATGTTACATACATTTGACTCATATAAAATATTTCTTTTGCAATACAAAACCACTATTTCAGTGAGCACATAACAATATTGTCAAATGTAACCTGAATAAAAACTCAAATAAACTTAAATAAGTGCCGCTGCTCTAGGATTGTACTGGGCGACAAAAAGCTTTTAGGAAACCAACATTTAACACCGATTGGCCGGTACTTTAAGATTCTGACGTCACTTCCCTCCTTTGTGTGATCCAGGTGTTTTAGAATTCCCTCAAGAAATTGTCTGCCTTTGCTGGTAGAAAAAAAGTCTTTTACTTCTAAGAAAACTGATCGGGTGACATGAGAAAAAGGGCCAATGTTGAAACAACGCGGGAAAGCCACAAAAATGGATCAATGAGAATTAGGCTTTGGTAATCTTCTTCCCATCCATTGTCCCCTTGTCAGAGTGACTACAGTCAATTCATCTTCATGAATACAGGGTTTGGAAAGCTTAATTGACAAATTAATACATGACGGATTGTAGGAGAATACACCTTAATCGAAGAGGGCAGGTTTCCTGAAGGAAACAATGGTGTATGTTGATAGCAAGACACGTTTTAAATACTCCAGTAGAAAGAGCGGATCTATATCTATTAAAGGGTGAGTTTAAAATTAAGCAACGATTTGTATTCAATAATAGTGGATACACTGCTGGGAACTATTTATGTTAAGCAAAGGCAGCAACCTTGTGGCAAGGAGAGGATAAAAATGATCAACGTATCCAAGTATGAGATGTTTGTTCAATGATATCATATTGATGCGTTGAACGAATGAATCATTCCTAAACTTTATCTTGTTGAAAATCTTTAGATGAAATTGCCCCAGAACGTCTCATGTGTCTGAATCGTGTATTCAATATTTATTTCCCAAGATATCTCTAGAATATGAGAGCAGGCAGTACACGTATGAAACCCATTCCCTATGAGTTATGTACTGCTTGGGTAATGTTGTTATTTGAATCTGATGGTGAGTTATTCATCGAAACATTATTAAGCCGGTATCAGATTCTTAAAGGATAATAAACATTTGTCCATTGCGTAATCAATTTGAACACAGAAACACGACGCGCTGTTATCAGCCAATGAATTTCTATTCTCTGTAGAGAGAGACAGCAATCTTCACAAAGCTAACTACACTGAAACCCCCTATCAGCATGCAGTTGAAATTGAATAAATAATGTGACCACCGGGACTTCTTTTTACTCAATTTTATTTGAGCTTAAATTGTAAACAACTGATTAACATATCGATCGTCTCATGGATTGTTCTAATGGGAATGCATTAACATTAATTCTCCAGTATTTGATCAAATGGAATCGTTTTTGGTTCAAGGCCATACAAAAACATTTTGTGGGAATGACAGGTTCGTTTCTCTGATAAAAAAGATGAAATGATGCAGAATTAAGTGGTCAGCCTGAATGGTGACCCCGCATGTTTCCTGATCTCCTGTTTCCTGATCTGAAAATATGAATCTATACGAATCTAAGCATGTGGTTCCAGAAAATTTCAACCCAAAAGAATTATTCATGACCGGTCTGACGGAAGGATTTACAAGCTTTGAAACAATTGCATCGGCACCAGAAAGTTACATCTTCAGAGACCATTCACAGAACTGACAAGAAAATCAATAGTCATATCAACGCCCCCAATACGCCATCTGCGAGAGACCATTAAGCATTTAAAATGGTTCAATGCAAATCTGCGATAAAAATTAACTCTACATCCACAGGTACCACTTAACGTACTTAACCCTTGAGAAAAGATAGTCATGCAAAATCTCTTAATTTGTCAAATACTTCTGTCGTCAATGTCGAAATAACCATAGAGGATATAAAGTCATTATAGAATATCGATATGATAATGATTATAAAATATACTAGTCATTTTGTTTTGACGTGTCATGAAATAGGCTGAAACCGCCAACATGTGCATGGTTTAGACTGTCTGCAACTGGGGCCTGTTGTATACGCTATGGAAAGAAAATATGTGCGTGGAAATTCCTGCCTTTAATACTTCGATGGGTAGGAATAAAAATGTATTGTGTGTATAGACTCTTCTTGCCAGCTGGGAATGACACGTAGGAAGGAATTATTTTTCTTCCTACAAGCGAAGGAATACCCATCACAAATTCCTCCCCTTTAGCTTATACAACAGGCCCCGGTATTAGCATTCTGCCACTGAGCATAACCTTTACGTTTTCTTGGATTTCAATGTCTTGTGTCCTATATAATACCTCACACTAAATAAATACATTGAAACTGTCGCCATATCGTCACACTTTCACTGTTAGAATTTCTTTGTTAGGATTTGTAATCACACACAAAGAATTGAAACCATTTTGTGTGTCATGCCCATTACTATAGCCCCTTCCCTGTCCCTGATAACACTAATAATCACTACTGGACAAGTAGAGGCAAGACCATTTCTTACTACTCCGTCTGTTTTTCCTCCGCCCTCTCCATTCCCCAGGAGGTTTACCCAAGGTAAGAAGCCATCGATCTCTTTGGCTACTCTCGACTCTACATATTCAACACATTTTTGGTGAAATTCCTGGGCAACTTAGCCTGTGTCTAGGTCTGGTGATAGGAATATGTCCTGACCCTATGGGAACTAAACAGCATAATACCAACCTATAATGACTATATAATTATGTGTTATTTATCATAAAACGTAGAGTCTAACATTTAATTTCATATGTTACAGACCCAGATCTAGACACTAAATGTCACGGTAATAATGGGTATGAATGACGTTTGCTACCAACTATTTTCTGTAAGCCCTATATTTAATACCAAAATCCAATGTGAAAGATATTTCTGCAGAACAATGGAGAATTGGTATTCTAAGGCATAAGTATTTCAGCACATCATTGGACACACGACAAGAAAAGCATGAGAGCCCACTTGTAAGTTCCACTTGTAAGTAAGCATATATTATCCAATCCCTTCCCTTTACTACCTTTACTCCCTCCTCGGTTGCGCCCAAGCCATCTTCTAGCCTTCATGTGACAATCGACACATGTTGACAGTGTGATTTGACGCCAATGCAATAGGGTTAGTGTGTCCACCATTCCTCCTATAAAGGTCATTATTACACCCAATATCTCAATGACTCCTATAGCGGATACGAGTCCCGTAAAATCATGGCAAATCGCTCCTCATTTTCCTCCATTTCCGACCTATTCACATGTCAGGACGTCCGCACGTTACGACGTCTGATCATTATGGGATTGGCGGCATTGATATAGACCCGTCCCCATCGGGTCACGAGGGCACAGTTTCGGGTTACATTTGTGGGTGCAACAAAGCTGTCCATTGCCAAATAAGGGCTAGGCATTGTGCCACTTTGATTACCGATTCAAGCATTACAATTCATGGTAATCCTTCTTCAAATATCTGTTTTTTTCAAAATTTGTTGGTGTCCGATACAGCATGACAAATGACAACATTACCATTGCTACCATACATCCTCTACTTAATACCATGGAATACAGTATCATGTGAATCTTTTTGATGCTACTAATTTTATTGATTTTGTTGATTTTATTGGTAATATATATACTGCAACGTCACATCATATTTGTTCATATTCATATAGTATTATAGCATGCAGAGTGGAGAGTTACAGAGTGTATGTTTAGCCTTCAGACACTAAGGTGTCAATAGCAGCAGAGTATTAATCATAGAACTATACAAAACTGATTACTCAGAGTAATAACCAATGCTGTATGACTTTTTGGAAACTATAAAAACATGGTGTTGATATTTGATAACTTAAGTTGAAGAGAAGCATATATATTATAACATATTCACAATTATTATACAATTGCGTCTGATTGAACTAGAGGCTGAAAGTGATATATGTAGGTGAACGTCAATTATTTGAAGAAGCCAAATAATGATATCTCTATAAGACCAATATGCTTTGTTGTCATATTTAAATATGACCTCTGACAAAATGACAACTAAAATATTATGCAGAATTTCACTATTGTCTCAAGCTTTCTTTAAAACAGGTTTGGATTGCGATCCTGCAACTTGTCCAGTGCAATTGTGCTTACCTCACCCGCCACAGGAAAGGAACAAAATGTTTCCAGACTTTCTAAATCTTAGCTTTTTTGGTAGGACGACTTCATTTCTGTGTGCATTATTGTCAACAAAGCATTATAAAATGACAAAAACTCCCTCAGACTTCCTCCCTCAGACTTCGATCTCCTGTAAATGATTGTCCAATGTTAAATTTAACTCACGTGTCTATTTGGTTTACGAACTAATGACTGTCAATAGTACAATTATTTACATAATAATCCCTGGAAGCCATACAATAAATACACCATCAGGGAATGTGGATCGAAATTAGCTAAAAGCTCAGATGACCCCCATTCTAAAATCGTGATGAAGATTCGGTAGCTATTCAGTTGGCCAAAGCCCCTCGTCCCACACACTCAGTTCAGCTGAAGCCGGTGAGCCACATCAAGGATTGTGCTGGTAATGAAGGCTGGCATCTCACGCAGTCTGAAATCCCATGTCCTTCCATGAATAATCCAGCTGATACCATTCTATTGTGTTTCTTTGATTTGCACCTAAATTACCTCGACTCACCCAAAATGAATCATCCAGTCGTACACTCAAAGAATATCATCGACTCTCAAACATTATAAAACGAAAAAGTAAAGAATGTTTTTGAGAACATTCATCAATTTGAGGATGCAGTTTGCATTTGCGCTGCATGCACTGGCCCCGCATATTAACGACTAGGAACAAGCTTATGCAACAGGCCTCGATGGCCTTTGTTCTATAGCTAGTTTATGAACTAAGGTTGATCCAGGCACACACGACTATGGATATTGCAATGATTGACAGGCTGTTCTCACTCTATCATCACAGTTGAATGATCTGAATGATTCTTCATGATTTCATTATTTGTTACCAACTATACCCTCACTTTTCGATTTGGCGGTTCAATGTTAAAATTGTTCAGAAGTCAATCAGACGGAGGTAATTACGATGAGAAGGGGTTAAATAATATGAAACATGACTATCTCGAATTAGGTTCAATTGGTTAAAGAGGGGAAATGTTAGATCATTTCTTTGTAATTAATCCTATCTAGATTCCAATCATATTGTAGTTTAATTTTTGAAATAGCAACGTATGAAAACAACCAAGTACATAAGTGAGTGAGTGAGATTGGTTGCTTTACGCCCTTATCAACACATTTAATATGATTATATCAAGGGCGGGAGAGCTGAGAGGGAGGCAGTTTATGATCATACCCAGGAAATAGAGATAGAGAAGAAGGGAGAGGGTGACAGAAAAGAAACAGAAAGGCACTTTATGGTCATACCCCCAAGTACGGTACATAAGTCTTATGAGTCTTTTGTAATTAATGTTTAGAATTGTGGGAAACAAAATAATACATACAAACACTAAACATTCCATGTATACCAATAGTTTTATTTCAATAATTGGAGTGAATAAGAAAAATGCCGCAGATACACTTCCTGAACAGATATTATAATGATGTTATTTTATCCTATATATCCTCTACTTTGATGGTCACATGTCAGTAGGATTAGGCTTCGTGTCAATCAAAAACGAACTGGATCAAGAAGGACTTTACGTTTGCATGTCAATCAAGACATGACTTTATTGCTATTTCTTTCTACATCATGACCCCGGGTTTATTGTTAGTAGTCCCTAGGCTTAACGAAACGAAAATAATTTACAAATCAAATAATTATGGAGCCACAGCATGAGGCGAAATTGGGTCAGTTGAAAAGGACCTCTAAAAAATGCAACACCTATTGTTTTCCAGTCCAGTTTCCATCAATTGGCACATTGAAATCTAGGGTCAATGATTAGCTTTTGTAAATGTATTGAAACCTCTCTCAGATTCTTTAAAGTTATTCTTGTTTATCAACTAGTTTATACTCGCATATCGGCCGACTGATCAACACATTAAACAATCTTCAAATTAGGTATTTCGGTGTGTGTGTGCATTGTTATGCATGACAAATACACTTGCATTGTCATATATGACAAATATATAACAAACAGTTTGTACAGACATCAAAGATTCATCAACGTGTACTTTATAGTATTTATATAATACAGAAAATAGTGTATAAATCATTATACATGTATCTATATCGACTGCGTCCAAGCACTTCAAGCTTATCAAGTCAATTGATGGGGCTGATGATGAAATGAATCAGTTTTATTCAGGCTTTGTACATCCCTAAGCATTAATTAATATGCAAAATCGTAATCCATGTCTGGCTTGCCTACTGTTTCCGCATCCTGTCTTAATCCTGTCATGAAATGAAGTGATATGTCATGCACTGTGGCCCATAGAATCCTTCCTTTTTTGTCGTATGTTAAATAAGAGCTAGGGATTAATTCCAGTTTTTTTTTATCAAAATATTAGTCATATCACTTATCAGTGTGTTCTACTCCAACTTAATTCTCAAGGGCAACTACCCGACAAGAAATTATTTCTAGATCTTCTTAAAATGCGAAATATCAAATAATATTGCTGGAACAGGTGCTATTCGAAGGGAAACCGTGATTAATAGGTACTAGATCTATGTGTTCCACCTGCAAACCGTTTTGTGTTCTTTTTACATCGGAGCTAGTAATAAAGTTCCAAATGTTTCATACAATATGCTCGATTGTAGGTAGAATACTTTTTAGTATGTCGAGTGTGTAATAGTAAACTATATATATCCCACATGGATAGCGAGTCATTTATTGACAACATACATCACCACCGATAGATCTAGATAGCTGAAGTGCATTCTCTGGTTTTGGTAATTTTCTGGAAATGTAAATAATCAATTCTTGAAGATAACTTTAGGTGAATATGAACCTCCAAAGTGATAAGGTACATTGAAGGCTTTAATCGATCAGGGTTGTGTTATGTCATGCTGTGCTGATCTATATTTGAGGGCGTAGCCACCAAGCTACCTGGCCAATAGGATGAGCAAGCGTTAATCCTAGGACACCCTATAAGTGACAAGACCTTTCCCCCCCCCCCTCCCCCCCCCCACACACACCAGACCTTGGCCTGCTGTACTTTTTACCCCGGACCTCTCCCACTAGGACCTTCCCTAGGACATTTTCCCCTCTGGGACTTCCCCCTATACACATTGAATAACTTCTAGTGCAAAAAGGTTGGAAACAGCACCAAATAATTATGATAAAACACTTTCTGTTAGATTGGGCTTATCATTGTGGATGCAGGTCATGCCTGATGCACATAATTATACGGTTAAAACCGGTGCAAAACCATGTGAGAATCGGCTTAGTGGATAAGGGTCTTTATAGATATGGCGCTTGGGCGTTTCATCACAAGGGGTTTGAAAATAAAAAAAATTGCCTTTTTTATTACACAGGGCATTATATTTTAGATTCCCAAAATGTATATAATCATCTAAATAATAGGACTATATATTTTTATTTATGTGTCTAAAGTTAATATAATTGTACAGGCATAGATATGCTTGGCAGTAATATCACATCATTACTCCCCCATCGGACAAACATTTCCCATCTAATGACTCCACACTGTCAGGTTCCCCCTTGTGTTGGTTATGTATATGTATAATGACGCAATATTGTGCAATAGATACGAATTACGATTTATTAAATGTTAACTAATTACTCAAGGGATGTAATATATAATAATTATACACTTAGAGTACCCAAAATTGATAAATATACATGCCAGGGTGGTGGGAGGGGGCGGAACTTCCTTGGGGGAAGGGTGTGTGTGGGGGGGGGGGGGGTCCAGGGGGCAGAAATTGGGTTTCCTTGATACTATACATGGTATCATCAAGATTTACGTAAAAACGTTTTATTAGGAATGTGGGGTGTCGATCCTTTGCAGACAATATCCGTATGAATTTACCAAATTCGCATATATCTTCCAGCTGCATCGAAAACAACCCAATAAAGGGGATAAAATAATGTTTATTATCTATCCATGCAGGTCTGCGCCAATAATACAGAATGTATGAACCTGATCGTTGCATGGGTTCTTATTTCGGCAAGGTTATTCGCCCACCATCTCTACTGAATGTTATCGCTATAGACTATAGACTGTAGACTATAGACTGTATGCAGTATATGGGAAAACACTAGTCTCGCTTTACATGTATAAAACATAAAAAAATATTTTCTGTTCCCGGTGAATATCAATGTCCCCTGCCACTAATAAGAATGTGTTCACATATATCATACAATACATGTGGATGAGGAATGAAGAGGATAAACCACTGTTTTTTGCACATTTTTTGTTTCCTTTTTTTCCGCATACATGTCTATATTTATTTCACCTTTGAATGTGGTGAATACACATGGCCCATTGACTTAGCCCTGAGAGTGCAACTCAGTCCTGAGACCGATATGACGGCTGTATCAGGCCTCAGGCTGATATGGAATGAATATAATTCTCCCACAATAACAGTATTAGTGCATATTAAGACAAAAATGACCAAGGGACATAGCAGGAAGTCATATCGTCCTGCGGCAGAGGTATCCGACCGCGGGTGCTATGCACCCTTGGTCAGATACCAAAGCCAAGGGACGATATGGATTTCCCGCTATGTCCTGCAGATTTTTTTGTATTTATTTCGCCATTACTTATTAAACTGTACTCAAGCATGACAGATTTTATTTACATCAATGTCTTTGTTTACATCATGACGCACGTCATGTCTCTCGTCATGACGCATCTGCATATTTCTATGCATCGTTTTTTCCGACCCGTGTGGGTCAGGACTATATTTTAGAATGCAAAATTATTTCATTCTGCACTGTCATGTACATTTATCTGGCTTAATGTTTTGAAGTAAATTAGTCTACTAAACATATTCCATCCTTTATTTTCTTAATTCTGCAACTCATTTGTGCGTTAATACTATTATTGTTGGAGAACTATATTCATTTCATACCAGCCTGAGGCTTGATACGGCCGTTGTATCGGCCTCAGGACTGAGTTGCGCTCTCAATGCTAATATAATGGGCCGTGCATATTGACCACAATCAAAGGTGAAATAAAAATGGGTTGCAAAATTAAGAAAAATTAATTGAATATATTTATTAGAGTAATTTACTGCAAAACAGTAAGTTAAATAAATGTACATGACAGCGCAGAATTAAATAATTGTGCATTCTAAAATATAGTCCTGACGCTCGCGGGTCAGGAAAAACTGCACTTAGAAATACAATTGCGTCATGATGGGAGTCATGACGGGCGTCATGATGTAAACAAAGATGTTGCTGTCTACCAAATGAAAGCAAGTTTAACTTTATCACTAAATCTGTATCTCTGTGTGTTGCGTTGATTTATTTTTCGCTCAACTGCTGACCCTAAATAATCATCAGAGAAAGACCCTGAATTCTTCAACATTGTTAAAGAACGACGGTGAAATAAATACAAAAAAATCCGCAGGACTACGTGGGAATTCCGTATTGTTGCTAGGCTTCGGTATCCACCCGTGTGCGCTACGCGCACTTGGACTGATACCTCCACCGCATGCCGATATGGCTTCCCACTCTGCCCCTTGGGCATTTTTGTCTAAATATTACTGCCTACTGTCTACATAATACATTTTATTTCACCTTTGAGTGTGGTCAATACGTACGGCCCATTGAGTTAACACTGAGAGCGCAACTCAGTCCTGAGGCCAATACGACGGCTGATATGGAAGAATATATATAGTTCTCCAATGATAATAGTAATAGCACATATAAATGAGTTGCAAAATTAAGAAAAATAATTGAATACATTTATTAGAGTAATTTACTGCAAAACAGTAAGCGAAATAAATGTACAAGACAGTGCAGAATTAAATAATTTTGCATTCTAAAATATAGAGGTTGGAAAAAACAGCGCATAGAAATACACCAATGCATCATGATGGCCGTTATGATGTCAACAAAGACGTTGATGTCAACCAAGTTGAATGTAAATTTAATAACAAGATAAATTTGTGATATTCGAGTAGATTTAATAAGCGAAATAAATACAAAAAAATCTGTGGGACATAGCGGGAAATCTGTATTGTCTCTTGGCTTTGGTATCTGACCACAGGTGCTATGCACCCTTGGTCGGATACCTCTGCCGCAGGACAATACAACTTCCCGCTATGTCCCTTGGGTATTTTTGTCTTAATATCTGTATGGATATAATCATTTGGGCAAATGGGGAAGTAATCCCTCTTTCTCTTATACAATATTTTCATGCATCCACCCTGGAGCACCTAACACAAGACAGGCAATACATCAAGGAGCAATAACGCCATGTAAAACATGAATATGACGTCATACCGCTACATTGTAGCGTTATAAATTGGCTGTTGGTCACCAGATGGGATCCAGTGGTGGGTGAACGTGAAGATAAATATGGGACAAATCCGAAGAAATGAGGTCAGCCATGGATTGTATCTATACCAACACTCGGAGGGCTCTCTGACGCTCCTTCTCACTGTAGCTAGAGGGCAAGTGGCTATTATTGTTTATTGATTAATTCATTCATCAAACTAGTCTAAGTGCAAATTCCTACCATCCACAGATTGTCATAGGGACGAATGGCTGATTTGGTGTTAAGTAAAGAAATGGCGACACGTCTTCTTATAATCGCCCATTATTCGTTGAATGGATTTGCATCTCCCTATAGTATTTACAATATAGGCCAGTTCTCCATGAGCAAATAGTTTGGAAACAAGCAAGCTTAGATAGAGGGGAATTTTGAAGTGCACCTTCAGATTATTGTCAATCTGCATGTAATACATTCTTAGATGGTGTCATCGTTACTCCAACTGCAACAGTTGAAATACACTAGCTCCTCCAGTGTAAACGCCAGCATCCCTAAATCAAATAGAGCGTCTAATGCTTAAGCCTTAACATTCCCATATGACCTTAATCTCATACTCAAAATCGCAAAAATGTCAAAATAATGATCAGACTTTATAGATGCAAACCTCATATATGGGCATGTAGCAAATGATCATTAAAACATTCAGTAGGGCATATCATAGTTTCAGCTTAATTACATCTTGGGTCTGTATGAATCTATCTATTCCGTATGAATACAATTTTAAGTGAAACAACCTCTATATCTTCTGTCTCAAGGAACAGCTAACAGGACCTCTCTGGCATGCATTTCGATGCGTACTCATTTGATTGTAAGATGTCAGATCTTGCCTGAGAGGTGAATGATAGCATGTCCTGAGGTAAATCCATTTGTGGCGTGTGGCATACATTATGTGAGGTAACAGGCAAATGTACCATACGAGGAGAGTAGCTACCCTAAGGAGGTCGGGCATTTGTGAGAAGTATGCAGGTTGAAATCAGGCTCAATATATGATTCAATATCAAACCTATCATTTTACCACCTGTATGCAAATATCAAATTATGATTTTCTCGTCACTTGATCCACGATATTCTTCTTATTCAGATTTCAACACAGCATCATGTATCTTGATTCGGCACGTAACTCTGATCTATATTTCGCTAAATGGAACTTGCGTTACCAAACCCTTTCCTCACGAACCCAATCCAACATGCCCCCCGGTAATCTCCTCGACTAGCTTCGACTTACAGTTCAAGACACCACACATACTTATTCATGGAGGGTGCGCAGTTATGCCATCCTCTACCCAATTTACACCCCTGATGGATCCCGTAGACTCAGGGCTTAGAGGTCACAAAATCCACACATGCCATAAGTCCATGTGGAGTCATGACCATGCTGGTCCATATAATATTGAAATGGTGGGATGAAAAATTAATATACCAATAAGGGAATTTGCGGGTTTGTCAGATTTCACAATGAGTTTGTATATCAGAGGGAAGTATTTGGTTGAATTGAGGTGACCAAAATCATAGCAAATAAGTACAACTATTTTGTCATTAAAGTAGATTTGCATGTGGAAACCATCGTACCCCACCAAGCAAATTGGCAGTATATGACCTATTAGGCTATATCTGGGTACTCTGCAGCTGCCGATAACTGTGAATGAACAACAGGGAAGGAAAGGATGGCCTTAACCACCATTACAGGTAGTTTTATTATACCATAAACAGATACATAATAATCAATAAAGAAAAAATTTCAATGGTGCGTGCGATCAGTTAGGGATCAGGAGAGCAAGTGAGGGGGGATGGAACACATTGTTGTGGGAAAGGAAGGGTCCCATTATGACGTCGCCCAGAGCATTGTTGTTGTTGCGAAGGGGGCGTGGCCTAATGAGGACGTTGCTTGGCGTTGCCGGGCGTTGCTTGGTGTCGTCCCAATATACCCGGTGATGAATCACCTACACATATCTGGGTACTCTGCAGCTGCCGATAACTGTGAATGAACAACAGGGAAGGAAAGGATGGCCTTAACCACCATTACAGGTAGTTTTATTATACCAAAAAAGGCCAACCCGAAGTCACAGTTGTGAAAGTTGTTCCGAAATGAATGAGTCCACCTTGAGTTTTGTCTCCATGGACGGGGAAATATAAGAATTGACGCACGATGAACGCCAATTCCCCCGAGCTTTGATGTCAGACATCGAAGAACCCACTGATGCCATGTAAGTTGCGCCTCCTCTACGTAATGATTGAGGAGAGAAGACACCAGATAACTTGGCTCTAGCACAACAAGTCTGAAGAAAAAGTTTAAACTCTTCGTAAGAGGGATTAGCCCTGGATTTCGTAGAGAATAGGAGTGTCTCTGAAGATAATCTGTGAGATAACACATACTTCTGTAGCCAGTATACCGCACACAGGGTGAGATCCTGAAGTTTCACGACAGGAATACTGAAGGGGGATGTAGACGTCTTAGACGAGTTGACAGACAATACCATTCCCCACGAGGTAATGCAAACATCTTTACGTCGAAGAACATGGGGGGAGGAGACGATGTGACCTACCCTCAGCAGGGATCTGAAGAGGAAGAGTGTCATCGCCCAGAGGACACACTGGCGGGAAGAAGAAAAGTCCACTTGCTTGTGCATCTGCAACAAGTGAATTGGCAGGATGGGATCCGAAGGGGTCGGAGAAGATCCAGGTAGACGGTTGATGCCGCGAAGAACACATTTGATTGATGGATGTGACATAGCAGGGCACTCAATAAGACGTAGTCTGGCACCAAATACAACACCACACAAATACGTAGTTACTGATGAACTCTTCATAAATGTGGAGAGGTAGGCAGCGTACATACACATCGCGTCTACTGACACTGGAGACCCTGGGATATTGTACTTCTGAAGAAAGTCAGTAAACGCCTTCCACTGGCGGTGGCGTTGCACTAGAGTCGATGGGGCCACCGAGTTCGCTTGTAGAACCGCTACCCTGTCCATCCACCTCTCTAGGCCTATGTAAATGTGAAGAGACATAGGATGAGAAACAACATAAGCCAGCTTCACGTAATGTAGAAAAGTCACAACTCTCGCCCATATATGGGAGACGAGAAAGATAATCCGCTACCACATTATTCTTTGTATTAATATATGAGGGGCATAGTTCAATTCCATATATAAATGTGATCCAGAATAGTTCGTATAACCACTGCATACACGTTTTATTGCAGCTAATGCCATTGGTAAGCATGGCCACCACTTGAGTATTGTCTATGAAACATTTAACACGGTGACCCCTGAGCTCCTCTTTCCATCTCTTAACACCAAGTAGAACCGGGTACAACTCCTGGACATTTATGTTATCATGTTTCAAATTTTCACAAGGTCCAGAGGCAAGATGATGACAGTTGGTATCTTCCCAAGGGATACTGTGGTGTTTGAATGGGCCAGCTATCCAGTCACCACCTAAGAAAATACCGAAGCCTCGACTCGAGGCGTCGGACACCATAGGTAACTCATATTCAGGTCTGGAGAAGAACCCTATACCATTAAACACTTTGCAGAAGGAATTCCACCATCTAATATCATCCCTGAATGCATCAGAAATGGCAGATCTGGATAGACGTCTAGATAATAACACTTTATACAGGTCGAAGAGCCGCCTGCAGAAAGTTCGCCCGCCCCTGAAGACTGAAGAACAGTGGGCGAGGTAACCACAGAGACGTTCAAGGTCCTTCTTGGAGATATATTTGGCATCCTGAACTGTTTGCAGAACGACCCTGAGTTTCTCCAGCTTTCCTTGTGGCAAACTCAAAGTCATATTGGATGCGTCGATTTCAAAGCCCAAATAGGTGCACACTTGGCTGGGGGTGGTCACTTTGTGCCAAGCTACATAAAATCCGAGGAAGCGAAGAAGGGCTATGAGGGAATCACGGGCATTAGCACAGGAGGACAGGGACTCAGTACATAGGAAGAAATCATCCAAATAATTTACCACACGCACATTGAAAAGATTTAACATACATTCGGCAATCATGGTAGAAATACGATCAAAAATGTAAGGGCCAATTCTGAGCCCGAAACACAGTCTATTGTCTGTTAAATATTCTTCCTTTCCATTGATAGTCCATCTAAAGCCGCATAGGGTCCTGTGGTCCGGATTAATAGCAACTGCCCTGTAAGCAGACTTAATGTCGACTACGCTCATGTAATAGCCTAATTTAACCATGTCAGTCGCCATGTCAATGTTATTGTAAGAGAAGTTACGCACTAATGAGTCGCAGTGAAAATTGACTGATTCTTGGTCCGGACGGGAACAGTCGGTGATGGGTCTGATCCCACCATCCGGTTTAAAAATGGCTCCGAGAGAGTGAATACACTTGGGCTTAGAATCAACAATAGAAATACACCCTTCAAGAAGTTCGTTCTTAACAATATTATCCATCTTTACACGAGCTTTATCTTCTAAGATTGAAGAATAATTAATACAGTCGTACGCCTCTACCGGCGAATCAACTACATCGACACCATCAATAACACCATTAAATACATCTACATAGCGTTCAAATACAGAACATCCCTGGTGGAATAGAATAGCCGCAAAACGGCAAGGTTTAAGTTGAACAGATAATTTATCAAGTCGGTGTACACAATCGCAGTTACCTAGAAAGCAGCTACTAAATACATCAACAGAACGACCGTTCTTAGATACAGGGGTAGAGAATATGGATAATTCAGGTGAATCAACACTATTACCGCAACAAAATTTTCTGACAGCATTGCAGACGTTCACGTACTTACAGTTACTATCGCAAGTTGCAGTATAGTCGATCAGGAGGGGAGAATCAGAAGGGGTATCATCCGACGAAACACTATCTTCGGCACACACATAGTCACAGGCATCCATGTTGCCATCATAACACACCTCATTTACAGAAGAGTCGCGCACCGTAGCAACCACTTCGCTCGGTAAACAATAGGTGTCAGCACCCCTCTGATTCTCCATCGCATCCTATTTGGTGACCTTAGTAGATCCACAAGCCTTGGCACCATGATCTGTCGAGGCACATGTCGAACAACGGTGAGGATACTCACATTGAGCTTTGGAGCACCCACCCGCATTAAATTTGAAGCAGATCCTAGTAGCACTGTTGGACGAAGCCTTGGAACCCTTGGACGAAGATGCAGACTTGGAAGAGACAGCTTTTCGGGAGTTCTCGTAGGAGTAGTAGCGCAGAATTTCTTCTTGCTTGACCTCGTTGAAAGCAGGGAGCCCCTTCTTGTTAGCCCTAACTCTCACCGCTTGGTCATACAGTAAGGAGGCCTTGAGGGTATACATTTGGGAAGCGTTCTTTTCCGTCATGGTCACCACATGCGACAGAACACCAGACAATTCTTCATATGGTCTACAATCAACAACCATCTTCTCTAGCATGTGCAAGGACAACAACAACAAATTGTCAAATGTTTCAATCGTCTCACCCTTATCTAGGTGCTGATCCCTATCAAATGGGCCCACTCGCTTCCTTGATGAACTGCGACGACGACGGCCAGAGGTAGAAACATTATAAATCGAACTTTCCCTACTCGGGGACCTGTCAGTGTGATCATCACGAAGTGCAGACCTGGAATTACGGAACTTTATCTCAGAATCCGAAGAAGAAGCTTCAGAAGGATCTGGAGATGTTGTCTTCTCGTTGGCACGTTTCTCTAAACCTTCCACGGCTGACAGTATCTTGCCCATCATGCCCTCAAGACCAGCCACTCTTTCGGTAAGCACCGTATTTTTCTCACCTTCTACCGCCTTCACCTCTGCAATGAGCCGTCTGTTGCATAACTGGCCAGTCGGAGGCTCATGAGCATAACCGCAGGGCTCACATTGCTTTGCTTTACCCATCTTGATAAAATTCCACACAATCGATCCAACAAATAACCAATTTCAATGGTGCGTGCGATCAGTTAGGGATCAGGAGAGCAAGTGAGGGGGGATGGAACACATTGTTGTGGGAAAGGAAGGGTCCCATTATGACGTCGCCCAGAGCATTGTTGTTGTTGCGAAGGGGGCGTGGCCTAATGAGGACGTTGCTTGGCGTTGCCGGGCGTTGCTTGGTGTCGTCCCAATATACCCGGTGATGAATCACCTACACATATGTCTCTCAAAAGCAGTAAGCTCTATAGATTTTAGTTATTCTGGCTGAACGTGGAACCGATGCCTACACACATTTGCACGATTCTTTAGTTTTCGTAGGGTTAAATAATCACCAAGGTATAATATTCAGATAAATTATATATGTTTAATTAAAATGGCCTCGCTTGATTTTCATGAACAAATGATTGAAGGACGTGCCGCCTGCTTTTGAGTGCTGAAGTCTTCCAGTTGATATCGCGTTCACTTATAGGTGTACCCAATATCATAATGAAGCGTGCAAATTCATGACCCATTTTGGGTTACAGTCATGCTACCCACATTACTTAATCAGACCATACTCCAAAACTAGGTCTAATGCTTCGTTTAGAATCGAAATGAATATGACGACTGTAAACAGGTAAAATAATATTGAATATTTCCGAACAACGAATTCTGAACTAAAGATCACAATGAGGAAGTTCTCTGCACTGTTAATAAGTCAAACTCTCACCTGTACCAACTACAGGTTATACAGCACAATTATGTTTAATATAGACCTGGTATTAAAATACGGACGCCTCTTGGGGCAATGCCATTGCCATAATAAATGAAGGCATAGGTGGATGGAGCATCTGACACCTAAACTAAAGAAACTAATTGGTGCAATAGCATACAAAATTAAACTGACATAATTTAGTTTGCCTCTTTCATTCGGCCGCTGCCATACCGCAGGCTTGATGATGTATTATTATTCGCTGCCTTGAAAGTAATGGGGCTACAATCACCTTAGGCAGACACTAAAACGAGTAATAACCTGAAATTCATGTTGGTGCACTCTACATAATCCCTCGAATTCGCCTCGGGATTATGCACCAAACTGTGCAGCAGCAGTACCTTAATGCTGGGCCGAAGTGAGGGTATAGCCGATTTGAGGCCCGATTTGGGCTCCCGACCAGTCCCAGGATTTCATTTTGAAATCGGGGATGTATTCAGTAGTCGGGCGAATCCACGAATAGTCGGGGGCTTAATCGGTTGACTTTTTATTTAATTGAAACAAAAATGAAAAGAATTGCATAATTTGTATTGACACAGTGAACGACAGAATGAAGGAAGGTATGATGTTATCTAAATATCCAGAAAAAAATCCTAGTATAAAAACATCCCCGATTTCAAAATGAAATCATGGGATTCTGTGGGAGCCCAAATCGGGCTTCAAATCGGGTATGTGTGGGCCTAGTACAGCCGATTCCGGTTTGGGGAGAGGTCGGGAGACAAAATACTATAATCGGGAGTCAAATCGGCTTTGTGTGGGCCAAAAAAAACGCCCGATTTCACAGACAATTCCTAGGATTTCAGCGCCGACTGGTAGGTGCATCCCAAATCGGGCCATTTTTTAAATCGGGTTTTGTGTGTGCGGGGTTTTATACTATTAGCTATGGTCACGGTCTACTGACCTATTATATTAGATCGGCCTACGGTCAGGATTATTCACATGCTCAGTAAAGTGCTTGTTCTCGGACCAGAATCCAGAAGTTACATTGCATGTCTCTTCTTTATGTACCACTCATATTACTCATTCCTTAGACAAATAAAAGATTATCTTATACTTATTGCAATTGAAATTAATGTCCACAAAGATAATGACTGCCAATATAGTAAAATCATTATAAATCCACGAATGCTATGTCTTGAAAATTACACATTTTTTCACTATCCCCAAAGTATTGTTGCAACGGTTCTGGGCTATGAGTTACAGTGGACATCTAAACAAAAATGATCCCTGATGTCTTTTCATTGCTAATTTTTCTTGTTGTGCAACACATGCTTTACACATTTTTTAAGCAAGTGGAATTCACGATTAATACTTATTTAGAGAAATATAATCTTCTAATGAAATGGGAACCCCTTAGCGCTACTAACACGTCATTTGCACATGGAACTCTGGAAATATGGCTGCCACCAACCAGATAACAGCAAGTTTTTACACTTAGAACTGCCTCCAAACAAACTCAAAATATATTCATTTCAATGTAAGGATATAATAGGAGCTTTTCGGAATTTCATACCTTTTGTATTTTCCTATTCTATTTTGTGTGAAACTTTACTGTATGTTTCTTTGTCATTGATATTTATTTTGGAAGAGCATCTGTTTGCTGTATATAGTATTGTATTTTGGTTTAATAAAGGGCAACCAGAAGGCTCCATGAAATACATATTCATGTATCTTGTGGCAAAAGCTTCCGTTTAGCATACATTTGTTCAGTTTGCAATTTATCTCGGCGGCCAGGGAAAATGCACATTTTCCTCGAACAAAAAGGCTATTCTGATGGCAAATTCAAAACATAAATTTGGCCCACCCAAATTAGTAATACCATCAATCTTTGATTCCGTTGCACATAATCTAATGCATGACATAATTCCAAGACCTTCAGCTATGGGTTGAGACAATCCGCATGGGCATTAGATATTACCCATGGCCCTCTTGTTACGTCAGGGGTTTGTGCTGGGGTGTGATGAGAGAGAGGTTTTGCAATGGTTAATGCAATGCCATCAATAAAATATCCACATGCTTCCTACGAGTACGATTTATCAGGGAGTTCCCAAGGCGCTGTTTCTAGACCCTGGTCTTAAATCAAGGCGAGTGTTAATAATCCCATTAAACGGGAGGGGAAACCAGCAAAGCTTTAGCCTACTGGTAATAGGATGAGGTGAATTAACATGGAGAGTGGTGCTGTCGCTGGTGGTCTTATGCTTTCGTCGGGTTAACATGCAGATGATTCCCTCATAATAGAGTAATAAGCTACTTCATTCCGTATTTACTTCATACAACCCAATTTATTCCTTGATTGGACTCTATTGAAAGGAGACGTCAGAAAATCGAACGATCTTCATCGACTCTATAGCAGACTAAAACGAAGGCCAATGTAGAGCAAATATTTTATTTCTAAAAGCTACAATATCAATAGAAATGAATCAAATCTCTTACACATGCACGGGCAGCTGTGGCGTAAACTTAGTCTAGATGATATCTGATGGATAAACTGGTTTATGATGAAGTAATAATTGCTAAAAGATCGCATGTATAGTATATCCTAAGGCCGTTTTAAGTGGTCATTATAGGGGATCAAACAGCTTCATACATTTATCAAATGTTATTTATTGAATTGGAACAGCTTGATTTCAACTGCGGGATGTTTTTTTCTTATCCAAATATGAAATAATTAAAACTGAAATCCTCTGTCAAGTGACAGCTGGTCGCGTAAATCAATAGGTAAGCCAAGGTTAAATGTTTTGGCAATAGACACCCTCACAGCAATTACAAGCAATGTCTGTCATAGAAAATGAGGATAATCCCCCCCCCCCCCCGCCTGGGTGAAGCACATTACAATAAGTAAGTTGTCTCAATGCAGGGCTACGTATGCACCGAGATTGTTTGACATATAGTCATAACTTTTACCAGCAACATTCAGCTTTATTAGTAAATAGCATGTTGATAGGTGGTCGTACCTGCAGGGTATGAGGAAAGCTTTAGAGATCGGCCTCAGGGCTAGACAACCGGTATTTCCAAAGTAACAGAAGTTTACAACCACTACAAGCTGTCAGTAAAAACAATCATCGAGGCTAGAGATCGTGTATGCTGTATTTACAAAAGAACAATGCCTCCAGGGCTAATCCTTCGGATTAAAAGGTACTGCCTGTACAAGAGAAACCATCAAATTGATGATTGATGCACAACCGTTCTTAGACGTATGCAATTTGGGGACTTTGATATAATTTAACATTCGGTATCTGTCTCAAGTTATTTTTAATTGGACCACAATAAATCATAACCAGTATGTATACACCATTAACATTTAATGAGTAGAAAGGTGAACTAACAACAAACTCATAAGCCTTCCATACCTTACAGCTGTGCCATTGTGCTAGATTATGATAATGCAGAGCCTTTTTTGTTAGATTTGTTAAGATATTGCCTTATGAAAGTATCTAAGCGAGGGCAACATTTAAAATCTACGTATGTCGGAAGAAAGATTTGCGGGAACTATTTGTTGAAAAACGTAACATGGAGGCGACAACAACGACACACGTGCATGCAATTTTAGATAAAAACGATTAAAACAATTGGTGACAATTTAGTGGGTCATAATGGGAACTAAATTACACATCCACTTTCATTCATTCATTTTCATATCGAAGGCACTTCTATAGGCGAACCTAGACGTAATCTAAGACATTTCATTAATACACTAATACCATCTGTTCGATGTCGTGTTGGTCCCAATCATCCAAAAACATGACCATACCAAAAATGCAAAATATGGGCTCATTTATCCTCGTTAACACAATTTTTGAATGATAAAATTCTATGCCGCTTTCTCCAATCCTATTTTAGTTTGTCAGGAAGGCAACACAATTAAATCCATTTGGGCTTTTTTTCTGGTTTTCTGTCAGCGGCCCAGCGCATATTTTTGTAATCATACTTTCAAATCATAACTTTATCTCATTTTCTTTTTGATGACGGTGAATAAAAAGCTTAAACCTATAGGGATATTACAAATATGGTTCAGCATCAATGATCCCTTGAAATATAAAATAACACATTAAGTTCGGTTCATTACGTTAATAACATTGAAGGCGTTTCGCATTTTGTATCGCAAATCTGATGCTTCATTACAGTTTCTCCCCCTGGAATATCATTAAAGCCAGAGACTCAATCTGTACTGGATATAAAAAGGTCATAGGATACATTTTAACACGTCGTAACAACATTGAAGTTATGAAAACCATTATATTTGTATCTGCATTGGATCTGAATATTACATCTGCATTGCATCTGCAACCATTGAGATGAATAGTGAACAAGTAACAATTAGATCGTAAAACATTGTGAAAATTAAGAAAGAAAGAAGAAGAAAACCACAGAGAAGGACTGCTAAGTGTTGGGAGAATCATGCCTTTACTTGCAATAAGAGATGAAGTGATAAGGACAAAAAATATTTAAACATATAGATCTGAACATGTATCAAACCATTTCATAATCATCATAGTTGTTCATAAACCATAATGACAGAAATTCCTCTTCAAACTGTGCTTGGCATTATTTAGATCCTGCAATCATTCATCCCCTTTCATCCTTTGTCTCCTTCATGTATGTAAGAAATGTAAGAAATAGTATGACCTTTGAGAATACATGTTTCAATTACCTCAAGGGTCCCTTTGCTTTTTCCCATCTGTGTGTAACAAAGTAAATCACCTAGTTGACTACAGTAATTATACAATGTAAGGTTGATATCACAGAATCACTAGCCTACATTTACCTGTTCTAACTACTATAGAGTCTTTCATCATGTTCGTTCACTGCCTATGATACAAAATGTGTAGAATGTCACAATATAAAAATAGAGGGATCGTGATAGAGTAGCTATCATCACCGAGGTTAAACGCTGGTCGTTTATGTCATGCTCTAAGCTATGTTTAACAGCTATACTTAACTAGCGAATGTGAGCTTCATTTCTATCCACAACGCTGTACTAGCGGGTAATCGCCTCTAACATACAATAACTTATTCCAAGGAAACAATTGATAATCTAAAATTTGGGACTGGGTTTCTACTGCTCATCTTAGTGACAACAGCACGTTCATGCATGTTCAATTATATTCTATCCCTGTGTTAAATGATAATGTTCAACTCCATTAAAACGCACACACATGATAGATCTATATAGTTATAGTCATAGATTAATCGATATACAAATGAATAACATATTATGTACTCAGTTACCTGTATTCAGAATATATAAAGCTAACTTTCAATGTTTTGTTACTGTAGTTACGGCAGTACAATCGGACGATGTTCATCTAAACTATACTGAATAATATATTTCAGGCTGTACACACCGTCAACAGGTTCTTATCATCAAATAAAACTACTGGCTGTAACAGCTATATTTGTCAGAAGAAGCTACTTTCCCACAGGCACAAAGAGGGGCACCCATTGTTGTCAAACAATCAAAGTCAAATCTTCAAGATTACCACTGTGCGTGGCCTAAACCTATTACCTTATACTTAATAAATCGGTTTTACGATAGCTTCGCCTATCTTTGTATAAAAAAGGATGTATTAGTCTACGGTGTTATAGTGTCCTGAAAACATACCAGCATAACAATAAGATGATTTTATACTATTGTTAACACATCTTCGAAGCCAAAGTTAATTCCATGGGCTACGGTAATTTTAAAAACAGAAACCAGGACCTATTTCAAAATTGGCCTTAAATACTAAAGGACAAGACACACTAAGCTAACTGACAGTCGGATTTGGATGAAAAGAATCCATCTGTTAACATAGGCAAACTGAGTTCAAAATCCGCCAGTCAGTCAGATTAGTGTGTCTCGTCATTTAAGGAAATCCATATGCATTAAGGAGTTCTTCTATCAATTGACATTTAATCCTGATAGCTTTACACATACCTTAAGATTAAACTAAATTGGACTGGATAAAATGTGCAACATGGGGATACTGGGGGTTGTCGCAAATAAAGGTTTAAATATAAGTTTTAAAAAAAGAAATCTTCATATTGGTAGTACAGAAGACGAGAGTGCTCACGCATGGAAAGTCACTTTTTGTTTCATATTTAAATTTCCAAAATCGTTTTGAATTTCAAAATCATTTTTCCATCTCGTTTAAAAATTAAAATCCCTTTTGTTTTAATATGTTTCAAAGTCACAGACGTTTTCATTTCCGTTTTGAATTTGATTTCAAGACAATCTAGATCTCGTGAGAACCTTCAAGTGCGTTTTCATTTCCGTTTTAAAATGTGTGAAGAATATGAAAAGCCATGAACGAGACTTAAAACGAGATGAGATCTTACGAGATTTCACGCACAAGATGATGGCATGGGTGCCGGCATCTTGGATTCCTTCCTCATGTGAAGGGCAAAGTTTTAGTCATGAAACCAGTATGCAATAATGGTGCTATGAATATGGTATTTCCATCAATCATAGCACAGCACAGAACAGCACTGTGTTGTGCAGCACACAACTGTCCAGCAGCAAAGTGCAGCAGAGAACAGCACAATACAGCAGAGAGCAGTGCAGCACATCACTGTCAAGCAGCATTATGCGTCTGCGATGCAATGTTTATTGCCAACAAATATTAAACATGTCTAATATTTCTGCGATAGACGGCGACGCATTTCTTATCGTGAGGCATGCTGCAAAGGCTATTGCAGAGGCTATCACAAAGGGGTCCACACGTCTGCAATACAGTGCACTCCAAGATCGAATATTTTCATTTCTATTGCAGAGGCCTGTCGCAAAGCCTATTGCGAGGCTTATCGCAGCTAGTGTGCTTCCGCCTTAATTCACCACATTAGAGTGCAGTACTGTGCTGCGCAGCACTTTAGAGTGCAGCACTTTTCAGCCATTAGAATGTTAATTCATCACATTAGAGTGCAGCTTGTTCGAATTCTAATGACATAGTAAACATTCTTTTAGTTTGTTTTCGTGTTTTCTCCTTAGGGGCCTAGATCGGCCCCCAAATCGGCTATGTGTGGGCCAGCTAGTACAGTCGATTTCAATTTGGGGAGAAGTCGGGACACCAAATACTATAATCGGGACTCAAATCGGCTCTGTGTGGGCCAAAAATAGGCCAAATTCTATTTTCAATTCTTAGGATTTCAGCCCCGATTGGTCGTTACACGCCGAATCAGGCCATATTTGAAATCGGGTTTTGTGTGTGCGGGCTTTAACAGTTTCTGCCCATTCTTACCTACCTGTTATCAACCGTCCGATGGACGGGTACTATGCTAACTAGACAGAGTATCATCCCCGTATCCTCCCGCACCCCGGAGTGGGGACGGACAGTGCTCATTCAGAAAAACTGCGGAATCTGTCCCACATTTCAGTTAGCCTAACCTACCTGATTATTGTCAATTCTGTCTGTGCTTATAGGTCAAGTCCATGTTTAGCAACATTCATCAATAATGTTTACCGAAATTCACATAAGGTGTCAATATAGGCCAATAATAGACACAGTATCTTCCCCGACTTCTCCCAAGCGTGAATTAAAAGCTGATTAAAAGGTATAATTTATGGCATGGACGGACATAGTAAATTAAGTGCATTTCACGGTTATTGGTATTCATTAAAGACTTGCTGAAGTTGTGGGATGGCTTCGTCCAGATGCAAAAATGTCCTGGGAAATTTGCTTATGAAATGATAGGCCTCGCTCGGACTGCTAGGCGATTACATAGGCTATATGCTAACTAGTACATTTATAAAATTAATGTGCTTGTCACTTTAAGCTATTTTAAAGTATTTTCGTAGTTCTGAAGCATAGTGAAAATGAATTTCCTAGAAAGTCTTTTGCCTCGCAAGTAGGAAACGAGCTCATACTGACATACATGAATTATCTGACTAAAACAAAGGTTACTTGAGAAGCCTTTCCTACATTCCCAGTTCGGTTCATGTCTCCTGATGCTCAGAAACCTAAAAACATTGAGTGCGATCTGATATGACAGATAGTGCTGAAATGAACACATCACACATCCTCCCATGTACACCCCTGGGAAATCGATATCTGATTGATACCAATAAAACATCATAATCCAGACTCGATATGACGTTCAGAATGGTAAGAATGTCAACGAAGTCCAGCGCTTGATCAATCTATAGATCACCACTATTGACACCAGAAAAAGGGTTCAATAATATAGACATCTCGAAAATACGGTCTTCAAGTAATTGACATTTGATTGGTCAGCAATTGAAACTACCATTCTCTTATAAGCTTTGACATATCCAGTTCATCCAATTATGGTATGATTTAACCTCAAAAAGTCACACTTTAGATAAATCCTACCGCTGAGGTGAAAACGGGATCTCGCAGGGATAAATAAATCAGGCTTCAGATATTACATTTGGTACGTTTCCCCCGGGCCATGCCCCTTCAAACGGTCATAAATCAAATCAAGCCTTTATTTATGAAGACAGCGGTGTCTGTTTTCACAGGACCTTTCAGGGAGAAGGTTAAGGACTGAAACGTCAATACTTAAATCAGTATCAATTCGCTGTTAAGAAATACTGCTTTTACTTTAATCCCCTTAGAACTGTCCCAACAACAAATCCAAAATCGGAGGATCAAATCACGCTAGATCCAATATCAGGATCGACTGCCTATTGATTTCAATTTTGTTTATTTTTTGTTCTGTGTTAAGAATGGATGACAAAAATAATCAGCAATGGAGGAAGACGCTTAGAAACTCATCCCAGACAACAATCGTTCTCAGGGGGCCATATGTGAGACAATTTGAGTGAGGAAGATAATATTCCCTAGAACACAGGCACGGATTCTCGGCAGTATGCCATCGTTAGTTTTATCGCCTGTTTTGCTGTTCATTTCATTGTCCGCTTCCTATCTGTACCCGGTCGTAAACCAGAAGCTCAGAGAATTATCCAGGGTGCAAATAGTACCAGAGGGTACACACGAAACCAAAGAGAGCGGTGTGTAACATGTGTTCCCATGGAAGAGTTACATGATAAAACATTCCTCTGGGTGTGCTTTATCTGAGTTCGGACAATGTGTTCTAGTTGAGTAAGCATTCCATGTGCTGGTTGTATCAACAATTGTCTGTTGAAGGCAATGTGCCAACTAAAGCCACGAGAGGTTTATTCAGATATCCCTGCTGGCTTTAAAAACAGCTTCTATATGTATGTGACGGAGGGAAATGTTCGGGATTATGGCTTAATTACTGCAGAACGTGATGATACAATGCTTACGCACCGACATTTGAACACCGTGATTCCGTTTCGATCATATTTGACAACGCGCACTAACAAATTGGACCGTGAGTGAAAATAATTTAAGAAATGATTAAGTCAGCTTATTTGGGGGATAAAATCAATTAATATCATTTGAGAAAGCGGCTCATCGGAAGTGTATTACTTGACGGGCGAAATAAGTTAGTTGAGACCTTAAAGGATGTTTATTCAGTGACTATGCAAATGAATGTAATTTAACATAGATACATTGTGCGACACGCTCTAATCATACTGTCAATTTGCTTTATCGTTTATTTTATTTATGTTATAGTATCATATATGAGGGGGTTGTTATGCTGGTATATTTTCAGGACACTATAACACCGTAGACCAATACATACCTCTTATACAAAGATTGGCGAAGCTATCGTAAAACCGATTTACCAAGTACAATTAATATCCTAGAGTTTAGATCCTAGATATCCTAGATTGTAGATATCAACTTTGACATTTTTAAAAAAGAATTGTTGAATGTTGATTCAACATGGATCCCTTTTACGTAGGTGATGAAGTAACGATAACTATTTCCAGCTCCAAATATATAACAATATCGAAAAGGGATGGATCCTCTTGTCAAGTGTCGTCTAAATTAGTCGTGATCTAAAAATATACCTTAATTTCCAAGATCATTTCCTCTGTATTAGCAACACACTATGGATGGTATTAGTGTCGGCCATGTTGGAGGGGGTTTACAGGAGATATCCAAGAAACCTTTGGTTGACATGTTTTGCTAAGGAAAAAAGCAGCGATAGGTGACCTCAGTATGCCTTGTTGGAGGATCATCCATGTAGCTCGAGGACACAGCTGGTTAGTCTGAATGGTGTTAAAAAGAGTGTGAAGCATATAATATAGTGAATGGATGTAAACTTAGATGGTTCTTGAAGGGAGGCCAATGTGGTAACCTACCCCTACCCCTACCATGAAGACAATGTCAAATCAGTCCAAAGCCTTTACATCCTTCATAATCATTGTTTCAAAATACAGAATATGTTGTTTGAGAAAGGATTCAAATCTTCCTTACAACATACATGCATCTAAGAACGCATTTTATTCCGACAATATCTAAGGGATCTTGCATGAATTCAATGCGTATGTAAAAAAACATAAGTTCGTCCTCGTCATCTTTTAGAATGATGCATACAATTAATTAAGATCTCTTGTGACAAGTTGGACACTGAATTGAAGTTTGTGTTAAGGAGAAACATGAACGTAAGAAGGATAATGAGTCTGTCGATGAAAATGAAAAGTCGTTCAAAGAAATGGTAATGGATATGTGGATATCTAATTCAAATTGCAATGTATCAGTCCTTCATAATGGGTTTCTTATTATTTGGTTCTAACCCATTAATTGATTGTATCCGAAAGTATTTCTACAACGCAATTTGTACACAATCTTTCACTTAAAGCCACATTCTGAACTAACATCAGTCAGAAAATTCAACATTCTAAATATCAATGTTTATTATTCGTATAGAATAATCTAATGACACTTTTGGCAGGTTTAACAAAAGATTTCGCTTTAAAGGCACTTGTTTCAACATTCTGTGATTTGAATGATATATGAATGCGATCTTATCTCTTCTTTCCTTTTTGTTCTTGTTTGATAAGTGACGAGATAGATGTGTATATTGTGTATCGGTACAGGTAAGGAAAGAGTTTTAAAGATAGTTTTAAAGTTTATGCATTTCTATAGTTATATCTATATAAGTTTATTCGTTTCAAAGTATATAATTAATATTTTGGTATCTGAATGTATTTGCCTATATGCGACACATGTGTACACTAAATCTATTGACTTGTGCACTGGCGCGCTGGCAAATGCGGATGAACAGATTTGCTGGACAGCCCCTTACAATGGGAGAAACTATTCCACGATGTCCAGGTTTATAAATGTAAAAGCAGGTCCTGCCTCTATACCCTATGGTCTGTAAACCACTATCAGATTTTAGGCGTTAGGTTAAATGGTTGTTGCATGTGCTGATGCATTAAAATATACCCGTGCAACATGTATACAGTTACATGGAGGTATACGTATCAATAAAACCCATCGAGTGATATCACGAAATTTCTCACTCACAGTACACATGAGCCCCGTGACTAGATCTGCCTTGATTTTACAATCTGTCTGATAATTTAGCATTTAGGTGATGTTTCAAAATGGTTATGTCACAGAAAAAGATTAATTGGGGAACATAATACAGAGGCGGTTAATTAAATATGGTCGGTAACCCGTGGACTGTCGTAAAATTCAACTATACACTAGCCATTCTTCTACATGTACCCAGATGAAATGGCGCCTATGAAAAATATGGATTAGTACCTAAATATCCCAGGGAATATTGTAAATGTCATGCAATATTAATGTAGTTGACGAAAAAGCGAAAAGAATCGTTGCTTCAACTTGTGCTCATGGCATATTCTCGCTTCCATAAATATAATGGCCACATCCTTCGTATGAATACTGGTGGACTTATGGGACATTGTATTTAGTTCTTGTAGTTATAATTACATATATGCACACGTTAGGACTGTACATTAACTCTGCTCACGTCTAATATAATTAACAGAGAATTTTGAAATCTACATACAGCAAGATGTATATATAATGCCGATCTATATTAGATATATGTCACTGGGACTGCACTGTTAATTAACAGTATACAATAAAATTAATTATGGGACCTTCACAATCAGTGCATGAAAAATATTGAAATCATTGAACCGAGGCAATGTCAGTACTCTCACAAAGCTAGAAATACCTACGTCGCCACGATTTAGACCCATGGATACAGAAACACGTAATAACAGGTCAAGGTCTAGCAAGTTTTGTTTTCTTGTAATTACAAATACTCATACTGTTTTACATAGAAATGCAAAGAAGCATACTTATGCCCACATTATATATACAGGTGGAACGTACATTGTATGAATTACTACATGTATATATAGGATCTTTATTATCGTTCATTTTTAAATATTAGGATGGAAATTACATTTTTAGAACATTACGTCGAATGGGACTAAATGATATTATAACCTGATTGTGATGAGTTGACATTGTGGCCATTTACTGGAAAATCATTTGCCAATACAGTATAGTGATTTCTTACTAGAACCTGGGTAAATGCTGACCAATATTTCTAAGGTTTTCTTATATTAGGCCAATACTGAGTGGATTAGTCGGCCATTACGTTTTACCAGGAGATGTAGGGCAAAATCCTTTCATATTTATAATAATGGTCGAATGATAAGTTTCATCACATAAACAATATTTTTCACTCAAGATATTTATGTCTTCCTCCAATGTCTTTCGTATCTCTACTCCATATGAAATGAACGTAATGAAAGTTCCAGCCATATTGGAATCCTCCCAGAGCTTCTGCCATACAGATGGTTAACATGCCAGATATACATAGAGAGAATGGAACAAGCCGGCAATAATTTAAAATTTATTGGACGAGATTCGTCCGCATAAGCACAATGCCATAGGCTGAGTGCTTATGGGGACAAATCAAGTCCAATGAATTTTCGATTATTGCCAGCGAGTTCCATTCTATATTTATCATATGGGCATAAAACTTGATCAAATACCATCAGATATCACTGAAAAAGTATGAAACAAGTATCAGAGATAGTCCAAGCACTGCCAACGGTGTGGGTTTGTTTACATGCTGCCTTGGGTCTCCGCGAAGACAGCGGAAGTGCGGAGGTAAAATCAGAGCTATTTTTAGACAACTACATTTTTATAGTACGCGTACTATATGAATAATTTTATAGCAACCCTCTTATAGCATCTCTCATATGGAATGCGCATATAATAAATAGAGAGAATGGAACAGGCCAGTAATAATGGAACATTTATTGGATGTGATTCATCTGCATAAGCACGATACCATAGGCAGAGTGCCTATGCAGACAAATCAAATCCGATACATTTTTCGATTATTGCTGGTGAGTTCCATTCCATATTTATTATATGGGCATAAAACTTGATGTGTAATCACAAATGTATCATGTGTAAATCTGAAAAAAGTAGCCGACTTGGTGACGAAGTAGTTCATTATAGTACACGTACTATATGAATATTTTTATAGCACCCCACTTAGTGCACCTCTCATATGGAATGCGCATATAATAAAGCAATAGATGTGAGCCTCACGAGTATATTAAAAAAATCTGGTTTTATTGATTGGGTGCCTCATGCAGACATATAACTAAAATACCTTTTGACAACTATGTTGTGTATATATGGCATGAGACACTCGGTGGGCAGCATTTCATCATGTGTGTACATGTATACCTGCAACATTCCAACTCCAGTATGAAGATAACATACAGCTATGAACTATGAATAAACACCACAATGTGTCTTCTTCTGCTCTTTCTTCCTCTATCTAAGATGCAACACACACACTCAAAGCCACTATCAACCACGGCAATAACGAAAGAAATCAAAGGGAAACCTTCCCCAGAAAGATAGGCCTTTATTTATCTAACCATATAAAGGATTCCTCCAAGTGGATACTGATATTTTGGCAATTGATGCAAGGTGGTGTAACTATCAACATTTCTCGTGACAGGATTCAAAGGCAGTGATAGGATGGAAATAGGTGCTTGATTGGATGTTATGTTTGCTTATCGTTTCTCTTGTTGCTCTTTTGTGGTCTTTTATCACGAAAATTTCCCATCTTGAAATATGCAGGATCAATACGCATGCACGCGCGCACTGGGTTTCTCCAGGCCAAGGAATTGTTATGTTATTGCTCAAGGGACACGTGCTCTCTCTCTCTCGTGCATTCTCTGTCCTGGATCTATTCTCGGTCAGAGTTATTAGAGTGTTGGTAATAAATATCGATCTGCCAAAAGCTTTGATGCTATAGAATAGAAGCCTCGTTGGCAAATGGTGTCTCCATTATTTATCAGCTGTACTCATATAATATCGGCGAGCGTTTGATTTCGACTAAAGCCAATAAAGGTGATACAGCCAGGTGTTAATGTATCCGAACTATAATGGAGATTTAAATGGCCCTTGCTTTGAGATAGTGCAACTAGCGTCATGCTCTTACGCTTATACCTCATAATCATGTTCTAGAATAAGTCCCACAATTATCATTGTATGAATAAGAGCGATAGCAGTACAGGACTATGATTCGCAGAGTTATAATCGGAATTAAGCCACCAAATCATGTAATGACAGTCAAGACCCTCTAACAAAAAAATGCCATAGGTGAAGTTATTCTAAGCCAATGGTGTTCTTCCTTGATAATGACACCATGTATAGGACACCTTGTCGTAGATGAATCAAAACTTTGAATTAATCAAAATATGTGGAGAGCCACAAGAGTAGTTGTCAGACCAATGACAATGAAAACGGACAGTCGGCGCTGGGATCTGTAACGTATTATTTCTATGTAAATTTCTGGATGTTTGCAACAATAAGAATAGGTAACACCCATTGTATGAAGTTTACAGTCAAGAGAGCCTGCACAAATTGGGTAGATGACCTGGTTGGGTGCAATGTGATCTGATGGGACCATGTCAGCTGGTCTGATGGAAGATGGATCCACTGACACACTGTTATCACATACAGGATTGACTGGGGAGAGTTTAAACAACAGAAGGTTAGACTTACTTGATATAAAAGAGGCGATCATTTTGAGCTACCTTGGCTTCGTATCCCTCTCTCAGTTGTTCCTGGATTGAATCCAAATTTGCGAAACCTGCCATAATGGTGACAAAGTGGGTATCCTTAATATCCCGGGCATCCTACGAGACAGCACCCATTGACATATCCCTCAATGCAAATTCTGTTATCACAATCATAATATATGATTACACATCCGTATGCACATGTATATATGTTGTAGAAGAATAGTACAACCTCCTCTTATGAAGCACATTAATCCGTGGATGGGGAAGGTTGTCAGGATAATAACGGCAAACCAACAAGCTCCACAAATACCAACATCACCAGTAACCTCATCCTATAGGCAACTCTAATAGTAATGCTATCTCAGAGTAGACACTGGAGAACGACCCTGGATAGAAAACACTGGTTGTAGACCGTTGTAATTACTGTGACAGGCGAAAAGAACATGCAAGTTAAGCCCCATCATTGGTACAGATAATTGCGTGTAAGTACAGAGCTTTTTCTCCACGACATGTTTTCTTAATATCCTTTGCTGATCCACCATATACTGGCAATGTCCTATTTTTGTATAGTTTCCTTTGGAACAGACCGAAAGGGCCATTCAGAAATAAGATAATGAAACAGATGTGCACAGCCTTAGGGCATTCCCCTTTTTTGTTACAGCTCTCTCCTGAATGCTGTATAATCGGGTATGCCTAAAACAAGCGGTACACCTGTAGTATCCAGTGAGTGTAAGACTAAGAGCGGGAGACTGGAAGAAGAGAAGGCCAAATACAGGTAAATAGGGACCAGCGATGATTGCTAGTACATCCTCAGGTATGTTGATGCATTACCATTCACTGCTGCCCATCTCCTGAAATGCTCCTGAGTGGCGTTGTAAAAAAAGGCGAGGATTCATTAATGAATGAGTCCCGAGCTCCCTAGTTGTAGTAATTGGAATGTGTTGCCAGTAACCACGCGCAACACTGTCTATATATATGGGGGTGAAGAACGAATTCATGAACTGAGTGGTAGCGGTGGTGGATCCCTATTTAGATCACTGGTACTCCCATGTATGCACCATACACACCTATAGAGAAACCAGCTCCAGGATTGCTTGCTTGTTTTGTTGGTTGGATGGTATCAGACCCTCCTCCTCTCACTATCCCTCCTTCCTCTCTCTCTTCCTATGTTCCTGTCTCCTCCTCCCTCCTCCCACATGCGGCACACCGTGGAGGAGGTGGTATGACTCGCTGGAGGAACGCTGGAGAGTAGTACTAGTAGATGTGACCGAGGTGCAGGAGGTGGAGCTTGTTGACAAGCAGGAGAAAGAGGTGGAGTAGTGGGAAATATTAGTTGTAGTGGTGAATGGTTTATCAGCAGAAGTGTAATTCACGCTGAGGTTGTGGCCTATGTGACTTCGTGTAAGGTTACCAGGAGGGTATTTTACATACTTATCACAAGTAGCTGGTATATAGATGAAGCCTATGCATGGATTGGTAATAGATATAATTATTTCTGGAAGTCAGTCTATCCGTCCGTTCCCCCTCCCCTCTTTCTCACTCACATGCCTCCCTGCCAATCTCTGACTACTAGCTATACTATGACAACACCTCCTCCTTCTCGTCCGCCACTTCTCCCTATACTTCTCCACTCACTCCCTTTGTAGTAGCGAGCTCCCAGTGATAGCAACAAACGTTGACAGCTCTCCTTTGGCTCTGGGTACCAACAAGAGGACAGCGCAATGATATCAAAACTTTGACACTTCATAACAGAGTAAGTGGTGTTACCCAAATAATGAATCCTCGTAATTGTATACATGAATCCAGACATTCACCTAACCTGGTCCATAGTATAAGTGATATTCCTTCGAGATGATGTGCAATAATTGATCACAAAAGCGACCAACTGACGGCTCTCATGTGGCCGAAATGTTTTGCTCATAGATAAACAAACGCCGTAACCGTCCCATATTTGCAATTCAGATCTATACAAACAACCAGAGACGAACACACGCTGTGTATATACTCCTGTCTAGAAAAAGGGAGCCTACTGGAACATCAACACAACCACTATGATAATCCGGAACATCCTCACTCTCTGGCTAGCCATTGAAGTGCTGCATATGAACTCAATGATTTAGAAATCTATTGGTATTCAGTATGATCCATATGCTGGTTGGATCATTGGATCTTGATCCTCCGACCCCTTGACTATTATACACATCTGTCCTTGATTCTCCATTAGCACTACATTTCCCACCTCTGACATGGCCTATTTGCCTGCCACGTGGGGGTCGCAAATGAAATTCCAGTCTGCGAATGAAGACTCAAATTGGCGGTGCGGATCATTGGGCTTATGCCTATTAAGCCTCCTCCGCGACTCCGGTCATCAAAGGTCGGACTCTCCTGGGCGTTTTTACATCCTCCAGTAGGCAATTGATCATCGGGGAAGGATCAGAACAATCTGGAAACAAGTTAAAAGAAGAGTAGACCAGAAAGACTGTTGTGCAAGATGCCTGCCTACTTGGCGGTATGTTGGTGAACATTTGTCCATTACCTAACTTTCTGAATATAAGTTTTTCTAGTTTTATTTCACCTATTATCCAACTGGACTTTTCAATTTGTCACTCAAAGGGAATGCTATGGTATAGTTCACATCACTTCTAGAGAATCCATCTATTTATTTGCATCTGTCTTAGGATGGATTTAGCTGATCTTGTATGAGAATGTTTCGCAATGCGCATGCAGGATGGGAAAATATCACTTCGCGTATCTAGGCGTAGCACAGCTAATATTTTAGATGTTAATATTGGTATATTATTTATTAAATTTTGTTGATGAATGTTGATGAATTTTTATATTTATGCAGGTAACACAGGAATTTGAATGGATATACATCTTTAATAATACAGACATAGTTTGTCATAGAATGACAAACACTTAGAGCCAATTTGTCTTGGCGAATGGTCAAAATTATGTTGGCTACCTGCCTCTTGTCTCTACAGACTGTTTATACCTTTATCATCAATTTCTCTAAATAGTCTATTAAAACCTCCTTGGTCGAATTGATTTATATGCAGGCCAACCCCAAACGCTTCGCTGCCTCACTACCGCAAAACCCAAATATATCATAATTTAGGGGACCCTTTCCTGTCGTGTTCCCACGTCCTTATACCAATTCAACAGAGTGACATATAGGTTTCAGACCCGTTTCAGCTTAAGCGATGTCTATCATACCCAAAGATGTGCGGTCCCTGAATAGTAACAGTTTGAAAGCAAAGCAAGGGTACACACTCTAAAAGCGGGTAACACATAGCAGGAGAAATAGAGATCAGAATGCAGTAGAGCAATGTATGGAAGTGGGGCAGAGAGAGCTTTGCGCTCCTGCGTTGGGGAATGTCGAGAAGGTGTGTGTATATATTTAGCAAGTGACACTACTTTGATTGTAGGGTTGGCTGAACAAGGAAACTCAGCGTGCAGGCCTATAACTCTTCGGGCGGTGGTAAACTAGCTGAGTGAGTGGATATTTTTGTTTTGCAGGTAACATCTGGATAAAAAAAGAAATAGTCTCTGACTACTACCCCTCAACAGCCCCCCCCCCCCTCACTGAAAAATCCCTCCCAACTCCCTCCTCATCGATGGTTGACACCTGGTTTACGTGACCCTTGACCTGACTCGGCTGTTCGTAATTACGCTTCACCATCTGTGTGCTTGTAATCTTTGGTCACAATTGGTGCAAATTGTTCTGGCGTGTGTTTGGGTTCACATGACTGGTACAAGTCATATTATATTGTAATGTGCTCGGTTATATGAATGGAACATAAACTAATCTGACTTCAAGTTGGCTCTTTGAGTCTATGATGATTAATTCAATGCAAATATCAATGAATAATTATATAGATCGGTGTATCTTTCGTGTGAACAAATTACATATCGTTTATATAGATCTCTGTAACACAAGAAATATGCTATTCTCTAGCTATGACTGATCGTTCTATATAGGAAGACGTGTATACATCAAAGCTTAGTAAAATGAGTAAGCTACTAGAGAGGATCGCATATAATTATGTATAACTTAAAAGAAGATAAAAGAATCAGATGAGGAGAACAAAGATGTGATATTCACACGCTGACAGAAGCAATATTATCTGCCAATATTGCATGGCGGATGAAATAGCAAATTCCTCATCGGATAGAAATGTCATATCCAACTTCATATCCAACGTCAAAGAAATACTGCCGAATTCGAAAGCCAGAACATAGTGATATTGAAACTAGTAGACAGGGTCTATGACCTGGATCCTCACATACCTATTTATATAGAAATATATCTTGTTCGCTTTAGGATTAACCATAACTCTTAGGGTCGGTGTTCGTTCTATGTTCTGCTTTACAGAACGCCACCTGTTTAATTTACTCTTAATAGGGACGTGTTGATTACCTTACATGGTCAACATGCTCCTACTCCGGATACTATAACTTGCAAATCATAAAAGTATGTCAGTATGGATTAATAGTGGTTGGGGGAATGATTACGGTTGTAGTTTTAAGATGTGCCTGAATTTCAGGAAAGGAACTCTAAAATTTACAAGACCCATATCGCTTAGAATAATTCTGACTCTGATCATCTGACTTCAAATGAGTTATAGCAGATCATAGCATATACATACCATTTTCGATTTGCAGTTTTAATTGTTTGGCAATAATATTGAATCTTACTCCTAGACCAAGCCAATTTGTCGACATGAATTCTCGAGGAAGCTGCTTGATCATAAATATTATAGAGTCTATATCTCACCACGTTTGTATTGAGTCCCTGATTTCGAGTTTACTGCCGGAATATCAGTATTCATTTATCATTCATTTAATTTCAGTGGAGTCCCAAAAACTCGTGTTTCTACTTGTCTAACACTTTATCTATTAATTCGGATGTGCAGTTGTGAGTTATATGTTAAAATGTCTCTGCTTTGAGGACAGTTTAATCAGAGTGAAGTAAAGTATACATACTACAAGTGATCTACATGGACACCCTTCAAAAAGGAGTATCAGTGTTCAGTGCAATTGAAATATATGCAAAGTAGCTAATAATGGATTTAACGCAATTACTAAACCAATTTTCAGTGCCTGGTAGAAATTATAATCACATGGGTGATGCCGGGTCTCGATACATTTAAATTACAAATTGTAAAATGTTGATTGGATTACGATTGGAATTATATTTTACATGGTAAGATTAAAGAGTAAAACAGTTTCATCCCTTCGATGAACATAATCTGGGATCATAGCACAGCAAAATAACCAGGAAATGTGACCTTTCTGATCATAACCCAGTAATCCATCCCACACCAAGGACGACCGGTACCTAACCAGCTGGCGGGATCTCAAATAGACAATCACACCGATCAAGAACTTTCCCAACCCAGATTTACTTACTGCTGATGATCAAGTCTTGATATCCTCGTGGCGACCCCTGTGTCCTTGGACCAAACCAACTACAGAGGCCAGCCAATCGCGCCCTTATTTGGTTGTGTAATGAAGCTCTATTTTTCCTCTCCTCTCTTGATCCCCCCAATAAAGCCCCTCATCTTCAAATAGAATGTTTTTGCTTTTCTTTTTCACAGTTTCGCCTCAACTTCTATCTCGTTCCTTCGTCCTCTGGCCGTTGGGTCTGCGCCTGTTTATTCCATTTAAGCCGAAAGATGAAAGTATTCGATTAATTGGGAGATTAGCATTTTGATTCCTCATTAAGGGGAAATTAAGGCAAAACACATTGGGGATATTTAATAAGATCTTCTCTCAAATATTATTAGTTTGATTGAAGCCCAGTGGGAATACAAAATCAGAATTAATCTATAGGAGTAAAAGGTTCTCGTGGAGGTCGTCTTAATGAGAATGTCATAGAAAGTATGGACAATCCCAAATAAAGGTAACTTATAATGCATGGTTATTTAAATTGTCATGTTTTCTGGACTCTTCGTAAATTGTCCACGTGAAACAGCGAGCGTGATCATATTATTCATAAGCCATGAGGCCACAGAGACAAAAACAAATTCAACACTGGGCGGGCTCCTGATTCTTACTGCCACTAAAGCAAATTACAGAGATGCAAACTAAGATAACGCCGACATTATGAGAATAATTGGTCATGTCATCCATTGTGTTGTATGACGTGTAAATACACTGGTATACCCATTGACTAATTAATATCTTCAGGTGAGCATTCACAATAATTGGCAATACAATATAATCTGATTTGGGGTCTACGTGAGATCTCACACAATGACAATATCTTAATCACAATTTATATTACTCATAGAGAATTATTATTATATAGGTTGTTCACGATAATTGGAACAGCAATTTGTAGCTAGTCATATACAATTCCCAGGATGAATCTCATTCAATGGTTTGTCTTACATCAATATGTATGTTGTTTTATTCATCAGGTCGTAAGCATTTTGGAGCAATAGAAGTCACCCATCAACTTATGTTTGCTATCCACAAGACTGGACTCGCTGTCAGACCTGCTGTGGCGCCATCTTGTGGTATCTCGGTTAAACAGTTTCTGCTAATGATGGAGGCGAGTGGTGCCGAGCTGGACATCGATTGTTCCTGTTGGAGGACATTGCCTCAAGAAATTATGGTGTATTCTGTCCACCAGATCATCTGAGAAATGATAATAATGTTTATATTATTATATATCTAATTAGATATTGGCAACATTAGTATTGCTTTAGTTTATTCTGGGGTGGTTGTATGTGCCAGTTTGTAATAAGTCTCAATGTTTTATGAGAACTGTCGAAACCTCGTTGAGCTCTTTCAAGAATCCTGATCATTGTTAAAATAAAAGGTATACATGTCAATGTGAAGATCCTATGCCAATTGGGGACATAAAAGAAGTGTGCGTATAGCATAGGCTAATCAAAAACCTTCAATTTAAACTTTAATTTGAAGATCTTTAGTAACAAAACAGGTTTTACTAGAACAATAACATCAAATAATCTCTGATACATTCATAATGCCTCTAGCGAAGGCATGTTTCTATTCTAATGAATATTTAATTAATTATGGATAAGGATAACAAGTACTGTTATAGTCGAAAGGCTACGATATCATTAAGTTTGTCTCATGCTCAAAATAGACTTCTTCTGCCTCCCCAATCCCTCCCCCTCCCTTCCCTATGATCCTCTTTCATAACCACTATGGATTATCTTTAGTGCAACTCTCGCTAAACTACTGTAAAGAGGATTGACAGAGTGCATACCGCCTCTATTATGCTTGACAAGAGCATTGTTCGTTGACCCAGAATGTCCAATGAGTATACCGTTACATTTGTGTGTGCCGAAGAAATCGAAATTTGAACTTGCCTGGAAGCTTCTTCAATATCTCCAAATTCTGATCCCGACAGCTCAGATTCATTCATTTCTGCGAATGTTGCAGGTCTGATTGGATGTCGAGAATACCGTTGAATATTGAAAAAAATGTAAAATATTCTTCCAGTTATTTTCCCAGTATTTCATTCAAATAACTACATTTTAGCGCTTTGATTGCTATATTTTGTTCTTTCTTTAGAATAATACTTGAATAAGGCATTCTTCTGCAAACATCAGCTAACATTGAATATGATAATATGACAATTAACACTGCGTTACTCTTGCCTTGAAATAAAAAGGTAGTTCCAGCTGTCTATATGTTTTAGAAATATTTGAAAAATAATAAAGAAATAATAGGGTTCTCGGTGACGCTGTTCAAGATTATGTGGTTAAAACTGTAATTGCCGACTACCTGACCATCTGTACATGTATAGCTATTAAACTTGGGAATAGGTAAGTAACATTTATATATAGCAGGTTTCATGCTACGGACCTCTAAATGTAGCAATTATTGACTTGTTATATACAGTAATGTCGTGATGACTAGCCATGTACACAACAGCGAGTAGTATACTAGTAATGGGTTTTCTCCAGGCTTGAGCTGATGCAAGAACGAAACGCTTTCAGATACAGTCATGCTTTTTCGGTATCATCATCATTTGGGGGTGGATTATTATCACACAGGGTTATCATCAGTCTTTTTTACGGGACAGCTGCAGACAGTTAATGCAAGAAACATTTCAACGGGCAGCATGCTGATGTTTGGAATATTCGCCCTGTTGAAACACTTCATTCGGGCAAAACGTACAATGCATAACTGTGATGTGCACCCCTCATCCCCGCCCTCCCCCTGCATCCTGCGTCCAATTTAACTGAAGAGGTTGAGTCCTGCGTTCAGCTTTTCCCCCCGAAAAAACAAACAAATAAAATCAGGGAAACAGGTTTTCCTGCGTCTGGAAATAGGTTTTTTACCAGCCTGCATCTGCGTCCACTAGGGGGCTGCATCCTGCGTCCAGTATAGAAAAAACCCTGCATCCTGCGCCCATTTTAAGGGGTGCACACCCACTATGATGCGACATTATATTCATGACCTTCCTAATTTGGTTACAAGAAATACAATTTGATCAATCTTGTGTTATGTATTGTTACTATCTTTGTTGTATAGTCCTAGGTAGAGAATGATTTTTATTCGCGTGCGGAACTATTATATATGGATATGTTGAGACCGTTTCGTCTAGACAGGATATCGCCCATCGCAGTGGGCAAGGTCGTCCGACATGTATGTAGGTGTGAGTCCAGCTTCAGACCACATTACTGAGAACTCACTAGCACCTCTGGTATAATCCTGTTTGTCTATTTTGCTCGACGTCTCTTTATTTGCTCATTGGCTATCAATGTACAGCCATGCTCAATAATGACCTCTAAGGCTCTATCATCACCTCGGCTACTGTCCCCCTAATGGTGTCATGAAAGAACTATCAAAATCACATTGGCGTCCTTGGATTTAGCTCTTAGAAAGGAGTATTGACCTGTAAACATGCACCCATATTAATTACTGTCCGAATTGTCCAGTCTGACGCATAAGTTCTATAATCATTTATCATTCATTTCTTCTTCCTAGACTCAAAATGATATTCTGGTATTCGCCGCTTCGGGTAACGGTGGAAAGTCATTGATTTGGGCCATCCATAATGGGTTATTGAACAGTTATGGCTGAGAGGAGTGCATATATATACACTCAGTGTTACTCCGCCGGTGTATTCAGCACTTGTTACCTAACTCTCGAAGAACGAACATTCTGCAAGTCACCAGTCTCGCCACCGACAATTTCTTTTAAATAACAAGAAAATATCCCAGTAATTACCAGCCATGCAGTTGATTAACTGCCACACGCGTAATTAGTTATAAGCAGAATATTTATATTCGATATGTTGGGGATATTCGGAGAAAAACAAATGATATGAAAATACAACATGTTTTATTTCCAATATTTCATGACCGACTATCGAACTAACCGATCAATGATAAATCTCACTCCCAGTCCTTCTTCAGCTTATTTTTATCCAAAATTCTGTGAAAAAGATTACGCTTCTCGATTTCTAAATTTTGTTTACAATGGTCGGTTAAACATACTCATAAGTATTCATACATGAACATATAGATGGGCAACGTTTTGTGAATTAATTTCTAGCCCAAACATGCTTAACCTTATTTTCCATATATATACCACATAATAAAATATCAATGGTTATCAATTGAACATTTTGTAACGATCAAAGCGGTTCTTATATATCAGTTATTACATAACTGTAAATTGAGAATTGGATCTCTAATCAAATTGGTTTTACTTTTATCTTTCGTGTACTGTACATTCTCGTATTAACATTCACAAACAATCCAACGTTATTTGTATGTAAGCATACATGTATTTATATGAATGATAAATATTAAGCATTGATTACATACAAATTGATGTTTCTGTAATTTACACATACCTCAGCACATCTTGAATTCGGATTAACCCGAAAACCACCTATTTTGTGCTATTGAATAACGATAGGTATCTGATTCCGTTGGAATTTAGGATAGATTTAATCTATTTTCCTTCGAATTCCACTGTGCTTACACCTTCAACTGCATGCCACTGTAATCTTCCTTTTATTTGATCCCATATTTTTTTTTAAATGAACGACAAACTAGAGACTGAAAAGGCTCTGAAATTCAACTCCAGTTCAAAATTGATCTCCTGAGAAAGTTATTGACAAATGATAAGGCGCAAAATGTCTAAGTGGTCAATGTATAAAGCTATGATTGGTTTCTCGACAACAAATACAATTTCTGTATTTCACATCGATTAGTAACATTATTGAGATTGTGTTTGCCTTGTAGGTCAAGGGTTTCAAATAAGACTGTCTTGCACATTACATATATAAAGACGGATAAATTCTAGGATGGTTATATGGTATATACAATAATCAATTCATGCGCCTGGCATTAGTCTTCAAATTTGATGATACTGAGTATTATGTATCAACATAGGCTGCAAATGTCTGGGTGTTAGACTGATTAGATTCTTTCCATACATACGAATTGACAATATGCTATAGTATCCTTTTCATTTACTCACCAGTAATTTGAAGTTGGAAAGAAACATACAAGTATGCACAACTTATATCTTTTGCGACATTCAATTACGTATAATTATAAAACCATCCAAAGCCATCTGTAAATTGGTGGAAATGATTGATGGAATTCAGATTTCATACAGAAATGATAGTCATGAAGTTGCTACAAAGGAGCTGAAGATGTGTTTTGCCATCATTGATGAGTAGGTCGTTATGACTATTTCTAAAAGTCAGCATAAGAAAATGGGGCGTCATCCTAACCATTGGGAATTGCAAATAAAAACATGGTCTTTAAAGTACTGTAGTTTATCGAAGTTAAAATGACACTAAATTTGTCGTATTCTTCCACGGGGACGCCCATTAGTAAACTAGAATAAATCGTGTTGACATCAGTGTAGTATTCGTTTCTCAAGAATCTCCTCAATGGTCTAATCAAATATTCTAATAATGGGGGCACCGTAATTTTTGTCCATGTCTCTAACAATTTTGACAACATACATTATGATTAAGCTAATAAATTACATTATCACAATTGGCACCAGAGCTGTGTTACATTGAATACATCAAAGTAATCTAACTCTAAAGCAAGACGATAAATCCTTGACTAACATACCAAGATAATAGTATGATGTACGTATCCAAAAGTAAATATTAATCCCCTAAAGTGGAGATTCGTACATATGTGAGAATCATATATATGCATATGACGTTTAATAGTTTGTCTAGAGAATACAACAGTTAATAATATGTATAAATAAATTGTACATTTTGTACAGTATCTACAACTCCGGAGAGAATAACTTCAAGAATTTGCCATATTTCCTCAAATAAATATTACATCATTCTATTTACGTTGCATGTTTGAGAGATTAAATGGTAAAATTCCTCTGGTAGTTCATTCCAATTCCATGAGGGTTTCACGCCTGATTTATGTGTTAGACATGAATGAAGGTATTTATTTGAGACAATGTGGCAATTATATTCCATGTGCGGATGATAGCGTTAATACTGCCTCATGAATATTCATACAATTGTTTCGCTATTCTACATGAAAGTCCCAATATGGAAATATACCAGATATTTCTCAGAAGATCACGGGCATTTTCACACAGTCAATAGATGATATATTTCAACACGCTTCAAAATATTTCCAGTCTTTCAGATATTTTAGGCAAATGTTCTACTTCAAATGATAAAGCTTTTAAAACTATATCATGGGTTATGAATATTTTCAAACAATCATATTCTTGTTAGATAGTGCAACAATCTTAAGATATTTAATACCTTGTATGACTTGGAGTCGATTAGATCGATCTCACATTTGACGCTCCAATTTACTGATTGAACTGCGACAATTCCACTAAACAGTATCTGTCTGAATGTGCAAATTTATGTTTCGTGGTGCTAAAATTATCAATGGTGCATCGGTTGATTTATGCAAAATATGTACACAAATGCGGGGTGGGCTTCTCTGCTTTCGGAAAATACGCAGATTCAAATAAAGTACCCATAATAAGTGTAAAATGCAAAACCTTACTCGAAATTCTCAACAAAACAAGACCTAAATGCCTCGAGTAATATTTCCATTCATCCTTTATGATATAATTCCACAACATACATCGGACACTATAATTATTATAGCGTCTTCAAATTCTATAGTTTATGATTTTCTGAAAACACAAATTCAAAACCATGTTCAGGTGTCATATAGCCGTTTGGTTCTTACAAGTTGCTTGCAGCTTAAAACCTCCCATCATTATGTTTTGTGTGCATCGTCTTTTCAATGGTTTAGTCTGGTGGACTGTTAAGTCTGCTAATTTCCATCCATAAGATAAGGGGCCGGAATTAGTGCTAGAAACTTATACTTTATGCAGTATAGCTACTCCAACAAAAATCGAATTCATCTGTTTACCTAAAAAGTGAACATCAAAACCTGATTCGTTTAGGTTTACAGTATCACAGCTGGATGGATAAAAGCAAAGCAAAGAGTCCTGATCCGTCCAATGCATAGACATTTCACTAGAGAAGAGTCCCTAAAGATGCTGCTTTGGCAGACGACTTTGAAACTCACTGATAACCCTAGCGGACGTGATGACATATTAGACCACCGTTGTGATCACAACCAGTTCGCCTTCTTCTTCAATGGTGGAGAAAGATCGTTCGTTCCGTCCTCGAAAATCCCTCCCTTTTCGAGGATCTCCTTTTTCTCTTCTTCTAGTCCTTTTTCTTTCAATTTCATTTTTGCCTTTACCTTTGCCTTTCCCTTTTCCTTTGGTTTCACCTCTCTTTTCATCGGAGGCGACTTTTCCACTAAAAAAGCAGCAGTAGATGCTGAGGAGGAGTTATCTTTCATTTCCTTTCTTGCTTCGTACGCTCGACATCTGTGACAAAATATTGCGCATGTTAGAGAGCCCAGCAGCAGTGCCAAGGAAGGCCAGAACATAGCGTGGAAAACAGACATGCCTGGCTTGAAAACGTGACTAACGGCACCCCATTGTGGGTCTGTTACGTCATAATGACACTTTTCCAGCGTTCCAGGAATGCCATACTGTTTATGAAATCTGTCAACAGCCATACGATTTTTTATCGCCTCCTTGAAGCACGCTTGCACCGAACACTGGAACGAGAAGAAAGTGGAGACATGTGAAGTACTTTGAATTAATTCTCTTGTGACCGTACAAAGTACGTAAAGGTGGCTAGTATATATATGTATGCATCTGAGGGGGAACCTAATATTATTTGTATAGAAAGATATTAATGTAGATATTATTACTTCATTACTCATTTTAACTTGCACACTGCCTATTTCGCTATTTTGTTCGAAAAACGTTATATTTTAATTGGGATAAAAGCCTGCATACATTTATACTCAATGTAATAGTTTATGATCAGATTCATATTCTCTGAACAAACCAAATTATCTGGTGGATATAAATAAAGCGTGGCAAATACAATTAATTGGACTATGCAAACATGTCTTTATTGGAAAAATAGATACATTTGATTTTGAGTCCTTCTTCCTATTATCTATATATGTTTTACTTCACCACACCCCATTATGCAATGGCCACACTAATTATTAGATACCGTACCTGGAGCTATCCTAAACTTAGTTTAGGTATAAGCCTGTTCTTTAAATGATAAAGGTAGAGACAAATTATATTAGTTAACCAATTAAACACTGTGGTAACCTTCACTCAAACTTCAAAGACCGGTCTGGTTAGTCGGAGGATAGGCACAGTGGGTCTCTTCGATTAGAAAAAGACGTCTTACAAATCTTGCGGCTTTTGAATTGCCGTTTTACCAAAATTATTATGTCGTACCCAAACCAGCTGCATTATTATCATTTTAACGATTGTGGCCTTCTTGAGGAGCCATGTTTTACGTCATCTTTGTTGTAGCCAACGGAAAGCTAACGTGATATCACAGGAGTTGGATATTGTGTTTAGAGAATAAGTCATACGACTCTAGTGTTCGCTCTAAATGGAGTTATACATAATAGTTTCTAATGCATATAAGCAAATGTAAGTATAATATAATAATATAATGTCATAACGGACAGAATGAATATTATCATTCATTGAATACGGGTCCTTTGCACTTCTATTATGAAATAGTAATGAATTATACCTTTCCATTATGATGAATGTACTGACCGTATTCAACTGAATTTCAATAAGTATATTCAAACCGCTATAAAACTGTTTTTGTCAGTGTCTCATTCCAACGAAACGTTTCACTATGCTGGCAAGGTGATGCTTACCCTAACCGAAATATCCCTATATTTGGAACAGTATTGCGGAGAAGTCCTCTCATTACACGGCAACCAAGGTTTGTGTGAAGACTAAATTAAGCACAAAACAAGGGAAAAAGCGACTCATATGAGTTCCAGGGTACTGGCAGCATCGCATGCCATAGCCATTTCATAGGATGCGTGAGCTAGACGATGAGTAGGATATGAGTAGGTCTTTCAGCAGCGCAAATGTTTGGGAATATTAGTAAATCGTATGGAAAGTAGTCCAAAACTCTTAACACCCCAAATTCAGTATCACAATATAAAACGAGGGCTACCATGTATATTTATACAGGTTCTTTGTTGAAGGTTATGACGGTTTCTTCATACTCTATGAGCAATTTGAGGACTTACTGATATCAGTTATAATAACTCAGAGGTATACACGACAGTATTGAATGGGCCAATCTGAATAATTGACAAACATCTGCCAATAAAAGACATGGTGATATTCATCCTGGAACCCTGTTTCACGTCCCCTGTCGGGTAGTATAGAATTGCTATTCGTTAAAACATGTATGCATGGGTATAGTGTCAATGCATAGACAGCAGCATGGAACAACAGAAGAAGGGAGTCCTCCTTTAAGAGGTGAACACAATTAAGTGACGACGTTGTCACTACGTCCATGGGTGAGACCATTACCAAATCTAAACCATCAATGTAATCATCTGCATACTCAAAAGAACAAACAAGCGAAGAAAAACGAATCCAGCCAATTTGAAGGTGGTTACCCTTCGCAAAGTTTAATTACAGAATGCTATCAGGTCTGCCTGCATGGCCACGAGTGTTTATGATTCGTATTGTCGAAAAAGACCCAGCTTCATGCAGTCTTTTATCTCAACGATGCGACAAAACACACATTATTGGTAATATTCACGATTAGAACACCCCACAAAAGAGGAATTTTAATCTGATTTTATCACTGAAATAACCCGGCAAGAAATGAGATTTGGCAATCGCATGAGAATGAGGTTGAGCTGTATGAAATTACCCGGTTTTGGAGAAGAGGCTTTTGCATCACTTCCGGTTCGATCTTTTATAAATGAAAATGCCAGATCAAGGGCTGTGAAGGTGTGTTAAAAGTTAGGTAACATTTCAGTTACTCTGCGTACAGTGACTAGTATGTACTAATTATGTAGGAGGAACCCAAAATTACTATATCTCACCACATGAACATACATTTTGCTTGAAACTTCAACATATAACTCCAGATTTTTATATCAGCCTTATACCTCGATATAATATTACCCACTGTTCCAGTTTGTTGTACCGTTGATACTATCACTTTCATACAAAGTGAAACATTCAGATGCAAATACACTATTCCCAAGCCCCTTCCCAAACCTTGTTCCGACTCAACTATCGCCAAACCCAATCCATAAACAGCATAATATTTGAGAGAAATCCCTTGTATTGCCTGGTCCTGTTACACATTAAAAAGTTATGCCCCATTGGACACCGGATCTGTCAATCTTTTGGCGACAAAAGGAACGTATGCTCATTGGCCTGGCCTCCAAGCCGACAACTGTGAGCCATTTTATTGAGTTGCTCCACAATTTCCCAACCGGAAGCCTCTTTTTTATTCCACGCACTTGCGCCGAAATCATGAAATAAGTGTCTTCACCGAGGGCACATTCAATATTGCCCGTGCTATTTCGAGACGGGGATTTCTACCTTTTGTCATCCATATACATGTTTATGATAGCATATATCCCAATGGGAATCAATCCCTTTCCCTTTTAGAGTGCTGCCTAATAAACCTACAAAGCCCCTTTATCCAGTGCCATATGAATAGAAGTGAATTTCAGAAATAGGAATTCAGTGTGGTTCCCAAGTCTTCTCTACAAATGGAATTTTTACAATGTACTCAAGTTTTCGATTATACCAACACATTATTCATGATTTCAGTCGATGTAGAAAACTAAAGCAGAGCTCAATACAATATGGCACTACACCTTTTCAACAGACCTGTTTAGGGTCCAGGAAATTCAACTTTTAGGGCGACATTTTCAAGTCCGGTTTTAAATCCCATGAATCCACAATTAACTGGTCGTAATGATGAATATTGAACGATAAATGATAGCTTCTAGTATAAGAAAAGGTGTTCATTGATTAGTTGTTACATCAAAGTTCATCAAACTACTAGGTGCTTATAAGTCTTAATGCTTAATTAGATTTCAATGCAACACTCATGTTAAAGGGGCCCAGCCCATATTCTCTCATGCAAGGCAAACCGAATATACTGTTATGGAGCCAATGATTTCAACTATGGCCAGTGTAATAAAGCACCAGCATGCATATTTATAAGAGCCATAAATCAATACCCACAAGAACATATATATGGGAATAGGAGGCACATAAACCTTGAGCAACTCATTTTCAGACCCTAGGGTCTTGACATCTCCTCGATCCTGAATACCGAAGGCCCGCATGCAGGTTATATATTTGATAAAACATATGTCCTGTCATCCTTCAGTATCTTCTAACAATATGGGGAAGATATAATAGTTGCCCATACTAAATTAACGAGTTGATATGCTAGCAGGGGTTTACAAAAAGGCTGTAACCTGAGTACAAATGATTCGCTTAGGAACTTTGCAGAATTTCATGTTCCAATATAGGTTGAGATTCATTCAGTTTTAAATTCTCATATTGATACCTAGCCTAATTGTTACAAGTCGGTTGTAGTCAAGATTCATCACCAGCAGATGGCTTATATACTACAAACGATTGGCCTCTACAGCTCTACAACTATTCACTGTTCTTCATAATCTTTATGCAGAAATTCTTTTGGGGTCTATCATATTTTAAATACAAGAAGGCCGTTGTGATTGGGTTTCGCGAGTTGTTTCCTCTAGGTTTTGATGCCACCTATGAAATTACAACTTTACAACAGGTTCTTAGTTTTTTCCAATATTGATGAGATATATTGCCAACACAATATATATGAGCAATTATGGGACGATTAATTTGGACCCGTTTTGCATAAGTTACTTCATAGTCGTACATAAGCAACAATTGAAGACAACACTATAGGTCCTCAAGTCAATAGCTCGCAAACGTTGCAAAATGTCATAAATGTGCATGGTAGTTTTGGGGTAAAATGCATAAGAATATTAGGTTGGGTCCTGATGGATACGATCTGGTACTCTTTGCATCCAGTTGGACAGGTGATTCCTGCTGATATCCCGCTGATATCCTGCAGTAAATTAGATTAAAAAGTCATGTTGGTCCCTCAAGGGGCACTGGTATCACTGGTAATACATGGGTTATGGAATAAAGGACGGTAGGGGAATTGATGGCAGGCTCTAAGCCTTATCAATCAATGCCTCAACTATAATTTCTGATGTTCAAGCTACACCTAGGCCTATATATGAATCTATACAGCTTTAGCGGCCAGGCGTAGGCCTACTCGGGAAACGCTCTGTGGTAAAAGAGGCAGAGGAAATGGATCTGTGGCCTAAGTGCTACCATAAAAAGGTAGTCCTATATGCATGACAGACATTGATGTAATGTATTAGAACTTTGATTTTCATAATGATAATTAATAAGCTCTTTGATGATGGGAATTGGCATCAATCAAGGAATGGAGGAGGTTTGAGAAACAATGAATATGAGGTGTATTAATACATACGAATAGGCACGGACCATGAATGATGAATTAGGCATCAGGTCATGAATCCTCTTTCCGGTGTTCTTTAATTTAAGAAACCATACATTGCTTGCGAATAGATAATAAATCATGTTATATACTGAACTACCTTAGAACTACTCAATAAGGGAACTCTTTTGAATCTTTTGAATAGATTTTTTTGGTGTTGATCTTCAACATGTTGCTAGATCATCTAGAGGGAGTCACAATAGAAGCGGTTTGGGAAGATAGTGCTAAAGAATAAAGCTATTCTTGTTGCGCTGCAATATATACATATAGGTTAGGAGGAGTGGCAAGCAAATATTAAAGTCCACTGGCTTCTGTTAGAAAATGGCGAGAAAAAAGCCAAAGCAGCCAAAGCAGCCAAAGCGGTGGGGTGAGTCTGAATTTAGCCCCAAGCTCAATTGCTGAAGCCTGCAAGTTTACTGGGAAAACGCCATTAAAACAGTAAATGTAGAACCTACATGTGTGTTTTCGCAAGATTTCGATTGAATAATGACACCGTTGTACGTTGTACCAATAGAATATAAGTCTCCATAGGTGGAGTGTAGAAATAAGGTGTCACACAACTACATGGTATAAGGTAAAGTGCAGAAGTGGGGAAGTCAAGACAAAATCCGTAGGAAAACAACAAAAGAAATAACAATGCACATGCTTAGTAGTGTTAGAATTATGTCAGCATATTATGTCATATGACATATCCTGACATGTGACCATGTCCTGGGACCTGGATCCCTTGTCTCTCCTTGAAACTGGGTTTGGACGCATGTTAATCAGGCGACCTAGGGTCAGATGTATATCATCAAAAGGATGTATTCTTCAGAACATGTTTGAACCTGTCTCGCATATCCTGGAGGTGATTAATATTTCCATATGTACTGACACAGAAACACAACCTGACCCGGAAAACACATTCCAAATTTACATGTATAATTCTTATGAGTTATCGCAAGAGTCATTCTATATTTAATGTATTTCCATTCTTTAATCATATCTAATCAATATAGGTCTATCCTAATTACCTAATTAACGATTTAATTAGTAATCTATTAATGACCCCATACTTTACATTTATCATAAATTCATTCAAGGGTGACAGTTACATGACTAATTGTCCTGTACCTCAAGGGGGTCCAGGGTATAAGCCTCGACCTTTTCCAGATGGAATTCAACTAGAGGAAGCCCAGGATATGTCATTAACTATGAAAAATGAATTGAAGTAAATATGCTATTATCTTAAAAGCTCCATGGTGTCAAACCCCCTGAACCCTGTACGAAATTAGACTCGTCAAATTTTGAGGTAAAATCAATCATCATTAGCGGAAATATTCTGTCAAAGTGTATATATATAATGCAATCAAGTCCCCAGCCTTAAAGGAAACGTATACGTTTCCTTGAAGGCTCCTTCAAGTACAGATATTTATACCTCCTATACCACTGGGCCAGTAAATATGTCCATATTTAGGCTATTTACGATTTAGAGTTTAGATGATACAATCTATTCTAATCGTCTGCAACCCCTCCCGGATCACCGCCCAAATCGGTGAATGTGTGTTTTATCTAATTGTTGGTAGAACATGGGTATTTTAGACAAGAAGAAGTGAAGTGGAAGTATTGCCCTGAAAGTACTCTGATCCCAAGATAAGGCACTAGGGAGAGTTGTGTTAGGGGTACTCTTGCCGCCTCTTCTTTCAACATCTGTCAAGCCAGAGCTTTGCTGTCCCCCTCTTGCTGTCACTCAGACATGGGGAAACCAGTAGTTCTGATCGATCAGGATCATTCAGGCTTAAAAGGCATTTTGACTGTCACCTAACTGACAGCTGGTTGGTGGTTTAATGTTCCTCTAATGGATGACCGTCATCGATATGTCCTATACTATACGCAGTCTTCATTTAACACCAGACACAATAAAAGATCAAAGCGGTACAATAAATGCTGTTATGACGTCAATCGAAAACAGGAAATTTCGGATGAAAAAAAAGGCGATACCGCAATACTGTTTGTATGATAATTTTCATGCATACAATTACGAAGTTGGAAATATACTTCAGTGAGAAAAACTGTTAGTGTTACTCTTAGATTATATGCTTTTGCATGCAGTTATTACTTTAATATTTAAATGTTATACACCTATATGTTGAAGTGTCAATGTGTATAACAATTAACGTTAATGTGATGGAATGCACCAGCTTCAGGTCATGTATTGCATGGAACATTCTAGTGATACCAATATAGATCTATACGAGAGGGCGAGTTAGAGGGTCGTATATCTGGTTTGTATGATTCCTGAGTATGCAATGTGTACTCGTCTACTCTTGTGGATTTACTACCCTGCCAACTGGTGGCCAGATGTATTGTGTGTATATACTCAATGCAGATGTCCTTGCCAGACTACGCCAGTCCCTTACTCCTCCATACCTACTATTATCCGAGCCTCCAGCTGCAGTATTATCACATACACTTATATATATCCACTTCTATCCGATAAAGCCATATCTCTACAAGCCATGGAATTCATGCAGGCATACCAATTAGAGATTGATGACGATTACAATAGAATTCCATAAAATATCATAATCGCAACAACAAATTAATAAAGTTAGTTCCCAAAGCTCTTAGGGGCCTAGGCTCCTCCTCGCCCCCTTTGGCTCCTTTATAATTAAATATGCCTAGGTTAACCAACCATATTTCATGTTAAACTACTTAATGTATAACCTGTATTATATATACCTCAATATTGTAAAACATCACTTATATTATAAACATGTATCTATGCTCTTCCAGTGTATTACTTGTATTGTGACGATAACACCTGTCATTGCCTACACTTTAAGTAAAATAAATAATTGAACCGCTAGAGCGGCCTCCTTGTTTAATGATAATATCCATAACTGATATGTATGTGGCATTAGATAGGAGTGATATCAATCAATTTGGCCATATTTATCCATTGTGTTAATCCGACCTCTCAATCTATCCCTCTGTTTGCCCTTTGAAACTATGTATTCAATGGAAACAAATTCCGAATCAGGTTTTATATCAGCACTCCAGAAAAACATGTACTGTCCATGTTGATCAATCCAAATCATGACTGGTTGCTTGATGAAGACATTAACCTCGCTTCCTTACTAAGAGTGTGTTAAAATTTAGTCATAAACATAAATTGACACCATCGATATCGACTTTTATTCACTATTGCTCAAACAAGCAATCCGAATGGAACATTTCTATATGCATGGGCTCATAACAATACCTGACTCTATGTAAACCAAAGGAATATGACAAGTGAGGATTGATACCTTATGGGGTCGATTATCAAATCAAACTGGTTTCACTCAAACAGTTTTGGGGAACAAGACTGGGATTAATGTTGGACAAAGGTTCGATTTCGACTGAATGCCTAAACAAACTAATGTGAGTTAAAAAGGCATTTGAAAAGCATTATAAGTTTGCTAAAATCAATGACTATTGTCACTGAGTCTGTACCATAAAATATCTTAGATGCTTAGATAAATATAATGTTGGCTGATGGTTAGCAGGAAATGCAATTAATATGCATCTGCGTTCGAAATTCCTTTCGATTATCGGATCAAACTGCTTTTATCCTATGAAGAAACACAACATGCAAACAGGTTAATTGCTCCCAACAGGCCAAGCAACTGAAATGGTACCACTGCTATAGAGCCGGATATGATGGGTCAAGCATTAATATTTCATTATTCTCATTCTAAACATTGACCTCACGATGTCACAGTGACCCCTGGCTACTTCACAAAGTGAGCAAGATTATTTCTCTGCTGGGAATTTTGTCGTGTTTGCATGTAAGCAAATATCTTCTCATTTATCTTACTCTGATGATCGATCAAACAGCAAATTGTGTGGAGCCTATACAGGCTCGTGTACAGGGGGCGCAACGCACACCGGACGTATATACGTCAGACGCTGGTCACGTTGGGTCAACAAGCTAAGAGAGCAGAGAAAGGGGTGTGGAATACGTGCACACAGCCAGACGTTAGCGTCGTACATACAGAGCCAACATTCACTGCACAAAATCAATCCCAAAATGGAATGAGTATTGACAAACTATAGAAATGTATGCTAGTCTGCTTAAACCGACCGTGTTTAAATGTATTGATCGCCAGCTGCAGGCTTTATGCAGTCTTGACACATTTTAAAATATAACAGTATGATTGTAATTATTACATCTCCTGATTGTAATCATTACTTCTTTCTGTTGACTAGATATAGGCCCTACATACCATTCAATACATGATTCTCTGTAGTGTTGCGATAGGAATTTCCTCTCATCGCAGATATGGAATCACTATCTGAACGTGTTTCCAGTGATACTAATGACCCAGATTGACATTTGTATTTATTCTGAATTGCTAGTCTCTCGGTATAGCAAAAGAAAACATCGCAAATTGCTGCATAGATTGGACACGATGCTTGTGCAAACAAGCTAGTCTTCATCCCTCGGTTCCTTCTCTAAATCCCACCTACACAACTACATCTCTACTTTGCCATCTGATCCGACATTATTCCATCCATGCATCACCCCAAGCTTTGTTCGAGATTCTGTTCGCCTCCAATCTCTATTTTCTGGCCAGCCTAAAGCCAACAACTTCTCATATCTGCCATCTATTGGCCAGCTGACACCGTACACATATTCAACCCAGCGGCTAATCTACATGACATCCCGACTTACGCACATATTTGTCTGCAATCCCACCTAAAGATATGTCAGAGCTTGTTGCCAACTTCTAAGGGTAGACTCATTGGTGTAAGCATGGAGTAAACATCTAATCGGGTGACGAATGGCTACATCCTCGTCGTCCCCCACCTTATCTGATGATGATGTGCATTTACCAAAGAATCGAAATATTATAGGACCAATAAATATTTTATCAAGGGTCCATCAGCTAGACATCTGTCAAACAAAAGTATCTACCAATTTCCATACCCTAAAAATACTATGAAACTGTCGGGTACTGCCATATATTGCATGAAAAACACCAATAAAAAACACATACTATAAATTGTCCCAGTGAAACCTAAAGTGGTAATGCCCATACATATTGCAGAAGTATTGTAGGGATCCTTTCAGTTGCAGGCCACGACCTGTCTACCTGTATGACACGGGGTAGATACAAATGCAACGCATTCAGTACACAGGCGCAGTCCTATTTATCTTGATGGAAACCGAACATCATGATCCATGACGAGGTAAATGTGATATGCTTCAAATCAAAGGAATTTTGACATCAAACTATTTGTTGTGGGTCTGACATAGAGTGGTCGCTTGGTCAACCAATTCAACTGGCCTAACCGAATATTAACCGACTGTGTATTGCTGTTATAAGTGACCAGTAGAGGGCGGGGTAATATCAAGTCATTCATATTTAACAATGTTTGACTGTACTTCTATGTATATTCTGTGTCATGTTTGTATGTGCTTCTGTGAACACCTATTTCTCTGTATGAACTTGAGAGTCAGGAGGCTGATTTAGCCCACCCCAGAGGTTGGTTTATTGCGAGGTAACCAACTCCGGGGCTTTGTGAATAAAGCGTGTATAATTATGTTGAGGTAGCGAGGACCAAAACACTGGAGTTGTATTGTTTGTTAAATACAATTCTCCATAACATTTGATACAAGCAGGCTCCTGATTTTGCATTCACTATTGTATTGTTAAGACTATTGGAGAATCGATACCATGAACCATTGCCTACTCAGATCATGTTTCCATCGAACAATCACTATGTCAGACCCCCCTGGTACAAGCTTAAGGCCTTAATTGTAGCTTTGCTAACGAGTGAGATTAATCAGACTGATTGTCTGACTTTGATTAGAGCTATTTCCTTCATTGTTGCCGAAGGACAAACGGTTGCACGTAAACTATAGTATTTTTACAATGATCGGGCATGGTTTTGATTCAATATTATGTGTGTGGTGCAAGAGCAGAAGAAAGAAGAGGAGCAGCAGCAGAAGTTAATTCAATTGTTTCATGTTCAGGCAGGACAGGGCACGTTTTTATTTTGGCTGCCTAGCCGGCATGCTGCCAGCTCGCAGGCTGACAGATTGCATGTCCGAGCTGTATTTGTGACCTACACAGTCCATTTGTTTACATTGCTTGGAGTCCTGTCCGCCAGCGCAACTCTGCTTTCTCCCTCCAGCTACTCCAGCTACACCGATGAATACTGGATATATCAAGATGTGGGAGTGTGGGGGTTGTGAGGGCGGATGGGCTCGGAATCTCACAATGGAGGCAGTGTGTCGTGCGGGGACATCATTCAACTATACAGAATCTTCAGAGCAGGGTTGGGAACAATAAATGCTATGTCTTTTTTTGAGATCTTTGACACGGATAACAATCTAGTGGTTTTGGAATTAGCACATTATAAAGGTACACCCGTACATCAATTAGTTTGCGTGGAAGACCCGATGTCAAAGAAACACTTCACATCTTCACATAGAGGTAAACAACATTGACAATTCGTCGACAAAGAAAGTAAAATATAATTATCTCATTGTGTATGCATTCCTAACAGATTGTTTTACGAATGATTTGAAAATAAGTTTATTGTCAATTGATTACATAATTAACCCGAGCGGCTATTTTTCATATTGGCCTGTATTATTAGTACAACTACATTCATGTTATTATAGTTCCACTCTTTCAAGTTTGTGAATAGATACTCACCCTACATACCTTCTTCATAGATAAAAGAAAAGTTGACCTGGATAGGATTATACGATGCTTGTGTCCATTACATATGGGAATAGACCAGAGAAGGCCATGTGATACCCAATACTGATAAGTCCTCCTGTTGAATTATATATACTCTAGGAGACCATGCCCAATGGCAAACATTCTCCGATAAGAATGCTCTACCATCCCTCGATTCAAGAAAGGAAAATAATAATTTCAGATCATACAAGCAAACGTACATAATTGTATCTGGAATTTGCTCATAAATGATACAACATATAAATGGTCGAATCCTACGAAAGTGGTGCACTTTCTGCCTATTTTTTCTCCACCCCCTTTGATATCTTATTTAATTGTTTAAACTATACCTATTAGACTTAAATAATACTCTAAAGCCACTTCTTTAAAATGATATACAGAAAACAACATTCTAAGCATTTTCGAGTCCTTAAATTTCTCATTAGAAATATTTTTGAAAAACGTAATGCTACGAAACGGCCACTTTAAATGATCTGAAATAATATTAAAAGACCTTTGAATTTTATTTTACCCAGCTTCCTTGGAACCCCAGAAAGTTATTTATCTGTCAAAACTAAAAATATGAGGAGATATTGATCTTACAACCTGTAAGTTGCTATTCTATTTTAAACAAGGGCATATTGGTGGAATTCGTAATGCTACGAAACTACCTGTGATTGCTCATTGCTTATGGATATTAATCAAAAATATTTTCACTATATAAAGCCCCTAAATTGAACATCATTTTGATATGAAGATAACAAATATTTCTCTGAACTATTAATCTCTATGAGGTATAACCCCTAAGAAAATACAGCATTCTGTCAGCTATGAGCATAATGCTACGAAACGACCTTTTTAAATGGCTTATAACAATTATCCAATGACCCTTGAGTTTTATTTTATCCAGCTTCATTAAAGCCCCAGGATGTTATTTGCTTGTCAAAACAGAAACGATAAGGAGATTGTTGATATTTTGCAATATTCATCACAATTCTGTTTAAAGTATGTACAGTATGCGTAATGCTACGAAACGTCATGTGATTGCTCATATCTAACATAAATTGATGAAAACTATTTTCCCTATATATAGCCCATGAAGCAAACACGATTTTAAGAAAAAGATATAAATATTCATATTTCATATTAACTAATATTTCTCTAAAATACTAAAGTGGATGAGTAATGCTACGAAACGATGTAATGCTACGAAACGGCATAATGCTACGAAATACATATATTGTGGATTATTTTCACAAAACTAAACATTTCTTATCGATTTTCTGAGGAAGCAATATTGATCCAAACATTCTACTTTTGAAAAAATGAAATATTTTGTATTGGATTTATATATATTCATCTTTTTGTTGGATTTATAAAGATTATTGTCAATTTCGATTTGCAATTATGGGAGCCTGGAGAGATGGAAAAATAACAATATATTGAAATTTACATATACATATGTCAGAATTTAGCACCGATTATTGATATAATCCAATTAATAAATATTCCAGCAATACATTTTGATAATTTCAAGTTCTATACTGTAGAATATGGAAGGCTAAAGACATGATTAATCCATGCATAATGCTACGAAACGATTTTTCATTTATTGCTATTATTAAATCTACTTGGATGGTTTCAACATACAATGCACCAAATGAAAGCGTATTTCCAGACATTTATGATTAAATTATAGCTTGAGAAACGAATCCATATATAAATGAATACAAAGAAAAGATGGTATATGAGGTCTGATTGAAAGTGATTCCAGATTTCTGAACTTTTTTTATGAATTAAATAATGGTATGAAAATGTATGAATACAATCTTCTTTAGATACCAAATATATAATGAAACCGCTTGTTTTCAATATGAAATAAAATAAAACGTTAGTCAAAATATATCAGATGGTTAATTTAAGGTTCAACAGCCACAGCACTGGTCGTTTCGTAGCATTACGCATAATATAGTCTTTTTCAGTGAAGTCCTTATATCTTTGCCAGTATTAGAATTTAGTGAATATCATTTTGAACATGGAAGGTCGAGGTCTTACACTATAGAATAGGTGAGGAATAAAAACGATTCTGGGCTATCAAAATTTTCCAAAAGTGCACCAGTTTCGTAGGATTCGACCAAATAAATAATGTTTTTAAGAACAGATAATACATGTATAATATTATATTATAATTCTATTTCGATAGTGTTAGTTGAATGCACGTTTTAATATACACAATAGTGTTATACATTTGGTTTCCATCATGTCAAAATATACAAACGTGTTTCAAAGATCTCATAATATATATCTGTGGGGCTGAATGTAGGAGGAAGGAAACGCTATGTCTACTGATAAGACATGGAATAGTGAAGGTATATTCCCAAGTCGTTTTTATCAGTGACGTTGTTCTCACTCGTATCAGTTGATGAACTGAAGAGGGGTTCAGAGAAGCAACTCATCCTGCTTCAATGGTCACGGACAATTCTATTCGGTATCAGAAACATGGGATAGTATTATTTCATGAAACCGTTACGGCCCATTTTAATAGACTAGTTATTATACATCCACGGCATAAGAATACATGATAAAAGGAAACTATTTAGATAATGGGGACGTCTTTGTTTGCTGGATAGCACACATCCTATCATAAGGCTGGTAGAGAGAAGAGAAGTCATTGTTTGGCTCTATATGGCTTTGCTAATCTTATGAAAAAGTAAGATAGAAATGGTTTTCCTGCTTATATTAATATGATCAATGGGAGAAAGTAAATAATCATTGATTATCATCTAATGAATGGGATTGGGAAGGGAGGCCAACATATTCTGTACCACAAGGCGTTGAGCTGATAAATGTGATTTTGTACAGCGTTCAATAACCCTGCAGGCCATCCTCCATGAAATGTTTCCTGTGGCGGCCATAAAAGTCTACGACCTACTTTTACTTTCGCAGCTTAATTCACTTAGTCTAAGAGCTCTTCACAGGTAAAGGAGGGAAATTTAGTGACTTGTGGCCATGGAGGTTTTTTTCCTGAGCCATGCCAGTTATTTGAAAAACATGAATGAAAAGTGATTAATTATGATGTGTCCAACCTTAATTTTTTGTTTTTAGAATTTGTATACAGCCAATCTTGAATCTGTAAAATGACATTTGAACATAGACAGGCATGCACAGTGTACAAAGTATGTTCAATGGATGTCATACACATATGAGGATAATGGGCTCACGGGTAATAATTCAATGCAGAATAACCATGGTCTTCCGCCCACTTTTGTGTCTAGCTACACTAGGCTCTATGTATCAAAACTACTCAAAATCAAGTCAAAGTTAAAGAATATAAAATCAAGTAAGGTGAGAAAAAAAGTGAAAATTAAGCATTAGAAGTATGATTAGTTTGGGTGGATTTGTTTTGATTGGTTTGGACGGCTTGAAGCTACAGCATGCCCTTGGATCAGTGTGATTTCTCATGTTAGCATGAAGATACTGTATACCATTGGGTTGGATTTTTGGTCAGTCTGTTTGGGTTTTGAGTTGTATTTGGTTGTGTTTGAGAAGTTTCTTGAATTGTTTGTATGAGGGAGTGTCTTTTCTGTTGAAGTGAGGGCATTCTATGCTTTGGCGCCCTTGTAGCAGATGGTATTTTTGAGGATTCAGTTTTTGGCATGGACAGTGGTAGGATATATTTATGTTGTGAGCGGGTGTTTCTTTTTGTGTGTGTGTGAGTTTGTGGGTGCATCTTAGGATTGTCAGTAGACACAATAGATGTTTTGCCCTCCTTAGACCCAGTGGTTCAAGACCTTGAGATGGTAGTGTGTCTGCTACTGAATCATGTCTTCTAGTCAGTGTAATGATTCTAACTGCTCGTGTTTGGATGCGTTCAAGTTTTTTTTGTATGTGCCTGTGTTGCGAAGTTATATATTGCTGAATTATAGTCGAGTAGGGGTAATATCATTGCTCTGTAAATTTTCAGTGTTGTTTGTTTGATGATCATGTGTCTGATGCATGCTAGCATGTATAGTGTGTTGTTTGTGACATACGTTATTTGATTTATAATGATTTATATGATAATTTTATTATCATCTATTATTGATAGTATATTGTCTTCTTCTTCTAGTGTAGCTGCGTACATTTCCACTTTAGTTTAAGATATATTTATTCAGCAGACAACATTACAAATTTTCATTGCGATTCGGCACAATCACTGATGAAGAGAAGTATGAGTATAAATGTCAACAATACTTTACATCTCTCTAGCATATATAACAATCAAAATATAAATTTATAGTCAGTTCATAATTTCTCCACAATCATCAATCCTCGACATTGAATCATGTATCGTGGCTAGTACTATAGTGTTATAACATCCTGCACTTCACTATGCAGAATTGTTATAGAGCTCCCCTCATGTGCCAAGGGACTTGTTCTGGTATACCTCTACTCCATATTAAGCAAGTCAGATAGGAGACGCAGGAACTTCAAGGTCAAAGTCAGCGAGTTGCTGGAACCGCCTGGGAACCTCCTTTATAGGTTGCATTAAAGATACAATGATATGTTAACATGGGGTGGCTATCAGGACAACCATAGATCCTCATAGTATAAGACGCTTTTATGGCAGTGACTGGTCCTCTCTACACAAATGAATATCCGAGCCAGACATCAATTTGTTGAAGTGGGTTTAAAATGATGTAGAGCTTTGAACGCCCACGCTAGAGGCGAGTATACAAAAGAGATGGAGGAGGTTTAGGATAGAAGTGAGAAGACCTATTTATCTATGAACTTGCTTGTCTTGAGTAAAGAATTTATCCGGTTCTTCATTATGCTGTCTAAAATCGATCTCCATTAACACATTCATGAGGATTTAGGTTCATATATTGAAGGTGGCAACATTTTTACCCAATTCATTAAGTAAACAGTTAGTGGAGAATTGGCAAAACATTGGCACTCCAAAACGTAAGCTTTGATTGGCAGTTGTATGTATAGCGTTTCTTTCTGTCCAGTAAGCAAGTTAAAGATAGACATATGCTGCTAAATTAAATCAGGATTATGACATTTTGCTTGTGCTCACGCCTCCTCTATCGGCTGGTATAATGTCATAATGTAGAAGACAATTCTAGGATTGAATAGCAAAGTTGTAGCCTTCCTTTAAATAATGCAAACGGTTGGTATTACAACAATATTGTAATAGACATGCACCTCATTCGAAGAACTCTCTTTACATAATACCACTCTTAATAGATTCAACAGCAGCCTTTATTCAAGGTAAACACAGAAAAATCTACCATTGCAGTGCATTAGTAATATAGAAGAGAGAAGGCAAAATGAAGCTTTGATCACAACTAACTTATGACTGGGAATTAGTTTTATTTTCTCATTCCATCTCTATAGGAATGCTGGCTCTTTTTTTAAAAACCTTTTAGAGCACAGTGAGAAGGGGTTAAACCTACATTATGGTCACCTCTAAATTATCCCTTTCCTCAATAGAAAGACTATTCGCTTAATACTCTCATTTCAACCAAAGGCAAGGCGAACAAGGCTGTGCGAGGCAAAACACACATCCACTACGTTCGCAGATGCCTAGAGCGTTGATATTTGAATCGAGCTAATATCTGACATTGTCCCAATATCTCAGCAGTCAACGCTTCTCCTGCTGCTCCCCTCGATCCAATTGCTGCAATCTCCAATCAGTATTCAGGAACACATTGACTTCGTTTTTGCAGTACTGCGGAAATTGAGAATGGGTGATATAAATTGCTCCGAGCGACAGGAACTCAGAGCATTTTTTCCCTTATTTGTTTCATTATTAGTCTAGACTGAGCATGTAGTCGGCATTGATCTGATGGTTAGGAGATAGCATCAAATAAAATTACATTCGTCTTATCTTAGTATTTGTACTGCCATATCTCTTCAAACCATATTGGCTCCCAGGGTTGAAAGATTTCGAGGTGGTGTTGATATTTGGGATGATCTTCAATGAAATAGTACTTCAATTGCAATTTATCACTTTTTAAGCTTCAGTTGAAGGCATTTCTGGACCCAGTTCTTATCAGGCAACCTCTCCTAGAGACCTTTCATTTTCCTTGAATCAAAGACAGAATGAGATTAAAGGATGACTGAAATATCGTTGAAGTGGGTTGCTACAAACTGAAATACTATTCGTTATTACCAACTCTAGGTCCTCGCTTGCAATGTTCCCAGTCTGACCATAAACACTCTTTCAACGTGGTTCTAAATTGTATTTAATTGTTTTGCATTCAATTACAAATGTTCATTGCATATATATGTATACATATGTGTCGGGTTGTAGTTGGGACTACATGTGCTGTAAATTGTGGGAGGTACTTGTAAGTAATGTATCAACATTTTGGGAATTCAGCAGGATATTTCAAACGATGTTTCTCTCAAATATCGTTCCCATAATATCCGTCTTGAAGTTTAGGATAGAATAAATGATATATAGCTTAACATTCATATCGCACTGACCCCAAGCCAGTGAATAGGTTCGTTCTGTGTATTATGTGCCCACCTTATTGCAGCATTATAACTAGGCTATTCACAATTACTGAGGCTAAAGAGTAATCAAACACCTTCGTTCCCTCTTGATGTGGAGAGGTGGGAAGAAGTAAGGGGAGGGAGCACCTCGACAGGATTTGGGGTATATGAAGGTCAAATAGGCAAGCTATTGATGATTCACGTCTACCCTTCTCTAACTCGCCTCTATTCATTCAGCGCCAGTTGCCTGATGGTCGTTAGATGTCATTATGTGATGCCCCTTCAATCGGCAACTCCCCAGAACACAATTAGGTCGGAGGAAAGTCTGTATTGATTTAGCCCTAATTTATACCTCACTTCACTAAGGTCCTGCCTGGTCTTAGTGAAGACTGCAGAGAGTCTATCTGCTTAAGTGACCTTGAAAGGAAGTTTATTCGTGCCATGTCTCAGAGGAAACGTAATGTTGTCTTGATAACACATACAAGTGTCGATATCCTGGATCAATTTGAATGGTGAGGGGCAGCTGATAGTTACAGTACTATTGATATAGTCTATATCAAGGAAGGACTCAAACAACGAAAGTTGAAATTCAGATGGTGAATCATTGTTTCGCGTACCTTGGATATTTAAAAAAAATATTTGTATCGGTCTTACACATGTGACCCGCCGAGGGGAAAGGAGGCTCCGCGCGGGAGTTATAGTTCCTGGGAATTCCCGCTAGGAGTCGCATCATAGTCATGACGTCACTGTCACAAATGTTTATAAATATTAGTAATTCTGAGTGGCAGGTAACTTTGAAAGTCTGTAACTTCACTAATTTCTGGAGTATCAACAAAATTCTTTCACTTTCATAATGCTCATTTCCCCTTCTGTACATCCCCGTCAGTTTTTAATTGTTTGTTTAATATTTATTTTTTGTACATGTGACGCGTCACAGAAAAATGAGTCACTCCAACCAATCTAATCAATTTGAGATCATCTACTGTACACTGACATAACTTTACAAAAAGCTCATAATCTCAATCTCAATATTCAACTATTCTTTTCGGTTATTGACTCAGGAGGACACACAGATTCAGAATCTATAATAAACTCAAATGGGAAAATTTCGCCCTGGAGTCCCCTTTCTGCTTGGCTGGTCACACATTTTCAAACTTAAATGCAAAAAGGATGCATAACAATGCATACAATAATGGTCATATTCTCCAAATTCAATATCATACGACGATATCTAGATCAAGCAGACAAGCGAAATTAAGTCCAACCTAATACAACTTCTTTCCATCAATTGATACGACAATCTCAATATTTGAAATATACATCACTGTCTATAATTTTAGTACATGTATACTGGGGGAATCCACACTTATTAAAACTGGAATATACCAGCCTTATTCACGCTACGTCGATCACTCTCTTGTATATTACCGCATTTTAGCATTGAATACAAGATAGACAATTTAAAACCAAAGATATAGGGTCAATAGTCACGCATCCAAGAACCTAGTAGTCCAGAAGTAGGTCCATCCATACAGAGTTTATGAATACCGCATGCTCGCAGACCATATGAGGCATTGTTGGGGATTAAGTATCTGTTCTTTTGTGAATTAACCAGCTTAACTACCGCCAAGTCTCGACGGGTACCAAGAGGTAGCAAGTTTGACCTTGTCACTTTCTCTCACAAATTTACATGTCGGCCATGAGCTATTCGCAGAGCCCTGTTCATTGGGCGATCCAGCGTATTCAGAAGTTGTTTACTTGCTGCACAAACAAAAGGATTCGTATACTCGGTTTACAGCAGAATATATATGTTTTATACATTAAAAGGGCAATTTTAGCGTTCATGTACCTTCTTCGTTTTTGGAATTCCCCCAATTTCCATTGGACAAAGATAATTCTTCGTCTATGCTATAGCCTAGATATTTCAACATATTTACTCTATTAATTCTGCAGCCGTTGAATGTTATAGCGAAATTGGGAGAGGACTTCCTTCTCAAACCAAACAGTTGACAATTAGTTTTCTTTTCATTCACTATTAAAAAGTTATAACTGCACCAAGGTATACACATGTATGCGTCTCTTTGAGCCTTCAACTGCACATATCCCTACCGGTTACTGCCAGAACAGCATCGATCGTTGGCATATATATTAAATCTCCTATGAAGAGGATTTTGACCATGTTGTTCATAAAAATAGTAAATAATAAAGGTCCCAAGATGCTGCCCTGGGGTATGCCGGAGGAGAGCTCACTTGATATAGTATAGCTGGTGCATCCCATTGCAGTAGAATAGGTAACTAGTCATTTAGTGCGTTGCTATCTCATAAACTGTAAAATTAAAAGTCTAGTCTAAGGGACCCTCTGGAAGAGCTATGGCTGCCATAGAAGAGGACAAACCCATTTCCAGTGTAATTTATCTTATGTACTGTTTTCTGGAAATAAACAATATACATACATACGTTCCCTACTACGAATATCTTTGGACACCACCAATTGGCTACTATTAGATAAAAAGTTAGGTTATACAATTAGATAAAAAGTTAAAGTCTTTTCACCAATGCCTATGTTCCTGATCTCATTCAACAAAATACAATGAGATGTGGCATTCAAAGCGTTTTTAACGTCAACATATATAGCCCACTTCATCACCACAGTTTACTTTTATGTGGGTAAATCCTAGTAGATCATCAAGTGCATACATGGTATAGATGGCGACGGAACCCAAACCGGAACCCAAACTGTTTGTTTGCGTCTGTGTCACTATCCTCAAGATAGTTGTATAGGCGAGTATATATAATCGATATGCAGGATGTGAGATTAAGACCTCTGGCCCCATTTTCTTATTTATAATTTTACCCTTGGTTAAACATGATTCAAATTAATACGATTTCTAGGGTGCAAATTGCATATGAAGGCTAAATCACGTTTCCTATAGTCAGAAACTGACCCTTGGTCAGAAGTCTGTACCCAACCCACCTCGGGAGGAGGGTTTAGCATTGGTCAGTCCATGGTCATGGGCAATATTGATAAGCCCTACCTTTATTATAAGGAAACTAGCAAATACCGGTTCTATGCACGGGATTTGCTAGTGGGACAGTGGGGCCCACATCCTCATCTCTCCTTGTTCCCTCTCCCACCATTCATACCAAAAATGGAACCCGGTTTAGATTCTTTTTTTGGTCACTGTTGTGCTGATGTTGTGTTGCCTGTCCCTGTCCCTGTCCCTGTCCCTCTCCCACTCCTGCTGCCATTCCCACTCCCACTCCCTCTCCTGCTTTCATCGTTAAGTAATTAGTCGGGGGTAAATTTCTGTGTGGGCAGTCCCTGTCCTTGTCTCATGTCTCTGTCCTGCTCCCTCTCCCACTCTCTCTCTCTTTCCCTCTCTCAATCCCTCTCCCGCTTTCATTGTTAGGTAATTAGTGGACGGATAAATTTCTGTGTGGTCGGGTAAACCTGTTCTGATTTCACCTGCCAACTTAGTGGGCAAAGAAAAAAAGTTAATTTCACACACTGTACAGAGTGCTGAAGACTGAGGCAAAGAAAGAGAAAGGGTGAGAGAGAGAGACAGACAGACAGAGTCAGAGGGAAAGAGATACAGTTGAGATGCGTTCTGTCACCCACTGATCTCCCCCCATTCTCCCCCCATTCTCAATCCCTGACTCCAGTCTCACCCCCACCCCCCTTACCAATCTCACCCCACCCCCTGCCAATCTCAACCCTCACCAATCTCAACCCCCTTGCCGATCTCACCCCCCTCGCCGATCTCACCCCCCTCGCCGATCTCACCCCCCTCGCCGATCTCAACCCCCCACCGATTTAAACAGCCCCCCCCCGCCGAGCTCTCACCTGCCAATCTCATCCCCCGCCGATCTCATCCCTCCTGCCGATCTTTCACTCGCCGATCTTTCACCCGCCAATTTTTCACCTGCCGATCTCTCATCCGCCAATCTCTCACCCGCCAATCTCTCACCCGCCGATCTCATCCCCCACCAATCTCTCACCTGTTGATCTCTCACCCGCTGATCTCTCACTCGCCGATCTCATCCCCCTGCTGATCTCTCACCTGCCAATCTCATCCCCCCGCTGATCTAAACCCCCGCCGATCTCATCCCCCCGATCTCATCCCCCCGCTGATCTCTCACCCGCCAATCTCTCACCCACCAATCACATCCCCCACGGATCTCTCACCTGCGAATCTCTCATTTGCCAACCCCGCCACCCCCCCCGCGACGGCACAACCCTATTAAGATAACTGATGTTGGCACTGACCTATATACACACAGACCCAACCAATATGCAAATCACCTCATTCTGGTGGAGGGGCACTGATGGGGACCCTGGATAGGGGTGTTCAATTTCAACCCATTTCGAACCCATTTGTAACCCTGATGTCTTCCAAAAGTGTTAATGAAACATAGCGGAATGGCTTTGCACCATTTTTGGCAATGTGCACCTGAAATATATCAGAGATCTGGTTTCCAAGAAGATAGGGGTTTTACAACTTTAACTGCTATTCTATTAATATTTAGATGATTTTCATAGCCCTTGAAAAAACTGCATTGGGATTGATGCAAGTTGTGACAAATTTATGAGCCAATGACATTGTAAGGTGCTGAGATATGGCGTCATTTCACAAAGACATCTATTTCCGATTTATACCGCCACAAGTGATGGGTCACAGAGCAAGTGCTTTTCATGAAGAGAGATCATTGTGTTAGTTTGAATGTTAACAAATGTTCGGAATGAACATAGGTGGATGTTTATGAATGACGGCGTATGCTTCATGGTGTGATCTTGCTGATGCTCTAAATAGATTCCACTGAGTAAGGTAAAAAGAATTGACCCGGAAACAGGGTTAACAACCTTACCCAGGGTTAACAACCTAATCAAGACTGCCTAGGTCCGATGTATCGAACCTAGGCAGTCTTGGTTACACATGGTTTGAACAGGTGGACCAAGGGACTAGAAAACTGGGGCCCAGAGTCAGGTTACAAATTTTTTATTCCAGTCAATCAGCCCCAATCAAATAGCTCACGGTTGATGAGGTAAAACAATGGGGACGATCAAGCCTCTTAGCCATCCATTTGCTCCCGGTTCTGATTCTTCCACCGCTTAGCTCTCAGCAAAATATTTAATACTCTTCAAGCCAATGAAAACTCCTTCATTTAATGTTCCAGTTCATACAGTTCCAATTCTTCTATCACAGACTTCAAACCAGAACTCCACCAGTTACTAGTCCTTAACCCACTTAGACCCAAAATGGGAGTTTTGCTGCTAGAAATTTCATATTAAATATTGACGTTGGCTCATATACCTGATATCACCCAAAAAATTCAGACCTCTACCTAGCATAGGACAAAAGATACCAGCCGTCCTACATGTAGGACGGTGGTTCAATCCACTATACATTTTTAAAAACTTTTTTGATAATTATTAGATCATGTGTAGTGGGTCCGCCCATTAACAGCATGGTGAGGCTGCCACCCTATCCATCCTAGTGGCAACAGGCAACATCTCTACCAGTGCCGGACACAAGCATCAATCTCCAGCCAGTCCTGCCAGGTGGCGACTTCCGATCATCGCAAAGTCGCCTCTGAAGACACCCTTTCATGGGCCGTAGGTAAAGTCTACACTTCCAATGTCATGGGATCCCGCAGTCACTTAACACAATGGACTCAGGCCACGCTGTGAAATGAGACACTTCTGTTGTTCAAATTAAGCTCTTGCACTTTACACTTGTAACTGTGTTTTGGGGTCAATAAACCTGGTCAAACAAATTTATCCTCATTTGTTAATTCCTTTCACAAAACTTGTGACTTGTGCCCACAAATCTGCGGTTCATTACACATGCATTTTACATAGGGAACCAATAGGATGCATAGAGACCAAACTCTCAAAAAGCCATTATTTATGAATCACCCCTACCTATTGTATAACAAGCTAAATTTGAAGTATTTCATGTAGAATTTCATAAATTTTCTGAATCTGAAGAGCAAAATTACTGAGAAGCCTGGTCACATTGTCAAAATGGACCGTTTCTAGGGTAACTAGTGATCAGGAATGTGACCAAACTTGGGGATATTGATGCTAGATGTAAGGGCTATTTGAGGATTCTGAGTCAGTGACCTTGACCAAGGTCAAAGTCACTAGATATGGCCTTGAGATACAAAAATAGCAAAATTCTGGAATGTGACATGTATGCTATTTTCTTCTAATTTTCTCTCATGAAAATAGGGCAATAGGGAAAAATGATAATCTAATATATTGAAACATGAACCAACATTAAGGGAAAGAAGAATTGGACATGCCCAGTTCCATTGCCATGGTAACCTAGACTAACTTTCTACTCTATACTAAATTTTGGTTAAATCAAAATGTGATATACTAGCCTGTATCTCGTTACGACATTTAAGCAAGTGATAGGGCTCTAAGAGCTCTGCCATTAGAATTGCTGTCAATCACCTTTGCCAAGGTCAAGGTCACCATTTTCAAGGTCAAACATGAAATTTTGTTCAAAATGCATCATAAACTGAAAGCTAAGTTACCATGGCAACACACTTTGCAATGACACTGGGCATGGGCCATTTTTCTTTCCCCTAATGTTGGTGAATTATTTCTATACGTAAGATTATCATTTTCCCCTGTTACCCTAGTTTCATGCAAGAAAAAGTGATGTCACATTCCAGAATTTTGCTATTTTTTGTAATTGAAGGTCATATCCGGTGACTTTGACCTTGGCAAAGCTCACTGGATCGAAGTCTGCAGATAGCTCTCATACATACCATGAATGACCCCAAGTTTGGTCACATTCCTGATAATAGTATAGAAATGGGACACTAAAAACTGGCCATAGAAACGGCCCGTTTGAAAATGTTTGTGGGTTTATCAGCAAATTTTCTCTTCAGATTCAGAAAATCCATGTAATTATGAATGAGACACATCAAATATGGTTTGTTATATACGGTGGGAACGGGTTCCCATTCGAATTCAGCATATGGCTGCTGGTCTAAGTTTGTAGGGTAATGAGCAAACTCAATGTTATTATGTTTTATGCCCATATAGACCCAGCGTCCTACATGTAGGACAGCCACACGTTTCTTCCATTTTCTCCAAGAATATAATACTTAGAAACTAAATTTATGGCAGGGACATTGATCATACCCTTAACTATGGTCCCATACAGGTTTCATCACAAACAGAATAGTATGAATTTGTTAATTCCTGGGGTGAACTTTCAGAAATGACACTTTCCACAAATTGCCTTTGGGCCCTTCATGTGCAGTGATGTTACCATCGCAACACATCATTATTTATTTCTCAAAAGTTTATAAATACTTAAATCTGTCTATGTGCATAACTGGTACAAATATTATTCTGTTTCGAAAAAGATTTCTTGATTTCTTTCCATATTTAAAAAGCATATTCTGCCGTCCTACATGTAGGGCGGTGGGTCTATATGGGTTAACTAGTCATTATTCAGTGATCAACAAGTCTGATGTAGCATTATGCCATCAGAGTTGGGGATGCTGAACTAATGGTATGTAATAGGATTAGGAATGCATTATGAATATTGTATGTCTGTGTTACACGAGTGTCTCTGGTGTAATCTAACTTGTCCGACGCTGAGGTATCGGTGTCGCAGGTACATGCATACTTCTAGGATGGTTAACCAAGACATTTTATTTCGCTGGTCTACCACAGTATCATTAATAAAGGAGATCTCAAAGTGGTTTAGCATCGTTTCCCGCAATGAACAAACATCTAGATCCATTTGAGGCAATGCACCAATCTATGCACTCATGCTCTATTCATACAGTCAAGGCTTGTTTCAGGAAATCAAAATGATCTAAAGAAATTATAAAGTTCTCGAGTTAATTAAGGTCTCGCCCTACATCGCAGGGTTAGGTCAACTACTTATCCTTACCAACCAAGATTGGGAGAGACAGAGACTGTGGCACCTTGATAGGGCAGAGAGGAACCACGGTATTGCTCAACATTTAATGAACCATAAATATGATTAATTAGTGACGATTACCATATCTGTAGTTTATGATGCTACAGGGACTTCATGAATGCGATAAGAGAACTTCAATAGATAAAGTAAAATGTCTCTAGGGGTTATTGGCATATACAGTCTACATGAAATGGATGTTGTAATAATGAAGCAATGGGAATTTAATTATACGAATCTTTCATCCAGCTGATGCAAATGTTCTTATTTCTGATCTACACTTTATGACTACATACCACCTATTCATTATTGGAGTCTATGGTTCTGATGCTTCATACAGAATCATAAATTACAGCTGTTGGTGTGGTATAGTCAGGCCTGATTCAATTACTTGATACGATTTGGAGTACAGTACACCACGTATAACTGATGGATATAATATGCTGCTGAGAATAAAAGGCACCTTTGATAACAACTAAAAGACAAAGACAAAGATGACTAAAACCCACAAAATGGTATCGTGTAATAGTAGTATGTACAGGTTTGTAAACAAATATTTGTGAGAAATGGGGTAAGAATGGTGCAGCATGGAAAACAGAAGCAATACAGAAGAGACGTGCCAGTAGGGCAAAAGGCCATTACTTTTGCACTACACTTGAGTCACACAGTCCTCCAATGTAAGTGAACACGAGTGGGGATACAAGCTATGGGAAGGAGATCAATATCTGATTTAGTCTCCCCAATTGACTGGAGCCATGGAGGAGGGGGGTATGGATGAAGGACTATATTGAAAGAAGTAGGAGAATGCCGGTAGATAGTTAACAGGCTCCATCAAAGGTACATCATTTTGTACACAGCTTCATTACAAGGTCCAATCAATACCATGCCAAGTACCAGCAAGATTAGGAATACTGCAGTCGGTATTACGTTATAGGCCAACGAACATCAGACAAGTTGATAAAAAGAACTGCCATGTTCTATATCATTTGACCACTGATTAGAACTGTAACCGGGGCTATATTCAATCATGACCATAATCATGCATCACTGGCAGCAAATGAGTTTAATAGATATTAGTAATGGTACTTTGGTCAATGGAGCGTATATTATATGGGGAACTGGGACTCTCCATGAATAGAGGCCTTGTAATGATACGCAGAGCTAGTAAATAAAGACTATGTGGGCTTTAGTGTTTAAATAGACAATATGCGAAATCCCTCCTAATTTGTTCCAGGCAATCTTGAAATTGAATAAAAGCGAGTAATAACTCTTTCCGGAAAGGGATTCTATAAGAATCACTCGGTGTGTGTATTCACATAGCGATAACCAGTAAATGCAATTAGGTCCTGAGAGTCGAAGGAATTCGGAGAACATATACAAGTCTATATATACATTTAAGATTAGATTGTTCTTCCGTACTATTCTGGCGGCCTTGAAAACGTTTGGAGCTGATAAGAGGAGAAAGCGTAGGATGGAAGCTGGGAACTGGATGCGGAATTATTAGCTTCAGCTGTCTTATATTATTAGACAGTATTTTTGTCAACTCTCCTCAATTTCTTCTCTGGATGTCGGTTCCATTTCGCAATCGAATAGGTTGGCAACCAGCATGCTAGTTACAGGGAGAATGACCTGGGAAGCTGAGCACCTAATATAGGAAGGTAATACAATGTACTGGTATATAGTGGTGGACGGTTAACATAAAATGTGACTGAAACACATTTTCACAATTAGTGCCCTTCGCTATTGTCTGTGCCTATACTTAAATGGAGTTTCCCTTAAGATCTAAATGTATTTATATAGATAGAGTTAGGGATAGAAACAAGCATAGTTTGCTGCGTGAAAGGAGTATAATACATGCATGCAATATTACAACATCATAAGTATTAAATGCTATAAAAATATTATAAAACAATGTTACAGTAGTTTCATATCAATAATCATGAGATCTAGATTGACATTGTAACCATTCTGTATATAACCAATCGATCCGTCGATGAATATATTCATCATCGGGAGTTCTCAGAAGAGGCTATTGTGATGTCACACATGACGCAACTGCCACGCCCACCTTCTTGGCGACCACTACGTTCAAAACATACCTTAGTCTCAACGGTCGCACAGAGCGGTCACCTCCTTATCGCTGGGGAAAAATCGTCTTTACTCCTATATTCACGTACTTTACTCCTATATTCATGTATTTTACTCCTATTTCATGTTTTTTCTGTATTATTCATGTCTGTTTATATGGGAATAGAAAATGCAAGATCCCTTGGATGTATTGGCCAACCAGTGATTCAGTATCCGTTCATTTCCCACGACCGCCACCCAACGATTTTATATATAAGAAATACAATGGTAAATGTAATCCAGGATATTGACGAAAAGATGGTGTCAACCAGAACATGCACCTGCTAATAAGAAATAACAAATTTTCAAATCAAATCAATCTCCCCTCATGATCCAAGTAAGTGAACATCAAAGAGAATATCCTTTGAATTAATGATATTCACTGCACTTACAAGGTTTGCTTTACAACACATGTAACACATACTTTGGTTCAAACATTATAGTCACCTATTAAATCATAAACCAATGGATCTATTTTGAACTGAAAGCAGGAAAGATGTAAAATTCGAGCACGAATGCAAAATAATATGCTCATAGTGTTTAACAGTTTAACACGTACCGTTGTGTGGTGATATTGAATTGATTGACTGAAAGTAAGTAACTAAATAATGTCTTGGCCTGTAAGTGAATAAAAAGAAAATAAAAAAATAACATACTTTAAGTCTGAGCTACTTAAACTTAACTCCAATTCTACACAGAAATATACTAAGCTAGAGATGCAGATGATCTGAATCCAGGGAAATGCTAAATGTATGCAATATTCAAATAGTCGTAAGAGAAATTAAGTTTAGAATGTATCAAATTTGTAAATACTTTATCAGAGAAACCAACGTGTTTTCCTGGAACCCCTGATGGAGTATCAGTAATGCATGCCCGGTAACATAACCTTGGACAACAGTTGGACTGCCATATAAGCAGCCGGTATCCCCTGATGGAGTATCAGTAATGCATGCCCGGTAACATAACCTTGGACAACAGTTGGACTGCCATACCAATAAACCCTTTGATTCTCGTACTGGAGGGATCAGTAGATGGCACTGAAAAGGCGGGGCAGCCTCAGAAGTTCTCCAGTCCAGGAGTTGGCCCTCTCTTCACTCTATACGCAGTGGTCCAACCATGTTGACCTTCCTATGAAATGATATTGATCACCAATAATCAGGTTGTAATGACTTTGTAGGGACTAACCAGAGTACCATGCATTATTAGCATCAAAGCGAGCAAATAAGCAAACACGCTGTTCACACATGGCCCACTCTCAGCCGAATATCACTGCATGAAATCTATCCCTCACTGCAAATATACTGTGATGAGACTGTAGTGCTAAATAATAGGGTTTGGCATTGGATTGAAACTATAAAATGGAGATGTAATTTGTAGTGAAAAGGAATGTGAAGGAGAGAGGTTCTGATCAATACATATATAGGTGTTCGAGAGACATTATGCTGGCAATATATGCACTGCTTTTGCATCGAATCTTTTCAAAATGTTAAAGCAATAAAACGTCATTTTACTCAAGAGAAAAGGTACATGTACGTCGATCATATACCCCAACACAATGGAAAGCTTGCCACTTATTATGCCATCCTTCTTAGTCTCGACGCAGAACATGTTCTGCGTCAGTACGTCGATCTTGAAACTGCTGCCAGTCTTAACAAGCTCTCTAAAGAGGAAAGTATTTTTTCCCGACATAGAACTTTGCTCATGCACCTAGTTCAACATAGGCCATTTTAGTGCATTTCCAACCAGCTAGCGGCAATTATGCTCGGAGACAAACCGTCTAAATGCATCTACATGCTTTCAGCACCTCCATGTGCGTCAAATGATACAAGATTATTTAGTAGCAATCTATATCACAGCAAATAGAGACGGAATATGCACTCTCTCTTCTCTTGTAGTAGCCTATAGTTGCCGCGGTTTGCCATTGTTAGACTTGCATCTAAGAGCTTTTGTTCGAAAGCGGAAAGACCAGGTTCAGGGACGACTGCAGGAATTTGGAGATAATAATTCTCAACAACATGATTGGATCTATCGATAGCGGCCATATGTAACTTGTATCACATTGCCAATCCGCATACACTAACGTGTTGTAATACTAAATGCACTGTATGTACTAAGTCAGATGACGTCAACTGCCATAAGTCTAAATATAAATATTATTGTCATCACCGTATGTATCCCTGTAATTATGGCGCCTGGTTGTAAATATAACCACTTGCTCCCTGTAGATGTATTTGTCTCTTTCTCTTCTTGTTTTTTGCGTTTATCAATCAATTAATGTATAATATGTCCCAATGTATCGCAAACTGTAGTAATTTTCATTATCATTGTTAAACAAGTAGACTGCCGCAGCAGGTAGAATGCCACAGTATTGTAATGTGTTACCTGTTCTCGACTGTATCCTGAATATATGTTTGGAAAAGCTGGATAAATAAAATCGTTAAAAAAAATCTACCTTAGAATCTTTAACAAGTCTCAGCTGAAAGACATATTCATTGATGAACGTTGGATATATATTTGAATTGTAAATAAAAGAAAAAAAGGTTGAAATCGGTAGCGTACACTTTTATACTGGATTCAATATCACTGGGGAAAGGATCGTCTGCTTGACCGGATTTACTGAGCCGTTCTCACGCCCGCCTTTTCTCGCGAGACTTGATTGAGTGGAGCCTCGACATGATGCCAGGGTTCTCAGTGAGCATGCGCACGTTGGGGCCGGTTGCCTGCTGTATATCAAATTACAGGTCGGGCGGGGGCGCTGGAGGAAAGGACCGGATTATGTCTCAGCCCCCACATAACCGTTTTGTATGCCAGATTTTCCCTAATATCGTTCAAGGGCCAGGGCGATATGGCATTGCGGTTCTAAGTAGGGCCCACTAAGGGTCGAACAATAATGTACCGGAGTGTTTCCTTCAGACAAAAAAGCCTTCTCAGAATATGCTTCTAAAGGCTTGCATGAAATATCAGTGGATCGTGGAGGTATTTTAGCTAGGACGGCAAGTAAATCTGAGGCATATTAGGGATGGATTTCAGTGGTACCAGAGGAGACAGTAGCTTCAATACGAGAAGGTATAGGATCGCTGTTCAGGATGCCGAAGGACCATAAATGAATGGCACTAATGATGATCTATTTTGATTAAATAACTGGGTGAATTTGTAACTTGTGGCCTCGATAACGTAAGCTGAGCGTAGGGAATGTACGTTCAAGTGACAGGGTGAGGGCCACTGTATACATGTGCATAATATCCAGTTACTTTATCTTATGAAATATGATCTCTCGCTGTTGTACCGATTATACAATGGCTATGGAGATATAGACGCACTCTATATGAATAAATATACGGTTGTAATATGCATGTAGCATTATAATATTAACGACCTGGGTGGATGTAGGATGATATAAAACAATATGGGGATATTTAACCAAATAATTACAATAATACAAATATAATGTTCTTAATTATAAATATAATCATCAAAACTGCTTTTCATATAGAGCAAAACAAGCCTGGAATTCTCTAGAAACAAATATCCAATCAATTGATTCGAAAAAAGGCTTCAAAAAACAAATAGAAATACTATATAAGAATAAAGAATAATGGGACCGAGAGTGTGGAGCCTCACAAAAATCCACATCTACATATGTGTTGATCAGAATCTCACTTAATTAATTATCTGTCTATGTTATTAGATCACTATTTTACAAGTTTTCAGTAATTAGAAAACAAATGCATGCACATTATTATTTTATTCTCTCTTCTTATATCATTTTAACCAGTTTTCAGTAGTTAGAAAACTATAATAAACATGATGTAAAGCCTCAGGAAAGTATATCCGACAGGCTATAGAGGTTGTGTTCACTGACTGGTTAGAGTAAAAATAACCAGCTAACTTCAATAATATAAATTATTATATCGAATATAACGACATGTCGAAAGACTGTAAAAATCTCATTTTTATTCTAATATGATATTGTATTATATCATAACTTCATATTTTGCCATACTATGTACCTAACTCCTACTGTATCGTATGGAAAAGACATAGCAGATCGCATATTTTACTCTTAATATAGCTTTAAATGTTAACAAACTTAATTATGTACTTAATTAAATTGGAACAAATTACATATTTACTCTTGTTTTATACGCAAACTTGCCATTTATTACCTCTAGTTTAGTTGTCTTTATACTCTTCCAAAAATAATGGTAACGACTGGAAGAACTGGGACTGTCGACCAATTTGTCATTTTTCCATTTAAATTGTACCTGTTTATGATACTTATGACAAATAAAAGATTTTTCAATTCAATTCAATTCAATTCAAAACTAACCGTATGGCATGGTGTATTTTCTCTTTTCTTCATGGCGCATATATAGGTTTTTACCTTCGTCTCATAAAAATTAACAATCCTTTTTATCCTATACAGGACAGGGCCCACAGTGATAACATATACACGGTAATAACGTTGTCTTCTTGTCCGAAAAAAACTCGGTTTTAAGCCCTTGAGGCTCTCTTGATACATTCCATATACCATATATTATACAACGTTTGGTTAAAAGCCACTTCGTTTATGAGATAGGATTTAATTAATGTCTGCATTAAAGGGACTTCGTGGATTCGTATTTAGATGGACAATAAGGCCTGACCCCGCGAGGTGGTATTAGTTGTTACGATACTACTATATCGAAGAGGCCTCTCTCGCATTATATCTTTTGATTGCTTCCCACTCGGGGAACCATAAATCTGAGAAGGATTGGAATTTCTATTTCCTCTGTAATGGAATAATAACGTATATAAGACTATACTGTTTATCTAAGACAAGGATATCTGGCAATACATTATCGTGTGGTATATCTTATGGATACTGTGAAGTATTGCATTTATCAATAGTTCAACTCTTATTTTTGTTATTGCCATATTCATATCGACAAAGGACATGGTAGATATGTTGCGTTACGCCGATCTTAACACTCTATGAATATTAGTCATATTGTTTCTGAGATATATAAACAGCGAACCCTTAGTTGATATCATGCCTGTTCAGTCTGGATAAATGAATGGCGACCAATGGCTAAAGTACCATTTTGTTTTTGTGTTCCTTTTGTTAGATGCATGTTGCATCAACCCTCATTGAAATACTCAACATATATATTATTTTAGATTATATTACTGGAGTGAGATTATTCCAAACTTATATATATACCTACCCTTTGTAAACCATTATACGCCTCTTCGTGGACTCTATTCTGATGTCTGTCGTCACTGTAAAGAGCAACAGTCCAAGTTTGTCCATCCGTTGCGTTGATACTGACATGTACGAGAAGGCAAGGGTACATGGACTTACAGCCGGGTCCTTGACAGTCACACAAGTACTGGGTGGTATAGAAGGCACTTTCTACCTTACAGATTACCTCGGCATATCGTGCGATACGTACAAACGGCCGGAGGAAGATCACCCCCGTAACAATAAGGGTTATTACGGCAATTGCTTGCCACACTGTCAAAATAATACAGAAGCAGGCTTTGGAAGGACATTTGATGTGTTTCGGTGGCGGCTGAAGGACGTCGACCCTACCTCTCTGCATTTTGATCTGTGTTAGATGCGTAATAACATGTAGTAGTTACCAAAATGGGGTTGTCTGGTTACTTTAGGATGAGTGGGCCTATCACTGGCGTCAATTGCTGCTGGAAAATGTGATGTACTCTTCGTTCCCCTATAAGGCGACCTTTGATGAAGATACAAGGGAGGAATATTGTCCACTGATATGTCCAGTCCTCTTGATCATAGGAGGCGTTTTTCATCAATTCATCACTAGGTGGTGAAGTATGTAAATATGGGAGATGATAAAGGGAAGTGCTGCTGTGCTATTGGGGACGTTAAAGCTCCGGCATGTCTCACTGAAAATCTATCTGGCGTTTAACGTTAGTAAACCCCCACAAGCACTTTATTCCCGTTGCTTTTAAATGGCGTGAATAATTCAAAGTCTTCTCGCACTTACCCGTACCCTATATCCCCAAGACTCGATAGGGACAAGAGGGGCACAAATTGCTGTTTCATGCGTTCTCCAGAGAGGGAGAGAGGCCTTTGCTCGTTAGCGTCAAACGGAAAACCCCAAAGAACTCAAGTGGACAACATAGCCCCGGGGAATATTTCAACGATCCATTAGACAATTTGTGTTTGCTGCATTCCAACTGCTGCATCACCACCTATTTCTGTCCTTTCTACCAGATCCTTGCAGAATCCTGTATACTGGAGTCAAAAGCCTTCTGCCATATATCTACAGAACCCACACTAGCCTCCTCAAGATGACGTTCTCCTCAAATGAGCAGCGGATCCTTTCTGTATAGTTCATTTAAGTTTCGGAAAACTAAAATAGTCTTCATGATATCTTCTAATGATATTTTATCCTGGAGAGTTATCCTTTGTGAAACCATTCATTTTCATTGCACACATTATAAAATACAGTTGTAATCAGTGTACACACGTAAGGTGGGTTAGAATCCAATGGAACAAATATAAGTTGACGTAAGGAACAGCACAAATCCCATAGAAAGGAATATGTAGTGACTACTGAGAAACATTGCATCGGAGTCAAAGGATGATTGATGGACAAACCGGCCTAATATCACTGTCTCGCTTTTGTCTCCAGTGACATAGCGTGCAGTCCTACTAATCCTATTTATTGGTACGATAGACTCACAGGCCCAATTATTGAGAATAAGCTTCCTGTGCACTGATTGCCCAGTGTTCAGTGCAACGAATTGTTACACACTGATTGACACTTTAGTTCAATGCTGTTACTGGTTTACGTATAGGTGATCTAGCAACGTCCTTGACTTTGCATATTATATCCTTATCAGTGAGAATCAGGAGGTATTATGTGCTTGCTGTTACAATTAGAGCCTTCTGTCACTGGGGTTTTCTCTTCTTGTTGGCTCACGTTTTCTGTAGTCCATCCTTTCATCATTCAGTCTTGAGAAATCATTACCTTTTAGACTAAGAAGTAGAAAAAGATTGAAGTTAATCTAGAGAGGGAAATGCATACATTGAAGCTGTTTCTAATCAAACATTGGTTACTATGAATAATGAAAATGTACATTGTACTTATGAGACTTAGATCGAGATCATAGTTCAATATTTTACAATACAATATTTGAATATGGATCACAGTTCTATGGAAGAATATATATATATATATTGAATTTTTATTCATGGATTTTTAACAATTACATAGTCATGAAAAGGGCATACAATTCTACAGTGCAGGTCTTCCAATGTGTCCTAAATAAAATGAAAAACGAACATATATCTTGATTTACATAGTAATTCATCGATGATTTAGGCTCAGTGTTACAATTTTTATAGAGAGGTACTTAGGTAATATTTAGGTCCTATTGTACTTTAAGACCTTTACATCACTGTCGGTTATATTACAGCAGGTTTCCCTGGTAATTAATCTATTTTTCGTACAATCTATAATGACGGGGTTTCAATAAATAATCGTAAACTTCGTCTTTGAGATTAGAGCAAAATTACATCGTATAGTATAGCAGTAAATTGGTAAGACCTTTAAAGAAAGATCACCCCACCATCCAACCCAATATGTCAATGGTAGGATCTGTATCACTTATAATCAAAAAGGCTGAATGAAGCATCTAAAACTTTCAATAATATGGACTCCATATATTTCTACGTTGTGAAAGGAGACCAAAAGAGGTATATTTTGACGTAGTTTTGTATCACGTCAGAATTTGTATTGCTATAGCAAAGTGTCATTTGGTTCAGGAATGCATTACGTCAAGCAGGGAGAGATTAGATCAGCCTCTGAATCTGTTGCTTAATTAACCCGATAATAAGCATTGATTCCTTGAGTTGTTCCCATAATTACTCCGTTCTGGTGGCATTTACCAAACTTTTAAAATGTATTGATCGGGAATTGATTTCCCTCACAAACAAATTACTGAATAGTCACTTGTAATTACGTGCCTCCATCACCGAGCTGTCTATCAGCCTTCCTGATCAAGATATCCCACATACGTGGGTTTTATTTAACATACCAGGAGGAGACGTTATTAAGACCCATGCCTGTCCTGTTGTCATAGGACCTAAACTGTATGCACTAAATCTATCTTAAACCTTTGAATTTAAGGTTTAAATAGCGCCAACGTTATTTGTTAAGGTTCCAATGATTAGTGATGCATCTTCAAAACACATAGATTTTGGGAGAGTGGAACCAGTTTAGAGACTACTCTACTTACTATTTACTTCAGTTCATCGGTTCATTGTTCTTGTTTAAGGTACCTACCGAGGTGGAATTAGCAAATGATTGAACGGATAAATGGTTTATTTAGCGTTAGACCAACCTTCAATTATCATGGGTGGTGAAAACGTAATTAAGTACCATATAAATACTACTATTAAAAACTTACACATTTTGACAGCAGCGTGCCTATTGTCGCTCACAGTGACGCATGACACTTTCTACACAGCTGAATGACTTGAGGGCCAGTGGAACGATGAATGCTTTTAGTTTGGATGGGCTGGGCCCCTTTGCCTGCCCTAGCTGAGAAAAAGGGTCAAATATATAGTAAGGTATAATATAACGGTTTAATATCTTAGGTGGTTGTAATATTGGCTTGCATCATATTGTAATAGGAACCAAGACGGGGAAATTTGAAGCATTAGAGTTCTTAGAAAAGAAAATTAATTACTTCATTTTATCATTCCTGGAATAGTGACATTTGTCAGAGATGGCCACAAAATTGACATCAATCAGATCATCAATCAGAACTAAATGAATTCAGGCATAAATTATAATATTGAGATGTGTAAAGTATACCTCTTACAATAGATAAATGGATGTACAATGTCAAGACTTTCCGACAACAATAGATTACCCTGCCAAAGAACAATGCAATAATAAATTGGCAAGACAAAGTTTACCTTCAGACCTATATTAAGCAAGGACGAGATAAACCTTTTCCTATGGTATTAGCTGGCTCAGAAGAGAATTCCAGGACAGCCACATAATCTATCAGCTCCTCCAGTCTCCCGTCTTTCTGTATGTCCCAGGGGTAATCTCTGCAAACGTTTAGTTGAGGATCATTGCTTGTTGATATCAAGCGAAAGTACCACAGTAGTTCTCCCCTGCCTGCGTTTCAGCCTGCCCCTTCTCCTCCTTCTCCTCCTCCTCTACCTCCTCCTCCGATTGCTCCTGCAGCTCTCCTATATTATTTCCTCATCCTATCAACACTGTACCTGAATATACCCAGTGTTGGGAACTTCTCCAGTCGCATCTCCCTCTCTGTGGTGTTACCCTCAAGCACGTACGTCACCATGTAATATGCGAGCTTTCAGATTCCGATTGCAGAGTCCGTGTTGACAATTATTCCTGTTTCTTATTGACCTGCGTTAAGCCGTTGGAAAATGCTACTTCAATTTGCCAGGGCTGAATCTGCTTGCCAGCTATTTCAAACCCTCCTCAGTCCTTTCTGCCTATAACCCCTCTCTCACCCTATCTCCCTCTTTCACTCCCTGTACCTTACCCATTCCCTACAATGTACCTATGCTGGCAGCACCGGACACAGTAGAGTGCTGATAGCGCAAGGCTGATAAGCAGTCACTCCACTAGTGTGCCGAACCAGGTGAATGGCCCAACCTCCATACCACCACCACTCAGAGCCTCCACAGCTAGCACCACCGCCTCAACCATCATCACCACCCACCACCACTCTTATAACAGCACAGTCACCAGAGCAGTCAGCGTTTCCTTGTCCCTATATTCTAGGTTCCCTCCTCGCTGATTCTCTCTTTTTGTGCCCTAAGCTTTAGTTTGAAAGCTCAAAACCAGTTATGCACATGAACTGAAAAATGCCCTCAAGGCATTCAGCTCACATACAACAGACTGCCACCATCCCACAGCTCTTTACAATACTCTTGCCAGGCCCCGTGCATGGGCTGTATCCTCTTCTACTCCGAGTGTATGTACTGCCACCTCTTGCTCCCTCACTTCCTCATCATCCCTTCGGATGTCTTTCGCTTTTCCGCAAGGAGTCCATCAGGTTGACAGCTATGTATAAATCCTCACACGTGTGTCACCTTGCCGAGGATCAGACCTGTCACTGTCCTATATGGGAGGCAACCTCTGATTGAACTGTCTATGTCTTCCTCAACCAGTAGAACAACAACTAGGACCCTTTCAGTATCTCTTTTCTTCGTCTCCACGACCACGACAACCTCCTCCTTCTCCACCTCCACAGGCTCAACCCGTTCGTATTGATTCATATGCGGTGCGCCTATCACACCAACAACATTCCTCCCTCGTCTTCCTCGTCCTTCTCATCCACCTTCTCCTGTTACTACTAGGACTATTCCTTTTCCTCCCGTCCATCCACCTCTACCATCACCACCAACACCCAACTCCTCCTCCTTCTCCTCTCGACCACCACCACCACCACCACCAAGAACAACAACTCGACCACTCCCTGGTCGTTCAGCGTTGTGATAGTGTCTTTCTTCGTCACTCATATATATACTATCTATCCAGAGGACCAAGCAGCATTCCTTGCTCTAACTGCCTCTCCTCCTACACACTACAACATCTCTTCCTACTTCTCTTATTTCGGTGTGTTCTTGTTCCCTCTCTCTCTCTCTCTCTCTCTCTGGATGTCACGAAACGGGATGGGCATCGCTCTCTTTCATGATTTATCGCTATGTCCAGACGATGGGTGGTGGGGATGGAGAGAGAAACTGATAGAGAATAAGTGTACACACACAGACCCACAAGCCTGCTGCCTCTTAGGTGTTCGCATGGCTGACAAACCATCGCTGAAGGTGATTTTATCGCCGCCTCGTGGCTTTGCCTGAAAGGAGCCCTTGGGTCGGTGAATGGACCATTGCATTCAGGTTTCGTTTAATACACTGCTGGTCCCTGTACCTTCGATGGAACTTCACACATTGAATTATCTGCCGTGTAGAATTGGTCAGAACGGAACTAAAATGCTGGTAAGAGATGCAATGCTCTATCAAAGACATTACTTGGTGAAGGAAAAAGTTTTATAACAAATCATGAAGTATGAGAAACAGATGCGTCTACTTAAAAATGTCTGATTTTAGTACAATGCAATGACAACAACTGAGTTCAAATCGTTTTACATTTTACATTTCCAATCTATATAATTTCCATTATATTTCAGGCATAGGACATCATGATTCAACCGTGCATTGCAGTTAAATCACAATACTCTTGGTCATGGGGCAGCATTTTCATCCAGTGCTAACGATTTCAGAACTCCAACATTTCGTACGTTTTAGGTTTTATTTTTCGAAATGTATTAAGATGGATGTAATTGCTGAGAGAGGCGGTGACACGATAAGAATATATACAAATTATGTTTTGGAATGATAAACTTGACAGAGACCAACGAGCTTTATCGTGATGTAATGTTGTCTTTAGGGCGGAATGATTTATCTATTTGGATGTTTCCCAGTGGCTTGATGAAACCGTCGTTGATGGTGAAATCAGTGCGAGGCAGAATCAAGTTATGAATATTCCAATCAGTCAAAATTGCTGGCTTTGGAGGGCCTCTAAGGGGCGAACCTGTCTTCCATCAAGGCCAATATGCACAAAAGCTCTCAGTCTTCGAGTCAATCAGCGGCCTTATCTCCAAAAAGTCACTACGTTGCATTCTTCCTAAGAGCCTATAGCTCATCTCTGACTTTTCCCCCAAAGCAATACATAGTTATTCTCCATCAATCAACCAATCAGCTCAAGGTTTTTTATTTGGAAAATATTAGTCGCAATTATATCAATTGCTTCATCGCTTGCGGGTCTGGCGAATCTCAAATCCTGGATTCTAGTTGATACTCTTCAGGCCTATTCCCGAGACATCGTTGTCGATATTGTTGTTTGATAAGCAATTATATGAAGAAGTGTTGCTGACGTTGGAAAGGTACGCGCCACCATTCAGACAGTTTTATCGTTGGTTCAAAACAGATGAGTATTTTATATACTCAGATATTACATATGGAAGGTGAGCCTGATTACAGTTGTGTTATAATGTTTATTAGTTTTTGGTCAGTTTGATTTGCCCTACGAGGACTTCCATTTTGTACATGGAATTCGGGGGTGGGATAAGAGTTTTTGAGAGAGCAAAAACTATTCTACAGTGTCTTTAAAATTGATTAATGAATCTTAGTATGTCCCTTGAGTCATGTCAAAACAATCTTTATAGTATGGATAGTAAAAATACTGACCTCATCAGATTCGATTATAGACAATATCCAAGCATACTCTTCAACCTAGAATGACGGGTTGCTGGATAAGATAGAGCTTCAATATCTAGGAAATGATGATGACAATTCTACTTTTGATATAAAATATAGCAATTTATAATCCTTTTTTGTTATGATCAGATTCTGTGTGCTTCTGGAGAGGATCCTGAAGATACAATTATTGCATGGCATTGTGGAAGTATTCTCCTTTATTATACGTGCATTCCTCTTGAGAGGTGCAATAACTGGAGTACAATAACAATATTTTATCGTACAATAAAAATGTATTTGTCTCAGCAGTTTATTGACGTGCTTCGCAGAGATCCAAATGCGCTTATTCAAGTTGTTAATTTCATATTTCTATTTGGGCTAACTATGAAATTAACAACTTAGAGAAGCACCTTCGGGTCTCCGCGAAGCACATCAACAAATCCATGGTCATAGGCATGCAGAGTTTATGGTGCTCGCACTGTCTCTGAAACATCTTTCACTCAGTCGGCTACTTTTTCAGATTTACACATGATATATGATCAAGTTTTATGCCCATATTAAAATAAATATAGAATGGACTTGTTGTCTTAATCGAAATTTATTGGACTCAATTCGTCAGCTTAAACTTATGCGGACATAACTCGTCCAATTAAAATGTTAATTACTGGTGGCTCGTTCTATTTTCTCTATAAATCTTATTCAGTCTGAAAGGTGTTGATCTTGTACAAATTGCGGAAAATCGATCGATTTTATTACGATGTCTTATGATCTGAATAAAAGCTGACCAAAAGATGGGTGTTTTTTGTAGTATAGTAGTGCCTTTCTATACAAAGGGTATCAGTCACCACATCTGCTTGAAGAACGAAAGAACATGAAAGTAACGAAACCTATTCATAATATAGATGAGTCCTTTGGAAAGAGCTTTTGCCTATAGTGGGAACAGACCCTAACTTCGAGGAGTTGAGGTCTCTCGGTCCCTCAAGTTAGGCGGTGAACTATAAGTAGTATATGGGAACTAGGTATTGGAGCGGGCCGAAGATGAGAGCCGCAACCAACGGGTCACATCAATCATCATTTATTACGGCGCAGAGGAGTTAGTAACATGGTTATGTTTCTTTTGCTCTCCACGATTTTTCCTTCTGGCCGTTCTGATTTCTATACGTGTATCTAGGTAGATACAACCCTGAGTGTAAAGGAAGATGGATGCTCATCATTCTGTGAATCTATGTTTATTGATTTGTCTTGCATTTTAAGTAAGATAGATTACAAACACTAAATGCCCGGACAATCCTTTATGTAAACAGGATCCTAAGGGGAATGAATCACTCGTCTAGCTCCTGACATGGACAATTGACCGAGTCGTTGAAAGATTAGTCATAAAGATTAGATTAATCTCAGTGGGATTTTGTTTGGATTAACTTGTATTGTCCATGATTAGTGCCAGCAATACTGTGCATATATGGAATGAATTTAAGTGCACATGAGTACTACACCGAAAAGCAAGCCTCTTGAACTGTCTAACACAATTACAGAGTTGCTAGTCTACTGTTGCTTATAAAATCAATGTTGGCAGCTTATGCGTGTATTATTGGTCAGATTTATGTAATCAAGTATTTTCGGCTTGTTTCGTGCTCATACCACTGTAAAACAGAGGTTAAATAAATAAATAAAACTCATTGGGTGAAACATTAAAGAAGCTATGCAAACCTTCCCGCTTTGGCTTCATGCTTGTTCCTTGTTCCTTGTTTTTCCTGCTTCATACCAAAGGGCGTGCCGGTAGAATCGTTTTATGTCTGCACTGCAACGTGATAAATGAACAGATATCTGGCATTGCTTTTAGTTAAATTGATGTTTTCTCAAACAGATGCAACATTATACGATAAATGTACCTGACCCTACTTCAACGTAATCAATAAAAGGGCCACATCGATTTCAGTTATAGTGTCGTATTTCTACTTTGCAAACCTTACTGAAGTGTAAAACAATACATGCTAGATTACAGCAAGTAAATAACTAAACTTAACGTAATTCTCTTTTTCGGAATGGAAAATTGAGAATCGTCTGTTAAACATTTACATGTAAAATATAAGTTAAGCCTGAACATTTTTCCTTTCGAGCAACGCACTTCCATCTGAGTTGAACAAATGACGACATGGTATTTTAGAGATTGTTCCTACATGTCTCGATTTGTATACCGATAAAGCATGGCAAAGAGAGTAAGTCTCTGGAGTTAGAAAATAGGACCGTGTTATTGCCTGTTATTTCAGACAGTACACATGACCCGCCTGATTGTTCTGCACATGTATGTGTCTAGAAAAACTTTCACCACTCTCGCCTATTAAATCTACTTCTTTCCCATATTCTCACATTGGTATCAGCAAACAATCTAATCGACACGCAGGTCATAAAACCTCCCCGCGTTTAACGATGGAGCCCTTTTATCAGGATGAACCTCTCTCCTGCCAAGTGGTCCTCCATTTGCCTCTAAATCCGGCGCAGTACTCCAACGTTTGTGGTCCAATTCAATTCCCTATCACCTTCCTACTCGCTCATGGGGAAAAAAAGGAAGCTCAAATATGGTGATATGTATTGGCAAAAATGTACAGGATGGAACCGGAGAGAAAATAAGAGAGAGAGGAGATTGGCACACGGGCGGGAGCTGGAGGAAATCCTGAATGGTCAACTCTTTATGCGCCGTGGTGACAACGAGAATAACAAGCTTCCGGTTAATATGACGATGGTAAATGAATACGGGCATCCGTTGGAACAGTGATAGATCAGGGTCACGTTTTTCATCAAATCTTACAAATTCAAATGAGGGGAGAGTTAATTCCCAGCTATTATGATATATAGCTGGGAATTAACTCATTTGAAGACAATAAATGCTTTTTGTCATGACAAAATGGATTCTTTTTGTCATACATGACAAAAAGAATCTTACCAACTAAATACTTATCGTTTGACTTAGGGGACTGGTAGGTCGTATTGAGTTTTCCTGATTTTAGATGCAGGAGTTACATTACATCATATGATGAAACTATTTTCAGTCAACCCTCATCGATAGAAACAATTCGAATTAATTGTAATTCCAATTGAGATGATTACATACTCTATGTTATTTAACTTTGTTTATCATTAGGCCTATATGTTAAATTTTATTCTACTTCGCAGTAAGCACCTACAGCGTACATCCTGTATTCTCTTATATACAGGTAGAAAGTACACCCTACCAAGACTTATATCTCAACTTATTTCTTTTTTCAACAAAAATGTATCATATCCATTAAAACTTGTAAAGTCATATAGGACTATATTGAGAACGTTGAACAAATTAATTTACTTTATTTGACTGTATTTTGTCCTTTGTTAGATTAGATCAACTATCCCCTTTCTTGGTAACTGTTGGAAGGCCTGGAAATTAGTCCAGAAACATGTCAACCCATTTGCCAATCCTCCTCCATAAATTTTCAAATCAAATCTAATATATATATTATGTATAGTCGTTATTGACCATTAAGAGAAAAATACACAAGCAAGTTACATAGATATACAGTAAAGAAATATACGGATAAAAAGTGACCTCGATCCCGTCAAATCGTACATATGTGTTTACGATTTTTCTCTGCTATAATTTCGTGCAGTACTATAACTACGCGGAGAGTGGGAATTTTCTAACATAGAAATAAAAAAAAAGACTCTTTAAAATTCGACAACCAGTCAATTCAGCGTTACCAGCTAGGTTTCAGATTTCACTAAGCCTTAGACGCACGAGGTCTTATTCACAAAAAACGCATTTCTTTAATAAGGTGATTACAACAATAAACTCAGAAACAAAAAAGTGTATTCAATCAATTTGAATGAATTTTATTCGTGAACACTTCATTATAATGCTTGCTTAGTATTCTGTGTATTTGCTATCTTTTAAATACTATGCTCGACAAGAGATCATATCAGGAATGCGACATACTAATAATACCCTTGTTATCCGTTATTCAATACTACTTCTTACAGCTCAGCAATTCAAATTTGCAAATGCGCAGATTGTTTGCCATTTCAAGGTGTATCTAGTCATTTTGAGTATTGTCACTCACTCAGTTATTATTCATGCATTCATCCATGTATTCACACGTCCATTCCTTACTCATAACAGCTCTGGCATACAATAAGCCTAACTATAAATTACGGTACATGGGATTATTTAATTCGAATCTCATGAAAATAAAGTGAAACATGGACGAGATACATAAAGGGAATAGGCTATGCAAATATTTGGGCAAAGTTTAATATCTGTTGTGTCCTTGTGAAGCAATATCAGGACGTCTTTGACTATTCCTTCTGCTCGTGCGCCTCCTTCCAGATCTCCTTATATGGTCAGCAGCTACAATTCTCTCCAGGGCATTTCTTTCTGCCTCCAGGGCTCTTCCACGGTCGTAAACCCTGCTGTAGATAAACCCTGAAGTAGAGGCTGAATGGTAGCGGTAGTAGACAGCAACTGGCATGAAAAGATTAACAACGAGCGCCCAAAGACTGGTTCCATATATATCTGTATAGAACTTGGACACATGCAATGGCTCGAGCTCCAGTGCCTTCACCAGAAGAAGACATATATTAGTTATTATGAGGAGCAGTATGAAAGTCTGCCCTGGTTTCCTTTTCGCGTGTCCGCTATTTCTGGCATGTCTCCCAAAACTAGTCTTAATGGCCCCGGCTTGGATTATAGATTCCATCATTATTATAATGCTGCAACCAGCCGAGAGTGGCGCCACATAGCTTCCGCTCCTCTCTGATTGCACAATCTCGGCAATTAGCTTGAAGATGACAAATATCTGAGCTCCAACTAAGGATAATGTCAAGAGTAACTCTTCAGCGTCATAATCGCTAAAAACCGAGTAGCGTAAATCGCGGAGAGCAAATAACAAAGCCATGGCGAATATCAGTCCTAACACATTGCAGCTTATTTCAATGCTTAAATAGATGCTGTCGGTTATTGACGCAAATGTTGTTAGCACAAGTTCAGAGTACACAATATATACAACAATGTCTGCTATTGTTAGAAGCAGCAGAAGAAGGCCTATCGAAGCACCTACGGCAAGAGATTTCTGGATCTTGAAGCAGGATTGGCCACTTTGATTTGTTGTTGCTTGTTTCCGAGTTGGCACAGCTGTGAGACTCAAGGATCCAACACATGTGTATATTTTATAGAAATTGCCAGCTGCTATGAGATAGGACTGGGCGGATAGAGTGAAGAGAAAGGAATCCAGCTTTAGAAGCCACTGGGTGGTCGGAATGCAGGGATGGCTTGGAGTTATTGTGTCATTCAAACCTGAAACAAACCAGAAACACTAAATCTTTTCCAAATTAGGAATGTGATTAGTACAGTTTGCCTAATGAATTACACATAACTGATGAATACTATAGATACTTGGAGATATTATTCTCATTACTTTATGGTACACTTATTTACAAACCAAAATGACACATCTCCTGGCACGAATTACTCAGACCAGCACACATACACAATAAATAACAAAATAAAACTATTCGAAAGATGGTGAGTACACATAAGTAAGAATCTGCGATGATATTATTATGCTTTATTGATAAAGGATGATGTTACAGACGAAATAGTCCCAACGCGTTTCGGCCGCTTAGGCCTTCCTCAGGGGTCTGATGATTATGGAAGGTTGACGCATATGATATATATATTAATTAATATATATTTATATTGACTGCCGAATAAACATCGACCCATGTGACGGTGGTTGCCGTGCCAACACCCGCCATACTTCACTTCAATGCTGACCACCAGTGGTTGGTGGTGTGGTCATCGTTCTTGTGTTGTATTTTTGTTCTCGGGCCAATACAAATTATAATCTAATTCCCATGACTTCCTGACTTGTTTGTTCGCGTTGACTATATTATAGGGGATTGGGTTGACACATGTGTTACCATGTGTAGAAATGTGTAAATGCTTAGGAACCCATAGAACTACGTATGGTGAGATAAATAGTAAGCATAGGCAGGATCTATAATTTTAAGTCCTGTAGTATTTAAAATGAACAAACGTTTATATGAAATTGCAATGACAATTAAACTATACCCATTCAAAGATACTAAAAGGATATGGAGAAATGTTCATAATTCAGGGATGTGGAATAGGCTATATAAGATATGTATTCACCTGTTATGTCCAGGCCTGCCTGTCCTATGTCTGGGGTTGGGCTAGGTTTTCCAGCTAGCCAAGTTCTCAGTGCCACGTCTATGAAGTAGACTAGCAGATTAGTAGCTATGAGATGAGCCATACCAAACCTGATCACTGAATGCCTGAAGTTCACCCGGATCTAAAGAATACAAAATTGCCAAATCATAGTCATTATCACATTTTGTGAGTTACATAATTGTGTTCAGCACTATAGGCTACTCATGACAACAGACCTGTACGTGTGTGGCCACTTTGCAGAATATCATCAATATCGAAAAACAATTTAAAACATTTGTATAATTCCAAAATAGAATTCGGACAGCAATAGTTTGTATACTCGCTGAGACGTACCTTGGAATTTGTCAGAAGTAACACTGTTTGAATTAAAACTAGGATCATCTTCAGAATATGACCCGCGAGGTAGAACCACTGCTGACAGGGGTACACTTGACGATACATATAAATACCTAAGCCCGTTTTGACAACAGTGGCGCAGGCGAAAGCTGAAAAAAATATCGGCGGTGAATTATAAAACGACATCAAATATTGGGACGAGCGAAATGGCGGAATCAAGAACTCAGTTTGCTATAACCTTTCTACTTTGTGTCATCTGATATTGCTATGATTTGAAATATTACTGATGCATAATACAGTTAGTATTTCAAAAGAAATAATTTCAATAGTAGGTGAACTTCTAATTACTAACTGAGTTAACTCTTCAATTAGGCCTAGTTGATAAATAAACGGACCATGGTATCCAGATGGAAAACCTACATTAAAAGTATTATACTTAGATCTATCATTGGTATTAAAAAGTGTTTTTTTCCCTAATCAGTGGAACACAAGAAACCAAACTTTGTCTCGCATTATGATGCTACGAATGCCACTTACTGCAAAGTCCTACTTTTCCTATAATGTTCAGACCCAGTCCCGTATAGGAAACGGGTGGCGTCACCTCGTCGAAAGCAGCAGCAGCATTGTGATTTGCGTCGGCTTCTCCACTTGCCGCACTAACATAGTGGCGCCCCATGTCATGCACTCTCATTACTCCATCGTCGCCAAGTTCTACAACATGGTTATCTCTGTCCAGGGCCCGAGGCCTCTCTAATGTACTGCTAGGGTTGGAGTTGGTATCCTGGGCAGCATGGGGTGTTTTAGCCAAGTAATGTTGTACGGCGACGAGAAAGTAGATAAGGAAGATGTTGGCTGCAACTAACGTGATGATCAAAAGTACCTGAGAAGAAGATTGACACATTGAAAATATTTAATTTTCTTTTTGCTAAATGTATACGGCGTCGAATAGTTTAGGGTAGTTTGAAAAGCAAATGCTTACATGTAACTGTCTAAGAGTGATGAATTGTCCATAAATAATACATAGAAAATTAAAGAATAATGTACTATAGTTATTGTTGATCTACTTACAATGAATACTGTCTGTATAGATTCGGAGTTGGGCTGGATTGTGAAGGCACTGTAACCAAGGATGCAAACAAAGAAGAACACTATCCACATGTAGACAGCAGCTATTCTATCCGCTGGAGAAGGCCTGTAAATAAGACGACATCGAACCTAAATTGAATAGTTTTATGTTGAACAGTAGCAAACCTATATATCGCGTTTATCAGAGGCAAACATGTCATTTGTGATCTATATATTGTGATCGACACGTTTTTGCGGCTCAAACGGCTCAAAATGAAAATCCGGCATAGCTAATGGACGCCAGAGGCTATTGTAAGATGCAGAATTGGGAATGAGTCTTCAGAAGTTTAATAAACATTTTAAAGGTATTTAGACTAAGTCAGTTAGACTAAGTCCATTGTTTGGGCTGATTTTAAAGTGCAGTAGTTGATAATATTATATGACAGTGAACAATAATTTCTGAACATACAGTGGTTGACTGATGAACGGCCAGGCAATTGAATGTAAGTTCAAATCGATAGCAGAAAGGCACCGAATCTCTAGTCTAAATCTAGTGCAATTTACTTTAAAAAGTGGCGACTGGTTGAATTGATGCAACTATTTTGATAGCAAGTGTGACGTCATTTCATCGACAAGACAAAAAGCCCGACTACTCTATTGTCAAATAAAAGTTTCACCGACATGCAAAATTCAAAATACAAGTTGATAGATCTGTGCTAAATATACATCAAATCAAAATGCGTCATAGCAGGGTCTCGTTGCTTCGTTTTCTCGCTAACTATTTCTCCATTGGATGTGTATGGAGAAATAGTTAGCGAGAAAACGGAGCAACGGGCCCCTGGTCCTTTACAGTCTAGGCCCAAAGTTGAGAGAGTCCCTTCAAACGAAGGGAAAGCCTCTCGCCTCAAACCACAAAGTGCCATTATAATTCCATTAAGACCGCAAAATTTCATTATATTCCCATTAAGACACGGAGAAAACCAATTAATGAAGTAGGCCGGCATACTATACTTATTTGATCTGAGGGTTTGGACCTAGAGTGTTTAATAAAGCAATGTTATAGTTTGTTGTTTAAAACGTTTCGTAATGTGTGCAATCAAAATAGAAGGGATTACCAATAATTTCGATGGTTATTTATATATAACCTGATTTTATTGTGGGATTGAATGCAATTGGGTTTTCGCAAGAAATGTGGTTGTGACAGGCGACATCTTATTTATGGATGTATCCAGATGGTGACGACAAAACGTTAACATTTCAACGTTAACGTTAACATTTAACATTTCAGTTGCTTAGAATATTATACTCGTTCCTACGCAACTCGTGCAATATTCACGCTCCTTCAACCAACTCGTTAGTTAACCTGTACATGTACTCAGACGTAAGTACTCATCTTCAAGACATGGTAATTAAACGTGTTGAACAGTGTCACTAATGTGTGTACAAGTGGTTCTCGCTTTTGCATGTTTCATTCATAGTACTCTAGAACGATACATATATGTACACTTAAAATTCGAGTTAATTAAGTAGCGAAGGATTACGTGGAACTTGATCAGGGATAGCTAGGGATCACAGACCCCCATGTCTAGTGTAATTCCATCAGCCCTCGCCCAAAACATCTAATTAAATAATTATTAATAATCGTTATGTCATACTCGCAATTATATCACTTCTATATTATAAGCTTCTTCTTGTAGGGAAACTCTCAGGTGAAAAGTGGCTCAGTGAGTCTGAACATGAACAGGTATACTGGGTCATATGAGCAACCATGCGTGACCATGCACATACTGGTCTACAGGTCAGACACAAAGAGTCAACACAGCTTATCCAAGTCTGTCACATTAGTTTTCACTTACAATAACGATCCAGAGACTGGACCAAAACATCAGAAGGAATAGGCAAATCATGTGTAGACCATAATATAGAAATTGTTTATGCCAAGTTTCACTGGTGGGAAAGAGTAATTCTTTTCTTCAAAATATTTAAGATTTGAGATATCGCAGGAAAAAAACCCTGAGAAGATTGAATGGATAGAGAAAGTCTATGAGTGTTCTGTCCTGTGTGTGCTAGCATACAAAATCCCATAATTATACTTCCATCCAATCTCAGCTCAAATTCCTGTTGCGCTTTTCGTTAAAATAATCGGAATAGCACGAGCATTCATCATGCGAATACAAGTGCACTCGGCATGCCTCCCGGAACCACATTTCAAACAATAACAAGCGTTTCCCTCCACCTGGCAAAATTAGACCTGAGGACTTCCTCCTAGCGTGGGAATTACGGCTGAATAAGCAGCGTACTCAGCATACAAATCTAGTTATGATGGTCAGACAAAATGTTGCTATGATTAGACGCAATTGGCGCTTTTTCTCTTACCGTTTATGGACGACGTCTGCCTCCATAGTTGCTGTATGTCGTGACGGTACCTGAGTTTACCTTCTGGGAAGAGCTTATAGGCGTTTGCAGTGTGGGTGTGGGAAGAGAACGGCAGCTGGGTGGCATACTTTAAATAGCACTGAGAGCACAATACCTACGGTGAACCACACTCTCTCCTTAAAGTGTACTGCCCGATATACTGGGACCGATACTATTATATAGTTGCGAGTACGGTAATCTGATGACTATTATAATTCCTGGGGCAAAAAGGAAAAGTAATGATTTTTCACACCATCATAAAACTTCTCGTACCGTAGCCAGTGCAAAACGGTAGTCACTTTTCCTCGTACCTTACAGCTAAAAGTCACAGTGCGATGCGATTCACATGACACTTTATAAGGTTATATTATGATGCGCGAGGACAAAATAATCAGACGTGACAACACCCCGGTTCTACCATTTAAACGTCTGAAATCTGCGAGGCTAAAGTGTTGTGTCTTACCTTATTTGAAGCGAAGGACTATAATTATAAGCATTTTCTAATTAACAGAATTTCCCAAGATATGAGGCACTCGCTGTATAGACTCTATAATACTGTTAATGTTTGCGCAGTATTTATTTCCACTATTTTAGCGCACCAACCTTTGTGCGTAAAAATAATTCCTGTGGGAAAGCTAGATTTATTGCATAAACAAGGCGTGAGGTTTCCTTGCTGCGCGAATTTAAATCTGCGCGAAAAGGTGTTAAAGATATAATGCGCGAAATGTATTCATGCTAAAATCAATACGTTCGCAGTAGTCGCGATCCCAGATATATCTATATCTTATCATTATGCGCTTCCAATATGTTATCTCTCTATATATATGATTATTAGGCCTACACACATATATACTATATATGCGCACCGCGTTGATTATACATTCAGTTCATATTCATGAATATAAACAATTGTCAAATTTTGGCACAAACACGAACGTCCAGTGGGGGGCGAGTGGGATTAAACTGTTGGAATTTCACTTATCAATAGGTTTAGCACCTATTAGCATTATATATGCTGGTATTATATAAGTCATTTTGTGAATACTCAGAATAAACTCAAATTTACAACAACATTGAGATGAATATATAATATTTATTAAAATTAATTGCGATTTGTACTTGTATTTGTACTTGTACGTGTTAGACTTGCTGCATGGTTAGCGTTTACAATCTCTAAATATATATGGCATCAGGTCCAATCGATGTATAATATACTATTATTCTTTAAGTAAATCGTTAACCGAGAACCAATATTTATAACGTCAGCAAAGAATACATGGTCGAATCCCACCAAATCACCCCAAATCGTTATTTTCTGAAGTTTATTTGTTTTCTTAGATACGTTGTGCTTATATCAGCTACAGGTTTTAGATATCAGAAATCTTCTTTTTTTTTCTTATTCTTTATTTGTTTTACTACTGTGAGTCATCAAATGGGTTACTGTACGTACTAAAAGTGTTAGTTCCGAATGCTATAGCAAAATAGCATATATCCTACCAAAAATCAAACCCAATTTGGTCATATATAGCTCTAAGGGTAGTGGAATATGAAATAACAGTACAGGTTTTAGCTTAAATAGTGTTCTTTAATTATTTGGATTCATATGTATACATGTATATTATCAAAATTTGAACAGTTCTTTTACTAGATCTTCTTCGAACTGCTGCTAACGATTACCATATGCATACAAAAATATGTATGGGAAGCCACAGTTTCAGGATATTTGGAGGGGCAAAAAGATTTTCTTTAGCCTTATCATAGTCTTCATGCCAAGGCGTTCGGAACTAACACTTTTTTGCGTTCGGAACTAACACCTTTTCTGTATCGTTTGTCATCAAGTATAGGTAATGGAAAGTAGTCCAATATGTTTCAAATACTGATATATAGGGCCCTTATGTCAGACGCAATCCAATTGATGTTTTGTATCCTCCCCAGTCTGATTAAATATAGCAGAAGTGATAGCGTTCGAAACTAACACATAGTGTTCGGAACTAACACATTGTGTTCGGAACTAACAAAAATTAAGTAAGGTGTTTCTTTTCTTAGTGTGTAATGCAATAAACAGAATGTTTCTTGTTCATCAGGACTTATCACACAGGAAAAAGTAGAATAAGTTAGGTAAATAAGTGCATTATTTTTGTTTATATAATTTTATAGCATTTGTGTATGAATACACCTACCTATAGTTTCTTATTGAATATACACCAGAATAAAGTAAAACATGTTGCAAATATAATTTATTATGTTTACTCTTATGTCAGTAATATGCTTGTATGGCTTGTTGCATGGCTTGTTTCCTCATCCAATAGTTTGAGATACGGGTATGGGAGAAAGGAAGGCGTTCGGAACTAACATTTTTTTTGTCAAATATCCATTCAATGCCCTTCTTTGGATCCACTCCATTTCATTAAATATATGAGCATGAATATGAGCCTGTGAACAGTCAATTACTTGTACTTAACATACAAGACGAAATATGGCTGTATAACAAGGCATACCCATATATAGTGTTCAATGATATCAGGTTTGGGATGCTGCTGTTAGGTTCCGAACCCTGTTAGGTTCCGAACCCTGTTAGGTTCCGAACCCTGTTAGGTTCCGAACGCTATATATATATTGTTCCTTAATAAGCATATAAATTGAATTTAGCAACACTTAACATCATTTCTATACCTATATCTTTGGTTATTTACATGTATTTGCAAGTAATGTTTAGTTCCAAATACTAACATTCAATTCCAAATGTTAGTTCCGAACGCTTGTTAGGTTCCGAACGCCGCACTTTAAGCCAATGTATAAATAACCATGATTGCTGAATGCACCATTAGATTACATTATCCTCTCCGTTGTGGTTATAATGATGAACACTGGAGATATTTCAAGCTAAGTTTGAATATGACAATAATTCATTAGGAGATAAACAATTAAACACATTTTGTGAATAAATATCATTCATCAGATATGTAGAGTTATTAGAGAAATAAGACCTATCAATTTTCCCATCAGATCCGGGCAACAACTTCAATTGATGAGTTATAGTCTAGTGAGTTTCCCCAAACACTGAATGGCTGTATGAAGGAATACAAGTGGTCCTTCGTTGGAGGCGTTCGGAACTAACACTATTATTGACCTTCTCTTTGTCTTTGTGGGCACATATCTTAGTTAAAATTGAACCAAAGTTGTTCAAAATCGGTGGACATTTCTACAGGATAATACCTAACCTCCTACTAAAGGATCTTGTCTTAATCTTTGTGGAAAAAAAGGTGGCATTGATTTAAAAGGCGTTCGGAACCTAACGGATTTTGTTCTTAAATGGTGAAACTTGAAATGTTGTAAATTGTCATTCCAGGAATATCAGAATCATGTATGTTATCAATCCTGTTCCATATTCTTTATAATATTAGCTACTTATGGAGCCTATTGATACCTTAAAAACATTTATTTGAAGATTTGATATTTATACCATGCAGCAAAAAGCATTTTTGAAAAAAAAATGAAAACAGTGAAAACTGTTAAATTTGTCTCAGAAAAAAATGAATGCTCAGATTTCAAACAAACTTTCAACATATATTCTTAAAAATGTTATCGTTTATTTCAACTAGAGAAAATAGGGGTGACCTTAAACGGTTTATATTTTACACCATTTTGAAGAATAAAAGCATTTTTGGGGTCATTTGGTGGGATTCGACCACTGTAGGTATATATGTATCTTTATATGTTCCCCAAATATATAATATATATATATTCATTGTATTAACACCTGATTGTATTGTTTGCTTAGCAACCACAGTTCGCGTTCCCGGCAACCAGGCACTCTCTCACCTGGCGCCGAACGCTACGGACCAGGAAAATTTTTCTGGTACCGGAGGTACTGTCACACCTCCGGTTATCAAGCCTACTGTTACTGTCACCTTGCCCGCCCAAACTCCTGTCATATCGGCCGGTCACAACACTTCTCCGATTGTCAACGCACCTGTTGACCCACGCCGGTCTTCACATACGCCAACCCGCTGCACACAGCATCGGGCCTGACTCCTACTTGGCTTTCGGACCCGGTCACTTCAGCTCTCCACCAAATCAACGCCGCTGTAGATCCGGAGACTGTTAAACGCAACGCAGGTATGGTCTATCGCCCGGAGTTTTACTATCAGCATCAGCTTAATTCAGTTACGTTGAAAAATCTTGATCACAAGAAACTCTCGTATCGCCAGTTGATGTATGGTATGGTCATGGTGGCCCAACATCTATTCGGCTCGGGTGGCGACATTAAATCATATCTTTCCCACTTAGAATTTGTCACTCGCCATGCTTCCGAAGGAGATTATTTAGATGTGGCATATGCGAATTACGACCATCACGTAGTGGATATGTTCTTACGTAATCCTAGTTCTGGCTTTCCTGACTGCGACAACAGAGGATGCAATTACTGTTTCCACGGGGCGGTCTTGGCCAAACATCGTGACACCAACCCGCAGGGTCAAGGCCGTCGGAGTAACCCTTCTTCTTCTACTTCGACTGCCGCTACTGGGTTTAACATAACCAAACCCAAGAACAAGATACCAGACGACTACCCGGCTGACAATTGTTACTGGTGGAACTACAAGCATTGCTCTACCGATAACTGCCCAAAAGCTCACGTGTGTCGTCTATGTAAGCAGAGCCATAAGGCTATTGGGTGCCCCCGCGAGAAGGGGACTTCCAATTGACGTCATGCTATGGAGGGAAGCCCTTCCGCTCCAAACATCAATGGCGGTGGTCAGCTTCCGGTTGCTTCAATCTCAGCTAGTGACTTTACTGTTTCCACGTCTTGTGCTGATAATCATGGCTTACATGTTGTTTCAACGCCAGATTCTATTAGTACTGTGTTCAACCAACGCGATGACTTCGCTCCTTCTGGTGGAAATGCTGACATGCCTTCTGTATTTGATGGATATTCCTTCCCCGACACGTCGTTACAGGCACAGTACATATGTGATTCTTCGGACCGATGCGATTCCCCTGAAGGTTTCGACTTTGTTTATTATGAACACTCTACCTGTTTTGATGCTAACTTTGAGGTTGGTTGTACTGATTCTGATGTTGGCCCTGAAGCTAGCGATTGTCTCTTTGAATCTGAAACTGGTCATGTTATGTGTTCTTATAACGATTTGTCTAATTGTGATGTATTTGCTGAAGATTATTGTGAATTTTTGGATGCCGATGTATACATTGATGAATCTCACTTTGACTATGTTACTGTTTGTCTCTGTACTGAGTTGCCTTTATTTAGAGGCCTTTTGTGTAACGATACTACATTGGGTGGCATTGTCAACCAAATGAATTCTCAGATATGGTTGTATGAATTACATTATGAGAACGATGTTTTCTTGCGTGAATTTTTGTGTAACGGTATTGTACACGGTTTCGACATTGTAGATAACCTTGATGATGTTACTCCATACACTTGTGTGAATTACAATTCTGTTTTGCATGGACCTGCTTTTGAATTCATTGATAAATTGATTCGCCAAGAGGTAGATGATGGGAAATATATTGTTATCGACCACCAACCCTTATGTGTTCATGCGCTTGGCGCCGTGCCAAAACCTGACGGCACTTTTCGTCCAATCACGGATTGTCGAAGACCATTGGGTACTTCAATCAATAATCACATGGACTCGACTGCAAAAACTTTTCGTTTTACCTCTCTTGATTATGTGTCTTCTCTGTTGGATCCAAACTGTTTCTGTGCAACTATTGACATTTCCGCGGCATACCGTAGTATTTCGGTCAATCCCCTGCACCGTCAGCTACAGGGTATACGATGGTACATTAATGGTGTCCCCACTTATCTAGTCGACACGAGATTGTGTTTCGGCTTAAAATGTGCCCCTTTTATTTTTAATACCATCACAAACTTTGTTGTCCGATGTATGTATCGCCGTGGTTGTTTGAAAGTTGTTAATTACCTTGATGATTTTTTATGTGTTGATGAGTCCTTTGAAAGGTGTCAGACCACACAAATGATACTAGTGAACCTCCTTAAGTCCTTGGGCTTCATCCTCTCATGGAAAAAATGCTCTTCTCCATCGGCTACTACCAAGTATCTTGGAGTTATCTTGGACTCGTCTGCTATGGTTCTGCGACTCCCAAGTGACAAACTTAGTCGTTTCCAAAATGAACTGCTTTTCTTCAAAGACAAGAGGAGAGCCACCAAAGCCCAGATCCAACGTTTAGCTGGTATTCTAGCCCATTGTTCCAGGCTAGTACGTGGTGGTCGTACATTTTCGCATAGGATCGTCGCTCTTCTGAAGAATTTACCTGATCGCAAGCGAGTTTCTCTATCTGAGGAGTTTAAGGCGGATTTGGACTGGTGGCTCCGCTTTGCTGATGTGTTCAATGGTCAGGCTACTATAATCAGATACAACTTCGGTGCAGGTCCTAGTTGCTACACTGACGCTAGTAAATCTGGTTATGGTTTTGTGCTACAGAATCAATGGGTTGCTGGTTACTTCAACTCTGACGTCGTGCCTGACTTTATACAGAAATTTGATCAGCATGGTCATTGGGTCAACCACTCCATCCCTTGCCTAAATGAGGAAGACAATAACATCAACTTGTGGGAGTTAGTTCCTGTGTGGATAGGACTCTCTATATTCGCCTCTCAGCTTCAGAATTTGCATATTGTCTTGTACACCGACAACACCCAAGTTCTGTGTATGATCAATAAAGGCAAGAGCTCCAACAGCTCCTGCATGAGGCTTATTAGACTGATATTTTGGACTTGTGTTGTACATAACATTTATATCACTGCCAGACACGTTAAAGGCCTTGATAACTCTTGTGCAGATCGTCTTTCTAGGATTGATCGACATGATGACTTCAAGTTCTTAAAGACTTTCTTGTTATGTTGTAGTGACCCGACTCTCGAGGATCGACCAGAAAGTTACTGAGGTTGTTTCTTCAGCTTGGGCTGTGAATACGATGGCAACTAGAGGCTCGCAATGGAGACGATACACCCAATTCTGTGTAGACCTGGGATTGGTGTCATGCCCAGCTGACTCCTCCACCATCGCTCGTTTCCTTGTTCATCTGTCTGATACCTGTACCTTTACGACCATTAATAACTATTTGAGTGCCATCATATCTCTCCATAATATGTTGGGTCATCCTACATTATTCAGAGAGGTTTATTTGATTAAAGTGGTCCTGTCAGGTCTTCGGAAAATGCTGGCCCCTGGTTATGTGCCACGTTTATATTTGACCCCCTTGCAGCTTTCGTCACTCTACCACTTTTTGCCTAAAGATCCTCTCCACAAGGTCTACTGGCTAGCTATCATTATTTGTTTTAGAACATTACTTCCTAAGAGCAACCTTGTTTCAACCGGGAAGGACAGTCAACATGTTCTCCTTCGATCAGATGTAATTTTTCACTCTGATCACGTGTTGTTCAAAGTCAGGTCCTCAAAAACGCATGGACTGGACTCTAAAGTTTTGTATCTACCTGTGCACCCTTGTGATAATCATGTGTTTGACGTTTACAACCGACTACGGGATTATGTGCTGGAATACCCTGCCCCTCCGAATATGCCTCTACTTCTACGTCCTTCTTGTTCTGGATTAGTGCCTATCAAATACTCAGAGTTGCTTAAAGTTTTCAAGCGCTTGCTATCTTCTGCCGGTTTGGCTACTAAATATACCGGGTTGCACTCGCTTAGACGCAGCGGTGCTATGTACTTGCAAGAGATTGGCATTTCGTTACAAGACATCAAGTTCATGGGCCACTGGAAGAGTCTAGCGGTCTTGGTTTATTTGTCAACTCCTTTGAATAGGTTAATGGACGTCGACAAAAGAGTATCATGTGGTCTGGCTAATATCTGAATTTTTTTTTGTTTTTTTGTTGGGTTATTGGGCGGTCACTCGACCGTCACTCCAGTGCCATTCTCGTGTTCGTTGTTTAACTATTATTATATGTATCTTTATATGTTCCCCAAATATATAATATATATATATTCATTGTATTAACACCTGATTGTATTGTTTGCTTAGCAACCACAGTTCGCGTTCCCGGCAACCAGGCACTCTCTCACCTGGCGCCGAACGCTACGGACCAGGAAAATTTTTCTTTCTTGAATAAATTAGGGGCGGTCACTCGACCGTCACTCCAGTGCCATTCTCGTGTTCGTTGTTTAACTATTATTATATAATCATTTAAATCAATACAGTCATGTGTATGACATGATATAAACATAATATTAATATATATTTCGTATATACATATCAGTTTGAATAACATGCATCCTAAGTTTCTCTACAATAATTATGGTATTGCATAATACAGAGATCCTTAAAATGATTAAAGATTCAGCGTGCATACTCTTACTTCAGTGTTCACTAAAAAATAACAGACCCCTCTACCTTGTCAATTGATGGGACACATAATAATCATTACACAGATCAGTTTTATCATAGCGGAATTTATTCAAAGGTCTAATGCCCTTTGTGCAAGTTACCAAAGCAATAATTAACACATCAGATTAACTAGTACGAATACTTTATCAGTAATTTAATAGTATTGCATGTATTTCCAAAAGGGTGTCGTCATTTCCATGAACAGTGTCCATAACAAAAGTCTTAAAAAGTCTAAGACATATACAGCATGTAGCCTAGCTCGACCATTCCAACTTTGGGGCCGGTGTTTTCTTCAGTGGTAAAAGGCAACCATTGTGTAGGCCTATCAGTGGCAATTAGATTACTTGCGACACTGCGGAATCTTTCAAGGTACAAAACGCAACATGTATCCTTCAGCAAACAAGCTAAATGCTACAACAACACCGGGTACAGCACATCTATCAGTCTTGCCGTGTGATGTCGCTGTGGTGGAGATCGGTAGCGTTTCATTCGATGCTAGTCAGCTTCCCCGATAGGTGGAGTAACTGTATGGGTTAAGGAGAAGGGGGACGTGGTAGTGCTCTGAGGCATCTTCCACCTGGAATATCACCTGTTTTAAAGAGTAAAAGTATATAATATAAAGGTCAATGAAGGGATACGCTGGAATTGAAAAATGCGGGAGGGCATCACGAACAAAAAGTTATTCTGTATTATTCTGCAATCTATTCTATTCCGATAACTTTCCCGAACTCCCATATTTCAACTAGGCTACTCTACAATAAGACTTATAAGTTGTACAAGATGTAGGTATCAACGGCAATGTTAATTATGGAATTATGACATGAATATTTGAGTAATCTCACCTCGGCTCTTGGATAGAAAGTTTTAGTCTGAAGGCGCTGGAAGTAAGAGCCCGTGTCAAAGGTAAGTTTATACACTCCAGCAGTGAACTCCTTGCCGCTCAATAAAGAACACCGTCCATCATTGTCAGTGTCACTAAGAAAAATGGATCAAATTATTAATGCTGCGTTCTCAGATATTACAACAAACAAACTCTGACCAAATTCAATAATATCATGACTTACAGGGCTGCAGTTTTCAATAATTTGCTGCTGTTATATGTTATGCAATGTGTGAATTACGAAATCAGTCAAGCGTGTCACACATGGGAAAGCTTGCCTAGTCTTTGTCTTAGACAACACCTCCTCACAAACTGGCTTTCCTGAGCAGTAATCAAGAGATATAATAGCTATGACTAAGCATTAATATGGCAAGACATGAATCCATATTCCCTTACAGCATTGTTGCACGAAATAGTTGAGCCTGGAGAACCACAGGTACACCACAACTTATTTTCAAAAAAATATATCTAAATATTTTATACATTTTGCCTTTGTATTCCCTCTTAAGTGATTTCATTATCCACTACTAAAATAGGGTTGTGTTTTATGAGAAAGGCTCCCATAATAATATTATATTATACCACGATCTAGGGTTGTACACGCTGCAAATGAGTGGATACATACTATCGTATATTGTTGAATGGATCCGTAAAAAAAAATGGCGCTCACTCATGACAGCATGCCCATTTGTGACGTCATACACAGTCTAGCTGTACCATCGTTCATTAACTAATCAGCTATATGGTTATCTAGCACTTTGGCATAAAAAAGCAATATAGTGGGTCATTGGAGAGAAGCGAGGTAAATAAATAATTTGTTTATGCATTTTATGACCCAATTTTTTTCTATTTTCATGATTGAAATCATGTATAATAAATCTGGTAACTAAATCATTGGTTTCAGTCGCTTAGAATATTGAAATATGTGCAATATTCACGCTCCTTCAACCACCTCGTTAGTTAACCTGTATATATTTTCCGATGTTAGAAACTACGATTTGAAGGAAAATTTCCAGCATTTTGTCGTGAAATGAAGAGATCAGCGTTGGGCGTGCAAATATGAAAGTGGACATTTATGAAGCCCTGTAGCAAATACATCCAGACATATTCCTCCAAAATCTGGGACAAATGAATTTTAGACGGGTTGGAAAAGAATGGAAAAAAACAGTAGAAACTAGTTATTTTTTGCAGACGTGAGAGTGCAGCTTTACGAATTCATAGTACCATTACTGCAACCTTCATATTATATAAGCGGAGGCTTGAGTTTGGAGAGGTAAAATTTTGTTTTGAGCCATTGGTGTTGAAATAGAATAATATTATATAATAGATAGTGATATCATTTTGATTTAATTAAAGAGGAATCGAAGATAATTTGAAAATATTATATGATTCGTTTAAAAGTTTTAATTCTTATATAAAGGTGTGGGTGGGATGGGTATCTAAACGAATATGTGCTGTGTTTTCTGTTGTGTAGTCAAATGTAGACGAGAGTGAGTGCAGCGAGTATGAGAGCGAGTGAGCGAGTAGTAAAGAGTGTATGTCTTAAATGTAGCAGTAATGTTGTGCCATAATGCATTTAGCAATATATATATAACATACAAATTGATCGGCTAATGTTGATGTATCTAGATAACATGGTACCAAAAGGATCGAGAGCCCATCTGAGGATGTCCTATATACCCATTTGTGGCATTGTGTTACGTGTACATAATACATTGGGTCTATATCTTTTAGATTATAGTCACTCACCACAGGTCAATTTCCGTCCATGCATTTGTGTCGCCTTCCTTGTGCAGCCGAATATTCACCATTGCCGCTGGGCGCCCTAATGTTGTGTCCAAGATGTGAGTACTGAGGGGACTCTCAGCCAGTGCCTAAACAACGAAATTGTTACGATGGATAAAGTGCCTTATATACTTTTTACCAGTAAATAATGACAGATTAGTTTTAAGTACATATACAAAGTACGATAAATCCTCCAAGTAAAAAAGCCCGCATACACAAAACCCTGGTGCTGAAATCCTAGGAATTGAAAATGAAAATAGAATTTTGTGTTCCGACTTCTTCCCAAATTGAAATCGGTTGTACTCGGCCCACCCATAGCCGATTTTGGGGGACCGATTCTATAGGCCCCTAAGGGAAAAAAACGAAAACAAACTAAAATAATGTTTACCATCATTGGAATTCGCTTCATATCATCTTTTCAACTGTGATGATATTTCAAAATCCATTATTTTACGACTTCTGACTCATTTTCTTTAACACATCACATATTATTATTTTTGTTCAGACTATTTTTTTTTCAGGTGTTTTAAATGTTGAACGCTCGAATAATGTGTGGTTTTCGTTGTGTCCTGAGATATTTTCATGTTTCAAGTGTTTGGGTACGTTATTTTCAAAATAATCATGGTTAGATTTCCAGTTCGCCTTGGCCTTCTCTTTCCCATGCATACTTTACAGTGCATTGGTCTGTATATAATGCAATAGCACATTGATCTGCAAAATAAAAACAATATTATAGCAAACTTACTTCTCCATTATCCTTTGTGTTCATGTCAGGGTTGGATTGACCGACAACCATGTGGAATATGAAAACGCTCAAAATAATTGCCCAGAAAGACATGTTGATGTTATGCATAGTGTGCCAATTGTGTATATGGCTACATTATCGTTGTAAACTTCACATTTAATATCAGGTAAAATAGGACACACTTATATAGATAACGCGGTATCTAAATGTATGTATTGTAATGAACGGACGTGCAAGGCAGGTAGTGTTTATTGCCCCTCACTGGATGAGGCTTCTTTTTTTTTGTATCGCCACTAGGGCGGCCTCCTATATACCATTCTGCCTTAATACTAAGGAATATTAATGTAAGGAATTAGTAGATAATGATGAATTTATAAGTATGATTTATATTCAAGTAATATTTATGAGGCTTGGCTGAGGCTTGGCTGACCAAGTATATATCAGGTGAAGATAAAAAGCTAAGACAATCATAATACTTTTATGCATGCTTGACTGAAAAATGTGGCATTACTGTATTTAAGCCTTTTATTACATCACATGAATAATTAATTTAAACATATTTAATATAATCATAACTAATCATAATTACACCATTTTACTTCACATTACGTAACCAGTTAACACTTGGATTAATTATTAGATTGTCTAATGCACTTGATCGCATACAAAAGAAATCTGTGAAACACTTTCCAACATATAGGAAACACAATTGTTCCTTCGGGTGGCTCATCTGCATTCTATTCAAATACCGGCATTTATTTCGATCAGTACATGATTACACAACACGTGTTTATCATCGGAAAACATAATCCAAGATACGAATGAAAATTTACCTGGGTTGGATCAAGTACTTTACAGTATCACGGGTCCATGTGCGTGACTGTAACCTAATTTAGAAGGATACCCTAAGTTACCTATTTTGTATCTTAATGGTATGCGATAGTAGTTTCCTTTCTTATAATACGTAACTTTGCTATCCTCCAGAACGGACCTCTTTTGCTTTCTAAGAAGAGCCATGTAATATAGTTTTAATTTTCAATTAAACATAATATCTAGTGCGTACTCCATGGAATCGGGATGTTAATAAATTCACCCTTTTCCTCTTAACCTGAATTCGAGGGGAAATCGGGAAAGGTTCAGCTTAACCGAACGAAAAATAATTTCAAAAGGTTCAGTTTAACCATACATCCAAGTAAACCTTCAGATTATGCAGAACATAGTGTAATCATTATTGATCATTAACTTATCCATATTCATATCAAATTGATTCTTGATAAAGACAGGTATTATGCCATGATTAATGAAATAAGTGGCGATGAATCAAGCATGCCTGTGACGCTAACGATAGAAATTAGTAGATACATCCGTGACATAATCTCCTATTATAGGGAGGTTTGGGGGTTTTTTTGGGGGGAGGGCATGGGGAAGTAGTATATCTATATGTTTTAGATGTAATTATCTCTAGCATATCCTTGAAACCACAAGAAAGGAACATAATGTTGACGACGCAATTCTAGTTGAAGCGCAACTCAATATTATCTGGGCAAATATAATTCTGCTCTTCATATTGGATGATTATCACCACAGAAGTAATGTATCAAATGTGTCTCAACTGTGTATCGTGATGCACGATACTGTAAATGTATTTATTTTCGCGCGGATAAACTTTCGCTTTGACTTTGACACCTTTTAAATTCACGCAGCAAGGAAGCCTCACACATTGTTTATGCAATAATTATACCTTTTGCGCAGGATTTATTTTCATGTACAAAGGTCAGTGTGCTAAAGTAGCGGAAATAAATACTGCGTAAACTTTAATATGTTTACAGTATTGCCTATAATATCTGCAGATGAGAAGTCTAGCTGCGACTGAGAAAAAATGTCCCAGAACCATCTCTCACGTACAAGTCTATAGATAGAGATGCGCCGTATATGTAACAAAAAGATGATTTGCTCGTTAGTGTGTGCTTCTCAAACTTATAAAGTAGCTGATCCAATAGCTCCCGAGGGTGCAATGCAGCATCGGGAATCGGGATCCATTATATCCAAAAAGGCATTGCAGTGGTTTGCGATGATGAAAAATCAGAGTTCGGGAATGTACGTGAATAGGCAAGAAGTCCTGCAAAACCCTGTGATCAGCTCCTTAAATTAAGTTGCCATTCCACTAGAATTCAATACAATTGGTCCAATCGATTTTAACAAAAAAAAAAGATGTATTGCAGGAAGTGTACAATCGATGTCGTCGCAATGACGCTCTTCCCATCGCCTGCCTTAATTAAATACAAATATTAAATAAAATAAGGATGAAAGAGGATGTGTTGATTGCTTAATATGTGTTTTGTATCCACTGTTAAAATTCAACACTTGCACTTTTTGGGAGTCATGTTTCATTTTAGGAGACATGTTTCATTCCATTTGCTGCCTCCATTATGTCGCACTTCCTCTACAATTATTATTTTGACCCCTGGATTAGAACACAGAACTCATCATCACAAGAAAAGACCTTACTAAACAGGATCGAATGACGGGACGTTCATTCATTCTGCCTTTTTTTAGTAAGCGCATTACTAGCGCACTCAGAGCGAACCAATAGAATTGCTAATAATTGCGTAATTATAAAAGCGAACCAATGGAATCGCTCTGCACCCTTATTGCGCTAAAAATAAAAGTGGATGAAGAGCGAATGAAAATTACACTATGTAGAAGCGAACCAATAGCAAACCATCAGCACAGATACAAGCAATCCAGTGGAATCGCATAATTAAATTCACTATTTTATTCTTTCAATACTCATTTGTAGGTACATTGTTGCGGCATTATACTGTTGTAGTCTGACAATAAATAAATCTAATGTATTAAAATGTCTAATGTAGATAAATAAAATAGGTATTTTACAAATAATGTAGTCCCAGAAGCAATTTTAAATTCAGTTAATACCAGTTTTCCACCATCGCATTTTCCATCGCAAGTCCACTCTGTATACTAGTATACTTGCTTGTATAATGTATTGTAGAAATATTCGAATTGCCCATGCAGACACTGGATGGTGGAGCTATAAATGCAACTAAGTTTGCCTTTATTTGTGGTTCTTTGTGTTTGTATTATATGGTCTTCACATGGAACAAATATATGCTGCCTCCATTATGTCGCACTTCCTCTACAATTATCATTTTGACCCCTGGATTAGAACAGAGAACTCATCATCAAAAGAAAAGACCTTACCAAACAGGATCATTTTATTTTGTATCTCCTCTGTACAATTGACTAAGACAAATAAACAACTCCTTATCTTATCTTATCTTATCTTATTTGCGGTTGGGAATGACCCCGGAGATGTTTAATATTAGTGGACGCCCAAAGTTGGACGGTGGATACTGAAGAAGCCAGAAACTATCGGAAATGGTATGTATTTATCCATAGCATACTTGACCTTTTGATTTTACAAACTACACGGGAAAACATGCTTTGTCGTTTTCAAAGGAAATGGATAATTAGAACCATTACTGTTTTGGCTATTTGATTCTTGATTCATACGGGAATAAGTCATGCAGTTCCTCTTTCCACATGCATGTTTGTTCAGTTACTTTCGGTAGCCATGTTTTTGTGGCGTTTTTTCTCTTTTTAGCTATTTTTGTCCTAATACACATTGATGCATTTCAGTTTGACAACAAATATAGATGACAGCATCTTTCATAAGAATGCTTTATATACAAGTGCACAGTTAGAAAGGTCAGAAGCTAACTCTATACGTATTCTCACACACCATCTATAGGGATCCAAGCGTGTCTTCTTGGGACCGGGCTGTGTTTATCATACTTCTGCTAAACCACACTTCAGTTGGAAAGGAACAGAAAGCCCCGTATCTCTCAGAGAAAACAACACTTTATCAACTATTCATTCGAGACTTCGCATATTCAGCAATTGTTGAGAGTCTGGTTCGTGAGTACCTCGGGACAATCTTCCCAATTGTGCACATTTGCATACAACTATTCCCCGAACCACAAATTACAGAAGTTTGCAATGTTCCTATTAAAAAATTCATGCAGCCTGGGTAGGCTACAGCAGTAACTCAGCTCATCGTCTATTCATTCTGGACTGCGTTCACGACACCGAAGTGGAATTCGAAGGCGCTCCGGTCCATGAAATGACGTCGGATTGGAAAAAGATAGATATGAAGTTAGTGATTGTTAATTGCAAAATAAAACTACAGAATATCGCAAGACTCGGAGATATATTTAGTCTCACAGCGATACTATCTGCCGGATGGAAATCACCTGGAAACATAATCCAGGATGGTAATTTACCCGGGTTGGATCAAGTAAAGTATATGCACATGACGCCCGAAATTAAGAAACTAAGATCACTTAAGAAATTCACTTTCAAATTTTCATTAACCGGATTTGCCGAAAAATTGATATTTCCTCAAGATATTGTTCACACACAGTGGCCAAGTTTAACCCACTTTGGGGTTCAATATTCAACAATTAACGACAGTGACTTGAGGAGATGTGTCCTTTTAATGCCCAAATTGACAAATCTTGTGGTCATATATGGCAACATATCCTCCATACCCAAGATACCCTGGCCAAGATCTTTAAAAACTCAGAAGTTGGGTCGGAGGACTGGCCTAATCCCTAGTAACTCTCCGACAACTTCACACCTAAATATTACATTGCATGGAAGACACTTGGGAAAACAATTGTTCCGTTATGTATTCGATAAAGCATGCCATTTTCTAATGCTCGATGACAATGCGAAATAGGACCGGGCACATTTTCACAGACCCATGTCTTGAGGTTCCTTTCATTGAGAAATAATTATTTGACATTCATACCTTCTGGTAGTTTTCAAAGTCTCTCATGTCTTGAGACACTATCTTTGGCAGGGAACAGACTTGCCAGTGTACACTTAAATGTGTTCTCTAGTCTAACCAACCTGATAAACTTGGACATCAGTGAAAATAAGTTGAATAATTTCGATCCGCATGTATTGAAACCATTAACTTACCTAAAGGAGTTAAAATGTTCGAGTGATCCAGGGTTGAAAATGGTAAATGATTTAGGGGATTTTATCTTACCAAATCTGACTAGTGTAGATGTGAGTAACAATAGTTTCATTAGAATTCCCAATTTTCTGTTATCTGCGAGACAGCTAGAGAAACTACTGCTTTCTCGGAATTCTTTATCGTCAACGACTGTATTTAATTTTGTTACACAGTTCGAAGCCAAATCGAATTTATACAAGCCATGCAATAATGATGGAAAGAGTAAGCAGACCCTTGTAGATATTGACGTCCAATTCAATGGCATTACTTCATACAATTTGGTTGTTAATGTATCCGTAGAAATCGATCTCTTCAAAATAGTTAAAATACTTGTCACGTTTAAAATTGAATTCGCTAATAACAAGGTTGATTGCAACTGCAATGCCTATCAAACGAAAACCTTCCTTAATTCTGCTGAGACTTTCATCCAAAAATCAACAGGTACTGGATTACAAATCAGACCATGTTTCCATGATCAAGGATTTAAATGCACAAGTAAGATGGGTTGCATTGAGAGAGAGCTTATGGCAGTTGAGAAGGATAACTTCTTATGTCCTAGAAACTTATCCTGTCACCCTTGCCAATGTTACGCGAGACCTTTTGACAATTATGTTGTTGCTAACTGCACTGCACGTAACTTAACAGTATTCCCACACTTTTTACCAAACGAAACAAATATCCTTTGGTTGGGTTCAAATCATCTAGAAGAAGTTACAAGAAGAGATATTAAAAAATATAAGAACTTGGCTGAGTTAGATTTACGAAATAATGCAATAACATGTTTTGACGTTAGGGCTGCTGATATAAATGGCATTCCAGGTTTAGCTCATCTAAAGCTCGAAGATAATTTGATTTCGCGACTTACTTTAATGGATTCATATTTGGCACATGTTAATCTTAGCCTTAAGGGCAACCGCTTGTTATGCGATTGTTATGCCAAAGGTCTTCCAGGGTGGCTTAACTCACATGCAAAACAAATCGTGGATATAAATCATATTTTCTGTTACCCCGTACCTAATGATAAGAGACCATTGCGGTATATGGACGGTAATAGTTTTGTATGTATCGTCCCAGAATCAACAATAATATCTGCAGCGATGGGAGTCATCATACCAACAGTGATTGTTCCATGCACTCTTCTGTACAAATTTCGAGGTGAGATAAAACTATTGCTCTATGTTAAGTGGAGACTGAAACCCTTTGAAAAGACTGAGAATGTGGATTTCATGGACAAAAAATACGATGCTTTTATTTCGTATTCCTGTGAAGATAGGGACTGGGTTCTTGACACACTGGTAACGAAATTGGAAGAAGATGATCATGGATACAGGTTGTGCTTCGATGCAAGGGATTTCCTACCAGGAGACATCATTATTGAAAATATTGGCAATGCTTTGATAGAGAGTAGGAGAGTAATTATATACGTAACGAACAACTTTTTGAAGAGCAATTGGTGCAGGTTTGAATTCCAAAACGCCAGTCAAAGGGTCTTGGATGAACGGTGCAATTATCTAATTGTTTTGTTAGATGATGACATAAATGTCAATGATTTAGATGAAGGTATGAAACTATACGTGAGAACAAACACGTATATCAGCACGTCAAATGATTGGTTTTGGGAAAACCTGTTTTATGCCATGCCAACAAAATCATTAAAACAGCTCCATAGGGAGCACATGGAGATAGAAAACGAGGATGAAGGTGTCGTGGAAATGGTATAGCTGTGAACAATTCCCTGTATATAAATGTGTATTATTACAATAAACTTAGTCAAACTAAAGGGTTTGCCCTGGAAGAACTGGGAACAGAAGTGCATTAAATTCCTTGACTTGGACAATAAATAATTCAATCAAACAAATATCTAACGAAACCAAAGTTTTTAACCGATGTTTTATACGTGTTCGTTCCATTCTATCGTCCCTCTATTTGTCACCATCTAGTGTTTTTAAATGGAACTAGCCTGGAATGGCAATGCTTCCTTTTTGACAACGACGAACACTTATGAATAAATTCACCCACTACTTAGAATTGTATCATCTGTCATTGTAATAACCCGGCAAAGGTTCGTGATGAGTCATGATATCAATCACTCAAAGTGGATGAAGAAGGGGGCAAAGTTAGGGTTACTTCAATCCAGTTTGCCAATTCAGTTTAACAGAATTATTAGGGATTTCTTTTTTTGATAAATCTCAAGGTATGGATTTAGCCCAGAACAGAATATGGACAGGGACGGAGGGATAAGTTGTAGGTTTGTTTATTGAGGGGTCCGACGTTTTGAGCACACTTGCCCTTTATCAAGGTAATGTAAATGTCTTTTTTTAATAATTGGTTGCTAAACTTAAAGGTATTCTCTTGCATTACATACCAGCAATTGAAAATAAGGTTGACGGTTCCCAAACGTCCAATATCCACGCCATGCGTGCTGAAGATCTACATCCTGGTGCTTATTAAATTGGGCTGAATGGAATTGTCTAGATCGGGATTAGGCCTCTGTAAAAGTCTCCCTAAAAGGTGGGGATAACAGAAAGGCGATATAGGATTAATGACCGAAATTGAGGGGCTGCTGTGCTGGTGCACAGTTTGGTGTATAATCCCGACGCTAATCCCAGGGACTATTACTAGTATTAACACAATTTGCTATATAAATATATTCCCTGAGAATAATGGCTATGACATAATGTGTTTTCCAGAATAAAACATTATATTGATAATGAAACAAATAATATATCCTCCACTAAAGCGTGGACCTCTGTGCACTGCGAGAGGGAATAGGAATTCCTCGAAATAGAGCAGAGAGGAAAAGATCGAAGCGGAATACGAAGAATGTCCATTGGCATGAACCCTCTGATGTCGTATCTCATTGCGCATGCCCGTGGCGATTATAACCATGGTAACGGGAACGCTCTTGAGCTGAAGAAGTATTTAAAACACGCGGGCTTCTCGGGAAAACGGCGCAAGATTTAGTAACGGTGTTAGGTGAAGATAAGCAGTTGATGATAAAAATTCCATCACAAAGTTGTTCATGGAATTTCTTCTACCATGTCCACTTATCCCCGACGTGCATGACTGCCCAAGTTTTGATCTTCTGAATATTCTTTCTATAATTATGGATTAACCTGCTGCATGGATACATTTCCCAATTGCTACCTTCCTTCCCATCTTCAACGCGTGGCTTAGATCTATGGAATATGAAGAATATTAATGTTTTATTTAGAGGGAATGCAAAAGCGCAGTATAATGTCATGGTCGTCGGTAATAACATTGTCTAAATTCATATAAATCTATTTGCTGAAAACTATAGGACACCTCTCTGTCGTACAAATTCCCCTTTTATGGATTGTTAGGCCAAGTTACTGCATACATTTTTCCTATCAGTTACTGCATACTTCTCTCTTATCAGTTACTGAGCACTTCGCTCCTATCAGTTACACAAACAACTATCCCAACTTTTGATATCTATATTTTATCTAACTATCAAAACGTGTCGCAATAAAACTTTTAAATCCCCAGACCTGCCTCTTTTTCCATCAAAATATTGGCTGCCACTACGGGTATACAGTTTTAAACACTTCTCTGTAATCAGATACTATCAAATGAATAAGACGATGAGGCAATGAGTTCTATGAATGCGGAGGAATGTTTTCTGTAAGAAGCCTCACCTGTAGGATGGCATGCATGGAGAAAGCAATATTACATAGCAGAATCCCTTGTTGGCACAATGAATAAGTAACCAATTTTGAGACTATATATAATGACCTACACATGAAGCATGGCTATCGTCAGTCGGTGCAGAATTATGACATGCATCATTGGCGAACATCCGAGACCGAGGACACAGAGCAAATACACACATTCATATTATTCAGGCTAATGCAATAATCAATATTGCTCCAGACATTAGGTTATATTGACAGTGGATGGTCTCAGGAGTAACCCAAGAAGACTTCTTCTCCATAGTCCTTTTGAGGTATAATGAGCCAGGAGCGCAGCGCAGGGTCGGCTCCAGGGCGGTGCGGGAGGAAGTGCATTTGATGAGAGAGATCTGGAGAGGTGCTACTTGTAAAGGACAGCTGTCTGCTTCAACATAGTAAGTCTGGTATAAAGTAAGTGGGATGGGGTAAGGTGAGAGAGTTCTGGGGCTGGGCTTGAGGCAGTTGCCGTGGTGTCTGCAGCCTAGGATGGAAAGAGCTAAAAAGTTAGTTTTTTTTTTTAAAAAAAGAAAAAAGATAAGGCAGGACACCAAAGCGACGTAATACCCAGAGGGCCTTTGTTAACGATTTGACTATTCTTGTCGACTACACCTCTGAGTTGCAGCCATTTTCTTTTTACAAAATTTTAAATATTTTCCAATGCAATGATCGTCCTTTGTTATCAGAGTACAGTCTAATTTTAAAAAGGCCCCCTCAATGCACCATCCCAAGTCATATCATTACACAAAGATAACAAACAAAACACAATTACTTACCGCCTATATATGATTTAAAGAGGAATATAAAATATCTTTCAATTAACCGAGTGTCAGAGTTTAATCGGAGGTACAATATTATTTTTTATGATATTGAAATCGACATGAATAATGTTAAATTCAAAGCATTCTCGCCCTCAGCACTCGTGACGCAAATTCCAATGTAAAATATGGAAACAAAATCATATTGGATAATGCTCTAATACGTTGCATAACACAATTAATCTGGTCTACCGATATTAGACCACCCGCTGAACTCTTTTCCCATTCCCATTTATCCACAATAATTTTACTTTTGGGACTTCTGGCAAGTTGCCTGACAAGCCACAGTATATTGTGTTTACACCCGAGGGTCTTCTTCCACTCCAGCCAGGAACGTATTAATCTCCGAGCCCAGAGGAATAACACAATAAGATTCATTCTCCATTCTCAGGAATTTAAGCGATTACAAATTCAGCAGATACTCGGATAGTCCTTGGAGGGGAGGCAGTGAGGCGGCGTGAAGGGTCCCCCTAGTGGGCAGGCTGGCGGGAAATGGATGCTTCATCTATAGTTAAGGTTTCACATGTGTATTATCACAGCAATGTGTCCATGCGACTGATAAACTTTTACATTGTTCTTGAAGTATCTATACCAATGAGAGCTTTAAAATGTTACGGATCCTAAGTGAAATAGAACAAAAGGGGATAACCTCCTGGAACGTTTTGGTGAATGAAGTTTTCTATCTATAGATACTGTTAAAGATTTGTGAATATGAAAATACGTGACGCTAGGAATATAAATTATATATGAGACGAGAAGGAAGGTTTGGCCGAAACAGCCAGAAGTGTTTTTGTTTGTTTTGCTTTTTAAATCAAATATCCATATATATCTACAATTACAAGTCAAACTATAACCAGTATCCCAATGACTTGGTAATAGCTAACAGACAATTTAAGATAAGAGGTAAAAAGACCATTCCAGATATTATACAAACAGTTAAGAGTAACAATTTGCAAGCGATGTTGCCGCGACGTTGCTTTTAAAGGCCACTGGGGTTTAATTAGTGGTGCGGAATACATAGAACATAGGTGTAGCGAGGTGAGCTGAACTGTGATTGGCTAAGCCATCCGTGACGTCAAGAAGGGCGCGGTCGATCCGAGCTTTAGTGATTATGAACTTTAGTTTTTTACCGTTTTTTTTCTACAGGTTAACTTTGTTAGGGCTTTCTGTCTGGACTTTGTGTTACACGTGTAATACACATGTATGCATAAGGATTGTTATAGATCAAGAATCTAATGTTTTCTGACCTCAACTGTACTTATTTCTTCGAAACGAATTGCAATGAGAATACAAATGAGATGTAGAATATTCTTGAATTTACTTGGTGCTACTGAAGTATAACTGCTGTCTTCACATAGAAAACATTGACACTATCGTAACAACCGGTCTGGGAAAAGATTTTAACTGATTGGCTTGACAACTGGACGGCAGAGTGAACAGCCCTGCATGGCCGGTGTCGTCATAAAAAGAATTGCGCTAAAATGTTGTCTGATAAAATAATGGCTTCAAATATGGCGGCATTTATTCCAATCTGTTCAACATCAAAATGACTGTTACCACCGCGATCTTAGGTGGATTCTTAGTTCCCATTAAGACTATGGCAATCCCATTTCGGGTGACATGTGCTGATACGTTTTATTATCTCATTATAAAAATAATAGGAAAATTATCATAATAATAAATTAAATTAATCAATTAAGAGAATATACATACAAGCTTAAGTCTGAATTATTATACCAAATGAGAACATTAATGTCCTTCAAAATGAAAAGGGGGGACAGGAATAGTTATTCCTCAAGCATGCGACATTCTGACATTCTGTCTGGCACTTATTTGTATGTTGCATGTCTATTGATAGACATTCTGACATACTGTCATAATAAATCCTGACTATATTGTACACATGATTTAGTAGTATAAACTAAATGTGGAAATGTGATGGGAATTCTGCCAGAGCACACCGACCAATCAATGCTTTGGTATTTCTAAATATTTTACTATGATCTAAGAAACAATACATATGCTCACTCTCATAGTGACTAAGTACTTCACCAATTAAGGGAGAGAGACATTATCAGCAACCTGATTTTATAATGTTTTATCAATGCTAGTGAAAGTAATACATTGATTAGTTAACTGCATGTAATGCCACTATAGGAGGTTACGTCTGCCATGCAATCATTGCGCTTTTTTATCAACCTTACCGCCCAAATTCAACTTTACGGCTAAAAAATGTTTTCTTTTCATATCATTAAATAAAATGGATATATGGAATACAACAGTTAGAACTATATACATGTAGCTAGATATATAGAATAAAATAGTTAAAACTCATTGTATAAAATTTTACGGTGACAATTATTTTACCACTCCAGCCGCTACCCTTTCAAAGTTCGTATTTTGTATCTAGGACAGGACATTTGTATATAATAGATTATAGATATAAAAGATAATTATAATAACTCCGAGATTTGTAAACTAAGCCGAAGTATAAAGATCTTAATCAATTATTTATATTTCCGTAGTTATATACTGTCCTAACAACTAAAAAAGTTCGTTCCGGGATATATGATAATGCGTTGGTATTTATAACAGTAGCATCGGTAAATGGCAAACATACTGGACTGCTATTAGGTATAGATCGTATGATGTTTCCCAATAAAGTTCCAAAATGCGAGTGAGTGAGTGAGATTGGTTGCTTTACGCCCTTATCAACACATTTAATATGGTTATATCAAGGGCGGGAGAGCTGAGAGGGAGGCAGTTTATGATGCATACCCAGGAAATAGAGATAGAGAAGAAGGGAGAGAGACAGAGAAAAGAGACAGAAAGGCAGTTTATGGTCATACCCAGGACCATCCAAAATGCGAGCACTGTCCCGTTGTGTTCTAGCGATTCAGAAATAATCTCACAATATCTTTTATTGGAATTACCCCTCGCATACGTGGTAAAAACTCACACATTTTCCATTCGTGACATAATACAAAACTAGAAAGTGTTCTAACTAGAACTGTAGAATTTATATATAAAAATGTCTGATGGGGACAATACCATTTCAAGCTGTGTAAAGAGAGGTCTAGCTAATTTCAAATATAGGTCATATTAATGTATGTAGTACATGGATCCAATCAGCCCCAACAATGCTGAAGGTCACGCCTAGACGACTAGATGTACTTGGCTAGCAGAAGGGAATATATTGTTAAAGGATGTATGTTTGAATCTATGATTTGGTATGATGGAACGGGTGGCAAATATAGATTTAGAGTATTTGTTCTTGGGTTCATTGGGTCTGCCCCTAAATCGGTCAACGATCTATTTTGCCTGTTGGATGGATGGGATAGCTGGGACGAACCGTCCCCCTGCTGACTTGTCCCCTTTATATCTATTTTATTGTTATTTTATGTTCATTTGCTGTATATAAAGCCCCTTGTGGGCCGAGTACCATTGTCATATACCATCATGATAGCTCTGGTATTGGGATCACATTTGCAGGAAATATACTCGCCAAAACATTCCTATCCAGGGCTATGGCTCTCAGTAAAAAAAAATAATGAGTACATGATAACAGGATGAACTGTAACAGGACGGAACACTTGGTATCAGTGTCTGCGTGTCCACAGATGAAATATACCAACAGGCACTTGTTATTATTGCATATGAGGTGTTGTTCAGCAACCACAATTCTATTGTTCCACTTCAAAGATAAGACTTTGATATTCATGCGATTCACAATATAAAACTAAAATTGAATCATTTGAAACAATTTTTTGAAATACTCCAGGAGAAGGTCAACCTAAACGAAAGGTTTGGCAAAAAGGACTACTCGCAATGGATAAGAATAAGAAACCCATGTATTATATGTTTTTTTCTAATCACATTAAAAGTTTGAAAGACATCTAAATCACTATTGCATCTAATATCAAGTACAATTACTCGCTAATTGAGAAATTAAGAAACTAAAGTATATCATTTAATAAATCTATGCAAGCGCACTTACTCAGTGACATGTGCACAGCTATTTACCATGACCAGCTCTATAGCCAATGACTAAATGATGTCATTCTGTCCCACTTTGTCCCTAGCTTGAATAGCTATATTATAATTAACCAGGCTAAGGACAAATATAAGATATTTCTCTTTCGGGAATGCTATCAGTGCCAGTCCATAGTGGGAGGTGAGTATAATTTTTTTGTTTCCCTAACAAAAGGATTGGCCGCTAAGAGAGACTAAAAATAACTTTCACTATTATACACATATATATAACACACAGGATATTGTAGATAGATTCATATTCCAGTCATTTCGATTTGGGGTGAATAAGAGGTTGAATTATATGGAAGGGCCATTGCAACCATATCAAAGTTTAATCACGGGGATCTTTATTGACTTGAAACTGAGAGATCTTATTTTCCACCATTAGCAATAAGTTCCGTATTTAACAAAATCATCGGAGGCAAGTGATTGCTTTCTATTATAATGTTGTTGTTTTCAAATTTATGCGAATTTGGTGTATATTGTGGATTGTTTCTGGCTATTTTAACTTGTGGTCCAGAGTTTGATAAGATAAAATCTAGAAATTGTCCTATTTGCCATGGTGGTAGTATGTTCTCAGAATGTTACCAACCGTTTTTCTGCTCTGTACAGTTCCGTAGACCCTCTCCGGGGGCAACGTATGTGGTTTGTAAAGGTATCTGGGGTGAAATGTACATATTACAAGGACATTTTTATTTGTTTTCAATACAATATTCACCAAAAGTTCAAACTACATGAAAATAGCCCATATGTTCATTTGGTAATGGGTGATATAATTGTATGTCACAGGGTTACATGTATATTCGTCTGGGAGGGGGATATGTCTGGGGATATATAATAATATATCCCCAGACATGGATTGTATACAGTGAGTAATACATTCAGAAGACAAGGGTGTTTATTACTTACTGTATACAATCCATCGTGCATGTTGTGCATAATATTGACTAAATATTCATTTTGAAGTAATTATTGGGAACTGACAATATAGAAAACCTGCACTTAAGTTGCAGCTACAATAAGCAAGGACAATGTACCGGAATATTATTGGGGTGATATTGGTTGGTCTGCACATTTCAATTATTACAAGTGGACATGTTGCCAAGAGGAGAGACACTAATGTAAGCTATCATACATGTACTTTTCATTAATGGTATTTTGTACTTCACATATATGCCAAGAGCCAAACACTAATAATACATACTAAAGCTCCTTTTGCAATGCTTATAGCCTATTGATGAAGAATTCTTTGAACTATTTCTTCAACATCGATTAGGATCTCATATTTCAATAATTTCAAAAGAAGATAGTTACATTAATATGTTTTATTTTTGTACTCTGGAATAGATTAGAAGTCCAACAAATAGTGATTTCCCTATTTTCAATGTGAAAAACAAAGCTGCCAATAATTTTTGACATTTTCATACTTTGACATTATTTTATTCTCTTCTTTCAGAATGCAAAAGGGGAATTGCTAAATGAACTTGAGTGCCTTCTGAACCAACACCGAGAACAGTCATATGTGCATGCACAAATGGTCAACCTAGATAAGTTAGAACTCATGCGTGATGAGCTCAGGAAATTGCTCATTCTCATGGAGGGTATATACGATGGTGGTAAGCTTCATTTAACTGGCTTTTATCATACCTCCTAGAATAGTGAGAGGTTATAATAAATAATGATAGTTAAAGAACCCATTTTTCATGATAAATAGTATATTCCAGTTGCAACCTGCGTTGAGGAGGGGAATCCAAATCAAATTTCAACACATACACCCACATCCACTGTATATACACCCAAAGCTTATGCAAATTGTCATGAGGCTCTTCTTGCTGGTGAGAAGGATAGTGCAGTGTACTGGATCCAATCATCTGGCCTAAACAGCAATGATTCTGAATTCTATGCATTTTGTGACATGACCACTGATGGTGGAGGATGGACAGTAAGTTGGTATTTTGGTCATCTGCACTGCATTTGAACAGGAGGAGAGGATTTGAGAAGATAAATTATTATATCCCAACTATCGTATTTTCCCGTTTATAAGGCCGGGCTTATATTAATTTCAAACGGTGATAGGCTAGGCTTATATTCGGGCCGGGCTTATATTCGGGGTAAGGATTATAGTGCTTATTTTACCATAAGAATGTGTTTACCGCCTGACTTATAAATGGGGCAGGCTTATAAACAGGGAACTATGGTAATCCAATTTTCTACTATTGTGTACTAGTCTATTGATGGCTTTTAAAGTATCGCAATTCTTCATTTAGAATATTGGAATACTTACATGAGGTAATGGTCTATAAGTACAAGTCATGTTAACTTTTCCCATTATAACTTTTTGTTGAAGAGGTTTGTGAATTATATTAAAATTCAGGTAATCCAAAGACGAATCAATGGAGCTGTAGATTTCAATCGTACCTGGCAGGAATATCGTTGGGGTTTTGGATCCCTTGATGGAGAGTACTGGCTTGGACTGGAACACATACAACAACTTACTGCTTCTGAGCCAACCAAGGAAATGGAATTATACATCATACTTAACCAGTTTAATGGAGATTCTAGATTTGCAAAGTATTCCACGTTCTCTGTTGAAGGGGACCAATACAGACTGGAAACTGCAGGTTACAAGGGTACTTCAGGAGGTAATAATTTCATCCACTATGATTTATTAATAAACAGAATGACCTAGGGGACAGTTAAATTGTTCATATCATCCTAGAGAATTTTGTCATGATGTTCATCGTGGTAAAATTAATCAACTCCTCCTGTTTTTGTCTTTTAAATAGTATACCAATTCATTTAGCTAATTAATCTAAGTACCAGTTAAATCTTTTAGTACCCTCTACAACTGATTATTACAGCAGCAAAGCATGAAACTATTGATAAAATGTTCTGATTCCTTGTGGAAGATATCCTTTCCTTTTCCTTCTTTCTGAATGAATCTTACATGTACTCCTCTTGTTCGTTTGTGATGAAGACCATTTGATTTACAGGTGATGGTTTGAACTATTCAAATGGCAGGGGATTCTCAACCTTTGATCATGACAATGATGGAAGAAACGGTGGCGTTTCATGTACAACAGAGCGTCTTGGAGCTTGGTGGTATAAAGATTGCATGATGTCAAACCTCAATGGCAAATACCGGAAATCAGCAGAATCAAGTGAGAAATATGGATTCAGCTGGTTTAATTTGAAAAATACGTATAGTTACTTTCTTAAAGGTTCTGTCATGATGATCCGACCCAAATAGTGATATTGTAATATGGCAGTTAAGAGTAATACTTATTTGGATCTGATACACGGTTTTTGTATTGTTATTAAAGGTGCAATATGAATCACATTTGAGATGAACATATAGATAAAACCGTCTAAATAATGTATAGATCTACGAAGCATGTCACATTTTAATGTTTATAATCAATCCAATTTGCCCGAGGTCGGAGGATGGATAGTAAGTTTGCAATCTGGTCAGCTGTACTTCCTGGTTGACTTTTATGTCTAAGTTTTCATAAAATATGGAAGATAACTTCTGTGAGGATCGCGTCCTTTTCCTGATTATTATGTATGATTATATGTGAAATCGTGAATAAAAGTTCTATATATAGTTTCAATGATAGTTCAGTCAATATAATACTGCCCATATTGTACGTCTGCTACCCTTTCCAATAACCTTTAAAGGCAGTAAGACCTAATGCATGAATTCACATTATTATTCCAATGAATGCAATTCTGTCCCATCAACCTTTTCATGATCAATTCTTTTTTGGTTTTTAATTATCATCTAGATTTATCGGGACAACCATTTGTTTGATAAGTGCAATACTAAACTGTCATGACGCCTAGGTGCCATGGTGGTAGTATGTGCCAGTAAATTCCAGAACTGTGTGTATGATGAAAACATTGTATGCTTACATACTACGACAGGTTTATATCGTCGGTTCAGTATCAGTATACTTATGGAAGCGTATACCACAGAAACAGAAACTGAGCTCTCGTTCGTTTCCCAAGAAGATATCATCGAATAATAGTCAAATTATATCTTTTTAGGATTCCTTTCTCTTTGATGCTCACTGGACCAATGTATTTTGAAGCATAAAATGTACAAATGTTCCGCTTCGTTAGTCAAATAGGGAATAACAAAAATTATATTGATCGAGAATATAGATCAAGACCCTATTTACACAGAAAAAAAAAAGGTTAGTCATTTCGGGAATTTCTTAGTCAAAACGGGGGGTAGTCAAAATTGTCTAACTTTCTAAGGGAGTTAGTCAAAATTGTCTAACTTTCTAAGGGGGTTAGACAACCCCACGACCAGGTGCACCACCAAGCGGCCCTTTTTGAAATTAACTGTCAACCAGGAAGAAGATGGAGTTCAATCACCGATGGAAAGTTCCATGTAAGTAATCTAAATCATCTAGTGTTTTTACTTGCCATCCGTCCATAAAACTTGTATCAATACAAAGGACAAGCTATGGGAATGAAGAATACCAACTTATTTTGTCCACTTTATATGAAATGAAAGAGAACTATATCTTTTTGTTTGGCATCAATGGCTATCTAATTATCGCCCACTCAAAACCAGGTTCCATTCAGTTCTGTGATCAAAATTTACTATGGCAATATAGAAACCAAACTTTCACTGAATTTAAAATGTATGAAATGCGTCAGATGTTAGAGACATTGAAGGGCAAGTTGCTTCAGTTTGTGGAGGCAGGGGGGGGGTGGGGTCGGTGTGTGGAGGGGGGGGGGGGCTCCAGCCGAAAAATATTTTTGTTTACAATATTTTCCAAATGTTCAGATTTCCATTTTTTTTTTCGAAATTTTCAAATTTCACTAATTTTTCAGATTTTCACTAATTTCGAAATCTTTTTCACAAGCCATTTTAGCAAAACTTGGACCCCCTTTTCTGTTACGGGGCTATCTATGGAACACTTTATTGACAATGAAGTTGAGTAGGCTATGACACAAGATACTAAAGTTCCTATCATGTTCAAATATCATTTAGAGATGTCTGTTTCTTTTAAGTTCCTTGTTATTTTATTTCCAGCTCTACTTGGATATATGCAGCCATATTTGCGTTGGGGGATTTCTTCAGTACAGCACAGGTGTGTAGAATTAATCTTTTAAGTTCCCCCCCCCCCCCCTCCACCCTGGAGGATAAAATAAGGCAACATTTGAATCTGCAAAATAGTGTTTCCGCCATAATTATAAAAACTATAGTTACTGATAATATTGCAGATTTCCGTCTGTTAACCTGCATACCAGTGTGATTTCATTCTGAAACTTTATTTTTAAACTTATTCTACTTACAGGAAAACTCATGGAACATCAGGATTTGTTGCAACCCTTCCCATTGATAGTTGAGCACACCCAGATGGTTAAGGTGACAGAGCGACTGACAGGTGTGACATTTGATAACTTTATATTTTCTCAGGCTAATTCTTTATTTTTAACTGATGATTATAAATCCATTCTAAGAATATTGCCTATAGATTAAAAATCAAGCTTGTGTAGCGCTTAATAGAAGTGACTATAGTTTAATAGTCATCATCAACAGTGGGAATGTTTTAACTAGTGAAATGATATCCTGTAACTATACCTGTATTTGAATAAAACGTTGGTTTTAAAATCACCTGATTTCAGAATTTATCTTTGTGTCAGAACGTGCCTGCCACTTTCTCTGTCTAACAGTTAATTATGGACCTTGTCTTGTTGTATAACTGAGACATAATTTAATCTTTTATACTAGGGAATAGTGCTTGGTATCAGCAAATCTGTAGTACAATTTGGAAGGGACCTGCTGAAATAGTTTCCCCAGCCCCTAGTCAAAAAAGCTAACCTTTCTCAACCAACTTAGTCAATTGGCCTATGGTTAGACAAAAAAAGGGTTAGAAACTTCGGACAAATAAGCACAGTCAAAAAGACTAACTTTTTTGAAAAATCTTCGACCTTTTGACTAACTTTCTAACCCACATTTTTTTCTGTGTAGATGTTTCCATGTATACATTTCGAATGTAGGCGCTTTGTTCAAAATGGTGGTAAGCTGGAACACAATCAACTATTCCAAAGTTATATATTTTCATATATATATATTATATATATATATATGTATATTGGCAATTAGCATGATTGGTTGAGATTTACCAAGATTGATTGATGAGAAAAGCACTCCTCAATAACGTTTCTGATTTACTACTGCTGAAATTAGTACAAACACTATTGACCAAAACATCTCCTCTTGTTCATGTCATTCTACTTCATGCACAGAAATTAAAATTTCTCATTGACATTTATTTAACACTAGTGATGCAGAAGGGGCAAGTCAAGCACATATTTTGGATAGTAATCTTTAGATATCTGTATTCCAAGGCATATCCTCCTTTCTCTCTCCTCTCTCCATCTCTCTCCCTCCTGCCTTCTCTTTACCCTCTTTCCCCCTCTCCCCCTCCTGCCTCTTGCCGTCACTTGCTATATATCTCTTAATCAACCTACTCACCCTCCCTCCCCAACCACCTTCTGCCCCTCAATTTCCACTTTTCCCCATCACCTCATACCTACCTTGTTATCCACCATAATTAAAACTCTCTAATCGCCAGCCCCTCTCCATCTCCTGATTCTACGCTCCCTACATTCTATGCCCCCTCTCCCCTTCCCCCTTCTCCCTCTAGGTCATCTATTATTAATTATTGATCTGTATATCTGGTCTAAAAAAGCTCAAACATATTCTGAGTAAATGTATACCACTTATGCTAAATTTGCACTATTTTCTCTATGTACCCCAGCGATAGCTAGTCCCCAGTAGATGTAGCATGGTATACACTGGAGAACCAGATTTTTAATCTGATGTGTATTTTTAATTTTGTAACCTGTAGTTACGCAAAATAAAGAATGTTCTATTGTTATCATTCATTCTTATCATTAGTGTTGTTCTATTACATGCATGGAGTTTTCACGCAAAATGTGGTACATCCCACCGTCCCTCAGTATCAAAATAGCTATTGGTCGTTTAGAAAAAAGTAGGTATATAGGCCCTATGCACATTCAAGTCTCTTTTCTTGTCGAAATACAACCTCATACGATGTGTCATATATAGTAATTTACAAGAAGGCGGAACGTGAAGTAAAGGGAAGCACATGGCTAATTCCGGTAGTGTAGACCTACTAATTCTGTGAAGGAGCACTAAACACTGACTCAATATATGATGAATGAATGTGTGATTGAGTAGTAATTAAGGGGAAGTGGTGTAAGTCTTTGTCCACAGGGAGCAGCAATGTCAGGCCATTTGGTCCGAAAGGGCCACAGCATCGTCATAGATTCAACGCCCCCCACCCCACCCAGACACACCCAAGGCAGAACTTAGATATTAAAAATGTATTGATTGAATAATAATACGTTTTATTAATTTATTTTCCTGAGGATGAAATAAGAAATGATTTGTCAACCTTCCTCAAGCCATTGTTAAAGGGTATAGCGAGTAGGTACATACACTATTGAACAGCCATTATAATGACAAAGTGAGTGGTTACACACTTCTATTACCCTCCATAAAGTATTGCACTCACGTCAGTATACTGGTTGAAAGCAAGGCTAATGCATATCCCCATTACAGATTGTGTAGGGCTGTGATCCATATTGACAAGGGATAGAATAGAACCAAGGCGCAAGGTGTCACTTATATGGTGTATTATTCCTGCACCAGGGCTTGACTAACAGATAAATGCGATGTCAGATTACCAAAGCAAAGAGGTCTAGACATTGTCTGTCGTACCTGGGAAATCTGGTGGCTACACTGTAAAACGGCTTTGCTGGAGAAATAAACAGTTTAGGTAGATATGAGTTAGCCATATTAAAGCTATTTAAGAGTTGCTCATTCCCATGTACGCAATTTGATACAAAAGTCAATACAAATAGATGAAACTATATATACATATGTATAGCGAATATTCAGTAAGAATCAGACTTATGTGGTCACCTACCTACAAGAGTAAATCAAATCAAATTTAGCTTGTTGCTACTACCAAGTGCCTCGTCCCCTAGATTTCTCCTTCATACACCGCCCACCGCCAGGAGAATTGGAGGGCTTTTGTTTATTGAGCATGTCACCCTCTCCTGCACTATATATCAGCCAGTTGTTAGTATGGAATGTGAGAGGACAGATGATGAGCCATTTGTTTGTTGAATTATGCATATGACATTTCTAATCAATAAAAACTTAACATGACCCCTATTGAGAAACAATTATAAAATGTGCATAGAAATCAACTTCAAAGTACCAGGCAGCCCCTCTTTGATTTTGGTTAACAGTAAGGCTGCATTACTCCTAAAGCTGCATTAACCTATATATGGTAGCAACATGCTTTGCTGAGCATGGTTGAAAACAACTTTTTAAGCATATGAATAATAATCAGACAGCTGAATATCACACAGTTGATTCCTAAAAGTCACTCTCTTTCTGGTCCAAGCAATTTCTTTTATTGGCAGTATGGAAAAAATACATGGCATACTGTGATCAGGGCTAATAGAAGGTTACCAATTTGTCACAAGTGTGTATAAGGAATGAAACCAGATGAAATTTAATACCTAGGACATTTACTTTTTTCAGATGGGACGTATAATGTGAAATATAATGAATTCTGAGGTGTTTTTATAAGGATATCAACATTCAGAGGAATTTAAAAGAATTTATCAATTACAAATAGATCTATATATTAATGTGCACATTTTGGTAAAGCTTAGGATGTCTCCTTTCCAATGATAACGGTATCATTAGGATTGATTCATTTGTTTGCAATGCCCATTCAGTAAAATAAGCAATGGCAAAAGGTCGCAAATTTCAAGGAATTCCGCAATTGTACATTTTAAAAAGATTTGACCCGTGACCACCTACACACATATATATATCCTTTTTTAACTGTCAGTAATGGGGTTCATGACCACTTTGGGGATAACGTTAGGGATGCATAAGTCCAGCAAAATATTATAGCAAAATATTATAAGAAAATCAACTTCTTTACTTATATTCGAATGTAAAGGCCCCAGTGGTACTAAATGTAACCTAACATTTAGTGAGTTTTACTCATTTAGATGAAGGGAAAAGTAGTTCCACAGTTTAACACTCCATTCAGGGCACCACTGTTATATAGGTCACAAGTTAGCAAAGTCTTGAAATGAACATGCAATGTAGATAACACACAATTCGGGAGAAGTATTCTATACATTTCGATAATTTTTACATCACACAGCCCACTCAGTGCCCTCTTGTGCTGAACAGACCTTTCATCTAAGCTCAATATGCGCCTGTGAGTGACTATAAGTTAGACATAAATGGAGGTAAAATAAATGGGACTTGGGTGTTAGACTTGTGAATCCATAATGTTTGTCGACCTAAAGGTGATCATGAACCCGTTTAGTGACCCTTTAAGAAGTCACAGGTGCCAACTGAGAAAGGTGAGGTAAAAGAACCTGTTTCACAGAAATATATGTACACAATACAGCTCCTGCCCTCCCTCTATCACTCCTATTAAGTGAACATGTTTTACGAGGCCTTATTGACTCATATAATGTATAAGGCCTTATTGTCTCATATATGACCCTTTGAAGAAGCCCAATAAAGGGAAAACGCGTCAGGGTCGCCAAATAAAGACCTATAAATCAATAACATGGTTTGTTTCAGTTGAGTTGCCTTCAATCTTTCAACTTATGTATAACATTAGTTGAGAGAGGTGGTTTGGAAAAAGTGTAGGCTTTCCGTCTAATGGTATATTATACAAGTTCAATGCCTATACCACAGTGTAAGGGATACATTGAGGATCGCAGGAGACGGACACTGTGTTCTAGGTCTGTATCCTAAAATGTAAGGAAAGAGAGAGAAATACGCATGGACATGCAGCTTTCTATCTGATGTAGTGAGATGGAGAAAATGGATTGCCTTTGTGTCAAGGTAGAGAGAGAATATCATGGACATCTATCAGAACTATTAGAAAAGTAGTTTAGAAAAATAGGTTCAGTAAGTAGGTCCTGTGTATATTTGAACACTCCACAGGTTTGCCGACTGCTGACATAGAAGGACGACTGGATCTGACAGTGTCATGGTGCTATGAACAGGTTGTTTTATTTTACCTTGGAACTACTTTTTTCTCATTGTTTTTTTTTGTTTTTGAAAAGGTTTTATTCAGCATGACCTGCCATCACGGCTCTTACAATGCTAATGGCACATTTTGCCGCGTCCCTTTTACATTTTTCTCATTGTTAATTAATGGCATTAACTCTCTAATCAATAGGATGCACCGAGTATAACGGTCGCAATTTAAATTCATTACTTCAAATAGTAGATTTGAAAATAATATTCTTGCTGTAAAAAAACAATATTTCCCCTGGAAAAAACCCATAATCCTCAGGATGTCCGAAGATTTAAGAATCACAAAGAAAATTATATTCATATGAACCTCACAACATATTTCCATTCATTATAATAAACTGTTAGATACCTATTACTATATCCATCATTTGTTTTATGCATCAAGAATATGGATTGAAAAAAGAAGTTTAGTATGCCCTTTTGTCGGATGCCCGAATATCCTTTTGGAAACAGTCAATAAATTTATACTCATGCATACTCCGCATTACCCCAACCCCCATGACAAATAGTTATTAATCAATTAGGAGTGCTACAATCACTGGTTAGACACCCCATTTCGGCCTGTGAATATTTGTTACACATTTGAATAATAATCGCCGAACTAAATGAACGTTTTCCCTGAATTGACCCGCTTTGATAGAAGTGATATCAGAAAATAAGTTGAACACCTGTCAGGCGGGTCAAATTGGAATGGTTCAATGGGTATATTGGAATGACGACAGATCGAGATTTGGTATGGGAAGTAAATATAAAAATGCCTTACCATATCAGAATAGCACCATATAAAGAATAGCAAAACTTCCGTCACACGAATCATCTTCATTCGTCCTGTGATGGTCCCAAAAGATTGACATACTGAAGGTGCAGTGTTTTGACTGGGATACATATAAGATGGAGAAACTACATGAATGCAGCTGTCCTTGAACTCTAAATCCTCCTTTTATTTGTCAACTTGCCGATCCATTGAAAAGTGAGATCCAGTTGTAAACAAATGCATGGCCGGGACAAATTAGTATTTGCTGCATTATAATCCTACTATATGAATACAAACATTTAACAATAACATGTTCTAAATAGAAGTGGTTTTGATTAGTAATTGTCAGTAGGAAATTAAGTTAATGCCGATTTTTGTACTTGACTTTGAACTTTTTCAATGCATTGCCCACTGACCTATTTAGTCTGAGCAAAAGGTTTAATAGGTAGGATGAAAGATTGCTTAATACTTTAGTCACGTTTCATACCCAAGGTTTTTACAATAAGAGCCAATGCTTTGCTGTGTTTTTACTTGGCCATGGCTAATCTGCCTCGTCCCTAAACGCTGTATTTATATCCATTCAGTAAGATATATGACCACAGAGAATATATTCATCATGAGCGATATTACATGTATAACTCCATAGTGGCCTTCCAGGGTGCCAGAATAATGTAAGTGCCTTTTTATCGCCCAGCACAATATAACCCGGAAGTGTGGGGAGAGTGACCAAACTGCCAAACGGAGCCCATTAGCGCAGGGCGGGTGACTGTGTTTCCGGTCTCCTCTGATTGAACCTCGCCTACAATTCATTGCTAGCCAATGACCGTGTCATTCCATGGTGAACATGGGAATTACATCTCTTAGCATGGTGCACATCCATAAATGCAGGCCTTGCTTATAAACAGTGAATCTCACTGATTTGCTAGCGATAAAATGCTGTGCTGTCTTATCTTGCATGATTAGAGGTCATTTGAGTGTAAAAGGCACCCTCTCCAGAATACTGGTATACATGTACGAAGTCAGACAATGAAACAAACTGCATTGCCTCTCTGACCCTACATTAGAATAATTTTCTGAGTTCCACATAGGCAAATGAGGCATAGCAAGTCCCTCCGACAAGTCAATCTCTAAGGAATAATTATTTAAATAATACATTTATAATTGATATACAATAATGCCAATTAGGCAATCCCTCGAAGTAGGAAAAAGGGGAATGTGTTGTGTAAACCGAAAGAAAAATCTAACATATCTCAATAAGTGAACAACCCCTCGAAGTATAGAAAAAGAAGAATATGTTGTGTAAACCGAAAGAAAAATCGAACAATCTCAAGAAGTGAACACTTGGAAACTACTTTCACTGCTGTCCAAATTCCACCTGCCACAACAGTTACATTACTCAAATCTCAGGGAAAGCCCAGTCTCTGCTAATCCCTGCACATATTTCAACTATGAATTGCGGATCTTTCATCCAAAATCATCTAAAACGTCTTTTAGAAGTCTGAGAAGTAGTGCTAAATCGAAGTATCCTGTCTTATTTCCCAGAAATGGGGGCATGGATCAGTGAGCGGAAGGCAAATCAGTGGGTGTATAGGAATTAGCAGCTTATCGGGATGTTTCTTTTATATTTGCATTCCCTTTGTTGCCGTCCTCAGTTCAGTTGAATGCGATGTAAGCTAGGTCAGTTCTGATGTTCATGCTTGCATGCAGGCCTTATTTCCCTCCGACACGTTCTTTCCTATGTTTACTTGAGCGATAGCAATAATGGCACATGCTGATTCAAACTTAGGAGAAATGTGCATGGTCAATCGCTCATTACATGTGAATATATTGCAAAGGTATATAATATATAATTGAAACGACAAACGGTATCTATTTTAGATTTACTTCCAAATAGACATTTTAGACATGTGTGTGCCAAACAGTCAATTACCATATAAGTGGACGGAAAGGGTGCTCTCATAAAGCCGTTTTAAACTTAGAGCTGAGCTAGAAAATAAAATCTGTGCCAACCATGCAGACCCAGACCGTTTGTTGTCTGGCACACTCTAACAAGGGGAACACTTGAGGACCTCGGTGTTTGAGGAGTAAGCAAGGGGGCGATCCATGTATACTTTTGTTTAATTTCCATCATAATAGTTTCGTTGGGATTGCTCGTAGGGTCTATAGATACTTGTTGATTCACGTAAGAAATATTATGGTCGGTGATATCAGATTGGAGTTTTAAAGATATAGGAGGGCCAGCGTTTAGATGATAACCGGCAAAGCATTTTGTTGAATGCAAATGAAATAAAAAGAATATTGAGAGCTAGGCAGAAGTGCAGTGAAAACAAAGGAACCCACAATAACAATAATATGCCTGGAGCCGTCTTTTATGTACGCCGATGGTAGCTCTTGGGGGAAAGCTAGACGAACGTCCGTAGGGCTAGCCAAACACTCTACACATACAGTCACCATGGATACTGGGGCCTGTGCATTGGTCCAATGGACGACTAAAGGACATGGCCGTATATTTACCATCAATTTTCTACAGCATGCCGGGTGGATACTCAATCCCTACCAAGCTTCACCTAGAGACTCTGGACGTTGCACCATGCTAGAGACGCACTCTAGTTTACTCATTAGCTCATACACAGGAGGCGATTTTAGAAACTTAAGCCTTTATATCAGGGGTGTAGGAAGGAAAAAAATATTGGAGGGGGGCAGAGAGTATGTTTGTGAGTGGCAAACGAGCGCCGTAGGCGTGAGTAATAAGACTGGGGGGGTCCGGGGCATGCCCCCCCCCCGCGAATTTTTTAAAAAACAAGCCATGAAATGGTGCCTTCTGGGGACATTTCAATATCATTTTCTAGAAATCTGAAGGCACTCTCACAGGGGAATTGGGTGAAGGTCATTTCATTTATTCAAAAAACCTCATTAGTTAGGCCTAATAACTGGGCTCTGTCGGGAAAAGTAAAACAAATTCGAAAACTATATTGCAGCATATTTTATTTTATCATTTTTGATACCATCAGCACCATTTCATTGATATACAAATAATGACAGTATATAAGATTGTTGATACTATAGTACCAGCACTGTTTAATTGATATAAAAATAATAACAATATATAAGATGGGTAAAACCCAATCAGGGAACTTTGAATAAAAATGCAATGACTAGCCACTAGATGTAGGTCGTGCACATAATGTAGATATAGTGTATTCACCAAGGTTCCAGACTAGAATAACCTTTTTTTTTTTTTTTTCTTGTGTGTAAAAACATTATTCAAATACTGTTGCACTTCAGAATTAGATTCCCTGTGTGTGGACTATGAATACAGCTTACATTGAGAATGATTTACTTATTGCATAATGTGAATATAACCAGTGTAAAAAAAAGTCTTACAATACAACAGTTTTAGTAACAACCAAAATAAGCCTCTCTTGTTGTGTTGCACTTCATAAACTCTTTAGCAATTTCAACCATATCCAGGTTACCATATTCCCTCTGGTGTCCATGGAGTATGACACAATTATTCAACATGATTTAACTGTGTCAGTTTAAGAGATGGTAATGCCAGTATTGAAAGGATAGAGCTGTCTCTATGGTCAGCTAGGCTAGGAGACCTGCCCCGCAGAAGCCTCTCTCCAATTCCTGTGATTGTTTGTACTATGGGAATAACAATAATTATAAACACCTTACAATATATCTTCATGTTTTGTATTAGATTCATTTATCTGAAATTTTCACCTGCCCACAGAAGTCCTTACAGAATTGTGCCTAGGCAAACGTAATTGGCAAACCCTGTATAATTACATAAAAGGAGGAGACCTAACAAGACTGGTGGTTGGCAGACATAACTTGATATCATTTCATGAGTCCTAACAAAACAAATGACCAACGAGCCCCTTTGTAATTGTCTATGCAGACCTCTTATTATAGCATAAACATGGTACAAAGTTTTCGGATCACTGAGTCTGTGATGTCGCTGGACATCTGTCATGTTTGAAATACACAGACTAAGAATGTTTTGGAGGGCAGAATTTGTTTGGGGGGCAGAGACATACTTCTGCTCCCCCAACATTTATATTGGGGGGGCTGCTGCCCCCTCTGCCCCCTGGCTCCTACGCCCCTGTATATGATGTACCACCATCACCATTATTGCTACAATAGTCCCTAAGCAGTTTTGTCATGGGTATTGTACTCTTATTGTACACTTATTGTACTTAACTTAAAATAGGTGTACAATAAGAGTACAATACAAAAAGGAAAATAGGAGTAGAATATGCACTTAAGTCTTAAGTTTAAGTTTATTTTTTTGCCTGCGAGTTTATTGTAGTAATTACCTCTGAAAAGGTAACGTGTTTCTGTTTATAAGAGTATATATATATGTGCGTCCAAAACTTGGGAAATATAAAATTTAATTAGTTTCACTGAATTGTCCGTTTGTCTCTATAATTGTATTAGGGGATTTGTATCTATATATTAGAAAATCGATACTCTCAATCTAGTTAGCACTGTATGAAGGTGTAGCAAAGGAAAATAAATATATTCACATATTTAACTTGAGTACTTTTCCATTAAATGGTGAATAACGTCTATACATTTGCTGTAATGGCAATTAAATTCGAATCGATCAGGATAGCCTGAAAATAATGTCATTATGGGATGTAATGTTAGTTCCTGAATAAAATATCTTTAAACTAAACTAAACATGTCATACCAAAATACAACTCAAACATTATTGTTTAATAATACTAAGGGAAACTTATAGAAAATACAAAAAACAATATGATATATTGTTGCCGCATAGGATCGAATGATACCAGGGGGAGTCATTGATCCACCAAAACCTGCTAACACCCCACCTATTCCTTATTATTATTATAATAATACATACTACTTCCGCTCACCTGCCCCGTCCTCTACCTCATTCTTAGCTCAAGCTTCAGAGCTACCACCTCACAAATTTATGCCCACCCTCCACATCCCTCTATTTTATCATAGTTCATAATTTCATCATTCATAATCTCTAACAATCTAATCACTAATAATTTAAATTTAATTAATCTTATCAACTCAAACATTGATGCCTAACATCAATAATTAATTTATCATCAACTCAAATCTTTTATCAATTCCACCATTCAACAATTTTAATTATATAATTTTAATAAAACAATTATGAATAACAAAATGTACAACCCATACAAGCCATACTTCTTCTCTCCTGTGTTGGTGTTAGATTAATGATATCCAGAGGTCCGATGGTCTGCGTCTCTTTAGCATCGTAGCAAAAGAATTGTAGAAAGAAGACAATATCTATCTTCCCTGGATATTGAAATAGATGACAGCTATACTCTGTCTCCCATAGCGAGGGAGGAAGATAGTATGGCCGAGTACAGGAACATCAAAGGATACCGCAGTCTTGGCCACGGAGACCGAGTTTAGGTACCGATCATTTATATTCTTTATTGCAAACTCATGCTTGCTAAATTTATCGTATACATATTGCACCCTTTGCCAGCGTATCTGTTTATAGATACAATAAAAAATATCGCTGCTTTTAAAGGATGTCTAGGGTCTTAAAGACGATGCCAGATAGGTATTTATCCTGTTATCCTATCAATCTACAAAAAGGAATAATCCTTCAGATACAGAAATACATGTTTACTTAATCACAAGGCGGAGAAGCTGGACGATGAATAAATGTCAAATGATGTCGACGCCATTCCAAGATGCAGGAACTTTCTTTAGCAAGAAACTAGAAAGTTGCATAATTGGCTCTAAACCCTTGGATAGCATTCTTAAAGCTAGCCCGAAATTAGCTTGCCGACCATTGTTTCCTTGATTGCAAATCAAGGAGAACCCTGGAAGTCAATCAGCAGTGTTCTTGACGTTTTTGAAAATTCTATCTTCATTTCGTCAAATTAGCTGAATAACTTATACAAACATACAACACCTTTCGTTATTGCAAAGTAGGAGGAAGTTAATCTAATATCAACAAACTTAATCCCAGGATCAGGAGTCTCTTAACCCATTCGTTATGGGCATTGAAATCATTTCTAGACCATTAAAAAATACGTTTCACAATGTATTAAAGTTAGCATTCATACTGGTAATGCTAACAATTTAAATAAAAAGAAATTATACTAGTATTCCGAGGGTTGCTTGCTTTCATCCTAGAAGTGACTATTTAACAAGGTACATCCTAGGAGGATGGGAATCCAATATCCTGACCCAATTAACGAAGGCTTATTAGAGACGGTAAAAACATAATGTTAGTCTGTGAATAAAAGAGTAAACGCCATTCGTTCTAGAAGCTTGGCTAGATCCTAAGGGAATTTCGGTAGTTAAACTTGGATATCTGTTCGTAATTAGCTTTAAGAAGTCAGTGATTGCTAGTGAGTCAGTGAAAATATCCATCCAGATGCAATCAAAGGGGCTTTTGATTAGGGAGTTGAATACTCCTGCATGGTCCCAATGTCTACATACACGTGTACACATATATAAAGAAATTAACAATACCATTGATAGTCGATGTTCTCTTTCGTGCCCCATCAATTTATTTGGTCTTGTTGGTATGAACACAAATTTAACACACACACTATACACACATTTGTACTATCTTTGTAAAACGGTATGTTCATAGTTTCCGAGATACTGTTGTGCTTGAATTGAAATTTCGGAAAAATATATCGTATATAGATCGAGCTACATCAACACAACAATGTTATGGATTTTGAACAACAAGAACAACCAGAGTGAGAAACACTTAAGCAACCGCTTTATCAACGGAGTCAATCTGTTCTAATGAACAATTCTACAAATGGAGATTTTGATAATTTCCCTAATAATATGAACAGAGGATCCAAAGGGCTGGTTAGCTCAGGAAGAATATGGAGGCAGGCAAGCGTGATGTCTGCGTTTGTCTCCGCTTATCACCCCTTTAATTGAACAGATTTCCCCCGTGCTCTCCTAGTGATGCTTGAATGATGTATTTTTATGCTGCACTCTAGCGGTTGGAGAAGCACTAATTACCAGGCCTCACCACCATAAATCCTTGCGCGAGTTAGCTTTGATGCTGATTTATACAACATGCTTTCTTATTATCCAAATAAGTGCTGCCGCATCAGGGCCTTCTTGCATGGCTAGGAATCGCCTTGTTTGTAGAAAAAGATGTTACTGGTCGCCTAATTCTGATTAGTCCCTGAGAGGTGAGACAGGCCTTGATCAGGATGATAGCGTAAATACTATACTTGTTCCACCAACACCCTAGCTTTTTAATGGCTTACTTTAAGAGCCAATTGCTCATTTATGAACCAATAAACAGTGATGTAGTTTAGTAAGATCAGTGTAATCAATTCTGTGACGTCCTCATATGGCAACTAGCTTCATCTACTCTACTTGATTATTTAGAGGGAATGTTATGTAACAACCTAATTATATAAACATTAATTAAATATTGTTTATTAAATATTAATAAACACCCATTTATTATTATCATATTTCCATAATCGCTACTTATGCTAATATCATTGCTCTATGCACATCTACTATTCAGGATTTGCCTCAAGGTTACATATATTCCTAGCATCATGGACAACGCCCAATAGATCTATACATATCACTCTACAAGGATGATTACTTTCTCCTTAATACAACTAAGTCGATTCTCAGTCGAAGCCTTAACACTTAGCCCTTAGGATAGCTTACATAATTATTATGAAATAATTAGTAGTCCTTAATTATTGTTAATATCGATATATATTTCAAATCAGATATGGCACAAAAGGTCGCATCCCACCAGCCCTTCATTCAGCTTATTTCATGTTCCACATTTGAAGTCTACAAATATCATAACATTATTATTAGTATTGCTAGGATACTATCAATATACAAAATTATCTTACGTTTTAACGTGATAGTTATAATTAGACATGAGGGGTAATACCCTATGCTCTATCCTGAAAGCAACCGTAAATATTGTATGCTTTGATTATTGACGCACATTAAAATAAATGATTAAATGTGAAGGGGAAAACTTTAGGGAGTTGACCTCTACTAATATGGACAGCTAAACCACAGTGGTTCATATATATCCCGTATATATATAGTGGTGCGGTCTGAAGGATTTCCTTCTTTACTTGGATGACTTTTAATTATGAACTTACCACATACACTCTATTATCTGCTAGCTGTGGAAAACTTTCAGGCAAAGTGTTCCAGACGCTATACATCATAGTCGTTCCCCAAGGCACAGTTTCTTCTCGTTACTGGATCCATTTACAATTATAAATGTCTTGTTACACTTTGGCTAATCTAACGGATCCCGCCGTGAATTCAAAAGCAATAATTCTTAAATTGGTGTACGTTATTTTGCGTTCCATGGGACGTGCATGGGGAAGCTTGTGTTCTGGTATTTATAATATTTTCAAAGACATCAATACTTTTATAGTATGCCTTGCGATTGCCCCGATGAAGCGTTCACAGACACTAAGAAACCCCTTGGGGAAGATGCATAGTATTAAAAATACAAAATCATAAGATTCGTTAATTTGTAATCTCTTGTTAATTTTCCTGCAAGCAACGATCCGCAGCATACATTTATTGTATAATTAGTGGCGGTGGCCTGTACTTTAATGATTATGTATTCCGCTTTGTAAAATAGTCGTAGCATTTGTTACTAATATAAGACCACTTTGCAAAGTTGAAGCCTGCCGTCGCAACACAGGCCCTAGACGAGCAGAAGCTCCTCTATTTAATATTACTTTACCGAAATCGACCAAGTTTAAAAAATCTATGTATTATGATATTGTCTCCGAATGGAATAACCTAAATGTCCAAATACGATCTTTAGAAAACTTTAACGATTTAAAAAAAACCCATCAAATTTAGTCTACTGTAGTAGGCCCCACTGTCTGTTTGTTTGTTTGTTTGTTTGTATACGTATAATGTGAGGAATTTTTCACTTAGCTTGTCCAAGTTAAGGGACCGAAAAAACAAATTGAATTGTATAATGTATAACTTAGAAATCCTAGTTTCTGAATAAAAATGATTAAAAAAAAAGAAAAAAAGTTACATGATCAAACCTTTAGTAATGACTATGTACCCACCCCAATTGAGAGTTCATATATATGCGCTGGCATTGATAGAAGGATGCCAGTCAGCAGCAGATTCCCACAAAAAGTATTATTAATATAATTATGAAAGTCCTTTTTCAAAAGATTTAGTGTGTTAGCCACATGCACAGACCTGTTGCATGACCTGTTACGTGTAAGCTAAGTTGCCGATGCTGCTTGCATGGTCGGGTGGCACAATGCATTCCCTAGCGACCTTTCACTTTCTTTACCTGCGAGTGAGTTAAAGTAAGTCCAAGTAGTATATAAAGTCGGTAGTTTGAGTCTGGCATGGAAATTGCCCAGACTGAACCTATTATGCTAACGCGGCCAGGGGGATTTCTAGCTATGGTGTAAATGTCAGTCGACCCATGGGATAATTCTAGCTCAAGGGAGGGGAAGGACTTTGTTTATAGTAAAGGTCTATTTTTAACTGTAGAATCTAAAGTGCATATCGAAGAAGCTACAACATAAGTTCGAATCCAGTAATATAATGTGACGCGCAATTCACTAAGCAAGAACAAGGTGATTTGCCCTCTGAGTCTGAAACAGTTTATGCTTTTATTTCTGGAAATTGTGTATTATATATATATATATATATATATATATGTTGAGCCTCTTTAGGGACTTTGTCAATGGAAAAAATTGTTATATATTTCCGTTTGTTTATATAATTCCTTTTGTTTACATACATTTTGAGTAGGTTGGCTGAGAATAATTATTATCTGTATATATGATTAAAATGCAACTGAATAAACAAAAACAAATACATGTATACTGAATGGAATTGGCTTGAATATAGGCTTACCGACATAGTCTATTCTGTAGGAACATGCATGTCTGTCTAGCTCAAATGTCAGAATTGTATGACACTATAGATACACTATAGATGACACGTGCATTGAACATTGAAGTGCCGTGTGATAAATTGCTTTCAAACCAATCATTATTAATCACCTTATATGTGCTAGCTCTACCATTCTCAGCACACCTATGAGAACCAAGCATATTAGAAGTATACAAAAATGAGTGAAGGTAAGCGAGCAGGGCACGAACTGTAATTTGAGAAGTTCACACCTTTTTGTCAACTTTACACCTAGTATATGGCAGATAAAGAATCATCTTATCTTATATTATTACATTGACTACTTTATATAGCGAGGAATTTAAACCGGGGGCAATAATATGCCAATGTAACGTTACACCTGCTCAGGCATTGTGATTGAAATCCAAGACACGCCAGGATGTACATTGGGATCCTCCTGTGGGAAGGTTTTTGTGACTTGCCTATTGTCCTACAGGTTCATCAATGTGTACCGGACTAAGTCTCGTATGAGTAAGTGGTTTCTTATTCTTACCGGGGCTCTACAGTCAGTTGACAGCCAAACCTTTGCTTCCTGTCTGGTGTCCTAAAGGAGGTACACATTTTGTATGTGCGGTGCGTGTATCGGAGCACTCTAGCTATTTGTAGTTCTTACATGAGTTCGGGACAGTGTTCTGAAGGGATAGGCAGTCGCAGTTGATAGACTCCTGATAGAAAGCCAAGTCCTCACAGACGAGGAAGATTAAGCGAAGATCAGCTTTCCGCGAGTTGCTTTCAAAGCTGCAGGAGGGCAGGGTCAGTAGGGATAGTGTTTTTAATTACGTTGCATGATACGCAACGTTCTTGAACGTTTCTTAAGATTGTGAAGACCTGTAATTCCTGAGATGCATGTTTAAGATGCATAGTATTACATTACAAATTGGATTATTATGTACTTCTATGTAAACAAACAGACTTTACATGGCGTTTTCCACTGTGACAATCTAGTTCCCGGGTGTGGGAGGAAACCTGTGTCCATTGCCATTCGCCACCCTAGAGAAGCATTTTACTGCCTTTCTAAGATAGTTTTAACGCAAGGGTAAATCTATCCTCATTACTGAATAAATATCAAAATCAGGATTATGGAATCCATGCAAAGGGGGTTTTGGATAGTGAACACTCTTCATTATTTTCTACACAAACTAATAATAAGCTTTCGTTGCCAAAAACACAGATCCAGGCCATCATTAAAAGCAACCTAAATCGAGGACATTCGGACCAAACACTATAATGAACTTCTCCTACAAGAAAAGTCCAATTATTGTCCGACTGTATCCCCCCCCCCCCCCCCCACACACACACACACCATCCCTGAAACCAGAATGAAAATACGGAGTGCCCCAAGCCACAAGGAAATCAAGCATAAAATCTCCCTGGAATTTATCTCCAAGAGCGCTTCTCTCTCACCCGGACACAATCTCATTAACAACTTAAACTGCTGAGACGGCGCCAACACCATTCCTGTCTTGATTTGGTGGAAGTAAACATCCCTTTCTGGAATTTTTGCATTCGTTTGTGTCTTTACCGAGGGTAATAAAAGTTTGCTTATCACCTTCTGCGGATTAAAATGATGATCCTGATTATCGAGCCCCGTCATGATTTTCTAATCCATCGTATCTGTATTTACAGCTTCAGCGCGTCGATCTTATTGAATGGTGCAGAAGACAGTTGATTTGAGGCTGGAAAAGAACACTTCATTCGAGGCTAGAATCATGTTTATTCATATATATATGCAGTCTGAGTGATATGTGAAAGAGGATCTGTCATATTTTCTGGCAAGCAACATAATATTGGGCTTGGGGAAAATGTTTTTTCATTTTTGTTTTTTCCATTAATTTCTTTAGAGTCACCAATTAGAAAGTTTCTTTTATCTGATAGATTCCATCATTTATATTAAAATGTTCAACGCTAACAAAAATAAATACGGGTTTTCTCTACTATCATTTTCGAGAAAAAGATAATGTTAAAGGGGTTGTTTTTGAGGACATGCAATCTACTTATCGGCACCAAGTATAATTCAATTCCAGACGTCGCTCCCTAATGTAATGATCCATTTCCCAATTCTAGATCAGAACCCATTATCACACTTGTGGAACTAAAGTATTGATAGGAATATGCAGGGATCTGTCATTCCTTTGCCCACTCCACAACCCACAATTCATTTCGTGGACAATTTCTTTTTAGCTGAAGGACAAATATGCTACACACTATATTTTATATTGCTCCATGTTAAAATGTCCTCATATCGCTTGAGAAAAATAAGAATGTCACTGTTTTTCTGAAAAAGGGCCACCATGTTTTAATGAAGAGCAGAGACTATCATTTAATGCATCGCCGTCGTATGCATACACCAATGTGGAGTTTATGAGCTAGATCATTTTTGATGAATTAAATCTATAGGCTTCCCAAAGGGGATCGCGATCTAAGGGGAGATCTCCATATTCTATGATATGAATCCCTAACCGAGTGGCATATATTCATAGGCATTTCATTCAGAATGACAGGGCATTAGAACGAACCTTTATCAGGGGCTTTAAAATACATGAAAGCTTCTGGTGACCTGGCATTTACTGCCTCCAAGTTGTTTTCTTATATACAGGAAATACTGTATATATTATATATGTAACAATAAGAGCATATTATGCAAGGGATATCAAATATAGGAAAGACCAGAATATAGCCAGTGGTTTGTTAGTTCGCTCTGATACAGGTTGCATTCATCCGAGCCACTCTTCGAAATCCTTTACATTAAGCGTAGTAGGAATAACCAGAGGGGAACAAAATGACATCAATTCATTCCGTGTATTATAGTCACTGATGTCTTTGAATTATTATTCCCATTGGCGTTCGCAAAACTTTAGATATGTTATTTGATGTTTATGATCACGAAACTCCTTTACCAGACAGGAACGGTGGCCTCTCCGATGGTAATCCAGAAAACTTAATTACTGTGCACTATTTCTATTGATAAATGGTATTAAACCGGCCCTTTCATCATCATTCATCGTGAATTGCACGGGGATTTCATTCGGTTCATATTTCGTTCATATTGCATTCGATCTTCTCTTATCAGGTGCGAAGTGAAAATCGGGTTCATTGAACTGATCCTCGTGTAAATCCAGGCTGGCAGGCACAGGACACGCATTTATTCTTTCCTGGATAAATAAAGTATCAAAAGAATTAGGAATGAATTACCCTAGGGAATTTGCATGGGAGGGCAACAACTACATTCAAAACATTCCCCCTGATTAATTTGTGGTACTCATTGTATTTATCCAAACATTTCTATGACGACTCCTGTTGCAAATCGTATTCAAGCAGCTTGCAAAATAAACACTCCTTGCAGCTCTTGGATGGATTCATCACATGTGCGTTTGTTTTCCTCAAGCCTGGGTCTAAGATAATTCTAGAGTTTGAAAGGTATGAACTAACAAAGGGCGTTATTTTTGACAACTGACAACTGTCATATTCATACTACTTGTATTATTATAATCAAATCACCTCCGAAGCCTCCGAAGGTACATATGAAATAAATGTCTCATGATATCACATGCCTCATGTGAACCCATTCACCATCAAGCCTCCCTGCTGCTCCAGTCAGAAAAGACAACATCAACGCCAGAGCAGCCACCGATCGATGAAGTTGTCCAAGATAGCGACCATTCCAAGACCCCTAAACCGCAGATAGGTGTCAGCATCATCGTTCCCAATTTATGCAAAGTAGCTTAGTACCCCAGGTCCCTACCAGTGTACAATTGAAAAATCAGGCCATCATCATTATGGATCCATTACCATAATGTAAAGCAGGATTTAATTGAGTTCATTTAATTCCTTGATTAAATGGACTTCATGGTGTCTTCTATTTTCTTAATAATAATAAAGATACTTATCTGGAATTACGTTTACAAAAAGTGATGGCAATAGATCTGCAATGAGAAAGTAAATCATTTGACAATATAATCATTTTACCGAGAATATTATCATTGATCTTTTTTCACCGTGGCCTGCTCGTATAGTATTTTGGAGTGACATTTAGGGCTCTAAAAATGTCAAATTGATTCGCTGATCCAGATTGCCATGTATCTCATCTCATACATCATGTTATCAAATGATTACAGTTGGATCCTTTGGCAGATAAATATGATGTCTGGGGAAAAAAAATTTTTGTCTAAGACGTCGGTCATGATTCAGCATGATGACAGCATTTATGAGTAGTAGGGAGGTACCAGCCATAGTCCTATCAATCGGATTAGTGTCCCCTATGTACCCCGAGCTCTCAGCCAATCAGAGAGCTGTGAGCTCGAGCCCTCAGCCAATCAGAGAGCACCCCGCTACGCACCCCGAGCTCTCTGATTGGCTGAGAGAGAGCCTGGAATGTTTCAAGATTCAAGGAATGTCCATTATTAGACACACGACCCTAGGGTTACACGCATGACCCTAGGGTTAGACTCACTGAGAGCTAACCCTAGGGCTATACCTTTGATCCCATAACACATAACCCTAAGGTTATACCTTTGATCCCATAACACATGACCCTAAGGTTACACTGACTGAGAAATAACCCTTAGATTAATCTAATGTTAGATAGGTTTACATAACCACAGAGTTATACCTTTACCCCCTCTCCCGAAAATGTACTTATTCTTAGATACATGATCCTTTGACCTCACTGAGAACGATTTTAAGCTTATACCTTTAACCGTAGACACTCTTCCTAAGGTTATACACGTTTGACCCTAACACTTAAACTGAGTAAGCTATAGTTAGAACATCCCTAATTCCTGAAATAGTTTATGAGTTGGAAGGTACATATAACTGAGTAGTGGTAGTAGTTCTGAACAGTAGTTGATACTTTACGACCAGTTGTTGATACGCACTATTGGAGGATTATTTTTTTAATAACCGTTGAAATTTACTATTTGAACAAACTCTGAGTCGACATGGGAAAATATAGACTGAAGCGGTTATTGAAATTAAGAGCTAAGCAGAGGAAAATTGCCGACGAAAACCCGGAGCTAACGCTACTTTATCTTTTACAGTTTTTACAATGCAATGAATTGGACAAATACTCACTAGCGATTGAACAGGATAAAGATACATACACGATCAACACCGACTTTACTAAATGGATGAATGTTTCGGAAATAGGACTAAAAGTTTGTTTTGCAGCGAAACAATTTGACTTTATAACCGAGCAAGCAGCTTCAGATTTTGCTAGACATTATAAACACGTGTTGGCTTGTATGCTGTGCAACGACACAAAGGGAATACAAATTCCAAAGGGATTTATATTTAGATATGCAGCATTTACAGAGGAAGAACCGTTTTATCTAGCTTTTTTCTATTTTGATAAAAGCAAACGTTGCACCACAAGACCTCGACAAGTGACCTCACCAGCTCCTATATTACCGGTTTTGGGTATTTATGGAACAAGGTGTAAACATAGCACATTTGCAGTTATGTACGGTCAACGAAATGAAAAGTTTCCAGACGACTTTATAGCTTACAGATTTTTTTCGAGATGGCGAGAACTTATTAAAGATGAAGGGGTAAAGTTTATACCTTGCTATTGCGGGATGAAAATTGATATTAATGATAACGTGCACTGGTTTGGAGACGTATGCTGTAGCGATATTGGTAAAGAACATATTTTTATACAGTCCGATTACAAAGATGACCACAAAGAAGGAAATGGGATATGTATTCGATGTGAATGCTGCAGAGACTTTGAAAAGTATAGCTTAGAAGTACCTTTAATAAAGGGTGAGTAAGATAAATAACATGATTCAAAAAATATATTTGCACGTTTTATTCAATCTTTTATAGTACATTATAAATTTAACGCTCTACTGGATACCCAGCATTTTATCGACTGCATCTTGTTCCACATCGTTGGCCAGAGGGGAAAAGGTTATAGAACCCAACGCGAGCTCTTGCGTTAGATCCATTGTCTGTAAGAATATAAGATAGATGTTGTTTAATATAACAATTATTCTCGCATTATAGAGAGTGGATATATACATAGAAATTGAGAAAGAAAATTAAATTACAGCAGGGAAAAACTACACTTAGAGATAGATATTGCTAGTCGTTTAATATAGATGGAAAAACATCTTAGATATATATATATATATATTTAGATAGGATGTAAAATGTATTTATAGACAGAACTTACATTGAGATGTGGAACGCTATAGCCAACCACCTCGGTGTACGAAGGACTGGTAAAGGAGGAAGATGTAGGGAATACACCCTCAGCCTCTGACATTAGTTTGTTATGTAGAAACTGCCTCAGTTTGTCGGAGGCTGAGGGCGTTGAAGAGCTATTTTTAAATACTCGAGCTTTTGTTTTGGGCGCTCGAGGGGCCCTAGAAGTTGGTTTATAATGAGTCGGAATAATACTACTAGTAGGGGTTTTAACCAGAATATCTGACGTTTTTTTAGGAGTTCCCTTCCTACTCTTTCTCTTGACCTTCATAGACAGATCAAGAGGAAGTTCGGGAGGGGATACAGGGGAGGGTGGTGGAGCAGGTGGTTGATCGGGTGATGACCCTCCATCGCTCAACGGTTTTTTGGATCGAGTTTTGGTACCAATCGAAACCTCCTCATTCTGAAATATGATTGGAATGCACAGATTAGTGAGGTATTATGTATATAAACCAGCAAACTAAATGGTTCTCTAACACTCGCTGATTGTATACTAACGCAAGCACACCTAACGCAAGCACGTCTAAGTTACCATGGAGGCTATCTATATTGACTTAAGTGTAAATACCACTTTGCAATCGTGCAATATTTCAAAAAAAGATCTTATACTTGTAAAAAGTAGAGCTGACAAATCAACAAGATCAGTCACAGTTCCCAAAGATCTATTGGAGTTTTCCGGACAACTAACTAAATTCGAGTTAGACTCTCCAATTCCATTCGGAGAAGAATGGATTATCACACTTATCGACTTCAAGAACACACGCTATATCTCTCATGCTGCCTATGACGACTATGGAATGAAAGACTGGTAAGTTAAACATTATTATTATTAGTATTACTAGATCAATATTACTATTTAGTTAGTGAGCAAGTTAGTAATTACTAGTAGTTTAGAGTATGCCTATATTCACAAGATATTGAGATACTTACATTTAGAAAGAAGGTCGATGATTTGAATTGATTTATTTTGTGTATGCACACATACGTGTACACAATCAGTAACTTTTAAGTATAATTTCTAAAAGCGTGTTTATACATATATATATTATAGGTCTCGCACATTTAACCTATCAACCGAGGAACACAAAAGACTACGCAAGTACGTTGGAGAAAACTCTGATTCTCTCAAACCTCAAACAAAGAACGCAGCCACTCAAACGGAGGATCATATTACACTATACAACTTTAGCGAGCAAGAAATACAAGATCAACTATCCTCTGCTACCAATCGAATGTCTGATCAGTTAATGGACTTTCCAAACCTAGGTTCCAATGAAGAACACTTTCAGTCCAACTTACAGACCACTATACACGGTCATGAGAGAATGTAAAGCTGTGTAAACCAAGTGATCGAGTCTATTAGAAAAGTGTATTGTACTACTACTACATATAGGTGGCGACACCATCTAGCGTATACCATAGAATGGTTCGTTTTACTCCCCATAGGTGGGGCCGCTATTTAGATCCTTATTATAAACCATAACCAACTAGTGTGAATTATATTGGTAAATTCTTTATGGATTAGACTTAATTTTTAAAATCTGGTACAAATAAATGTACTCGAGTTAGTGGTGTAATACACATATATATATATATATATACATTGATAAATGGTGTAATCTATATTGCTAACCATCTCCCGATTTTAACATAATTTGGAATATACCTTTTCCGGTAAAGTGGAAAACACCAATTTTTCCAGATCGCACATGGCGTTGCTAAGTTTCAACACAGTGCGCTGTATTGAAGCCATTGAAGTTCTTATTTTGTCACGTCGACGACGCTCACTGCATGCATAGAATTAATAAAAAAAATATATCAAGTTGTTGTTCATTTGTATTTATTACTAGATATTTAACTCGCTTGAATACAATATCGCATAAATAATTGTAAAACAACCTTTTACTAGAATCATTCAATTCCAACATAATTTAGAAGAAACGAGAACATTTTTTCTTCGCAATAAGGGAAAGCCCGATGTATAAGAAAGAAAGCAAATTTTGAACTCAATATTTAGACTCACTGAGAGCTAGATCTAATACTATATCGTTGATCCCATATTTTATCTAAGGGAAAACCTTGATTATAAAATCAAATACATAAGAAAGTAAATTTTGAACTCAATATTTAGACTCACTGAGAGCTAGATCTAATACTATATCTTTGATCCCATATTTTATCTAAGGGAAAACCTTGATTATAAAATCCAATACATAAGAAAGTAAATTTTGATCTCAATATATTAATTGTAAAACAACATTTTACTAGAACCACAATAAGCAAGTACATTAATCAAAAAAAATAAGACAAGAAATAAGAAAAGTTCTTAAGTATAACTCACGCTTTACGAAGGGCAGCTTCCATATCAGCAACAGTAAATACACTCGAAACAGCACGTATGAGTGATTGAACAAGTATGAGGGAAAGAATAAAATTTGGCTGCCCTTATATACGCTTTACAAAGAATAACAAACACTACACAACTCTAAAGTTAGTAACTAACTAACTATCGATCCTCGTCTTCCTGAAAATGTAAAAATTCGAACTAGTTTAAATTTAGAAATGTTCGTATGTATGGCTAACTTACTCAATCTTTTTCATAATAGACTCCTAATTGCTGTAAATTTAGAAACGGTTGTATGTATGTATGTATGTAACTTGCTCACCTTCCTTTTTCAATTGTCGAAACCAAATCTTTTAGGTGGTATCACAACTCGCCCTCTTCTGGTCATAACAAGTCTTTCCTCGCTAAAAGTATAAAGGAGTTATTTAACAACTAATTGAAAGTATGTGTGTGTGTGTGTGAGCTAAATTTATTGTGCTGACTTTCGTTGGATGAGAACTCTTACCTAGAACAAATATTACGACTCTATATTACATCTCTAACAAGAGTGAGAGAGAGAGAGAGAGAGATTGAGTGAATAATAGAACAAACTCACGCTTCAATCCTATTACCCCCGGCTCTGGGTTGTCTAGCAGGCTATTTCGGAGAGAGAGAGAGAGAGAGAGAGAGAGATTTAAAGATAAATTTAACTGATATTGAGCGCTACTATATACGTTTCCTATTGGGGAATTATTTTTCTATTTACCTCAGCTTCAGGATTGATTGGAACAGCTTCAGGGACTTGATTCTCCTCAGGTACGTCACGCTATAAGAATATTATGTTAATACTCACGTGAGAATGGTATTTACCTTCATGGAATTATCACAACTTGGGAACATTTTTCTATTACTATTTACATTGGCTTTATTAACTGTATTGATATATATATATATATATATATATTTACCTCTTGTCCTCCATTTTCAGCGTTTGGAACCCTTCCAACTTGATTTTGATCAGGAGCTGCCTCATCTTGACCCATCTCAGGCACTACATCCTCGATTGGTTCCTCATTAGGTACAGGCGCGGCGGGCTATGAGAATATTATTAAGATTATGTTAATACCCACGTAAAATGTTATTTACCTTTGTGGAATTATCACAATTACCTGGGATAATCCCACTTGAGCGTCCTCCACCTCTTTCTTAGGTGTTAGACTAGCTCAATAGCTATAGGAATTAGATTAATATTTACCTCATCTTCATTAATTGGTGCTGCCTCCTCAATCACCTCCTCAGCAACTTGCACCACCACAGGGTCTACCTCCTCGTTTGGATCCTCGTTAGGGTCTAGTTCCTGCGCTGCGGGCTATAAAAATATTATAAAGATTATGTTAATACCCACGTAAAATGCTAGTTACCTTTGTGGAATTATCATAGTCACCTTGGATAATTCCTCTTGAGGATCCTCCAACTCTCCCGTAAGTATAAGACTAACTCAATAGATATAGGTATTAGATCAATATTTACCTCATCTTCATTAAATGGCGCTACCCCCACTATCTCATCATTATCACTATTGTCCTCTTGTTCGCGATCGTCATCTTCATCCCCGTCTGTGTTCTATAACAATTAAATTACACACACACACCGTTATATAGATAATTTAGAATTAGAATAATTTGAACTAAACTTTATTATATTAATGGTGAATGCACACTTACAACCTTTATTATATTAATGGTGAATGCACACTTACAACATTTTGCTGCGGCAATGGAAGACCTTCCCCTTCTTCGATCTGTTCATCACCATTGGCGTCTCTCTCATCCTATATTAATTTAAATTTTGAACTTTATTAAACCAATATTAATCAACAAGAGCCGGGACTAGGTGGGATTGTATTGAGTGAATCCCCAATCGATAACTCCCAGTTTTTATTATAATTGGGTATGCGTACTTACATCATTTTGTCTGTCTTGCTCGCGCCTTGGTTCAATGGGAGGAGGTAATTTAGGCTCCTCATGACCGGGTTCAATGGCTGGTTGTATTTCATCCTCATCCTCATCCTCGCTATTTCCCTCTCTTCTCTGTCCCTATATTAATTAAAATAGGTCTATGTGTATATTTTCAGAATGGTTATTATTATTATTATTTGAGGGAGGAAAATAAGCTTCATTGTAAATATTTATAAGTTAAACTTTACACTTACATTACCGTCAATACTAACATCTGTTAGCTGCGTCGCGTTGAGTTCTTCCAGTCTCGATCTCCGCAGCCTCCACCGAATTAGATAGATAACCGCTGATGCCACGGCTATGGAGATTGGAATGGATATTGTCACGCTGATAAGGATGGTCAAATTAAACTGATAGTGGGTATATGAAACAAACCGGGAATCGGTAGTGGTGGTGGTTGTGATTTGAATAAATTTTGTGGAGGAATATTGAGGGGTTGTCACTTGGTCGGTTTGTGTGCGTCGATTTGTGGTTGAATCCGATGTTGTGATCTGCTTGGTTGATGTCTGCCTAGTTGATACCAATTCCGTCGTTCTCATTTGTTTAGCGGTGGTCTGTTCACTTGTTGAAGAAGAAGAAATACAACCAGTCTCCACAAGAATTTTGGGAAATAATGTTTGATCCAAGTAGCAGTTTTCGTTATCCATATTGTATGAGACGTCCAAGGTTATCAGTTGTGGGAAGGCCCGAAAGATAACCTCTTCGGACTTTAAGCCCACCATCGTGCATCCACGCAGGTCCAGTCTATCAATCCTTCCATTGGGCACCAGGTCCTCAAAAAAGGCTTCATTCGCAATAAGATCATTGCATCTAGCAAGTGATTTATCACAAAAGCAAATATCGCAAATCAACTCTTGACTTGCGACAGAGCCAAATAGTAAAATAAGCAGAGCGAGTGGGGTGGCCATGCTGTCCGTTCCAAGTTTCACTTCCCTCTAGTCAAAGAGTCTCCAGGGTAATAAATTGCTATTTTTAGCCAAGGGTCCCAATGAATTCATTGTTCCTCCAACAGGTGAACTCCTGACCCGTTCACTCAGTCATATTCTTACCGATTCATAAAGATTATTTTATTCAGAGGCTGTTATCTAGCTTATGGAAAATATTAATCAAAGCATGCGTGCTTATCAAATAAATCCCGCTATATTAGAATCGATAGAATTCATTCCCACCGCATTCCATCCGCTAATATTGACTAAGAAAGGTTATAGATAAATGCACACACACTCACACACGACCGCTGGATACACTTAGCTTGAAAAATGACTGGATTATTATTTCTTGTTCTTTTTTTAATGGCTTTTAACGGATATTTTTCACAAGAAAATGGATGTGAATGGGAGTGCGCCTGTTCAAATCCACCAGTTTTAGTGTGCAGGGATACAGAACCTCAAAGGTTTGCATTTCCGGATAATTTTATATTATTTGACTGGAGAGACTGCTTTATCAAGAACCTTAACTGGCGGTATCTGGCAACATTCTCAAAACTGGAAATTATCGATATCAGGAACTCAAAATTGGAATTTAATTGCAGCTCTTTGATTTTTAATCCATTGAACATAACTGTTATCAATAACTCATGCCCTAAGGGTGGTGAATCCACCACTACAGATACTACCAAGAGCGCCACCGTTGATGATGTCGCCACCGACTCACCAGGTCCCGTTTTGGATATTACATCGCCGCATTTTGAGTTTACTGATACATTACCTACTGAGGGATTAAACTCGACTGAGAGCTCCGTTCAGCACTCACACAGAATAATAATTATAACTTTGGCTAGTGTTATTGCTGCATTTCTTTTTGTCTGCTGTATACTTTTAGCTATTGTGGTGTATTCAATCGCTATGAAAAAGATATCTAGAAATAGCAGCAGTGGTAATTACTTGTATGAAATGAGCACATTTAATGAAGCATTAACAAGTGACATATGAACTCCATAAATAATGGAAGTTTGGAATTCCATTGGAAGCTAATTATAGAGTAAATAAACATAAAAAGACAGTTTTTTATTCAGTTTTCTTTATTTTTCACAATTATTACATACACATAAGCATACATATTTATTTGTTCTATCTATCTGAATACCTTACCCCCTCAAATTAATGTTTATTGAGCTATAAATAAAACAGACAAAGGATATATCAACTATCTAATCAGTTATTGGATATGATTTCTAAACATATTAGTGATTATTTTTTTTTACTCTACAGTAACATTTCTCTTTTTTATGCAATCTCGCAAAATCTTGTGTTACTAATTTTACTCTACAATAACATTTCTTGCCTGATCGATTCTAACAAGACCATCAAACAACCCATAAGCAATCAGAGTAACATTTTTAGTCAGTTGATTTTTAAATCTAATAGCAAGCTCAGTTTGACCTTTTACAACAGGCGTTGAAAATTCTTCACCCTTTGATTTTTCCATATCAATTACAAAAAGTGCGTAGCCCTGTTTAAAATCCTTAAAGTTAATATTTGGTGGCTGTCGCTTAGAATCTGTTAACCACTTGAATAGATTTGCAAACTCATGAGTGTAATGATCTTTGTCGAAGTTTGGTTGTAGGGCCTGTCCTGTAACAATTTGCCCGTTAATACTGAATGAGAGATAACTTAACCCGAAGTGCTGGAAGTTAAACGGGTTAAGCTCTGGATTACCAGCGTATGCTTTAGACTCCACCATTCCGATGATTAGTTTTTTAGGAACCATATCCTGAAAGATATTATCATAGGTCCACACCTGACTTGAAGCTGGAACATTGAACACACGTATATCGCTTTTAGTGAATGGATACATAGCCATTTGATTTTTGATGATGTCATTATGCTTTGTGAGAAGCGAAGGATTTATCTTTAGCATGGGCACAAACAAAACAGCAGATGTGATATCCACGGTATAATACTTTGAAGTGGCGGTCGGAGTGGTTGTGGTGGTAGGTTGGGTGCCCTTTCTGGATCTTTTCTTTTTCGGGGGAGTTTTTATTTCTTCAGCACTATAGGTTTCTCCAGTATCTGCATAGATCAACCTAAACTTATCTAAGGCAGGATACAATTTTAAGTTGACAGGTACTCCATGAATTAGTGGTTTTTCTTGACGAGCAAAATCCATCATAAGGCGGGTTCTCAGCTGTTTTTTCTTACCCGACTCAGTAAATTTAGCTCGCTTGGCCAGTCCAACGTTAGTTGCTGAAGAGGGATCATGCGAGTCCATATTTCCAGAAGTATCCTTTGCAAACCCTCCAACCTCAAGCCAGCTGGTTGCGTCACTAAGCCCATTTTCTAAAAGGTTGTCTAGAATGGATTTGTACGCAAAGTTATTTCCAATTGAGCTTGTCACCACCTGGCTTTGAATGGATAAGTCCATTTGTCGGAAAATGGTACATACTGGTAAGTTAATTAGGGAAACTTTATCCGCCGCGCCAATGTCTTTATTTTGGTCGTTGAGAATCTTTACTTCTATCTGTAACTCTGCTCGAGATAGGTCTATATAATCAGGTCCGTTGTTAACCACATCAAACTCCAAAATAGATTGCCCCGACACACCCCCTACTGGGCGAAATTCTTTGTAGTAAACCCGCTCGATTCCAACTTCTACAGGTGGAATTGAAAAGAGAGAGAGTCTAGCTTCATATCCATGCTCGGCTTGTTCATTTACAAATAGGGCCATTATTTCTTTTTATTATACTTGCGTTTGCCCTTTGAAGTGGGTTTCTTTTTAGAAGTGGTTGTCTTAATCCTCTTGCGTCTTGTTGAAGAATGAGGAGTTTTTTTCCTTTGAGCGCTTTTAATAGTTTTGTTTCGCTTGATTTGTTCCTTGGCTCTTGAAACAACCTGTTCAGTTGGGGTGACAAGGTTCACAGAGACTGAAGGTGAAGATTTATTTTTGGGGAGTACATAAATCGATTTCAGTTTTTTGGACACTCCAGTCCAATTCCCGGCGCCTGCTAGGTATGGTACATAACCAGTTGACGAGGGCATTTCTAAGGTTGATGAATAAGTAATGTACACCGCACTGAGTTGGCCTTTATAGTGGGAGTATCACCCTTATCGTCTCTTATATATATCCGCACTCTGTCAATGTAGTTGAGAGACACTGGAAACGAATAATGATCTGTAAACTCAGTGTAGGGTTTGTAGACAACACGAAGCAGGGGTTTGTACTGTTCCTGAACAAATGAAGTACCAACTTTAACAATGTCTGTATAAACATATAAACCGTTATCCATTTTATTTGCCTTTACCCCTTGGGCTTTAAATGTCAATAAAGATACTTGACAATTTAAGGAAGGTATTGGAGGGTTTATATCAACAGTGAAATCCCATTCATTGTTTTTTCTGTGAATCTTTACCGAATCAGATGAGCACAAATGTAAATAACAACTCATGATGAAGATCTTTTCTTTTTTCTTGTCCAGTGTGTGGAATTTCCCCTTTTCCTTTTCTTAGTTTTCTTGTTATTGTTCCGATTCGGCTCCTCTATCAATGCTGCCGCCTCTTTTCCCCTATTTTTCTTTGTTTGGTTTTGAATCACCGCTTTTCCCAAGCTTACCTTTTGTTTCTTTGGAGTTTTTGTTGCATTCACAGGTTGGTTTTTATCAAGTTGATTTTGTTTTTCGATTATATTGTTTGGAATATTTACTAGATGATCAGCAGGCAGCCAAGTATTGTAATCAGGTTCCCATCCAATCCATTTAATCAAATATTCAACTACACCTGCACGCCTTCTTCGCTTAAGTAGGTCTTCAACTTTGTATAGGGTTTTTTCGTCAACTCTAATTCGCTCCAACTCCTCCTCATAAAAACGACCTTTAATCAATTTATTATTAAGCGACTTCACTCTGTATTGGGGGATACCCTGTTGGGCTGAGCGCTCTACAATAATATAGTATTGAATTGTCCACTTTTCATCGTAATGTCGGGTGAACGCTGTTCTAAAGCGTGCAAGACGTACAGTATCTCCTATGTTATATTTGTAAATACTGGGGAGAGTCTTGGGAGCGTTTGTTTTTTTCAGAAAAGATTTTGTTAATTTTGGGGCGTATTGTGTAAACCACAACTCAGCTCGATCTCTAAACAGCAATGCGTGCTCAGGTGTTGACTTTACACCTCGATGGTATGCCTTGTTGTATGACTCGGTGACAGGTTGTAAATGATCAATCCAGCGACGAGTTTGGTATTCATACATAATTTTGGATAGCTTCCCTTTCAGAGTTTTAATAAATCGTTCTGCATAATTAGCTTTAGTTTCATTGGTGGTATAAAAATGGTTGATATTCAATTTATCCATTACATACCCCACTTCCTTATTTAAAAATTCACTTCCAGAGTCTGTTCTCAGCGATTGAATGGGTTTATCTTTGAATAACTTTAATAAAACTTGACTCATTTCAGTTCCAGTGAGAGAATACAGAGCTTTGGTCCAAGCATATCTTGAAAAAATATCAACAATTACAAGGATGAAACAAAATCCATCATTGTGTTTAACATATTTTCGCATATTCACAGTATCCCCATCAAGTTGCTGGAATTTATCTGTAACAATGACTCGGGGTCGAGACACTTTTTTAGAAGGTTCCTTATGCAGTGTGTAGGTGTCTTGTCCCTCCAACCATTCTTTCACCTCTTTCATACTATATCCATAGTCTTTGGTTGAATCATACAAGGAGCTAGGTCCTGAGAATGAAGCAGGGTGTGCTGAATTATAGTATATTAGAGACAGTCTCTCGTGTTTATCCATTATTTTCCCCAGAGTTCTAACCAACTCAAACTATTAGAGGGTTTTCTTTTCCCTGCTGGTATTCCCGGTGGTGGTGGTGGTGGTGGAGGGAGTGAAGAAAGATTAACTTTATTTTGCTTCTTTTTCTTTTTTACTTTCCTTTTTAAAGATTCTTGAATAGGTACCGAAGGCGCGGCCTGGGCCAAGTCGTTCCGCAACGCTCGCGGCGGGGGCGGTGCGGGTTTTGTCGGCGTGTGCTGTGTATCCGACGCGTCTACCAATGAGGGTGTTGGAGTTGGTAATGTCTCTGATTGCTGTCTTTGAGATCGATTAATAGAAAATTTTTTTTTTAGCTGTGGAGGATCCAAAGCGTTTAGAGATGAGTTTGAGGAGAGGATACTCGAGTGTTCCTGTTGATATCTCAAGTAGCGCTCATAGGGTACAAGAACAACTTTTTTGGTTGTCATTTTAGTTTTTTCAACACCTTATGTAGTGGAGTGGATATAGCTGAGAACAACTCCAACAAAATTCGTCTATAGCGCTGAATTAGTTTCCTTTTTTCAGAGTCTGAATTTTTTTTACTCGAAATTCGAGTCAGTAACTTTTGTCGGCGAACAACGAGCTTCTGAGCTTCAGATGGTAGTCTCAAGTTGGGTAAATGTAAAAATAATTCCGATATTGCTTTAATTTGACTTGCGGAAATTGTTTCCAGTAGAGCCTCCGCTTGTTTACGGTTTGGGGTTGAGATCAAAAGCTTTAAGAATTCAACATTCTTCTCAACAGCGCCCATACTAGGCGGTTTGGGTTTTCACTTTTTTTGAAGACATGAAAGACACAAATCCGTAAGCTTTGGAGTGTATGCAGGTTCTGACAGGGGTAGTTCCACAATATCGTTTTTATCTTCTTTTTCTTCTTGATCAACAAAGTCAAGTAGGTTTGGGGTGGATCCATGAATAGCGGTTGTGGATCCCTTGTGATATCGCATACATGAGCAATCAAATGCTCTAGTGGTAATCATTTTTGGAGACATGCACAGATAATCGGATATGTCATCGTAATCTTCCCCGCATTCATCTTCATCCGTGCTCTCATCACTCTCATCCTCAGGTTCTCTTTTCTTTTTTGTGCATTCAAATGAATTTTTAAACATCCTAGTAAGTAGAGTGTTCATTTTAGTTCTCAACTTGATGTGGTTCTTTTTTTTCAAAGAATTACAGTTAGCTGTTATGGGAAATGACACCGATATTGATTGACGAAGATTTTCTTGTCTTTCTAGAATAATAGAAAGGGTGCGTGCAATATCCTCAGATTTGGATAGCATTTTTTGAGCTACTGAACACTTTGGGGAGTGTTTAAAATGCTCCACACTCACAACATCGTCCTCTTCCCATGAGTGTATTATGATACCGCAATGAAAGCATTGAACGCCGTCACCACCTCCAGTGTAAAATAATCCCTGTTGAGATAAATCCAAAATTCTCTCACCATGTTTGTAATCAGCAAACGTGCGTAATCTCACAGCAGGATCGGCAAATAATGGGAATCTACTAGCCATTTTTAGTTATGAATGCGATGCAGTCTTCTCCTGGAAATATTCGAGTTTTCAGTCTGAGATCTGGTAGGTAGTTGCGTGGGGACAGGTCCAAAAGCAAGTATCCAAAAGGCATACTCACGCAAAATTTATATGCTTCCAGAAGCGAGTTTCCCATTCCAATCTGTCTTCCCAACATTCCAATTTGACTTATATCTCGAGGGTTTCTAAAAAGGGCTGTGTAGTGACAATTTAACGCAATATCTCTAGCGTGGCGACCCTGACAAAAAATATTTTGGGTGATAAAAATAACTGATACATTTTTGTGGTGACTCTCTCGAGTGAATAACCTTTCCATAGCTGGTGACTTTACAACATCTTGCATTTGATCGTCAATAATGAACAAGCGATGATCTGCGCTGGTGTTTACATTCTCCGGTAGTCCTTCTTTAAAATTCACTTCAGAGGTCATAGTTTCAAAAGAGTCTTGCCATACCCCGTAAAAGTAAAAAATCTCTTTAGGAGGGTGTTCAAACATAACATTCTTATGCTTTATAAGTCGTTTAACGAATTCGGTCTTACCAGCACCTGTTGTGCCTGAAACGGAGAGTGTGCAGGGACTACAAAAGGAACAAGTGGGTACTTCAATAACGTCTGTCATTGTAACAACTGAATAAAATCTTAAATTTGAAATTGGTTTTATACTAGCATCTTTAGATCGATGACACTCACTTAAGCTTTTGCGGGGTATGTGGTGGATCGTACTGAGACGCGCTAGAGGGTGGCTCCCCCTTATGAGATGTTGTTTTGCGGAAGAGAGTCAGATTCGGGAGGATGCGCTAGAAGGTGGCGCCATCTTATGGATTGTGTTTGGGAGGAATCATTTCTACTGAAGCGCGCCGGAGGGTGGTGCTCTCTTACGGCTTGTACTTGAACTTTTGCTTGTCGGGGATCGACTAGACGGTGACGCCCCCTCGTGGAATGTGCTTGAGCTTTTGTGTACAAGGATTCGGATCATTTGGGTATATAGAGAAGTCACCGTTCGGATAGGTGTGGGGGGTATAAAAGATTTAAGTGAGACATAAATGGAAAGTGACGTCGATTCATTACATTCATAGCTTGTGGTATTTATTTGCTAGATACTGGGGATCGAGTCATTTGGGTATATAAAGAAGTGGGTGATTGGTGAGTTGCATAACGCAAATAAAAAATACAGGTACATTGCGAATTCATTTATTGAGCATAATAACAATAATAATAATAATACATTTTCATAGAATTACGCTTTCTCTCACCTCCTCCCAGATTTTTCCTAGTTTATTATAACCCCTAAACTCGCTAGGTTTAGTTATGGTTACTACTCTCTCGCTCAGTCCTGATGACCAATATGAATCTGCTCGATTGGCGTAAACAATCGGAAGTGTGTTAGTTTCTAAAAGTGTAGATAAAAGACTGGGAACTTGTTGCAGTTTAATTAGCAAAACCTCTAACATAACTAGTTCTCTGTTTTCAATGTAATCAGGTCTTGATAGCATTGGTTTCATTTTTGTTTGACATTGGATTATGCTTGTAAACAGTAATATATCACACGCTGTTTCCATTTCATTCATTGCAATTGCCATTTTGTAAAAATACAACTGTGCTGATGAGTTAAAAATCCAACCTAAACATTCAATTTGACATGGATATGATTGCGAGAATGGGTGATTATCACTAAACACATAATATGCAGGTATGTTTTGCCAGGGATTTAGTACAACATCCAATGGTCTAGTGGATATTCCATCTTCCATTACTTTCCTTTTTATGTATAAATAGGAAAAACCTGATCTGTCCTGTTTATATGTATAGATGGTGTTATTTCTCTGACGAAATCCGACATTTGTACCTAAGCGAGCTCTCTTAGTTTTCAGTACACTCTCGTATTTTTCAAATGGGTCTTCAAGTCGACGTTTATTCACTCCCTTACAGCTCAATTTACACCCACCGGTGTTGTTTTCCTTCAAAATATATGTTTTACTGGATAGAGCTATCATTTCAATTCCCTCAGCTTCCTTTTTGAATAACCCAGGAGTTCTCTTGCAGAATTTGGCACATCTTTCACAGCAGCGACGTGGAAACCATACCGATTTGTCATCCTGTCCGCATAGGTCATATATTTCACTCAAGTATTGCTGCTTCAATAACGGGTGGATTATGTCTTCTAATTCGTTCTCAGATATTGCAAAATATGCGCTGTCTGAAATAAAAAAAGATAAATGCATATTCAGTGTCTGTTAAAGAAGTATTAATCATTTTAAATAATATTATGAAAGTAAGTTTCAATTACCTGTATCCATCTCAATATATTCATAGTCGCTTCGATCTGCATAAAAATCCAAGCAGTCATAGTAAAACTGCAACATTCTAAGTTTGGCATATTGCAGAACAAAATATCCCAAATAGATTGGAAGGTCTAATGTTATTTTATTTTTCACACTTTCAATCTCATAATGGTTCGATCCCAATTCTGAAAGTTTTCTAAATGATGGTTGGTTCACTTTTTTTTGTGCTTCTGTTCTACAAGAGTGGTATGTCACATTTTGGTGGTGTTCCTTTGCCATTATAATGCCTCCATAACCTGAATTTCCTACAAGCTTCATTGTTTCTGCAGTGACACTTAAGCCTTCTTTATCCCCATCCCGTCTCGCGTTCGAAACTTCATTTTCAAAACTTTTAAAGCATGCTTTTGGCACAAACTCAACAACTTGATATACTTTGGTTACGCGCATTCCATGATCCAAGTACCATTTGAGTAATGGAGTAGCCAGTAAAACCTTATCCGCATAAAGAGCACTTATCAAAAGCCTGCGGGGTTTTGTGGAAAGATTAAAGTCTAAAACGTGCTTTTGCATGTGTGAGCCAATATCCTTATGTTCAATGTCATTTGTGCAAAACAAAGGTGCCATTTCAGCAAAATATTCCCTGGGTGGAAGTTTCCGCTCATAACCGGGAGCCCAGGTTTCTGGTACCTCAATCCGAACCTCAACGGATCCAAACAGGAGGTTGTTCTTCACTGCCTCAATTATCTCATCCTCTGTTACTTTATGTGGATGCTTTAGATAGAATGAAGGAAAGTGTTCACGCATAAGTTGTTTGATCTCAATGCTTGATTGCATCTCCTTTCGAAAGTCACACTCTCGCATAGTAACGAGGTTATAGCCCAACTGTTTTATGTTTTTCTCTTTTTCTGCTGTATTATGTCTTCTAATTTTCCAAAGTTTCGGATCCATCTTGTCCTTTTGACATGAGCAGCCATGGAAGTAGCATCCATTAAACTAAAACAAATAAATAAATATATATATAATACGTGTATATGCATATGCATACAAACATACAATTTTACTATAAGAAAATTACGACTAAATATCATGACTACCCTAAAACTCACTTCATAGGCGGTGTTTGATATCGGGCAGAATCCATCTGTCAAATATGCTCCAATTCTCACTTCCCTACCTCTGTTGAGTTTGTGGATGATGTCAATCTTCTCAGTTTTTCTCACCCACTCCAACCACAAAAACATAAGCATGTGAATTGTGTGTTTTTTTGGGGAAAAATCATGCTCGACAAAACGTCGAATGTATGGACCAGTTGGGAGTTTTTGACCCAGGGACCATAGGTATAATGCATTAGCATCCAAACCTAGTATTTTTTTGCATATCTTTTTACCTCTAATTTTTGTTTCATTGACTTTGTGATGGCGATGAAAAATAATGGAGGGTCCCCCTGTTATGTTTTGCTTGAATGTTTTATACAAATCCTCATCATGACCACCAATCAATGGGAAAAATGTATCTTTATCTGCTGATGCAAAAAGCATTCTCCGAGCAATACCTGGTACTGATACAGCCAGTTTAAAAACATCAATACCTTTATTAAAGTAAAAAGCTTGTAGTTTTTCTATAGCACTAACAAAAGGACCAACATCAAGATTATTGTAAAAAATCAGAAGATCTTTCAATGTCTTCATATCTTTCTCCTTCCATACTGAACAAACTTGGTTGTATTCTTCAGGTGAAATGTTGGTGTTTCGAAGGGAAGAATAAAAAGCTTCATGACTTGGAATTGAAGAGTCATTTAACTTCTCGTATGAATCAAGATATTCATATGGAAACCAAAATTTTGATTCCTTAATGTGAAAAGCTTTCAGAAAACCTGAATAAGAAGAACCAGGGGCTAGAAATTGACAAATATCAAGAAATTTAAGTTTTTCAGTTGAAATACTAATGTATGCATTGTTCTTTTTTATAACAAAGTAATTGTCATTTTTTTCATTCATATCAAGAACTTTAAATAGTGTTGATTTTATCAGATTTATATCATATCTGGCTGAGTTAAAGCCAAAAACTGGAAGTTGGTTAATGTATGTCATAAACCTGGCTCGAATGGATTTAATGCGATCATGCATGCGTGATCCTGAGTTTTTTACTTTGGGGGATTTTTTGGTTTTCTCTTCCCCATCTTCTGACTCCCCCTCCTCATCCTCTCCCTCCCTCATTTCCTCATCTTCTTCCTGATACTCCCTCTGTTCGTTCTCCTTATTCTCTTCCTCTTTTTCATTCATAGAGCTTGCGATAGAGTTCCATTTCTCTACAAGTTCATCCAGTTTTGAAATGGCATCCTTCCATTTTTCCAAAGCTAATGATAATGTCATTGCTTGTATTTCAAGCATGTATAAAATCATATCTTCTACTAGAGTTCTTTGATCTGAATTTACAAAGCATTTTGGGTGCTTGTAGTTTTCTACATTAGAGCAAATTGAAACTGAAACAGCTCGGTGAATTTGAGACCAAGTTAACTTGTCTGAATTTTGTTCAAAAATCTTTTCAAGAATAGCTTCAAAATCAAAAACACAAAACCATGGAAAGTGGGAGTGTGATTTTTCAGTAATAATTCCCAATTCCTCCATTTCATCAAAAATTGTTCCCTTTGTTGAATGAAATCCTGATTTATATGTGTACTTAGTTCTACTAACACAAATTTGTATGTGCTTGTTATAATTTGATTTGTCACTAAAGACTCTCTCACAAGTTGCACAAGAAAATTTTCTAGCATAAGTCTTAAAATTTGTAATGTAGGATAGGTGGTGTTTGTATATGTTCATATACATCACATTTAAATTTGAGGTGCATGATTTATATCGAAGAGTGACACTTCCATCAGGTAAAAGTTCATAGATATAAATAGATACGTCAAAACATTTTTCAATGTGTGGTATCTGTTCAAGTGAAACACCCTCATATTTAGCTGGTGAACTTGGTAGTTCCTCCCTGGTAATAGCTCGGTCATTGACAAAAGCTCGCCATTGATTATATAGTTCGTATATAGATCCAAGGGTTAACTGATTATTCTTATGCTTAGCCAAGCATCTAAATAAACATAATTTATCCTTGTATAGGTTGCCTGTTTTGTGGTCTTTCTCAAATGATAGAATACACTTCTTTAGGCGAACATAATCAGGAAGAAATCCCGCCTGTCCAAGTAAATATTGAGTTCTTGTAACTGTATAAAGAATGTTTGTAAAAAACCAAGGTCTCCATTTTGTATTAGGTCGTACCGAAGTTATATATGTTTGAAGGTTTATGGAAATTAATCTCTCATATAACCTCTCCAGATCTTCATGTTTGGAAATATAAAACGGTTCGCTAAGAATCGAGACGTTATTGTATGGAACAAAATATCGCATTTCATTTGTCTCTTCATTTCGAAGTATTACACCTAATGAAACATCAACTTTAAATGAGTGATCTTGATACTCAAATATACGCTCAAGGTGAGTCGCAAATTCATCCACACCGCCTGAGAAATCATTTGTGGGGAAGTTGTATTGATCCTGAATGTCGCCTAGTTTATGGTTGGCTAAAATAAATCTTTTGTTTGTCTCATAGATCTTTTTAGTTTTTCTGTCATTTTCAATATTGTCATCAAAAGGGGACTCTACCCAGGGAGTTGGTGATAAATTTTCGGGGGAAATACTATGTCTAGCTTGTTGGTGTTCAAACAGTAGTGATCGTGTTAAAAATTTTGAGTTACAGGCTCTGCAATTGTACGTTTTTTCTGCATTCAAATGAGAATTATCATGGGTTATCTTATCACGAACTGATGTGTATTTGTATCCGCAATGAGTACAAGGTCTTCTAATATCGCATCGAGCTTCGTGTTTACATTTCCCAGATAAAGTTTTGTAGTCTCTCTTACAAAATTGGCATTTAAATTTCTTGCAACTTTTTATGTGGTTTTTATGCTCTTCCGAATTTGAAAATTGTACCCCACAAACTGGGCAAACAAATTTGATATCTTCATTCTCTGTCTGTGGAACGGTTATATTGTTTTCTGTGGTGCTGGATGTTGGTAAAGGATTTTCAATATTATTTGTTTTAGGTTTGGGTGATGTGGTTGGAGGTGGGGTTTGAAAAAATTCGCTCCATATCGCGTCACACTAAAATTAAAAATACCATTCATTGTCATAAACAATATACACGTTAGTAGGTAGTCAAGTCATCCAGAAAATTATGTATAATGTTGTAGTTTTTTTCTACCTGAGAATCCGTAAGGCATTCTTGCTCATTGACTGAAGGTATAGATCCATTTGCGTCGTTGAGTGAATCCGACTTGGTGTGTTCTAAAATCGGTCCTAAAGGATTCGGGTTTGGGTTGGTCTGAAAAGGAGTGGGAATGTTGGAATGCTGGGGGATTGAATGTGAAGGTGTGGGTTTGTTGAGGGTTTGGTGAGTGATTGTTGGTGAATTAGATATAGAACCTGGGGCAGGATGCGTTGAGAGTGGGTGAGATAAGGAGGGAGATGTTGATTGCTGAAACAAGAGAAAAAAACAAACCATCATTGTCTATACATAATCTAAAGTTGTACGTATTAACATAAATAAATAAATGATTTATAAAATATTTAACTTACCGAATGAATCTGTTGTAGTCTTGATAGCACTGCTTGGTGAGATAGTATGTTAAGTGGGATAGCGTAATTCAAAACTTCACTTGCAGTATGAAGTTTCTGCAGCTTTGAATTCAATTCTAAATCGTATAACCGATCCAATACAGGTTTTTCATGTTGTAATCCAATATTCCGAGCCCATTGTATTAGCACGTTGGGGTCAGTAAACGATTGCAAAATATCGCTTAAATTTTGCCTAACCCAGTTTTCCTCCATTTTAAATCAGTCAATGCTTATTGAGCATTTGGATGGAGTAAGATAGCCTTCTTCCATTTCAATATATATAGGGGAAGCCGGAGGGGGGATGGGTGCTCTGGGTAAATTTTGGAGAGAATTGGAGGGTGGTAATCTTTTGGGACATTTCAAAAATGTCAAAGCTCTATATATAGCATACAACAGAATTCCCAGAGTGTATGCGTATAAAACAGGGAAAATCGCTGTTATTGCTTCTCTGTATATAGTCGTTTGTAAAGTATAGCATTCCATTTTGTCTCATAGCAGTTCAAATTAGAACTAAAATAAATCCGCATTCTCCTATTTATATGGAATATTGGGAAATTTAAACTGCCACTTCTCTGTGTGGTTTTCATCTATATTTATTGTGGTTAAGGTTAAAGTAAACTTTATCCTAAAGAGCTAGAACTAAGCATATGGCTGTGTACGTGAGCTTAGCTCTAAATGATAGGCTTAGGGATTAGACTTAGGGTCTTGTGCCGTGGGGAGGGGTTAAGGGTTAACGTTAGGGTTAAGTCCTAGTGAGAGCTAGCCCTAAGGTCATATGTCATGGGTTTAAAGTGACATGGGTTTAGAGGTGTAACCCTAGGGTTAGTTCTCACCTTAGGGTTAGTTGTTATGGGATCAAAGGTGTAGCTCTATGGTTAGCTCTCAGCGAGCCTAACCCTAGGGTCATACGTGTAACCCTAGGGTCGTGTGTCTAATAATGGGCATTCCTTGAATCTTGAAACATTCCAGGCTCTCTCTCAGCCAATCAGAGAGCTCGGGGTGCGTAGCGGGGTGCTCTCTGATTGGCCGAGGGCTCGAGCTCACAGCTCTCTGATTGGCTGAGAGCTCGGGGTACATAGGGGACACTAATCCGATTGATAGGACTATGGCTGGTACCTCCCTACTACTTTTATGAAGTAGTTGGGTCTTCCGCCTGCTTTCCTTACACATATTTCCCATCAAAAATTCAATCTAAGATCCACCCAAGCAGCATCTGCGTATGTACACTGAGTCCCTTGCTCAATAACTGGCGTGGCTGATTAATAGTTTTTTTTCTTTTACACAAACATACTTGATTGTTACGTAGGCCTACATGTCGTGAGTTCAGTAGACAATCGCGAAATAAATGAACACGTTGATTACTTACACAGATGCAGATGTATTCCTGGACATCACATTAAAGGAGTTCCTTTTGGATAGGTTCGTTGTGAAACTTTTTAGATCAATAAACAGTCTACCCTAATGGAATTACTGGCACTTGCTGCATTGATTATGTGACGAATACATCCACACATAAACTTGTTTTTCCTCCTATTGAATAACTCAATCGGCATGCTGCCAAAACATTTCAATCACTGCCTTGTCCATATATATATGCCACTACAATCTTCATACATCTAGGGGGAGATGTTTTATCCGTAAGCTGGTCCAACTGGGCAAAAGTATTAATCATTTTAACTAGTACAATCTTGTAAATAGATATGATATATGTAGCCCAAAAGGAGTTTATTGATATTGCAATCACTTAGAATTTCGTATTTAAATATTTTATTCAGAAGACATTATGTATTTACATACTGTTCTCAGTTACACCTGTACGTCTAAGTCAAACGAAGCATTAGAAATATTAGAAAAACAATAGATAAACAAGATAATATTCAAACATAAAAATAAAAACATTTCTAGTTGCATTCATTGCATTTTAACTCATATTCATGATAGCCCAAGGAAAGGCAAACAATATTGTTCACACAAAGTACCGTATACATTCAGAGAAAAAAAATCAATAAATATATGATATAAATGTTTCCAATTTAGATATACTCTTAATTACCTACACATGAATTCATATCACTAAATAACATTATTATGAGAATAGCTCAGGGTATTTTGGATGTGAAAAGTACTGTGAAAAGAGCCGGCTTAACTCCGCCTGTGTTAAGTACTGATTATGAAAAGTAGAGAGGAACACCAAAAGACCGGCCATATCGTTTAGATCCGAGCAGCAACTGTCATTTATCAAGGGTGAAAGTATACATTCGTGTACAGTGATATGCATAGTAGGCGTTGTCCATGATGATAGAAATATTATGTAACATAGAGGCAGCTCCATAGAGGCAGACCAGTAAACTTGCATAGAACAATGTTATTGTATTAGCATAATTAGCGATTATGGAAATATGATAATGATAATGATAAATGGGCGATAATTAATAATTGATATACACATAATTAGGTTGAGCAATGTTACGTAATGTCACATTACAAAAGGTTACAATTTTGAAATTTGTTTAAAACATGAATATACCCCTGATTCATGAACAAACGTTCATTCAATTCAAAGGCATTTCACTTTGCGATACCTGCAGTGCAGGAGGACAATCATATCTGAATTATAGATATATATAAATAAGGTTGATAAAAAATAACAAATCAACTGATTAATGTAAAGAAATTTTTTGGGTACTAACGGGGGTGCTTGGGGCCCAAATGTTGTCAAATTGATGGAAATGGCCAAATGAGGTCAAAAGATGGTGTGGCGAGTGGTTTAGCCAATAGGAGGCCACGTACCATGCTAACTAGGTCATCTAAACGTCAAAATGGGGTGAGGCTAGTGGTTTCAGCCAATAGGAAGCCATGTACCATGCTACCTAGGTCATCTAGAGCTCAAATGGGGGCATTTTTAGTATTTTAAGCCAAAAAAGAGGCCTTTTTAGCTCTTCTCATATGCAAGTGAGGTCAAAAGGGGGCGACGCTAGTGGTTTAACCAATAGGAGGCCATGTACCATGCTAACTAGTTCATCTAGAGGTCAAAATGGGGCGGGGCTAGTGGTTTCAGCCAATAGGAAGCCTTGTACCATGATAATTAGGTCATCTAGAGGTCAAATGGGGGCATTTTTAGTATTTTAAGCCCAAAAGGAGGCATTTTTAGTATTTTAAGCCGAAAAAGAGGCCTTTTTAGCTGTTCTCATATGCAAGTGAGGTCAAAAGGGGGCGTGGCTAGTGGTTAAGCCAATAGGAGACCATGTACCATGCTAACTTGATCATCTAGAGGTCAAAAGAGGGCGGGGCTAGTGGTTTCAGCCAATAGGAAGCCTTGTATCATACTAATTAGGTCATTTAGAGGTCAAATTGGGGCATTTTTACTATTTTAGCCGAAAAACAGGCCTTTCTAGCTCTTCTCATATGCATGTGAGGTCAAAAGGGGGCGTGGCTAGTTGTTTAGCCAATAGGAGACCATGTACCATGCTAACTAGGTCATCTTGAGGTCAAAAGGGGGCGGGGCTAGTGGTTTCACCCATAGGAAGCCTTGTATCGTACTAATTAGGTCATCTTGAGGTAAAATCAGGGCATTTTTAGTATTTTAAGCCAAAAAAGTGGTCTTTTTAGCTCTTCTCATATGCAAGTGAGATCAAAAGGGGGCGTGGCTAGTGGTTTAGCCAATAGGGGGGCCATGTAGCATGCTAACTAGGCCATCTATAGGTCAAAAGGGGGCGGGGCTAGTGGTTTCAGCCAATAGGATGCCTTGTACCAAGCTAATTAGGTTATCTAGAGGTCAAATGGGGGCGTTTTTAGTATTTTAAGCCAAAAAAGAGGCCTTTCTAGCTCTTCTCATATGCAAGTGAGGTCAAAAGGGGGCATGGCTAGTGGTCTAGCCAATAGAAGGCCATGTACCATGCTAACTAGGTCATCTAGAGGTCAAAAGGGGGCGGGCCTGTGGTTTCAGCCAATAGGAAGCCTTGTACCAAGCTAATTAGGTCATCTAGAGGTCAAATGGGGACATTTTTAGTATTTTAAGCCAAAAAACAGGCCTTTTTAGCTCTTCCAATATGCAAATTGTTTTTTATTTCCTTTATAATCACAATTACATCGATAGGAAAAAGGACATTTCTCTCTGTGACATCACATGCAGTTCTTCCAAGAAAGAGTGTAAATAATCCATCTTTATCGGAAACAACAATATTGCAAGGTTCCAATTATAATAAAAGAAGAAATTGACAATAGCATATTGACCAATTGGCATATATACAGAAGACGGAAACGTTTATAAATATAGAAACAGGAAAACCATATTATGTGATTAGGTTATGATTATACGGTTTTCACGAAGCTCCGCTATACAACTGGGAATCAATTTCTAACAATATGGGTTTCTATATTTCTTCTGAGGGACGATAACGAGTTGAAATAATTTCACACCTGTTTGGCAATCGCCTTAGTGGTCTCTATTTTTCATACCCATAGCTTGGGAGTGACAAGTTTGATAGTAAACAATGTATGTATGTATCCGTTTATATGCCGGCCTGAATCTAGGAATTTAGAAAATAATATCTTCCTCTTATCGTAGGGATTTCGTTTGTGATAAAAAGGATCACGACTGCCAACATATGCACGCAGTCCCTTGAGGGACGGTCCCTCGTCTGCATTGAATAACATATTGAGCTGTGGGTCTGTCTTCGCCATGATTGCCTGTCAGGCAAGGTTCTGTTCAATGATACTATGGAAACGTTGGAGAAAAGAACCCTTCCTCCTTTTTATTTCCCATCTTTTGTATTACGCTTTTTTTATATAAAATAAACCTCACGTAGAACTAGAATGGTCTGCAAGTAATGTTGATGAAGGAATAAAACAACTAGAATATTCCCATTCATCCCTCACCTTACAGGACATTTGTTACTAGGGCCAAAAAAAAATAGGTGTGTTTCCGATTTATCTGGCTGAAAACTAGGTTGGGGGGTGGTAACTTTTTTTTTTTGTTATTTTTTTTTGTTTGGAAACCTCCTCCCAGGAATTGAAAAAAATGTCTTTTTCATAACAATAGTTGTTTTGAACATGGGAAATGTGCCTTTTGACAGTTCCAGGTCAGGAAAACCCGTTTTCCTGCTTTTATAAGCTTTTTTTGTCAAAAAATCCAAAAAAAGTAAGATATGATGGGGGGAAAAATCACGTATGGTAACATTTTTTTTAGGTAGGGTAAGGTTTTTCTAGGTAGGGGGGGGGGGTAAATCGGAAACACACCTATTTTTTTTTTGGCCTAGTTTATATTTATAGATGCACAGGAACTGGCTCTACCCACCTCTGGCATACAGCCATCTTATTTTGGTGGTCACTTGGGACGGGTGTACAGTCCCATCAGAAGGACGTGTCCGTCCACGATGGAACACATTGGCTATTGACACATACTTATGGATCCCTTTAGAGCCGATCCACTCAAGAGATCTCCTTTCATTTCTTACTTTCTGGCAACCTTTGCCCAAGCTAAAGATAGTGAAGTTCTTTTTCTGAGCTATTACGTACAGAGCCTATGATCTGCATTCTGCCGTATGAGACTCTAGATCTGTACTATCCAGGTTCAGATCGTTACAGGGATCTATGCTTGTCTGGGGATGAACTAAATTCCTCCATACTCTTTGAGATGAAGCAAATCGGGGGTAAATAATTCACAGATGTTCACAAAAATAAGGTGTTTTATGTGTCGGCTTGAACGCTGTGAACTATATATCATCGGCCACGGGCATTTCTATGGAGTAATAATGTGGGCACATTAAAAAGTACCTACATGACTGGGATCCACAGCATTATTTACAGCAGTGAAGTGAACGTATATACATGTTTCAGTTCCCATAGAGATATACTAGACATACAGTAAATTTGCTAGATAAAGCAAAACTATCATCTATTCCAAAGTATTAAAAAAATCATCTTATCAATTCACGACCTGTGCTATGTATGTATCCATCATTTACGACCATCGGTGGTATGTGACGGTTAATGGCATGTGGTGGGCTCCATCCGAAAATTAATGACGAGCTGATGGGACTTTCTAAATGACCGGATAATGTACCCGATATCCATTAAATTTAATTTTCCTCATGGGTCTGTATCATATTTCACCATTCACCATGGTTAAGCAATCAACACAGTCCTAGTAACTACCGAGTTTGAGCAACCAAATTTGGGGATTAGATTGGTATGCGGTAAGAAGGGACCACAGGGCGGCCGGTGCCTCGCCGGCTCTCAACCACAAACACATGTTTGGAGTGTGAGGCTCTCTATGAGGGACTAGACAGGCAAGATATGCATTCTATGATAATTAATTCTAAATGATGCATTAATCATCCTATTCTTTTGTGAATATTGAAGATATAAAGTACACACAGATATAAACAGTGCTTGAAATGGATACTCATAAATATGTGTCATTTCCCAATCCTCCCAAATGCTCAGTTAGTATAGTGCAACTTCAAGAGCCCCAGTCTCAGTAACCCTACACCTTGTGGTAACAGCCTAATAGATGTTATATTATGGGTAAAGCGCGATCAAGCGTGCAGGGTGTACGGGAGATGCTATCTGGGCCCTAGGTAAATTAAAAAATTGAATATACAAAAAAAATAATGAAATGGATACTTTCAAGTTTGTCTGATTCATTTCTGGCCTTTACTGCCATTAATTTCATATTTTTTTTAGATATTTGTATTGGCCAGTCAATTACAGTTACAAACGTTTCCAATGTAGTTTTTGTCATTAAACTTGGGCAGAACGTCTAAATCTCATATGAATCCTGTGGTTTCTATGTTCCTTTGAGGTCTTTGGAAGACACTTTATTGCAAGGAAATATCATGTCAGTGGTTTACTTTAATATGACAAGCGAGAACCTCCTTTATATCAGCCTAAATTGTTTTGAGAGGAGCTTGTCCTAAATGATATCAAACTGTCCTTCCCCATACATACTCTCCCCTAGAGCTCTGCCATTCATAGATATTCATCACTATCTAGATTTACTTATTGTGTACCCGAAGTGTATGATACCTACGTATATCTGTTCAGTATAGCTCGGTATAGTTGGACCTGCAGTCTCTTTAAAGCTGTATTATTTATATCAATTATCAGCTAATACGACAACAAAAATCACTCCAAATTTAAGCATAATTATTATGACTTATGCGATTGAATATATCAATATACTGCTGCTATTTCCTGTTTAACCAAGATTTTGAAGTCGAATCGTCCAAGAGAAAACCGGCCGCTGGTAAGCACTAAATAAGTGAAGCCACAGCAGGAAATGATTCCGGCTGGTCTCCGAAATAATAATGTGAACCCATACGGTACTTTATGAAGCCCTGTGGCAAATACCACCATACTAAATCCTCCAACATTTATGGTCATATGACTTTTACATCAGTTAGAAAAGAACAGAACAATAAGTAGAAAATGTTAAGTTTTTAATTAATGTTCAATGAGCTCGAGAGTACACATGCCTCATGTACAAACGCTCACGTGCACAAAATACCAAACCTGAAACAAACACCAGAGACACAAGATCACATCACCCATATAACCTCCCACTGCCTCTAGCTAAAACCGTAATACTAAAAAAATACACGACGAAAAATCTGCGAATTCAGGAGTCTATAATAAACAATCCACATGTATGCACCCGAGGGATGTAATATTATACATCACTCCCGAGAGGGCTAGTGGCTTCCCATGAATACAAGCAGACTTCAATAGTCAAGGCTCAGCGATCCAAGTCACTTCATGCCATTGGCTTCCAATGATGAAATGTTTGCTCTAATGAAAAAGTATCAAGTTCGTGAAACCGAAATCTGTTCCCTCTGGAGGTTGTGGTCCGATTTCAGATCTACCAGTCATGTCTGAAACTGCTTCCCAAACCATAGTTTCGACTCGAAGCAATGGAGGTTCCCCGCCCTACCCAAAATCCATAATCATTCCCCAGCTGGGAGGGATCCAAGGGCTACTACAATAACTCATCCTGTCCGTTCTTTTCCCAGAGAGAATTTCACGAAATTTAGAATGTTCCAAAGAAGTACCAAAGGTCACAATACAACAATGGTTGAATTTTCCATACAACCGTTCTTTGTTTTTATACCATCGTCAAAAAGCATAACCTTCCAATCAACATGTTGTGTGGCTTTGATATTGGCTGCCTGCTGGGAAATGATATGGTGTTTATCAATTCAAATAACAGAACGAAAGCAATGAAGGAATTAATTTTGGAAAACTAACTTTTCCAGTTGTCCAGATGCACCGGACATGATGGCAAATCAATTTTTTCTTTATTTTTAAAAGCTAATTACAAAATCCCCAACGATGTTGGTTGATGTCGATCAGCTGTCGCCTAAATTGCCCATGGAACACTGAGAAATAATTATGGACACAGTTACCCCAAAAGAAATTGACTGGCGGAAAAAGACCTAGGATTAGAAAAGTTTTCGTTTCTCCTTTCGTATCCTTTATTTCTGACATCTTTTAGACCAAATGTGACCCTTGGCAGGAAGAAACATTCCTGGTTATCATGCTTCTCAACACACACTTATCCTGATTGTATGATTGCTAAGAGGCAACGTATCACGAAAAACAATAATATTAAAAATGTCTTATTGTCACATATTATGATATATATTATCTATTCTATTTCATGTAAATAATGTGTTCAGTAGGTCTTGAAACCCTAGACCCACCGACATCTACAGTTCCCCTTATAACTAATAAAAGTAACAACAACACACTATCAGAAAGCATACAATTTGACAATTGATTTGTATTTATAAAGAATTAGCCTCTATCAATTATATTTATTATATGATGGAGGACAGAAGAGCTCTGTGTCAAGCCACGACGGGGAACAAGGAGGCCCGTTTACTTTCAAAGTTGGGAATGCAATCCACAGGAGAACTGCCACCCAGGTCAGTCCAATATGGCCGCGTATGGATTTTTGAGCCTTGGTTTTCCCAAGCAAAGGGGCAGGTTGCTATAGAAGCTCATAGAAAATTTTAGATTTACGATGCCATCCTTATCTATGCTAGACAGGCACCCTGAACTGCATTTTCGAGTGACATCAGACTGATTTAAGCATTCACAAGGAATATGAATCTTATCATCCCATATCGATTGAATATTAATACTTTGATTTTTTTATATTTATATTCTGCTGTCGACCCTCATGCAAGCCAGGGTTGGTGTATCGATCAAATTGTCCTCCGTTTATTATTCGTGTTATCTATGTATATACATATCGGTCTTGCTGTCTCATACTATGTCCACAGAAGACCGATTGATATAAAACAACCATGCAAATCCCTGCTCTAGTATCCTTTATAATATATTCCTGAAAATTTTACATTCATACAATTCTTCATTTTCTATATTGGCACATATTTTACATTGTTACATTCTATACATTGTATAGATTAGAAAAAGATTGTTAACACCTTTCTAAAGGTAATCAACATAGCGCCTTCTCAAAACCTGTGACTATCTCAGGGCCTTGTTTTATAATCAGGGAATTGAGTAGAAAAACATCCCATTTGGAACAAATTCCGTTTCATAATCAAAGTTGAGACATTCACACATTCAAAAGCGACTTTGAGGATATTCGCAGCCCATGTCGCCTCCCTGTCTGTCTCCTATTATGAAACGCCAGGCCGTGACATTCTTTGTAACATTTGACCACCATTCGCAAATTTTCCAAATAAATCTCCCCATGTCTCCTTCATTATGAAACAACACCCAGTAGAAAATGATTTTGGGATCGACTTAGAAATTCCCTTCCTATCCCATCGAACCCTATGGATGGGTTTATCCTAGTGGCCTTACTAAATGTATTCAGTGTTTAAAAAATGGCTCCGGGATTCCTACTCAATCAAAGAAGTCAATACTTTGCCTAAAACTGACAACACATGCATTATGCTTTTTGACAGCCTAATCCATTCAGAGAGGTCATACACGAGACTGCGATAAGTTGTTTCCTTCTTATAGAAGAGTCAGTCCCAAGGCCCACGAGCGTTATCTATCCATCATTCAACCATCATGCACCACTATAACATTTTCTTCAGGCCAGTAAAATGAATATTTGACAAGGCACTTTGATTCAGGCCACGAAAGTATCAATCGAGAGTGCTTATCATCTCGCTCTCGATTTGATGAATTCCTGTCTGGTCAGCAAATATATATTTATCGAAGCTTTAAACCGAGTAAATCAAATTAATGCTTACATAGGGCGGTCCCACCACATTTAAAACAGCCTTATGAACCATATCGATTTAAAAAGTAAAAAGGCACCCCTACCGCAGTACTGTATAGCTAATATACAAAGATTGATAGTATTCGAAATGAAATCATGTGTCTTGACATTGAGGTTATAGTATTTACCGAAACATGGCTGAATGAACTGATACCGGACAGTATGATCCAATGTAAAGGTTACAATTTATTAAGACTAGACAGGCCCAAGGAGAAAAGAGGAGGAGGTGTTTGTTGTTTCATTAGAAGTGACTTTAATTACATATCGAATGTTGATGTGCATGTAATGAACCCAGACAGTGAAATTTTGAATATACACGTATATAAAGATAAGGTACCGAAATTAAAAGTGATTATAGCATATAGAATTCCAAATGGAAATGTACAAAATTTTATAAACGACCTCGAAAATGTCCTAGCTTCATGCGTTATAGAGAATGATAAAAATGTTATTATTTGTGGCGATCTCAACATAGACATATGTGTAAAAGATAATAAATCTATTAGCCTAACAAATTTTGCCAGCAAACACAGCCTTATTATAGAGGAAACAGGTGCTACTAGATATGGCCTTCATAAAGACTCCATTCTGGATGTCTTTATGATCCGGTCGAAGATTGATAGGACGACACATATCATTGATTTATCACTATCAGATCACCAGCCTGTAATAACTATTCTGAAAAAGGTAACCTGCCCCAGAACAAAGTCCACCTTTTCTGGTAGAAATTTCAAGAATTATAGCCCTGAAAGGTTAAGTAATGCACTAAACGCCAAGGATTGGAACAATCTCTATAACGCCTCTGACATCAACCTCTCGTGGGACATTATGTCATCGAATATTGCATCGTGTGTAGACGACATTGCCCCCATTCAGGTGTTTAAGAATAGACCAGACAAGCCTAAATGGTACACTAATGAAATTAATACACTACATAAGAATAGGGAGGATGCCTATAAAAAGGCAAAAAAAAGTAAGAAAATGGAGGATATACTAGAAGCTAGAAACTGTAGGAAACTGTGTAACCAGACAATACGAAGATTGAAAGCAGAATATTATAAAAATTTATTGTGGACATACAAAAAGGATTCTAAAAAATTTTGGTCTGTGCTTGAGGAAATTACTGGTAAGGATAAGCCTGTATTTAATAGCCTGATGGTTGATGACAAACAAGTAGAGGGCGCTGAATTGGCCCAAGCCATGAATAAATTCTACTGTAACGTAGGTTCAAACATAAACAAAGAGATAGAACATGTAAATCGATCAAGATCTCAAGAAATTATCACCACCCCATGGTCTGTAACACCATTTACTCAAGCCGAAGTTTTGGAAAAAATTAAAGAAATAGACAGCAACAAAAACTCTGGGTGTACATTAGTGAATAGTGGTACATATAAAGATGCTTTTACGATACTCTTACCGCAGCTGACTTTCCTAATAAACAAGTCTATAGAGCTTTGTGTCTTTCCGGAAAAATGGAAGAAAGCTAGAGTGGTCCCAGTACCCAAAGTGAAAATACCTACCTGTCCCTCTGACACAAGACCCATATCCATCTGTCATGTGGCTGGGAAAATTACTGAGAAATTGATGTCCGATAGACTTAAAACTTACTTATGTGATAACACGATATTGAGTACGCGCCAACTAGGTTTCCAAGCAGGGCATTCTACTACTGAAGCCTTAGCTGAGTACATGTCTGATCTAAACACATCGTCTAGTAAAAATGAATTTATGTTAACCTGCTTTATAGACCTAAGTAAGGCATTTGACACTGTTGTTCCAAGCATATTAATGGAAAAGCTCTCTGATTGTGGACTCCCTAGGCAAACAATACAATGGTTTGATTCTTACCTCAATAATAGGCAACAAAAGGTGGTTATGAATTCTGATGAATCTGACGTGATGTTAATTGAGTATGGAGTCCCTCAAGGGTCTATCTTAGGGCCTACACTGTTCCTTATTTATGTAAATGATTTGAAAAATGTTAATTTAAGTTCCTCTATCATGCAATATGCGGACGACACCATACTTTACAATTCGACTACTGACCTCACCCTAGGGTGTAAAAATATGAATGACGACCTAAAAAAATTTAATAATTGGTGTATCAGCAACAAATTACGTGTGAACACTAAAAAGACAAAAGTGATGCTCTCTGGAAGAAAAAAAAAGGTAGAAAAGGTGAAAATAAATATTATCCTAAATGATGTATATCTGGAACAAGTAAATAAATATTCATATCTGGGCATTCTATTTGACTCTGGTATGACCATGTCGCTCCAATATAATAGTCTAATAAGTCAAATAAACCAGAAGTTATATATATTTCGGAAAATACGACCCCTAGTCACCAAATTTGCAGCAATTACAATAGCGAAATCGAAATTGATGTCGTTATTCGACTATAGTTTATTTAGTTTATCTCCACTGACGAAGACGCAGTCAAAGAAATTACAGACCCTACAAAATAAAATATTAAGAGTGGCATTACAATGTGATCATCATACACCAACAGTTGACTTATACAGAGATACCAGAGTCATGACCCTAGAGATGCGTTTAAAATTTAATGTATGTAAAATTGCACATAATAACGTGTATATTAAGAACAAAGGTATTACCCCTCCAAGGGCTACTAGACAGGCAAATGCCCCAGTCCTAGAAGGACTCACTCCAAAAAGCGAAAAAGACATTAAATGTTTTCTAAACCAAATGGTGAGACATTGGAATTCACTTCCCACCGATTTAAGGAACATTAGGGATAAATTACATTTCAATTTATCACTAAAAAGACTATTATATACACAATAGAAAATTAATCATAAGTACTGACGCTGAGTGGTCCCACCGACCGACAATCAATCCAGCTATCATAGCTGGATAGTACGCAGTATTAGACTGTAATCACTCCTCTTATATTGTAACACACAGATGTTGCTGTAGTTGCTCCAGTCCGTTGTAAATATGTTATATAACATGTCCCTGTGCCTGAAAACGCTCTTAGTCGACCCCTGCATGTATAATAATTGCTGTACAATTGTAACATTATCCCGCGACAGGAAAAAGCTTTATGCCGTACGCCTATTGTATCTGTCGAATTGCATTGAACCATTATGTAAATACTTACTTTCTTTATCCACTGATCCATGTAAGCATGCTGTATCATTTTATACTTGACGATATTTCTTGGTTGAGATCCCTGTCGATAACTCTAATCCCCCCCCAGACTCCCCCAGCCAACATAAGTTATGTTTTAACAAATAGTCTGTTACAACCATCACTCCATCTCACTCCATTATTTCCTTACCTACCATTAAAATTCGCCAAGTATACCATCAGCATATCAAACCGTACATATATTAGTCATAAACTGTAACGATAATATGGTTAAACTGAACCTATTTATAACTACAATCCTAAAATAAAATTGTCACGTATTCCCTGCTATGTAAATTTGAAATAAGATAATTCATCGTCAGGGTCGCATGAAAAGCACCTGAATTTGTGACTCTTCCTTGATGTCTTGTGAATAAAATTGATTTCAAAACGTGAAAAAAAAAAATTAGTGATGATGGTTTTAAATGATAGCTGAAAATTAAATCACAACATTTAACTGACAATCAACATAGCAAAGCCCCGTCCTCCAACGTCCAAATTGTAAAAGACTTCGCACGAAAGATTGATCAATCTCCTTTAAGTGTTTATTTTGAATCTCTATGCAATCTTTTTCTGAGAAGTCGTTACGACTGTTTGAAAGCTCACGAATAATTAGTTTCCTCAATTAAAGCTCTTGACTGATCTGTTTACGTGGAAGGACCCGCCCTGTACAGTCGCTTAACTTCACCAGGAGGTTATAATCTACTCCCAAACTCATCTGATAAAGTGCAGCCTGGTCTTGACACAATCGAAATTTATGGTAAAGTACTATAGTTTTTTTTAAAGTGTTGGAGTATTTCCAATGTAGATATATAAAATACATGTAGAAATATAGAATAATTAATTGTCAATATGGCCTTCGCGTCTCGTACTCTACTCCACTATACAATCTTGGGGCTATGCAATAAAGAGCGGGTGAAATCTTGCATCAAATAAAGTACGACCCTTCCAGTACCAGAGAGCTCATTTGCTGAAAACCGCATTGGTCATCAAATAATTGCTTCTGCAATCATTTCTACGGAGTAATATAAGAACTGTCGGATAACGTCATTTGTCCGGATATAATAGTCAACCGATTGGGCATTTTGCCATGACCATATGAATACTTTACTACAGAGAATTGCTTTTGTTTTTAATCAACTGGATTCTGTTTACGCATTGCTGACGCATCATATTTTGCAGGGACTTATCTCTCTTTGATCAACAAAATCAACAGAATATAAGGAAACTATTGTGCCTTCTCTCCCGTATTCTACTCCCGTCTGAGTTGCTAATCAGACACGCGACTGGCTAACTCTTACCTAATGTAAGCCTGGCTGATAATGACCCAATATCTGAGGTCTAGCCATAATCACCCTTTATAGACATGGACCTAGGCCTGATTTCCCTCCTTACACAATTAGGATGGTTAACCTTTCTGTTGCATCAAATGGGTATGTCATTGAATCGTTATGATACATCTATGCTACAGAGAGCTAGCTGTCAGTTTTGAAGAGTATTTATATAGGACATAAAGGGCAGGCTTGAGTCTCGAGTGGGTTGTTGTATTTCGTATGACATTGCATTCAACTCTGAACCATACCGTGTAGGTAACCTCCCCCCCCCCCCCAACAAGTTGAACACTATTGATCCTTTCTGAAGAGGTTCAGGACCTGTCAGTCTGTCAGCCTATTATTACTCTTTGTCAGGAACATTATTTAACATTTTATTTCATCTCTAACCATATTGCGACTTGTGTATTCTACCAATTACGAGATATTGTCAACTCTGACAAAAACACTTGTTCGGATGACTGTGAACATCGTGCCAGGCATGTTCTCTCGTGTATGCGTTGAATACTATATACAGACATTGTAATTAATTACTATTTGAACTCTCTTGTTCTGTGTGGTTATCTAACTGATATAATGTGACGGATGTGACGAATGAATTTAGATTATATATATATGAATCTATATGTATGTATGATATTGATACCGATTCTTAGCCAGATAGTAAATATCTGCAGCACAGTGACATGTTCATTTAATACTGCGAAGTATATCGAGGCTTTCTTTTCACAATAAAGTTCTATATATAGGACCTTTACACTAAATAGAGATGCGCAGTACGATGACATCCTTATTCCCTTATCCTGGCATCTTCCTCCATTATAAGGGCGGCCTGGTAGTTTGGCCCCTATTTCCATATTGACCATGTAACTAGCTTTGCATGTGCTATGTAAGGAAATACAATTTCAAATAATGATATAATGTACTACGCAGTTGGAGTGCTTGTGCACGTGCAACCATTTAGCACGTGGGAGATAGGATAGCGTGCCTGATAAATGTGTCAGTAGTTTCAATGACCATCCAATGTGGTAAATGACTATCTTCTCATCTTTCATTCAGGTCACGTACAGGGGATGCAATTGGGGATGTGGCATAGCAAGTGTTACAGGAGTACATCTTCTTTCCCCACCTATTTTGAACATTGGTCTAAGCATGTATTTGAGCAGCAGATAGTCAATACCATGATTTCCAATTTAAGGGTAGTTTACCGCGACGGAACCCAACTTCCTGTCGGCTTTCACCAAATCTACATTGCATATTGCCCTTCGTCCATTTTCTACAATGGTCAGGGCGTTACAGTGTTAAATGCGAGTAAAACCAGATTTGCAGTTTATAATATTTATTATCTCTCATGTCAATATGTGCGCATGTGAAAACATAGTAAAGTGAAATTGTGGTCCATAAATTGAAGAAAAAGAATTGCTGTGTAATATACGTTCGGCATCAGAATACATACCCTTGGTATTTAGTGTCTAGATTCGCCCCATCATTGTATGAAGAGGAAGCAGCTCTTTGCAGTGACATCCTGGATGGGAATACATTCAGCTGTGAATAAAGGCCTTGATACACTGAGCCATGCCACGGCTGTTGCGTCCCATAGTCGTAATCTGTAGGATACATGTAATATTACAGACTTTTCCTCTTTTTTTGCACATATTATGCATAGCCAAAATACATTACTTAGACACCTTTTCCTATTACCAACCAGATATTCCTAGTTCTGGAACAATCAGTAATGGCACCAATATTTCTTCATTACTGTGATCTTTTCTCCCATTACCAACCACAACAAAGTGATTACAAGGAGTCTTTTTTACTATTACCACTCTTATATTACCTGTTGCGAATCTTGCCTATGTTCTTTCCAGTGAGATGATTTGCTAATGTTTCACTTTCTGTGTATCGACTCTGGATCTCTTCCAGGCTTAAATACTATTGGTATTTAGTAATAATATATTCGTGAACGTATAGGTTACTTTTCTGCGTAAATATTAATCATATCTCTAGCAAGGGTAGTGGAGGAAAGAACTATGTCCATGTCAAAGGCCTAGGGTGGATAATATTCTATGTTCTTTAAGTGCTTCTCCGGAAAGAATAACATATAGAGAAAGTACTTTGTAAGTCTAGTTTATTCCTTTAAATCCTTGAGGTGAGGTTGAGGTCCTTGTTCCCCAACCTCATGATACAAGAGATCCGGGCATAAGTCATAATTATTTCAACTATTACGATAAGGATTGGTTCCTTTTTCACCTCTTCGTAATCGTAATGGATAGACATGCACACCTTGTTTATTTTCATAATTTAAATAATATCAATACATACAAAGAGATGCAATTTATCAATGCATTACCTACAAAACAATTGTTAAACTAATTATTCTTTAACAGAAATGAAATGTATCATATTATAACCAACTTCACTTTGGTCTGATTCCTGGTCTATGTAGAGAATAGCCTATTATAGTGCTAGTCTACAAGCTAATAGTCAAACATCACATAGTAGTATATACAAATGAGGGAGTCCCTCAGGCATTTGAGATATCTTTCTTTCAAAAAGAAATCCAAGATAGTCTCTTCTTCGGATATTAAGATATCCATGAGTCATGTTGATTATGTGTTGGAATATCGTTGAAAAGGAAAGTGATATTTGAAAAAGTAAAGCATTGGATAGTTACTATTACACATTTATATCCTTACCGATTGGGGACAAAACAATGGCCAATTTAGTTCATTCTGACACTGTGTATACATCATGCATGTGCCGGGTGCGTTCTAAAAATGATTGATGGTTCATTTAATTGGAAGCATCTTGTTGCCGTAATGAGGATATATATATATACATTCATGACATCAAACCATAATTTTTTTTGTATTGTTATTTTCGTAGAAGTACAACATTTAATTTAATTCATTTTAATGTATTTTATTTAATGACTGAGAGAGGGGAAGGTGAGAGAGAGCGAGAGTATAGAGAGAAGATGTGTGTGGGTGTGTAAGAATCGTTCCCTCCCCTCTGTATTTCCCTCATTCTTTCCTTTGAGTTAAACATGAGATGAGGAACACTTTTAAGTCTTCCTTGAGTAATTCCTTCGGGTTTATTGATTGGAAAAAGTACAATTTCCATAAGCATGTATACATATCTTTAATTATCATAATATGTTGGCCCACGTGGCTGTCCATAACAAAATTGAGATCAAGGCGTAGTTTGACCTGAACCATGTGAAACAATGGTTTACTCCCCATAAACATAACAATAGCAGATTTTTAAAAAAAATTCTATTAAAACAGGGATACAACCGTCCGCAATGGCGCTGATAACATAGTTGGGAACAGAAATATAATTATATTGAAGTGTCCATGGAGGTAGGGGTCTCCTGATTGGTCCATATGAGAACTGGATGTGACGTCACAAAGGTGGGCATGGCAGGACAGGCCAAGGCGTGGCCAAATATTCCCATCGATGGTTCGATTACACATACCTTGTCTCTGCCATTTGATGAGTTTTCTATTCATTATTTACTTAATTTGAATTAACCTGGGTGGTAAAAAACGACTCCTGAGCCGGGACTCATGCAATGCACATGATGAGTGTTTCATGTCAAATGTTAATTGAGTGACCCTGGGTAGAAAAAGACAAGCAACATTGGGTGGTAATCAAATCTCCGAACTGAAAGTTTCCTTATAAACATTTCACATTTGTCCTTTATCTAGTTTGTTTCAATTCTCTGTGTGTCATTTCAAGTGAGAACAAGGCATGCCATGTCCCTGATTTACCACATACCTTGAAGTCTGTTGTTTGGATTAGGGAGGGAATATTGAGTGGTTCAAGGAGGGAAAGTTGTAGGAAAACTCCCAGACAAACAAAACTGAAACTGTACATGGGACTTCAGGAATTCCCTCGTGAGCAGCTACTTTTCCTTGCTTAGCAGCTGGTGAGGAATGGTTTAGGGAAGGAATAGCCTATACACACAATGCATTTTACCATAGGAATTTCCCACCGAAGTAAAGGAAACAAATATAGGAATTCCCACAAAAGATTCCTTCCCGTAGCTTATACAGCAGGGCACTGGTCCCTTAGGGATCCTAGGCACTGTGCTTATGCATCCAAACCTAAAAGTTCATCACTTAGAACAGTCCTAGGATTTCTAATTACGTTGCTTTAAGATGCCTAGTTAAACGCCAATTCACGGATTTAAACGATTTCTTAACTTGTTCTTATGCATTTCTACACTTTCTATTTTATCTTAACAATATATGATTATCAAGAACTATCTGAAGCATAATATTAACACTGAGGGGTCTTGCATTGCTCACAGAATCTATTGAAACGTCCTTTTATGTTTCTTATGTAGCTTAGGAAGCCTAGGAAACTGCGACGGTGATTAAATCAGGAAATAATTTGATAAAAACGGAAATATATGCACTGCACCAGTGGCCAAATAGCCCTAGTTCATTTACATTGCCTGTAGCAATCCATTAAGCAATACCTAATAGCTCTTGGTTTATTTCTTTCAAGCAGTTCTAATTAATGTTCCAATATGTGAAGGCACGGATTAACTAATGGTCCTGAGTTAGGGGCTGAGCCTGGTGTCCTTGATGTTATGAGGTGTTAGCTTATTTCTAATGAGAGCTCCCTGGAATATTATCCACGATAGATTGATTCGTAATTACAATGATTAATGTTTTATCTCAGGGAATGAATGACAGCTTTAATTTCGAAGCGAAAGCAAAAAGCTAAAACATTGACGCCAACCACAATCATTTTTACGGGGCAAGCTTTTCTTTTTCCACACCCGTTCCACTCCAGGATGCTCCTCGATGATGGGGAACGGTGGAATAATCATGAGCGTAAATACAGTTTGATTTAATGGATTTTCTACAAAATATGGAACGTTTGAAACAACTTTTTCTTCTCGATGGACGTCTCTTCTGGTGGCAGCAGCAGGCAATGGATGGCCCGGAGGTGCTGGAGAGAAGGAGCAATTGGCTATCATTCATATCACAATCACGAATGGTGGTCACGCATGCCCCGTGAAATCTGACATTCTATTGGGGGCTTGGTCTACGATATAGCTGCTTTCAAATTTGCTACAAAGCACAAACTATTCCTGTATGTTTATTCATAGTGGATGTTAACATAACCGTTCCAACATCTTTCTTCTATTAGTTTAATGTCCAATGCATATTGATAACTTATACCACAACACACCTTATAGTTAAACTCCATATAATGAAAAAAAATAGTATATAGAAGTTGAATTGTATGTAGACAAAGGAATTATTCAAGCGGAGTATTATCTTGTATCGTCTGAGAGACCTGACTCCGGTCAGATGTACGCAACCCATTTGTACTTACAACTTAGACAACTATAAGGATACTTCAAATAAAATCTGTCAAATCAACGACTGTTGGACAAGAATCACAAACATTGTGAACAAAACTAACTGAAAAATCAATGTTGGGATGACAACTAGATCGCAATACTAATACACTGCGTTGATATACTGTCATATACACAGCAACTAAACTCTCATTTACGAATAATATATCTACGATAAGAAATTCCTGAAGGAAAATCATTTGGCTGAGATGACATGGAGATCTTTGAAACAGATCACAATTTAATAGACTCACGAAAGCAGGCATTTCGTTCCAGCCGGTTTCGTGATTAACAATTAATGTCCTTCACTGGTACGAACGTCCGCAGGTGCTGGGACACCATTGGTAGCATCCATTAAGTGTCATTTTCTGCCTGATTGCCTCACACTTGGGATACTATGAAAGGATACAAAATGTTATTAGATGCTTTCAGGTGCCTGATAGTGTGTGTGTACTGGCTGATCTGCTAACTGGCACCTAACAACAACGATTAGATGGCTTTGTCAGACATAGCCGAATTAGAAAATATTTATTTACTAATTATTATGATAGTACCGCATGAGTATGTGGTCTGGCATCAAGGATCGCATGGACCCAAGATGATTCTTTTCACATGGCCCACGAGCCGATAGGCGAGTGGGTTATTATTGAAAAGAATTGTCGAGGGTCCATGCGATCCTTGATGCCAGACCACCTACGAGATGCGGTACTATTTTTACTCCACGGTGCTATTAGATTAATTATGAATTATAACACAAAGTCCTTTATTTACTTACAAAGTTACAGCCATTCTTCTCTCACTGATTCCGGCGACGACGCAATATTGTAGGCCTACATCGTAGGCCTAACGTCATGACGTTAGTAACGCTAGTAAGAGTCATTGACAACGCATTTTCCCGCGTGGAAGGGAACCAATCAAATGAGTTTATTTGGCACATCATTTTAGGCTCCGCCCATGTGGTACAAAACAATGTACCACACGGTATGTACCACACGCCTCTACATACAAATGTTGTGTGATACACACTTCACCGTGGAGTAAAAGGAGGTCTCAATCCTTACATAATGGGAAACACCTTAGAAGTCGAATTACCCCATGGCAAATTTTGAAACACAAAATTATCCAGCTTGCCAAAGTCTACCAGGGCGGGAAAATGAAAGAAGTATATATTTAGTGGAAATAAATAGAGTATGTAACTTTCATTTATCCTAAATGGAGAAACCCAAACTTCAATCATAAAACAACTATTGTCTCCCTTTTGTTTCTGGGTTGATTTTATTTAATGTTTTTATCGGCCACTAGCATCTCATCATCATTTTATTTAGTTGTATTACATTCTGTCTTTAGTGCAAATTGAAATTAGATCAAAATATACAATTACTTCCAATTGGCCCAGTAGATGTGATTATATCACCGGGTTATTGTTATGACCAGAAATACGATTTCCGAAGGCGTTTGCCTTTTCATAGAGTGTCACAATGGTCACAACGGGCAAATTTCTACTTCGGATGTCAATACCTAGATTTAGAGAAGTGCCAATAGGGAAAAGAATGAATGTGTCTTATGAATGAATAGAAGAGGCATGGTGTGGTGTCTTCTATAGAGCTGTCAATACCCGCCTCTATATTTGACTATGTGAGAGAAAAAGACAAACCAAAGACTTCCATCCATCAGTGAACTACTTAGGAAAATGACCCCTGCCCCAACAATCACTCATGAGGGCGAGGGCGGGGGGGGGGAGTACTTTTAACTAGGAATATAGGATAAGGTTTCAGCATTATTATGTTATGCTAAATTCTCACTATAAGCATGAAAAAAGTGCGCATTGGACGAAATAGAATAAGTAAACAGCAAATTAACCGTAGAAATGTCGGAAATCCTCCATTCCCGTAACCTTGCAGTGAAACAGGTAGGTTTATCTGGGTGGAAAATATGAACACAGCGCTGAATATGTGGTGGCTAATGTAGGGAGAAGATAAGTGACTATCTGACAGATAACGAGGAGTTCCTAGCTGTAGGCGTCATTATGTCCATAACGAGTCATGAAATCCCGGTGAGAACCTTGCTGAGAAAGTCATCATCCCTATTATTTACCTTCTAAAAATACGTCATCCATGGTTACCTTTAAGGCACTTTCTAAAAGGAATATTGAATTTCGATCTCTCCCAATCTTTTGGCTCAATACTGCTTTGTATGGATCCTACTAGAGAATCCCAGAATACCCGTAATTATGTTCCACAAAAACGCTGCACATTTCTTTGGTGAAATACGCAATTCTGTAGAACGTATAGCTATCAGAGATACAGGTATTCACTAAAACAATAACGTACGAGCATGCATTGTATATTCATTGTAGACAGACCCATTTGTAGAACATACTTTGGGTAGTAAATTGCTTAATAGATACGAATTTCCTTTGTAAACCTGCCCAGGAATCTCCAGAGGCGCTGCTGTCAGCTTATTCCTGTGTTATGAATTGGACTATTGTCTGCTACAGGGCATGGGGAAGTGTGTGATAAAGTAACGAGCTCCACATCTTCCTCCCTGCGGTGTATCTTGTATCATTATCAGCCATTGTGTTCTATTGGGGAGGCAATATGCAATCCTACCAGGGCTATGACAGATAAGCTTTCCTGAAGTGAATGGCGCACACAGAAGTATGTGTAACAGTCTAGTAAATCTTTGGGATGTGAAATCATGGAAGTCTGGTAGATAAGGAAACCTCCTCACGATGTCGCATCTTCACAATGCTAATTTAAGAACACTTCTCTAAATAATTGTCTAAGTGTTTTAAGGAATACATTATATGTACATACATTATTTTAATTTTCTAGGACTGACAAAGTTGTCTAATAAGGCTGTGGTTTTCATAGGTTCCTCGGCCTTCGGAGCACAATCCGTAAATATACAAGTCTCACCTTCCAGACATTCGAAAAACGGGTCCTATAATATTGCTGGTATGGTCTTTAGCCAAACAATATATTTGAATCCAGTGACTGGAGACTTAAATTAGATCTATGACCTTACCTCAGGCCTCCAAGTCAAGCCATCTTCTTTAAACGTAATCAGGGCTTTTAAGGCGTCTGGCAGAATGCGCGAGTCTAAATTACTAGGAGGCATCCTTCAACTATAGAGTATATTTCAACTAGAACCATAAATAGCAAGGGACAGAGAAACATTTATTTTACGTTTGGATATACGAAATACCTCCCTTAACAAGCGAACAGTCCTTTTGTAACTGCATGGGGCGATGTCAGTTGGCTGCAAACTATAGCGGGCCGTGCACCAATTATATAGTCTAATAGAGTTACACAAGTAGAGACATCTTGAATGATGGCGTCTACGGTCCAACTTTCTCCAAAGTGGTAGAGATGCTTTATACGTATTGTTATAATTATGATGGTAGGATAGATCTTTATTCCAAATGATATGGATAGATGTACACTACATTGTATATCAAATTATTTAGGTAGACTGTTTCACGTATATATTCATACATTGGCTATGAGACAAACCGTGATCAAATATAGTTTTTATTGTTTCTATGGCAAAAGGTTATCCTGTCAAAGTTACTCAGCGTGGTACGTCCGTGGTTGAAACTGAGGACATGTCTTAATTTGGTATTTCAAGAGTGCCATTCATCTTGATTGACGAAAAATGAAATATCCAATTTTGAAAGGATATACTAATTATATAGGAATAGTATACTTTTTGCATGCAGTCGTCTCTTACTTTTATCTCTTCAAAAGGCTGATGAATACATATGAATTCGGTCATCACTAGAGGTCACTGACACCAAATCCAAACATCTAATACCATACCTGAGTACCATCACGATAAGTTCTATTTCATTATCTAGGGGTTTCAGAAGTTTGAATGAAAGCAGTATCTGTCTAAGAAGGGTACACTATATAGCTGAAGGGGCATTCCTTCATTGATCGGGAATGGTCACAATGATGTCTATGTTCCGGGCCAAATTACCACTCGTGCAGATTGCTGCATGTCTCTGTAACCTTGGACCAATGATGCTAATTATTGTGGTATTACAGAGCAAGGCAGTCGTTGGATTATACCAGACGACATACTAGGCTTCTTAGTAATCCTTAGCTATTAGTGACCAAGAGGTTTACCAACTTCCCCAATTATGGGCAACCCACCAGTTTTGTCCAGGGAACAGAAACCTTACCATAGCAGCCTCCAAGCTCCAGTGCTTATGATCGCCTTTGGCTTTTAGCATTGAGTAAACCTTGTCTATCAATGATAACTAACTCTGTACCGCTAAATATTCTTGGCCACATTTATATATAGAGTTTCAACATGTTTTTAAGTATATATTTGCACTGGCAACAGATTGTAACTCATTATTTCTTTGGGGATGTTGAAATATAATTCTTTTTTATTGTCTTGGAGAGGCAATTTTGAGAAGGCCTTTTTTAAAGTCGAAGGTCGACCAATTGAAATTAGCTTGAAAACGAGCGTTATGTATGGCTTTCTGACGAAACTAAATTAACTACACAATCAGCTTGCAGTTCAGCATTGTTTCATGCAGTAGGAATCAAAGATGCTATGAACCAAACGTATTGTACATTGGATATCCCTCAGTTGAGTTTAGATCAAACTAACATATTGCTGATATTTGGTTTTGTATGTGTTGTTACCGATTTTGGTGGAGGTGGCATTATGTACCGTTACAAAGGAAATAGTTCCCATTTCTGCTAATTTTATGTTCAACAGTGTTGAGTTCCTGTATCCATTTGCCTTCATTTCTAGTCTTCTTTTATGTTTTTTTTCATTCCTAAGCCTTGACTTTTTATGTGTTCTATTGGATAAATCACCATATTTTCCTCTACAGTATATATATATGGTATATATCATTGAAAATTTCAGCAACTGGTTTTATTCTGTTTAGTTTGAATTTCATTTAGGTGGCATTGTAATCTCCTAGTTCATAGGTCATTTTAATTTTGAACATGTTTGTGAGAAAAGTATGTACGCACTTTAAAAATCGACATGAGATGAGTAATTTATCGGCTAAGGTGCTTGATATAGCCTTTTCTTAATGAATTATATCATCTATGTTATATATTCGATTTTCTTGCCAATTGCCAATATGGTCTGAGTATAATAAAGTATAGGGTGGACCTGTTAAACAAAGACCGTCGATTCATAAAAATATTCGTAAAATAGTAATAATTGAACTAATATCCTAAACTCTCATATTTTTTGTTTTACTTAATCAGCCATTGCAAAATATTGAATAAGCATGGTATTACAAAAGACGCCCACAAATATTCCCCCCATTCACTGCCATATTGAAATGAACTCCACTTACTTCAATAAGACCTTGGTTTTAAAAAATTCACCTGAAGTAAATGGTAATTTTATGTGTTTTTGGTTCAAATGGAAGCATGAAAGCAGGTTTCGGAATCTATCCCACAGAGCTGTTTATTCATCTATTCTATATACAAGTTTTGCCGTAACGTTTGGCAAGGAGAATATACGGTCTCAAATGATGACCTTTTGCATACACATTTTGTGATATTTGATTATTTTTTGTGTCTGATAGTCACCGCCGATCCAAACTCGATCGGCAATGAGGTGAGCAAATTGTTTATATACATTACGTCATATATACTGATAATATAAGATAAGATTGTTTTCGTCACCATTATTCTCGATAAGTATAAAGAAAACTATAATTCTCGACATTGAATAGAATGTTGTAGTTAGGCTTGGTGTAACATAAAAAAAGCAACGAAGTAAGTAAAGCTGTAGAAGGCATTTATTCCTGGTAATAGTAATATATGATGTTATAACCTAGTTGGTGACCGAAAGGGAAGACATACAACACGAGGAGGTATAACAATAGGATGCTATTTCTCAATTTCTTATCATTTCCCTATGAATTTAACCTATATACACATGAATCCTTCGTCACCAGAATAAGCTTAGAACAGCAATTGTATTGTTATGCTTTTCTACATAACATGACATCAACCAATCAATTAGATTACTCGCACAAAGAGATCCTATTGTGATATAAGCGGTTGACAAAATATTTTCAATATTTATATTGAATAGTTTAAGTAATCTATGCATGGCATTTTTGTCCTATTCATATACGTCATTCGTGAATATAGACCATGAATTGAGATATTCCAAAATGATGGGGGTCGGGTACCTTTTCTGCCAATAGTTGGCAGAAAACATCATCTCATATGACTTTGATGAGCGTCTTCTGCACCTAACAAATACTTGCAGGGCATATCTCACAAGCCTTGCCCTCCATGGCCGGTGGTTTTTAAGTTAACGATATATCATTGCTGTGACAGCTTACACACCCCAGGGCAAGGAAGATAGGGAATGCAAGATTGATGCACATTACACTAGTCAAGAGGGACGTCCTGCCAGGGAGATGCGGTATGTACACCCAGGAGCTATGGCTTGCGAGGGATCCTTTGGGCAGTGTCTTGGCTAGTACTTATAGTAGGCCTACTTAGAAGGAACCCTTATGTCTGTCACAACCTTAATGACCAAGCGCTTATAGATTTACTGCCGTTGTTTAGAGCTTGACCCCAACAGGATGCAACAATTAATATTTCACTTCATTTGTGTTTACACGAAAAGCACAACTACCAAGTTCAATCATTGTTGGGTGTAATTGCACAAAATATTCGAGTCATGAGATGGTAGGGTAATGATAGAGCTAAGGAAACGAGTTAGTTAACTGATTCATTATAATATGGCTTTGATAATCTAAAAGGACCTTTCCCAAAAGAACCCCCAGTGGTTCAGATGGCAGGGTTTCGTATAACACTAAGTTGTATACACATGCAACGTATCCCACTCTAGAAACGACGGGGTTTCGTATAAAATCCATATAATAATGAATAGGAAAATGAAATATCTCAGTGGAAATAGGGTTTATTTCCCCTCTTATTAGCTTGGTTCCAACCTAGTCGCCATAATCCTTTAACGCCCCAAGATTTCCCTGAAGGAAAGAGAGGTATATTCTTCAAAAGAAAACAAACGATGGAAGACCAGCCAGGTAAGTCGGTTCCTTCCTAGAGAGTATTATTCATACTATACAAGACTCCAATCGATCTTTACCCACTGATCCCCCAAGACTTTTGCTGGAGGACTTTTGTTTGAAAGCTAAACCCAGAAGGCGATGGGTTGGATCTAGCTTGATTGATTATCTAGAGGAGCTAACAAGTAAGGGTCGCTTTGGCCAGGCAGCGCCTTGCCTACTATTGTCAAGAAACAATCTGTATAAAGAAGACTTTAAACTTTGTATTACATTTTCGAAGAGATTTAAAACAGTGTCAGTGGCTATATAAATGTCGACAGAAAAACAATCGATTATTTCGATTTGAGGTCCTCTTCCTGTCTCATGCCCTACTCAATTGCTAGTGTTTAATACATATAATGTTATACGATTCTGATTGTATACCGCTTTACTATGACATTGTTTTGAGGTCAATCGTAAAATAAAAATAGATTAAAATATTTACTGGTATATACATATATATGCTGAAGCTATCAGTTGGTATTCCAAACTAATCATGTGGGTACAGAACCACTTCACAAGTTGATGGGTTAATTCTAGCTCACATTCCCTGTCTGTCTGCGTGGCAATATTGGAAATCACTCGCCCCTGTCGGAACCTAGTTGTCTACATATTTTAAATCAAATTCAAATTTGCCAAAATGCAGTCACACAGAATTCTATAACTCTCGGGGAATGTGATGTATATTCGAATAACATCATTTTTCGGACCTCATCGGTTGACAGGAAAGGTGCTGCTTTTAATATCAGGACGGAACATGGCAGACGCAAACAGAACACAAACAGAAGACGTCTTCCAAATAAAATCTCACTTTAATTTCCATTTTGGGGTCGCTCCAACCCTAAAAAATACATCTGACGAAAGTGGCAAAAATGAGACAGAAGATTGAATTCGAATGAGACACGAACAGCGTTAATTATCAGATCTAATCTAAGAAAGTATGTGTGATATGATCACCTGGATCGCTTCATGTCCCATAAACTGTATAACGAGGACAAAGGAAAAGAGTTATTTCACAGCATCATGCATATCTCAATCGGGATTCCCGATAGACCAACATCCCAAGTTCGAATTAGCCTTGGTGTTCTTGCATTCCCCTTTCTAGAGAAAGCCTATTACGAGTTGTTGTTAATTGCAATACGGAAAATACAACGATATAATAAGCCCGGTCTCCATTACAGCCGCCCCAAGTACTATGGGTGTACCTGCATCGCACGGCAAACACTTTAAGTAGTTGATGTTAGCGATGTTTGTGATAAGGGATACGTTTCTGATGCCTACATTGAAACTACATACTAACGTATTACATTCTGGAGATCCGTAAGTATATCATGCATCTTTATAATCTGTATTTAAACGCGGCTGCCCCTAACTACAATTTCAGCAAAATATCAAACTTCATTACATGCCTGCCACTTGATATTTCACCGAGTGAGCCATTGCCTATTGAGATTGAGATTGAGATTGAGATATGTTTAAGGAAGTTAGGGGACGTTTCTCCTTGCCCGTCAGGAGGTTTACAAGCCCCCAACCCGTTCTTACATTCAACATTGGCTGGTGAACAATACCACCCTCGTCATTGACTGAGGGATGGCTCACCGCACATTATACATTTAATCTCTTACTCTTTTTTGTTGAGAATGATATTCTTACAATCAAACAATAAGTATATACTGTTCACTGAATTCAAAAGACATCATAAATTACTCAATAGAGTTGTCATCCATCCAAATAAGATCCTTCATAACATGGATTTTGAAGGTTTTTCTATCTATGATTTTATGGGCCACTGTGGGTAATGCATTCCAGGAACAGGTGATTCTATTTAATACTGACTTATGTATTTGTTCGGTTTTGGGATACATTTGCTTTAGTTTTTTTCTACCATCAGTAAAATTTCTGGTGTTTAATAATCTCAAATCAAGGTTCCTGGGATCCTGGGCCAAATGGTGTCCCATTTCTAGTATATGTAATTGTCTTCTATGTCTGAGGGGCAGTAGCCTCACTTTTATGTGTATGTCTTCTACGTTAGATCTCGATGGCAGACCATAGACCGTGCGCAATATCTTGTTTTGTATGATTTGTAGTTTCTGGGTTTGTGATGTACTATGTGAATCATGTAAAAAATCAGTTTGGTCGATAATTGGTAGAACCATGACTTTGTAGATAAGAAGGAGGGTTGATTTGGGTAATTTTTCTCTCAATTTACGTATTTGCCAACACTTGTAATTCAGGATATTTACTAATTTTTGGGTAATAGATTTGAATTTGAGTGTGTCGTCTATTTCCACTCCCAGATATTTATATATTTGCACTTCATCCAGGTTTTGCTCATCAAGATCTAGGTTATATTGGTCTACCATTTGTGGATCCACCCACCTCAACCTAAGAACTGGCTTATGGAAGAATGTCTGGATTTTTGTTTTGTCCTGGTTAATCAAAATCTTGTTCTTCTTGCACCAGTAATTCATTGCATTCAAGCTATGTTGCAAGCTTGTAGTCACTGTATCAATCTCATTTCCTATACTATAAATTATCGTGTCGTCAGCAAACATTTGTATTTTTTTTTTTTTTATTAGATTCAGGAGATCATTAATATAGATACTAAATAGAAGGGGATCAAGTGTAGTCCCTTGTGGTACCCCACATTCTTTTTTTTTCTTTTTTGATTCCTTCTTACCAACTTTAACTACTTGAGATCACTCATTTAAGTAGTTTTTAAACCAATTTAGTTCTTTGTTTTTTATTCCTATGTTTGCTAATTTCGAAATTAGGTAAGTGTGGTTTACAGTGTCAAATGCTTTTCTTAGGTCGAGGTAGGCCGCCCGACCACCTTTCCATCGTTGAGGGCTACTATAATTATCATAGCCTATGTGCACTGAAGATGATGTAACTAATGCAAAATATTTAACACGCTTATCTATGTGGTCTTAAAATACTTGACACGCATCTATATCTATGTAGGTTCGAACAATGAACAAAGAGATCCAATCGAAATAGCGAAAAAATGTTTTGGATCATGGATGCGAACAAATGTTCTTTTCTCACGTTCTTGATGACAAACACAATTCCCATATTCTGTGCATGCCAGGGAAGGAATTGATGTAAAATGCGATCATGAGTGAAGTTCCAGGATAAACTGTGCAGTAAGGCGAGTGTCTGTGTACTGCTCAATGGTTTACATATTATGTGCAAAGCAAACTTCGAATAATGACAGAAGTTTATAGGGGAACTGATTTTGTACCTCCGTTTTTTCCCATATCTTTGTATATCGATTCTATGATTCATTGTAAGGTTCAAAGGTCCAGTGGTCATGGCGACGTAATGCAAATGGTTGAGTATAGATCTTTATTTATTATAGTATGATTGAATGGCTTATTCCCGCCAGCGACATGGAGTTTTGCACATTCAGAAAAAACAAGGGCATCACAAATTGTTAAAGCAGAATGGTATCTGAGAGGAGAAACCACTTATTTGACAAGAACATAATGTACAGAGGCCTTTTGGGTTGAAGTGTAGTTGCCTATAGGCCCAGAGCTATACAAGCCGATACATTTACAAAACCTTCGATACGGCTGTAAACTATACAGTCTCACACTCATCACATTCAGATATGTCTGAAGTATGATGGCGATGGAAAATCGTGCTTTCGCCATCACCCGTTTGCTCCCATATATAGTAACGAAGGGTGATACTAAAATTATTTGTTAACTGTTAGTACGTTTTGAAGAAAAAATATATCATGCATTTTAGGCTTTGAGAAATATCTTGTTTGTTTTAAGATTTTTATTCAGCTACGACATTTTGCACGAATATATACAATAATTCTCAGTGCGTGCTGAGTTTAGAAAAAATGTTAGGAAAATAACAGACAAGTGAAGTAATAATATCATATTTTATATAGTAACATCATAGTAATGATATGAGATTTAAAAACACACACCCAGGGCAGTGTCCATTTTCATGACAGTCCTTGGAAAAGTCGTTAGAATAGGATATCACACCATATAATCAAAATAATTTCAGGCAGTAGAGACATTTGCCTCTGCGAGCGACACACATAGAGCAACCTCAAAAATGAAAGTGAATGCAAAATAGCAACACCCAGTACATTGTATTGACAAAAGAGCTGCTACAAAACAGTAACACCCGGTACATGAACTAGACGCGTAAGTGCTGCCGTATAGCAATACATACCGGATTTCAGTAGTTTATGTTGCAAAATAGCAACACTCAGTACATGAGTGCGTCTAGATTCCAAAATTCGTTCCTCAGTTTGAAACTCTTTATCGGGACCTTTTTAATTTCTTTTTTGAATATTTTTTTTCATCTATTACCTTTATACCGTGAGGGAGGTCATTCCAGAAGTTCTAAATCCTGACAAAGAGGCTTCTCATGATTGATTCCTTAATACAAAATAATTCCAAAAAACACTGAAAAAGCGTTGGAGACGTCTGTAACAGAATGGCAATAGATTGCAATTATTATGAATATCGATGTTTCTAACTCTATTTTCAGCTCTCCTCCGTCTGAAACCCTGACACAGCCTTAAACAGTTATTCTTAAATATATGGAATGCCTAATTCAGCTTTTGAGATAATTGTTTCTAAACTACATCCACAAGTTCACATTTACTATACAATTTTTCTGTATATATACTGTGAACGTTCTTCCAAGTGTGATTGCATCAATTGAACAGCTTCGGCAGTCTAATCTCTAGGAGTCATACGTACACGTATACAGTGGGGACTATAAAACATATTCAAATTTGTATTGATGTATAATATTACATTGTCCATCTGTTCTACTCGAGAGCTGGCAAATGCCTCTGTCATTTTCCACTTGTACACAACGCTGCTCCTGTGGAAGTGGTACTAGTGTGTGTGAAGCAAACAGCTGTCCCTTTCTATACCAAACACTCCCATCATACGAGAACAGGACACTTCCAGATCGTAAAAACTAAATTGCCTATTCGAGTGTTTAGTCATTTTGTTTTTGACTGGGGGATAAAATGATTTTGCCAGCCTGGAGATTTAGAGTTGAGAGACTTGGGCAGGGTGCTTAATGGCAGGAGCGTAACCAGAGCCAATAAAGATACGACGCTCCATTTGATTATAATAAACATGTAAATAAGCGGGGAAGCTTCCCTGAATTAAATGCAGTAAATACAGCAAGGTCTCAAAGAAACTGGTTGCTGGTAACTTTGTATCTGTGTATATTGATTCAACTTCCTAACTAAAGTAGGTATCTCTCCGTGGCCATTACAACATCGAACAAATGAACCAATGAGATTGGTAACATTTTTCGGAGAGAATTGCCAGATAGGTGAACAGTAGTTTTATGTCGCGGGTAACCACTAAATTTTGCCTTTCTATAAACTATCCATAATAAACCCATCTATAGAAAATGCTAGAAAAGATGACAAATGTATAAAGGTTTTAGTTTAATTTATATGTTTATTCAGTCCAAGCATTACAAGATAACGACACTGTTCTCAGCGTATCCTGATACAAAGGTCATAGATAAAATATTGAGAAGTACATACATATTTGCCTAATCATTACACAAGTATAAGCAACGATCATCCCAATTTATTTTGAGAATCGGTTGTGGTATGGCAGTAGAGAGAATGGGACTCGGACAAAAACGGTCGCTACCCCATGCAATAAATATTGAGATATACACCTTTGTTTTGGATCCTGAATCGCCATGAAGTATCTCAAATTTATTAAAAAAAATAACTCGTGCGCACCGCACCATTAACTGCTATTACCCTGATTAAAAATAACATAAAGAGTCTATGGAGGTAGTGCATAATCGTTGTAAATAAAATGATTTTGTGATCTGGTAAAATGGTCTTAGTTACGAATCCTACGATTATTTTACATATAAAATTAATAAGGATTACGAATTGCGATTTGATAGTTGTCAATTTATGCCTACTGATTTTGCTTACGATAAGACATTTTTTTATTTGTTCATATTTATTATTACTATACAGCAAATCTTCTGAACATGGCAATTGAATTACACACATGTATGCTCAGTGTACGTTGCGAGCAATAAGATGAACAATGCAAAGATGCAAAGAACACAACGATGAATTTACATTTAAAGAAATACACGATTTATACTTCAAATCTCTTTAATTATTTGGGCCCTGGTGGCCAAGTCTTTTCCCCGGAAGTCCGACGATTTACCGGCTCGCGAATCTATTAAATCAAATATGTAAAAAAATATAAACTAGCAGTATTGTTGGACTTTTAAATAACCTTGATTAATAGATTTAAGATACGAAATCGAGATATACCTTATGATAAAGCAGTGTTCTAAAGACATAATCACCTGCCAATGATACCGGCTGTTCAATAGAACATCAACTTTGATACTGCCACCAATCACGCCTATACATAAATCAGCTGAAAGTACCTCTTTACAAATAAATGAAATTATCTGATACAGATATAAAAGGGAGGTAAATGTGCAATAATACTTACTTTATTGTGTCAGAATGGCTGATGACTTGGCGTAGGCTGGATAATGCAATGAAAGGGGGCCATGAGAGTAATGATACCATTGAGTACGGTGAACAATTGATGATCTCCTAGTCTCTGAGGTGATAGTATATTATATATATGATAGCTGACTCCCGCAAGTGCTACAGACAGTGTCAGCCACCCACCTACCATCATGAAAGCTTATATCCACTTATATATAGCATTTGCACATCAACGATTACGAACTGAGAACATTATTTCCTTAATGATGGTGCTAGTATATTCTTGGATCAAAGACCATACCACTATAAATATTAGCAATTCATGAAGGTGTCCATACTGAATGATTCTGTTATATAGTATATTGTAATAAATAAATAAATAAATCTGTATAATACAGTAGGCCTACTGCAGTCAAAGACAGGGAATTTCTAAGATATGTTCAAGAAGTCCACCTACAGTTCAAAATTAACATTAGGCTGATAGTGTCGCAGTGGCTTGAAAGTATTTTTTGTTCTTAAGATTATAAATCTACATTTATAAATGCATCATAAATTTATATTCAACCATATTTCTTTCACAGTATAAATGAAATATTAATAAGGAATTCTAGTAGAGGTATGCACAGGCATAACTTGTTGCTGTAGGTGGATAGATCATGTAGCTCGACGTAAGTTTGTAATTATTTTTAAAAAACCGTCAATGTGAATAACAAATTCAATTAATCTTTAGCGGATCCTTTTAAAGCACAAAGGTCACAAGCTGGCATACCTAATGAGTCTACTTGTGGTTTTAAGTAAGATGAGTGTTTAGCGTCCGTGTACCTTCTTAGACTAAGTAATTGACTCAATTATTTGCCACCTGAACAACATCCTAATTAACACCTTCACATCAAAGATTAGCCCATCTTAAAGTAAAGGTATAACATAGGTATCTATTTCTACTAGGCGATGGAACGATCAATAAAACTGGCTCAATAAAACTGGCTCAAATTTCTTGCATAACTTACTATGCATGTATCTTTGTACTTTTGCTATTGTTAAAGGAAAGGTACCGAGGAAACGTGCATTCTGTTATTTGGAAATATTGATTTGTAACAGTCATAGTACTATAATTAAAAACTAAGAAAACATGATATGGTACCCAATGACTTGTGCCATAAAGACGTTCTCCAAACCGATGGAGAAAAAGGGGAAAATAGTAAATACCATACAGGATGAATGTCCATGGCATTTCCTTGTCTGGCATGTGATGATACAATTATTCCCACTTCATGGGAAACGTGAAATCTTTGATTCCAAGACGCCCCCGCCCCATGGAATCCTCATGCCTTGAAGGCCCCATTAGGCAAGGGACTTACGTATATTCTGAATACTTAGGAGTCGGGAGATGCCATCATTACCGATAATTTCATCCACCCGGATCTCCCATCGTTTACAGCGAGCTAGTCTGTACTCGTCCACCCTCTAAGATGATATGAAAATTTAGGTATCAAAGGATCTTTGAGCATTGTAAAATATTCGCAATGTAATTTGTCTCTCGAAATAAAATATGTTTAAAAGAAAAAATATCTGTATTCATTGATCATTGCATAAGACTTTTCGCGTTTTCCCAGCTATACATTTCTTGCAGTTACATTTGCAGACTCATTTTAAAAGAACATTACTAAAATATGTTAATGGATTCCTCTTTACATCGCTGACTTGAATACAATCAAAGACTCAGCCACACCCAGTTGTGGGGAATGGACTGGATTTACACATGTAGGCTTTTAAAGTAAGACGCTGAGTTGGGCCATTGAACGAGGTCCGCCTCCAGGACTTAACCCCAAGTGTGAGACAAAGGCAGTCTGCCTACACACTGATTGTACCCGGCGACTGCAATCAAATTTATCCCATAGAGCCGTTTGTCTCTTTGCTCCCAAGCCAGAAAACAGCCTTAGAACTGACATTCAGTCAGTGATCTTCTATGTATCATTCTTCTCGGGACATCCTACAACGACAGACAGCCTATTTCTTCACTACGGCTTGTTCAATTCTTTCTAAATATATACCGGTAGCATTCTCCGCTATTGCGATAATACGTGCACATGAAGCAGCAAGGGATTCCGGGGGATCCCCCAAATACAAATGAGGACGTTTTAGAAGCCCTATAGCACAAATAGCTGGACAAAATCGGCCAAAGTTTGCTCTGCTCAGATGACTATTAGATAGGTTGGAAAAGAATGAAACAAAAAGTAGAAAATATTTATTTTTTACCAATGGTGGCTGAGAGTGCAGCTTTAAATAAGAGCAGAAAACTCATTGTTCGGGTGATCCATTGTCAGATGATAAGTGATACAACAAGACCCATTCCTCCATAAATTTAAAGCTTGAAAACATGTAAACTTGGGCAATCTGAAAATAATATAAGGAATCAAAATGCAATGTGCTGACTCGTTACAATTTGTACTTCATCAACATGATATATCCAGCAGGTAAAATAATTGTCAAATAATGTTATGAAGCGAAATGTATACACACCATAAAAAATAAATAAGTATGGACGATTGTGACGTAATATAATCGGGTCCACCAATAACCTTTCAATATGCTTTCTAATTCAACAAGTTTCTCATGACTCTTAGCTTGTTAAAAACAAGTTTAACTACGTCAGTGGGAACAGAAATCCATTCAGGAATATTGCCCCCTCCTATGATGATTGGAAATGTAACACATTGTTCAGGAAATAGTTTGCTAGGCACATTTACTTTGTTTCCAAATGTCGGTTGCCACAGATAAACGACAGATATTATTTGCCACGTCGTTTATTCCCTCTCACGCCCTCCTATCAGCCCTAGCTTTGACCCTTATCTATCTCTCTTTGTCAAACGTGTGAGGGCGAGATCCAACAGACTCGATTCGTGGAATGAGGGATACCGCTGTTTTTGTCTGAGCATTGATATTGTCTTCGGCGAAAGGAGAGTATAATATATATACGGTATAAAAACATTAATATACATCATCCACATCAATTTAATTCCCGAATGTTCATTAATTTTGTTTTCACTTTAACCCTCTGTCCCAAGTAGATTGCCCTCCAACACAAGTCAACTGATATGCCTCGCACATAATATTCTAAATATCTGAAACTGAAACGATAGATTTAATTTAAAATTTATTCACAACGATATAAGCAACCCCCAGTCACTGCTAGTCATATTGTGAAACATTACCAGCCATGATCGTCCATAAAAGCACAGTTGCCAAACTACTCCTTAAAGCTCGAATCTGAATTTAAGTGGGGCCAAATGGCGCACTAGTAGTACCCAACAGCCTCCCCGTCACCCCATTTCTTCTTGCACCTCTGCTTGCTGTCTGCTTTTTGGGCATGTCATCAATGTAACCAAAGGCAGTTTGTCTCACGTCATTTGCTTCACTCTAGCCGTTACTCCTGACGAACCAAAGGGGTCTGTTACCATCACTCCACAAGGTTATTTCTCAGGTTAATTCCTACTAGTCGCTGGAGCTTCTGGCCTGTGTTGACTTAGCTGGCCTTAAAGTGATCTGTTGAATGTCCTGTCGGTTTGCTTTTGGAGGATGGCAAGAGTAGTGAGTACTAGTATGTATATAACTTGAGTAGCTTGTGTGCTAAGCTGGCTACTGGCTCGTTTAGGTGTAAGCAACTCATTCCCCACGTGCCTGATCCCCCCTCTCCCCTCGCAGTGTGTCTCACCGTTGCTCTCAGTGGTTGCTGACGATGCGGTCTCAACTCGTGTAGCCGGAGCCCGGTAATGCAGGCTGGTGGACAGGCAGATCCAGTACTTTCACCCCGGAAAGCCTGGAGGCAGGAGTAGTAGGAGCAGGAGGAGGAGGCGGTAGTGGTGTACTCCGTACTGAGTAATAGCAGTACTAGTTGGTGATATGAAACCACAGGCCCTAAAGGCTTGCGAAAGCCTGAAACGATGATTCAAGATTGGAGGATGTAGGTGTGGTCTGGGAGGAGGAGGAAGCGGAATACCAAGAGATGCCTTAGTGTCTTAGTATCTCTTCTTATTGCCTGTTTAATGGAGGTCTGTGCTGTGACAGGATGCAGTTGGTTTCTTGGAAACTAAAACCACATGCGCACAATTGCCACCAGCTCCATGTGCATTGCCTCCAGTGAGGGATCTAAGAAGATCTCCGGTCTCTTGATGCCACAGCGTGCGCTCTCTCCGTTCTCCAGCTGGATCCCATCGGTCCAGCCTGCGACACAGAAGGAAGTACTGCATTGGTAGGCGCTCGCAGGAGACTTCGAGTCTGGGCTGTCCGAATCTAGGAAGGATATATAGGGCCCTACACAAGGTGTAAAACTATAAGACAGTGCACAAAAGACGGAGGATAACTCACAGACCAGTGCAACTCGGAGGTGGTCCATCCTCCTACCAGCTCCTACAGATACTTCTTCTTGTGGTGGTTATGCACAAGAAGAGATATCATTGTCTTTATTTATTATTTCTGATGAAAACTTTCATGTATGTTATTTCCTTTATAAGTTCTTGATTGGAGTACCCGTTGGACTAACGATGGAAGATTAACTTTTGGATTACCAATTCAACATGGGCCATGTGTAACCGATAAGGTAAGAGAATGTTTTCTCTATAATGTTTCATGGATAAACATTTCGAAGGCTTTTCCTTGTGTATCTGCTGTTGATTCAAGATGAACAGGTTGTATCTTACATCGGCTGGCATTAGTGATTGCTTTGTAAGGTCTGTGATAGGTTTGTAAGACCGTGTTTGAGTGAGATAAGGACTCATTAAATTTTAAGATATTCAACCACATGAAATTACATATATCATCAAAGTCAGTCTCAAGAACATGTTATCGAAATAATTATGATATTTCATTAGAACGGCATATGGTTTTAATACTTGTCAAGCGTACACTTGTTTCTACATCGTTACATCATGCAATTGTTTCCTCAGTTAAGACCAACGAGGAATTCCGCTGCATTGAGACATTCCAAGCTAATTACTGTTGACGGATGGGTAGATCACTGTCTAGTTAAACTCACCCTAACCCTGTATGTGGAGCTAGGAGATTTTTGCATTTGATGCTGTCTGGTCTAACTCGATAATAAGTGGAATAGGAGCTCTCCAATGCATGGCTAATGCCAACGTAGGACTAGGGAGTTGCACAGGCAAACAGCTGCCTGCCTTTTGCCCTGGCTAAGCAGGCGCGGAGTGGGCAGTAATCAACCTATCCTTCACTCTTCATTAAGAGTTCCTTTCCAGGGCCTGACACTGCAATAACGCTGGGTAAACCCTTGAGGGTATATTGCCTATCGATATCTTTAACGGTGGACTTAAACCCTGGCGAACCTATAGAGTTGCTGGGTAATTAACGTTGCGCGAGATCTTTGTGAAATATATTCGGGAAATACGCTCGTTACGACATAACTATTGAGTGTAAGTTAGTTAATTGGTTTATCCACGAATAGCTGAATGTTAATCTGTCTGTTAGTACGTACACACAAATAGGTACATATGCATCCAGAGGAAATTGGTCAGATCATTGGTCAGATTTAGATAGAATATCTCCATTAATTTTGTTGAGAGTGCATTGGATGTATATATTGTACTCTTCAACACCACCGGCTTTTCCGGGGGTTTTACATGAACTTCAGTCTTTTGTCACAGAGAGTCCTTTGCCAACACCATATTGGCTTCAGAAGCAATGGGCCAGTTTATGCGTTTTTGTCCTTCGAGTATTAAAAAACAAGCTACATGTCCGTGCTTTGGGCACGTTCAAAGAAATAAATACAATATCAAAGGGGCAGTGAATGGAAGCTGATAAAAAGATAAGAGAAATTAATAATTGTGATAATTAAATGACGGTGATAATCTTGGCTATGCCTTGTGGCATGGCCCTTGTACGAACAAAATGAACTAAAATTTTGCCTCTGGGACGTAAGTGTTGGGGAAGAAAAAGTCCCAAGCGGATTAGCCTCCCAGGAACACGGAGTTTGAGCAGATGGAAACATCTAATGGGAATCTAGTGTAGATAAAATCCAAGGTAACCCCAAAAAAGGAATCCTCTTATTTGTGACACCGTCTGGTCTTAACTAAACAAACTTCATCTTCTTCAGAGAAAGGCGTAGCAAGCATCCAGGCTCCTGACTAGGATTAATTCTGGGTTGTTCTCTAGGCATTAGAGGCTAGTGACCAATCTGATTCTGCCTGCAATGTCTTTACAATTAAGAGGTGTGTGCAAGTTGGTGCTTTGTTGTCTTTATTTAATAAATAATAGGGGAGCTTTTTTTCTATGTGGTTTAAGACATGTCAACCTTCATGAATAAGAAATGGTTGCATGGTGGGGTGCCCATCAGATCTTTAAAAAGGTCTCGCAGCTCTGGTTTGAGATTTGACTATCCATCGTCAGAGCTCTGGTTTGAGATTTGAATTAAGTTTTCAAAAAGATAAGGAAAAGGAGCAAAATATTCATCCAAGCATTCTGAACGCCACCTGATTCTATATGTACACTATCTTGGACTAATACAAAGATGTTTCTTTTAAGATTTTGTTTATAAATAGTTGGTAATATGAAAAGGAAACTACCATCTCATATTTTGCTACAAGCACGTCTATCCATAGTCAGAGCTTAGTAAAAGAAAATCAGTAAATGCAAACGCAGGATATTTGATAAAAGCTGCCCTAGATAGAGAGAATTGTACGTTAAAATGATCGTAGGACGAGGAGCAGTGCCAATGGAGTACAAGAAGGTTGTCAAATATTTGACTACTTTTTACGAAAACACCCATTTCTGCTTTGACGTCCATCCCTTTGATTGAGCATTAGGAGAAGTGGAATGAATCCTAAATCTGGCCATGCACTCACATCGTCCATCCATTGTTCAACTGTCATTGTTCAAATGCGTTTAGAACTCAGTGCCTCCTGTGTGCCTAAAATAAAAATGAGCGATGGTCACTAAACGACTCTTTCGTGAGCTGGGTGTTATACTATGAGCTGACTTTTATCAGAATGCAAGGCGTGAATGTGTATACATCCAGTACACAGATTCCTCGGAGAAGGCTTCTTGAAGGCTTTGTTGATGAAAACATCGCCACATAGGACGCCAGATAATTGCAGTCAGCTGCTGGGGCTTTTAATACTGCATGGAATCAGACAGGAGCAGCAGATATAAAACGCTCGGCTGACATTTTATAACAGAGCACCGTTATTGCACATGAGGGTTCTGTTTGTTGGAACTCGATGGTCCAGATATATAACTATTGCAGGAGCGTTCTACATGTATGAATTACATGAAATTATTCATCACATCATATCCCATATGATATTAAATTTTTATAGGATCTTTGGTGTTGGTGTCCGGGGATGTGACAGGCATTCCAGCCTTAAAGTAGGCTATTAGTGCTTTAGCCCACAATCAAGAACCTACTTCATAAATATTCATAAGTAATTACATAACATGTACAAAGTGTAAACAGCCCATGTATCAACCCTACCAATTAGCCTCTTACAAACAAGGCGCGGATATCATGTTGCCTGTAATTTGTGACAAACTCTGTATTTGATGGGCGTGTCCAACTCGGATCAGTGGGGCATTTCTCAGCCAGGAATAATACAGAAAATGATGGGACTTTGTAATGTACTTTTTCAAAAGGACATTTTTATGAATCATATGCATGTGCAACATAGTCTCATGCTTGACTGTCCTGATCGTTGTCATCCATTTAAGATAAGATAAGATAAGATACTACTTTATTTATCCAACTCACACAGTACATGTATAATGAAGTTAAGAAAATGGGCAATACAGACAAATAGGTACACAGTCATCTAGATCAGATCCAGTTCTATCAGACGTTACCATTTCTTTGTTTCTGGATCAGATTTTAAATGGCCTCATTGGTTGGAAAATGTAACTATTTTCCTGATCTCATCCTCATAATATACCATATAGAAAATTAGACCAGTTTGGCCAGACAGTTATCCATACTGTATTCTTAATGTATTCCTTAAAACATGAATTACCCAACGAAATGTGTTTTCTCGCGGTCGCTGGCCTGCGATACAGGGGTGAAAGACCTGTGCCATATTGAAAACCCTCACGAATTTGATTGGTTAATTGGCTCAAACCTTTTTATCTTTTAATTAAGGCTCTTAATGGTCTCATCGCTGTGACTAAAGATCGTGAGGGACCATTTGCCGTGTGTCAATCAATGCCTTCTCGGCCAATGAAAGAATCTTATCACGTTTTGTAAGTGTGTTGATAATACTCAGTTTTCATGGATACAGAAGGACATGTGGGAGGGTGAAGTGTACAAATGATTTGCTTTGACAAAACTATTACTTCTATAGTTGTTAGATTTTATTTAGACTGGGATACATTTCCCACTACCCCAGGGCTTTTAAATGGGCCCAGTTTGGCCGTCGAGGTAGTCTTTGGTATTTAGACAGTAGGATAATAGGAATGTTTCATGACATAAGGATATCGAACTAAAGATGGTGAATGTATATGCACACAATACAGTGATAAGTATGATACGTTAGAGAAGTTCCTGGCAGATCACATACGACCTGTCTCCTGAAAAGTTCCTGGCAAATGTAAATTCTACCGACACAATTAGCTAGCACTTCGGCGGTATTTCATGCAGTAGGTATCGAGAACATTATAAAAACGAACGTATTGCCATAGTAACCGGATTTATTTCATTATCTTTTTATTACTTTCGTATGAGTGTACATCTATCTCTATATGAGGAATTTTGTAAGCATATCAAACAAAACTGCATCAGCAGCCAAATTGTTGGTCATGTATTTCAAAGCCCCGATGCAAGTACGCAAAGAAGATGCACTGACCGCTCCCAGCCGCTGATAAAGGCTAATCTAGATCGTAATATAAACTGACGACTCCCTGCTTCCATGGGAATTAACTCCATTGTAAATGTCGTGGACCTTGTTGTGCCAGGACCTAGGATAGGGCCTAATGTGACATTAATTATCATTGGATTCATCTAGATAAGGGCTGCTGTCCAAGTAAATGACGACGGAACAACATAAGGATAACTTTCACATGATACGCCAGGTTGCGTTGGGCGTACCATGATCTGGTTCCTATATTTTGTCTCTAGCAACGGTCGATGTAAGGGAGTTTTCCTGACTTTATTGTTCCCCAAGTGATTACTGGGCCAATTGAACGGCAGCATTAAAATTATAAATGGTCGTAGTAGTATTGCGCGCTGCAGTGATAATCGAATGACCTCATTTGTCATTTATATTGCATAATTCTCGTACCCATTCCTCCAATTTTGATTTGAATAATTGAATTCATTTCCCTGACATTGTTGATAATGGTACAACTCAGGCTGTACAACTTGGACCCTGTAGCATAACGACCTATCATACCAAGAATTGTACCTGTAGAGTGTCATGTAGTATATATTCGTATGTAAATATTATGTTCCCGAAGAAGGGTCCTCCTTTATAGGAGTAAATTGCTGCCCCATAAAAGAAACAGGTCCTACAATGTGTATGGGTAGTAGGTATGAGCCATTATGAAAGTTATAATGAGGATTCATGGGGAAATTCTGCAAGATTCCAGTTTTAGTATGTACATATATTACTTTGAAAGCCTCAATAAGAAACAGCAACCTCTATTGATTAATTCTCAAAATGGCTATTCTCTGCTGATACTGCTTTTTATATGGGGGGTTGAAGACGAATACACAAATCATGAACTGGATTTGAAAAGAACGGGCATATTCGGCGAATTTAATTAGTTGAAAGGCCCACAACTGCCACATAATTCTCATCCCATTCTGATCCCAAGGGTAATTGTTCTTAGTTTTGTTTCTGACGAGGCATGTTTGGATTTGAATTGAAACTTTAATCAATGGCGGTACGATGGAAAAAGGCATATGGAAATGTCTTGTTAGCTTTCAATCGGAATTATGCTGATAAGATAGAACTTTCAGGCTATAGGAGTGGCATAATTATTGATGTCTGAATGGACTGGTCTCACGTTGATACGTTCTAGGCAATCCTTGTAGGCTATATATAATCATGGATTTCAATAATTATATATAATCCTTGATTTCGATAATCCTGTATATAGTCAATTGAATTGTCCTGATCTAGGTAATGTTATATTCAAATGCATATCTCTTCATCAAAATATTAAGAACTATTCTTATCCTGGTAATTCCCAAAGTCTGTCAGTGACAAACTTATATGAGGATTTCAGTCTTTTATAATAGGGGGAAATATCTGGATTGAAATACAATAATGAGATAAAAGGGGGTAAAGCGATGTACACTAAAGTATTCCATCCATAAATTGGATTGATTCTCTTTGGTATCATGAACTATGATTGACTGTTACGTGTCTATTAACAGCATGGTGATGGGGTAGCAACAAGCCTCATTATACTTAACCTGTCATGCTGTAAACTATACAATGGTCCAATATGACCATTAGCTGAACAACATACCAAACAAACAATTGTATCCCCCGAATTGTCTTCACCCTCGCATGGGGGCGTCCAGAATCCTGGGTCATATGGAGCAGAATATACAGCATCGATAGTTTCCACTCATCCCATACTTGGATTGTTGTGTTTGTAGGGTGGAAACATAGGTCTTCAAAATCATTCTCTTAAAGCTGCATTCTCAGCTACTACGACAAAAAATATCTTATCACGGGACTGACGTTACCAATATATTGCTGCTAATAAGTTATATACAAGACTTTGAAGTTTAATCAGCCAATAGGAAACGAGGGATAATAAGTTGCAGTGAAGTATTTCAGTAGGCCACTGAAATATAAATGTAGGTAAGTCCAAAACGTTGGTAAAATGACTTTCAAATGAGTAGTAAACGAGCAGCTTAAAAAGGAAGAAAATGATAGCTGAGAACATAGCTTTTACTAATTAAGTTGAAGGAAGCTACAATATCCCCTCACCTACGAGTACTTAATATTATTTACACCTTTAAATTTTTGTCTAAACGGTGACAGCAGCTAGATTTCAGTTTAGTATACGGATTATAAATCATACATTTGGGCATGGGATAGAGAATACCAAAGGCACTGCCTCCGTGTGAATACGAATCTCAATGCTGTCACCGTGACAAATATTTTCAAAATGTTAAAGACCGGAAATGAAGTCCAAATCAGTTTCATCACCCAGAGCTCATTTTGTATGAAATTGGATACAGCTCAAAACACTCACTGAGCTGCCAAAGCGTGTTAAAGCCTTTATTTTCTCTTTCTTCAATTCCTTTATTAAAACAATTTCACCGGTACGTAAAGCATTCTCTAGGGCATACTGCAAACTGCGAAAAGAAAGGGGGCTATAGTTCCCATACGTCCTATAATTCATCTCCATGTTTTAATAATTAATTTCTCCCATGATATTTCTATCTCCCTAAAATGGAAATGTAATAGCAGCATTACTTGATTTATAGAAAAAGTAGGTTCAGTGAAACTAGTCTCAAAAGTCTCTTAAAGTTTCTCAAACTTTAAAGTTATAATCAAAATTCGTCTTAGTTGTGTTTCGTCAGAAACAGTCTATCGTGAGATGGAATACATCCATGCATATCGTTCCCATCAAATAAAACGTTTCCACTAATTTCCTCAGCTAAATATCAATGATGTGTTTTTATATTAATGTATATTTCAAGAGGCAATACTTGATTCCAAATGTAGCACTGAAAACCTCTATGTACGATCATGTAGAATGTATCAATTTCAATGTTTCTATGTCCTTGGACACTATAGCTTATGCCAGACGAAGGCGATATGTAGAGAGATGTGATTGGGAGATAAGGGGAGGGCCATGAATGTTTGTATGGAAAATGGAAAACGGAAGCCAGTCTGGTCTCTAATTAAAGTGCATATGAACCTATTTTAAACTTGGCCATGAATTGATAACTCCCAACTGGGATCATTAAAGGCCATGTCCTGACAATGACAAATGTTTCTAGTCTAATAATTATGATGGATTGTTCCTATCCAACATGTTGGTAATATATAGATGGAACCTAGCAAGGGGGAAGTCTGTACACTTGTTATTGACCGAGGGAGCGCGGGAAGATAGAGGGCGTTAGCCCGAGATCTTCTGCGCTCCCGAGGTCACTAACAAGTGTACATACTTCACCCGAGCTTTGTTCCATATTTATTACACCCCATTAATAAATAAAAAATATAATTAATTAAAAATAAAAGAAGTAATTTAAGTTTTTGGTGGACCTAATTGTTGTATGCGCCAAGGGTGACATAACTCACATGTTATGCACCACTTTGACCAAGTGTGACATACAATGCTGAAGGTATAGGAAGCAACATCACAGGGGTGTAATAAATCATAATATAGCCCTTCTTCATAGGAAACAGGGTCAAGGGCGTTAAGGGCTTTCGCAGATGGATAGGGTCAGATAATTTGGTCAAAAGCGTTCCTCAAAACTGTTGGCGTCGTTTCAGCAACTACCAGTGTTCTTGTACATTGTCTTTCTCTAACAGGCTGGGCTAGGTTAGCTAATATCACTCACTGGTCTTCTCTAATTTCGGGGCGGGTGTGTGTGGGAAGGGACGTGAAATTATCACCACACCAGTTAGAAAACAGAACACCAATGTCTGCGCTTTAGACGGTTTCGCAACCCAAAATACATATAATAAAAGATGGATCTAGTTTAAAACATTCTGGAGCTTGACTTCTAGGCTGGGAATTATACATTTTCCTCTTTGATATTGTAGCATCTTTATTAGATTGATAACTTCTGTCCATACATCTGTCGCTATAATATTCCGCCTGGAGTAACTCTATTCGTTCCAGATGTGATTATCAAGATATTTGAAAAGGAGACTATTAAATCGGCCAAGGTAACATGAATAATTTAGTGACATTGGATAAGGTCCTCAGATGTTGGTCAGTAAACGTTTCATACAAAGATAACAGTGATCCATCATCTGCTGGAATTTATCATCCGCGAAACTTGAGATATTCTATTGCATCCATTCCACGAATTAAAATGTATGGACAAACATAAAGCCTGGCATGTACTGTCCACATTATTATTCATATATAATTTATTAATCTAAAGTTACGTGTCATCTATGATAAAAAGACTACTGATAACAAATAACTTATGGTAGTTTAACTATACAGTATCGAGTCAATTACGATAAGGAATTTCGATTGTGAGATCTCTGCTTACTAAAGCTTTCTGAAATACTCAGTAGAATCAATAGTCTAAAGAATAATCTAGGTTTAGATATGTCAGATTACCGCAGGGAATCGTCAATTTAGACTAGATTTCGAAGGATGCCAATTTAATTCAATATCTCTCCATATCATGTATAGATGTTTTTAATTGACTGCAGTTGTATATATATATATATATATAAGTGTTTTTATTTCCAATTCATCATACATTTCATAGAAAAAGGTCATGTCTCAGTCAATGAAACCATTGATTTTCTTAGAGTGCCCGTATGCTTCGACTTTATTATTACAACTCTTCTCTTACTAGAATGTGCATAGTCAGGTCTTTTCAACATATTTGATCTTTCTGGAATTACACTATATTATGAATCATGGTATATTCATACCAACTCTTAATAACTATGTACAATCATTTCTCAATAAAACAAATTCAAAAGTAGTTTGCTTTTGTTTTTAGCAACTTAAAAGTTCCTTATATATAACAAGGTAAACTACACTCCTTGATGACATTATATAGCAGATTAATCCCACTTTTCAACAGTACATGCATACAAGACTTACAGGCTTGAAAAGATGAATCTATTATTGAGGTTTTAATATAAAAAACTCAATAATGAACAAATATATATATGGTTTAATTATTAACTGACATTTGTCAGAACTATATTTTTACTTTAATCATTTTGAACCATATAATCATTTTTCAGATACAATCTGAAATTGACCAAGTCTTCTACCTGGTGACCCTCAAAAAATTTATTATTTTCTGAGTTCCATAAGAAAGATGCTTTATACAAGAATGATCTTTTTATCCTCTCCGAATGTGGAGTTATTATCTTAAGCATTTTCTTTTTGTTACCTTTATTCGACCTTAGATCCCTTTTATTCGAATCAATGTTATCGGTTATTAAAGATTTTTTAAAAGCTATCTCCAATATGTGAGCCTCTCTTCTTTTATCCAGAGGAGGAATACCCAGTTCCTTTGACAATTCTACTACATTTGTTCTTTTATCCAAGAACTTTGCCCTTCTTATAATATTATTTTGCAATACTTGTAACTTATTTAACAATGCCTTATTATTAGTCCCATTATATATTGTGTCCCCAAAATCCATGTGGGGAATAACCATTACCTTATACAAGTTCAAAAACATTTTCTCTGTGAAAACATGTCTTGATTTTGAGAGTAGTCTACTCTGATTTTGAATAACATTTATTTTCTTTTTCAAATGAGATTGAAAAGTAAGTTTAGAATCAATTAACAGTCCTAAGTAAGTATATTCATCCGTATGTCCTATTTCATGTTCTCCAAATTGATAATTGTTTAAATCCTTATCTTTAGATGATCTACCGGAATTAATTTTCATCAATTTACATTTCTCAATGTTAAGAGAAATTTTATTAATTTTACACCACGAATGTATGTTCTGAAGATCAGATTGTAATTCTTCTCCAAGAGTAATATATGACTGATTAACATTGTACAGAACCGTATCATCAGCGAATAACTGAATTTTGGATTTAATAGCACATTTATAAATATCATTAACATATATACTGAACATTAAAGGACCAAGGGAAGTTCCTTGTGGAACACCACAATTTACCCCTTTCTCATTTGATAAAACATTATTCACTAAGACTTTTTGTTTCCTTAAAGAAAGATAATTCTCAAACCATTTTAAAGAGTCATTTTTTATACCATATTTTTCTAGTTTTTGTAAAAGAATATCATGATTAACCGTATCAAACGCCTTTTTAAAATCTAAAAAGGCCATTTCGATATAATCGTTGTTATTAATTGCATTGTAAATATCATTAAACATATTATGGTGTGCATCAGATATGGAAATTCCTGAGCGAAAACCAAATTGTTTATCATACAGTAAATGATTCTCTTCAAAGTATTCGTAAAGTTGTAAATGGATACATTTTTCCAATATTTGTAGCAATGAGAAAATGTTAATGATTGGTAGAATACCTTTCTCCTGCTTCATGTCTGGCGAAACTGTATTAGGTAGAATAGTTAATTGATCTATGGCTAATCAGTGCGTAATGATGTATTAATTGCTAATGATACTTACGTAGAGTGATCCCACGGAGCCTGCACGATCTTCAGTCGCTCTAATAATAGAGGCCTCCACCTTCAGTTGGGAACCAGCGATGGGAGATTTTGATCTAATCTGGCAATGCAATTGCTTCGCTTCCAGGTTCAACATTTCCCAGAACAGGGATATTATAAATATATATTATCCGCTTTAGCCAGCACAAGACCAGACACATTTGTGATTCATGATACAACCAGGTTTCCAACGTACTTAAATTGGACTCGATGATCCATACTCACATAGACTTGCTTTAATTTTAACTTTAATGAATGTAATCGATTCAATCTGTATCCCTTTTGCCGTGCTTGCATTAAAATATAGATGTACAATTGAAAATAAATTATTACATATGCATACTTAGTTTAATGCGTTCCTATATATGGAGTTCGATATCACCTTAAGTCAAATATCCTTTTTTTGATTTTACACAGGTGTGTGTGTGTTCGTCCCTCATGAATGAGATGATCTACTGTAACATGAATGGTCATTATGTGTGCGCACTAATGAGGCCAATTCTGGCCCCGAAATCTCTGTCACAATAGGGACACATTGTAGCCTTTTCATGCGGTCCATCCATACAGCTGCTGTTGGCAGGAAATACCATGAGCAGAACTATAATCTTGAGATTAGTTGTGATCCTTCAGAAAATAACAGCTTGGCAACTGCTGATTGGATGCAGTGATGAGGTGAATAGATATCTTATCTAATTACTCTTGTAGCGCTAATATGCACCCTAGATATATCAATTCTACTTACGAAACTCAGGTTTGGCTGCTCATTAATGAAAGTATTGGGAAAATAGCGGGAATATTGATATTGACAAGGCATTACTGAATGATATGATAAACTCAGGTTGGGGCCCATCAGTCTATATCGTAGAATATCGGAAAAATTCAATTGAAATATTGTTGATGTCAGAATAATTATTACTTTGCTTGCATTCTGAGAGTCCTATTGGCATGAGTGTCATGTACAACCTTTAGAAGTGAATCGTCTTGTGTCTAAACTATCATTTATAAGAAGACGCCCCAGTGTCACCAACGGCAGCCATAAAAAAAACATGTACTTATAAATTCTCTATTACCAAAGGGCCTATATCAAGGACGCTCAGGCACCGCCTCTGATATTTCTTTGCATGTCATTTGAAATAAGAGAGGAGGAAACTAAATACAACTCCTCCTTCCTTCTCTATTCTAGTTCTGGGCTATAACTAATTGGAGTCAAGCCCTAATCTACCCTTTGCTCGCGGACAATCATGTCCACATCCACCGGTTTCTTCAGACCAATAGAGCACCTCCTCACAAAGACCACGACAGGCTCCATGGTCTTTTAAGACAGCTTCATTGATTGGCCGAGCGCTGACGCACATCATTTGATTGGCTACTGCTAGTTCACATGTTACTGGTGAGGGTTGTGGTTGGATGCGAGGGATACCAAGTAGACAGAGTGTAAATAGTTCTATTATAGCCCTGCGCCCCCTGCCTAGCCCACTAAAATGATAGGGGTAGGATGTATGTACGAAGGTCCTCTTTGTTGACAGAAGTGTTATATATAACACTTCTGTCTATAAAGAGGACCTTGTTATATCAAGGTTTGTTATGATATGTTTGGAATAGGTATGTGTGAAATAAAAGGTGTCTTGCATACATGAGCTTGTTGCTACGATCAATGTTGTCGAAAGGCCTTCAGCTAAAAGGACGACAGTAATATAGAGGCAATACATCTACAATAAACACCGGAAAAAACTATATATACTAGCTAATGATGTATGCGGGGCACAAAGCGAAAACGTGTGTTTTGTGATAACAGCATTGCAGCCATTGAGCGTATCAACTAGTATCGCTCTGTTAAGGATTGAACTCGCCTTTTCATATACCCAATTTCTTTTAATTACTTTTTCACTATTTACATTGGATTCCCACACTAAATAATGTCTAGCAAGATATACCATTGACATGGGTGATTAGGTAGGTCGAATCAAAATATTTTGTTGAAATTTCTTTTAAAAAGAACGGAGCAACAATTAGAAAATCTTTAGTTTTTGATAAACGTTAACTGAGAATGCGGCTATAATGAAAGAGTTGAGAGACTCCCTTATACGGATGGAAAGCCTCTTATATCTCGCTCCAAACCTCATAATACCCTTACAATCCGATTATAAGACGCCTAGTCCAGGACCAGGAAAGCCATTTAGCGCAGTAGGGGTCCGATCACTGACATACCATGCTTTTTTGATGTGAGAGGTAATGAACCTATAGACTGAAAGTTTAATATTAGCCTTTTCTGTGGATTAGATTAATCTTGTTTTATTTACTTGGTAACTATCCCGAGTAACACGGCACCCGCCGTCCGATGCGGGAAAGGTGCGAGAATACTCCGTCTGCTCCCCAGCTGTACGAGCGTCGCACCGGGACGGTAGTCTTCAGCTTGACCACCATACCGCTGGTCTAGTGGGCCCGGCGGCTGCGCTAGCTTTTTTGTACAGCCGTCCTACATGTTTTCGCGCGAGGGGGCTGTATTCTCTCTAAAATAGCCAGGCGATGTACATTTCTCTATTTATACTCACAGTAATACAAATACCTCTAATAGGCCTTCAACGGCAATGATTGACCCTCTGCTTATATACACATATAATCCATTATAATAATATAGAATATTCTTCCCGTTGTTTTCCTATTAAGATGACTTAGAATAGAATAGAATAGAATAGAGTTATCTTTTATTTATCAAGGAGTAACAAATCTGACGAACAGATCGACAGGCCTCTGACTACCTAACAGGATTTACACCCAGATCTTCCGGCCATTCCCTTGACATTAGGGATATACATTTACATATTTTAGGTTTTGTAATATAATATAAGATGTAAAAGAAAGTATATACGATACAAAACATAAGGTATAAGACTATAAAATACATAGAAATGAGATACACCATCTTAACCTATAACAGTCGATATAGAGCATTATAATGGTGATCTATTGGTAATCCAGTACAGGATAGGTCTTGCCCTCATATCTTTCTTAATTAAGTATCACAGGTCTTGCCGGCAGACCTCAGCTTACCACTATTTAGGTCTAGAAAGTATCCGCGCGAGAATTTGTGTTGTGTAGGCGTATGGTAACTGCTTGGTTGGTTAGTTTAGTAGAATATTTTCCGGCCGCTGTATTTGTTATATCGTTGGTAATAATGAAAGCTTTTAAAATTATGGTTTCGGCGACTGCAGAGCCGGGGGACCCGGCTAAACGTGGCCACTGGGAACGAGTTGACTCGGTGTTTTGCCGAATTCTGCAGGCGTCTGGCTTCGCAGACCCTGCAGACAATGATACTTTAGCAGAAGAATCGATATTTCGTTACCTTTTTAATGGAATAATCGCAGAGTTTCTACATGGAATATGACAGCAATACATGCACGTGATAATCCTAGGCTAGTTGTTGTGGTTGTGCAAGTGCAAAGACGGAAGTGTCTGACCGGAAGGAGCGTGCTCAATACACTATGAGAAGCCTTACGTATCATTTCCCATACATTTCAATCATGTGGCCCAATTTCACGGTCGGTCGATCGGCCGATATGCAGTCCCCATTCACGCTAGTGTTAACGTAAGTTTACACCAAGATTGTAATTTATCTGTGCGCATTTCGGTTAAATCGACTTTACTAATAGCTAGGTGTATTAATATGCTGGCGATTCATTGTAGTGGATGCCTAAGTTTGTAGGAAAATAAGTGCGAGAAACCTTTTGCAGACCCAGGGGCCCATCTCTTATAATCGTTGTACAGTTATGGCGCTGCGTTCGCTGTGTTTCGGTAAATCGCATTCGCTTATTGAAATAAGCGGTTTGGCAGCCGTTCGTCTAGTGCGCCCGGCGGCCGTATTTCGGTGGCACGTCCCTCGTACAGCCATGGAATACACTCCTAGTAGGCCTACATAAGCCACGCGACCACACAATGGTCTATTACAATAGATGTCTCTATTTATAGCTCACAGAAATACACATACCTCTAATATGGAGTTCACAAGTTTGTAACACACAAGTCTAACAATGCCATTACAGTGTTCCCAAAAACTTTGTGGCCGACGTGGACAAGCTCCACGCCGGCCATTTATCACTGACGCAGGCCATTTTTGTTTACCAAGGCAAGGGGAAAATATCTTTCTTCAACCAAAGATCAATTAATAATAGCATGCGTGTAATTCGGCCCTACATGCAAATTAATATCATTCTATTTCCCTACTTCTATGTGCAGAGCTGCCAACTTCTACAACTTTGCCGTAGTAACGACGATTTCAGCATCAAAATACAATGCTACGCTCTGTATTACCCAAACTACAATTTTGATGTGTTTCCGGAGTCACAAGTCACAAAAAATGGATTTTAAGATATCATCATATTTGAAAAGATGAGATCAAGCCGATTCTAATGATAGTAAAGGGTGTCTAATTAGTATTTCTATATTTTAAGTTTGATAGATTTATTATTTAAGAAAACGTGTGTAATACTTTTGGGTGGACAAATACTATGGTAAAGTTACTCAATATACTCTATAGAATGGCCTCAGATATGCATAGCTATGTTCATTATATAGCCTTGCGATTTGGTACATATATTTATGCTACCAAACTTGTTAAATATGTATGCTACCAAACTTGTTAAATTGTGAGAAGTCCGAAAAAGGGATCTTGTGAATATAACATTTTGAAAAATATCGTTTTTGTGGCATGTGAATCATTTTCCTGGAACACATCAATATAATCTATAGGATATCAATTGATAATCTGTTCCACATTGTGGGCTCTTCGGCTTGTACTTGTACTTATAATTAGTAGGCATTACACTGTAATGGCGCTTTCTGTAGTAGTAGAGTATATAAATAAAAGAAAAATAAAATAATTTTTGTTTAGAAAAATAACATTTTCACGTTTTCTTGAATACCGACCAAAATATCATTCCCACAGGGTTGTGCATATTAAATCATTTGTAGACAACAGAATTACCGTTCATTTGATGTATGACACGTTATTGTACCCCTAATAGCCTAGAAGTTACAGCTTTCGGTAAATTATTGTAAAGTGTCGGAAATTATTTTAAAAATCGGTGAATCGGCGGTGAAATCAGTCCCATTACTTTCAATGACAGTTTGTTGATATAACATTATGAAACTACAAATAATTTATGCAGCTTGGATGCTGGTAGGCTTGAATATAATACAACCAATCATTCTCAATACATGGTACTTCTTGTCATAGGCTCCCTATTGTGCGACTTGTTCTCACCAGGTGGCAGTACTTGTTCACTGCATTGCATTTATAATTTCTTTAACAATAAAGGTACCACTAATACACTAATGTGGCATTTATACACTATTGATATTGTCCAACAAATACTTATGAATATCATAAGTGATATTCTTCTAGAGTTTATATGTATAATGTATAATATATGATGTTGGGAATCGACCTGATCAAACCACCCATATAACTGTACATATGATTGTGCCTAGTCAGCTGGGAGGGTCTAAACGCATCAACCATCAAAATGATTCATACACAGAGCTCTGTGAACATGCAGAGACAGTGCTGATGATAAATGATGAATAAAAGGATGCAACCTATGGTGTTGTACCTTTAAAAGCTATCTGGGCTGTAGATGTTCAACCCAAAGTTGCCTTCAGTTTGCTACTCGGACTGAACATATTTGGCAAACAGTACTTCATGGTAATGGTAGAGGAGTAAATTTATACTAACAAATTTTGATAATAACAATTAGCAAATATTTAAGTTGATCCCAAGTAATCAGTAGTATATGAATGGGTGTTGTATTGGGTGCCTGTGGAAGACTGGACATAAGGGGCACTGGACACGGGCCTGGGGCAGCCCTGGGGCAATTAGCCTGTGGGCTAATTAGCCGCCTGGGGCAATTACCCTAGAAATCAGGTGACCTATTAAGTAGGTGACCTAATAAGCAGGTGACCAGCTATTAGCAGGTAACAGCAGGTAACCTAGAAAGGGTGTTGACTTGATATTAAGGTAGAGGTAATTAGGTTATGTTTACCTTTGTCTCTGTTTATTATGAACTACCTATTAGCAGGTAACAGCAGGTAACCTAGAAAGGGTGTTGAGTTGATATTAAGGTAGAGGTAATTAGGTTATGTTTACCTATGTCTTTGTTTATTAGTGGATATGTAGGTGACCAGAGTTTACAGGTGGGTGGGCGGTGGTTATATGGTGAGTTTGAGGTGGTTATTGGAGAGAGAGAGTGGTTATGTTGACATATAGGTTTCTGTTTATTATGAACTGGATATGTAGGTGAGTAGAGTTTACAGGTGGGAGGGTGTTGGAGTTGAAAATATAGGAAGTGCACCGACCTTGACATTGAAAAGAAAGAATATGGAGGATGGTACATGTAGGTAACAGCTGGGGTTAATGAGTTGATAGGATTTTGTTTATTATGAAGTAGAGTTTACAGTGTTTATTAGTGGATATGTAGGTGACCAGAGTTTACAGGTGGGTGGGCGGTGGTTATATGGTGAGCTCGAGGTGGTTATTGGAGAGAGAGAGAGTGGTTATGTTGACATATAGGATTCTGTTTATTATGAACTGGATATGTAGGTGAGTAGAGTTTACAGGTGGGAGGGTGTTGGAGTTGAAAATATAGGAAGTGCACCGACCTTGACATTGAAAAGAAAGAATATGGAGGATGGTACATGTAGGTAACAGCTGGGGTTAATGAGTTGATAGGATTTTGTTTATTATGAAGTAGAGTTTACAGGTGGGAGGGTGAGGATGGTACATGTAGGTAACAGCTGGGGTTGAGGTGAGGTGAGTGCATGATTTGGTTTTTGTGATATATTTTTACCAGGGAAGCCAGAACACTATGTGTATAGTTGGAGTTTACCTCAGGGTATGACTTGGCTTCTTTGCTCGTTTTTTGTGAAGCCATTCTTTTTTTTCCTTTATTTTTAGTTGAAGTACGTGAGTGCATATGGGTGAGTGGGTGCACTGACTTTTTTAACTTGAATTACATATAGGAATACCGTTGATTAGGACGAAATTGTGTAATAGAAACGGTTGCACTACAGTAATCACAATGCATTACAAATTCCCAAGATATTCATCCATGGATATACGAATGAATACTTTTCTTACATGGAAAAACACACATATTAAACGCGAGGAGTTAGCATGGGCTGGGTTTTTTTATTTAGGAGGTGGAGATGTAGTTCAATGTTGTTCTTGTGGGGTACTGTTACATTCGTTTGAAGAAGGAGATATTCCTTTGATTGAACATTTTAAATTTTCCCCTAATTGCGACATTGTAAGTGCTCAAATGGAGTTATCTCCAAATTATAGCGTTCGTGTAATGCAAATACTAATGTCAAAGGTAATAGATTTGGAAAAAAAGGTAGAGAATTATAAATTACTGTGTGACCGTCGAGCAAAGACAAAACCGAATGACAAAGATATTGATTCTGGATCAGAAGACGAATGTTCATCTTTTTATATGTCCCATAGGTTAGGATTGGATGAAGTTGATAACAATTTGTCTGGTTTAGGTTTTTAGGATTGATTTATTTATCAAAGTAATGGGAGGATGGGGAGTGGGTAGTGGGAGGGTGGGAGAGCGGGGGTGGGGGGAATAATGTAACAGGAGGTGAGAGGACGCTATTTTATTTTATACTCAATATATCTACATTAACGTATACACCATATGGAATATTTTAAGGAAGGAAAGCCATATGTATGGTGGGAGGGAGGGATAGAAGTTGTATGGTGGGAGGGAGGGATAGGTTCTAGATTAGTATAAAAACGCACTTTTACTCTAGCTTCTTTACGTTTGCTTTGCTGCTGGAGAAACACCACCCTGAGTTAGCCTGTGCTTTGCTACTTTCTTTTGGACTTTACGAACAACCACCAGGCATTTCTAAAATGGAGGATAACAATTCAGTGAAAACTCGTGCTCAACTACAAGGGAAACTACAAGGAAGACCATCACTAAAAAGACAGAACGCAGTCGAGAATGGAGCGCAGAATGGACCGCTTGGCGGACCGCTGGGAATGGATACCGGTATTGAGAATGGTCCGCTTGAAGAACATAGCGCGTCAAGTTTGAAAACGGTTAGTATGCTATATTCTACACATTATTATTATATTTATATTAACTACATTACCATTATATTTACAAATTCGGATATGTATTGAATTTATCGAAATTTGAATTTATATTAAGAATTTTTAGAAAAATAATAGATGCTAACCGATTCTCTTATTTATATTTATTAGGGATTAGTGACACGAAAAGGGAATAAGTGTAGGAGGACGCTCGATTTTGGATTTACGAGATTCGGATTACGTGATAACCCATCTTCCCCCACGTTTAGTGCATATACTCCATGCAGTTCTCCGACTTTAAAAGTTGCAAATGTGGATGTACGTGAGAAAATTGCAAAGTCGGACGTCAAAGCATCCCCTGAGCACATTTTTGCTCCCTCCACTCCAAATTCTACTGAAAATGGTGGACCATATGATATGAGCTTTAAACTCGATGCTTCCGCCTTCGAGTGCTATGATGAATCGCATGCAGTTAATGTTGCTCGAGATATATTCTTTGAGCATAATTACTGGCAAGGAGAAGGGAGATTTTCTTTGCGCAAATGGGATCAAGGTAGAGAAGGAGAGCGACTTGGAAGAACGACCAAGGGAGTAACACTAAAGTACAACAGAATCAAAAAACTAATCAAGAACATTGATGTTATCGATGAGTGGTTGGAAACAGTGTTTTCTTCGTCTGTTAATGAACATCACCTTAAACTGGGTGGAGAAGTTGTCCTTTCGGTGTCAAAATCTTTTTATGGAGTCGATATTAGAGGATGGTTTGCTCCTACTTGCTCTATTATTTTACCTACCAAGAAAGGAGTGTTCTTGAAGATTAATGAGTGGAATAAATTTAAAGAAATTTTGATGGAAGTGAAAGCAAAGCAGCCTCCTATTATGTTTCAGTTGGAATGTGAGTGTGGTCCGTCAGAAAGTTGTGTTGAATGTGAAGCATTTCCAGCTACTGCTAAATTTGTTACGCGAAACAAGTAAGCAGAATGAAACACGATTGATTCTTATTGTTTAATAACAATATTGCAACATATGGTATATTGAATTAAAGTGTAGTGTATGATTCATTTACATGAATGTGTATAGAAATGGGTACAAGGATAATGGATTACATATTAGTTGAATTAAAGTGTACTGTATGTTACTACATGACTTATTTACATGTGAATTTTATATGAAAATAAAGGTGAAGGAAAAAAATATATATCTGTTTATTTTTTATGACTGGATAAGATACACACACACACACACACACACACACACACACACAGACTCAATCGTAAATCATGGAACGAGAAAAAACGAGGAATGCATTTAATAAGGATACGTAGTAAATCAAACAAAACTCATATAAAATTGAAATGCTTATTTATTTTTTTATACTCAAATATTAAATCAAATCAAAACAACTTTACTACTAATAATGAAAATAATTTAATGCACTGTCTGATGTAAGTAAATGAAAGAAATAAGTATTTGCAGTGAGAATAAGGTTCTATAATTTTAAGACCTTGCATTATGTGCATTACATTTATGCAAATAATATTTATGAATAGAAGAAAATAAGGTTCTATAATTTTAAGACCTTGCATTATGTGCATTACATTTATGAAAATAATATTTATGAATAGAAGAAAATAAGGTTCTATAATTTTAAGACCTTGCATTATGTGCATTACATCTATGGAAATAATATTTATGAATAGAAACTTTATAAATTTCGAGCTAAAAAATCGAGAAGTTCAGTGTCTGAAAAGAAATGATACACATAGATAAAATTGCGCCTGTGTAATGAAACAATGAAACATGAAGAATAGATGGATATAATGTAAATTGGATATACAATTCAAAATTGATTTTAATCGGTTATTAGTTTTATTTGAATAAAGCGATAATAATAATAATAAATACCATTTTCTTCGGCGCTTGATGAATTACCGAGATTGGAGCTAGCACTATAATTTAAAAAACATTATATTACAAATGCGCTCTAGTTTAGATCAAATACAGTGAATAAAAAAAAGAAACATATGTAACTAGAATCAGATAACGGAGAGAATAAACCACTGCAATTATTTATAAGTAGAATAGACATTAAATAATCTCAAACATTTTACATCTAAATATAATTATCAGAACTTACTCGTTGATAGCATCGATTTCTCGAATCAATTCTTCTACACTTCCGATATCGAGGATCGGGAAATCCAGATGATCGGAAGGTGTTGATGGCAGATGGGGAGGAGGAGGAGGGAGAGTTGGAGTAGGGGTAGGGAGAGCCGGAGAAGGGGTAGGGAGAGTAGGAGGCGTAGGGAGCCCCGAAACTGCCATGTCAATTTCTATGGGGTCATTTTTTGACGACCCCGCCAACACCCCCTTCCTTGTCACCTTCCTTTTTTTTAAGGGAAGAGGGGGCATTTTCTTTTTGGGGCTCACAGCCCTTTTTGTGCTGATTCCTTTGCTCCTACTCTTCCCCTTACTTCGAGTCAACTTCAAAATAAGAGCTTTAATGCTCTTTTCAATCGCTCTAAAATAAAATGAATAAATTATTTACTTTTTGAGAATCCATCAATAAACTAATGTACAAATTGATTTGTTTCAGAACAGGAAGATTTTTATGTAGAAAAAATATAATAAGTATATCAACATACCTTAGCTCTACTATCGCTTGTTGAGTATCCATCGCGTAATGTAGTATATTCCAATGTAGTATATTCCAATGTATCAATACGCTATTCCAAGGGAATAAAGTAAAGTGAATGGGAATATAAGTACAAGATGGTTTTTATAGACAAAAAGAAATTCCTAGCCACAGGCCATAAATGTGTACCATAAGCTATAGATGAATTGTATGACGCTTATGTTGTATCGTGTTGCATTTTTCCTGAAGAAATGCCAAAAAATAATTACAATTTACTACCAATTATAAAAGATAAGACATCAAGTATTTTCACTTATTCTTAGATCCTAGATAACATTTGGTTCATTAAAAGCAATCTTTATGTTTTAATAATGATGTCTTAACTAATGTATGCACGCCTCTAGTTATAGCTAGTGAGTTTTAGAGTTTTTAGTGTCATTCCAATAGTTTATCGGATGTCAAAGAGCAGATGAACATAGCTCGAAGCGCAAAATTATCTTTAGTTGACTCAGTGTCACAGACTGTCTAGACATGCTTGGAATTTACACACTATTTCCTAATTAGGAATGAATTATTGGTAGAACGACTAGAATTGAACTTTAATTGAACAAACCATACACGCCTAAAGTGTATTTATCTTGCTTCAAAACACCTCTGCAGGCGCGCGCCGGATATATAGCGAGTTATGTACTACGGTGAGGTACTACCATGAGTCTACAGATGTCGCCTCGAGCGTAGACGGTGTATGGGTGGAAGTAGTAACTTTCAAGATGTATTAGAATAATTGATGGTTTCTTTGATCAAAATGCAAGGAATAAGTCGAAGATTTATTTATAAAGTATGAGAAAATGCGTTATATAAACTGGAAACGCATAGTTTACTTTACATTATGGGTGTATATTTTTGAGACAGATACGGCATGGTCGGCACTTGGAGGGAAAGGATGGCGAGTGTAAAGTGGTTCTTTTTGATTTACGTTATTTTTTGTTTCTACTCATTGTCATCCGTTTGTACTTTTCCCATTGATGAGTACGATTGTGGATCGGTGCAAGAGACTTGCTCTTGCACCGATAAATCTGTAAAATGTTCCGGAATTTCCTACCCTAAGTCTCTCGCCATCGATCCCCGTAACGTTGAATATATTCAGTTGCGCGGGTGTTTTATTTCTTTCTACGATTCGGAGTTCTTTTCTAAATTTCCAAATTTGAAAATTATTGATTTACGGTTCATGCAGATTCACTTTAAATGCTCTTCTCTCCCATCCTTTCCCTCCATAAAGATATTTAGCGATTGTGTCAAATCAACACTAAAACCTTTCACAGTTGCATGGAAATTCTTACGACCTCCTCCAGTGGAGCAAAACCGACTTCCCAACCGACTTCCTCGAATCGAAGGTAAGTGGTTCAAGTAAATTGGATGCATATATATACAGGATAGATTTTCACAAATTAAACTGAATGCATATACAGGTCAAATTTCCACAAATATACTCAAATACATCGTGTATTTATCATTTTTTCAACAGAATTTATATATAAATACACTACGCACATGTATCAGATATATGATTAGGTAAAATTAAATAGAAGCACTTAAATGCTAAACCAATGTTAAGTTGATTCATGAACCCGAAATACCAGATACCTGAGCACTGTTTATACTTATTTGTATCCTATAATACCAAAATTACACGTATACTTATTTGATGTTTGATTTAATGTTTAGTCACAACAGAAGAAGAAGATGTTACGACTCAAGAAGTAACAACTCAAGAAGTAACTACAGACCAAGACCAGACATCAGTGGCTGCTCCCACAATTGTACTCGAGGGGATTGAAAATCAAGAGGTGAAAGAAGAAGGCGAAAAACTGCACTCGGAAGGAAGGATGTGGGATCCTCCTCTCTTAGGCCCTACTCCCGCATCAGACAGCGCACCTTCTGCTCCCTCATTGACCATGTTGGGGATAGGCATATCTCTCACGATCCTGGCTTTATTTGCAATGTTATGCCTGTATTGTAAAATGAAGAGAGCAAAATGTGCCAGATGCTTAGTTATCAAGAGAAAAAAAAAGGTTCCTATATATTTAATGAGATGATTACTATAAATATTATTTTACATGATATACATACCTGATAAATGATATTGTTAGTAAAGATTATTGAATTTAGAATAAAATAATGAACTGATTCTTGATTACATATAAATATATATATATATATACATATATGTTTTTGCTTATACACATATTATAATTTATTTGAATGAATGAATATGCACACTAATTAAGTTCTTATTTTATTTCATGTAGACCATCACTCTTCGAAAGACAAGAGCTCGACAGCAAGGCATCAACGAACAAATGCTGTTTACAGATGTTGCTGGGAGAATGAAAAAGTACGAAAATGTTTCAAGTGAGGAAGAGATTGATGTCGTGGCAATGCAAAAGGCTCGCAAACACAAGAAAGAGAAAAGCTCTCCGACTCCGGCTACTAAAACTGTTGAGATTGAGGATGTAGGAGCGAATGAAAACAATGGAACAACTCAAAGAAAAGTAAGAAACAAGTTTTTTTGGGTTTTTTTTTTTCTACTTTTATTTATTAGATATTTGATACTCACTACTAAATCTAACTGAACTAGTTTATACCACTCTATAATGTTTTACAAGTTCTACATCTTTTATTGCATGTGATCACCGATACACAAATTCATTAGTTATGTAGTGCTCACACTGATGAATGCACTTGATTTAAATCATACCACTTTGACATTTCTTACAAGATCAATCTCAATCATTCCTTGTGATTGACAATACACAAAGGCAGTAACAGAATTTGGTATCTCCTTACTAAACCTGGCTGTAATTTGAGTTTGACCTTTTCTAATGAGAGGCACAATTCCTTTCTCTCCGCAATGAGACATAGCAATATCAAACTTAAACAATGTGTTACTCTTTTTGTATGTATTATATCCGCAAAAAGATGCCTTGTCCCCTTCTACCTTTTGTATCGATTTATATGCTTGCATGAAGTTATTTTTTTCAAAATTACATCTGATTGGTTCACCTGGCAAGCTTTGACCATTAAGAAAAAATGCAATCTCTCCGACATCGTAGTGTCCGAATTTATAGGGGTTTTTATCAAATGCTCCAGTTGTTCTATCGGAATCAACAAAAAATACATAAACAACTTCTGGAACAGTATCCATAAGTATATTGCCTACATTCCATTCCTTAGATCCTGTAGGGATAACATATGTTCTCACATCTTCCTTAACATAGGGGTATATAGCCGGGTGTTCTTTTAAGACTTCGTTGTGAGCTAGCATAACAGGCGGATTAATTTTAACATGACAAGCTTTAAATACAGCTTCTTTAATCGTGACTTGATATGATTTCGCTGCATCTCCACTACACAGTCTAAACTCATCAAATGCTTGATGCAAAATGATTTTTATAGGAACTCCGTTAATTAAGGGTTTCGGAATGTTGAATACTCCCATTCGGATTTTTCCCTGAAACTCAGCTTCATTTCCTTCTTCAGTTAGCTCATACCTCTTTTTGAACCCTGTGTTAGTACCTGCGACTTCACTATCAAACGAATCAAAATCTCCCGTATCCAACCAATATCCTTCTGAATACAATGCAGTGTTTCTTTCATTAGAGGTTGAGTTCATTACAACGTCTATAAACGATTTGTAGGCATAGTTGATCCCTACTCCCGTTCCAACTGGAGTATCATTTAGTAGTACCTCTACTTGACGAAATATGGATGATAGTACATTGTTTGCCAATGCAACTTTTTTATCTCCATCTTTAATTTTAATCCCATCTGCAGCAGTTTCAATGCATAGCTTGACGTACAGATAGCTATCCTTTAAAGAAATATAATCTCCGGAATGTCCGCTGATGTAAAATTGAATAGGAGATCCATGGGAGATCGCACTTACTGGTCGATAACTTCTTATTTCTCTTCCTCGTATCGCAGCATCAGCATTGACTGGAGAAAATATATTTAGATCCTCTCCATGAGCTTCAACAAAGTTTTCTCGCATGTACTCCATTTTATTGAGAGAGTGATTACTTTTTGGATTGAGTTTTTTTGGATCGAGATTTTGTTGTTGAATCACTCTTGTTCCTTCCTCTGCTTCCTTTCGACTGATCTTTTTTCACAGATTTAATGAACTTTATAGCTTTAGCCTTTCCTCCACCTTTTTGAGGGAGTGGATACATAAGTGAGTCCAATGTTTTAACGCCCTCCTCCTCCTCATCTTGCTCCTTTGCTAATGCCTTTGCTTGCTTTATTTTCTGCTCCGATTCACTAATTATTCCCGGTGGTCTTGAATTATTGTTTGATTGGGATACATGAGATGATTTAAGCACATATATTCTTTTGCTAGGATTACTCTTATTCTTCTTAAGCATGTGAGTATAGTGATTTGCCCACTTGGATGAAGAAGGAGTGTATGGTAAAAGAGACGACATTACAATCCTACACCGACTTTCAGCTTTTGATTTTGATGTGAAGTGTACAGCAGGCTTTTCCACTCGATAATAATATATTTGCAGAATCTGCAGGAGCTTTTATACGAATTCTAATTGACTGTACTACAGTTTGAGAGACGGGAATGTAGTATGAATTACGCACGTCATTGGATGGGAGTGTATCAAAAATACCCAAAATAGAAGCATACGTTCCGTGCACATAGCTGGGTCGCACAATACTGCAGTGCACTTCCATCCCAATTCTTTGAACGGATTGTTTTTTCTTTACTTTTTGAACTTTAGCAGTTGGTTTGCTTTCTTTTTTCTTTAAAGCTACTAATTCTCTCAGTAATTTTGTCATTTCACTTTCTTCTTTTTCTTCTATTGCCCTTCGACCTATTCGTCTTAGTCCTTGTTCGACATCCTTTTCCTCCTCCACCACCTCCTCTATTCCCTGTTCGTGCTCCAGTTTCTCTTCATCCTCTGCACGTGATTGGGAGCTTTTTTTCTTTACTGTCCTGCATTCTATATCCTGTCTTTCTTTTTGTGGAACTGTTAATATGTTTCCAAATTTGTCTATCAAGCAAAAGTTTAAAAGACAACATTCCCAAGCTCCGTTTAGAATAAGAGGTTTCTCTAATGAAATTGTGAAATCAAATGGAGTGTTAGAGGGATATGCGTCAGTATTATCTGTTGAGCAAGCAAAGATATACATTGTGGCGCTTCAGTTTGATTATATCAAATGAGACGTTTTTATGATACAACACTAATAAATATCCAATCCATTTCATTCTCAAATTATCATACAAATTTCCAGGATTCTTATTGTTTTATCGAAGTCTGTTTTTAACAGCTCTTTGAGGCATAACACGCCTGTTTCTCTCCCCATTTTCATGAGCGATCCTCTCCCTTCTATTACCCCTTCTTCTTTCCCTCCCTTGCCCCCTTTCTACACCCCTTAGTCGAGCTCTATTCTGTTGACGAACTCCTCCTTCCCTTCTCTCGTTGTTGCGAGCTCCCCTTCTTACATTGTTTTGAGGAGGATTTTGATTATTGACACCCAAGTCTCGCACATCATTTTCAGGGAGCCAAGAATTGAATCTGGAATCCCATCCGAGCCATTTTGCTTTCACTTCTCTCTCCCCATTTTCATTAACCCGATGACCGACTATTTTTTCTATTTCATACTCAGTATTCTCATCAACAATAACTAGCTGAAGCTCCTCCTCATAAAATATTCCAGTGACTGGCTCATTATCCCAATTCTTAATAGAGTAGACTGGAACTTGCTGGTATACTTTTCTATCTGTTATTATATAGATTTGTTTTGTAAACATTTCATCATAAGCACGGTGAAATAAACTGCGGTTATAGCTTAATCGAACCTTATCACTAACATCAAATTTAAACACAGATTTAGACCACAAGTAAGGTCTTTCATTTTCAATGTATTGCTTTTTCCAAAGAAGACCCTTATCTGCTTGTAAAGCTTTAGTGGGACTCATGCCAATACTGCGATTTACTGAGTTGTTAATAGCTGATGTCATTTCTTCAAGAATATCTACCCACCTAAATGTATTTTTAGATTTCATGTATCTTTGCAAACGTATCCTAAACGTTTTAATAGCTCTTTCAGCATAGTTTGCTTTTTTCTCATTATTGGAGGTGAAATGGTGAATTCGAAAAAGGGAATATACCTTTTTAGCATCTGAGTTATTAAATTCTGTACCCTTATCAGTTCTAAAAACTTTAGGGGATTCTAATTTAAATATTGAAGTGAGAGCTTTAGCTGCTTCTACACCAGTCAACTGAGTAAGAGCTCGAGTATGAATAAAATGTGTAAATACATCGACTGTAAGCAAGATAAATGCAAAGTTATCATTTTCTTTTCGATAAAAATCTAAATTTATACAATCTCCATCAAACTGATACAACTTGTCAGATACAACAACCCTTGGGCGATTAAAATTTAATATTCTCGGGGAAAATAGAGTGTATGCATCTTGTTTAAGCAACCATGATTTAATTTGAGGTTTTGTAAGATTTAAATCGCGTCTATTATTTTTGGCTTCTCTAAAGATATCATTTATCCCACCAGCTAATGCTTGAGATGTTTCAGAATAAAATATTTCATTGAGAAATCCCTCTTGTTCCGAAGATATAGTTGCCGGTTTTTTACTAACCATTTTTTCTTCTTTATCTTTTTTGTGCAATCGTCTATTTTTCTTGTGATTCACACGTGGTTTAATATCCATTTTTTCTTCTTCTTCTTTGACTTTTTTGTGCAATCGATCATTTCTTTTGTGATTCATATCTGGTTTAAATCAATGACATCCACCCAGGCTTCTGTTTAACGACTTTCTTTCCCTTTTATTTCTTGTCTTGCCTTTTAAAATGCGGGCTTTGAGATCGTTTCCTCTCGAGTGCTTGATTTTGTATGGTCGTCCTCAATCCTTTTTTGGGTTTATATTTATAAGAGGTAGAGGGTCGTGGGTGATTTGTTTCTTCCTGCTCAGCTTGAGAAGTAATGGAGATCGGAGAATTGTCTGACTTTCCAGGAGGTGGAAGCATGCCTTTGTGAGAAGATGGAGCATGATCCTTGTGGATTGAAGGTGAAAACTTCGAGGGCGTGCTGATTTTAGACACAATTTGACCACTCGATTTATCCATTTGATTATCCATTTGAATATCTGTATTAGTCTTTTCCTCATCTTCTGGTTTCTTCTGTCTTTCCAAAAGTCTATTGTACTTTTCTAAAGAAACTAGTATCATTTTTTTGGTATGTTTCATAATTGCTGTTCGACTTCTTTCTTAAAAATGCGTAAAATAGACAAAAGGGGAGAATATCGGTTTTGAATAAGGATTAACTGTTTCTTTTTACACTGTCTCTGCTTTGCTAATTTTGCCAACAAACTTTTGTACTTTTTTAACTTCTTCTCAGAATTTGGAGGTGGTGTCATATGACTTATATTTAATGCTATTTCACACAAGACTCTTACTTGACTTGGTGTAGCAGTAAATAATAATGCTTTTGCTTGGAGGCGACTAGATGTGTTTAACAATAGTAGAATAAAGTGTTTTTCCTTCTCAAGATGAGTAGGCATTGTTGTATCCTCTCCAATTTCCCAATATGCAATGAAGAAATAACGCTTTAACCGCAATATTTATACAAAGATCACACTCGTTCTCTATGTTTTATTTATTCTAGACGTTCTTTAGCGGAGTGTACACAATCATTTCATCTTTAAATATGTCGGATTTAATACTAATATCGGGATTGGTTGATTTGCGGTGAGGACTCATATCCAATAAAAGAAATCCGTATGACTTTGAAAGAACAGCATCAAAATAAGCTTCTTGCAGTCTTTTACCGAACCCTGTTTGATGTGCTAAAGTCGATATCTGTTTGATATCTCGCGTATTTTTTGTTAGTATAAAGTAGTGAGTGTTTAAGCTTATCGAGCGAGATTTTTTTCCTTGTTCAAATAAGTTTTGCAACATGTATATAACTGTAACATTAAAATGGTGGGATGTCCTTGTAAATAGTTTTTCTGCTCCTTCATCTCGAACTAATTCAGACATCAGATCATCAATAACAACAATCGTATGCTCGTCTTTTTGTGCAGCAAACTCTCGTACTTCTTCCTCTGACGGCAATCCTTCATGAAATGTTATATCTTTTCCTTCGTTTTCTTCATACTTTTTCTGCCATGCACCATAACAGTACATAATTTTTGTCACAGGTTGAGAAAATAATTGATCTTTTTTATCCAGAAGTTTAAAGACAATACTAGTTTTTCCGCTCCCTGACATTCCAATCAAGCCAATACTTGTTGGACTAATAAAAGTTGGAGGAACTTCGATTTCCATAGTTCGTAAAACTCGAGTTGACTCACCGACTAGCAGCATACAAATAACACAAATTGAGGAGCTTATGCATCTTTTATTCCATACACCATCTTTTTCCTAATCTAAATACAGTAATTTCTCTAACAATACACAAATATTTATTGATCATCAAATAAATTTATTATTTCTCTCCACATTATTCCCACCTTGTTCATCCCGGGATGAAAACGGGGATTCACTGCCCGAGCCATACGGTATTTCAACCCACATGTCCAGTAACCATTATTTAAACACCCAGCTACTATAATGTTTTTAGAATTAACAGTGGAGATTACGTCTTTGAATTCATTTTTGTATGTATTACATTTCAACTCAAGTATTGATCGCATCACATCATCACGACGCATGAGCCACTGAAAAGTGATTTTACAGAAATCCTTTTTTTCAAGTGAATAGCAGGGAAGCATTGAAGTGGATAAGCTTTGACATACTTCTGTATTGTTATAAAAACGAGCTTTTTCATATTGAAATAAGTGCTCGATAGATGAAAAGATGATTCCATACCGCTCGATATCTCGTCTATTATCTAAAGAAAAAAAACATACGGGAGAGCTTGTAATGAATATGTCACGAGGGTAAGGAGAAAGAGTTAAATCTAACGGGCGTGTGCTCACCCCATCTGCCATTACTTCTCTCTTACAATAAAAATAAGTAAAACCTATTTTCTTTTGCTCGTAAGTAAAAATTGAATTTAAGTGGTGTCTAAACCCCTTATTGGTCACAGAGTTTGATCGTTGAGATTTCAAAGTAGAAAGAAATAGGGAAAAGGGATCGTTTAATCTTGCTTTGTTGACTCCTTTCGCACTAAGCTTATCTTCTTCATCCCCCGCAAGAAAATACGATTTAGAACATAGTGATATCATTTCATTTCCAGTTGCTTCTTTCTTAAACAATCCAACTGTTCTCTTATCAAACAAAGCATCTTGTTTACAGCATTTTCTAGGAAACCAAGTATTTACATCTGATTCATACACTTCTTGACAACTGTTGTATACTCGCTTTTCATACTCTACTTTCATTTCATCTTTAATGCTTTCTTCTAAGCTATGTTTGGCTAATGCGATATAACAACTATCAGTGTCAATCTGACAAATTTCAAAATCTGATCTATCAACATACTTAACAAGAAAGTCATAGTAAAATGATAACATGCGCAGCTTTGCTGTTTGAAGAAGACAAAAAGCTAAATGGATCGGTAAATTCAAATTAATGTTTTTCTTAGCCATATGAATTTCATAAATGTCTGGGGATATTTCATTCATGGACTTAAACATTGAATCGTTTACCATGAATCGAGCTGTATATTCATTCCCCGCATACACAATCCTTTCATGTTTTGTTTTATCCATTATTAACGAGCCAAATGCTGAGTTACCAATGAGCTTTGAAGTGTCTGCAATAACTGTACAGCTCGGGTTTGCATCTCCATTTCTTCTTGCTTCAGACACCTCGTCTTTAAAAGATTTAAAACATTTGAGTGGAGTAAACTCTATCACCTGATGCAAATCGGTAACTTCTAACCCGTGAAGTATATACCATCTCAGCAAATCTGAACTCAATAGTATTTGCTCAGCTTTCATCCCTCCTACTAGCAAGCGTCGAGATTCGGGTTGTTGATTTGAAATCCCGGAAGAAAATAAGTACTTCTGCATATGTGATCCAATTTTAGAAAACGGGATATCAGTTGTACAGAATATTGGAGAAAATTCAGAAAAGTATTCATAGGGACTCATCAACTTTTCTTGTCCTGGAGGCCATTTTTCTGGCACTTCAATATTAACCTCTAGTAATCCATACAGTTTCCCTTCACACACTGCTTTAAGAATCTGATCCTTTGTCGCATTCCTTTTGTTTTGTTTGTAAAACTGTGGTTGAAGATTGTCTATATGTTTCATGAGCATCTTATTTTCTTTACAAAGTGACTCAAACTCACACTCATAGATGCATTCATACTTTAATCCTAGAGAACGGATAAAGCTTTCCTTTTCTTGTGTGTCTTTTTGGCGTTTTAAAAGTAGAGGATCAGTGGTAGTAGGCATGCAGACTTCGTGGTAGTGCCACCAGCAACCATGGAACTTTAAATAAAATAGAATAATAAAATATTAGTACACTTCTATATAAGATCTCAGTGTTTCAACTCAAATTAAATCCAACAAAGGAAACTGATAAATAATATTAAATCAAATCAAATTATACCTCGTAAACTATTCCATTCAAGCTGTCATACCCATCGACCAAAAAATGGGCTATCCGGTATTCTCGCCCCCTATTCAATTTGTGAATAATGTGGGTGTTTGTAGAGGCAGCAATCCAATCCATCCAGTAATACATGCTTAAGTGCTTCCAATTTGGAGAAGGAAAAAACTCATTATATTTTTCTCGCCTGATATAATTAAAACATGGCAAGTCCTCTCCAAGTGCATACAAGTAAAGTGCATTAGCATCTACACCCTCAATAACTTTACACACCTTTTCTTTATTTCCTCTAATATAAGTAGAGTCCTTCTTATGATGTCGAGAAAAAACTATTGAAGGACCTCCAACTATGTTTTTCTGAATAGTGTGATATAAATCAGCATCTTTAACTCCAAAGTTTGAAAAATAAATCTTTTCCCTTTGAGATGCAGAAAATAAAAGTTGACGTGCAACGCCCGGAACACTAATAGCGGATTTAAACACATCGATCCGTTTCGAAAAATAAAATAATTGCAGCTTTTTTACTGCTTCGACAAACGGACGTACATCTAAATTATTGTAATGTTGCAAAAAGTCACAAAGAGATTCCATTTTTTCGCTGTCCCATATTTGTATTAAATCGAGATATTTTTCTTCTCCAGTTTTTGGTGCTAAACCAACTCCTCCTTTCTCTTCCCACACTTCATGTTCCTGATTTAACACGTTCACTTTTTTTAGCGAAGAATAAAAGGCATTATATGGTGGTAAACAGTCGTCTTTCAGTTTATCCATGGAATCTAGATATTCGTATGGAAAATATCCTTTTTTCTCTTCAATTTCATATGCTTTCAAAAAGTTACAATAGCTTGTTCCAGGTGCAAGAAAATTCATAATGTCTAAAAATATAAAGTCTTTTGTGTATATAGCAGTATATAGATTCCCTTTTTTAATGACAAAGGAACAATTGTTAGAATTGTTAGAATCTGATTCATTTGATTCTAAATCATTTTCATGTCCCCCTCCTATTATTTCAATCATTTCTTCACCCTCACTCATATCCATTTCTTCATTCTCGTCACTCTCACAATCATAATTGTCTTCTATTATCTCAAAATGAAAGTCGTGGTCATTTGTTTTTTGTCGTTTACTTGATCTCTTTCGATTAATTCCCCTTTTTCTTTTTTTAATTGTACATATCCCTAAACACTTAATAAGATGTTTTTTTACCAAATTTAAATCATATCGAGCTGAATTAAATCCTAGCACTGGAAGTCTTGAGCAATAAAGCTCTAGCTTCAATTTCAACAATGTAAAAAAGTGAAGCATGTTTTTGTTATAAGATGAAGGATCTGCTTTGATTGATGCGTCTGTCTCAATATCTTGTTCGTTATTCCGAATAACTGATTCAATCATTTGTATTTTTGCATTTATCCCTTCAAATGCTCCACTCAACTTTTCTCGAGCTAGTTCGTTTGATTTAGATGATATTTCCGAAAGGTACAAAACCATTTCTGATAAAAGTGCAGATGTATTTCCATTCACGAAACATTTAGGATTTTCATATCCTTCAACATTAGAACAAACACTAACAGATATTGGGACGTGTTCACTTTCCCATTTAAGGTTAAATGTGGAGCCTTCCATGCTTTCATTGGGTTTCAAAATGGCTTCAAAATCGTAAACTGCAAACCTGTCATAATATCGGTTATCATTCGAAACCTTAATACCTACTTCTTCCAAATCTAAAAATATGGAATTAGGGGGTGAATATACTCCTCCCGGATATTTCAACTTTGTCTTGTTAAAGCATTTTGCTGTATGAATATTCATGTGATCCCTTCTTGTAAAACATCTTTGACATGATGAACATGAGTACTTTTTAGCAAATGAATCAATTTTTGTAACAAAGCTAAAATGATTGCGGTACAAGTTCACATGCATGTATGAAGCGTAGGTGCAGTCTGGTTTATAAAGTGTTTTACAACTAAAATCCGCATCTAGTGAAAGAACATACACTCCAACTTCGAAACACTTTTCTATCACTGGAATTTCTTCCAAAAGCAGACCTGAAAAATGTTTAGGCTTTTTAGGATAGATATTTCCGCAAAATGAATTAAACTTTCTGTACAAGCCGTTTACTTCTTTTTCGCAAAATGAATACGAAACTTTTGATTTATGTAAAGCTAAGCATCTGAATATACACAAATTGTCAGAGTAACGTTTTTTATTCTCATTTTTATGCAATAGCTTCAATGATTTGCTACTTAATAAGTGGGGAGGGAATGATATATCTACTGATGATCCAATCGCAAAATTTGTTCTAAAGACAAAAAAGTTAACATTTGCTATATATATTACCTCCCATTTTGTATTTGGTCTTTGGTGTTTGACTTGTTCATAGTAGTCTCTAGTATTTAAATCACGCATAAATTGTTCAGCTTGTCTTGAATTCAAAATATGCTGGGGAAAGTCGTACACTGTGTTGTTTAAGTAAGGCGTAAAATATCTTAACTCGCCTGTTTCACGATGACGAAGGATAAAACCTAATGATAAGTTGAATCTAAAAGAATGCTCTTCTTGTTCATAAACTTCCATTAACAAATGTCCGATATTAGTCAAATCTCGAACATCATTAAGAGGGTAATTATACACTCCTCTAACTCTCCCTCTAACATGTCCCCCAAGAATAATTTGACGGTTTTGATCATAGACTCTTTGCAATTCCGGATGTATATTTTCTCCACTTTCACTCAACCAAGGAGCTAATTCTGGAGGAAAAGGAGGTTGGTGCAAAGATTGATTTGAATTAGAGCCATTTAAGTTTGAGTGAAGTTCTCGCCTGTGAAAAAACAATTCATTCCAACTGTCAAACTCAGCATTACAGTCGTTGCACGATAATTTTTGGGAGCGAGTATTAGTTTTTCTGACCTTTAAAGGTTGGTTAACTGAAGATTGGGAATTAGCTGCTGATGTTGATGCACAGTTAATTGCATCTGACTCATTGTTTGAATTCTTAGGGTTCATTTTACACACATTCATGTGTTTTTTTGCTGTACAGGATTTAGCAAAAACTCGGTTACAATAGGAGCATGATCTGTTTTTCAAAAATGCAGAACATTCTTTTTTATGATTAGAAACTTCTTTGCTTGAATCAAACAATGAATCGCACCATGGGCATTTAAATCTCTTTTTTTCAGAAGCAGTATTCAAGCAAGAATGGGAGTGGGTGTCTCTTTCTTCTGGGGTATCATATCTAGATTTACAATGAGGACATGTTATTCTTGGGCAGATTTGTTCATGGTGTTTTAATGTTGAGTGTTTCTTTAACACTTTATTACAATGTTTGCACGTTTTGTTAGCCAAGTACTTATCACATGATTTCTGGTGGATTTGAACTTCTTCTCTCGTAGGAAAATAGGTTGAGCAGCTGCGGCAGATATGATTGTTCTCCGTGTCATTACTCATTTTGCTGAAATAACAATATATCTTTATTTATTTACAGACGCTGTGTGAAAAAGAAGAGTAACGGGATCATTTTATATTGTTTTCTAGTTCAGTTACGACTAGCGCATATAGTATAGTCTTTGTTAAAAAAACGCAACGATCCAGAAAATTACTCATCATCAAAGTAACTCATGCGTTAAAACTATATTTTTATATTGTATTCTAGTCTTGTCATGTAGAGCAAGTAGATAGTGTACCCACGTACAAATCAAACCATGTAACTCATTAGTCATTCCTATATCTTATTGATTTATACTCTAGTGTACTCTATGTATGTAAGCATGGGTATATAGTGTATGAGAAGCAAATCAAACCGGGTAATTTGATAGTCATTCCTTTATAGTGTACCCACGTACAAATCAAACCATGTAACTCATTAGTCATTCCTATATCTTATTGATTTATACTCTAGTGTACTCTATGCATGTAAACATGGGTATATGGCCAATTCCACCAATTTGACAACATTTGGCCCCCAACCGTGGAAAGGGATAAAATGGGCTTAAATCAAATTAATTACCAATAATTTGATTATTTTTTTTGATTGGATGGTTCTACCAACCTGTGGAACCACATTTTTGGCATTTTTAGCCCAATTTTTTTATTTTTTTTATTTCAAAATCCCATTTTGGGGGCAAAAATCGTTTTTTTAAACTGCCATTAGTCCGTGGAATTGCTAAATTTCTAAATAATCTTCAAAATTGAACATTTTTATTTATATGTTGTGATAGTAGGTTACGTGAATATGATCTTTGTAAAAAAAAATTGCAAAAAAAATATTTTTTGGCCAAAAGCCATCAAAATAATGAAAAAAAAAATGTGGGTACCCCTGATGAAGATTAACGACATCCCTGTCAAATAAAGTGGAATTTAAAAAAAAAAAAAATTGAAAATTACCCAATAATCACAAATAATGATAAAACTCACAGGATTTGATAGGTAATGATCATTAAAAGTATTGGTTAGAGTTTTTCTTGGACCTGAGCAGACAAAATGCATGGTGCCAGCCTCATGTGGGAACCCAGGGTGATGAAGATTAACGACATCCCTAGATTAACGATTTTATGGTTTTTTTAGGAAGCAATTTAATAATGAACTTTAAATTTGATATTTATTATTAATTATGAGTAATATCAGTCTATAAATATCAATACTTAGAATTTCAGACTAGGTTTTACATGCTTATTACAGGAAAATGGGGTTTGAAGATTAACGACATATGTGAAGATTAACGACATACAAATGTGATGTGTCACGGGAAAATGAGTAACAATTACTATCGTTTAACGTTCGTAGATGGGGAAATAATTACAGTAGAAAGTTGTGTTATACACGAAACGAACCGCAAGGATGTCAGCATTACTGTGAATTTTGAATTATTAAAATCGGATGAGAATTGATGAGACTATGGCTCTCATAAATGCATCTTTATCTTTAAAAATGTTAAAATATGCAGTGGTCACGATATGCAGTGCATAAGACATTTTTGCCAAAATAACATTATTTTGGGGGATAATTTCTGAAATATTGACATTAGATACATGAAAGTATATATGGCATGAATCGTCATCCTCTGGCCGATGCATCTGTATATGTAGATTGTCTCTATTCTTAAAATTGACAAACATATAACAAGCTAAGGGTACAGAGCAGACAGTAAAAAGCTCTAAAATCGCTATTTTTTCATGATTTTATGTCGTTAATCTTCATTTGCTCCCCATAGCAATGTCTGTACATGAGAGTATCCTGAAATTAATATATTGCATTTATAACATTCAAAATTAATATATTAAGAAGTTTAAGACACAAGTCCTTACTGGAAAAAAACATTAGTGTCTGGTAAGATGTTATCACTTTTTAAATCGAATGGTTTTCTACTCTATTCATATTTATATTTTTATTACTTTGTTGGGCTCTGCACATAAGTGAGGCAGAAAATATATCCTTGTTTTCAGGCTCAATTTGTGATAGATTTTTATACTTTAACTGTCATTATTCATTTTATATTAATTTCGCAGTCTATTCCTACACAAATTATATGATATGGTGCTAGATAAAATGAAATTATTAACTTTAGTTGCATTTTATGTTCTTATTCACATGATATGTCGTTAATCTTCATGCTGTTTTTGGCCTTTTTCCCTATTTGGGAGCTATATTTCGACCCCCCTGTAAAAAAATAACTAATAATCAGAATGGTTCCATACTTGGCAGTTCAATACACATATATATAAGGTTCATAAAAAATAACAACTCATCTTATTAATGCAAGATTTGATTTTGGGGTTCTGAGGGGGGGCTAGGGGCTCAAATGTTGTCAAATTGGTGGAAATGGCCATATAGTGTATGAGAAGCAAATCAAACCGGGTAATTTGATAGACATTCCTTTATGTTATTGAGTTATACTCTAGTCTAGTCTAGTCATGTGAAATGTATATTTAACAAAGTTGTTCCCAAGGAATGACAACTAAAGTGCCTCAAGCATTAAAAAGGTGCTCATGTATAAACTTATACATTTAGGTAAAACATAAATCGGTAGTTGATTCATGTACACTTTAGGCAGCAGACATATTTGCAAAGTGACTGGTTCATCATTATATCTGTTGTGAGCTCTCTATGTTATTAGTATAGGTGCTTTAAACTCTTCATGTTAATAACACAAGTGTTATAACGTTTGTACGTCAATAGTTTGTACATCGATAGTTTATCTTTTCTATGTATTTACTCATTTCTATATTGGCACATGTGATTCACAAAAATTGTCAAATGTGTATAACGTTTGTAGAACATTGGTTTATATTTAAATATAGTAAACTTGATAAGCAAAAAGGGTATAAGATTGTGCAAACTCATATATGTTTATGTATATAAAAAGAAACTTACCTGACAATAAAATGTCGAACTTTACTCAAAAATGTTGTTTGTTGTTAAAGATCCTAAATCATCGCCTCCATGGTCCAAAAAGAGCATTTGTAATTGAGTAAGGGCTCCAATAAGTCAAAGATTGAATCTAATTTGTAGCTGTTCATTAAAATGTTTGTCAGTGTGATTCCAATGGTAAATTCGAAATTCCACTCCTAATTTCTCCTTTTCTTGTCTAAAAAGAGTAAATAAACAAACATAGGCTCTCCAATTAGAGAAAGTTTGTGTCCATTTTGAACCTGTTGTATAGTAGCATTGATGCACTCAATGGAGAATGTGCCCTTTTGAACCAATTCTGATGTGTTATATAGTAGACGTGGTGCACCCACTCACCCATATGCACTCACACACTGCAGCTAAAAATATAGGAGAAAAAAGAATGGCTTCATAACTAAAAACGAACAGAGAAGCCAAGTCGTACCCTCGAGGTATATATCTTTCATATACAATCCATACTGGCTTCTTTGTTAAAAATATAGCAGAGAAGCCAAATCATACACTCACCTCACCTCATCTCATTAACCCCAGCTGTTACCAAAATGTCATACATATACCATAAACCTCAAACTATAGCAAATAAACCATATGGTGTACTCGCCTCACCTCAACTCCTATATTTTCGACTCCAAATGCTACTCCCCTAAGGGTTATCCTTCATATCCAAGTCATCATATCTTGTATTTAACTCAATATCTCTCATACAAACTCAATAAATATCCAAGTTAGTAGCTTAATATCGAGACACCTACCTTCCCATATAACCAGCGCCCTCCCACCTGTAAACTCTAATCACATACATATCCAATTCATAATAAACAAAATCCTATATGTAAACATAACCATCTTGAACTCACCATATAACCACGCCCCTCCCATCTCTAGCTTAATACAACGTCAGCTACCTTCCCATAGACTACCTAGATATCCATTCTATATATCAATAAAGAAAGTCTGCCTAGGCCCACGGTCGAACCGGGGACCTTTAGATCTTCAGTCTAACGCTCTCCCAAATAAGCTATCAAGGCACTGATAAACAAAATCCTATCAACTCATTAACCCCAACTGTTACCTACAAGTACCATCCTCACCTCTCACCTGTAAACTCTACTCACCTACATATCCACTTCATAATAATCAAATTCCTATCAACTCATTAACCCCAGCTTAATACACATAGCCCACCTACATATCCAGTTCATAATAAACAGAAACCTATATGTCAACATAACCACTCTCTCTCTCCAATAACCACCTCAAACTCACCATATAACCACCGCCCACCCACCTGTAAACTCTGGTCACCTACATATCCACTAATAAACAAAGACATAGGTAAACATAACCTAATTACCTCTACCTTAATATCAACTCAACACCCTTTCTAGGTTACCTGCTGTTACCTGCTAATAGGTAGTTCATAATAAACAGAGACAAAGGTAAACATAACCTAATTACCTCTACCTTAATATCAAGTCAACACCCTTTCTAGGTTACCTGCTGTTACCTGCTAATAGCTGGTCACCTGCTTATTAGGTCACCTACTTAATAGGTCACCTGATTTCTAGGGTAATTGCCCCAGGCGGCTAATTAGCCCACAGGCTAATTGCCCCAGGGCTGCCCCAGGCCCGTGTCCAGTGCCCCTTATGTCCAGTCTTCCACAGGCACCCAATACAACACCCATTCATATACTACTGTAATCTGAGCCCCACCCACAATACCCTACCTGCCCTAGGCATACTAAAATGTGCAGCCGAATGTGCAACCAAAGTGCAGCCAGATATGCAACCCTTGCGCAACCAAAGTGCAGCCGAATGTGCAACCAAAGTGCAACCAAAGTGCAGCCAAGCCAAAGTGCAGCCAAAGTGCAGCCGGATGTGCAAGGCTGGCTTACACTGGCTGCACTTTTCCCTGAATCCGGATGTAGTCCGTGGCCATGCAAGGGCTGCGCATCCTAAGTGCATCCGCGCAACCTGGGATCCTAAAATCGACGCAGGTTCAACCCCTTAAGTTCGCAGTCTACATAGTACATGTATGGGATGCACATGTATGGGAATATTCAAAAGCCAAATGACTTTCCTACATTAACATGATTCACCCTAAACAACGGTAGCAATTCCAGGGCCAGAGAGCTTTCATACGATAAACAGAGGTTTTGGATATACAATTGCAATCTATATTCCTTATCTATATTCCTTATACAAATTCCTTGTGACAAAGATACTACCCACACTGCTATTGCCAGCAACAAAGAGCTCGATTATATACGAAAGAAATGCACGCTGACGTCCTATCCGTACAAGAAGGAGAGTGTTCGAACAACAATTGTGTCCACTCTACAGCGGGGGACACACAGCTGTGAGAGACATGCTCTTGAATTATAGATGCACCCCTACAAAGACAATGGCTGAGAGACCTACCTCCCTCGCTCAAGAATGGACAGACTGGCCACCTGCATGCAAGAACTGTCGTTTGCACAGGTCTTCGGACACCCTATGGACAGAGACCTCTGATAATGGTGGTCGTTGACTTGCATCAAAGGCTATAGTCTAACAGCGCTCTATGGTTCTATAGTAAATTCCTGATATTTACGAAAGTTATCAATAATAATATAATGAGACTGAGTCTTTTTAAAAATCCGCTAGGCACACAAACCTGAAAATCATGACTTCCATCATAATTTCAACTACAAATACGGTTATAATGTCTAATAACATAGTGGTAACTTAATAAGAACAGCCTGTACATTGATGTACTACATCATTTTTCTGTCTTTCGATTCTATCTATCGGTCAAGGACTAATCATTGGATCATTAGAATAAATCCTGCCAGAAGTCCTTATTAATAAAAAACACTTTTCAGTCGTCGTAAAGTTTTCTCGGTTCGAATCCCTGTACTTATTTATATTATAAATAAGTACAGGCATTCGTATGAGATATGGTCCTGAAAACACCAACCGCAATGTCCTGTGTCTTTATAATATAGACACGCCTTGTATGCAGGCTTTGGAAGAAGGCATCGGGTCCATTTAAAAACGAATTGCTTCACTTGATTAGCCAGTACAGTAAAGTATCTCTATAGTGAGAATTATGTGTAAGGCTAATATGATTACTTAAGTCGGGCGTGGATTATAATTAGATCGAATTAAAAGCGCTACCAGGTTCGGCATCGCGGGTCGGGATGGAATTCAATTTACGGGCATTTACAAGCGGGGAAAAATGAATGAAGCTAAGCCCATGAAAGAGTAAATAAAAAGTCCGACTTTTGCGCCTATCAAAGTAGGAATATCGCCTCCCGATTTTGGGTCCAGGGCCGCGCCCGCCCCCCCCCCCCCCCCGGCCCTACTCCCCCCCCCTCCCCACACACAAAACGTAATAAAATGATACAAGAGCAATGATGTACAGTATACGTACGTATATATATGCATATTTCATCGACTGTGCAGTTAATACCCTTTTAATTTAATTCCGATGAAAGATGAAGTTCCTCAATAAACTAAGACACCAGATCAATTTTTGTAAGGTTTTGTATTTGGCGATTTTCATTTTCTTAATTTAATACTAACATTTAATAATTTTATTATGATACTTATACAATTTAAGCATGAAACCCATGCAAATACTTCTAACCATAGATTCTTACAGAATCTATGTTCTAACATTCAATGGATATTGATGAGTCCCCATGCATTAACAGAATTATATAATCTTCTTAGGTCAACGTATCGTGTGATAAAGAGTTCATATCGAGTAATGGTAAGGATGTACCCAGTCTAAGTGAATAAAGCCAAACGCATCTTTCCCAGATACTACCTGGAATCTCAGTTTGTGATAAGCCGGCGCAGAAGCTCACATGGCCTGATGGCATGTGTGAAGAGTGTGTTTTCAGATAGCGATAGCCAGCTAGGCGTGCTGTACGCTTATCAAAACAAGGAAATTATTTGTGTGCATTGAGCTGTCTATGTCAATATTGAACAAATCCAATTATCAGCTTCTGTTTGTGTTTAGGTTCCATGGAGGAACGTTAGCAAACCTAATGTTCATGATAATGCGCGTCTAGGTACTCCTTCAAGAGTCTTATGTTCGTACCTAAGTGTTCTGGATCAGAAAATAGATTTAGCCATACAACCAGATATTATCATCAGCACGAGTACTAGCATGGTGAAGGCGATGTTATTAATCTGTCTAGAATGATAAGATTTGCTGTGCCCGCCGGGACGTTTTCCAGTTGCCTGTTTCCTCTTTGAGAGTGATTTCAGTTTGGAATAATCTTTTGCAAACACCGAAAAGCTTTTGGTGTTCAGATTGACTTAATATTGAAAGGACATTTTACACATTGTTATGTATGGCCTAAAACTAGCGCCTGGAACACCATCTTAGCGTGCGTAAAAGTTGTTCATTTGCAATACATGTACTCAAACTCGGCACATTTTAGAAGGTCATTTTCTTGAATTTGTGCAGGTCTCTGTGTTAGAAAGATTAAAATGAATCACTCGACTGAATCAAACTCATCTATAGTGACTACTGCATGATTATCGTATTAATACCTGCTTCGTATTGAGTCGTAAAAAACAGTAGTTCTATTTCCAGCTGCTATGCTTGGTTTATGGTAGTTACGTCCACAATCTGCATATACTCATTAACTTACTATGATGGGTTCTAGTTTATTGTTTACATCCATCAAAAGATATCGATAAAACAGCCAATGTATAAAAATGGCCGTCGGCCGGTGGAATGATTTACTTCCTGGTTCATCTAATCTGCATCGGTAATGGACATTTCTGAAATGGAGATGACTGAAAAATATTGCGATATATCAGATGTATTAATGCAGAAGAATCCCTTTATCGAGCTAAGCAGAATCATCAGTATAATGAGGAGTGAGTATGTCATTAGATTAATTGCAAGCACAATGCAAGTTTGAATATTCATTTACTTCTAAATCCTTTGTCTTGCAACACTACATTTAGCTTGACTATGACAGAGCGAAGGGAATTATAAATGTTTCGGAAAATAATTGCGTCTTGTTCCGCCAAATCCCTTTTGCCACACGTTGCTCTTGTGGATGTCGAGGAAAAACGAGCCTTGTCTGCGTAGAGTGGTCTCACGTGGTCTAGAATACTGGTTGATGAAGGGTGTGATTACCACCGGCAGAGGAATACTCATACACAGCCAGGCAAATAACCTGCGATGTCACTAGTGAGAAGTGCCTATTTGTCCTTAGTTGTGAGTGAAAAGTCAAACATTGACTTTGATTTTAAAAGCTTATGAAATTCTTCTCCCCTATAGAGTATTCTCACTAGAACTGGTCTCTACAAATGTGAATTCAGTTTCAGAGTTTGTTTAACTATGGCTCCATCTGAAAAATCAAGGTTTTAAAAGCAACATGTATATTTGTCAGCATACCAGCGGTCGGTTGTTGAGAACAAACGACTTTCTCTTTTAGAATCAAATTATTGTACGAGTTCTTTGGAAGAAATTATTTAACTGAATCAGAAAACCCTTCTAAATAGGAAGAAACTTCCAGTATTATCGATTATTTATACGCATCAAAGATGTACAGAGCACCATAGTAGATAGCACCCTCAAAATAAAAGTGCCTTCGGGAAAGTGGTACGCCCCGGAAAGAAAACCCCCAATTTGGAAGGATTATGGGCAATGCCTTTTGATATAATGCTTGCTTCGACTTTCAGATATTTTGTGTATAGTGGTATCGCTCTTGATATACGCCAAAGGTACGTCCCTGTGAATTCTGGTGCGTTCAATTTCCCTCAAAATATACACCGAGCTTCATCTCTCTAATATACCAACATCTGATGTCTTCTCAATGGCCGTTTGGAGCAGTTTCTAGACTCAGGATATTACAATCTTTTGACCTTTCACAGTATTTGTATGGGCCTCCTTCCGTCAGTTTACCCTAGCAGCTGGGACAATTCTTGATATGCTGGGTGTGCCATTGGGGCACCATTCAGCCCGCCGAGGGAGGGTGTCCTGATCCGCAGTGCCCTACAGAAAATATACGTTTCGCCAAATCTTCTCTTCATGCTTCCCTTTGTGGGAATAACAAGACACTGCTCTTTAATGGACTGCAGAAATAACTATAGACCCGCCTTGTGAGAAGAATTTGAGTCTAAGTGTGTTTGATCTTGTCAGAAAAATAATAGAAATGGACAGAATGTATTTAATTTCACTTATACTATTGATGATACATATCAAGATGCCTAAATAGTAATTAATTTCATGGTCATATGTCAAGTCATGTCTATAGACCTACACTCTGTTCATGAGCAGAATGATACGAATTAGTATATTTAACATAGAATGTTAGACCACAGAATTCTACGAATGAATCATATAATCAAACCCATGAACCCTGTATCAGAAAAAAATAATTGAAGAAGACGCAACACAATCGATACTGCCAGGGATCGATGCGCGACATAGCAAATGAAAACAGGTTTACATGATAAAAGTGAATTAATGGATACTTGTCAGAAACCTACATTATGACCCTCTCTTGCTTGTTACACGCCAATTCATACTTGTAACTATGATTACTATCTCGGCCTTCATTTGTTCCCATTTACATGAGGACATTGGCATCTACAATGGCATTTCCTCTTGTTAATGGGAAGGGAAATTGGGTTTTTCTGATATCTTCTTTGGGAAAACATAAACATTCCCCACCCGCTCTCATTGCCAACTTGGTGATGCTGGTATGGGCAGAGGAGGCATTTATTTTGCTTCCAAGAGTTAGATTCAAATGTCACAGTTTTTCAGTGACTCTATGAGCGTATTGCTCAACATCCCTGTCTAAATATGACTGCAAAGTTACCAATACTGAACAATCATTATGATCAGTCAAACAAAGGGACAAATCATCAGTCCAAAGATAATAGAAACAGTACAAATATATAGCAAAAATCATATCATTAAGACATGTACTGAAGCATGAATATTTGTCATTAAAATATATTCAACAAGAAAAACAGATTTCTGTGATAAGGAGTACTTGGAGAGATCTCAAGCAAAACAGTGAAATGACAAGGTGTGTAAATATGTAATGCATTGTGCCCAGGAATCCATAATGTCCTATAATTACAATCTGCCCCAGATATTAATTAATGATTCATGCACGATTTAAGACATACACTAATTGTTCGCGACGCCCATCTATAGAAGGAAAACAATATGTGTCAGATTGTCGGATTAGCACAGCAGCTGGAATTTCTACAGAAGAAACCATCGTACATAAATAGCTGTTTGATGAGTTCGTTTCTCAATATTACTATGCATGTGTGATGGCTCTTCGATATGAAAGGGTCTCCAATAGCAAGGGAGGAAGATAGTATGGCCGAGTACAGGAACATCAAAGGATACCGCTCTCTTGGCCACGGAGACCGAGTATAGGCTTGATGATTCATTGCTTCTTCTATGGAACCAATAACACATAATACACTACGGTAAAATGCGTAAAACAATAAAATATGAGAATGTTTGAAATGTGTTATATTAAGCCTGCTTCTATCTTCAGGCTTTTGGTCCCAAGAAGGTGGATTTAGAGGAGAATCCACCGTTGGTTATCAACAAATCTCATTCATGTTTAACAAACAAGGAAAAGGGCATTCAATCAACAAATCACCAGACGCTCAAATTTACTTGAGCAGTCCATGATTTGCCAACAGATTTCCTATGAGACGCAACTCATAATTTGCCCAAAGAGTGTGATTGAGAGGCAGCCAATCCATTGGAAAGTTGATTTATTGTTGACGAATTCGTTCGCGCCAACCTAGAATGGTGAATGGCTAAAGGCAGCAACCTTGAGTGGGCTGGTCCTCGAAGGATATTTCTAAGTTAACGACATACGGAGAAGAACGGAGAAGAGTGTATAAGAAGACTGAGTCGTAGATGAGCGTGCTGTATTGTCCAACGTAACCATTTGTTATCATTGACATGGCGGTAGCTGGACGTGACAGGCTTATACTGTCCAACATTACCGTTAGGCGCATAATGGAAGAGAAGGAGCTTCTATGACCCTTTCCTTTTAGGCAAATGTGTCCATTTGACATATTGCCCCAATACCTTCACAGATTAAGAAAGACAACTTGCCTGGTATTGAATTATTATGGACATTTTATCCTGCTTTCCTTTGAGTTGTCAATCTGCATTAGGACGTCCATGTTTGGGTCAAATTGAGGACCGTGTGGAGGATCTCAACAAAACCATCGGTGACCACAAGCATTAGAATTGCATCCAACATTGTTATCGCCCTGTTAAATGCGATAGTGCCTCATATTTTGTCTTGTTCACGAAATGGTTATGGGTATTTGCTGGTAAAATGAGTCTTCTCTGTACTGGCCATAATCATAATGTTTAGAAATATAGCACACCTTTATTGGTATTTAAGGGTTTGTGACTGAAGGAAATGAATTTGGAATTTGATGCAAAATAGCCGCTCTCACAAAAGCGTATATATTTGGTTGAAAGTCTATAAGTTACAGATTGCATCCTGAATGAGGAACAAAATAGAATAAAACAGGTGACACTTCTCATCATCATAATGCGGGAAGGGAGGGTCCTTGTAGAAATGGCTTAATGCGCTTGTAAGAACATTAAGTAATATCGTCCCGGACCGCCCCAGAGCTATATCATATGGACTGCAGATTTCATTATTGTGTTTATATCAGTCATAGTCGTGAATGTTGACGATAATGAGGAATACTAGATGCAATGTAATAGGAATCAGGTAAGCTCGATGCGGTAAATTATCAATAACTGTTCAGTATTATACAGGTCTACAAAGAACACGAAGACCTGCCCAAGAGTCGTGTGTAATTACATAAATCCAATTATTTCATGTAATATATTTACCATTGCAAAAACATCGTAAGTGTGAAACCAACACTGTTCGACATTTCCCTTCCTAGAAATGGTAAATTCAGAAGGGCGTTGGTCTATAACAAAAAAAAACGATTTACCGACTGATGTCAGACATATATAGAAGATGTTGTTACCTTTAAGCAAGATTTAAGAGACTTTAATCTCCTCTAGGATGCGATTGTAACGTTGCACATTTTAAAAATCTAAATTATACAAGAATTACATAAAAACTCCACTGCGAGGTTGGCAGACTCATTAATGCAACATTCCCTTGTCACAATTAATTTTGTGATAATGACAATGTAATTGATAAAGACAGTGTCGTTACATATTGTAAAATCATTGTTTAGATTAAATTGTTAATTTCACATTTCCGTTTACAGATTCACATTTTCCCGTTTAAAATTCTACGAGGCGTAACAAGTATGCAATATCAATTATTTTAGAAACACTTCTACTAGGGAAACTTTACATTTTCAAAGGGTAAACTTCATTTTGTTAGAAAATCTTTATATTTTATATTTTGTAGCTAACCATTTTACAGTTAGTCATCGATTAACAACAACAACTGATAGAATCTGGTAGCCGAAACGACAGCCACATGAAGTTTCTAAACAATTAAAGAGTTAAATAGATCCTCCACTATAATTTAGGGAGAAAAAATACTAGAGTAAAGACTGTGTTCATCAGTATTTCCATATTCCTGACTCTGTATAAAAATTAAACATATTAGTTATTATATAACAAGAGTTCACCGTTATATCGGTCTTACTAGCTCAGGTCTTACATGCCTTTGATGTTGTAAATTCTTTCGAATTAAGATTGCTACTACATAATAGTGTAGTCTTACCTTTATCATTATATCATAATAATATACGTGATTGTAGATCAATGTACCGCTTTTTACTAAATTCTTTTCCTGTTGGTTCATCCCTGTTCCCAAAATGTTAACTGTTTTGAATTGTTAAAGTAAGGATCAAAGTCATGGTGATATAATTCTTTAAATAAAGTCTGAAGTCTTTTTGTGGAATGGTTTGAATTTTGTCATGTAGCCTATTCCAAAATGTAGCGATTTTGTATAGATAAGACTTTTTGAAAGTTTCATTCTTAGGATGAGGGACTTCTTTCCCTTCGCTAGCCTTTTTAGGTTGACGCCTTTTCTATCTAGATATATATTTCGTTTAATGATCTACTATAAGCCCTTTCAAGGATATGTTTCTTCCTTCTTATTGCTAATGAGGAGGTATCTAATTCTACATGGATGTCTTTACTATTAGTGAGTTTTGGTCGTTTTAATATAATTTTGACACAAGAATTTTGTAGTGCTTGTAATTTCTGAAGGTAAATTTGCGGGGATGAATCATAAAAAAACGTCTCCATAGTCTATATGAGGAAGCATCATTGTTTTGTAGAGTAGAAGCATTGTTTTCTTATCACATTGTATAGTTTAGATAAGGCTTTTACCTTGACTCTGACCATATTTGACTTCTTTTCTAAGAATTTTTTGAAGTTAAGATTACTATCCAGTTCAATGCCTAGATATTTGTAATAACTCACCCTCTCAAGTTCCGACTTTTCAATAAAGTACCTACATACTACCGTATCTTTTGGATCTTTTGTATTTTGTATTTGTAAAAAATTACAATATACTGAATGTGAGGTGAACGTAGACCATTATTACCTGAATCAAGAAAATAAAAATAGGGAATAGAAAGGACCAGAAACGTCGAGGATGCCGAGAATGTAGCCAGAAACGCTATAAAGGCCAATCTAGATAGAATAGAGTGGGATTCCTCAGGTGAATCGACCATTAATCTATATACAATGTGGGTAGCTCTGAACAAGCTCTGACCATCAGAGGAAAGGTTCACACACTTGCACGCCTTTATGTAGGGACTAACGCAATTGACACGGACATCAGAGGACACGAGGGGAAATTAAAGGAGTTGGTGAAGCTGGTAATGCTTGCACTGACAGTGATAGATTCGCATAAAAATTGTTTGAAATGAAGTCAAGTCTACAGGAAGGTACAATATTGATTTTCTACTGATTTATATACCACTTTATCATGGTATACAATTATCCAATAATCTAAGAAGACAGAAAATCACAACCTGCCACCGTGATTGACTAACAGATATAAAAATAAACCTATATGTTCTGCCAAATAATTCTCCATAATTCTAAATGTCCATTGAGCAATATCAGTGAAGACTTTTCTATAATCCAATGTAAAAAGAAAATTCTAGTCAAAGAGACGGGATAAGTCAGCCGATCAGAAATAGACAAGAGCCGTAGATCTATGTTCTGAAATTTGAAACAAAACATTTTGATAAATATGTTTTGAATGTAGATTACTGCGAAATGAAAGAAATATGAATCGATTCCATCTGGCAAAGAGGAGCATTTTCTCGCATTGTGTCGCACCATAAGGCAAAATTTAAAGCAAGATTTGTCCGTCTGCCCTCTTGGTGATGGGGATAATGTTTACATGGGGTTCATGGTATACAAGGGCTATATACGGTCAACACTGCGTGATAGACAGTTGGTGTTTACATGCAGAATTTGCTGAATCGACCGGAGCAGTTAACAATCGACATGGACCCATTCACCTAGGTTCATGGTAAATGCGGAGAGTGATGCACTTAGTACTCTCAAGAGTTTTGTGTACGATTTCCCGTGGGATATTAACATACACTCTTTTCAAGCATCAAGTGGATGTTCAGTCACATCAAAAGGGATGTAGACAAACTTTGTTTACATGGGAGTAACATGAATGGTTCGATAAGAATTGTGTAATTGCTGGCTGGCCTAACAGTTCTTGTAAAATGAAACCAGTCATTATTTCCACAAATACTATTGATATCAATATTGACTCGGGAAGAGGGAAGAGATGATGGTGCAAAAGCAAACTTGCAGCAGATGCAATAGTGCTATTTTTACAATATATAAAAATGATGTGCATGCGTGAGAACTGATATACACATAATAATATTACAGGTGTTCTAATTACGACCAACAAAATCAGGTTTACTGAAATAAAATATAAAGTTATAAATACAATAAATAAAAGACATTAAGGTGGGGGAATTCAGTGGACACTTCCTATATATAGTGTGCACTTAGTCAGTACGTATTTTTTTTAAATAGTCGCTGATTTATTTGATTCAATCAGTCTATTCTAGAAATCTTGCGATCCCACTCAGTCTCTGCGATGTGTATCACACATGAAATTAATTAAATATTCAACTAACGCGGCTTTAGAAATGATATAGGCGCAGTGTTCTGTGAACTACCCTGGTGCCCGTGGGTTTCTATAACTTCCATCTATCATTCGATCAATGACCTATTCTATTATGTATAGAATATTGTTTGATGTACTTTAATCTAATGACTTACGCGTATAATATATGTTGGTGCAAATACAATAGGATGGCCTTTCGTTCTGTTGCTCCGTTTTCCCCAACACATAACGAAAGCGATAATAAACTTCCTTAACAATTAAGGACGGGCATGCCATCATTGAACATATACCTTTAAACGCATAATGTATAGTGTACATTTGCTGAGCTATCTCCTATAGCGTCCGTAAATTCTTAGCGAAAACCAGAGCAACGGAGCCCGGATCTTTTCACAATCAGGAATGTATCTGACAGTATCCATTATATATCCAGTAATTTACCCAAAACCTTTCATCGTCCAAATTGTCCTTGCTTTTCAATCTGCGTCCAATCATTTCTATATATCAATCTATAGTACTATGGCACCCAATACATTCCATTCAATTGCATCTCTGTGATTAAGTGACTTGAACCCTTTTGAAAGGGATAACCATCGTTTTCTTTTGAAATACATAAATGTGTAGAAATCCATAGCTATCTTTCACACTAGAACGAACAGTCGGAGTCAAGCTAAAATAGCTGTTCCAAAGGCCGACTGACAATACCCGCCTCCGCATCATTTTCTAACCAGCCAGCAGTTTCCACTTAGGACAGCCGCTAGTTTTCTGTCCAATACTTAAAGTGTAGGAGAACTTGAAATGGCGACGTGTAAGAGATGATGCATCCTTGAAAGGCTTTTCAGCTGAGCTTTAAGGTACAGTCGTACATTGGTTGTTGTCAGAGGGGATTTGTATTCAAAGACGAAAGTATCATAGAAAGGGTATACAGATACTGACTGGTGAAAGCACGACCGCTCTGGCTGCAGACATTTTTTAGTGTAATCAATTTTGTATTGGTCATTTTATGTGTAATCTGTTTGATAAGGCGACGATATCTGACTGATTATAGCCTCTCTCTATATTATATGCGCTCTACAATTCGGAGATGCTATCCATATAATATATTTATGGACATCATTGTCCCATTCCTCCTATTCTTCCCTTCTACTGTTATGTATGTTCCTGACTATACTGCCTCTGTGACACCTTACGTCGAACCTTCTGCTCGCCACCTCCTTCAAAATAGTGTTTTATAGTACAACTGGAAGCACAGTGGGGAATGCGCATTGATTCCACTTGGTTCATAGAATTGATGTATACAGGAGGAAGACCTACGCTTAGCCAGCCACCTGCACGTCATATACAATAATCAAACGTTGCACAATTACTACCTCAGACAAAAATCTTCGATTCCAGTTGACACCTTTACTATAATTGCTTTTGACATTCGAGGGTCTTGGCATGAATGTTTACTTCCCTATAATTAAAAGTGTGTCCTATCTATATTAAATTTTTCCTCATTCTCCAGTGGGAGAAAGGAGAAACACATAACATAAGTAATTATTTCCCCTCGGAGTCTCCTTTTCTCTATCATTGTACATCCTGAGTATACATAAGAGACAGCATATATAAGTCATACTAATGAACTAAGTACTGTACAAAAGCATTTCCTCAGCAGCCACTCTTCTTCTTAGGGAACCTTTCATGAATATCTAAAGAGGCACGACGTTGTCTCTGATTTATTTACCGCTCATCAGACCATGAACATACATTCAGTGGGACATCTGCTCTTTGACTGGTAACAACTTGTCCTAGCGCCTTTAGGGAATGGACGACAGAAGCAGGATGGTACAACGAATAAAGACCTTCCTTTATTATGAACAAAACTGTTCTTGCCTGTATACAAACAATGCAATAAAACATTATATATTGATACCGGTATAAATGAAAGCATTTCTACCAAGACGAGATGATACTTGTTACATTCATTTCATCAGTATGCAGGCATAAATGTTAATATGTTATCGTCAGTGAATACATTTGCTAATGTTTTTTTCGTAATTATTTTAGACCAGCTGCTTCGCCTTCTAAATTGAGCCTTGATGAAATATAATGAGAAATATACTGCAGAGGCTCCGCACTCCAGAGCATTGTGGCATTGTTGATCATCGATGGTAAAATATCAGTGTTATGGTTCGAAATAGCAGACACATGAAGACCTTTAACGCTTTAAAGGCAGAGGTGTCTATGGTGTATTTCCAGTATTCCCATAGGAGAATACGGCTATTTAACATATAAACAGTCTATTCATTGCCCATGATATTATTCGCGGTTTGATAATAACGGACCACTTAATACATTGCAATCTTCATACATCAATCATTTATATTTGTACCTACTATACCTGGTTGATATATGAAAAACGCTAATGCTGACTATAAAATCCATGCAGTGCCGTACTGAATACTCGTTGGTGCCAAATGGAAAAATGTGTTGTATAGTGATTATCCTCCAAGTGATCTTACATATTTTATCATTGATGTACTCATAGTGATTCCGTCCTCCTATCCATTGGGTAATTACAGCCAGGGGAGCCTTGAGTATTAGTTAAAACTCTATATTCTGCTATATTCTGCTTCGTAATTTGAAATAACTTATTGATTCTTGGAACTTTATCATACTGTTATGAATCATGCAAAGAGAGAGGTATAAAATAGTTCAGTCCAGTTAACAAATAACCTTTATGATAATACCTATGACTTTATTTGCTCTGGGTTTTTTTCATGCACCTTTTTAAATCTAGATCTAAAAGATTTGTTTGTAAATGGAAATGCGCTCAACAATGGTTAAATAAAAAAAGTCGGAAATTAAAGTATTTATATGCAGCACTGAAATCTCTCACTCCTTCTCTCTCATATATATATATTGTACATATGGTATAGCTACAACCCTACCGAGACCCCACTATAGGATCACTAAATATGGCTGCATGTAAGTAAAGAGAAGCCTTTATGATTGAGTGATCGAGAGGGCCAACAGCCGGACATCTGAGCAAGTATAGTAAGACTCCTGATAAATGTTCCCTCTGAAAGGCAATGCCAAGGTATATGTGCAGTATAAAGTATACTTCTTTGGATTTGGATTTGGCCAAAGCTTCTCGGATATATAAATGGATACGGGAATATGTTGTATTGCTATAGATTCGAGCAATGTTCCCTCCCTCTGCTTGCCATATATGGGAGACACCCACAGATGCCGAGGGTGTAGCATCAGCCCCAACTGTACATATAAAATACTTCGTTATTACTGATGAAAAGACACTATGTGTAGTGTGTAGAGTGCTTGGATAAGATTAAAATGTGGTGCATAATCAAAATAATAACATCGGTAGTTTTGGAATTATCAAAGAGCAAATCGGTGCTATCAAGATGTTCCCCATTGACTGAACCATGGGATAATGTTTACCGATTGCATCAGCAGTTAATGTGATTGACATGACTTATCTGACATCGGAAATCGGTTGGTGTGGGAGGCTCTCAAGGTCTTTCTTGGCTCCTTTCCAGTAACTGGAGGCCAGTGTCTCTAGATATGATTTACCAGTATTATTTCATATCCACTTTGGGAAACTCACTTAGCTAATACCCTTTTTACCTATATTACATCTAACGAGTACTATAAAGCTACAACCTATGTCGTGGTTGTTGAAATTTAACCCATGAGCAACGTGATCCAGCATAGCAACTGAAGATTCTATTTAGTTACTGATAAAATCGTTGCAATTATTCTTGCACGTTTTGCAATTTGGGGAATAATTACTGTAAGTATTTAATAATTGTTGCGATCATTGTTATGGATTGCATGCACTAGCAATTTCGGGGATAATTACTGTAAATGTTTATATTATTAACACTGAACATGTTAACGACATATTGTTCTTGGAAGTATTATATCCAGTTAAGATGCTAATAGTTTGATTAAATTAGTCAACAGCGTCTCATAATATATATATATAATTCTAAATACAAAACATACAGACCAGCTCACCAGAGCATTGCAGGATATATATATATATACAGTGGCACAATCCCCAAGCAATTACAAACCTGTTTTATGCAGTTATAAGATGCTCTCGCAAGGGTAAGATCTATAGATAATCAGAATTGAAGGGGAAGCTAAATGCAGCCGTGTAAATAGTTAGTCAACAATGAGATGGGAGAAGTGGGCTGACAGTGGCAAGTGTGGGTTCAAAGGCTAAGGCGTGCCCGGATTGTGGAATGGTCTCATAGTTACATTATATATACACAACGCAGTATGACTGATATGGCAGAGATCTAGCTCACTATACCAATCTTTCCCCTGCAAAAAAGAACAATAGCAAAGCATTATACCCTTGCTATTTCTGTTGACTCTGCATCTATCGTTGTTATGGATTCATTACAATCAATTGGTCCTCAATAGCAAAACGTACATCTATGTTCTTGGGTTTATAGTTATACTCCTATTTTCTATTTCTCCACATTCGCTTTATCATTCGGGGAATCTGTTACATTGCATTCCAACGCCCTTTTAATGAGCTCATGAAGTGACGAGAAATAAAAATACTCATATGTCTATGTTATTCCCCAACATGTTCAAATTTAATTTAAATATTACAGAAGTAACTACCAGCAACATAATTTTAAAGTAAAACACTGGGTTGGAACAATTGCTGGTCATACAGCTCAAGTATGGTTAATAACTGGTATCTTTCATTATATAAGGCATTTCTGTGCAATGGTATTGCCAGAATTAATCAAGTAAATTCTGTCCCGCTCTCCCCAAAGCTAGTTCTAGGTGCTTCCATATTGCTAGATGTATGACACTAAAATGGGCTGGCTAACTACCGTTCTGCTGGTCAGTCAGTGGTCACGGTCTACTTACTGTTACAGTAAACAGTGCCCACTCTAGGGTATGTATGGAAAGCCATTTATAAACACATGACTGATCCGATCCTCCCTAATAAACAAACATACTCCCAAATATACCTGCGAGGTAGTTATTACATGTATATAATAATGATAGGACCTTATGATATAATATATGGGTAGCTCAGCTCTAAAGGTAGTAAAAATCTTTCAATATAGGATATATTAATGAACCCAACTTATATATTATTATAATGTATATAAATAGCTTTCCATAGTAATGCATGCAATGCTGCCAACCTGACTAGTCAACAACAAGTTGGTAGTAATCAGGAATGAGGAGGAGGAAGTTTATTCTTTGCACCTTCCTTTATCCTTCCATTGAAAATGTAATAGAAGAGATCCATGGGGTCTTCTCATTCCTCATTAGTTCTAGTGTAATATCCATGGGCCTCACAGTCAGGCTTTGTTGGAAAGAAGTGATTTGAGTGTACCAAAATAGTAGCATACAGTACAGCAGCCAGTATACAATAACACTACCTACAGAATGACGGAAGTTAGCTGCGCTTCGCTGACATCATTCTCACATAGGACTCTGGGAATATGGTAGTGGTCAGCATTCCGGATAATAGCCAGTTAGAACACAAACAATTACTCCCCAGTGTCTTATGAATAAGTGAATTACATAAAACAATGTACAGAACATCATATTATAGTTTTTCCCACCGTCTGAAAACGCATTATACTCAGTCCAGTGTTCCCCTTTAAAGAAGACCTTAATGGGTACAATAAATCACGGTTGGGGATTTGATTGCATTGCGGTCCAACACCCCTAATTTGTACTAATGGTTTTACATCATGTATAGATTGCTAAATGAAATTTGCCACTTTACAAATTCCACGATTTGCAGGTGAGGTGAGGTGAAAGATTGAAGGGATGAACTAGTTCGGCCTCATTAGCATATGCATGTAATGAGGAACCAATTGATCAATAATCATAGTAATTTCACTTTATATTATTGACATTTACTGATCATAGTAATCAAAAATATTATCAGAGAAGTGACCGGAGACAACAATAAAAGTGTCAATTGTCAAAATGTTGTTAACGCCCATATAGGATAAGCACTGCAAACATAAATATGCTCTCTCTCCATCACCCCAGCAAAGGCTGAAAGCTTTGGTGGCCATAATTGGACAGAGTTGGCATTATATCTTTTTTTTTTTTTTTTTTTTTTATTGTATTAAAGGCCAATTACATAATATTTATCCGAACATTTGAGGTCAGAAATTTTCAGAAATTTTGTGGTGATCAAATAATAGTGATTACGTTTTCTTCCAATGCTAGGCCTATGGCCGTAACGTTACTTCCTGTCCCGGAAGTGGTAGAGGTGCGTGCCTTATTCAGCATGGCGGCCATGACACTTACACGCCCTATTTTCATCACCCTTTCTAGGTTATGACATTAAGGGCGTTAGAATGTGGCACAAATAATATGTATATGTTGCCCTTGATTTTGGATGCCTTGGTCACCGATTTCCTTATATTTGTGGTCCCAATTTTTGCTGTGGACATGTACATATAGTCGATGGTATAAAGGATTATCAGTTTAAATGAATTTCAAAGCTGACCCGGAAATAGTCCCTGTGCAGGCTTATTTATTTCGTGTTAGCCTACCAGTTATCATAAAACAAATTCGTTTTTTTTTTTACATTTATATGATATTATGTTTTTATCAATACACTTTACAGCAAAGATATACTGATTCATAAATAATCTCATCAGTATCAAATTCTGACGAAGACCATCACTTTTTAAGGCCTCCGACCGATCAATTTCTCATTCAATAATCAATCTTATCACACCATACTATACATTATAACCAGTAACAATTGAAAATCCGAGCATCAACTACACAGAACAATCTCTCAAGATACCACCAGTTTGCAATTATCATAATACAGTCAGCAATCCATCTTTTGGAGCATTGTAGTATCTTTTAATGACCTAAACAATCGGTAGGCAACAGCTCGGGATGTGTCTTTATCTTGTGTGTAGGATACGAGGATCACTTTAGTACTTCTTTCCTATATTATCAGATTATCAAGACTAAATTCTTCCAGTGATAGGAAAGATCTCAGAGACCAAAACCTTGATGGATTGGATTCCAGAAATCCCTGCAGACACATTTCGAAAGAATTGCTAAAATACAACTCAGATTCAGGGATACGTTTCAGAACTGTCCAACTTTCTTTGCTAGAGGAAATCTCAGATAGAGAGAAGGAATCCTTCACATTATATCAGAGGAGAAAGCTTGGTGGGCGGTAGCATCCTTGGCTGATAGCAAAATTAAAACCAGGCAATACATCACTTCGGCATTGTTTTGCTCCCATGCAACGGTCCGACTCGTCGCGATTTCCTTCCTTTCCTCCGTCTTCCTTCTTTCTTATGAAAATGTAATCATTCAACCATCTACTGTAAATCAAAAAGTCTACGCCACAATATTCTACAGTTAGGGCTTTGGGCACAGGAGTTAAGTATGTAACTGTGGAATCAACGTTGCATTTGTCAAAGGTGGAAATTATTAACTGTCAGTCCAAAATAATATAAATGATCTGAGGTTCTTTACCGTGTGAAGTACAACACACAAACGAAGACAAATTCGATTTACAGAGCATGACATGCATGGTATAGGTATTTGTCGAATTATATAACTTGTCATGATTATTTCTTAATTAACAATTATGGAAAACTATTATTTGGTTAGGCTGAGCGTTTTATCGTTTATTTCGAGGCCCCATGGAAATTCCCTTCGTATCTCAACCTACTCAGACTGAGATTTAAAATATTTCCGTGGTCATGGAAAAGATTCTCATTTTCATAAAATGTCTCTATCTGACTCAGAGAACCAATGCTAGATCATAAACATCGTAGAACTATTGTAACTATTGTTTTTTTTGTTTTTTTTCATTTAAGGCCAGTTTACATTAAGTTGAATACAAAGGTATATGAAAAAACGCAAATGTACCCTACCCGGGTGTCATCGTGCATTGCCTTGTGACCATACATGGGACGCACCAAGTTATGTTGTGAAAAGTGACATAAAATGAGAAGAAATCTAAGAAATAAAATAATATCATCATATATATGTTGTCTTGCTCTGTTCACCTTATATTTCGATCGATTTATTTTCTGGTGAGGTAGGAGCATCACAATTTATAGTTCCTACGGTTATGAACAGGACTGTATTGTCACAGTTTATACATATTTCCAACGTGGCCAATTATTTGACTCAAAGAGAGGAAAAAGATATAATATAAGAGAGACAAATATAATATAAAAACATCAAAATCTTCAAGTAACTATTATAACTTTCGTAACGCAGATATTTCCCCGGGTTCTGAACAAGGCTTTGGCCACAAACTAATGAGAAATTGGTAAGGTAAAATGTTCAGAGTTGTACAGGACGAGATATTTTAATACCTTTGTGATGAATGGTGGTTAAAGCGGACCGGCCACTGTAGACAAAATCATAGGCGATGCGTTGGCGATGAGCTAGACGATGAGAATTTTGTGAAATGTAAAGCGGTCCGGCCACCGATAAGCCTCTTTATCGACATGCATCACCAGCAATTACATCGACTTTCCATCATCTTTACATCGACTTGTTTTTGTTGACAGTGGCAGGACTGCTTTAAAAGGTCCGGCCACAGGTAGTCAATGAGATTTTTGTGAAATTTATTGCATCGTCTTTGCATCGACTTGTCATCGCTATGCCTTCGGCAATAGCCAGCGATGACTGGCGATGAGTGAGCGATGTAAAAATTGCATCGGTAAGGGTGCGGATGAACATCAAACATGTTTGATATTTCCCGTCGATGTAATTTTGCATCGGTGCATTGTCAATGGAGGTAACGGCCGTGGCGATGTGTTGGCGATGTCTAGTTGATGAGATTCCATATATGTAAAAGCATGAAAATGAATTACATAGTTGCCAAACTTTTTTCCATTGTCAATGCCAAGACGATGCAGCCACCGATAACCCTCCTCATCATGGCAATGCATTGGCAATGTCTAGTTGATGAGATTGTATATATGTAAAAGCATGAAAATTGGTTCTATAGTTGCCGATCTTTTTCCCCATGTCGATGCAAAGACGATGCAGTCGCCGATAGCCCTCCTCATTGCCGGCAATTACATCGTCTTTGCATCATTTTGCATCGACACCGTTTTGTCGACAGTAGCCAGAACTATACGGTTAATAAATCCTTTTTATTTCCAAATTGTTTGGTGGCATCTGTAACGTTAGTCCTTCCTGCCCATTATATATTTGGCTATATCCATACCATAAATGGTACCACTACACACGTGTATAGTACCGCTGATAAGCCATTCATTTGCTTTACATACGTTTATTCCCCAAGCTGTGCATAACATGGAAATGACTATTGTTAGATCTGACAGGTCATGCGATTGCCTATTGTATACAATTCATAAATCTCCATAAAAACAAAAGTAATACCCGGATCCCTCCTCAGTAGCTGTCCCTCAGGCCCAGTTGAATATCAGCATAATAGGTCAGGGCAGATAAAATAAAATTGGCTCAGCATTTCCAGGGCACCACAATAGGGACTATAAAATTTTAGTTCCCGTAAATCTAAGGTGCGTTACCTACCAGCCTTGCCAATTAATTGACAAATGTTTTGATTCCAATGGTTCATTCCATATAGCTCGACATCGCGTGTCTCCCCATATCAAAATCATGATCATCTGAAACTAAGCAAATCATTCCATCCTTCAAACCAAGCATGCTTCTATTCCAGCCCCTAACCTCCCAGTCAGTTCCCTGTATTGGGCCCCTAGTCAGACAAATATATAGCTTATTTTTATAGTTAAGACTTGACCAAACATAGTTATCCACGTTGCGGCTGATAGGCGAACAACTAGTATGGAGAACCCACTATTCTTATTCATTCCTATAGCCTGATAACCTTCAACTCAGACCCAAAATAATCAAGCTGCAAAAGTAATTTAAGTAAGATGGATTATCGCAATAGCACAGACTCATAACATCTTATGAACGATAACTGTATAACTATCATTATGAAGTGCATTTTGCATGGCTAGTTCTCGAACATAGATGAAGTATGGCAAGGCAAGAATTATGACAAGACAACAATGTTGTAATTGTTATTGTATTTCCCATACAGCGCCGGCCTGTACAAAGGATGACAAATTATCCTCTTTAATATTGTCGTTTTGATCATATGAGAAAGAATGAAATTAATTCTCTTTTTCTCATCTCCAAAGAGGACCATATTGGTGGGCGCCCTTGAGCAAAATACCTTTTATTCTCCCCACAGCAATTGCAGACCAGTGCAACTGACTGCTGGGATTTCCTAGTATGTCACCGCATATTCCAACTCCAATTAAACCCAGGGATATTGGAAGTGCCTTTTGAACCTCGATATAGCCCATTCAGAAACCATTTCTATAGGTTGCCTGCTGGAATGTTTGCGATGAGGATGGCGTTTTGAAATTTTGTTGTTATCGGCTACTTTCCCTGAGCCCAAACTTAAATTGCAGTATAAAATGTGCTGGAAAAGCTGGAACGAAACAATCATCAGATTGCTCTTTAGTGGTTAGGTATGAAAGACCTACTCCCTGTCATAAGCAGTTAAAGTTAAAGATGGACATAAAGGTCTTATAGTAATATGTCAGTTGTCTCATTTGATGATCCAAGACCTAATCTAAAGAAATAGTCAGGGAAACAGGCCTGAGAAGGGGTTCCCTTGCCCTTCCTTCGTGAAGATTTGGTAGCGATGGAAGTTAATAAAAGGTCCTTTCTAATGAAGAGTTAAGCACGTTTCTTGTTTACTAACGCGAAAGGTAAATCTAGGAGCTGTGGTGTAAAGTCTATACACGACTACAACTCGTAAATGCTCCCTAGGGCAGACAGGTCCTAAAGTTGATAGGCCTTCCTTATTTCCTGGTAGGAATCTTGACAATTTGTCTTCATTTGTCTAACGGGTGTTTGCTAACAAGCCTACGCTTACATACGAGACCTCAACATTTTTTTAAAACTTTGAAAGCGGCTTCATGTGAGCTTCATGAAAGTATTTTCTCTGTCATGAAACAATTCATATCTATTCGATATTTAAGCATCTTGCTGTTTTAAATTATGATACCAAGATCCGATGGAGATAACCATTCTGCTTATTTAATCGGGCTAAATAGAAAGGAATCATATCTGGCATTGGTAGCCTGCGTTGAAGAATTGTATTTCGCGAGGTCGTTCAGTATAGAAAGTCCCAATTCTCTTCAGAACTACGTACATTGTCTTGAACTCACATTGATTGACGATTTCAGTTACCCACAGTTTGGCAATCGATCATGGACAAGTGGATTAACTCCCCATTAATCAACCAGCATCATTTACCACAGCTTTGTAGATAGGTTGTCGAATAACAACTATTCCCTCTCATATCAGACGATTGTCTGTGAGCCTAGGATAGGGTTCATTTGTTGTGGTTACATTGGCCTGTGTTTACACTGCACCTTTAGATTGTCTGGGGAGTATTTTTTCTCTGCTATTCTCATTCTGTTATCTTAGGTCATATTTCCTCTACCTTCTCACTGACTCATCACCGAGACTGACTACCATGCACCGTAGTTACTTCACGTGTCAAAAATGGTCGCTTGCTTTCATATCTATATATTTCAAATCTTGATATATATATATAATATACTAGATAAATACAAAAAACAAATACAACATTTCAATTGTATTCAATCAAACTGCATTTTTAGTAGTAGCATACGGTTATCATCGAGTGTTGTAGAGAAGTACAATTCTAAAGAAAGTTCAAATTCAGTTGGTGTTTCTGTTGAATATGACACGTTTTAAAATGATGCTATACAAAATTAATGGAAACTACTTCCAATCTAAAACCGGACAAATCTTTGAAGGAAACCATAACCATATGCATATTATTTTAGAATGGCATTCGTGATCTATTTTAGGCAAGGCCTGAACAGATTGCCAATTTGATATTGTCCCGTAGCCTACATATCCACTAATGTAATTGTTGCAGGAGAGTGTGATGGGCCTTGCTATCAAACCGCCACCCCCACACAGACACTTCCCCCAAAAGGTTCGGACAATAGAATGAGACCGCTGATGGGTGGGATTTGCCCGATTTATAGTGTAAATATCCGAAAGTCATTCCCTGATCATTGCCCTTGAACACATTAGCAACAAGCAGCGTGAATCACCAGTCAGAATAAGTATCTAGTGTTAGATCCCACACCTTGTAATGGGAAATGTTAAAGGATCTGTGATTATTATGAATACATATTTATTTCAAAGGTAATCATTTGAACATTTATAAATAGAGTTGTGTTTGGCTATATTACATTCAACGGTATTCATCAATATTCCAAAAGCAGACGGTATGTTTTCTGCTGGAAAGAAAACTCTAGACACTAGAAGCAACTTAAATAGTGAAATGGTTTTGGGCATAATATTCGGTCATATTTATGCACTCACTGTTTCCACTCCCTTGGCATTTTAAATGGGCAACATCTTGTTAGGGCTTCATGACATTATTGGTAGAAGAGTCGAGGATAGCGTGGTATAACCAATAGCAACATGGATCCTGTGATAGCCTTAATGACATTTTATTTAGCACCAGGACTGGGAATAGTGAGAATCAAGCTTAATCGAAAAGCAGCTGGTTCGTAATTAAACCTACTGGTAATCCCAATGAGTTCATCCTAACCTGAAAGGCCCGAGTGTTATGTTTATCCTAGACGGGAATGCTTTTCTCTAGCTAAAAAGGACCATCTTCTTTCAGGAATAAAGCATATTTATGTTTAACTTGGGTTTAAAGATTCACAGACGTAAAGTAATATAGAAATTCAGAAATCTATTGAATAAGCGCCTCAGTCTAGGTTGGTGTCCTCTTTATAAACTGTAATATGTAATGTATCTCATAGAACTTACATTACACGTGTGCTTCACATGTCCGTAGATGGTGGCCGACAGTTACCTCAGGTCAATCTAGGCAAAAAACCTGAGAATCTACATTCCTTTTTGCAACCTAGATACATGAATATGCTGCAACAATTGCATTGCCGTCGGCCATATGCCATCTGCATATTAACTATTACTTAGATATGGTCGATATGATATTTTAATTTTCGATTTGTAAATTCAAGAGAGAAATACAAGATTTAGCAATCTGCATTCGCAGGTCTTCCTAGCAGGTCTTCCTCCTTTTACTGCAATGATGTACATGAAGATGATTTGGTTGTCCTGGGATGTAGCATGCGATTTATGATAAAATAATGCCCCCCCCCCCATTGTATGTCTAGTATTGAACTGCAAGAACTGTGCAGCATGTCTACCTCAATCACTCGTATCTGGTCAACTACAGCCTACTACACTGCATGCTTAGAAGCTTTGACATTGCTCAAAAGTCATCGTTGCCATTGGTGACACATGACCCCAATATTGCATGTTATCTTCTCTTCATATTTAATGTGTGTATGTAAACATATCAACATTACATATAGATATATTATATATGCAATTGTCTCCGACCTAACGGGTCGGTAACTTTTAGGGCTATTTCTCCAAAGGTAGAATACATTTCAATTTTAATTGGAAAAGCATTAGAATAGTCTGGTTCATAGTTCTTCTTTGGAATAATCCTAGCAAATATTACAAATATCTTTACATAATATAAACCTTTCATTTCATTTACATTTTACAAGTTCTTTTAAAATTCTATCCTTGCTATTTTTTTAATTGTACTTAGCTTAAAGGTTTTTGCAGCTCAATACCGGTCTCCGAATGACCGGTTTGAAGTACATTAGGCTATTTCATTTTAAACCAACGTCAGAATTCCCCGCTGTTTGTATCTGAGTAGGTCATCTTTCACCAGTGGAGGAAAAGTAAAGTTATTTTATATATGATTTCAGTAGTATACTCTCGGGAAATGGTCGCCTGTAGTATATTTCAAGTACTGAAGGTGTTAGTACGATTTAACTTGAAATGGTAATAATGATGATAAAAATAAGGAACCGCGATATTACCAATGAATTTTCTTCTGTTTAGGATTGTTTGTCTTTCAGATTTATAGTTACTAGGCATAACCATGCTGAAAATGATTTAAATCCCAGGCTTGCCTTTAATAGCCAAACGTTGTCACTCGGCTCTCTAATGAATAAGCGTATCTGCGTGAATATGCAAGTTTCTGTTCTGGGTGGTAAGCTAAAGCTTATCTGCCTAGGGCTAATGCTATACAAGTGTATACCGGTGGAAGAACTGGTCGGAGATCTCATTCGAACCGAGATGACTAGAAATGTCTTTTTTTATGGTGCCCTATAAATATTCAATATTTAAATTGCCACAACCAAGGCTCTCACAACACGACTGTTTCTTTCCAAGGCTTAGAGACCGATTCACAAACTAATTCTACATCGGAATGAAATGGTGTCCTCTATTTGGTCATTCGTGATTCAACCCAGGGCACCTTTTTAGAAAGAAGTCCTCTTTTCATCTTTCTCTTATAAGCACATGCATCAACTCATGGTCCTTTCGGTATCGTTTTATTAGACTTAACATTCACAATTTCAGGGCCTAATTCTCTGCATGGTCAGTACCTGTTTGAATGTTACACCTGCTCAATATCTTGAGCGAGGACTGCTAATTCTGTTTAATGTTGCAATGCGATTATCAAGGAACCATATGCTTTCGTTCTATGAATTGCATTCCAATAGCCTGTCCAATTAGATGATTTAATTAATAGCCTGGAAAATTAGATGAAAATTCGTCGATGGTGAATGAAGGTGACATTGATGCTATGTCCTATACAGTCTATAGGGACCAATTAAGAGCCCAGGACAATTTGGTCCCCATATATCTACGTATAACTAATATCGCTGGCACGTTGAAAGCCAGCAGAAAGTTAAAAATATTGATTAAGCAGAAGAACCTTATATTTAATGACGCCATAGAAAATAACAACTGAGACACCTGCATGGAGACTTGCTAGAAATCTAAGGAAAAGGGTATTAGCCACAACACTGAAACTTAAAAAGTACGAAATTAAAAAGAACCTGGAAAATAATAAAAACAGTCCCAAAGAATCCTCTTGATACCCACAAATTATATAAGATACTCCCACTTGCTAAAAGGTGAGAAATAAGGTTGTTGTATACTAGTTACAATTATGACACAAAGAAAGCGTTACTAAGTAGATCTAGTTTAGGACGCTTGCACAGGTTCTGGAATAGCATTGGTCAGGACATACACACTATTGACGAGGCAAACAGGTTTAAATTAATCTTCAAAAAGCGGTATTTTTTTTAAAAGAAATTTCATTGAGCTGATTTCAATGCTTTACATGGATAATCTCACAGACTCAAGGGGAAAAGTTGTATATAATTTTCAAATATTATTAGATCTTTCTTGATTTGTTTTACCTTTAATTTAACTTTTTTAATATAATCATATTTCTCCGACACGTAACATATTTTGTTGCCGGTTTCACTTACATGACCAAATCGGACTATATACATAGATAACATTTTTTCAGTTTTTCATTATGGACAACCTCTCCTCTGTACAAGATATAAATTATTTTTGGCTATACGGTTCTGTACGAGTGGATAAAAACAACATGGTTTCTGAGATATTAGACTTTTTTCTTCAACTTTTTACATCATGTAAATTACTTGATGAATTTAACTTAAATGCTTATATCTAGCTAAAGTGAAACCGCCTTATATATGTACAAAAAACATGATATTGCCTGTAGAATAAGGTACCTGCATTACTGGAAAATGATGACAATAAACCCGTAATATGAAACTATGTGTTTGTGCATGGCGCTGGAATCATCAAGAAGTTTTTCAGAGACGACCATTTCAAGCTTTTCTGTGCCACATTAAGAGTATTCCACGATCGTGGACCCATATACATTGGACTGTTTCGTAATTTGACAGTTTTAGGCTGCGGTATGGTCATATTTATCCCTTCCGCTAACCTAGTTACCCTTGGCATATCCTGTATATAGGCTTCAAGGTCCTTTAAGTTGAACATTAGAACTACTAATTGTATGTATCTCCTTTTTCAACGGTCTGGAAATTATACAAACAATACGACTAATACAACTTAATACAACTTCACTAAATTCTCAGTGTGATTATTGTTCTTATGTATACATTGAAAACCGTAAAAAAAACGTACTTCATATAAGAAGCTGTATTTGCATTATTACTGCTATTCATTAGTAATAATGTGAGTGATAGAAGAAGGTAAAGAATAAGTAGAAACCTATAAAGAATAGAGTGTTTTCTTTTGTCAGTATTGATGTTTATATAATATAGTCTGTCGTGGGAGGCATTTAAGCATAGATATATATTTTGAACGATTATATTATATGAACGATTAATAATAATAACATGAAGGAGAGGTTTGGCGAACATAGAATATTTATTCCACCATAATAAAGACATAAAGTTCAAAATTTCCAATGTTGACACATGCAAATAGGTCTGATCGACCCGAGCGTGGAAGAAGGTGTGGCAGTTATACAAAATGTTCTAACTTTCCTGCGCTCCTATTGGTCGAGCCTGTCACGTGGTTGACGACCGTACACAAACAACAAGTGGGCGGTGCCTCGTCACAGCTATATGTCGGCAAGGTCTTGCCTATACATAGTCTGTCGTGGGAGGCATTTAAGCATAGATATATATTTTGAACGATTATATTATATGAACGATTAATAATAATAACATGAAGGAGAGGTTTGGCGAACATAGAATATTTATTCCACCAAAAAACACGCCAAACCCACCGAAATAAGTTATTATAATTTAGACGACGTCTGAGCATCAATAGTTAACATTCGTAAATGTGAAGGAGTTAAATACTGGAATACTACAGATGATTTCCAATTACCTCTCGATTTAATATCAAGAATTGAGGCTCCTGAAGCAGCCATAAAGCTAGCCCCACCTCTACGAAGGGCATGGGAGGAGAAATTACCCTTGAGGCCTGCTCTAATAATCAAATGATTAAAAACAGACATGAATCTATCATAAGTAACAGGAGGGCAAGCAGGGCATGAGAAGAGAGGGGCATTCAAGGGAGATTTATGTGAGAAATATAATTTCCTCAGCCAACGTACAGCACATAAGGCTCTACAGCTAGTATTAGCAATAGGAATGATAAAGGGAATATTAGAAGTCTTTGAAGACAAAACCTTTACTTCCAAGCCCCAATCATAAAATTCGATATGGGATCTGAGTAGAGTGTGCTTAGAAATAGTAACATGAGAAACCCTTAGCAAGGATCTAAACATTAGAACAATAGCAGACCATACTACTATCTCCAAGGGGGAGGATCTATCTAACACCAAATACATTCGTTTTAAATGGTTGGGTAAGAGAGGATCAGAGGGAGATGGGGCCGACCCCGGAATTTTAAAAATACCCTGAATCACTGATTTAATAGCAGGACTAGACAGGGACACAGTCGGTAGACCCAACATCTTAAGGTGAAAAATAACACCACATAGATAAGATACTACTGAAGATGCTTTCATAAATGTAGATAAATAGGCAGCGTACATACAAATTTTTTCCTCAGTAACAGGCAATGATAGGATATCAATGGATGACATGAAGTCTTGGTAAAATCTCCATTGATGCTGCCTTTGCTTTAGGGTAGAAGGGGACACAGAAGATTGACGAAGGTACAATACTCTACTTTTCCACACTTGTATTCCTAAAATCAGAGAAAATACGAGAAGCACAACATAAGTGGGCAGCTCCAAGTATAACATTAGCTTCCTTGTAGGTGGCTGGGTAAGGAAGCCTGGAAATAGTGTCAGCCACAATATTACTCTTGGTGTTAATATACACTGGGACCAAGTGAATATCATATATAAAACAGACCCAAAAAATCTCATACATGAGTTCCATACATATAGGGCTCCTACTGCAGCCATTTCTGATCATATGTATAACCTGGGTATTATCTATAAGGCAGGTAACATCATACCCCCTAAGACTATCACACCAACGCTTCAACCCAATTAATACTGGGAATATTTCTAAGACATTGATGCTATCTTCACTATCCAAAAATTCAGAAGTTGGGCCTAAATGGGTACATTCGGTGTCAACAAAAGGGTTTTCTACCCCTCTCCAGGTCCCACCAACCCAATCCTGATCAAGGACAGCACCATACCCTCTTTTGGAGGAATCTGTAATAAGGGGGTGGGGAAAGCCAGGTCTATCCAAATGGCGAATTCCATTAAAAATACTGGAAAAAGCCCTCCACCAGTCTAAATCTTTCTTGAAACCATCGTCAATAGCTAGAGATTTTACTTTTCTATCCAACATATTTTTGTACAAATCGAAAAATCGACGACAAAAAGTCCTACCTCCAGGGTAGACAGTTGCACAATGTGCCATATAACCATTCATTCTTTCTAAATCTTTTTTAGAAATATATGTGAATTTGCTAACTTTGTGTATTAAGTCCCTAAGCTTAGCCAGTTTACCAGGAGGAAGAGATAGGGTCATATCATCAGCATTGATCTCTATGCCCAGAAATACACACTCACGAGCAGGGGGAGAAACCTTTTTCCATGCTATATAAAATCCAAGGTATCTAAGCAAGCTAATTACTAGATTCTGACGAGCAACACAACCTTCATATGAGTAGTAATTGATGAAAAAGTCATCCAAATAATTTACCACTGTAATTCCATATAAGGATTTGCATACATCTGCAATAAAATTAGATATTTCGTCGAAATAGCAAGGCCCAGTTCTAAGACCAAAACACAACCTGTTGTCACAAAAATATCTCTCCACACCGTTAACATCCCATATAAATCCGCATAATTCTCTATGCTCAGGGGCAATGGGAACAGCTCTATAAGCCGATTTAATATCAATAGTGGCCATATAGTCACCTCTATCTAGCAAATCCACTACATCATCTAAACCTTTGTAGCTAAATTCTCTTACCAAAGAGCCACAAAAATAATTGACTGAAATATCCAAAGGTAAGCTACAGTCAGTGATGGGCCTAATATTACCATCGGGCTTGGGCACCGCCCCTAAAGCATGAATACAACGAGGTTTACTATCTACCATAGAAATCATCCCTTCAGCAAATTCGTCATTAATAATAATGTCCATTTTCTCACGAGCCCCAGGTTGTAGGATAGAGGAATAATTATCGCAATGGTAACCGGGTGGGAGGGAATCTACGATTGGAAAACCATCTGTAATTCCTACAAACACTTTCTGGTGAGCGTTACCATCAGTGTCACAAACAATGCTATTAATATAGGCAAATCTGCATGGCTTAAGTTGAGAAGCAATACCGTCTAGCATAAATACACAATCACAACAACCAAGGCTGCAGCATTCGTACACATCAATGACATGACCAGCCGGCGTACGAGCCGTGGTAAAAAGTAGTTTTTTGTCGGAACAAACATGTGACAAATCGTTATCAACATCAAAATCATTCGATACATGTACAAAATCACAATTTTCACCAGAATTGTCATTTAAATATCTTTCATTGTCCTCCGTGAGAGTAAAGTTGCCTTGCGAACACTCTGTAGACTTCACACGTGAATCCATGTCCGCCATATTGGTTCCGTTGTCAGATACATATGTCTCCGTAAGCACAGGAGAGTTCTCATCTTCGGAGTCAGCCGAAGCAACAGTTTCGAATTCACCATGGCAACCGCCATAAACACAAGAATTCGTATTGTTAATTTCACCATCCGGAACCACACAACTTGTATCAATATTCTCACGAAGAGCCTCATCCTATTTAGAATTTGATGATTTGCTCGAACAAGATTTAGAACCATGTTCGAATGCACCACACTTTTGACATTTATGTACATAACGACAACTCTGCATGGAGCAGCCATTTTCAGAGTTGAAATTAAAACAGATCCCTTTCTTCACAACTTTAGCTTTAGAATCAACTTTTGCTGAACGCTTTGAATTCTCAAAGGAGAAATATCTAAGTATATCATCTTGACGTATGTCTTCAAACGCGGACAGTCCTACTCTGTTTGCACGTTCACGAACAGAAGTGTCATAATCCAGACTCGCTTTCAGGGAATAGACACCACTTGCTGCCTTGTCAGACAATAATAAAGCATGTCGGAGAACACCCTCGATTTCTTCTTCCGGACGATTATCATCGAGCAATTTGATAGCAAGTCTAATGGTAATCGACAAAAGTTTCTCTATACAATCCACAGTCTCACCTTTAGGAACCTCACGACTACGATCGAAAGGTTTAGATGCACGGTCTCTTCCCCGGCTGTACGACCTGATTCTCCGGCGAGGTCCCCGCCCATCGCTAATTCGGTAAATATCACTGTCAACCGAAGAAGAACGTGATTGGTCCGAATCGGATTTATGGTTGCCGCCCCCAGATTCAAGAGACTTCTTCTCGTTGGATGATATGAAAGCTTTCACAATATCTTCCAATGCAGTCATTCGTACGGCCATGTCGTCACCGCCCACCGCTCCATCAGAGCCAGAGGCAGACCCGCCCACTTCCTTCTCGCTGCCTTTGCCGTCAACTTTAGTTCCTTTACATTTCTTGCCAGTCGGCGGATCATGGAACTGCCCACACGTCTTGCAATTCCTAGGATTCATCACGAAGGAAAATAAGGTTAGAACAACCAAAGTTCAAAATTTCCAATGTTGACACATGCAAATAGGTCTGATCGACCCGAGCGTGGAAGAAGGTGTGGCAGTTATACAAAATGTTCTAACTTTCCTGCGCTCCTATTGGTCGAGCCTGTCACGTGGTTGACGACCGTACACAAACAACAAGTGGGCGGTGCCTCGTCACAGCTATATGTCGGCAAGGTCTTGCCTATACATAGAAAGACTATCATATCTAAACGCTCAAGCCAAGAAAAACATTTCTGAAATGTAATGCTTGTGATAATAGAAATAAATTAAAATCAAATCAATGAATCCATAACTGGCCTTTCTGCCTTACCGGTTCACAATCTCCAAAATCCAATATCTTTTTTCTAATGTTAAGATAAGGTAAAAACCACATTTGATCCGAGAAACATTGTGTTATGTTGCAGTATTGCTCTACGGGATATTATAGGCTTTTCAGAAGAAAATTGGTAGTAAAGATCGCGCTCACAAAGTCTTGACATCCTCGGGAAATCGCCAAACAAGCCAATAACCGAAAAAGGGCTTGATTAAGTTCCGGCACTGCTTCAAAACCCCTTCTCTGTCCTCTAAGTACAATCTGTTTCGAAATTAAATAGCCCCTTGCCACCGGATGAAGGGTCCATTTGGAATCTCATTCAGGGAGATGATGCTATTTTATTGGATTCTCTGGATTGTGACTTTGTTCACCAATCTTCTCTGATTTCGCCTTTCTTTCTCTTTGAAAGTAGTCCACTACTTCGCCTCTTCCATATGAATGGCACAAACCTCTAGAATCTGCCGCAAACTAGAATGTAAACTACCACTATTATTGTGAATCTGACATATTCCAGTGAAGTTATTTGCTTAATATTTTAAATTCGCCATTTTGATGCCCATACAAATGAACACTATTTTTGTATGGTAATATTTATTTGCCCTTGTCCGAGATTTGTCCTTTATAACTTTGTTTTGGGACCCCCTGAAATATGTTGCATACTCGCATGTATTGTTGCTTCATGCCCCTCTGATCAATCCAAGGGCAAGTATAGTATCTCATGTTTCTTTTTTCCCAGATCCTATTCTGGAGAGTATGTTTCCTTTCTCACAAGGGCGAGTTTTGAAATATTTCCTTATCCAGGGTGGGCGAAGCAGGAAGCAGAATTGATTTCTTTCCCACAGGGACTATTCTCCCTTTAATGGCACACGTGCAGAATATCTATTGCTCTGGACTCTTGCACTATTTATCTTACTTTTCAAAAGAGGCAATTTCCAGATCAATTGCTTCGAAAATAAACAGCCCTGCCATTGATCTTCATTACAAAGTGCGTGGAAAACACATGATCCTGTATACAAGCTGTTATTAGAACTGTTTTTAAAACCATGGCAAATGAGGATACAAGAAACTACTGAGGATGTGTGCGGGCATATCCATATATTTGTGTTATCAGGGTTTAGAATGGCTTTAGGTTGTCCCATATGTTTTCCTTTATTGCACGGAAAATACCAGATATCCATTGGTGAGATTGGTAATCAGGAAATGGGTCTCAGTCTGCGGCACACACATAGGTCCAACCATAGATTCCCGTTGTAAACCTAGGTGGGAATGCAGTGGAAGGGAAATGTCTGAAGGGTTCATATGAAGATCTGTCAGCAACGCTGAGCTCAGATCTTCAGCCGAGATAAGTCTTAAGTGCAGGTCCACCCCCGGTACCCAGCAAGCGGTCAAGTGGTCAGACTACTGTTCAACCCTGAATACATTTGGTCATTGATCACAAAATAAGATTACATCCACCATGTCTGTTACTCCGGGAGAGGAAGCCGTGCATGGAGCTAATGGAAGCCAAGTTTCCACTTGTGTGGCTCCCTGAGCAGCATCACAGCGGTGGGTGTATTCTAATACTGAGTGTCAAGTTGAGAATGGATTGGCTTTAGTTCTCCATTGATTCCCCAATACACATCTTGATAAAGGGATGTATACTCACGCACAAACAACATTTCCCCTGCAATTTGTCACCTGGCAACTCATTTTATGGGAAAATGGCATTGCAATTACTGTATTCGATGTGGCTTCCCTCAGTATCCCACCATCTGGCCTGACTGGTTGAAGAACTCCATAGTTCTGAATAGAGATAATGTGTTGATGCGAAGTTAACCAAACAGATTTCATATCAGATTGCAGCAAACAGTTTTATTGAATTCCTGTGTTCAAACTACCATCGCAGGAGCTGGGTTGGTGACCTTTTCAACACCCCATCTGCCTCTACTCTATAAGGGCAAAGACACTTGGATCGGGTAAGAAGATACAAAAATGCATGCACTATTGTCCAATTCCCGGTGCAATACTCTCATGAATCTCAGAGAAAATAATATACTGACATTTAGACACAATTATAACTTTAAAGTTTACTCTTTTTTTCTCTTTCGTTCATTACATTTTATCTATGCTGGGTAATCGAGTCCCAGATTAGGGGTTTTCACTCACCCCAATTATATATACAGAAAATACAAGGTATTTCATATAATACAGAACCTAAATAGCTTTACAAGATTTGAGAAATATAGGAATACACAACATTTCTAGTCAAATGTAAAAGTCTATACAGGCAATAGAAATAAGTAAATTAAGTTGGTATAAACCGTGCCATGTAGTTATGTAGAAATATAAGCGTCTTAATAATCAGAACAAGCAAATTAGTTTTACGAAGTAGTACTCACTTCATTTTGGAATTGCGCTAGGAAATTACATAGAGATATTTACTTATCAGAACAAACAATTTGATTACCAGGCGTTACTCTTATTGATTTTGAACGTATAGGTCGGGTCGGACAAAGACTTCCGAACCCTATAATCCAAGTTTAACTACCACATCTTTTATGTCAATCCACAGACATATTACCATCACTGCCAAGTTATTATGGGCATCTAGAGAGTATGATAGCACCAGTAGAGGCCTATCGTCAGAGTTTGAGGGGAAGTCTTGGGCTATTTACGTTCATAAATATAGATTGTTTTTGTATGCTGACATTGCCCACCATCCCGCCCACCATTCTCCTTACTGTCCCGCCCACCTTCCTCCAAAATCGCTTAATTTTAATGTTAAGTCAACGTGAAAAACGATCGCCGACACGGCGATGTTTTACACATCATACGGTGGCATCCTGTGGGGAATCCCCGCGACTATGACATCATTACACGGGCCTCGTGTTAGACGAAGCTCACCGAGTGTGGCATCACGGAGACGGCCGAGTGTACGATAGTGAAGCCACGGATGTCGGATTTCGAATCTTATGCATAGGCATAGGCTTAAGCACGTAATGCTGGAACTCCGTAATTATACTAGTAAGACCTTAAAATTTTAGGTGAAATGTCTCTTATAATCCATAAGCTTGATACTGGGACAGGTTTTAAGTGTGTGGACATAGGGGATCATAGGGTTTTTTGGAAATTATTCGCAATTTCTCCCCATTGTGTTGCTCCAAGGAGCTTGGGTCGAATTGCCGAGTTGAGGTGTTTATGCATGCATAATTAATTATGTGCCACTGCGACCTCTTGTCGAGTGTGGGAACCTCCATTAGCTACAACTGGAAAGCATTAGAGAATCTGAAACGGGTGAAGATTTATAGGGAATCGCAAGATATACGACTTGTAAATCTGATGTTATTATAGAAAGTTAGTAGTGAAACTTATAAGTGTTAGAGACAAAGAGTTCCTGTTGAAAGAACAGTCGATTTTCCAAGATAGGTATCAATTTCCACACGACAAATTTTGGTATTTGAAGTTTGTACGCTTCAACCAAATTCTGCTCCCTGCTGTACAACAGAAACGCAGCCTGATAAGACAAATGGCAAAAAGAGCTAACGAAATCGGTGATTATAAGGCCCAAGCCAAAGGAGACGATAAAATATTCTCACAAAGCATGTTGGAATTCGTACCTGATATAATCCATCCATCCAGTACCAAAATCGTGCCGGTAAAATTTGAATATGCCTTCAACAAGAAGCTCTAAGCTGGATAAGCTTTTCTCTGTCTAAAATCGCCTCTCTGCCAGAGAATCATTTGTTGTTTTCTTCCCAATCCCACCAATTGGGAAAGGTATGTCTCCTCAGTTGGTCATTCGTGTGTATGTAAATATCATGCTAGTGTATTAGATCAGATCAGATTGAAACATACAGAAAGGTATGTCTTCCCGATGGAAATATGTATTTCTATTTGTATTTGTGTTGTGTACACCGCTGTTTTTAACTTCTACGATAGCGAAACACTTTTGAAAACGATCAACCTGTGCAATAAGGAGTATGGCTAGAAAGGTACACATCAAGAAAGGCTGTCCTATCGTCAGTTTCAACATTAGAAGCCTGAATCAACATTTAAATGAATTGCATGCCTCAGTACTGGATGATTGTGTGAATATTGTAGCTCTCAATGAAACCTGGTTGGGTTCCTATGACCGTGATGTATATCTATGTCATGCTAACTACCATTTAATAAGAAACAATCGAATCATTGAAGGGAAAACAAAAAGAGGTGGAGGACTGGCGGTTTATCATGATAAATCGGTCAAGATTGACAGGCAGCGATTTGAATATCTAAACTGCTGGGATAAGAACATCGAATGTCAGCTGTTGATCTGTAAATATTGTATACATGTATGGGAAATTTGTTTTAGTTAACATCAACCGCCCACCGACAGGATCAACTGAATTTATGATACATATCACTAAGATAATCGATCTAATACGGGTTAAAAAGCTCAAGGTTGTCATTCCAGGAGATATGAACATCAATATGGCTGGCAAAAACAAGCAGAAAAGAGTCTTATCCGAAGCGATGAACAGGACTGGTTTAAAATTACAAAATAAAACGTATACCAGGGTAACCATGAGAAGTCAAACTCTAATCGATCTTCTTTATGGTAATATGATCGTGGATTGTTGAGAATGTCTAAATCTAAATATATCAGAATCTAAATATATCCGATGAAAGTGTACTTTCTAAGAAGAAAACCATACGTATCAAAGATAGGGAGTATTTTGGACAAAGCGCAGAGGCCCTGAAGCTGTAGTTCAATTAAAAAATCAGGTGTCCCCCAGAGCTAGGAAGATTGTATGCAAAAATGATAGATCTGTAGATGAAATCTGGTCAGATTTTACCAAGATTATAGAAGAAGCTGACAATCGTTGCTTCGTGAAGGTCCGTAGACGAAAAAAAATATCATATCTATCGGCAGAAGCCGAGTCTAATAAAGGACAGAGAGAAGGCCGTTTTACAACCAAGATGAAAATACAGGTAGCGCAAAAAGTGTTGGGAGCTATTAAATAAGATCTATAATATCTCGATAGATATAGACAAAAGTATATGTTGAATGACATCTGATTGTTTTTATTTTAGCCCCATGTTTTTAGTTGAGCGGTGTGTTTGATCACCTTACGACTACAGGTACTATATTATCGTAGGTCTACGATAATATAGTACCAGTGTCAATGTTTGATCTGGTAATGTCAACCATACGCTTTCTGAACTGGCGCAATAAACTTCTATATGTTTTAGTTTTCATAACATATTGTATTGACAGCAATGCCGACCAAATACTGCGATAATATGTGATAATGCCTGTTGAATAGTTGTGCTTATTATATATCATCGATTACAACATTTTTCCTTCTCATCGATAATTATGTATCTGGCAACGCATGAAATACATCTGCGTGGACAGTTATGCGTTTTTTTCTTCCTCCTCAATTAATTGAACTTATCCTTGTTAAATGTTCTGTGGCCAATAAAAATACTAAGAAAAAATAATCAGCTCGTACTGAGAATAGTGTATGTTACATAATATTTAAAGGGAAATAAAAATCATTACACATACATCCCTTACAAATAAATTATAAATACATGCTAGGATATTTAATGCATTTTGAATCTTGTAAAAATATCACATATTCGTTGAGTCATGAATATTTAAATAGTGAGACATTATTTATGTGGTTCTCCCCCCCCTGTCTCTCTTTCGCTCTCACTCTCTCTTTCTCTCTCTCTCTTCTCTCATCTCTCTCTCTTCCTCTGTCACCAATTATACCTTGGCGATCCAGTATGGGTAAGAATTTAAAGAAGTGTACAAATGCATCAGACACAAGAAATTCCTCGTATCTCTTTTCTTATATTCGGCCGAATTTACTGATATTATGGGGCCGAGCTGCAATAGTTCCGGGGAATAATCGGACCTCGGACCTCGGGTCGGAATGTATAGAATCCGCGCTTTCCATATTTAACATTAAACACCGATGCTGAGGCTTTCTCAGGTGTCAAGAAAACTCAGTATACTCAAGCATATAAAGTGCTACCAAGCTTTAAAAAATTATAGAATAGGCCATTTGTAGGCAAAACGAACTTTATTTATCAATTGCCCCCGTTGCATAACAATCTGCGAGCGCAATATTAACACTGAAAAAGCTACTCGCAGATTGTTATGCAACAGGGGCTTAATAACATTTTTGATCTAATATGGACGCCTATATGCTATAGGCCTAGCACGGCGTCTACCAATATACCTACGACTTTATTTTACGGCAAGTTTGGGTGGACTGGAATAACAAAGGACAAAAATGGGAAATATATTATGGCGACGGGTGGCTTTTTACCTGGGTGGCCTTTATTTATATACATGCATATGCAACAACGTATGTAGATATATATGTGTATATAGTTTATCTCCAGTTCACATTGTACATTCAATATAGTAGTAATAATAATATAACAAATCTGGAAATGAGTGAGATATGTTGCATGCATATACCACTGAGTAGTAAACATATCCCCAGCTTCTGAACCACCGGTAGTACTTTTGTCCTCTCACTAGCTTTAAAATGTTCCTCTTTCGATTTTTAAGACGTGTATAATCAATCAGTTAACTAAATCGTTGGTATGAGTCGCTTCGAATATTTCACGCTCCTTGAACCAACATGTTAGTTAAACTATATATATCGATACGTTCGGTATCAACAGAAGAGATAGATCAGATTATAAATAATAGATACTAATTAATACCACATTTACTACACGAGTCATGTAGGGTCTTTGCTAACATTTTCTAAGTCCTGACCCACTTATATAATTGTAAATCAGGAAACTTCATCTGTATGATCATTTAAACTTTGCCACGAGAATCCTGCAATAGGATAACAAATCCCGTGTCATCTCTATTAATCCTACAGAATACTGCCTGAAGCTTCGACGATACTGATTATCTATCGAACGATTAACGATATGATATGACTGGACTAAGATTCCCGAATAGAAACACCTAAATTGAATATCTAGGGTTAACTCTTATTGGCCGTTCCCGCACCCATCAACATATAAAAGCATGTTTCTTAATCTTCCATTAGCCAGGATGGCACAAAGGGACCGATGTCTCACCATAGTTCTTTTAGTTCAATACTCTTCATAGCTGGAGAGCGATGGCGAGTGGGAACACGCCTACAAGAAGTTGAGTAAACAGACGAGAATGGATTTTATTGGCCTAATTGTGGCAGATGGAGTCCGAGACATGCACATAACTGGGTAAATCACCCAAAAACATTCCTATTGAGCAGACTAATTATATGATGAGATTCTTGTGCAAAAACACACGCTGGACTGAGACTGAACACATCCTATCAGACTTGAGCCTACAAAGCATGCCACAGTGGAAGCCTGGCTTGGACAGAATCCAGAGCAAAAAATGGGAGAGCACTGTCGGCTCATTAAAATAGACTTATCAGCAGAATGACTCGCATTACTCCAACAGAAAGTTTTCAGACTGTGATTCGTGTTAGACAAAGGCATTTCTGAAATTATCTAATTGCGGAGGGGAAATGCGACGGACCTCTCTATTTTTCTTATGCCAGAATAAATTGCAATTTACCCATTATACTATTCTATAATATAGTAACGATAATTCTGATGAATCAGATCAGGAGAGAATTTATGAAAGGACAGGTCAATTTAGATCCAGTACAGATAAAAGTTCTACATGCCAGACTAATACACAGCTATGACACGAACAAAAAAAGGTCACAGAGCGAGTTATAGCATTGAATGGGCCCGGCAATGGATGCAACGGCACGTTAGGGAAATGCCCGATGGGATGGCTGATTTATCTTAGTCTATTACGTCAACTGACAGGAGGTCAGATGGGTATTGCTCATCCTATTTTACCAATGGGTGACAGACAGGGTTGTAACCTCAATAAAATTGAAATGAATATTTTGATTGATCTGGAAATCTCCAATCTCGATTCTGGAACCATCAGAACTCTAATTGCAAGAACTGCCTGAAACACATAAATACGAAACTGTAATCCATGACTGAAATAACTGCATTTTGGAGGTGGTAAATAATCTAGGGCTAAATGGTTATTTCCTGGTATTCTTATCGCAACATGTAAAATCAGCAATCCTATTCTTGGCCTGCCTCCAGGGTTCGATGCCAAGAATGTTAAGTTTGTGTTTAAGGTCACTTGAATATCGATTGGCGATTCCTTCCAACAGTTAGAATATTGATATTACTGCACTGGTGTCTCATATCCCACTACAAGATAGATCATATACCTTCACAATATTCTTGTAACTGTTCAACATCCAAATTGTCATTTGGGGGCTATATCATGGATTATCTTCGATTATTTTTCGTCTATCCTTTGGAAAAGCTATTTGCTCTTCCCCCATGTATATGTAAACCTTTCACCATATCGATATATTATATATAAATTGGCATATATATTTTCAATTCCTATTGAATCGTGTTTATAATCTAATAAGATATCCATCAGGCTTGTATCATAGATCTTATTGTAATACGAACCGGCAATATATTTGCGTAAACATTTTACGTCTGCATTTCTACTATTTTTCTTTTAAGGAAGACCACTGTTATTGAAGAGATAGGAAAAATAAATATTTAAAACTAATGGATAGCATAGCTCCAGATATATTATCCATCTTAATGATTTTTACCCTCGTTTCGTTGCCAATAATATTGTAACATTCACTGGAAAAAAAATCCTGGTTTTACTTTTTAAATCCTAATCCAATCCTCACTAAATCCACATACTTAGGAAATATGTGTGCATCTACACACTGGCAGCGCATCCTCATAAATCCTTAAATCATCCATAAATCCAGTGTAAATCTGAACAGGGTGGGTATTGTTTTCTCAACAATTAGTATCATCCATTATGCACTAATTGGATTACTTTGGTCCAGCTTGCTCTCCTTGTACTACTAGTACAGAATATGGTACATCTGTGAGACAATTGAGTAACTATAAAAAAAGAATAAATATCAGTATAACTGGGCAGCTTAATTCAAGTGCCATGTGTTGCAAAATTTAATGTACAATTTGCCTTCCCCATAATATAATATAATGTAAAGTTTTATACTACTTTCTATTTTAATTTTCGTTATTTCACCCTGCATTAGCAGTCCATTTCACCCTGCATTAGCAGTTTCAAAAAAGACCCCCCTTTCACAGAGTGGGTCCACAAATTTGGACAGATTTATTCCTTTTAAATGAAGCCCTCTTGTGTATTTTGAAAACGTTGTTTGGCCTGCCAACGACGACTTTATTTTATCAGTAAATCATCAGTAAATATTGAGTTAAATATTCAGTATAAGTCAGTAATTCTGATGTCGGCTTGGCCACAGAAACCCAGCCATTGCATACGATCCATGAGCCAATAAAAAGAATACTGATGTATGGCTTAGTATAAGCAATGTCATATCCATCCATATCATAACATGAGAAGCTACCGCACATTGTTACATACACATCCAGGCAGTGTGTTTCCTCTGGTCCCTGGCCTAATTCTTATCAAAACAACTATCCATGAATCAATTACAATCATGTGGGTAGAAACAGACGCCCATCGCACTGACCATAAATACTATGTAAATAATGTTAAAACTAACCTTTCATCTTATTGGATGTGAATTGTATAATTATATTTGAACTCCACGTTCTAGATTTCACTATCACACCAGTTGTTTTCTCTATTTCCAAGAACAATTCCTGCATTTAAAACATTTGTCTATGTCGGTTATATGCCATTCTATGCTATTAACTAATAAACTCAGTACAATTCATTTGGGAAAAAACGTATTTACACTTTTAGATGTAGGATGCATTTGATCAACCCCATTTTATTATTAGGGGAAGTATATATTATCCGCACTGTGTGGCTATCCCTGTGTATCCTCAATGAATCATGTGTGTGCATATATGTGTCAGATTATCCGAAAATGTACAATTGGCAGATCAACACATTTACTAACTTCTGCTAAATCAGGCTGCAATTTGGTCAATATTATTAGATGAATCCGAGTATATTCGGCATTGTATTGATTCTGGCAATGTGTTTGATGAGGTTAAACTGTTTTTTTTAACTTTACTTTCGCCTGAAATGTGGGTTAATTGAGGCCAAGTTGAATTGTACATTTTCTAAAAATCTGACCCACATACATTGCAGTGGTGTATCTGCACGTATCATTAGTGATACAGTGTATCTCAAATCATATAAAACAATATATCTTTAAGTTTTTTTACATATGTTTTTATTTAAAAAAGTATGTAGTGCAGACTACAGTTCCTCAGCCACTGATCCAATTCTCATGCGATTTTGCGCCACAAAGGACCCTTTTCTACTAAGTTTCATGAGTTATGCAATATAGACTTGGTTTAATGCACCATGGTACAATTATCTATATATGTGTATCTACATGTATTATGCATAATACAGAATAATTATAAACGCTTTCTCAATGTTTTCTTTAAACTATAACTAAGGAGTATCTTAGTGTTAGAGAAACATGTTGTTTACATTGGTGTTCAGCCACCCGTAACAAAGACCAAAAGTTATGATGCTGAAGCTGGGTTAAGCAGCCAACTCCAGTGGTCAGTAAATGGATAATTTGTTAAACCAATTAATTACTGCGTAAACATGCAGTGACTGGGTTGGGTTTATATGACATTATAGGGATGAGAGGCAAACGTGCTATGGAAGTCCATAGCACGTTTGCCTCTCCAGAGAGAGAATTGAGAGACAGGGAGAGAGAGGAGGGGGAGGCAGGGCTATGGGGAGAGGGCGTGAGGGAGATACAGATGGGACAGACAGAGATAGATAGAAAGGGAGAGAAATGACAGGGAGAGAGAAACTGTTTCATAATGAATATTTGGATATTTGGCAACCACTGATCCATTTTTCTGTGACACATCACAATTGAATTACATCAGCTCTGAGTTTTTTTTTAAAAAAAAATATCAAATTTAAAATGATAAAATACTCATTAAATTTCCTAATGTTTACCACCATTGGAATCCGCTTGATCTCATCTTGTCAAATATGATGGTATCTCAAAATCTCTTTCTGCGACTTGTGACTCATTTTCTTGTTACACATCACATATGCACACAACTCGTCTACACACATTCCCGATTTCCTGGATTCGTTTTAGAATAAACAATCCCCAATACAGAAAGTGATGCTAGACATTTATTCTGTTGCCATGGGTGTTCACCGACCATGACTAGGACTGGTGAGGTTCAGGGTCTGGGTCCTAAGTCAATTACTGAATAAACATAGAGGTGGGCTTACATCGTGGTTTGTATTGCTGGAGACATGATTCCCTTTAATTCTACCCAATTTAATCCCGATCTGTTTAGCTTCCAGTTTTAGATTCAAGAAAAAGGAATATCCAAGACATCAGTACATGAACATTATCAATTATCAACAGCTGGACTAAAAATTAATACTCTACAGTTGTATATTTTTAAAATTTCATAGATTTCAAAGAATATTTAAATAGTTACAGGATAAGCAAATCATTTTAAAATTAAATTATTATGTTCATAGAAAGAAAGGCCTCCTGAAATGCAATGTCGCCTATTTGGGAGAGATGCTAAGAAACTAAGAAATCAAGAGTTTCTCTAGTAATGCAAACCACCACATAAGCCACCTCTGCCACTCTGTGTGTAGAGTAATTGGCTAAGCTACTACTGGCCTAGGCCAGGCTCTCTGTGTAACCTTAGTCATGGTTCACTAAGCACCCATGACAATAATGTATTCCTAGCATAACCTTTAGTAAGAAAGTATAATTACAATGTTTGAGGTATTGTTGTATATTGTAGATTGGAGTGTAGAGGGAGGGGGAGGGGGTCAGACCAGAGCAAACACACTGCCTGGTTGTCTGTGTAACAATGTGTAGTAGCTTCTCTTGTTACATAAGCCATGAATCAGTATTGATGCATTGGCTCAGAGGTATATAAAATACACAAGTGTGTTTCATTTAAAACTATTTATTCTGGCAAAATATAACTTGTTAAAACTAAAGATTTAAAAATTTATGATGTGTCACAATGAGTTATAACAACAAGTCGCAAAAAATGATATTTCTAAAACGAATTTAGTGATAAGAACTACAGTGCAGAATGGTTTTTTTAAACTTTATCTGTTGGGTGTTTCGCACTGCTAGTAGCATTATATATGCCAAATATCAAGGCTGTACATTGAGTATATCTATGCCGATCTGAGGTTATTGTAAGGAGTATATTTAACTAATTTCCTAGTAAATGACCATTAAGAAATATTGCGAACAGATTTGTCATGCATATAAAAGTATGCATATAAAAGTACCACTTTTACGTTTACCAACATTGGAATTGGTTTGATGTCATCTTTTAAATGATGGTATTTCAAAATTTCTCATTTTCTGTGATGCATCACATAATATTATATATAATATGGGGAAGGGAAATTGAACATTTGCAGGTGACTTCACCCATATAACTTTTGGTATAACATTATTGTCTATTCCCCATGATATAAATCTTACCCATCTCAATTGACTTATATACATGTAGCAGTAGTCTGTAGTGGTAGTGTATTACATTGTAACACCAAGAACAAGGAGAGCAAGCTGGACCAAGGTAATCCAATTAGTGGGTAATGGATGATACTAATTGTTGAGAAAACAATACCCAACCTGTTCAGATTTACACTGGATTTATGGATGATTTAAGGATTGATGAGGATGCGCTGCCAGTGTGTAGATGCACACATATTTCCTAAGTATGTGGATTTAGTGAGGATTGGATTAGGATTTAAAAAGTAAAACCAGGATTTTTTTTCCAGTGATTTGCCTGCAGACACGTGAAATGAGACTATCATGTGATTATTTAAATGTTGATCCACTGTTCCATTTTATTCTGTTCATTTCTCTCGCTCAGGCGTAATTTTAAAAACGCCGTGGTTGGGGAAATTAGTGTCAGAGCACTGAGGCACTCATAGGAATTAAATATACAATATATATTGTCCCTAGGTTTTAAAGGTTCCTAGTGGTAAAACTGATGAGAATTCCCATTGTAAAGAACAGTGCTTTTTAATTAGGGAAACGTTTAGCATATCAATCACAATGTAGGCGAAACATGCAATGATATTATACAAGTGGTAGCACTTCCAAAAGGAAGGGATGCATTGTACGAGTATATAAACACCATTAGATCTATTCTGGGAAGCAGTTTCGCTAGTTTACACTACCCACAGTCTCAAAAGATACACGTGTGTCTTAACCAAAAACTAACCTAGCATATAGACATTAATCTGTGGCTTCACCAAGAAGATCAAGAGAAATTGGCGTACTCCTAGATGTTTACTGGAAACACTCATGGTTCATGCTCAACCACATTACTACTTCAGTCGAATTGCAAAATTCCCAATTTCAAACCCTTTCGAGAACTATTCGTACTAACATTTGCCTCTTCCGGCCAAAGGTCAGAGACAGTAGCGACTGTTCTTTGAGCAATCAAAAGGATTTACTTACATTTGTTTTCAACTGTCCTCCTGCACTCCTTCCCATATTCCTTTGTGCCGGATGGGGACGGACAGACCTGTCATCACCTTGCTACTATTGTATGTCTATGTTATTGCTTAATTGTGGTGTATATATGCCCCCAGTGGGCCAGCTAAAGTTGTCACTCTGGCCTGACACTTCCATGGATAATGAACTGTGGACTTGTGGTGGAATAAAAGACTATACTGGACTGGACTCTCTGCTTGCTGTCTTTTGTTAAGCAGCCACGCTACCATGTTAAATCCTTTCATAGAGATGGCCGAAAGTAGTAAGCCATCCTCCCCTAGGAACCCCAACAACATACTTATATACAACTTATACTGCACTCTCACGCAAATGTTACAGCTGGTTTTCATTGTGCCCTGAAATACAACCTTCATGTTATCGTTAGGTGAGAATTCTTTCATATTACATTACATCTATTATTTCTATTACATTAATCAGGGACACAATTTAGTTTTAATGTAGATTGAAAAGATTAGGTTAGTGGAAGTGAAGTGAGAGAATATGAAGGTGAAGATGATGGTACCTGACTAGAGGATAAATACAAATCCTTTGTGTAAAGATCCATGTGGACGATCCAGGTTATTATGAATTTCTGTTCTGGCTATCTGGTGTAGAGAGTGAAAAGGAGGTCCTAATTTTGATTTGTGTCCCAATTTCTGTGTCACCGTAAAAGAAATTTGAGAATCTAACCCCTTGTTCGATATCTTACTCCATCTAAAAACAAAACGTGTTAGCCAGATTCTTAAGATTCGAAACCCACTAAATCAAAAGTACCTAGAAATGGGTATGTACTGCATTTTAACCTGCCTTTTAGTGTAGCCAGTAGTTTTATTTTCGATGATCGCATTATTGTGGGTTACCCATGTCACATACATGTAGGTTACTCAGAACATTCTGGTATTGTGATTATAACAACTTCTCTCTACTATTTCAATGGTACTCTTATTTGGTGTTCATATTATAATCTATTATTGGATTAATGAGTGGCATTGAGGACAGGGGGCTCTGTTATAGGATTAATGACTGACATTATGGGGAAGGAGAGAACTCTGTTTGTTGATAAACAAACCACTGTTTTCAACAACAGGGCCTGATTCCTGTTTGAAATGTGGATCATTAATCTGTTTAGTCTATTTTGGGACGATTTCAAACCTCCCTAAGCATGTGTATTGACGAGGAAAATGTTTTGCCAGGGTAGTTATAGTTATATCAGTGCATTATAGCTCGTTTCCTGAGAAATTCATAGTCAAGGATGACACAGGTTAGGAGCAGAACCTAAGAATGATGTTTCATCATATATATGTACCCTATGTCTACGCGACCAATTTCGTAGGCTCTGCTCCATGTTCTGCGGAATTAATACTGTCAGGTCAGGTCGATCATCGTTCCATGTCTACCCAATAATTTTTCATGGCCTATTTCTATTCTGTAACCTGTTAATTCTGCATGTCCATATCGCATTATGCACTTCTGCCCAGTAAATATTCACCTCTTGAGAGAAATGTTCAAAGGAATTGTGCTCACATTGTAATTCAATATTATGTTGGCCGGAAAGAAATATGTAATTGTTTGTCATAGGAATGGCACATATAATATCATTACTGCGACCCTGTGAAAAGAAGATTCACCTTAACGGGCGTTTGATGTATAAGAAAGCCCTTGCCAACTCACGAGGACATAATTTGCTCTCCAGGATGGCTGTCGAAAAAGATGCCCATTTTCATTTATTACCTGGCAAGGACAGGTCAATTTCGTGAAGAGCATTGACAACATTTGGATTGGTGTACACTTAACGCTTAAAGCAACTGATGTAAAATAAATACATAGGTTCAAACAGATTGATTGTGTTCGGGGGTAAAATCTACTACTTCTGCCTAAGACATACTTCATCACATTTTGCTAGGTCTTGGGTGTTATTTGTGCAAAGCCCATTTAGTGGCAAGATTGGAATGGACTGATGTAAAATAAATACATAGGTTCAAACAGATTGATGGTGTTCGGGGGTAAAATCTACTACTTCTGCCTAAGACATACTTCATCACATTTTGCTAGGTCTTGGTTGTTATTTGTGCAAAGCCCATTTAGTGGCAAGACAAGCTCGTCAGCATTACCACCATGCTCAAAGATAATATTTACACATGTATACAGGCAGGTCGTGTATTGGAACCTGTTGAAATGGTTCTTGGATATAGGGTGGCATTCATCTAATAAAGTGTAGTGAGCTGATGGATGAGGATGAGGGTTCTATCCTATTAAAGCTTTCGCTTACCCTGCTTCAGCAGTAGGGAGAAGCCTAGTTCAATAGATAGGTCAACCTCACGTATAAATCCTAGTTCATGAACGCAGGAAGGTGATAACCACATGACTTTTATCACTCCCACAGAAGACTTTAGTACCTTTCCTCGCATCCGAAATCAACACTCCATGTGAGGAGTATTGACCAAAGCCTGTCTGGCCTCTCAACTGCGAACATTCGACCTCAGAACAAAAATATATAGATTGGAATGGACCAGAAATAGTAATCAGTCATTGAAACTAATATTTGGAAAGGTCAATATTTGCGCAGTAGCTTATTGGACATCAATGGCCAGGAATATTAAAGGTTTAGCTGGTATGTTTCTAATATACTTGTGATCTACATAATATTCCAGCGTGATAGAATACCCTCATGTACGCATTCTTGTCATCGCAGTTAAATTCCTTTAAATTTTATAGTTAAATCAGGGATTCTTTGTAGTATGCTGTTCAATACCTATTCTTATCATACACAAGGTCATTCTGATAATGAATAATCATCAGTGTATTTAATATCACGAGAAGCCTGCCTCTATATTTTGTCCACCCAGTCACAAACTGTTCATGACATACAGCTCTTTTCTGCTTCTGTGAGCTTCATATTGACTGTTAAATAATTCCAAACCACAGTGGAACTGAATTCAAATGACATGAAAGGTTCCCAAGACAGTCATTTCGCTTAGCTTATAGATGTACACTTAACGCATAGACTATTATTTTCTCACATGTTTACCATCCTTTACATGTACAGTTTACCACCCTTTCATGTGTACACGTTCCCCCAAATGCTAGGTGATAATATATCAATCAAAACAAGAAAAAAAAACGTTTACAAACATACACAACTGGTTATCTGCCCTTATATATTATATATATTGTTGGAGTGAGAATTACTGGTATTCGTTATTTGACTGCTAGGAGATAGAGGGGTAGAGGGGGAGATGATTGGTTACTGGGGGCCGATTCGTCCCAAAGTTGTTCTAAGTTAGGCTCAATTACATAGTCCATTCCAATGGTCAGCTATCAGGGGCAGCTTAGCACAGAAGAGGGACTTAGCGATATAAGTAACTTAAGTAGGAAAGGTACTTGTGACCTTGGGGTTCAGACGGCTTGGCCCGCGCTCGATTTAGTCAGACATCGGAGAAGAGGAATATGGTTTTCAGCAAGGCTTTATTCTCCACACACAGGCTCACATCATCATCCAAGGAATGGTCAACAGGGAGTGACAATCTCACATGGCCCACACTGGGCCTTATATACAACATAAGCAATAAAATAGACATAAAGTGGGAAAGGGTGTTCCCAGGTTAGGTCATCCCACCCATCCCATACATCCACGGACGAGTTAAAGACAGAGGTGTGGATAGATTTATGTATGGGGACGTGTGGACTGAGTGACTCCCAAGAACCCAGGTCACAAAGGTCATTCTAACAAGGGAGACTCGTCTGCCTCCTGCTACAATATAACAAAATAGTGGCGATTTAATAATCTACCTATCTGGTCATATATAATAGACTAACAAATTACCCGTCCTCTGGACGGTCCCCCTCTCTCCCCAGACTTCCCCCTCTCCCTCTTCTCCCTCCCCCTCTTCTCTGTCTCTCATACCTGTTTTTCTCTCCTAACCCCATCTCCCATTCTCCCTCTCCCTCCCCTCTTTCTCGTGCTCCCCCTCCCTGCTTTCTCACTCTCCCTTCCCCTACATCCTCTCCCTCCCCCCTTTTCCCTCCCCCTCTTCACTCCCTCCCCCTCCCCCTCTCCAATACCCCAGCCCTCTCCCTCCCCTCTTCTTCAGATTCCCACTCCTCTGCATGTAGTCGGTCCCCTTGGAAGTTAAATATTATACTACAACTGAATGGGTTATTATTCACTTCCAGTGGGAAGTTTGTTCATTTCAGTATGCATGTAATACGGAAGCGTTGATGTCATCAATTGGTCTGATGTCATCAATGACCGCAATATTGACCAATCACAGATGAGCATTCTTGTAGCCGTGACTCGGGATTCCGCACATTCAAAACAAACATGGCTGTCAAAAACTGCTTCTGCCAGCATAATACAAGCATAAGAATGACGATTTTCTAGTTTCCAAGTTGTAGTATAAAGAAAGAAATGTACTTGAGGTAAGGAACTACGCATGTGGTTCAATGGCTCTCATTCAAACTTTATTTTGCATCCAACATGCGACCTGTGGCTGCTTGTTGGATACAAAATAAAGTTTGAATGAGAGCCATTGAATAGCACCATACCTCGCATACAGTTCTGACTAAGTATTTCACACTCAAAGGGGCTTTCCCAGGCTATAAATAGAGTGTGAATATCTCAATTTAAAAAAGGCTTCAAAATCACATTTTTATCCCAGATACCTTCACAAACCACATAATGTCCTCCAGACTGGGTCAACGGACCTGTACAGACCAAAAAGACAGATGAGGAGATCACAGATTCCCAGAATATGCGACAAAAACCCTTCTAGAGCTTTATATATTAGATTAGATAATAGATCCCGCGATGATGGCTTGGCAAAACAACGGAGAATTATAGTTTGATCAAATTCAACACAGCTTGCAGTCATACTATGACGTTATAGACTTTCGTCATCCAATTTCCTGGCATTCAAACATTTAATTGCGAGCAGAATTCAATGAGCGCCTTGAAATGTTTGATCGGCGCCCTGAGCAAATTATAAACCTGAAGATCAATTAGTATTCCACACACATTCCCAACTCGGAAAGGGTGTCGTGATATAGAATAGAAAAGGGGCAGGGTTTTAGATGTATTGCCTAACTTCATGTTTCCCTAACCATAAGACAATCGGACATGTTGATGCGAGCTGACAAAACCACATTTGTTACCATCTCAGATGAAAGAATGATTCGATTTACGGCGCCTCCATTGAGGCGGCATGTGGGAACGAACCTTTTAGAAAACGTAACAAAGCAAAATAGATGTTCTGACTACTGGTCTGAATGAATGTAATTATCCTTGCAAAAAAGGACCTTCGTCGGGGCTCGTTAGATCAATTACTTCCGGTCCTAAATAAATTTATCAGACGACAGTAGAATAAGGAATTAGCCTTAGTATGTTTGGGAGGTAAGGTTTATTTTGATCTAAATTCGTATTACCGCCAACGAAATGAGATTTTGGAATTCCCTCACTAGTATCTCAGTCAACTCTTTGTCATCATAGGCTAGGATGATTTTGAATTTATAGACACCTCGTTAAAGAATTGTTTATCTAGGGAGTTTTTCTAGAAGTAATCTTCAATAGGTAGGCCTATGATCTTGTTCCTGCTGTCATCTTTTTTCACAACGACTTTACAAAGATTTGACTAATTCTAGCCGCAGACAAATACATTCAAAAAAGAAATTGACTTTTGGGAAGAGAAAAGGTTTGATCCACTAAAACTTTAGTTAGACATTGATGGACCATTACTCTCTCCAGTTTGACTTGACTGTCGTTCTAAAGCAAACATTAAGACTTCAAATACGGACCAGCGTTTGTAGATAAATGTGAAACTGCAATAGGATATTCAAGTCGTATTTTGATTGATCGCCCAAAAGTTAGGGCTGCTAAACCAATCAAGATTACAGTTAATCAGGCGAACCGAGGAGAATTTGATCAGGGAGTAGAACACACTACTCTGAATTATTCAGCTGAAGGAGCTTTAACTTTGAGATAGAAGACACATAGTTGGGTTGGCAGAGGCCATATTGGAAGTTTATATTTCTTATGCAAACTCTATAGATGGGGCACGTCCAGCTATCTGCGCTAGGTAATGTGTAGATCCTTCCCAGGGGGTAAATCAGCTCTCATCTCCGCAGTCCGGTGTTGTCCTGTCACACGTGAAGTGAATTTTAAATGCTATATTAAAGGAACATCCATTAAAGCTTTTCCTTGCATTGGCCTGCCAGACTGCAGACTGCCATCAATGGGGAAATTGATGTATAATATACGTGGGTATACGCATATGGCTGGGCATTATTACTCCCTGTTGGATACATTCTATTATACTGGATCCCTTTCCCGAGGACTTAATATGACACTGTTGCTGTTGTGATCTTTTTATATTTATCATATATCAATTCTTAGGGACATTTGCGATATATTTGTTACAATATTGACAAAACCATTTGTCTTTGCAAGATTTCCTGACTGATATCAAAAGTCGATTCTTGCTTTCTAGGCAGGGTTTATTGACAACTACAGGTAAATCAATGGCTGCCTCGTGTCAGCTTGGATGGATTTCGCAAACCAAGCTGATCCCTCTCGGTTTAGAAACCAAGGGGTAGGGCTTGCAATACTCCGCCGCCTATATCACCTCCCATGCAATAAAACATAGGGCGAGGTTGATGATTTAAATGGATCATGGCCGATAAACCATGACATTGTGTACAATACAACCACCTGATTAGAACCGTCAGGATACTTATCTTGAAATATTCTTGGAGGAAGATAGCCCTTATGCCTGAGTTAATGACCATCTTGTTTTGCTTTTGATACGGGATCTCCTCTTACCCGGTCGGTGGTTTCAGCTGTGTGCAAGATCCCTCTGATTAGTTTAGTGTTGAAGTATTGATCTCCAAATCCTTCCATGGGGAAAGAGACTCTGTTTTCATCCATCCTTGGGGTTGCGCGGTTCGATAAACAAAAGCCCCTCCCAATGTGGTAGCCATAAACCATAAGAAACATATCCAACGCAGTTATCATACAAATGAATACTATATTTTGAAGCAAAACGTTGTCATTCCCAAACGTATGGAATATTCCACACTAGTCTGTCGACCACTGCATTCACAGAAATGATTAATTTAAGCAAACAGAAAGGCACAAAATTAACAATCTTGCCATTGTTACAATGTGAAGGATGGGATTCACAAAGGAGTCCCTGCCGAAGCACGCTCACACAAGTGTCAAGTTATCTATCTTTGTTTTGGGCGACTGCGAGAAGAATTTTCTGCTAACTGGTTCAGACATGCTAAAAGGATATCCTGCCTTTGTTTTTAATCGCGGGAGCATTGACTGCTTGGAGCTGTTAGATTGGATTTGCTGAGGAAGGAGGACCCATTGTGTTCACCGTCAGGATATTGGGAAGCCATGTTTTATGGTTCTACTGTCAACACTGGTGGCACATTTGAACAACTCGTCTATTATCGCCCTCTTATATTTTTGATTGTTCTGTATAGGTCACAATTGAGAGGCCCCTGTTAGAGCAGGAAACAGTTCTGGTTTAGGGCTGATGTGAGGTAGTGAAATTCGAAGACAGACACTGACAGTTTCACCTTCCTCTGTTCACTCTGCAAGCAATCCTTACATTAACATGTGAGGACAATGCTTATGTCGAATTTGTTCTAATTTAAGAGTGTTTGAACTGTCAAAATTGAAATATTTGTAATGTATGGTTTAGGCTCATTTTAATTGGTATTAATAATCGCTCTCAGTATTGGGGACACTCATATAACCAATATAACAGAGGCGACACATTTTAATTTGTTTTAACCAGTATGGGCATAATTCTATTCATCTGAAGAAATCTGAAGATTATCTCATTCGATAATCTATATGTTAATTCACACGATGAATCACACGATGAATGAGCATGTTGGAGTATAAGCACATAATATGTAAGAAGGAAGTACTATATTAGCTTACTTTTAAATCATGTTGGCCATTATAACTATGATATAGAGAGATTGATGGAATCAGAGTTGGCAGAATAATCAAGTTCTGAAGGTAATCAAGGTATAACGTTCATGGGGATCGGGTCCCATGAACAGATCTATGCACAATTCCTTAATTTCAAACAACAAAGAAAAGCCACATCCATCCCCTTTGGATCAGCTATTTTACGAACGTCGTACGTGCGTGATGTAGATTCTTTTGCGGGATTGTTATGCATACATATTGGATGAGATTAAGAGACACTGTGTGGTAAATGCTTTACTAAAGGTATCCAATATTTCAGCTTACCACGGACATAGATCCATTACACTACACCACACTTACACTGACGGCATTATTTGTTCCACACAATTGTATGAATCACTCAAGCCCTGATCATCTTGAACGTTCAATGACACACAGCAAGTGCCTTTACTATCATTACCATGACCCATTAAACATCTCTGTTCGTGTCAACAGCTGTAATAGCTCATAGGTAATCGGTTAACGCTTGATGATGAAAAACTACGTAAATATGATATTCCAGAATCGTTACAATGATGCTATTACGAGAGTGTGCATGAACTAATTCATTGCTGGGGCCATTAGGATCGACACAATGTCATAACCCAGGAGCTATTTGAGAAACTAATGAATGATATTTTTCGTTCCAATTATCATAATGAGTGTTCATTATCCATAATAAACCAATGCTATCATATTTCCAATCTGCACTGTAAAAGATGTCAAACATAATAAGACATTGTTTGAAATTATGTGTGCAGCAATGTATACAAATATTTACTCATACAGCTTGTACCGCAACATAATTATGGCCTAATCCAAGTATTGGTCCTTCATGTACCATACATAGTGACCTGTATGTTAATTAATAATATATATTGTATTCTGATAACCTTTCGTGATAATGGATATTGATTGAAGTAAATAATAACCAGTAGATTTAGGGTTTATTGTTAATTGCTAATATTTCCTAGAAGACATTTATAAACACATTTATGGGGAATGTTTTAAGCAGTGTTGGTGATATCATAGCATCATATTCCATTGGTGAAATGGCCTTGGATTACCATATAAACACGTTGGGTGAGCCTCGTTACTCTGAAATGAACCTCAGGTGATGCCAGATGTATGACCAATACATACATACAAAGTAGCCAGGCATCATTGGCACGCAAGTCGGGGATGAAAAAAATTGTGGGGCTAAATTACTGTAGCTATGGCAATGACATTACACACCCACCTGTATATATATTATTCAAAATAGAGAGATAGCTTGTATATGATTATATCATTTTATTTTCAGTCGAAGGCATTCTTGGATTTGAATTAAAGGAGTCAAACTTCCGCCAACACTGAAACCTCATTCCCAGGCAAGTGAGAAATTATACTTCAGGAATTCGTTCGAGGCATGTTATATGTTGCCTCCGTAATGTTTGTGTATGAATTAGCAGTTTAATGTGGTTCAATGTTCTTTCATCTAGAACTTATTTTGACGGTATGCAGCTGTAATTTCTGGGGATCTATTTGTGCAATAACGCGAACCATCTACATGAATAAGCATGCATGATATTGGTTTTTATACCCTAATTAAAAGCCCAAATACGAAAGTGTCTTGTGGAAGAGTATTCAATACTATTGTATGCAGATGATACTGCAATAAGTCTCAGGGGAAGTGCGCAAAACTGGTGAATGCTGGAATGCCAACTTGCCTAAACAAGTTGCAATATTAGTGTAATGAAAGTATAGACTTTCAGCCAATGTGAGTAAGAGACATGGCTCTTGGTCAATCTAAGAGCTCCAGATCTGGAGTACTCCACTTATCGGAAATTAAATAGTGTTTCTATGGAACTAATTCAGCAATAGATCTATCTAAGAGTAACTATTAATTGAGAAACAATTAAAACAATTAAAACTCAACACACACATAGATTCGGGAATGCAATAACTTTGTATCATATATTAAAGCATTATCTGGTGTATTTTTCACGTATTCTACTTATGAGTTGTGCACAACCATTTTATATGATTTCAAAAATTGTGTAACTATTGGATTCGGTGGATCCCCTACACTCTTCCTCGTCTATACGCGAACGTCGGAAACTAATCCATTAATAGTAGGGTAACTATATAAGGTGGGTTATACTACACGGATATCTGTATAATAAAATGATATGGTATGGTATGCACATGCTTCTCCCATGACGTCAGAGTATCCTAAATCTGAGTTATCTTTTACCATTTTCCACCTTTCACCATTGTTTCATATTATTTACTACGGAAATAGTGCTAGAATTATTTGTTCAACTATCTGTATTCATGTTACATTGACAATGTTTTTATAGTTGTAGGTAGGTACGTTGCCTAGAAATCAATCTGACACAGTACTCGTTCTTAAAAGTGTAGAGCTGTAGCAAAATACATGATACCTCGTTGAGAAGTATAAATTCTCCCTGGTCCCATGCCTCTTTCAAACACAGTATCCTTTGAAAGGATAAACTGTAACCTCGTATGCAGCCAAGCCACAAAGACCTGTATAGAAAAAAAGAAAGGAGCCAATGGGTAGGAGTAGTTTCTATTATATATATTCCGACGCTTGCGACCAGTATTACAAAAGGATATAGTGTTTAATATGTCAAGCAAGACTTGACCCACCAATAGCTTCAGATATAAGTTATGAGCCACTACAGCCAAGTTTTCCAATCATTGCCAGAGCCAGAAGCCCTCCCTTCAATGTAAAAAGCCTGAGTAATATTTTGCAATCTGCTCCCTTGCCCCTTTCAACTTTAATATTGGATGAAGAATATTACCCCAGGGGGCCCGGCCTCTGGCACCATATGGAAACACGTTTACTCCCCTAACCAAACAAGATAAGATACCATACGGTGCCTGTATACGTAAGAGTGATAAGTAGTAGAGCAGAGACGGTGCAAGGGCCGGCTACAGAATCATTGAATCTCTGGCGGTTACTTGGGTGCTTCTGGAGCAGCTGGACAGAGGCCAGTCCATCGGTGATGGGATAATTAGTAGTTAGTAGATGGGAAGGCAATGAAATATTGGAAGTGACATGTCCTGGGGTCTAGGGAACGCCGTATGTCGCGGTTTATAGAGTCATAGCTTAGGAGCCGCTCCAATAGAGGTCACTATCCATTTACAGGTCCACAAATAAAGACCAAAGGCTCCTTGAGAGCACGAAACCAAATCATAACATATGTAACACAACTCTGAAATCTATGTGATGATTAGCAAAGAAACTGACCAATGATATTCTTACCTTATGTGTCTGTTAGTAAGCTTTCGTTTCAGATAATCTTTTGTTGAAATCTGCTGCCCTTAGGTTCGTAAATATGTCCATCGTGATGAGAAGGAAATTAGATATACTCTGACCATGCCTCTTATTCGTAACACCATGATTAGGATCGAGTTATTCCTAATCCAGACTGGCATATATATATGTTAAGAGCGATTTAAGTTGAGAGATAAGTGAGATGAGAACCTGCTATTCTGTATGATTAGAGTGCTGGAAGCAATACAGTTTCAACTGCGAAGAGACAAACTAGCAGGGTCGTTACAGCTCATTACAGCGAGCCGAAAGCCCTAATATCCAACTGGCTACTATCCATCCTTCAATGTCTGAGAAACATTATAGCAAGAAGTACTATAGCGTACTTAATGCTTGACCATATTATTTTAATTGGAAGCTGGGTAACAAACTCGCCAGGCCGACATAAAGTATTAGGGGCTGATGATGAACGATGGCACTGCTGGCAGTCTTCTACTGGTGCCCAATAGTATATTAGGCATACACCCGACTCTATACGCTGGACAAATGACACGAGACGAAGGTTTGGCTGCAAAATATATATTCTTTCATCCAAAACAGCCAAGCTGCATTAATTCAATTCAAATCATTTTTGAAAGTTTTTGGTCCATTTTTTTCTTGAGGCTCAATGGAGGCTGGATGTATTTAAATACACAGTTCGATTTTCAATTACCCCTTGATTTAATTTTGGAAATTGAGCAACCGGAATATGCCATATGAGTTGCTCCGCCTCTTCTCAAAGAATGGGACGAGAATGGACCCTTAATTCCTGATTTTTCGATAAGTATAGCGAATGTATTTGAAAAATCTACAGTTGGGTTGACAACCCGATGTGCATGATTGCATTTCTGACCTAGTTTTTTCCTGGAACTTTTGACCTGATACTGACCTGGTGCTTTACCAGTGGAAATCGTAAACAGTTGTGAGGCTCAAACTTGATTTTACAATGCTCTATGGACCTGATTTATAAATGCGGTTCTCATGCACTCAACAATGCACTATTGGCCAGGGTATTTGATGCTCTTCTGATGCTCTCAATAATGCACTATTGACCAGGTTCAAAAACGCAGTTATGATGCACTCAGTGAGGCACATTAATTATTCATATACATAGTTTCAATTTATCTTATATAAAAGACGGGGCTCCTTTATCAGAGACCTGGCCCATTGAAATAAATTCATAAATTTTGGTTCCTTTAACACCCTTACATATAATCGTATTCCTCAACTTGCCAACTTTAATTCACAACTATAATTATTTAGTTAATGATTAGGTCGGCCAGAAATGTACAATTAGGCCCAAATTCCATAAGTCCGGTCTTTGAGTTTATATTACAGAAAAAATAACAGACTTCTATACTTGTCAGACTCTAGTTTCCTTGCAGGGCATTAATATACATGTGTCATACCTGATATTTTCAGCATTTCAATAAGAGGTATTCTTAATTATTTCGGGTAGAAATAACTTTTAAAGAGTCAAGTTTAAGTATCATTACAAACTCTTACATGTGGCCTAAATGAATCTAAAAAAACGGGAGGTCTGCGCGAATTTGTCTCTTAGGACGTTTTTTTTTTTTTACATATTTTTTACATATTTTCATAATGGTCAGGACAAAGGGCCGACAATAGTAATAAGGGCAAAAAAAATGATAAGACAAATAATTGTGAGTTAAGTCTTATGATTTAACCTTTATATACAGTGTCCTTGCTGTGTGTCTAAGGCAGGCTTCTGTGAATACACATAGCCAATGTAGCAGCAATGTCGCACATGCCACACTATAGCTTTTAACACCTCTGTTCACTCACCCATACTATACCAGTGGCACTATGTACTCATTCTGCCACCTCTTTAAAGCTAATGCGTACCCTAAACAATGGTTTTAATCCGTGGTTCCCTGTGTGTATTCTGGGGGATAGGTATACATAACTATAATAACAATGTCCATCTCTTTTTTTAAATAATTCTATGCAATGTACACCTGATTTTGATACATAACTTTGATGCCCATTTTGAAGTGCATCGGATGAGGCATGTTTCACCTGGTGCATAACCAGGTGCAAAACTGCTTTCTTGAGCTGATTTACCAATGCACATCAGGGTAGGAGTATTTTAATCATCTATTTAAATGCTATATGCATTACTGGATAAGAATAAACTACATTTTCAATTGAACCTGACCTTCCATTGTGATGGGCTTCTTTAAGCGTTGCTATTATAAGAGTGTGTGTAGATCTGCATTATGTATGTGTGTGAGGGTTACCCTGGGAGGGGATTCACACTAGATCACCTTCATCTCTTCTCCCCCTCCAGCCCCACCCCCCTACCAACTACCCATCCACTGGGGATAGGCATAAGTAGAGATTGTTGGTAGTTCGTTATCAAACTCAGTCTCTTACTCAGTCTCTCAGTCTCTTACTTAGTCTCAAACTTACTGACCATACATGTGATGGGTTATAGGAAAATGAGTCACAAGTTGCCCCAAAATTATTTTGAATTATCATTATTTGTAAAGATGAGATCAGGCGGATTCCAATGATGGTAAACATTAACACATCTATGATAGGTACTCCTATATACTTTTATGTATGAAAATAAGTTAGCTATAGCTCCTGATGGTTACTCACTGTATAGTAAAATAAAATAGGTAGGCAGGAGCATGGTTCACCTTGCCTATTATACTCACTATATAGTAAAATAAAATAGGTAGGCGGAGCATGGTTCACCTTGCCTGTATTACAGTAAAGTAGTTAAGCCTAAATATAGTGAAACATATCATATCCTCTGGAAAACCTTGGAAATATATGAATAATGAATGTAGAGTCTTGGGATTTGGAAGATGTATTCATACTACTAACAGTGCTAAACACTCAAGAGATGAAAAGATTCCAGCGAAGGGATCTTGTTAATGAACCACTTCAAAAAAGGCAAATTTTGTAGCTTGCGACTCATTTGCCTGTGACACGTCACATATGGGATATGCAGTAAAGGCCCAAACATTCTTTCATCAGTACAAATATTTACATGTTCATCACTTGATAAAATAATTCAACTGCATGCAGCTAGTGCATTTACACCCGATTTAGATACATAACTTCGATATGCATTTTGAAGTGCCTCAGATGATGCACGTTGCATCAGGTGCAGAACCAGGTGCAGAACTGCTTTTTTGAGAGGATTGCACTTTTGTGACTGGTCAGATACACTTTTGCATGCACTGGCAGATTTTCCAATGCACATCGGGAACGCCTATATCGCAGCACATGGCTGTGTTTACTTCTCATCTATGACGTCACGGCGGGTTCAGCCAATCAGCATCGCCGAGCCCCGCCCACCTTGCCACGCCAATTCGATCTAGCCACTTTGAACTCAGCCGCGGAAACGCTCACATCGTTTCGCCTATCTGTGAAAATTATTGAGCCTATATTGAGTTTGTTCATGATGGCTCCGAGGACTTTAAAACATTGTGAGGCGTGTAATGAGTCCCATGGGGGCGTGGTCGGATTGTCCTGTACAAGAGCTATGAATAGCCGTATGGCTGCGCTGGAAGGACTGGTTAACAAGTTGGTACATACCGTGGAGGAGAAAGTCATCAATAAATCGTCATCGGAGGGCGTCATTCCCCCCGAAGATCGTCAACAGTGATTCTGATATCCACTTCAACGAGCAGCATTGTTCACGTAGTAGGGCTTCAAGTTTAGAAAGTTCAATATACAATGTCCAAGGGTCTGCTCGTCGTTCTTGTCGTTGCTCAAGGTCTGCTGGATCATCCAAGCCGTTTGATCATGAAACACATCTTGATAAGGGTGAGGACATTGACTCATTTGAAGCATTGTTATTGCTGAATTTACGCCTAATATCGAAGCTAGTAGTGGATGAGAGGCAGTATAGTGAGTTGGCTGGCGTGGTGAATCATACAGTAACGATGTGTGAAAAATCCAAGTCTCAAGTTTACAATCTCCGTGCTAGTGTCCTGTACGACAAGTGTGTTTGTACCAGAGCAAATAAGGAGGGTCTTGGAGCCTTTTCTAATGTCAAACAGGATGAAATTCTCCGATTTTACTCGTTCGAGAATTCTAAAAAGGCTGTAGCTGAAAATCATTGTAAGAGAAATTCTCAGCAACATCAACACAGAACAAAGGTGATGAGAGATTAGGTTTGAAACGATCAACAAACATCAAAAGCCAATGAACAGGGCATATAATATAATCTGGCAATTTATGCACTGGAATTTGAAGAATATCATCCTTCTTAGAAGTAGTCTTTGATGAGGAAATGTTCACCATAATACCCCAACTGTGGATGACGATGTCCTTCCATAGCAAAGTGTGGGGTGAAGTAGTAATGTGTGACACCCTTAGAAGAGTCCTAAACATCAGGAGGACTGCCAAAAAGGTTTTAAATTCATTTAAATCCTCGAAGTTTACTACAGATTGAATTTTCCTAAGGTGATGGGGGAGAAGGGGAGCTGCCTGAGTCGATCCTTTCCCAAGTTGCCTTGCTAAGCCAGCCAAGGTTGATTTAATGCAAGGATCCGACAAAAGCACAGGAGGAAAACCCCTTGTTACATGGAAAAAGTTTACAGCTTGTATATAGAGCTGGACTGAAGAAACTTTCATATACTTTCCTATGTGTGAAATGTAGAGACACATCTGGTGAATGGAACAGGGTATCTCTGGAAACTCATAGAGGTTGCAGAATCGTTGGTAACATCTCCATTGCCCTTCCCTGAGCTTCATCGTCGATGGTGCCACTGATTCCATCCTCAGCTTCTGTGCTTGCTTCTCTAGCTTTCTGCGACCTATGGATAGACCAAGTAAGAATCAGGTTCAGACAGCAAAGGGGGTCCCTTGAAGGGCTTTGATACAAGATGAATCAGGTTTGCTATATAAGAGGCGTGAGAGAGAGTCAGCAATTAAATTGTTTTTCGTGGAGATATATTTAGGGTCTAGGACGATGTCATATATGAAACAGACCCAGAATAATTCTCTCATCCATTATATACACATTCTGTTAACACTAGATCCGTTCCGGAGCATGTACATAACCTGAGTATTGTCCACAAAAACCATAACCTTCTTTCCTTTTAGAAGGGCAGACCATCTTTTGATTCCTACCAAAAGGGGCCAAAGCTCCAATACATTTATATTGTCATAGTCTACATTCGCATCAAGTGGAGAGGGGCCTATATGCTGACACTCAGATTTAATGGATAGGGTTTCCTGTTCAGGCCATGTTCCTGCAACCCAATCTTCATTCAAGAAGATACCATACCCTTTCTTGGACGCGTCAGAAATTATGGGGTAGTCAAAGTCTGGATGGTTGATAGAACATACCCCATTAAAAACCATGGAGAAATTTTTCCACCACATCAAATCGTCCTTCATCATGGAAGAGATGGGCAGCTTGTTGGTACCACTGGAAACCATTTTCTTGTACAAATCATAGCATCTGCGACTAAATGTTCTGCCTCCTCTTACCAGTTGGGCACAGTGCGAAATAATTCCATTAATTATTTCTAGGTTTTTTTAGAGATATAAGTTGCATTCAAATGTACATCAAGGACTTTCCTCAGCTTCAAAATTTTCACAAATGGTAGGCGAAGGGCCATGGCCTCCGAATCAATCTCAACTCCTAGGTAGGTACATGTAGTGGCTGGGGAGGTAACTTTCGACCAAGACACATAAAAACCAAGGTAAAGTAGGAAACCTATTACCGCGGCCTGGTTAGACTGGCAACCTGTAAGGCTCGGGGAGATTGTTATGAAATCATCCAGGTAATTTACGATTCTAATTTTGTAATGTTCAGCAATATATTCTGTGACAAAATTTGAAATTAGGTCGAAATTGTAAGGTCCCAATCGAGACCCAAAGCACAAGCGATTGTCTACCAATGTTCGTTGCTCACCATCAACTTCCCAACGGAAACCCATGTATTGTCTATGTGGGGGAAAGATGGGGACTGATCTATAGGCTGATTTTATGTCTACCACTGACATGAAGTCATTACGATTCAAAATTTCCACGGCATCAGTAACACTTATATAGGAAAATTCCTTTAGGAGGGAAGAGCAGTGATGATTTACTGAAATATTGACGGGTCTGGAACAGTCTGTAATGGGTCTATATAATTCCCCCATCTGATTTAGGGACGGCCCCCAAGGCATGAAAACAAGTAGGGGGTGCGTCAGTCGTCATCACCATACCTTCCGAAAGCTCAGCCTTTACTATCTTATCCATTTTAGATTTACTGTCGACTTCTAAAATAGAATTATAATTAGAACAGTCATAACTAGGCACATCACTGTCCACTATCCGGAAACCATCGGTGATGCCACAATATATTAGCCAGTCATCGTCAGATATTTTTCTTTTTGGATCAAATATAACCGCTGCGAAACGACACAGCTTTAGTTGAGAACAGACGCCATGCAAAGTGTGTATACAGCCACAAACTCCTTCGACACAAGCTTGAAAAACGTCAACTATTGAGCCCTTGGGCGTAGCTGGAGCTTGAAAAATAGGGATTTCACGGTGGTTACCTGAACAGTCTATAAGGCTATGGATTCCAATCGTCTGAGTAACTTCAGTTTCTTTAAATTCATCAATAATTGTGATTTTGTTATGTAAACTTTTGACATTTTGAGTCTCTTTGCAGGCGCCGCCATCTTGAAACTCGCGGGGACCCCTCCCTTCTCGCGAGAATACGTCGTCATTAGTTACGTGGTCACCGGGGATACCCACAACAAAAGAGCCCACTTCCGGTTGTTTACGTTCGAAAACACGATTTGCATTATCCTATTTGTTGTTTTTAGAAACAGATGTACAGGATTTGGAGATGTGGTCGGTAGAGTTACATTTAGAGCACTTGTGGGCAAAATTACAAGCCTTTGCATGGCACCCTTGAGCTGAGTTGTGTCGGAAACAAGGTAATTCCTTCGTGTCTTTCGCATTACTCTTACGGTTATTGGAACCCTGGGCCTTTCGTGAGTTCTCATAGCAATAGCACTTTAGGATTTCCTCCTGATTTATCACGGAAAAAGCAGATATCCCCTTATTAGCAGCTCTAGAACGTACACATTTGTCGTAGGCGATAGAGGCACGATGAGAATACATATGCGAGGCCTCCTTCTCCCCCATGACCAGTGCATGTTGTAACAAGCCAGAAATATCCTTACCCTGAACATAGCAATCGCTTATTGTTTTTAAGGTAACAACCATAAGAATCTCAAAATTATCTACAACATCACCTTTGTCGAGATGAGCACGATGTGAGAATTTTTTGGTCCTCCTCCGTCCGGTCCTTTTCTTCCTCCGGGCGGTAGAACTCGATCCTGATGAGGATGAACTCGAATCAGTAGATGACGACCTGCTCGAAGAGCTTGAACTATGAATCTCTTCAATCTTGGGTGATTTCTTGCCTTTGGCAAAGGTAACCGTGAGATCCATCGTCATCCTCTCCAAGTTACCAATGCGCGAAGACATCTCACCCCCAGCTTGCTCAGTCTCGGGAACAAGCGACTCGACAGGTTTTGTATGAGCAGCAGAAGCCTCCGAAGTTTGAACGATCGACTTGGTTGATTTACTCTTCTTCATGCATTTGAGGCCCCATGCATTGAGGTGCCCCATGCACAGATTTGCACGTACTGCAATATCTGCTCTTTCGTCCGGCCATGATGAGTTGAGAAAATATTAAATATTAAAAATATTAACTCGAATATTAGACGAAAAGAATTTCAAAGTCTATGGTCGATCTGCTCCGGTTGGAGGCTCTCCGCGTACTGGCCATTGGAATGTAGTCGCTCCCTTTATATACGAGCTGGTCAACGTCGGCAAGGTGACGGCCGGAGGAGTGATATGATTGGCTCGCTACTTCCGTCGCTGTGGTCGACGATCATCGTGGGACATCGCCTCTACATTTATACAAGGATTTAGCGAGAAAATAAGGTAGAGAAGGAAAAGTCGAGTCATGGAACGAAGGGCTCTCTTTACCTTTTCCATCCTAACCTTTTACATACTGTGTTTAGAGATTCGTTGTTCAGGCAAACGTTTTATGAACGACCATGCAACGGTAAATATATGTGATATATGTAATACGATATTATATGTGATATGATTGGCTCGCTACTTCCGTCGCTGTGGTCGACGATCGTCGTGGGACATCGCCTCTACAAATATTAATCTTGTGTACCATTGTTGATTCACTGGCATGAATCTAAAGGTTCCTGTTTATTCTATGGATATGTACTATATAGGCTTATGTATATGTTTCCTTAAAACCCTACCCTACTGAGTCAAAATGTTGTATTATGGCCCCCTCACACTATACGACAAACGACGAGTCGGGGGTCTAAGACGGATTTTTCGTCGGGAGGAGCCGTCGGGAGCATTTCTAGCCGACAAAACACCAGATTCAAAAGTTGAATCGGGTCGTACAGTGTGAGCGCCCGTCGGGAGGCCTACGACTCAATTTCAGCGAGTCGGGGGGCTTACGACTCAGAAAAAAGTAAAAGAACAAGCTGCACTAGCCATTACAACCATTGTTGTAACGGTTACGACATCAAAAAACACTCTTTTCTGGTCGCCGGGCTCCCGACTCCCATCGGCTAGTGTGAGCCTTCAAAATTCAGTCCTCAGACCCCCGACTGTCGTACGTCCGATAGTGTGAGGGGGCCATTAGAATCGCGATTTCCGGCTGATAATTACATCCATTACAAATATTCTCATTCATTCTTCAATCTTTTGTATTGATCTCTTTCACAAGACTAACAACATTAATATATTACCCAACACATCCATAACATAACAATCATCGAGTAGGAAGTAAGAATATAGAAAATTCGAGTGACGGGAATCACCTGTTGCCGTCCATTTTACGGACCATGATGTCCAAGAGCAAGATATTTTAGTCACTTTCATCGATGGCACCCCCAGTTCCAAGAATGTCCGTCTTAGGACCGAAGAAGCTTGGATACGAACACTTTCCACCATGTCGCCACTCGGCATGAACCAAAAAATGTAACCTATGACGCCATGACAGCGGAAAACTTATAGTGCACATGCGCGCCTCTGGACCCAACGTCACTTCCTCCCCCTCATCGCGCATATAAGGCAGTGCAGACTGAGCCCAACCGTCACTTGCTGACAACGTCTGGGCGAGTGAACACCTCCTACACATGGTGACCTTACCGCTAAGCTTCTCACACCTATAAACTAACTGCATTATGGATTATCCTTCTTGCAGATATTGTGGGCACCACTTTAAGAATGAATTGGGACTCCTTAAGCATATGAATAAGGCCCACGTTAAAACTAACAACAGAAGTAAGTGGGAATGCACCGAATGTTTCAAATCCTTCAAACGCCGTAATAACTTAACACGTCACTCTACTACCGCCCACAACAATAAAAATCCGACCCTAGAATTAATTATTGAGAACTTCACTCCAAATAAAAAAGCTGCTGATAAAATTCATGATGATAATACCACTACATTTAATGCTGAATTATACCACCCGAGCAAAGTCAGATTTGTAATTAAACCTGCTCCCCGTCCTTATGTTTACAGAGCAAAAGACGGACCGAGCACCATCTCAGACCACCCCCAAACCACCCACGAACAGCATTTCCCGCTTCACCACGCCGCTAGAGCGGATAACCAAGCAGCAGAATACGAGTCAGGGCATCAAAAGACGAATAGTAGAGATCGACCCGCTCCCATACGACCCCTGTGTACGAAAACATGGAAGGGTGGCCCACCCAGTCAAGATTATTTTTGACAACAAAAACAAGAATAAAGACATATCATTCACCTCCATCGCATCAAGCTCCGGTGCCCCAAACATAAGCATTAGCAGCGGCAGAAGCAGCCTGAATACGTCGCTAGAATCCCTTACCTCAAATCGCTCCACGAAAGATGACCACAAGAAGATGGAAGTAGACAACAAGGAAAAGCCAGAGGTTGACTTAAAGACCCTATCAGCCGACCTCACCGTCAGTGATTCTGACGACGATGACCTCACCCCAGGCACCAGTACCCCTCTGGAAAAAAGCGCCGACACAACACCCAAAAGTAATCTCAGTCCCATAGCTGCGATTATGAAAGATATACGCCTGATGGACCCACCAACCCCAAAACCTAAAGAAAAAGAAAAAGAAGCCATGAAAACTACCACAACTGCACCGACACCCCCAACTGATAAATTGCCACATCGCCCTTGGGAAAAAACAACGACCAAGCAAAAACTACGATCCCCGAAGCACAAGAAGAGACACACCATACGAGAGAGAAAACAACCTGACGACCCGAAAATCTTCAGACCATGGGAAAACACCAAGAAGATTCACAGATCCAAGCCATATGACCCTGCGAGAAAGGCCCCGGAAGAGTACATTCCACGCCCCCCGAAGCATACGTTCCCAGTCTACAATCCAACACCGATAAACAGACAGGACCATAGAAATATTGGCAAAGGCCGCATAATCTATGATCTATGGAGAATCATAAACAACATTGACCAGGATATCGGCAAAGCTATGCAAGAGATAATGATAAAGAAAGAGTACCTTAAAATGGATTGACATTATTAAAACGAGTTATTGACATCTTGTTACACAGAAGTTATACAGAATTTATACATATTATCAATTGATCCATGTTCTATTACTTCATATTATATATGAAATAACAATTTTTTATCAATGTTACATTCACGCTTTAAATGCCTTCAAAATGAACCATAAATTATCTCTCTAGACCTAGTATCAACCAAGTAATCAGCTTTTAAAATATCAGCCAATCAGAGGCCTTCTTTAAACTTATTGACATGGTAACCAAGCAACCCAACTTACACTATATTCATATACCCCCTGCTAGTTTCACTGTAAATCATTCCCTGACGAAGGATCAACTAGTATCCGAAACGTAGGAATCACACAACCATTGTATAAATTTTGAATAAAACTTAAAGATCACAACAATCAGCTGACTCATGGTTTTGATGTCTATCGACTATTATTAATATAGAAAATTACCTACCATTCGCAAGAAGTATTGCATCATAATCAATAGGGACGCAATAGAAGACTTCCCCAGTTCGGGAACAACCCGATACTCTGGCAAAGTGCATACATAATACTGCCATCTCAGGAGACACTTATAAATCTATTATGTCTGATTTTATAACGCTCCACAGCATGGAAACCCATACATGGGTTTATTGATGTCATATAGTTAGTGAAGGACAGTTGATTCTCTGACTTACACAAGACCACATGTCTTTCTGTGCTGCTCTCTACTTTTCGTAATCAGCACATAACATATGATGATGATATTGATCGTTGTATGTCTCTTTTCCTATTTCATTTATTATCCTTTCTTCTATAATTACTATAAAAATTAGAGAATTTATACATGACCTTTTTCGATTGCTATTACCCGTTTAAATATAGAACATATATAAATCTAGCCTGACTGTTTGTACTTGAAGTTTGAATAAACGGCTGAGATGTGAAGGTTTATTCCCCCAAATAACGAGACTTCCCCATATTGATAGGGATTATTTGTTCACTATGAAGGGGTGGTGCGATTAAATGCTACGAGCATGCAAAACCATGCCGTTCTCACATCGACCATTGCGAATTGCGTAGTTTGGATTCTTGTGTCATTCCCAGTCCATGGGACTTTTTTTAGTATAGTTGTAACGTTTTACTGAGCAAGTAAATCTTTAATGGTGGTCCAAGATAAAGCAGAAAGTGAGCAGTATTCGAGACGGCGCTGAGATGCCTTCTAATATTGGACTTGAAAAGGGTGACTGCTTTCTTTAAAGCCTAGCCAATGCAGACTAGGCTTTCTGCAATTCAGACGTATCTTTGATTTTGATATGACTTTTTCTTGACACGAAATAAATCATGATGTGAATCATAAGTTTGTTTTGCCTGTAGATCCTATATTATGCTGCCGGGCCTCTTTTTAAACAAATCCATTTGTATTCATACCATTGCCGTCTTGATTCCATTGATATGATTGGTGTTAGAGAAAATGGGGAAGAATGTGAAACACGAACTATTTGCCTTTCAGACGTGAACTGTAGATACTTACCAAACTGGCTTGCCCTTTTTTGTGCCCACAAATCTTAATTTTTCCTCATCAAACACTGTCTAACGTAACATGTTTCAGAATCTTCGGATGTGTTAGCTGGCATCAACTTTCAATAGGCATCCTCCAAATACATTGGAGGCGGTATGTGTACATGCTTTCATTACACCACCTTAACATTTCAGATTTTAGGTACTTTCTTAGGAAATAAAACTTAAATATTAAAAGTCATAGCTGAGCGAGAAATTGAGGTTTCAAAAAACAACCTTGAACAGTCTGAGTATAAATTATAAGCTGTAACGGTATTTCCATTACAGATTGTAATGCACTACACTACCACAGGACATAGACTTTGCCATCCGACTTAGCCTGACCAGCATGAAACGAAATAGCTCATGGATGATTGAATATACTGTTGAACTTGACTTGTTGAGGTTATCGAATTTGCCACTATTACAAGTTGCAAAGATTGCAAAGCAAACAACTTTAATCATGTTAAACGATACATACATTGATTTGTGCTTTTCGAGGCTTGTTGCTTCTTCTATAACCTTAAAATACGTCAAGTGGTAATTAGTATCGGAAATTTCATTTATTAGTTTGCCTACTAATTGTTGGATTTATAAATTCAACTTCTAATTTCTTTTGTATGATGTTATAAGGCTAAACACAATGTCCATTAAACGCTTATCAATGATTATGCAAAACACAATGACTTTTTACATTTGGTGTTCTGAGGAACAAGAACGTTTGAAGATGTTTCAATTTATTTCTCGTTTTTCTGATTAAGCAATATGACATTTTACGGCATTTTTGAATACATAAACAATGAGTGACAGGGTTACCCTCAAGAACTTCTATTTGACTTTCCCTGATTTTCCCTTGATTTGATTGGGTCGTCGGATGGAATGAAATTCCATTATGACTTCCCGTCCCTTCCACTAATACGAACAGAAAATTCACGGCAAGGCAGAGGCAATTGGATTTAATTTCACCACACAAGGAAATCAGGTCAAGTCAACAACTTCTTGCTCTTACATAAATATCCTCCGTTCCCATTCACATAGCTAAATAATATATTCAAGACAAGGAATTTGATAAATGACAAGAATCTCTAATGAACTACACGGAACAGAAAGGTTCTATTTTCTTTAATAGAGCCATAGTTGGGAGCTATCTTCTGACACCCTCATGTTGAGGTCCCTCAACACTTGACCGGTTAATGAAGCCATTAATTTGCAAAGCCGTGACTTCTTTTAATTTTTACCCAATTTGTACTTCAGAAACAATTGTATCACCTGAACTCCGATTAAGTACAGGAAGGTGAATTCCATATTTGACGGCCAACATAGAAGCATAACATCTTCACGCTATAATTGTGATAATGATCATCTATAATTTGTTTATCCTATGCGAATCCAGGGCTTACTTCAACATTAGCTCGTAATGGCAGTGATCCTAGTTTCTAAAACAATAGTTAGTGAACGGCGGCTGGTACTTGCTTCGTTATTAGCTAGGTTTATTAATTAATACTGCCAATTAAGTGGAATTAAATGTCACTCAAATGTGACGGAAGGTCTGTTTCCTCCACGTAATATAAATATACGTGCGCATAAGTTAAGGCGATAGACGACGCTGTAGATCAAAGCCATGGTACCATAACATTTTAATAGTAAGCTTAAGAATAAACAGAATTTTGTAGGTAGACGAAGCGTGAGACACCTAACTTGTACAAAGAAACTTTTGCCCTCTCCTTGCCAGGGATGAGAACAAAATAAAAAAGAATTGTTCTCCTCGACAACAAACAAGATTTATTTAGATAAACAAATATCAATGGCCAGAGTTTTACAAATGACAGATATAGGCACTGAGTGCTATTTAGTGTAGCACTGTGATCATTTTGTGATTGACCGCAAACTAGTGAAGTGTGATACTTATAGCCTTGAATCACAGTGAAATGGACATGCCATTAGCAACCATTATGTGAAATACATTGCGTCTATTTCCTCCTATGTTGTTGGTTGTGTCACACTTGTGTTAGATCATGTTCTCATTCATATTCATTTATTTTCGTATTAAACATGTGTTACTCAACCAATTCTATCTGCAAGTACAGGTTTTCTTTAAAAGTCAATAATAGGCCTATGGGTGTGATTTTGAATGCGCATACAATGCGCATTCAAAATCATGTCTGAATACTCATTATAATGCAGCCACAACAGGACACTGGCACTGCTCACTCACCTAGCATTCACACTTACTGTCGCGAATCTGACACTCCATTCTCTGACACACATACTCACTCTCTTACACCAAGCCAAAGAAACCCCTATACATTCCGAATCTGCACCTACCCTTCCCCATTTTGCCCCCGATTCTGCCGGATTTTCCAGAGGGGAGAGGGGGAGAAAACTATTCTATTATATATGGAAATATATCCTAAAATATATTGCGTCATGGACGGTGATGGTCACAGAAATATTTGTTGTCATTTCATTCATTTATAGAAATAGTGAAATCATTTCACATGATTCCAAGGATGAAAACATGCCCTTTTGAATGTTATATGGTAAATGAACCTACACCTATAGGATCATTATGAAAATCAATGAAGAAATTCCGTCATGGACGGTGACGGGGGCCGTCAGGGACGGTGATGGACAAAATACTTCCCCACTTTGGAAACTTAGATCTTTAGACTAATTAGAAATATTGATCATTTTTTGTCTTCCTGTTTCCATACACCTATGTGTCCACCTTTCATCAAGCATATGCAAATTATTCATTGGTTGATTTTTAGTTAATTATAGCCTATTATCAGCGTCACGGACGGTGATGGCCATATTGGGTTATGATTTTCTCTCTTCCTCTGTGTATCTAATTTAAGATTTTAGTGCAATTTTTTCCCATGAATTATTCTTCGTGAAACTCTTGGCACATATGGGATAGAAACATTAATTATAAGGTATGACTCCATAGGAAAGATCTTTTGAAAGGAAACTTGTAAAAATGACATCCATTTGGGACCATTTCATGAGAATCGACCATATGTTAAAGTAATACAATAAAAATACCTGATTTATATGACATTTTCTCATGACTTCTCACCACCAGGCTATCATTTCATGTTGAACTTATTTAATATAGACACACCTCAAGAACTTATTATTACATATATGTTTGAAATAATGGGAATAGCCCATTACCCTTAGCCCTTACCATTATGCCACTTGTTCTAACCAGGTCGGGGTACTGTTTTCACCAGGTGGCGCAACTGGAAACTGGGGTGCATTTACAATTACTTTTACAATAAAAGTGCCGCTAATACACTTATGTTGCATTTATACCCTTATAGATATTCCACATCATGTACATAGGAATGTTATAAGTCATAATATACTTCTATAGTTTATGTGCGTTATATACCTGTTTGATGTTAAAAAATGCTGTGATCAAAGCACCTAATGACTGTACATATAGATTGCCCCTACTGGCTTGGGTATGGCAGACCAACCAAACAACTGGAACACATCAAATGGATTGTTGCTATGCTTCAGGCTCACAAAGAAGATGGTAGAATTGATGAAAATAAAATGATGCATATGAAGAGAGGGTAACAAAGGGAATAATGATACCCTTCAAACCTTTCAATGTGAACAAATATACTGCCACTGCCTGGGCAAGAAAATTAAAACTGTCATGAAGAATTTCATCTAATTCATATGCTATTAATCTAAGGAATTGGTAGTATATAAATATCATACTCAAAATGCCATACAAATTTGCTAATTTTTGCAATAATATTGCGTTATATCCTTAGCGTGACCATCTCGCAATCATTGCGCAATAATTATTGCGTGAAAAGCGTTCATTTGCCCGTTGGGTATACCGGCCTACTTTCAGTTCTATTATACTCAGGCATCGAATTAATATCCTTTTTATATGGGTATATATGGGACCGGGACGATTACTCTTTCTACAATCGGAACATTCACAGAACACTGATCAAACAAAGTCAACCTTCATCTTTCAGCAGAGACCATGATGTGGTTGTGAATATTTAAAGAGGCTTTAGTGAAGCCCGTGATTCTGTTACTGACAGATCATAAAGGGCTCAGTCCACCAGATTGGCAGGACGAGCTAGTGGAACTAAGCACACTGTTCACATACTCTTGCGTCATGTCTTCGTCTAGCTCTTATTCTGCTCAAGAAATAAGAGAAGTGACCGCCTCTCTCAGAGCTTAATAAAAACTGAACTCATTCCAGCTTAAAGTCACTCCACCCCTTCTTCAAGATTCTAGGATTTAGCCACGAGGAGGGGAAGCAGGATTTAAGGACTCTTCTAGTAGTGAGACTGAGATGACCATCGAACTTCCAGTAGGATAGTTATGGATAGTGTATAACTAATAGACAATGTAAATCATGGACAGATTATCGAAACAGTTGGATTATATATAGTTGTCTTACTTGGGAATGGGAGTACAAAAAAAGGTGAATACTGCAATAACCTTATCTAAGATAATGCTAACTAGAAATTGGGATCAATATCATCAGCTCCAATTTTATATCGTTGAGTTGGAAAGTCGTTGCTCACATTGAATTGGAGCAATACGCTACAGGGCACTTTGAACTTTGACGTAACATCTAATAGATCATTAGTCCCTGGCTAGAAGTCCGAAAAGAAATAAACTGCGGACCCGACTGATTGATTGTAAGGTGATTTAGAAGAAATCTTGTGGCCTAAAATATAAGCCATGTATATATATGTAAATCATATGTTTAGAATTACCGAGGGTGTTTACTCTGGACTTGCCTCACTCAAGTACCAAGCGTTGCCCACACACATGCAACCCACACATTCAGGTGCCATCCATATGTTGCTACATAACTTCCTCGATCGTTGTAATGCTTATTCCTCTTAATTCAATAATCTTTAACATTACAAACTCAAATTCTATAGGCAGTAATTGGGAAGCTCATTAGTTCAGTGTTTAGTTTCGAATGGCGCCAACAACTAGATAAGACGGGTTGAACTAAAGGTGGATGCCAAGAAGAGAACCAGTATGATGGAACACTGGGTCCTGTGTAGGCTCATGAGCAAACGTCATTTCTTAAATTAAAGCAGGAAGTGATAAATCTATAAAAGAATCCATTTAGGAAGTGACAAAAATAAATGGTAGCAATGACCTTCTATACTAGGACAGTCTTTTTACTGCATGAAGTAGTCGTCAAATTGCTTAGCGTATTGTCACATAACAACTTCCACACACGTTCCAAGGCTTGCCAATCTCGGGGACAATTAACTCTTAGTTGATCAATGACTAAATATTCCCATGTCAAGTGACCTGTTTTACCATTCACCTTGACTAATTAGGGTCATTATTGATTCAGTTAACCGCATGGGGCTGCAATGGTCGTCGATCAATTTAATGGTTGTTTATGTCTGAGGCCATTCAATTAATCCTCAGCATATAGAACGAGCAGATGTGTGTATTATGATAACAACAGTGGGCTTGTTAACCAATGCCATGAAAGGTTATATGCTGTTGGAAACTAATTATATTTTACATATGCTCTAAGTGCATGTCTAATGACAGCAGACTGGCTATCAACTATGAGCTAATTGCCATACTGAGTGTACATTTTCCTGCTTAGTTCGCACATAAAGTTTCATAGGGGATGCCTCTCTTTTTGCTGTTTTTCTCTGGTATTAATCACTAATCTAATGCTGCTGCTGTTTTACTCTGGTATTAATCACTAATCATTCGCTATGGCTCTATATACCTAGATCATACCTAGATCATTGATATTGATTTTGAGAAATATTCTTGGCACTACCAAAGTTATGAGCGTTCCTACTTTCCGTTCCGCAAAGTTCATCCCCGATTAGATGTTATAAAAATGATCCTCCATACTGGTAGTCTCTGTGGGATACAACAAAATACATCCGTCTTATCTCATATACAACATTATCCCTTATTAATTCTCATTAGTCAGGAAGTTATAGCCGTTGTTCGTCCCTTCTCCAATATCAGACATTATCTATGTAATCCTCGGCTACACTTCTGGTTACTGCCACTGGTAGTTCTGCTTTTTTCAATGACAATATCAGATTGCTATTATGGCCCATTATAATTATTCTTCCAGTGACACTCATTTCGTCCCTATAGAATTTATTATTTTGGACTCTCTTCTTTCATACTAGATGAATCCGTTAACAAAATATTTACTTGTATGTCTCACTCCATACCTCTTTTACCGGATACCCATTTAGTTTTACATTTACGCTAAAACATCTGATATAAATTTTTAAGTGATAAGTGTGTCCATGAGGGTGGAATAAGCTAAAATATTCAAGCGTATAATTTTAACATCTACCTCTACGAAAACAGCTTTGTATGATACGATATCTCTACTTTGTGCGAAAGGGATTTTAGCCGACTTTAATCCCTCATGCAAGCAGAAAGACATTAATATTTAAGGGAATCCAATGCAGACTTATGACCGTTGATCCCAGTTTGTGAGAACGCCTTTGAATGAGAAAAACATCACAGATTGCAAAGCTTGGCAGGCCTTTGGTTGGAGTATTAAGTAAACCCTACTGTTGCTTCATCTTCTTGCATCCATCGCCTTGTTCACTGCTGTGTTGACTGCCACTAAAGAAGTACACACGCACCCAATATTTACTTTAAGAACCAAATGTGCCGATCTTAAGGCGTTGCGATAAATGATTCTGGGTGTAATCCTACTCCTGAATGCTTGTTACATTCTTGCCGTCCTCTCGTCTTCTCACTCTCCCCCTGGCTCTCAAATATCAAATATTTCATTAGTCAGGCAAGTTAGTAAAAAAACGAAATGGTGATTAAGGGCATATCCACTCATGGCGGTTAGTGAGCTTACATACTTCAATGACAAACATCTACAGAGCTATGCCCATAATGATATTTACTATATTATGCGCATCCCTCTTGAGAGGTGCAATAAGTTGGGTGCAATATACAAATATTTTTATGATGCGCGTACCGCAGGCCAACACTGACTTGAACTATAACACCTATAGATACTAAAAAATGGTATGTTTGGTAGAGTACTATTCTACCCTTCACTGCATTGCATTTCACGGTTTCTAAAGGGAGTGGTAACAAACTTGTATTTGATCCTCTGATCCCGCCTTACGTTCCCCTGCTGAGACGCGATGGATCCCTGTACTGCTCCTGCCAAAGATACGGTTTTAAACCATCCATTTTGATCTTGATACCAGACTGCTGTGTTCTGTGAAGTTCATAGCATGTACAGTACCCCCTTCATTTTCCAGTTTTAAAATGCTTTTTAACTCCCATTTCTTTTTAACTCCCATTTCCTCCAACTTACTAGGGGTGGAAATGTAAAATAAACAATTCAAACAGCATATATCTATGGTATGACCCCGCTTAAGCAGCCTTCATTTCTTCCTCACAACTTCGCCAATCTTTCCCCTAGACTTACTCTGCCCGATCCATTTTACCTAGTAGCGTGTCATACGTGTCCTCAACAATTTATATCTATCTTTACAGCTTCGCTTAAGATATTCATGGACTTTTGCAAGTGCGTATTTTCTTACTTTATTCCTTCGCAGTGTTTCACTTTCAGTTATTTCCATATGCTAAACAAGGCAACTCCTGATTGCAAGCTCCAAGTACCGCCCAGTGTCTCTGTTCTCTTTACTTCCGCCAGTATTTGTCACCCAATGTCCTTCTTATCTCCTATCCCATTGTCCCAGGGGACCCATTTTTGTTATTAATTCATGAACAAGTTTCACTTCCATTAAGTTATCAAGATGATCTTCACGCAGATTATTTTTGCATTAAAAGTTAGAGAACAATCAGTAAGACGCACATCCATGTTACTTCACATCTCAGGAGGGTTATTAGACGTTCTTTTCCCAGGGTACAGAAGCTTCTGGATATCAATTTAGTCTTTTTAAAAAGGCATTGCTCCTACTCTACACACTCTAGGGATTATAGCTAGCATACGCAGACGGAATACATCTGTTGACTCCTTGCTTCTGGTTTACAAGTTTCATCATTTCGACTATATAGGAATAGTTAATGGATGTGCTAATAAAAATTCCGTGGATGTTGAGAAAGAAGCCTATATGAAGTGTTTCAGTATCTGCTAGCCGTCTGGCATTGAATAGATCTACAGTAAATAGTCATGAAAAGTGGAAGAGAATTGAAAATTCAGTCATGATTCTGATGGAAACAGATGTATGATGGATAATAGAGTGTGAGTTTTGTTCTAACGATCATACATTTTGAAACTGTATCTAGGAGAAACGAGTAGATCTGTATTCAGCTCGCGTTGCAAGCATAAAGTAACATCAATCTGCCAGGCTTAAGGATTTTATTTTCAATGTTCGAAATGTTGATTGCGTATACAGGTCCTTGTCCCATAGACATGTATATTAGACTAAAGGATCAAGCCTAACAGCCATGGCAAAAATAAAACATTAAAATTTCTTTCTTGAGACCTTCGACTGTGGGGCGAGCTGGAAAAGCCCTGAGGCATGATGTAGTGCTTGTGGTGTTTATGGAGATTTTGCCCCCCTGCATTCCTTAGAGTCTGATAAACAGCTTCAGCAAACGCGCGGAGCACCATCTAGAACCTAGTCTCTGGTCTTACATCTAAATGCGAAGTGCTGGTTTAGGACGTTAGTAAAGACCATCAATTATAACATTGATTTTCAGATTTTTTTTATGGAAAGGTAATCTGTAATCATTTTTATGTTGATACTTTTACAAGGATGAAGTTCATCTTTTGCATCTTGAACCGTTAGCTACCGTTCTGTTGTTTTATTCGTTTTATAAAACAGATGAGGTCTTATTATGACTAAATCTCTAAATGGCTTCATACGGTAGGTCTCGCACACTGGTGTGTCTTTAGCAATTTCTATTCATGTAATCATTCAGACAGAACATCCGGTACATCAAACCCCGCTGAGGCAGTGGAAATAATACGCGATTTCCGTTAAACACACCAGACTTCCGCTTGACTCTCTCACTCATCGCGATAAAAATGTTGACGGAATTCATGAATTTATACCAGTCCGTATTTATATTTGCCAAGCAGCAGGAATAATTTTTGTGGTTGGTTTGACAACTTGTTTTGTGGGATAAATTCTGGCCATTGAGGAAACAGATAACTCTAAAATCAAAGTATCCGCATGAATCCATGCCTCAGGAGGAGAGTGTGAAGTTCACTTTAGCTGCATCGTGTCTCCACTTTAGGTCTGTGACAGTCATTCTACTCATAGGGCCCTTCAACTGAAAGCTTTATAAGGATTCTAGGCAAAACGGGAAAGATGCATCATAAAGGAGAGCCTTGGCCCAAACGGGCACAGCAGAGTCCTTTGTGCATGCTGATATGACTCGGATGTCCCAATTCGAGGCCATTTCACATCGCTACTACGTTCGATTGAAACGTGAGACAATTGTAACAAACCCAAAAATAAACACAATGTTTTTTTTTGTATTTACGTACGGACCGTTTACAATTTGAAGATTGAAATTGAAATTTCTTTTTTGCAATGGAACAAAAGAACTGCTGGCAGAGTCAATTCCCTGGTAAGATTGCTGACGATTCCTCATTTTGAAAGACCTATTAAATGGATACGAAAAAGTGTAACCATTATACATTAAATTCTACTAAAGGTTATAGGAAGGGTGAAATGAATAATATAAAATCAAATAAATGAAAGCCTAGACCCAGCACACTTTTAAATACCTCATTCCGTTACAGACATAGTCAAATTGTGCAAGGAATTATAGATGTTCAACTGGAGTGGAATAGTGACATTTATATTCGTTATGCTACCGCCTTCTACGTTTTATTTCAATGGAGTCAATGTGCGTAAGGGGTGAATAGAATTGAACCGAGAGAAGTGTATCTAAAGCACTAAAATAGACTGGGATACTTAATGGGCAATAAAGGCGAAGTAATATGATCTTGCCAAGGTTTGATAAACTTTATTGTGATTTCCATTAGAAATCATTTCAGGCCCGCCTATGCAATGAATATGATTGACCTTATTTCTATGACTCAGTCGACGTTGAGTATGATTACAATTCAACTACTTCTGCTGAATGGTTTCCAAAGTTATGGACGCATGCACCCAAGTGTAAAGAGGTCGTTGATATTGAGAATTATCATAGAAAAAAGCGAAAATAAGGAAAAATAAGGCAAAACCATATTGTTTTGTAGTGCATTATGGTATAGACATGGAAATGACACTTCCATCATGATATCGCTTGTATTATAGCGTTTAGACAATAGATTTGACCTGCCAAACCCTATGATTTACTCATTTAGTGAGATGTGGAACAATTAAATCCCGTGAAAACACACACTTGGAAATTCATTAAGTCATTATTTTGGAAGCACGCTCATTAATACATATCCCTCGTTCGGTAACCTGTACATAAATGTATTTGTATTCATGTATATCCATGGTTTTTTAATGTATTGTTTGCGAATTTTCCAAATGAATTGCTCTCATTCGAAAGATTGATCTCTGACTTTAAAATAATAGTGGTTTATATAGATTGTGATTCATCAATGGAAAGGAACTCCAATATGAGAGGAGATACTTAGGACGGTAAAGCATCATAAGAAGAGTGATTCGGAATGAGGGAATCGAAAGATTGACCAATTGATCCATCAGTTACGCAAAAGGACGGCGAGGGAGGGTGTGATGTCAATCTTCAATCCAATAGCATCCCGAGCAAATCGAGCTTGATAATTTAATACCGCCAGTCCGATATTGGTCTCGTAAAGAGTGCACTGGACACCACAAAACCCTTCCGTTTCTCCCCTTAACCGCCACGCCACCATGCACTTCTCATTGACTGGATATATACAGTTGATGAAAGTTGTCCATTTTGTGATTGTGTGTGGGCTAAGCCCGACCTCCACGCTCGGGTCTATAAGTCTGCCTGACTGACTGAGAATTCTGTACTGTCTGAGTGGACAGCATTGACTCACAGTTGCTCTTTGCCGGGCAGTTGAGCTCTTTCTCACGGCGGTGCCATTAGTCCATCCAGGGGATCCGATAATGTGCCAATAAATTGAACGCCACCTATAGTGTGCTCTCTATATTAGTCAAGAAGCGTCAACAGTTCAGGAATTGTAAGCGCACTCCCTACTCACGAGAGATGATAAGCAAAAAGGGCATGGAGAGAAGTTTTGGTCTGGGTCTCGGGGTGCAATGGGAAACTGCGTGATTGGCACGAGTCTTTGCCCCGCCTATAATTTCTTGAGTACGGACACTAACGTGTGCGATCACTTGTCAGTCATGTGACTTTGTAGGCGCGAGAGCAATTTATAAAAACATTAACGTGAAAAATGTCGTCTACCCAGAAATTAGACAGAGGCTTCTCTCATGGAAATGGTGAGAGGCATGTTAGATCGTTCCATGATACGAAGTGCCTCGGTAATGTTCCGAAGTGATTCATCACTCTAATATTGCTGTGTCATTTGAAGCTAAACATGACGTTAGCAGGCAATTACACTACTTCAACTTTAACGTCTTCATTCATGCCGTCAAATTGTTTGACTTATGAAGCAGCGCAGATAAATGGCCCTCTCAAAGAGAATAAATGAATCATTTGGGTTCAAAAGCCAGATCAACGACCTGCGACACTGTCAGAACGGATATTTTGCTGCAGATAATTCTTTGAGGGATATAACCAATTGACATATAGTATATGAGTGTAAAAAAAGATCAGGGGGTCAGATTTGTAGCGACAGGTCTTGATCTGAATGCTAATGTAGGTTATGACACATTTGACCTTTAGTACGGAGCACATTTTCTTTTGGAATCGGCGTGTAAGTGTCATGGCCGCCGTTCGCCAGCTTCGGGAGAGGAAGTGAATCACGGCCATGGCTTAAGCAATGGGACATAAATATTCTCTCTCTTCATCGCCCCAGCAATGTCCCAAAGTTTCTGGTCATCATATTTCGAATAATTCAACCCTATATAAGGCTATCCAGTGGTCAGAACTTTCCCGAAACCTGATCCAAATACAGTGAAAACCTGTTATCGCAATGCTATTCCCATGGGCATAACGTCATGCACTTCCTGACCCGGAAGTAGTAGCAAGTGTGTGACGAACCTGACTGGTGGCCATGACACTTACACGCCCTATACATGTCGGCTACTCATACATTGAGCATCTTGTTATTATCTTTGTATAAATTCTTATTAAGTAAAATTTGTATTGGGAGATTCATTACATTTGGCCTGTGGTACGGCCATCACGGTTAGGTCGTGCCATGAGTGTTGGCATCAACCAGCAGTGGTGTGTGGCCAGATTGTTAAATTAGATCTTTACCATTTGATGTGAGTTGTCAAGGAAGAGGAGGGAATATGCTTTATAAAGTACTATCATTCATTAAACATAGCAAAGCGTCGATTACTGATGAAAGGAACAGATTCTTATGACTATAGCAGGCAGAACAAGGGTCAGAAAACAAAATGTCATTATTTATAAGGGATTGATAACATTGGCAGATGTAGAATGAACCCCTGGCCTCATTCTCTGTTGTAACATGTATATTGAGCATCGTACTATTTCTGCTTCAGGCTCGGAGGCGTCATTCTGGACACATTCACCTCATAAAGCACGCATAGGGGCAACAGAGGGCGGAGAGGATAGGGCCGAGGACGTGCATCTAAATCCCTGGAAATATCTGCCCCTGAGTTTGGGGTTTTAAACCAATGCACAATGCTTGCCTCCGGGAATCCCCCTGTTCTGCTGATTCAGATGTCATTATTTGTACAATCGTGCTAGATCTACGCCCCAACGAATGTATGATATTGAATGTCAGAAATATTGCATTCATAGTTCTGATTATCAAATAGGAATATTAACCCAAGAAACGATCATTCACACACTTCCGTCGTATCTGTCTTCAGAGGTGTAAATTAGAAATCATGTCAAATCAATATTTAAAAAGATATTTGATATTACGATTGGCCGGATATTTCGAAGGATAGTCTTGTCAAAATATGTGAGGGCAGTGCTGGGAATTAATTGAAAGGGCCAGCAAAAGGTTTTACCTTGTGTTGTTGCACCGAATCTATTCATGCCTACGTTTATGTTATTTGATTTATTGATATTTGTTCACTGCAATTTCGACACTTTTTCTCTTTTGGTCTTTTGGTGAAGCACAAAATATGAACCCCTGCATCAAGGTGCTACGTTCCCAGACGTTAATCAATAGCGCTGGCCATTTATTTTTCTACTTGGTTATTATAGAATCCCAGCGAACTCCCAGAAAAGGGCCGCTTTATCAGTCAGCTTGCTATGTGTTGAAAATTGCCAGACGATTGGTGGGAGCAGAGGAATGAAGATCTAGATACATTCATGTCGCAGTTTTTTTAAGGGAAGCAGAGGTAAGCTAGTGCAATCTGTATTTGAACCACACACATTGCGTCATATAACTGTTTTAGCAGCTGGGCTGGTCTAGCCAGAGTATAGTGCAAACATTAAATATGGGTGGGATATGCCTCGTATATCACACAGGGGATAATACGTTTTAATTCACCTCACCACGTGTATACTTATTAAAGACTGCAAGTTCTCATAGTAATCCTCCACAAGCGGGAATCAGCCTTATAATACCTATACATCTTCAGATGTGTTTCTTGGAGCTAGAGTGACTTTTTAAGTTTCCCTATTCTGCTGCCCTTCCTCAGCAATCTATACAATGGGTGTTGAGAACTTTCCCACGGTCTTCGGCTGTTTCTAAATAACCAATGGAGCCACATGGATTCTCAACAACCTCAGCATACGGAATTAAAAAGAAAAGATGATAGTGATGTATATTTATGCGCTGTCTATCGATAAGAACTTTAGTTCCAGTCTTCTTTTACACCGTCTTGTTATTTTGATGTGCTTTGCTTTGCTTGGGAGGCTTTGGTTGATTGATGAGGGAGAACAGACAAATGTAATATTTATAATGTGTAGGGGTCAACAACACAGTTTGTAAGCAAAACGAGAGGCACGAAACTCATGGAAACGGGGCGCATTTAGGATTTTTAAAAACCACCCTACCACACTTGCGAAATAACCCCAGCATGACCCGCCATTATATGAATGTAGATTCATACATTGCTTGCTTGCTCCCAATAATCAGCCTTACGCGGATGAGCTGCTTTGGGATTGAAATTATATGTTCAGGGTTACAGCTGTATTCTCAGCGACTACGAGAAACACAATCTTACCAAATTCACTCATATTTTGACCAACAGGACTCAGGTTATCAATATTCTTCTATCATTAAACGTTTTACAAGCATTTGAAGCCCTTCCATTCCGTCGAGAAAAAACGGGCACAGGTTCTTCGAGGAAAAAGTAGTATAGGATATCTTTACTTTTTGACCGCTGTTTACTGAGAATGCAGCTGCGAGAGCTTGTCATATATTCGTCATGGGGAATCCATGGGATTATGGCATCATTATACAAGTAGTTAATATTACAAGGTGATAAGACCAAACCTGGGGACCTCGTTTACCAGGACACGTGAACATACAGATAGGTGTTCAATAGATCTATATGCCTTGTAATAAACGTACCTCTTGGACACACGCTAATCCCTGTAGTGTTAACCGATTCCCCATGCAGGTTTCTGCTCAATTTAAGTGCTGGGGCTACCCTCGAGTATACGGATCAGGAATTCTTCAATTAAGTAAATGCCACTACTGATGGGACGAGGGAGGATGCTCCGTGATTATACCAATGAACCAACAAATGTAATCATCTTTCTATTATAAACTAGGCATTTGCCTGATGAGCCACAAATGAGGGATCGAATGAGTCAGTGGAATGTAATGTTTCACCAGCACACCAGTATTTTGCTGTCAGCATTTCTTTATCTCACAAAACCTGAAGTGTAAAACACACACCTCGGGTGAATTACTGTAAGAGGATGTTCTTAATTTCTCAAACCATGTCCACCAGACAAGGAATTGGAAGTAGCTGGGGGAGAGAGGTTTGGTATTTGTTCTCGGCCGGAAGCCAATGATAGCATTTCTATTTGTTGATTAAACAATTATTGAACGAGCGTGAGTCCACTCATGGCCACCCCCAGAGAATGAAAACATAACACAAGTTGTCCTTTTCCAAAAGGATGAGCTGAGATAAATATTTAGTCTTCGTTCCTGAGGTAAAATGGGGATAAACTAAAGGTCACCTCCTCCGCCTCTTCTCGTCCATCATTTTACTTAAAGGAATCTGATTGCATTCTCTGTTTATCATCCAGTCCTCCCTACATTGTTTTTTGTTTATTTTCCTGCTTTGGAGACCTATTGTCTAAGATTATACCATCAATTGCCTTTCACTGCACGAAAGCGGGCTAAGGAGCGATGCGCATTGTCAATGGACGGTACTTGTATACTGCCGTTTTCCTGAGAGGTTACCGAACCTTTTGAAACACTGGATGTATATTTTCACAGCGTGTAGTTTCTTTTTATTTATTTCTATATTTAGTAAGCAATGCCGTCAATGAGGTGAGATTAGCCATAAGAAATTAAATCAGAACAACTTCTCTGGATATTATAACAAGCTGAGGCTGAGGGACATTTTCAACCAAAACCTAATAGGATATCTGGCCCGACATGGACTCTTTGATATCTAATATATAAAGCTCAAGAGGGTGTTTTTATGAGGCATGTTCTGGGAATATGTGATCTCCCCATCTGTTTTCTGGTCTGTACAGTCCAACGACCCTGTCTGGAGGACATTATATATATGGTTTGTGAAGGTATCAGGGGTGAAAATGAGATTTTGAAGCCTTTTTTTAAATTGGGATCTCCACACTCTATTTATAGCCATGGAAAGCCCCTGTGAGATACTATGTCATTTCCCACAAGCTACTACGTCACTTCCAGGGGGACCTGACTACATGCAGAGGAGTGGGAAAGTGAAGAAGAGGGGAGGGAGAGGGTAGGTGTATTGGAGAGGGGGAGGGGAGGGAGAGTGTAGTAGGGGGAGAGTGAAGAAAAGGGAGAGTGTGGGGGAATAGGAGAGGGGGAGGGAAAGAAGCTAGTACATCACTTCCAGGGAGACCTGACTACATCCCGGTGTGCGCAAATCATATTTGGCATTGATACGTTCGCGCGGCCAGTTCGCGCGTCGCCGATGCAACCCTAGTTCAGCTTTGCTATATAGAACTGCAGCCAATGTTAGGCGTGAACGCACAGACAGGTAGGCAGAATGGTAGTGGGTGTACGGCCTCATATTGCCATGTGTTTTGCCGCGGAAATTATAAAAAAAATCAGATGTATTGTCAATGCTTCTTTCTGTACTACTGTTGCAGCCATACAAGCCATTTGAATGGTAGTTTAAATTAACAGAAGTGTTATTATTGTGGAGTGTTTATACTATATCATCCTATTTTTTCGTTTGGCATCTCATCAGTTTATTAAGGAGGATATAACTAATTCATATTTAGTATATATCTCCCTGGTTCATTCCATCATTGTTGCCGCTCATTTATACTTTCCTGAGTCAATGAGGCAAGAGTCAAACATAGGCCAAGTTGTGCCAAACTAGCAACAGGTGAGTTTGTTTGTGAATGCAGGTTAGGGTCGCCCAAGCTACCTCACAGTTTCACATAAACAATACTGGGGGTGTTACAATCCAGGGTTTTAATAACAAGCGTTGCAACAACAAACAGTATAATTGCACAAATAAACTCAGTTTAATGTTTTTAAAACATGATAGATGGAGAATATTTATGTGCATAAATGCCTCATAACGATAATTTGTGGTGTTGAAAAATAAATGAATTTACAAATGCAAACCAGTAATCATGACATCACCTGGTGGAAATAAGTTGGACTAAGTCTGTGGCAAGATAAGCCAGATTTTAACTTGAGGGTTTTTCAGTTATACAAACCACTAAAACCGGGTGAAGTATTTATTGTACAATGTTGGTATTTTTATAAATTAATTGTTCACCTTGTCAGCTGTCTAAACAGTTTTCATATTCAAGATAATGTTGAAATAAACCATATCCACAAAGAGATATACCTATAACATAAGTACAGTAATATTATTATTATCATATATTATCATATTATAGTATTGTTACATACCCCACATACAAGACCAGACACATTTCAAATGTGTCAGCACAATAAAGAAACAACTACCCTGTCATGAACAAGTATTTATATCTGGCACTTCACACTCACCCACATGACACTTCACTCATCAGCATAGAGGGGAGGGAGAGGGGGGAATCGGAGATGGGGTTGGGAGAGAAAAACAGGTATGAGAGACAGAGAATAGGGGGAGGGAAAAGAGGGAGAGGGGGAAGTGGTGGGAGCGAGGGGGACCGTCTAGAGGACGGGTACTTTGCTAGTATGATAATAGTTGTATAAGATATACATAATAAATATCGTAACTGTTTAATGCACGAAACTAGTTATATGGAGCAATGCGCGTTGTGAAGTCTTTCATACAATACAACAATTTCTACACAATAGAAAAAGTTCTAGGACTTACCCCCTTTCACCACCACCCGAACCTTTCCCCGGGACACCCCCTCTCCTTGGACTGCAATAACAAACCTATCTTGTATTCAATCCAATATGGTCAGATATGCATCTAAATCATCTTTATTTCTGAATAAATTAATCATGCATCATTCTACATTGCTTTATAAATCCTGTATAAAAACCGGACCTCCTATAGAGGTACACTTCTGTCTTGAAATGCTATAATGGGACTCGTTTGAACACCAAACACTATACCTCCACACATGGATCTGACCGTTAAATTGTTCCCTTGTCCCGCGATCATTATAAATGACACATGACACACGGATGTATTTCAAGATATCACGAACTCACTCAGAGTGCCCATGCGAGAGAAACTGCTAATCACATCATTCCAGATATGTATACCTAAACTCTAGAACCATCAAATCTATTCGTTCTTTCCCTAAGGATTGGTGAGTGGCCAAATGCAAACAAAAATCACTGCGAGTCAATGATTGGGTGCAGGGAATTGCTCCGGGCTATGGACAAATCATCATAGAGCAGTTGGCCAGACATAATGATGTAGGGATAGAGTTGCTCAGGAGGGGCGAGGGACGATGGATTCCTCGACCACATTTCCTATTGTCACTTAGGACCATGCATGTGCAGTTATCCCCAGGGATGCGATGGACATTGACAAGTTTTCTGGCCATTTTTTGCATTTACTTTTAATAGTACTTGTATTTTTCTTTTATCTCTTCAAATACCAGGTTTAAAACTCCTTGTTTGTTTTTGATTTGGGAGGATCATACTATAAATCAACATTATTAGAATATCACGATGAGATTCTACACTTTCTTGGCTGGACAAGCTATATGATTCTCCCCGCTTTGATGATACATCAAAAGCATCCGCCAATAATTCGAAGCTCTTCACATTTTAACTGATGTGATGGAGTGAAATCTGCTTTTAAAAGTAAATTCCCTTCAGTAAAGGCTCCTAATGTCTGGAGTGAAAGAGATAAAAAGTAAATCTGATCGAAACCCAATGACGAGAACATTCTTCATATCAACCAGGCATGAATTGAGATAGCTCATCACTGCGATAAACCACTTGGCGTCTGGTACTCAGAGGTTTTATTAATATGAAAGTGATTATCTACTTGTCAGAACAAAGGGATTCAATGGTTCCCGAGGGGGATACTCTTTCCCCCGAATATGAAGAGATCTTTGCGTTTTGGGGAAGAGCTGTTTAATACCAGGTTCTCTTGTTTGATCCACACATGAACCGTTCAAAGTCAAAAGGGAAGTGACAGAGAATAAATGCAGGAAACTCTTCATCAGCACATTTGGGGGTGTATAACATTTTAAATAAAGTTATTTTTCATCAGTTTTTTTCTTTGGGGGCTAATTTGTATTCAAGTTGTTTTACCGAATGGACATATAAAAAGAAAACTCTTGTTTCCCCCCGGGAAATCAAAGTAGGCTATATTAGGGCTAATGAATGAATAACTAATACATCAAATCTCAATAGAAATCTCAATCTCAAAGTTCAGCGATGCAAATGTGTTTATTTTGCCCATATATAATGCATGGCGGTTATGATTAATGATTATAATGGAGTCTGGTTATCTGACTATATAACATAAAGTTATTAATGTAATCTTGAACCATGAACATACTATTATTAAAGTAGCATCACACAATTTGCACAACTATTAGCACCACATGTCCATCGTGATCCGGTTGTATTCAATATAAATCAGGTGCTTCTTGACCTATAGTGCTACCTACCACTTTCTCAAGAGCGTAATTTCATAAGATTCTAGAATAAGTGGTGCCCTTGTTGTTCTTCCTATATTGATATATTATAAATACTATTATTGGCCCGCAGGACTCCAAAGGACCGGAATGCTTTTTCTTAACCATTATAGTTCCTACAAACAATCGATTCACAACGGGGAACGTCTCTAAGTGGACATTCGAGCATTTACGCAGTAGCTATACAGTTTTACTTTCTCAAGGCTGAGATATATAGATGCCTTTAGGTACTCATCTCAAGGCTGAGATAGTTATGACATTTGTAATGTCCATCTGATATGAGGTTGGAGAGATTCTCGATCCATTTTGGCTTTAATAGTTAGGTCTTGGCCGGAGGAAACATGTGACCTGTTTGTTCTCTTAGAAATAGTGAGCGTACATCACAAGAGTGCTATGGCGTGTCATGCCCTTGAGAAAGAGGAATTGGTCTTAAGGTCAAATGGATGAATAGGAAAAAAGGACGGCTGGTCTATAATATACTGCAGTAGATAAACCACTTAATGTGGACGAAGTGCAATATTCTATGCGACTGAAACCAACGCGTTAGTTCATTTATTATATGCCTTTAATAATCTATAATACATATAGAAACAATTATAGTCATTTTGTGTAGTTTTACCGAAGGTAATTTCGGCGGTTCAGGTGTCAGGGTTGCATATACAACTCAGTGGTATACGGACACAATATACATTGTATCCCACTCTAGATATACTGTTTTATAAAAAATTATAGGCCTATTATACAAAGTTAGAACTAGCTTCTTCATCCATGCTTCCAAGGTGACAATAACATTAAATTTCACGGCGATAACAGTAGTAGTATTAGTGCGCTCTGTGTATACAAATACTACTACTGACAACTGCTCAATTTTACATAAGTTTAATATTTCCCCCACCTAAGGCACTTGTAATGGGAAAGTTTAAATAGTTTTCTTTAGCTTTTCATGGGCTTTATATGAAGGGTAGTTTCTCTGAGGTCGGCTTCGAAAACACCCCAACACGTTGGTTCTCCTTGTATTGGAAGACACAACTCAGCGTCCTGCCACCTGAATTCAGACACACGTGTGTGCGCATCGCGGGAGAACCTTAATAAATAAAAAATAAATAAAAGAACTGTGGTAGGCCTATATATGAATTATGATATATATACTATTGTAGTGAACCTGCTGAAAAATGCCATTGCCTTGACGGGGAACCGAACCCCGGATCTTTGGATTAACGCTCCAATGCTCTACCACTGAGCTATCGCGGCAAGCACAACCTCAGCAGGTCACAATCCTAAGTTCAACCACCAGAACCACTACACTGCCCCCCTCCAACAATGGACGAAACTCATCTCATATGGTTTCGTCCAACTTGGGGTATACAGTGCTGCCCTCAGGTGGCTGGTCGCGGCACCAATTGTAGTGAACCTGATGAAAAATGCCATTGCCTTGACGGGGAACCAAACCCTGGACCTTTGGATTGACCCTCCAATGCTCTACCACTGAGCTATCGCGGCAAGCACAACCTCAGCAGGTCACAATCCCAAGTTCAACCACCAGGACCACTGCACTATGACTGCCATATAATATGACTTGATGCAAGCTTATACATGCAAATGTCATAACAATCTTATAGCTTACATGTTAACGAATATCATACTTGATTGTTTAAAAGAATTTGGCACGAAAATACAAAGAAATGTACTATACCAAAGGCAACTGTCAATTACTGATAACTGATACATGTATATGTGCCCATACCTCCATGGCCACGTTGCCAAGTAACAACCAGCGCATTGTCCCCAGATCCCAGACCACAAAAATGTTCGTATCACCTCGCGGGGAAAGCTAAGTTTGTATGCCCAGATGAAGATTCAATGAGAACCGAAACTTTGGTAAACACTTAGAATTTAATAAACATCCAAGTACACAACAATTCCTCCTCAACGTTATTATTCTGGCCTTGGTGTTCAGTCCCTTCTGCGTGTGATTAGTAGACAATAGTTTGGCAAATTTTCCGCAAGATAGAACATTGACAGGTCTCACGAAATTACGTTGACTGGGTGGATCGGCAAACATGGGGTGAAAAACGCCATTTCCCACTGAATGCATCAAAATAAGGGAGATGTGAGGCAAACCATAGACTAGATTTACTTTAGTGTTAGTAGATGACTAGATCGATGTGTCATTTTCTTTAAGGCCATTTACTTTCAGACTACATATACATAGAGTAGAAAATCGACACAAAAGAACAATTTTCTGGCAAATTCTATAATTTCATCAATTTTGGCTAGAACTAACGGAACAAAATGCTAGTCCATCACGACGCTTTTCCCGCGCTAAATTCAGGGGGGGGGGGGGGGCGTGGGGAGGTGAGATCTATCTGGGGAAACAGTTTTTTCCTTGGTCAGAAGCAAAATTTAATTTGATTCGCTGTTTATCAAGCTTTGAACAGAATTTTGTCTCATATGGACAGGTTCATCGTAGGTATTCATAAGGCTATCCATGAACTGTGATTATGTATGGACATCCGGCAACGCTCATAACAACACTTCTTCAGGCAATGTTGTGCCACTCTTGGCGATGATAATCGCCGGGTGTGGAAATGAATACAAAATTCATACAGCCCCTGCAGTGCAACGGTGGTGGTGAGAAAGAATTTCCTCGAAATGTTTTCTTCTGCTTTTAGGGATTGGGAGTCAGCGAATACATCGGGGGAATGTGAGATGCATGATCATTTACTGCAAACAAAAGACCTTTCGGAGGCTGCTAAATTCCAATACATTGCACCAATTACTTTTTACCGTTGCCTGGTATAAGAATGTGCTTGAATAATTGTATTAAATTTCCCTCTTGGGTCATGGTTATGAATTCGAATAAGACTATAGTATTGCCAAAATGCCCATGTATGAAAGAGGGGTTAGTTGATTGAGTAAAAGTAATACTCAATTAAAGTAATTGGATATAATATGCATCAAATCACAGTGATCATTTTAACATTGAGATCGGTTTCATATCTTTGGAGAGGTAATTATAATTGAAAGGACAAGTCAGATTTATAGCATCAGTTAATGATAGATACATTTCATTAAACATATTTTGGACTCAGAAGTGTGATATATTGTAGAAATTTCGTTTCTATTGTTCGCGATGTTCAACAATCATCATTTATCGAAAATCGGACTGGAGAGCCCGATTTTGAAAAATGCAAAAACACATAAGAGAATGCCTGTAACTATAATATGGCTGCTTTATTGTATTGGTCAAATAAATGGGAATGTTTCAGCTTCTCGCACAAAAAAATCGGACTGGAGTATCTCTAATTGAATGAGTTACAAAAAAAACGGGTTTCACTTTTTCACTTTGTACATTGCCATAACTAATCGAAACCGCCGTATCTTCTATCATTTCAAGATTATCTAAAACTATGTTATTCTTACTTTTCAGATGCTACAATGGCAGAGGGATATGAACGGTTCTATTGCTCTTTCACCAAGAGTGTGTCTCAGAGCGATCCCTCCACTCAGGTGGGGCCATCTAGTGTGAATGGCTAATAGTTGTGGATATAATCTGGTGGGTATGGATCGCGGTATTAGCCATTGCATTACTGATCATTCAAGTGCATCATTTATCATTTATCAATTGAAACAAAGGAGAAAGTTACTTGTTCTACCTATATAGAACCAATATGAATCAGACCGGCGTGAAAGGTGCAAAAACGATGTGAGAAACTGGTCGCCTCTGAAACTTTATCGACGTACTCAACTCTATTAGACTGAGAAGGATTATTACTCATTGGATGGGAAGCGATATGAATTGTTACTTACACTGCTGATAAAGGTAGGGAAACCTATTTGACAAGTAGCAATTATAGTTTTATCTTCTTTATCAGTTTATAATAATATAAAAAGTTCCCGTTAGATTTTCTTGTTAACTGTATATCTTTATTAATGGCTTATCATTTATTTTTGCAACATTTATTTATTTCTGTTTTAACATCGCGTTTTCTGGGTGGACACGACAGTGATTTCATTAATTCAGTAATCTTAACTATCGTTTTGTTATCAGATTACAGTTGCCGTTAGATGTATCTGTTAGCTGGATATATATCCTTGATCACTTATATTTATGTTTTTTATTGTTTTTTTTTAAACATCGCGTTTCCTGGGTGGAAACGACAGCGGTTCACAATTCAGTAATTCACTGACTACTTCCCACCACCTTGCTCACTGATACTGATTACGTGACAACGAATGTGCGACCTCCCACACCCGATGGTACATGTATGTGACACCTGATTCTGTTAAGTTTCAAAGGAAAGTGGGAACCGACCTCCCAAAAGTCTACACATTTATCAGTGACTCTCTTTAAGTGAGAGAAGTGATTTCCCTAGAATCACTTAAGAAAGATCTTACTTTCTTTTTTTCTGGTCAGACTTTGTTTCCTAGTCGATTGGAACATGTGCGTCGAGTTTATATTGTGTATTCATTACTTTTTTCAGTTCGTCTGTAATTATGACATGTGTCTTTTATTTGTTAGCAAAATGTCAGCAGTACTGCCAAACTCAGAAACAACTAGGTGATATGCTGGTAGTCTTAAGAAAAAAACAGAAACAAAATTAATCAAAAATGGATTATGCATAGACATATACAGATAAATGTTTGAGTTTTGCTACTTAGCACTAACATACACGAGTAAAAGGTAAAAGCACGGACTTATATAATACAAGTCGATGGCAAAAGATAGAAAGGAAAAAAATACCACTTGGCGTGGAAGAATATTAACAAATATCGACAATGATCTTACGTATACAGTATTTCCATTAACTATTAATGATAATGTGAACAGCTGGGGAATGGGTAGGCCTATCATTCCATGCACCCTAAAAATAATTTTATACATTAAAGATATATTATTTTGTGCCGGTAGTAAATGTTCGAACTGTGGACTAGCATAATACCTTGCCTATTCTCTTGCTATTATATAAATACCTGATGAGATGTCAGCGCTGTTAACAGTCGATAACCGCATATATACCAACATTTCCCATGCGTCATTTTAATTCCAAAGGCAAGCAAATTTAGTCGGTCAAAGGCGAAGACACAGAGCAAGTGGAATTAAACTCAATACATTGCCGTAGGTGACAGCACCATCGCTAATGATACGTTCTCGGTGCGGTGCACGGATATTCCATTAATACCGTCGTGTGACCAGAAACAGGTTGCATAATGAATTGCATCTTGATTATGGTGATTTGACACTATTTATTCATCCCGTTGTATGAGAGATTCTGAACTTAAATAATATTGATAATCATACTTTTAGATGAGAATCACAATAGAATGGGAGATTAGAGCACAATATAACAACTATCATCGTAAAATGTTACAGCGTATTACTGCTGTTTTTACTCGAAAAAAAAATATAAGTAATAAAGATACTGTGAAAATACACAAGGGGTCTTGTAATGAGCAGTATACAAAGGGTGGACACACATGTATGTCTCCGCATTACAAATTTTGAACTAAGCTTCCTTCACAGTTATATGTCCTACATGATATGAGTATATAGTGGGTCTTACTGGGAGACATATATTTGAGACGTATATATATGTGTTATCCTTAAATCATGCATTTTGAGGTGATGCATATAATGCAATAAAACCATCCCATTACCTGAGAGTTTAGATGAAAGATTATGTTGCTTTTTTCACACTTATGAAGTAGATATGAAACCATAAGTTAGTATAGTATGATAACTTTACCACGTTAATCATGTACTGCCACAGAAAGTCACGCAGGATTGCCACACCCTCGTGTCAGGTGATTCGAGAAGTAAATACAGGTATACTGGGCATTTCTGACGGGGGGGGGGGGGTGTCGAAGCCAATGGCAGAGAAAGCTTAAGAAAGGAGAGATAACTCTCTTGTTCATTCAGGAGAGTTTCTAGTATTAATCAGATGAATAGACATTATATCCTTATCGAATAGGGATACTGACAAAATAAGGGGTAGAGAGTTTGGAAGGTAAGGATTTATATTTAGGGGGCTTATAATAAATACGATTGACCGTATGAAATTGTAAGAATGTAATTATTTGTTAAGTTTGTCTGGAACAACATCGTCAAACCAATGTGAATCAAGGCGGTACATATCATTAGAGACCATTCAATTCGAAACCCGATCTGATCAGCATGCATTTATTAGTTTACCTTTTCCACACCCACTCCTTACGGCAATTCCTTTGATATCAACATCCGACTGACAAGTACCTTAGTTCTTGAACGATTTTCTCAAATGCAAAATATCATACACAATAAAGAGACAAAAGACGATTGCAAGAAATCTCAACCCATGAAATTAATGAATGGTAAGATAAGATTTAAAACTTCATAGCTAGATCTTCAACTTTTTTTCCATTGACTTGATAGCTTCGTTCATAACTCATTCACGATCTCTTTGACATCTCACCTGGTATTGCATATACACCTACAAATGAAATAATGGGGTTATTGCATGGGAGGCATAGAATATAAATATTGAACGAGGGTGGAGATACAACTGCCAACTCTCAGCTTTAGGATTATCCGAATGTCATCCCCGCATTTACTGTAGTATCATCTATGATAAGCTATTTACTGGGCATACAAGTGGATTATATATAACCCTCATAGAAGGTATAATATGAACCATCTAATGAACTCTTACTGAAATAGATGGATCTTTTACTGTATACTGTGTGGATTCTTTCATAATAGAGGCTCGGAGAAAATGACTGAGTCAACACTCCTGATTTTCCTCTGGGTCTCCTTTGCAAATTCCCACTTTCCTTATCCTACTTTTGCAAGCCCATCTATGCAATTCCTCTCGAGATCCGAATACACTACGGTGCTATTAATTATAACTATCCATTGCGACTTCCGTTGAGATGTTCGGTCATATATTGCGCTATTCCCGTTTTGCATAAATTCTCAACGAGGGAGAATTATTGAGTGTTAACAGTTGTTATTTCATATCATCATCTAATTAATACTAGCTAAAAGTTACTGAGACAAGATCGTTTATGTCAGCGCATTGACGATCCCGCCCCGATAGATGAAGAAGTTCTTGTTTAATTGTGTAATCTATCATAAAGATAGGACAAATCGCTCGTTTGCAACATTATATCTGGCATTGGTGAAAAACTCTAGGGGAGATTAAATGACGAAAATGTTTTTGAGGAAGGTGCGCGAGGAAAGCACAACGCCTAGAAGAGAAAGTAGTCTTTGTAAATTATTCAAGATCATATAGGATTCAGAAAAGTGTAGCACACCTGCAAACAGTTACAGCTGTACTGGTATATTGATACCCGTAATTCCGAATCATTTCCCCATAATATTTCTTTAATAAGAAAATGTATTAATTGTAGAAGTTCAAGGCAACTGAACGGAGAAATTCTCGTATCAATTTGATTGTATCACTTTATTTAGCCACCTTAAATTCAAAAATAAATATTGTTTAGTTATTGGAATTGTTTTTATTGTTCGTCGAAACAGATTTCGGTGATTCATTTGATCCAATTAAAGGGATCCTTCAATCTGATCGCATTCCAGATCATGAAATACACTCAGGTCGGGGAGCCTATAAGAATTTTAGGGTGTGTCGTTGACACGAGGTGTGGAAACACCGGTATGATAAAGATTGAGAGTACCACACCCAGAAAACACAATTGATATCTTACCTGTACCTTCGTGCGCAAAATATCTAACCGAATAAATGGAGTTCCCGTCAGCTTATTACTTTTGTTAATTTTGGTTCACATTTAGAACGGCACAGTAAATCGGTTTCTCACCTACATACATAAATGTAAGTGTGTACTACATTATGATCTTTCATCTATTACCATGCATATCGACTGCACATGGACAAACCTTCTAATATGCTATTACCACTTAATTGTAGTATGCGTCTATTATGTCGAGACAAAGCCCGCGACAGGTCCAAGGGATCTATTTGCATCGAACTGTATTGTGTCCAGAGTGACAATGTCTACAGCTTTACAGCTTTATTTGCCATATGAATTGATTGTATTTCCAAATATTGTCATTCTAGTCCTTTTCCAACTCCCCATGGTACCTTTAACGATAATCAAAACACTGTGAGAGTTTAGATATCTATAAGGCCACTATACTTTGCTTCCCAAAAGGCTTGAATGGTATCAATAATAGCAGAACAATAACTCCAGTCTATGTATCAAGTAAACGTTCCACTCACCACGATTGTGTGATGCATTATTCATGTGAGATAGCGATGTTTGTGGAAAGTGAACAGATGTATATGGAAGCCTGATGGAATAAGGCCTTTGTCTCTAACATGTAATCTGAGGTAATCAATTGTGCTAATTCTCTGCGTTTTAAAGAATGACTTCCTGGTTGAATATTGAGGTGCATATGCCTGGATCATAAGGTTCATTTGACCAGGTGTGACTACATTTTGGGTGCTCTCACATTGGTTTCACATTGGCATGAACACTTTCATCTGGGCCCACTTTTCTCCGAAGATATATTAAAGAAGTGTTAATGATGCATCGGCCGGAAGACAGCATGAATTCACATTTTAGAGTTTTCAGGAATGGTTGAACTGATATTATTATGGGAGATGTGATGATGCTCTGAATATACCTTAAGCAATGTAATCCTATCCTATTGAGCACATGTATAATCATGTGGCAATGGTGCCATTTTTATTTATGGATCGCAAGGGAGTATTGCATCAATAGTTTTCAGGACACATTTCGGCATTTGAATGCAATATTGTCTCTAAACAAACCGAAGAGAACAAACATTTATTTATAAGTGTGTGTTACATTGTAACCTAGGAGGGTACTGATGCAAATCAGATGCCTGCAAAATCTAACATCGTCATCATTCATGCAAATCCAGCAGCGATCTGGAAGTCAATGCTTTGGCCCTAGTTGTCGAGTTTATTGTTTGCACCTAGCAATATGAACAGCCATGTTCAGTGATCACAGATTTGTTGATAAGTGTAGTGTATTTAACTATAGGTAGTATATTCTCGATTTATCACGACTAACATGCTATACGATTATATCCCGAACATCATAAACAAGAACTCGATTGTCCACTATAACATCAAGTAATGGTTCTCGGATTGAAACGTATTTATAACACATTTTATGTGAAATTTCCGAAAATAAAAACCTGTTTTTAAAAAAATGAAAGAGAGATTATCAGGGGCAGGGTTACATCATATGAAATGCAAATCTCCTGAAATGCCCATTATATGTGGAGAGGGGGACATAAAAACAGTTATCAATGTATATTGATCCACCACTGATAAAATAATGTTATATAGGGAGTAGTGATTATAATTATTGCATCATTGACTGAATATGAAGATTTATAAATAACGTATTGCTATTGTATAACTGGTGACACGTAGCCCCTGTTTTGTTGCACTAAAAACAGCCCACAAGTTTAGCTGTTATAGGTAAAGAAGAAAAAGTAATAAGATAATGCTATATATAGGTACGCATGTATAACAGTAACCGATACTTTTTGTTCGACCTATTCTACTTCAAATTCGTGTGTAAAGATATAACAGCAGTAGGATTTTAATACATTTAGTCATATAAGTCATAATATGAATAAATTTGGCAATATTTTGTTAGAGAATACAGCTTTAAAACACTTCGAACGATCGTCGACCTGTGCACAGCATTCTTAGCATATTTCTTGAATCTTTCCATCTACACGCAACATATCAATATACCGAAGAAGACACAAACACATCTAACAACTCCTGGATCTTCTCCTGGAACTCAACACATTTTTAACACCATCCATAGCTTCAAAATCACCAGATGTAAGAGATATCGTTCAAAGTTTTCAAGTCCAATATTAATTCAACCGCAAACATTAGCATTATGATTGTGGTACACACAACCACCAATTATAGTAGATTCCAAATTCTCAATTCATGCAGATTGCTATATATTTCTATTAGCTTACATCAGCAATACAATGGGCTTATGAAAAGGCTTGGGTACAAGATATACCAATTTAGATTGATAAGGAAATATCTGACTGAAGCAGCCGCTATCATACTAGTAAAAACCCTAATCTTATCGATCATTGATTATAGTCTCCCTTTCCTGACCCCTATCGGTAAAGATGTCCATAATGATTCAATGAACAATTATTGTCATTTGGCTATCATCAGAACAAAATTGTTAATACTCTATGACAATTAAATTTAAACAAGTCTATTCCGCACCTGTTATTGTCGTATTGCGGGCGAAGAAGATAAAGTGACGGTTAATTAAGGTAAATGTTCCTTTCTTCCTGCTCGCCCATTGGTTGGATCCCGTCACGTGGGTGACGACCGTAAACAAACCAAGGGGGCGTGGCTTCATTGATGTATAATTATTGGAGATAGGCCTATATTGATATGAATATAGTGAGTATATAGAAACTACGAGCTAGCAAGAATAACAACTGCAGAGCTTGAATGGAAAATGTAGAGGGGCGATTAATGAATGCATGTAGCGGTGAAGGGATTAATAATCAATAATGGGATTTTCTGGTCAGATCTCCAGCTGTGCTGACGCATGGCTGACTGACTATTATGTAACACAATAATGTTTATTTTGATAGAGGTCCCTAACTGAAGGGACACATCTATAAGGCTTGGATTGACAACTTGCTAGCCCAATTCAAGAAGATTTCTGAAGGGATATCTTCATGGCGCACTTGTTTCCTGTAACTCGCTCAGCGGGACACGCTTCGGACCTCACTCATAGTTACTGCCGATCAAATGTGTACATACATATATTATAAAAATATATACATTATTTGCGCAATATTTTCCTATTTTTCATCTACTGGTAATATCCTTGCCCAATTTACTTCATAACACACTTTCGTCAATTGTATTTTCCAAATTACATATATAATATACTCAAACTATCCTGCCCTAATCACTATGTACTCGCTAACATTCCGAGTCCCGAAGGTCTACTGGTTAAATCCCTCGTGTACCACCTGACGATTTACCCACTCCCAGCGAGCCTGTGCATCACTCTGGGAGTGGCCTATGTTGGGCGGAATGACTCTACAGGTAGATTGTTGTCTATCATAGAGTATGACCTTGAGTCAGTCATGACCAGTCTCTTCATGCAGTTCCTCCTCCTCCTCCTCCTCCTCCTCAACTCTCACACCTGCCAGTGGAAAGCACACCTGGACCGGCCTGCTGCAGCAGTGGCAGAGACAACGGCAGAGGCAGAGCTTATAGCCAGGTGCGATGGCGGTGGTGTCGATTATTAAATAGTGGTTATATGAGAGAGAGGAAGGGACATAGACTGAGAGAGACAGAGATGAGGGAGGAAAGAGAGGGATAGTCAGCTATTGGTACCAGTAATGAGTGATTACTACATTGAGCATGACCTGTTGATATACCTACTAAGCTCTGACACTACTAAGCTCTGACATCCCAAACACATCTACAAGTGGTTGGGATTGTTGTTACAGAGCCCAGAAGGAGGGGAAGCAGAAGCAGGAGAATTACACCCCTCTGTCCTTTCTTCACTACTGACTACTCCTGCCTCCCTCCACATGCATGCAGTTGCTCCAACCCACCTTCATCCGGTGCAAGACAGTTCTATTCCTCCGGGTGGATACTTGTAATAGTTAGGAGAGAAGTTAACCGACGCAGCAGGCTGCAGAAGCTTCCAGGCGGGCCTGGGATGCAGAAGTAATAGGGTAGCACCATTTATATATTATACATACGTTTAATATGGAGGTGACGGTGAACACCTACTGCATGTACTGGAAGTATCCTCTCACCGACAATTACAGTTTGTTACAATAGACAATAATTCTCCGTGACAATGCATCCATAAAACAACGGCATGGCATTTGTTAATAACATACTATATAGCGCACTGTGATTACTACTGAAGATATATCTACCTTTCTCGGGGTAACAGTTGAACCGCGAACAAAGTAGATTGTACGAGGTATGTGTATATACATCTCAGATGAGATGCTCATGTGATCCGTCCAATGAATCTCACTTTCCGTCCGCATTAAGCACAATGCAACACGTTGGAAAATCTGTTAACAATAACTCGCCTGGATGAGAAGACTGCCTCTGGTCACTCGCTATTCATCAAACAAAATCTTCTCACCTGGAATATGAGGAGAATCATTTGTTGTTTACTTGGCATTATACACAGAACCAATTCGACTGCATCAATACTGAGACTGAACATATAAAAACACATTTTGACCATATCATCTGCACATATATTGTGGTAAATTCGATGGAAACATGATGATTGCTCTGCCATATTCTTTTATTCGAGGAAAGGACTTAAGAAAGGCAGAGAGTCGACCACGCCTCAATGAAAGCGTGAACAGAATCACAGGCAGGAGAGTCGGAGGGAAATGGCCGAGAGTGGCTCGTACATCATCCCTCGGATTCCCCCGAAGATAAATAATACCAAAATATCTACATAACCAAATAATTATAAGCATCTTCAAAGTCAACGCTAATATATCCATCGCCCCCGTCATTATTTGTGATCGTTTTTGTCCTGGACTCGTCATCCTCTTACCAAATCTACGCACAAAAGGAAACGTTAATATCTTTCAAGGTTAGGAATTGGTTTTTCTTTTTTGTCCATGCAAACATATGAAGTTTATTGAATATTGTTAGTCATTCGTGCTTCTTTTTATGTCTTCTATCAGCTTTTTTAAATTCATCATAAATGTATAACAAACAATTATATATTTGAATGTAAGGTATGCCCATGTGTCTGGGGATTCCCTTTACAGAACACTTGAATGAGCACTTGTACACTTAGGAGGAGATAAATGTTCCGTAATTGGTTTGTAATAGCTACCACTTTTGACAGAGATCATAGTATTTAAGGACTTCTCTAACAGGCTGGAAGCTTGAATTCAAGGGCCAAAGCAAAGTACATCATTTTAAGATGTGTAAATCCTTCACTTGAACTAAATATATGACTGTCTTAGAAAAAGTCTAGTGTGACATCCTAGCAGTAATGAAGGTCGGATATATGATTAACAAAGACATGAAAACGATACAAAGTTAGTTATGACAACGGGAAATGTCTACACTATTGCATTGGTTAAGTAATGGACAGAGTGTGAATGGTTTTATTAGGCATAAAGCTCATAAAGATCAGGGCGTATTAATCACGCAAAGAACCCATTGTACACACCTGTATCTTGCCACGCCCTATGAAGTTGCGAAACCGAATAGGAACTCAGTAGAAGGGGCGGAAGTTATGTGGATGATGAAGCAACGGTGGGACATATTTAATACGAGATACATTTCATAGAAAGAGTTATTAAATGATACAAATATTCCCGACTATATTCGATGAATGAATAAAACGGCGAAAGATTTTTTTTAAAGGAAAAGTCAGTACTCATATTCATTCGTAAATTTTCTTACGTACTAGTCTATAATTATAGGATTTAGCCATGCCAAGGTAAATGCTTTAGATAAACCTTGGATTACGCTGGGTTGAACTTCTGTATGTTAGCTTTCAGACCGCAATAAACAGGGTATGGAAAGTTATGAAATTGCAGATTGCAGTGTAGGGTTCGGTTATTTGTCTTTAATCTATTCTGACTAAATTCGTTGACTATACTTATTTTAGCCAATGATCACGTTCGTTTTGAAAATTAATCATAGTATCAATATTAGGTACAGGGTTCGGACTATGCCTTCCATACATACAGCTATAGCTAAATTCACGAAGAAAGGTAACGATCTCAGCCAATAAGATTATTTTCAGCATAGCTAAATATCGCCTCGTGCTGGATCATATATAAGGTGCAGGATTAGGGCAAGTGCACATGTATGATATTTTATGCCATTTAGCTACCAATTTTTATAAGCCTACGGTGCAGTCTGGTCGATATTGTATGTAGAACCAGCGGTTTACCATGCTGATAATTAGTTATGAAGTACTATTGAAACAATGTTCTTAAGCTCTTGGGAATGATAAAGCAACCAAAAAATATGTTACGCAAACTGATATATAATTTTATACATATATTCGATCAATTTCAAATGTATTTTCCTGTCGAGTAAGGATGGCTGATTGATTCTGGGATAACGATTCTTTCGAATACAGTCTCTAACATTGATTGCATTAGTCAATATCTCTCTACCCATAGAATGCTCATGATCTATGTTTTAGACGAACCGGAAAAGTGATTCCGAATGATCCCATATATTTAGCGATACAAGATAAACCGCATATGGAACACATTATTTATCGTATTATTCTTGGTGTCCATATCCATAAAATGTCCATCATCTACGATCTAGAAAACAGCAAAGTGTTTCCGAATGAGCACAAAAGCCATATTGGCTTACATTACCAACATTCATACGATATCCTTCATGATGCAACATATAATTCCGGTTGACAGGCTTGTGTAAGTAGTTGACATTCTGTAACTTTCTATGACATGAAAGAGGCAGATCAAAAACTTTTACAGAAGTGGGTGGGGCATTGGGTGTGGCTCATCTGAGAACAATACGCACTATATATGCCAATGGTAGGAAAGTAGAAAACAAGGAAACATGGGTGTTTGGACAGACTTTTTCAAGATATGTATACTATCTGCACATAATGCAGCAAAGCGAATATCATACTTTTGGGTAATTTCTTCCACACTTATTGCGATAGAAGTTATTATTGAATGTATTCAGGGTGAAGAGTCCGAGGAGGATGTCTAGGGGAGAAAGGTCCAGGGGACACCTTAATGTCACTGTCGCCTTAATGGTTCAAATCCCATGTTTCTACTAGATCTAGAATTTACATGTTGTTCAGTCTCAAAAGATTAAAGAAATGCAGCTCTTGCAGTAACACCCGAGGGCATAAATTTACTAATTAAGGAGTGCTAGTTCCTCGAATATTTAAGCTTGTTTGAACTTTTTAATATTGGACAACAAGAGGAGCTCGAGTTGTCTTTAAAATACTTAACATCTCCCTTGATTCTTTCTCCTTTACCCAGTGCTAGATCCTATATATTGAAATTGCGCAATGGCTCGTAACTTATACATTTTTATACAGCCCGAGATTGCATTCCTATTTTATCTTTTTATCAACAGTTGCGTATATGTACACACATACATATATATGCGACAGGCGATATGTACTGTAAACGTATTTATTTTCGCGCAGATAAATTTTCGCGCACTAAGTACTTTGACACCTTTTCGCACGGATTTAAATTCGCGCAGCAAGGAAGTCGTGCATATTGTTTATGCAAAAATTATAGCTTTTGCGGAGGATTTAGTTTCACACACAAAGGTGGGTGTGCTAAAATAGCGAAAATAATACTGCGCGAACATTATTACGTTTTCGGATAACAACTTGACAATACATTTAATTGAGACCGCAGTAACTGTAGAAACGTCCATAATTCTAATTATTTCTGATATGCTAGCTCTGAGACCAACGATATCAAATCATCTAGGCCCAGGAGATGATTAAGTACCAAAGATATATAGCTCATCAAACGACGAATGGATCATCGTTAACTAGCTGTTAACGAGCAGTGCCTATCCAGAGGGTGTGAGCAGTCGAGCCGGTATACTTTCGAGGGCTGCTGATACGAATGGGATACCTTTTCAAATGGAATTCCAGCCCCACCCCTCCCCCAACCACCCTCTCCTCTCCCTCTCACTTTGTGTCTATATTCCGAGACCTTCAAAGAGTCACTTGACCTAAATAATTGGAGGATTATGTCCTGTTGGTTTTGCTACAGGGCTTCATAAATGTCCCCATTTATATTTCGGAGGCCCGCCAACATTCTTTCCTGTGGTCGTTTCTCACCGGCGCCCGTTTCCCCTCGGACGATTCGGCTTCAAAGTCTTGTATTATAAGCATTTAAAAGTAGCATAATATTGATCAATTCAGCTCTTTGAGTCCAAATATAAGTACATTTGGTAAGATTATATCGGTCAAAATAGATGAGAATGCAGTTTTAATCAGAAAATGCTGGCCTCGATATACTGACAAGAACCCTTTGTATACACCAATTAAGGTTTGGTCAACGAACCATTGAGAGCTATGATATTGGCCGCGCCCCCTATTGTCTTAGTCGGAAGTTAGTGCTGACTTTAGTGGGAGGGTGCTAATAAAGCAAACGTCCTGGTCATGCACATATTGCGCGTGGGCAACGTGCAAAGCTTGCAATTATATGCGTTAAACGCATGCATAACAACGTTTCAGTAATATTAACAGTGGCGCAGTTTAGTATCCTACAATACCTGGCTCATCTATACTATGGACTTCTCCTTGACTGCAATTCATGCCAACGTACGAGTATAGGTTAAAATAGGTTATACTTTAAACAATTGGCGAAATGAGTCCGTATTAATTCATGCATGCCTCCGCCTTGCAGCATATATTCATTCTCCTATGCGAAAATAAGAACCTACCAATATGCCACCGATATATATAAACCTCTTGATTAACTTGCTTTTCACCACTACCATGTTTTACCTATAAATCTGTTTGTTCCACTCGCCTACTGAATCCTATGTACTCCCAACACTTTATCGATTGCTTAACTCCTGGTGTGGTACTTGCAGTATACTCCCAGTACTCTAAATCTCTTGTATCTACAAAGTATTTGACCCATTGCTTCTTTTAGGGAGCACACATAACATTTAATATTTTTGCGGTGTTCTTCGTTTCCATTGAGCATGTGTCGCCCGAATAATCTTGGCCTGAATCAGTGGTCGATGGAAGGCAACTTCCTATGGCTCCTATCAGGGTAAATTTCCGGCGGAAAATTGAAAAATGGGAAAGATTATTCATTGTGACGTTCGCTGATGGGTGGCAACCACCCCTTTAACCGCCCTTTATCCAAAATATTTAGTACAAATAAATGTCTATATATATTCAATACATAGGAAAATGATATGAAAATAATGAACACTTAATTTTGACCGTCAATATAATCAATACTTATAATCCACTCGTAGGTGTTAATATTCAGCCAATTGTAATCATGTTCATTCCAACATCAATTAACCCCAATTTATGGAAATAGTTACTAATTGCATCGGTTCAAAGGAATCATTTATAACTATGTTGTAATAAGACATAATTAGTTCGGATTTCAGGAAATAGTTCCATGGAAAACCTATAATGGCAGGATGCACGCTATGATATGCCAAGTACGTGTTTTTCAATATGGAATATGAATAATTTATCTATAGATGGATAGGCCTCTTCGATATATTACATGTCAATCATTCTTGAGGCTAATGTTCCTGATTAAGTAGGGAAATTTGACTCTTAACAGGAATTTGTATATCAGCCCGGACTTCCCAGTCATGAAGATATATAGTTTCATCCATGTTGCCAATCTAAATGGTTGTAAACACCTGCACAGCAATGAATTGTTTATCAATTTGGTCGATTGAATCTATGTTTATCCATATCTGGTAGTATCTAATATAAATCTTAACAGTATGAGGACCCATTGATATCAAATCTGAAGTTGTGCAAATCCCAAATTGCTTTTCCTTTCCGTTACGAAACCTCTTGATCACGATTTAACCTGGAGATTTATTGCAGTACCCCCATGTACTAGTGTATACATAAATATGCAGCCCCTTCCTAAGATAGGGCAAGCATGCAATTCCACCATTCAATCATCACTAGATTAAAAGACATAGATCGATTAACTTGTTGTTGCTAACAACTGTTCGGGAGAGAGGCAAAGATCAATTGTAAGGTATTTTCCTCACTTATGTCGACATTAATCCAGGTGAAGCATGCACTGAATGGTGATTGTTGGTTTCTCGTATGAGCGGTCTGTTAGCCGATCCTCCAAGGTGATCTTTATTGATGAAATAATGTGCGCATGAATTGGTCTGGTAAAATATCCCTAATTCATTCCGTATATTGTGCTGATGATAATGCAGCTTAATATCATTTCCCAACAGAATACATCTGTCTCCATAAATCTGTGTGTCTATTTGTGTTCCCAGATAACAGTTTGTGTCCACCTACACCTATTTGCAGGCAAGCAGTCCTATACCACATTTATATTTCGTTACAATAATTGTGTATCTGACAAAATGTTTCTTACGCTCTGTCCGAGCATCGTCGGAATGGTCACGTAGTTAGGCTTACGATGATCAACTGTTAGACCCCCTCAGTGCCATGCGAGAGTGCCACATGTTAAATCTGTATGGTAAATTCTCTTTATATCAATCACAGATAGGATCACAAAAAGGATTCTGTTATATATGATGGTTTGGAACTTCTATTAAATATGGTATAAAGGATATTAAGCCAGATCTACGTTTCATAATCAACGCAACACACGTTCGGTTTCTAGGCCAACGCATAGGTTGTAACGCTATTTTTAATGTACACTCGTACATTCTGCTTCATAAAGAGAAAGTGTCACAACATGCGTATTTAGTCAATATAGCGATATAATTTAACGAGTGTTAACTTTATCCACCGTGCGTTAACTTTGAACACTGAAAAAGATTGACCTGCCACCTATCACTAGCTGTACATTAAAACAAATAATATGTCGTGGGGAGCAATGATTTTACTTTACATGTCGTACGTGAGTGCTACCTGGACCCGGTTTCTTAGTCAGTGGTGTTTATGCTTAACCCTAACCCAGAAAACCGGTGTTTACTAACCCAACCATCAAACCCCTGTTTCATAGTTACTTTTCAGGTTGTGTTTATTAACCCAGGTTATTAGTGCCATAACCCAGTTTAGAGTAGCCGAAAGACTGGGTTAGTGACACAAGGTCAAGGTCGGGGCAACGTAGAAATACGCCATATTTTTGCTTCCGTGATTAGTGAATTTATTTTGTGAAATAAAGGCGAGATAATACTTTATACATCATATTATGTATTATACCTACTCTCTCACAAGGTCACCCGCTTTAGCAAACGTAATTTCCAGGCTAAACCCAGGCTAAACCCAGGCTAAACCCAGGCTAAACCCAGGCTAAACCTGCTACTGAGCTGGGTTTAGCTTAACCCCAATTCATGAACTTAAACCCAACCCCAAAATGACTAAGAAACGGTTTTAACCTTGGTTTATTTATTGACACTAAACCCGGGTTTAAACTAGGGTTTACGGTATGTTTTAACCTAGGTTACTATAGCTGTGTTCATATTTATGTATACTTAGTTTTCACAGATTTTCATATTCTGGTCAACTCTGATTGATTGCTTTGAAAACAATAATGTCCAACTCCCCGGATAACATCTTATCGGTTATGCAGCGGATTTAAATTGTTTCTCCCCGTTCAGATCAGGCTGCGCGAAATCGAACAAACTTCCTTATCGTCCGTTTGGTCTGATAAATTACCCTAAATTGCCCTAAATGCATTATATTTCATAGGTCGAACGGACACAACATAGTGCGTTCGTTCTATAGGGGTTCATTGAAAAAGCTGAACCCTAAATCAAATATTTACATTGTTAATTTGAAGGGCTAGGTTCCATAACATTTAAAAGATCCGATGGAAACATCCGCCTCATTCAAATTGGTGAAACATGCCTGCTAATTTGATGTAACGGTTCCATTTACAGGCAGACAGGATTTTCCTTGATCCCCAGCACGAATAATCCTTCCCACAAATCATATTGGTCACCTCATTCTGCATAACAGTACTATTTTTATCTTGTTTAATGTATTTAATGTATTCAATCAAACAGCGATTATCGCATTCATGGTTAACAGATCAGAAGGTTTTATTTCAAAAGGGGCGGACTTGCTTTACTGTAATGGCATGTATAACGAGAGTACTATCACCATTGCTCTAAAGCAATCTCATTAATATGATACTGATTCAGCTTCATTAAATTATTCCACAGGTCCCATGGTGACACATATGTTCACCATCATGCTTAGCTCATCAAGCCTTTAACATCTTTGAGCACTATCCTCTAGGGATATTTAAGTTTTCCCCCTCAACTTTTGATGGTATCATACAGGGATAATGTAATTAGAAATAAAGTTCCCTGTACCTTGGGGTATTGTTAGTGCTTTAGACTTCACATGTGGTAATAGATTCTCCTAGGCATATGCACGTAGACAGTACGACGTAATGTGCTACCAGGCTGTATTCCCAATGAAATATATAGCACATATTTTATTAAGGCTCTCAGTAGTACAACAAAAATCCATTTATAATCGATCGAATAAATTTGTTCAATTTTTGTAACAGGGAATCCGTGGAGGGGTTTGGGTAGATTCCTAGACAAGTCTAAAGGAACGAAACTAGTCCTTCATATGCGCGCCATTCACATTATAGGAACGGCCCTCGTTGTAAAATGGTGGGTCGGCGGGGTAGAAGGTAATTGGGAGATTATGTGATCAAGGAAATCATAATTAAGATCTCCTCGGCAGAAAAGAACGTCTTTCTTTAAAGAGGGTGTGTTCTCATTGACCCGTCCATGGCAACAGGTAGACTACATTCATTTAGCGTAATCGACCAGAGCATAGGTTAAAGTACTTTTAAACAAAATCAATGTAATCAATGTAAAAAAGTAGTAGCTCTTTCATTTACTTTCACGGTGTGAACAAATACTCTGTAGATGTGACGGAAAACGCATTCAGAATACCCTGAAAGAATTAATGCAGTGCCTTTCACTGGAGACTAGACGATGTCATAGACGCCCGAAGGGGTGAATCCGTTTCGCTGACCCCTGTTGAGATCAGTTTCAAACCGATCAGAGGCCTGCTATTCATTACAAACTGAAATGTTTATAAGTCATATTAATTTCATTCAATATAATTTACCCTATATAAGTCGAGTGCAGTTTGAGTATAGCAAATTGCACCCCATAAATACCATATAAAATGGTCCCAGCAGACAAGAACTGAAAGCCTATGTTGCTTTCCTAATGAGGAGAGATGACGATACTCTAGATAGAGATTTAGAAAAGGAGAGCTTATCGATTAATATAAAATTCATGGCATTGAAACCTCAGAACCATCACTCATTCACAGAGTTGTGTTAGTGTTAAAAAGTGTGGAATAAGGGAAAGGTATGATAACTCGACAGTAGCGTATGGAAAGGTGCAACCTCCCCAGGGAATCCATAGTAATCATGTATACCTGTAGGCAGGCATTAGCAGGTCGTGGCAGCCATGTATTTACTTTATTGAGCTCGCAAATACCCATTCATCCGTTGAGTAAATTGTAACAGGGCACTTATGGCGGATCTTAAGCTGTCCATATATTAGCATTGTTATTGCCTTTATTTGTACATTTACAGTTACACTAACATTAATTACAATGCAATCTTCTTCCCCCAGCAAAATGTTACAGATAATGGACTTATATAATTTATAAATATGTCTAAAATACTTCCAAGTTCTTATCCTGCTATTTGGAAAATCCTCTAACCATGCTTGCCGATTTAATGATAAGATATCATATTCCGTTCAAACGTTGGTAACTTTTCAGTAACAATCCAATAAAGGCTTCAAAAGTTAAACTAAATCGATCGAACTATGATGTGTCAAAAGATATGATCTAATGTCCTTGTAGATATTCATTAGAATTAAAGTTCCATACAATAACAAAAAGGGAACAACATATAATTATTAATTTGTATCACTTGCAATTAGAGGGAGGCAATTTCGATATTGTCACTGGTCGATTCTGAGTGAAACTAACAGGCAAACATAGAGAGTAAACTTCCCATAAGCCAAGGAAGAAGGTAAAGAACAACATTATACATTACTGCCAGTCATCCTATAGCAAGACATTGACAATGAACAATTAACCATAACTTCGAAATGGTTCATAAATCTAACACCATCGAATCACTGATATAGATTTAGTTCTTAAAGAACGAGAATGAATACTATCTGATACACATTATACTGTTTGAGGAAACTGCTACACGTACACGACGTTACAAGAGTGATTAATGGTCAATGACGTAAGTACGTCAGAAATTGGCTCGAGTCATCATACTTCTGCTATGGCGCTTAATTGACCGGTATTCTGAAGTAAACATTGGCATACAATAGCGTCCAAGATAACAGGTTTGCTAATTAGCGAGAGGGTGCATACATTAAACCGGCCGATCATTACATATTGGCGTTCCAAACATGCACATTGTCGCACGCTCTCCTCGATCTATTCACGATGCATACATCCATCCTGTCCTCATGGTTGCTTTTAACAGCACAGCTGTTACACCCTAGGAACTGCATGAAACACACTCTATAGTGTGATATTGATTGTGCTATACAATCATTAACTACACATAATGATACGACAATACGCGCTAGTATTTCGTTCTGTTTCGTTTGCATTTTACATTATTTATCAGACGTGAACATTAAGGATGCTCTGAAGTTATAGTTATTAATTGTTCTTTAGCTAATACTTTACACTTAGTGATATAAAAAACAATACAATCGATTCCAATGATGTGATCACTATAATTTCGAATGGCTAAGCTCATCCATGTCATATGCAAATGGAGCCTCAAATGAATTCGGAATTTGAACATGAATCCAATCAGCAAAATACTTCAAATGAAGTATATTCAAGATAACATGTAGACCTGTAAACCCCAGGAAGTAAATAGTTTTAGTCATTAAAGAATAAAGAGAAAAGACAGGAAATAATCTCACGCCAAAAGGGGAAGAACATGCAGTCACCATTGTAATGAATACCCATTTATGTCCAAAAGCCTGTTTTCTGTCCGCATTTGTATAGAAGTAAAAACCGATTTCAATGCAATCACAACTTACAGACACAAGTGATGTTTCCGATTAACATTCTCATGATAAACAAAACAATTACAGTAAATTTTAAGAATTAATTGACTGAAATCGATTAGTTCTTGAACCTTTATTAGCATAGACATTATATCTTAACATCATAAATGTACACAGAATAATTGGATGACCATGTAGATCTATGTTTAGTAAGGTACTAATCTAATAAATCTAAGAGTTTAATAAGCCTGTGTTAAATTAGAAAAGGAATACTCATAAGATTGATGAGTGAAAATATATATCAAAAGTGAGGACCATGGTATAAAAATCAATTAAGAAAACGGACTTTAGTTTTCCTACTGATCTGGTAGTAGGACGAGATGTTGTTTGCATCGTGCAAAACCAAATATGGCATTATAAGGACGGGGCTTACCGTGACAGGTGAGAGAGAAGAGAAAGAAGGAGAAATGGTGTGGGAAAGGTCTGGAAGATACATGGGACTGGGACGAGACAGGTGTGGGCTAGGTTATAGATAGGATAGGGGGAGGGATTGTATTAAAATTGAAATAAAGGTTAAATTGAAAATAAATACGTGAAACTTTAACCTGAAGCCTGCTGGACTTTAGGTAAGAGAAGAAGGCAGTGGGGGATCTATATAGAAATTATACACACAAGAGTTAATTGAGAGTCCCAGGGACAGGGACAGAGAGTGTGAGTATCATGAGCAAACACAAATAAGGTAAACAAAGAAGTGGCCTTGCATAAAAACCCTAACGAATCCATAGTCCATAGGGAATGCGTGGGTGCAAAGAAAATCGGGGATGTATGCGACGACCATAATAATGTGCATGTATGCATATTCGATTCACATGTATGCTGACAATCAACAATAAATTTAGATGGTAAAACAGTGGTAGAGTAGAAGCGCATATCTAGAAGTACTGCGGTGATGACACATGATCAAATGTACAGAATGTCATTAAAATTGCTCCTTTAGATAAAAAAAGAAATTGCTGATTTTATAAAAGTTATTTCTGTCACCCTGACTACCATAACATTACGATACATATGTAACCAAGGCGTGCATACCTGTTGTGAAGAAACCAAAGAAAAATCGTCGATGCTAAATTGAAATGACGGAAATATGATCTTTTCTCTATTGCCAATAAACGTAAAACACGTCGATAATCATAATTCAGAAACTCAGAAAAGCTATCTTAAAATTTGATCGATCATATATATATCTTTTGTCATGTGGGTGGCATAGTTATCATTGTTGCTGTTATATTTATCAATATAGACTATCCAGATAGAGACACACTTATTTTGAAAATTCTACATATATATAATATGCTCCTCGGTTCTAGTACCTGCTCTCGTTATAATTAATACTAGCATACTCAGATATGATTATACTTTCTTTTCAGGTATAGCACAAACTGAGAAACCCCATCAAGATGGATAAAGTATACAGAAAGTACAAGGAGGCCCAGATGAATCCCCAGAAGTTCATGGATGAGCTGGGGATAGACATCAACGAGGGCGATAGCCTTGGAATGGGGGTGGTCCGGAAGGAAACCGATCTGAATGATGACGAAAAACAATTCTTGCTGGCGGTGGAGCGAGGAGACATACCAACAGCTAGACACTTTTTGGAGGAATCTCAGATCTATTTCAACATCAACATCAACTGCGTTGATCCGCTGGGTCGGACGGCGGTGTTGATTGCTATAGAGAATGAGAACATTGAGATGATAGTATTGCTCCTGAATTACAACGTTGAACTTGGGGATGCACTTTTACACGCTATCAATGAGGAAAATGTGGAGGCTGTAGAGCTACTCCTGAATCATCAACAACAGAACAAGAAGGATCTGTCGGTAAGATATCACACTTCTAGTTCTACCTTGATAAATATCCTAAAGCTGTTCAGCATTCTACCACACATGCGTTGATTAATAGGATTGGCTAGGCCTAACAGCAAAACAAGTCCTATTATACTAACTATGCAAGAAGCTCGTAAAATCATGTGCGCCACAAATGCCCGATGAAAAAATTGTAAGTTCACCTTGGCATGATACCAAAATAGGGCAATATTAAAAATACCGTAATTGCATGTACTTATCCTTACCCTTATCCTATAATTAGAAACAGAAGCCAATTATACAACCACCTGATTCTGTAACGGATGAAAACAAAGAAGCGTCGGTATGTATGTTCCACACAAATGACATTTTCTCAGACACAGTAAAAGTCTCAAAAATGATATTCCTTGTCCCAATAACTCAGACTGGAAAAGATCAGTGTCACAGAGACCTCTTATTTTACGGTTGCAATAATCTCTCCGCCATATAGAGGGATTCAAATGTTGATATGCATTATATATGTATGTCCCATGTCGATTGCCTCGAGCCTTATACCGTCTTCTATTACAATACCATATAGTTAATAATCTGGGAATGGCCACTTTGCGAATTGAATTTGTCAGAAAGGACATTTTTAGAGCAAATGGTTGTTACATGCGACCACAATTTGGTGAAAAAAGCTGGAAAGACCATGGTCTATAACCTATGGACGGTAACTTGATCAAATCATTTTTCTTAGGGGCAGGGAAACTGTACGAACAACCTTTCCTAAGCTTTTTCATTCGATTGGCAGTATTGGTATAAATGATGAAATATCGCTTTATAAAATATATCATTATAAAACTATCATTATGAACAATGGGACCTTCCTGTGAAGTCGAGATAACGGTAGCTTATTGCAACATCCCAAGTTCTAAACAAATTAAAACAATTAGATTTGGCTATCTCTGTATTCAAATTTTAAAAGAATGTTATTGCTAGGGTCTGAGTTAATTCGGACAAATTACGTGTTTCGTTCCTTCATTCTCACAACTTAAGCTTCGCTGTGTATCAAACACTTTGGGCTACTTTTTCACATTCACTGCATAAAACAATGTATTCAGGACACAAGTCACCTATTGAAATTACACTGACTGTTTTGCACTGATACTACCCCATCCATGGCTGTTGATTTATATGCAGAATCTACCCTGAAATGTAAATGATAGCCTTAATTTAAGTTTCTATCCTGTGACTCAGGTACCAGCATGTAATTACTTGAGATTTAAAAGGAAGGTAAACCTTTGATTAATTAGACGTATATTATACCTATATCATATATCCGTAAACGGTTTCCTTTATTTGGTCGATGGAATTAGAGATTTCTTACTGTTTAGATTTGCTCTAGATCATTATGATGGGACATGATACATTCGTTTGGATCGGGCTTCTATGGAAACATATATATACTTTAGACATAATGGATTAGTGTAAAGAAGTGGTGGAGGGATCTATTTGTCATACACTGCATTCCATTAACCTGCACAGCCCATCACCTTCACTATACTTCTTTTTGATTATTTCGTGCGATTCATAAAATGAATTTGCGCTAAACACCTTCCTCGCTTCTCTATAGCGTGAAATATTGATTGCCCTTATTTAATGTTGATTATCACCGCGACCAAATTTAATCAACGCAATCGACCAATTAATTACCACAGTCTTCGTGTAGGAGATCATAATTTATATTCTATAGAAGTATGGTGGGAGGTGACTTGACACTGGTATTTTGGCGGTTGATTCTGAGAATCCGTCTGGGGATGCGAATACAAACTTTGATTTGAAACGACATCATCATTATAATGCTTGTTCTTTTCTCTGATTTCTTCTCGCAGATTTATTCAGGGGCCATACTCTTTTTAGTCTATTTTTAAGTTCAAGGATCGCCATTCATGTAAACCAGTAATTATTCTACAATGGCATATTATCACTTTGAAAATCCTTACACAATTCACCCTATTTAAAGAAGTAAAATGTGTGAAAGAGTAATATTCTGTCATTAAATATTCCAAACCATTTCATAATGTTTATCCCTATAACTACTTGACTGACTCCTAGATATAACACTCTGCAACTCATTGTTGGAGGAGGCCATTTGAAAACTAAGACTGTCACACTTATGTTTCCCAGTATTTAACCATCGTTGACATCATCATAGGTTTCACCAAACTAGGTGTGGCTCTGACATGGGCGTGGATGATTTGTCAGATTAGAGATCATCCACTCACCTGTGAAGGCAGACCGATGAAAGTGTGTAGGTGTATATCACCTCAGATCATTACGCGAACAAAAGCATTCATAAATATATTTGTTAAATATATTTGTCTTTTCTTCCTTACTTAGATAATACCTTCCAAAGATTTTTAGTATGAGTGAGGTCTAATCTATGGCCTTGATTGAAAGAGCTTTTCTAACCACAGAAAATACAAGCGTATCACACAGTATTAAAACAACTTGGTTCCACAGAACAGGCTGTGATTAGCATATAATATATATCCCACAAATTTGGCAATGAGGATCCATATAGCTAAATAATTGTTAATCTCATTCGGAGCACAGAACAACGTCCCACGCGAAAAGGATGTTAATAGAAGCAGAGAAAGATTTATAGGCGCCGGAGTAAATCGTTCATTTATGGAGGCAATGATCGACACATAAACCATTGTGGCTGAATAGTTATGTTGCTATATTTTGGTGCTTGTGATCTGTAATCAAGTAGAATGGAAAGGGTAGTTCAGGTGAATGGCGGGACAGCCAGATTATCCAGAGAGCCGTGTGAATTAATTAGGGCGATGACCTAACGGGAGAAGAAGCTATATTATATATTTAATCGGCAAAAATCATCATAAGCAAATCAAGAAAGCATAACAAGAGCTTTGAAGCACTATATAGTGTCAACACTGAGAAAATGGAGAAGGAAAGAAATTCGTCACTGCCAACGAAGAGAATGGCCACGACGATCATGGACGTTGGCATGGACGTCGTGAGAAAAAATGTAAATGAGCACGAACTGGAAAACAACGATAAAAAAAAGGTAGGAGAAAACAGGAAAATTGTGGAAAAAGACTGTTATCCTGGAAAAGCACAGGAGGAACCAGTAATAAGGACCTCTAATGATCAAAATAGGGAGGAAAATGCATCAGTAGATCAAGTGTCAGATCATGACAGTACAAAAACAGGGGTTGTCAGGGACGAGTCAAATGATGTCAGTGACAAAGCGAATACGGCAATGAAGGTTACTCGGGAAAAGTCCGACAAATTAGTAAATCAGACCGAAATCTCTAGGAATGACATAAATTCTAGACCTAAGGAATCTAGTGGACAAATCAAATCAAATTTTCTATCAAAAAGTAATTTAGCTGCTAATGCTGAATCCAAAACTGAGAAAGTCGCTGACACAGAAAAAGCTAAGTCACTGTCAAAGTCACTGCCCAAGTCACAGCCGAGGGACACGTCACGACACGGCACCGGCGCCGTCAGATAATGACTTAAACTGGAGAGTAGGCAAATGCTATAAATTACCTAAAACCAAAAAACAATCTGTCGATATAAAACTGAGCGAAGAAGTGGTAAAGCAAATCACAGCGAAAGTAAATGAAGAATTAGTAAATCTAGTCACAGATAGAGCGGTGATACAGATTACAGAACAGAAAATGAAGGTAAACTACATCAAAATAATGAATAATGCTGTCAAACAAGAAGTCAGTGCTATAAATACCAGATTGGATCATATGAGTAGGAAAATAGATAACAATTTTAGGAGGAACGAGAAAAGATATGAAACATTACAGGAAAGGATCAAGAGAATTGAATCCTCGTATCCTGAGGTTTTAGAAGCTACAAAAGAAATAAAAAAGGATAGTGACATGTTTGGGAAGTGGACGGAGCTAACTAAAAAGCATGGAGGGGCTACCGACGTGACAGCGAGAGCCAATATAAATCAGCTGAACAATGATATTAATGAATCAATCCTGGATATCAGGAAACAACTGAAATCGTTTGAGGAGGAACTGGTGAAATCCCAAGGGTCATATAAAGATCTTGACAGTAAAATTGGGGGACTGAGTAAGAACATTGGAGATATCTAGAGCGTAAAAACAGTAGTGACATCTGACCGACCGACTGACGGGTCGACGCATCTTATACTAGAAGGCATCCCTGAGCCATGGGATAAGTACAATATTGCTAATGGTAGAACGAGACAAACCCAAGAAAACACCCCGAAATTTATTCACGAATTTCTGAACTCAGTAATGCGAATAGATGAAGAGAAAATAGTGGAAGCGTACAGAGTTGGTCTCCCTAGGCAACAGCTGACACACGCTATTTATCTAGAATTAGATAGCCCTGAAACAAAGAAACTAGTGCTAAATAAATCAAGAGAACTACGTAGGAAGGCAAATGTTGACCTATGGTTCAACAAATACCAACCCAACAAAAATGAGAAAGGGCACTGGATGCTCACCGAATGTCATAAACTATTACGATTAAAAAAAGTAGATGCAGTGTTAATCCTAAGTCACATCAAAATAAACAACACGATTTATTCTCGTAAAGATGCTCATCAATTACCTCTAGGATGTCGACCAGTAGATGTTGCACACATACCCACTGATGATGGTGGAATTGGATTCAGCGGGGAAAATAGCCCATTCTCAAATTTCTTTCCTTGTCCGATAGAAGTAGACAGAATTAATTACACATCTGTCGAGCACGCTTATCAAGCTCGAAAAGCGATGTTTCTCAAGAAACCGGAAGTAGCGTGGAAGATGAGACAAGTGAGAAGCCCCGCCCAAGTAAAAAACATGGGTGACAAACTTGATTCCGCAGCTAGCCCGCAGCAAAAGGCGGAATGGAAACGGGTCAACGAGGATATTCTCAAGAAACTCGTCTTGCAAAAATTCCATTGTAATAAATATTGCAGGAAAATGCTACTGGATACAGGAAATTCCCACTTTTATGAAACCACAACTTCTAAAAAGTGGGGCATCCGTAGACGTGTGCAGGGCGTGCTTGTCACAGATGGCGAACGTGTGGCCGTTAAGATAAACAAAGGTCTCGGCGAAAACAGATTCGGTCGAATGCTGGGTCAAGTTAGATCGGAGTTGAGATCCAAGAAACAATACCAATAATACTGAGTGTTTTCTCTACCTATGGACTATTTACAATCCTTGTGATGCATCAACCTAGACGACAATTAATAGTTTTGTGTGACTCGAGAGGAACAGGTTTGGATAACATCATACGTAGCAAGGCAGCGGACATTGATTATAGAGTCTTTGTCGCCCTGGGTGCCGACACTGTCTCGTTAGTTAAAAGGGCCAAAAGTACCATCATGATCGACAGACCAACCACCGTATTTGTGCTATCGGGGATATGTAACCTCACAACTAAAGATAAACAACAAAGGAGGTGGGTTTACGTATAGTTTTGTTACAAGAAGATCTAACAAATATAGTAAAATGGTGTGCGGTTAATAAAATTTCATTAAATACTAGAAAATGCAAAAGCCTTACAGTAAGGTCCAGAGAAAATAGAAAAAACATTACACATTATGTTATTCAAGATCAACAATTGGAAAATGTTAACGATTACAAGTATTTAGGAATTGAAATTGATAGACAACTAAACTTCAACAAATTTATGGTCAAGAAAGAAAACACTGTAAGAGCAAAAATAAAAGCACTCTCTAAGCTATATAATATTTGCAATAAGGATACAATAATGCTGATTTACAAAACCATGGTCCTCCCCATAATTGACTATGGGGACATATTCTATAGTGCAACAAATCAAAATCATCTTAAGAAATTACAATCACTCCAAAATTCGGCTCTCAAGATAGCTTTACATCTCCCTGTACTAACAAGTACAAAAGATATTCATGTAATCATCAATATTCCGATCCTTCAAACAAGGAGAGAAAAACATATGTTAGAGAAGGCTTTTATCCACTCAAGAATAGTAGAAAATGTTGACAATAGACAGCTTTGCCTTAGGAGGCTCTCCAAAGGGAAAAAATTAATTGTACCACATCCAAAAAACGAAATGTTCAAGAAATCTTATTTATTTAATATGCCTCAATTGTGGAATAGACTTGACGATGAGGTACAAAATACTCCCACTAGAAAGGAGTTCAGGAGCTACTTGAAGCACAAGTATCACCTATGTTACGATCCGCATTTAAGATCACATGACAACTTATTGGTTTGAATTGTTACTCGCATCATTCATTGTATGATTAACCATGTCTTAGAATGTAAGTGTGGGATAAGATACACTGGAAATGTAATAACCAGTTGAAACAAGATTGATATAGCGATAGGATCGGGAAGGGACCATCTGAATAACAGAAAACAAGGGAGGGAGGGGATAGGGGGGAGGAAAGACGGGATATTTTGTTTCAGTTGTTGTGTGAGATATGTACCATTAACCATTGGATGGCTAATTGGATTGTTAATACTGTAATGCATTAATTACATTACTGAAGTAAAAATATATATGTAACTGTACACTGACTTTTCTCAGTGACAGGATGTTTTGGATACCGAAGTAAGTTGACAAACCCAGTACAGGTAACTTACGGTAAAAAATGTGAATTGTATAGAAAGAAAAATTAGTAAACATAATTTGGGCCGCATGTTATATTTATACGCATAGATCAAGAATACACTTAGACTCATCAAACAAAATGAGATGAGTATGAATAGTGAAAAGTTGAATATTTAGGCAAAGAAAAAGAAAATTTGTGATGAGGTAAAGAAATCCAAGGCTAGCTGGATAAGCACCAGCTGGATATCCTACTATACAAAATTAAAACGACTTCAGGCCTATAAAAAAGTAATATTGTAATATCAAAACTCTGATATAATAGGAGTATATACAACCATTGTTAGATTTAAGAATCTTATGCTATTTTGATTTTATGTGAGTGAAACGATTGGCCGGCTAGGAAAAGCTGTGAATGAGCAGAGGGTCACTAGACCATTTCCGAATTACTCATTGTAACTGCTTTGATTTGAATGAAATATATATATAAACTAAACTAACTGATGTACATGTATAAATACAAGGGTATGTATCAACATCAATGTCTACATCTGTACCATTTATCTACCATTTCATCACAATATCATTTTAATCCCAAACCAACATATGTACCCACATGACTATTGTGTATTGAAATAAAAATCCAAAGAAAAGGCCCTGAAAACATTCTCTTAATGGTTCGGTTTCTACTTTCAAACACATAAATTGATGCGACATGGAATTGAGAATTGGTAGTAGCATGCATTGGTACGAATCTAATGTTTTAAAATGCCCTGGAGAGTGTGTAGAAAGAACAAATGTTGCAATTTAATATTCGTGATTAATACATAAAGTATAATAGACAAGAATATTGTAACAGATCAACATATCATCCGTTTTGTGTGGAGAACATTGAACCTGCAGGATTGTATTTTATGCCCCGAAAATGCTTTACTATTTAAATGACCGGATGATTCTTCTTATTGTTAAATCGCAAAGGCGAAGGTAGGTTTTTATATAGAGCATGATAGAATGGCCTTTTCTTCCCCAAGGGAGAAGCATGAAACAATTGATTTCTACTCCTTTCCCTCCTTCTTGAGACGGATGGTGATCATTACACAGTCATAACGTTAGAAATGATCGCTTTATTTATAATTCTTTTTTTTTGGGGGGGGGGGGGGGGCTAGGTCCGTGATGTAGTAATCAATCCAACTGTTCCATATGTAAGATAACTTATGGAAATTTGTTTTGCATTATTATTTCTTCCTTATGTTTTGCATTTCTCTCCTTACAATACCTTGGTATCTATGATGATAGAAGATCGAACTGATTGATTGCATGTTTATGAATAATAACAAAAATTGTGTTGCTATTTATTCAATACACTTATCGTCATTTCCCGGTGACCCAGAGTCATATCTTTTTTAAATAACACTAGTTTATGTACTTGTGTTAGTCTTTGTTTAGACTAGTTGAAATGTGAATTTCAAAACTGCAGATCCATATCTCCAATATTGTTTATTTAGTATATATCTAATCTTCTTTTCGTGGCATATGGTTGGAATTGCAATGCTCCTAAAAGTTAACATTGATTAATTCATATATATATGTTTAATTTTTCTCTCGATGCAACTAAATAAGAAAACATGTCACGTTTAAAGCATTGCAAACGAAAAATGAAATCCCTTAACAGATAGAAAGTCACATCTTAATTTCTCTTTAAATCTTTCTCCTTATTCAGACGTTCATCAAATCTCTCCAAACATTCAATACACAAATTCGGGCATGGGTTTTAATTTTGTTTATGAATTTTAATCTATAGCGAGGTTTTACATCTGATTCCAATTCTGTAACAAGATTGCCTGCATGTTGATACAACTTTGACTGACCCTACTGTCCCCTCAGGATTTATCAGATGCCACAATTCACAATGGTTTGGTGTGACATCTTCTTGCAGGGATTCCTTGGGGGTGTGCCGTCCAGTTCGTTCACGCCTGACATCACCCCGATAATCCTGGCAGCGCATCGTGACAACTATGAGATCATCAAGATACTATTGGACAGGGGCGACCGCATCCCAAAACCGCACGATGTACGCTGTAGTTGTACTGAATGCATCACGAAAGCAACCGAAGACAGCTTGAATCACTCTCGCTCACGAATCAATGCCTACCGTGCCTTGGCAAGCGCTTCTCTCATAGCACTCTCAAGCAAGGACCCTATTCTTACTGCTTTCGAACTGAGTTGGGAACTGAAAAGGCTCAGCCGCTTGGAGAATGAGTTCAAAGTTGAATATGAAGGCCTTGCGAAGCAATGTCAAGACTTTGCCGTAGCCTTGTTGGATCAGACTAGAGGTTCCAAGGAGTTGGAAACAGTACTTAATCATAACCCAAATGGTCCTGCCTCTGAGAGTGGTGATAGAATGAACCTAGCGCGGCTCAAGCTTGCTATCAAGTTCAAACAGAAAAAGGTTTGAATCAAATATCTTCAAGGAATTAGGGAGGGTTGTGAATGTTTATTTTGTCAATTTTGTTTTGACAATGATGATGGACTCGCGATTTCTTGTTTTTGTCTATTTTGTAAATTAGAGACATCAAATGTTTTCCATAATATCGCTTATATTAACTTTTTTACAATAATCATAATCATCTTCCTATATACAACGAACCTAATTATGAAGTTTATTAGGACATTAAGAAGAAATTAATCTTCCATGCTATGATGTCATTGAAACAGTATTTAGTCACAAGAGGTATTTATAATTTATTAGCAATTTATAATAGAAAATATTTAGAAAGATCTAAACTTTTAGATATCGATTTGTAGAATGTTTCAAGGTGAAATATTTAACTGTCGATATCTTGCCATTTGATAATGTATATAAATCCTTCAACAAGTAACCATTCATTTTGTTCTCTGTGTTTTTAGTTTGTAGCACACGCCAACTGTCAACAATTGCTTGCGTCACTCTGGTACGAAGGTTTACCGGGGTTCCGCCGCCAACACATCGCTTTGAAGATTCTTTTATGTGCAACGGTGTCACTCACTTTCCCCGTACTATCTCTACTCTATTTATTCTTCCCTAAAACGGCACTGGGCAGATTCTTACGCCGGCCCTTCATCAAGTTTATATCACACAGTGCATCATATCTACTCTTTTTATGTGAGTAAACGTTCGTGGTGGTATTAACCAAATCTAATAGTAATACACAACTTAAATGTGAAAAGCTTTATAAAAGCAAAAGTATTATTCTTTATTATAGGATTCATAAATTTATCTCTTGCTTGCTTGATACTCCATATATCTAATAGTAATACTTTAAACGCTTTTTACCAATCTAATTCCTGTTAGTTATTAAAGGTTATCATATATCAAATTCATTGTGGCTGTCTTGCAGTTGTCCTCGTCCTTGCATCACAAAGACTAGACGCTATATTTGACTTGGGAACGTCGTTTGATCAGAGTAGGGACAAGCGGGGTACACCGCCTACCGCTATAGAATGGGTTATTATAGTCTATGTCGCTGGTAGGTAACTTTAGCCTATGTGTCTATCTATGTAATAATAATTATTAATCTTTCAATTCGATAAGTGTTTTTGTTCGTACACTACCGATTATAGACCAATATTATTTTAAATAGTTTGGAAACTAAAGTCTTTTTGAGAGCATTTTATCACAGAGAACTAGTGTTATTTTCTTGTTTATAAATTGGTATGTTAAATGAAGCGCTATATATCATGCCCTCATCTATCTATCTAATCTAATCTATTTTCTATGACAATAGTACCACACCTTCGTTTCGACCGATAGCAGATGTAGGGTTAACCCCACTGTTCCTATCATTTCTAGGTCTAGTATGGACAGAAGTTAAGCAATTATGGGACGAAGGTCTGAAATCGTATATTAAAGACATGTGGAATATTCTAGATTTCATCACCAACTCATTGTATATAGCAACATTCACACTTAAGCTTGTAGCTTATGTCATGGTAAGTGCACTAGATTTCGACCTAGAAATATTGGTTGTAATATAATTATTACAGGAGATACACTATAACGCCGTTACTTTACAAGAAAGCAGGATATTCGTAGAAAAGAAACGTTCTATAAAATCACAGATTTATGCAGATAGTGTTTGCTGTGTAATCATGTATGCATTCAAGAGGTCGTAAATCTGCCTTCAATCGATGCTCAGTCTCCAATATTGATAGAGTATTGCGTAACTTTATTGGTGTATTATTGGTCCGTCCAATCTTTTAATTATGTCTAGTTTGGACAAGTTCAATGTTAAGAAAGTACGTATTGCCTGACGGAATACATGTGTACATGACGGTTTGCAAGTGACACAGCTTGGAACCTATGTCATTACAGATGGATACAAATGGGGATTATTTACGACCTGCTAATTTTACAGTCTAGCTTAAACCAAGACCTTGAATAATCACCAATCACTCTATAAATGCATTAATTATCAGATCGCTTTTTCGGATCCCGTCGAAGCATGTGGATTATATCATGGATGGGTTCTTAGCATTGCCCTGTTCATTGCAAGACATGATTCGCGCTGAATTAGAGAGGTATAATGGTAAAGGAATAATTATCTAACCTTTCTTTTTTGCAGGTCCAACAAGAAATTCGGGATAACAATCCTGCAGCGTATGCGCCGCGCGAACAATGGGACGCTTTTGACCCAAACCTAGTATCAGAGGCTCTGTTCGCATCGGCGAACATCTTCAGTTCTCTCAAACTTGTCTACATCTTCACAGTGAGCCCGCATCTAGGGCCTTTACAGATCTCCTTAGGCAGGATGATCAATGACATACTCAAGTTGGCCGTCATCTTAGTATTAGTTGTCGTCTCATTCGCATGCGGCCTCAATCAACTTTATGGTTACTACTCCCAGGAAAAGCAGAAGGAGTGCGACGCGTGTCTAAACGCCACACTCAACAACAGAGAATGCGACCAAACCTGTGATAAAACTCTCGCCAAGTGAGTAAAACACTTCTTAGTAATCATGATTATTTTCAAACAGCGTCAATGGAATGGTCCCGTAGTTAGGAATAGCCTCCATAGAAAGGTGCTATAATTTCTTTCCATGCAAGTTTGAGAATAGCACAAGACCGGTATGTTGGACCCTAAAGGACGAGAGGGCCCTCAGTGAACCACACACCTTTCATTACCTCTCCCTTGTCATTACCAGTGTTAACAGTCTTAGTGAGCTTTACTTAATTCTTAAATGGTAGGATTGCAGGGCCTTGTTTCATAATCAGGGACATAGGAATTAGGTAGAAAACATCCCATTTGGGACAAATTTCATTATGAAACAACGCCCAGATAGAAAGGTAAGCTTCTTGTCATCTATAACATGCACATGTAACCTTTATTACACACGTGAGCAGTTAGAAAGGTGCAGTTTGGGGGTGCAGTTCGGTTGACCCAAACTGCATACGTGATCAGTTCGGGTAAAGACGCAATTTCATTGGTGCAGCGTAGGCCAGATGACGTCGTCCCGACCGCGTAACTTAGGCCTACAAATTGCGGTGAAACAAGCCTCCTCGAGCTAGACTATAGGCTATACAAGTTAAATCTACTTTTTAACATCCTAATAGAGTGTGTAATAAATAGCAAATGGCACTCTGTTTGGGTTCAAACTGATCTCAACCCGTCAGAAAACGGGAACTCACCCCTTCGGGGTTCGTCCAGTTTTTTGACGAGTCTCAATCAGTTTGAACCCTCCATCGTGCCATTTGCTATACGAACTAATCATGGTTTAGGGAATCATCAGTCCAATGTATCACAAACAAGTATGCTTAGCCATACTAATGGTTTTAGACTTAGGTACAGGCAAGTGCAGGTGAATTACATTATCATGGGGATTTCCCAACTCAAATACAATTTTGAGTAAAAGTATTGTCTCACCAGGAATCCATTTCATTTCAACCCGGTGCTGTTTAGAGATATGACGTATGAGTGACTCATCAAATTAATCGTTAACATTAGGTAACCTTCGATAAAATGTCGTCCATATGTTAGCTGCTGTTATGGGACCCTGAGAAAAATATAATGTGGCAGTATAGACAGCTTTACCTTGATATTTTCGATTTGATTTTGCTTGTTTATTACGAAAAGGACCTGAAAAGTAAGACATAAGTACTCGGAATAAGCTGGCGTTTCAAACTAATATACTAGGTAGAGCAAATGGTTTTCTCCAAAAATAGAATTGATAGACTCTGCTAAGGTGATAAATGTTAAATATATAAATTGTGTTACATCGGTCAGGTTCTGTTCATCTAAATTCATTTCTTTCATTTTCTTTTGTGTAATTTTAAATGTGTAGCTATTTGTCCCATAAACCATTGTAACTAATGTCATAGAAAAGATGAATACCAATCTCATCCCATCTCATGACATTCTCCATGTAAGCGTAGTTGGTCCTGTGCTCATTTTCCCTGTCGTTTGTTTGGCCTATTCAATCTATTATAGCAAAGCAGCCATCGAAACAGCTTGCGGGTGTGACAATACATTGAATGGGTAAGTCGGTGATTCAGAGGATTGTGTAAATTGTACCTTGTGAATCTGAATAGTGTTAATTTCCTATATTTAAGCCATACTCATCGTGCATCGCAACAAGTTGTCCTTACCTGTATTGTCATTGTGATATTTCGTCACCGTTCTCTGCCTCCAATTTGTCACACCCTATCATACCGTCTTATATAATATATATTATATATGTCAGCTATAATACTTCCTGCACTGATCACTGTACAACTTTGATCAAAGTAATACGTTGTTACCGACACGATGCTCACAGATCAGAGCATACATCCTAGGGTTTACAATTTATTTTACCAGGAGAGCCGTCACATTAGGTAGAGATAATAAGATTTCACCATCCTAAGTATACCCGTCCTTTGAACACAGGTATTTGATCATTGAATTAAAACAGTTGAATGCTTGTTGGCAAATCAAGCCATACTACAATAAATAACTACATCTTTGATAGCATTTCTTTACCACCCCTAGAGCCCCTTTTGTATTTCACAATTTTCACAATCGCTTTCTACCTTGCCATGACGGCGAAGGTGTTTCAATCTGTGAGCCGTGCAAATAGTCCTCCTTTTCATAGAAATAGGACTGTCTGGCGGTTTGAAACAATCTAATGAACAACAGATTAGAGGGCGGTATCCTTCTGTGGCTATAGTAGACTTTCGAAGAGCATAATGAAAAACCCATCAGGTAGATGAAAATAATAGAATAAGGTTCACGACCTATTACATGAAGTGGATAGGCCAATTAGATTAGCCATGAATGGATCTTGAAATTGGTTGAAATGAAGCCATAACTCAATGATTAAATATGTTTGCTTTATCAGAGGTGTGCTTTATCTCCACACCTAATATAATGTTGAAAGGATTTGTTGGGTACATGTATGTGTAATCACATGTCAAGATGCCCTGAAAAAATATTGCTATATGTTGTCGATGTAAGATATTGGTGGCTTCCTCAGTCCCGTCGCAAGGACTGCCTCATAACGTTCCAAAAGTCAAATTAAACTTTACAGTCATTAAATAGAAACAAAATCAAATGTAATTGGTAAAATACAAATTAAATGGCAGTGGGAAATACTGTTGACTTTCTCTGTTGAATTAAAAGCTTTTTCTCTGATGTTATTCTTCCTTTCCATAATTACGATGACATTTTTTGTCTGTGATTCCGAACTTCTGTTGTAGCTATTTTTCAGCAAATCACCAGGTGCTTTGAGAGATTTCTTTATGATTTCATAAAATCTGTCAGGCAGTGATGTCAGTGGTAAATGGAGCCAAGATAATGTGAACAACATTTGTAAATCATATTTTAATAACAACTGAAGAATGTTCTTTCCCTCTTCTTTCCATATTATAGCCTGTGGGAGATAGTACAGTCGCTTTATTTTGCTGCTTTTGGATTGGTGGATATGTGGCATTTTGAACTGAAAGAAGCCCACAGCGTTACTGAATTCGTGGGCAAAACTATGTTCGGCGCCTACAATACAGTCACTATCATTGTACTCGTAAACATGCTCATCGCAATGTTGAGCAACTCTTACCAAAGCATATCTGTAAGTATATGTACATCTAATACTATATCTTGTCAGCGCTCCAGTTTAGGTGCTATATTAATAGATGCAAATTACAAAAGGAGCTGATCATCTCAGTAGTTTTAGCAGTTAGTGGAGTATTACTCAAACTTGTCTCAATCAATTATATTATTCCTGCTATCATATTTTCATTCAAAACATTTCACTTGTGGTGCTAGGGAGGCAAAATTTAGAAATTGTCATCTTCGCTATTCCTTCCTATCCCTATGCTAATAATGATATCAAATTGCAATAATTTCAAGTGAGTGCCCATTTTATTTATTATTATTTTCTATTTGTTGGTCGTTAAAGTTATATAACTCATATCGTTACCCTGTGTCAGGGACTTTTGTGTATACCATGTGGAGATTTACCAGGAAAATAATAATAATAAGTTGAACCTCCAATATTATTCTAAAGCAGTCATTTTAGCAAGGATGTTTTCGATGAGAAACACTTCTCTTTATATCACAGAGGAAACTTCACCATATAGTCCGGCAATAGTACATAATAGGCCTACAATAATATTGTTGAATTATATCTTATCGGTAACAAATTATATAGCTCTGATGTCTTTATGCTAATTACACTTTCCATATACTACTTCAATGTCAGCTTTAAGCACATAGATCTGATATTATGCACAATAGATGCTGCAAAGCTGTGAAACGGTTTGTGAAGATTGTTTTCATTGTTTACAGTGAGTGCCATTTTATCTTATTGTTTTATTCTAAAGGACGACTCAGACACTGAGTGGAAATTCGCTCGTTCAAAGTTATGGATGAGTTACTTTGAGGATGGGGCTACCGTGCCATCGCCATTTAATATAATCCCTACACCAAAAACATTTTACTACTGCATCCTCTGGTTAAAAGATAAGTTATGTACTTGCACAAAGAAACAAAAACGTAGCAAGTGGCAAAGTATCAGGGTAAGTACCGCACCTTTAGTTGACAAATATCATTATGAGCATAATAATGCCCCACTTCATTCGTTCTTTACATTGCTAAAATTGTTAGCTTGGAATCGCTCAATTGATACTCATGTCGGTTCTCTTGATAGGTGCTATATTTATATGAGTAAATATATAAATGCCTCTGAATTAATTAATTAATTAATTATAATTTTGCCATTTCTGCCTTTGATAATAAACACTACAATGTCACCATTTCCTATACTACTCTGGGTAAGAGTGTCACTACTTTGCTTTGTACACCATGTCAGATTTCAACGTGATCGTTGCCTGTTGGTGTGTACCATAAGACTGATTTTGACACTTAATATACTTCACATGACTCCATGCAATAAAACTATCGAACACTTACTAAAGAAACGAATCAAATTTTGCCAAAATAACACGCATTCAAAACGCATATTTTTTAAACATCTTTCACACTTAGACTAATACTTCAATTCTTCTATATAAGAAGGTTAATAGAGGGGGATAAGCTTGCACTAGTAAGAACGATAGGACTATGCTATGCAAATAACAAGGAGGCGCGCAGCGCCGCCCTGGAGGTGGAGGTTTCATGCAGCCTCCCCACCGGGTTCACCAACTGCATGCCTATGTAGAACATGCCTATATAGAAATATATAATAGCATACATATTAAGGTAGTATGACGGAGAAGAGGTTGGTCGCATCATTCGGCGAAAACATATACACTCATGTATCAAATAAACATAACATTGTTACGTAATATTGACAACGATCAAGTCTTCGAGATAGTCAAGACTTATCAACACGTACGAGATTAAAATATTCATAATCAGCTGACTAATTTACTGAATATTAATACAAATTGGCAATTCTGAAGGAGAATGAGTGAGCAAAAGAGAAGACCAACAGGTACATATGAATGAAACATTGTACTACGAGGTTATGAAGTTCACAAGACGTATCATAAATAGAGACAAGTCTTATAACTGGTTCAGACATATATGTACTCAAGCGAGACATGACACCAGAGATAGTTAGCAATAAATTACGAAGGGGGAATTTTACCATCGCAGCACGACAGACATTGCATGTCACAAAATAAAACAAGATTTGTCTTTCAGAACATGGTGAACAAAGTCAATGAAGCTGAGGGTAGATATCAGGTAAAATATCATTTTGATTACTTTAGCACCGTAAATGCACCGACATGTCATATGTTGTGTATCATCCTCTAATTGCAGAAGGTTGTCAAGAAATCCAAAGAAAGAGAAGCCAAGTATGAGGTAACAGAGTATGGAATTGACATATTCTTTTAACCCTCGCTACTTGTGTTGACCTTTTGCATTTGATCTCTATATTTCACTGTATTTCTGCCATTTCATTGCTGGGTTCCTTTGGTATCATTCCAATAAGCTCTCTAAGAAGGTTTCGATGCTATTCTGTCATATCACAGCATCTTTACAATTTCTTATCTTATCTATGGCGCGAAATTTATCGCGAATATTGTTATCAAAGGAAATGGGTGTCATATAAGCATGCACAAATAGTATTGCATGCAGGCCAGCATGTTTTTAGCAAAGGAACTGCCATGCACATACCTCTGTCAGTACAGCATTGACTGCCAAAATGATGAAACCTCTCAGGACATCATGCTGTCAGATGACAGTGAAGGGGATGAGGCTGATATTTAATATTCAGCAGAAATTGAAGACATACTCTTTATTTATGCATGGTCGTCTCTTTTGTATATTTTTTTCTTATAATATGTAACATTAATGTTTACTTGTTGACCCCATTTGACCTTAATATCTTACAAGATGTTAATGTATAAGTCCGTCCACCATGCCAGTGCAATATAAAGTGTAAAGGCCATGAAAATACTGGATGTACCACGATTTAGAATTTCTTATTAACTAAAAATAATAGTTTTCACTTCTTTTTGTTTTGTTTTTTTGTGGGTTTTTTTACAAAAACATTGATAATTCGCAAAGTAGGCTTTGGTACAAAAGCAACCATCTATTTTATGATTGCTGACGTTACTGTAGTTTACACAAATATATAGTTTTATTAATATCCAAAGGATTTAGAATTCTTTATTGATTAAAAATAGTATTTTTTATATTTTTTTTTTTTACAAAAACATGGATAATTCGCAAAATTAGCTTCAGCTAATTGCTAACGTTCTGTAGTTTCCAAAGATTTATAGTTTTACTAACCTCAAAAGAAGCCAACGAAATTACATAGTGAACCTGACTAGCAAGGAGTCCAACTGACCCAGTTGTTGACCAAGTATAAGGCAATATATTTGAACTTGTCGAATGAGACATATCACAAAATGTGAGAATTCGGGCAATAAAATTTATTTTTAAAAAAAGGCGAATGCCATGAAAATACTGGGCTTGGCGTTATGGACATAAATATTTATTTCATAGGGATTCTGCACTCCATGATTAAAATGTTTTGCCACTATAGATGTACATCTTGTGCTTGTGGTCAAAATTCTTACACTCTCTTGGAACGATGAAGGCATAGTGACTATATTTATGTCCATAATGGTAAGCCTAGTCTGAGGACTTTTCACTTCCGCCAACAATCGGGAGCGGTTGCGTGCCTCAACCACTGTAAATTGCTCGCCGGAAGTCCTCTCTTCGGACTACGATCACCTAGATTGTTTTTCTGATACGCGTTCCCTGCCCCTATTCCTTCGCAATTTAGATACATAGAAACAGTGATTGTTCCTTTGAATGCCTTTTTAAGTTGGTCTTATTGTCATAGATAGATGCTAGAACTAGAATTTTTCAACTAATAACTATATTCCGTGTGAAATCATATAGATTGCATCACCAGTGATTTACTGACTTTGGTGGTTAACTTAGAACATCATACGGGCCCCTTTTTAATTATATCTATATAAAGACGGTAATTGACGTTTTCTAATCACAGATTCTTCATACTTTAGGAGAGAACATTTTGAAGGGGTCGACTATGTATATTCTTATCCGTTTTCACCTTTGTATTTCCTTCCTTCGGTAATAAGATAATTACTATTATAGTAAACTATAACATTCATCTTTCTCATAGATCTCCCATCTTCCTTATACTTTCCTAACACTTTTAACTCACCCATACTAGATCTAAAGGTATCAAAGGTCAGATACGATAAGCTCGTTTTTCGAAAACAAGAACTTGCAAAGTTTATACCGATGTATACATGTTTTGTGAAAACAATTGACTAATATTGCTATAGTACGGTATGCCATATTCACACCTATATAAATAAGTTCTGCTTGTAAATTCATTATTACGAAGGGCTATATAAAATATGCTGTAGGAGAAAACATGGGCATGCTATTTATGTTTACTGTTCGCATATTCAATATCACTTTTCCTGACCTTTCCCTTTCTACATTTCTCGAACCTGGCAGCAAGTGATGCGAGACTTGGTAAAACGTTACATCATGCAACGACAACGAGGTGCACAGACAGAGGGTGTGACGGAGGACGACCTCAACGAGATCAAACAGGACATCAGCTCGTTTCGATATGAACTTCTGGAAATTCTTCGCAACAATGGCATGAAAACGCCTTCCTACATAAACCAGGGGAAGAATAACTCTAGTAAGCACAGCAGAACCGGACGTCGTAAAAGACATTAATTTCCAAGTACTGAAAGTGATATTGAACTGGGACAAAATCTCAATTCTTGGATGATATAAATGATAATTTGTTACAAAACGACTTTCAGTAGACGGATTCGTGGGCATCATATTCGTTGGAAATTTGGCATGCTAGTTTACACATTCCATGCGATTTTACCCCGAAATGTTAGGGTGACTAACGAGAGTTAAGGGCTGGGCAATTGTGATTTATATTTGATCTACGTTTCAAGAAGGCGAAAGAGGCTTATTCCTGGTTGTAGATAGCGTTAGGACCTTGGGGAAGACTGCTGATAGTCCATGATTACCACATTCTATTTTCGCCAGCATTCAACCTATTATCTGTGATAGACACAGGCAGTTGATTTCAAAATTGTATATTCAATTCCATAAGGAACAAAAGCAAACCCGCAAATATGCTATTAGGGGTTCACTGATTTTCTATTGGCCCGCCATATGTATCGAAATTATCTGGGTTCGTATTAAATTTTCTTCAACCGTGTTGCTATGCATCATAAAACAGATATATTAACTACCTTGAACTCACTGCAGTAGTAAATCCTCGCTTTGACCCTGTTTCTCAAACTGTTGATCTCTTCTCATTGTGGGTGCCCAGACATCAACAGATTCATTCAAAAGTCAATGTCAGGAAGACTTGCAACTTTGTTTGATATAGTTTTCAATTAGTGACCATCTAGGGGCAGAATAAATTGTCAAAGGGATTGGAAGGATTAGGGTCTATTCATGAACATTTTTCTAACTGTGAAAACTTGCTCATCCATATCTCAGCTACGACGGCTGTGACTTTCTACTGTGTATAGATAGAGTTCATTGCTTGAAATGCTGTTGTATCATATACAAAAATAATTTGCCTGGACGTTAGGGTGAGACTTTGAATATCCCTCAGTAAAACATAAGTTCTATTTAGATATGTACTGGGTAGGGAAACTGTCCATAAATATGTTTTCTATATGCATTACATGAATTATAATGAAGATAGGAATTTATGGCAGAGTAAATACAAATTTGCGTAGCTAATTAGGGAGGTTAAAGGATACTTATCAAGTGCAGTCAGAAAGTGAGATTTAGAAATAAATGTAGGTTCATGCACAAGAACTTTACATCGTTTTTTATGAAACAGGAGGGGTACTTTTTACCGTTTAACTGGTTTCCTACCTGATCAATCACCATTTAGTAGGATAGGAAACCAATAGCTAGCCGATATTTCGGAAATTTTCAGAAATCTGTATAACTATGCTGTTATAATAGATAAAACCAGGTTTTGTCTTTGATAATGAAGACTCGGATGTGTAAAACGCCTTCTTTGAGTGTTGTATGTTCAGTAATATGAGTGAGACCAGGCTGGCTGCCCTGCCCTCTACAATCCAATGGAGGCCGCGAATATGGCGCCACCTTCTGAAAGACGGGCTAAGAAGACATCTACCCCTTTCCCAGGTATCTAAATCATGAGCTAAACCTAGTGCTAGCATGGACCACCAACACGTTCCTTGATTATTGATAATGTTCCTAAAAGGTGTTGTCGACATAAGAGTACCATCCCTAATTCCATGCATAAAGTGTCATAATGATTTAGTAAGTCATGACCATTTAGTTATCCATCCCTCAGGGTGTATCATGCCAGTTCTGGAAATGTTTACTAGGATGTAATAGCGATATAATATTAGATTAATGTGGAAAACATGATACTTCCTCTTTTGACAGACCAAATTTATGTTCCTATAATTATGGTGTGCGAATAATTTTATGCCAGGTCCGATGATACTTGGCTAAAATATTATTATACCTCGTTCCTCGCTAAGTTTATGATTTTCCTTTTGTATCAAGTTTTAGGTATTCTCGGGAAAGGGACAGGCCTCATACATGGGGTAGAGGTGGCTAGCCTGAGTCTGCCTTTTTGATCACTTAATCCACCTTCTATCTGTATTATTTCAGTCATGATTTTTGTAATAATCCCGCTTTCAATTGTATTGTCTGACCCGTCTATTTGCCGTTTCCTACAAATGTTCTTTATCTAGCATTATTTTAGAACGTTTCAGTTAAAATCTCTTCAATGTAGAAACGCATGTTAAGATATTTATTTAGAGATTGATGCTAATGTCATGCATTATAATTATTTACACTTGTGTTTATCCCATTGTCTTTTGCCTACGCCAAGGTAGCCTATAGGTGCAATATTCAACTCAAATTTTGTATTTACCTAAATATCAAATTTATTCTTTGGGGAGTATTTCAAGATTGTGTAATACAAAAAAGACTGCCAACGCCTTAAAAATATTACAATTCTGTTGCACGATGTTGTCTACTGTTCATTTGATTCGGATTATTTTGCATATATATTTCTATATCTTGTGCACAAATGTTAACCTGCTCCAGGACATGATACATTGCCAGTTTGAATTCTAGTGCTGATAAATTTAATCCAACTTACCCCCTTTAAATTCCACCAAATACATTGTTTTAACAATGTCGGCAGCACCTTGGTGTATGCTTTGTTTGTGTTGACCCCCTGCGCCTTACAAGGGAAGATAGGTTACTACACCCTCACCCTTATACCTGTGGTATTTTGATCTTTTTATTACTCAGTCGTGGTGTGGCACGGACATATCTCTTACTATTGTCTATTCATATTTTAAAGTATTAATTGTTTGATTATCAATGTTGTGGTGAATATTTCATTGTCAATGTGAATACTATTATCCCTGCTGCTAAATAAATATTACATTTGATTCAAAATTCCGTATATCTATGCTTCGTTGCTAATCATGAACTATTTCTTCACCATCAGTTGAGTCAACCTATTTCATGACATATATTTCAGACAAGCGCATGAGGAGAAAGGGGAGTAGAATGTCTATGGATCGGTTCGAGCGGTTACGTAGGGACCCAATGCAAGATCAAACCAGCGGCAGCACCACCAGTGTGTTCACTCCAAAACCATTAGAAAAGGTCAACTCGGCTGGTAGCATAGATTCTGGTGACCTGAGTAAGCAGAATTCCCTAGATCCTGGCACCCCGACAGAAAAAGAAAGTGGAGGTGGCATGATGGAGCTGCTGGAAAATATGAAGAACGCCAATATGTCTAGAAAACATAGTGTGATCCAAGAAGAGGAAGAGTCCCCCGTCAGTGACAAATCGTCAAAAAGAGATGAAGGGATCGGAGGGTCCTTTGATCAACAGTCAGAAATAAGTGACTCCAGCCTCAATTCCAAGTGTGGTAATGGTCTAAATGGAAGTAGTGGAGGTCTTGGAGGTGGCGTTGGAGGGGGCGCAGGCAACTCTTCGAGTGGTGCGATTCACTCTGTTGAAGAAGAGCGAATGTCACAACTTGATGGTTCCATCAATCGCACTGACTCATTGAGTGATAATGCAGAACTTGCGCTGGACCCAACGAAGCTTGCAGACGGTTACCCAACAATTGGAGCAGATGGGACACCTGACAGTCCTTTCAACAAGAAACCTGGAGCCATCAAAAAGGTATCATTCCTATGGGGATCCGAGGGGGAAACAGATGGCGAAGATAAAGAACCTATTTCAGAAACCTATCACTATGAGGAAGCAAAAAAATCCAAATGGAATCTTTTTAAAAAGTGATTTCATATAGACAAGCCTTGTAATTCATTTCCATAAGAATCAGTAATGAGGAATACTATGCTATGGGAACGATGATTAATTAGAAATATTTATATGCCAACTTTATCAGAGAGCACATATAAATGAAAGTGACCTTACATTATGTCATGATCCTTTTCCAGATATCTCATTCTTACACTTTTCTATTAATCATTTTCATCCGGTATATAGATAAGGTAGAAGGTGTAATGTACTAGAATATAATACTCAGAATTACTCACGTCTTCAGAATACTCACATAAAGGATATTATATATGTCGTTTTCAACATTTTAAGGATTTCTAGAAGAATATGCATAGAACAACGTGAAGCTGTGGTTTAGTTGATACCTCATGTCCTTGGTTTAATTAGAACTATTGTTTTTTTATATCAGGCTGTTGGGTGACACCCTAGTTGTATACCAGGAAAGAATTTATAATGGTATTTCATCATGATAAATTTTAGTCAACAACCTCAACCACCTTGTCAGTAAAATGCCATTATAACATATCTTTCATACCCTACAAATGCTAAATATCTATTGTGCACACATAGTTACATACATAGACATCATTTTGCACTTTCAGTAGAGACCTCCTAGGCTTTATGTTCAGTCCTGTTTCATTACCGGGTTAGTGCGTTTAGTTGCATTCTTTTCATCATCAATTCCCATAGATGCTCGCAAATAAATGTATTTATTATACTAGTGAAAAAAGCCCCATAATCCCATCACCAAGGTTAGTACCCTGTCCTCTTTCTTTCTTTCTTTCTCACCCAGATGTCAGATCTTTAGAAGTCCCCTAGGAGTAGAAAGTTTTTCCTTATTTATGTGAATTTTCCTGGACATCTCCATATGCTAGCCTCTTTTGTTAACTGCGCTTTCTAGAGTAAAGCCTCAGGAATGAAGAATTTCGAGCAACTGAGCAACTGATAAATAAATTGTAGTTGAGCACTCTTTTTGTTTTACAGTATGAGGATGACGATGGATTGGTTTAACAAAAATGCTTCAACCTGGAACCTGGAACATGACACGGAAGTCACTGTTCCTGCAATATCACAGGGACCCCTGCGAGACAAGGGGACGATTTTTTCATTATAAAAGTTTAAAGTGAATGAATAGGCATCGTCGCAATTCATCCCGCACACTAAATATCGAGAGAAATTCAATACACATTACACACATAATATATCGTTTTATCTAACAAGGCACACACAAGTCTATGTCATATGGCAATACTTAAAATGTATCTACAAAGATCTGTTCAAACTTTGATTTGCCAAATAATTTTGATGAAAGCAAATGGATCTGAATCAGAAGTAATTATGTTTGTCATTCCTGTATGAGTTAATATTGTCGTAAACCCAATATATCATTGCCAATGCATGCCTTTTGACTGCCAACCTATTCCTGTCCCCAATCTTGAACCAATTTCTTTGCCTACTACAGTCTGCTATAAATAAGAATTCCTTCCCCAACAAAGGTTTAAATGCTTCATGTAGTTATCACCAAACACAACAGCATTTTAGCACAGACACAGTACCCGGGAAGCATGGCCTGAAATATTGTAGTTCAAGGAAATATTGTTTTCAATCGTGCAGTACACTTTCTTTATAATTGTGGTGGTCTGCATATATAAATACGAATTCCTTCACCAACAAAGGTTTAAATGATTCATGTAGTTTTCACCAAACACAGCAGCATTTTAGCACAGACACAGTACCCGGGAAGCATGGCCTGAAATATTGTAGTTCAAGGATGTATTGTTTTCAATCGTGTAATACACTTTCTTTATAGTGTGGTCTGAAGATGCGGGGGACATACGGTGTTTCGTGATGAAATGATATGTATTAAACGAATGTAAGGATCTGTGATTTTTATGATTTGAACAAAGTATTCCTTTAGTTATGATATCGGTGTTGTTAATTTTTGTTAAACGTTAAGTGTGTTGTTGATACGACGAGCAGCATTGTGACAAAACAGCTTGTGATATGATGTAACTATCTGCTTTGAATAGACTGACACTCCGTAGCTTTATGGGACAAGGTATAAACAATTAACACAGATGTAACGCAATTGATATGCCAGACGGGTGATACGAACTCTGCATTCAAAACCAATGATTACAACTATACATGTATTGCACTTTAAACGTTTCAAATTTGCTTTTTGTGTATTCATCTAATCGTTTTAGAAGACCGTCTTATATAATTACTTTTAGGAAATTACTTTTTGAAAGATAACTGCGATCATGATTAGTCGTATTTTTTATCGTTGCCTCAAAATTAGAACATTTTGATGTCTGGCTTCTTCAATTATCAAAAATTAACTTCTATGCAACTTGACGATTCGTAATTTATAAAAGTTACTAATAGTATAGGAGTATCTATTTTTTGTCATGATTACAACCGATACGATAATCTGCGATATAAGCATGCAACGTGGTTGTTTTGCGCAATAGAGCAATCCGATATCACCGAGCATTCTTCGTTAAAACGGGTTTTATGAATAAATGGAGTCAACAACGATTATATTCTTGTCGAATGTACATGATGGTAATGCTTGTCTTGTCATCAACTGCTGTTATTTGATTAAATAGCGATCTTTGACCCTACGTTAATTGCACATACCAAAACATGTTACTATGTAGATACATAACATTAAACAGGTTAATAGTTTCTTCTGGTAACACTTTGACACAAAATACAAGGATTACAACACCGATACCTGGGGAGCTAATTGTTATTTTGTGAATGTAAAATGAAGCAAATCACTTCAAGGTGGGATGTATTGTTACTATTACGATTGGTATTAAATTGTTAAATCCCTATAATCGTGATAGTATCTATAGTTGAAAATGCCGGTGGCGAATTCGAGTTAGAAATCTGTCAATATAATTCATGAACTATTATGTTAAGGTTTATACATACATACGTGATTCATTATATATAATTTATCAGTCTATGTAAATGAATACTAGGAATGGCGGTGATCGAGCAAAACGAACTAAAACGGAGTTTGCTATATATATATATGATGTCATACATTATAGAAGCTTATAAACACATGTAAATGAATATATAACAGTGACATGGACATCCAAAGGAATGTGGGGGAAAAGGAACAATCATATGATATGATAGTCACATTGATTATGATTATAATGATAATGATTATAAGATATGGTGGCAACAGTTGCCACGGAAAATAGACATGATCTAATGAGAGAGATCATATCTTGCCGATATATATATATATATGTTATTGAGATGTTTCATTTATGAAAGAAAAGTCCCCAGGAAGGTTTTATGCCCACTTATCGAGTAAAGACTCGAAAACCTATACAGTACGCGTGTGGCTTCTTTCAGTTCAATACACAAATCCACTAATGAATTTAGCTTTCGCAAAATGGTCTCAGAACCAGCGACAGCTGAATCGCGCCATCCTCAAGAAAGGAGGCAAGCTGAAAAGGGTTCATTTAGAGCCAAAGAGGTCTTTTCAATACAAAGTTGTATCAAATACGAGGCCCGAAGACAAAGCTCATATAGATAAAGATTTCTATCTTTTCATTTATTATTACATTCCAGTCCAGAGAAAGGCAATATTATCACATATATATATATTCTGACATGGCCAATGTTGTCCAATGTTCATGGTGGATAATATTGGCCTGACCTAATCATGAATGTAGAAGCACTAGTAAGCTTAAGGTATCGACTCCTCAAAATGACAATACAATGTGAAATTGTCAATTATATAAACGTTACAAGTACAATTTTTATGGCTTGTTCGTATAAACACCATGTCAATCATATTTGAGCGTTGTGCTTGTTGAAACAATAAATACTGCGCTGGAAGGAATTTGGATCAGAAGGAAACCTCATTTGAGATTAACAAGAGAGGAAGCGGGACTGGAAATATGTATTCCTTCAGGGTTTATGTTTCCGATGATTTATAATTACGTGCGTTCAATTGTACATATTATATATCATGGTGGATCCCATATTATGATATTATCCGTCAAATTGTGGTCTCGTTCAAAGGTAATTGATGTATATATCTAAACTGTAATTAAGAAATCGTTGTTTTAGCTCTTTTTACTTATATTTAGGTACCGTGTTAAATATTGTTAGGTTATGTTGGCTGTTCACAGCGCATTGCTACTAATAATGATATGAGTGACCAGCAGTAACCGCTTCGCCCCATGAAAACGAAATCATAAAGTGTAATGATATACTACAAACTCATGAATTATGAGTTCGTCATAGGGAAATTAAGCTAATTCTGCGGAACGGTAAACAAAGTCTGAGAGGACATGCATAAGTAAATTTGCATTTGATGTTAAAAAATATATAATTCAAATTTTGTATCATGTTTTTACTTGTGGCGCACTGTCGTCAGTCGTTTTGTTATACGATTTGTTGAATATTTACAAGAATTACTGGAAAACGTTAAAGATCTATTGCATAATTGTGTTGAATCCAATGTTGGGAAATGACTATTCAAGTGAATTTGAAAGAAGAAGGTGATAGATCGACAAGGAGATGTCAAGGAGAATTGGTGCAAGAGTGTTTCGCGGTGTCGGCCGTTAAAGAAGCACCAATGGATTCAGGTGCTCTGATTATAACTGAGTTAAGTGGCAAGGAATGGTTGGAAAGTATAGGGACGTTATAACGGCCACAATACTCATACATCACTGGCCTTTAGAAGCAGTTTTCTTACACCTATTTCACGCTGACAAAGGATGTTGAATGTACTGATACGGTCACGAATTTTATATCTCATGGTGTCGCTTATACATTTTGTATGGATGCCCTCTTGATTATTACAAAGCTTCTGAAGCCAATTTTTAAATATTGTGGTGCGTTAAGCAGTTTGTATACCCATATAATTGATATTTGGTGGTCTACCCTCCCTTTTGTCAGTTCAATCAATATTATCATAGTTATTAGAATCACTGCATTATGCCTCATAAGAAATATCTCAATCATAACCTCTTGAGGTGAGGAATACGTCCAGATATGACTTAGAAAACAACACTGCCTATAATTGCGGGCAACATACGCATGTGCGGGCAATATACCCATGTAATTACTAGATGACTTTTAATTTCAAAAACATTTCTAAAACTAACATAATTGTGATCGAAATGGCTGTAATGTAAGTAGTATTTCCAATCTAACTTTGCATCGCGATTATGGTTCAATGGATAATTATCTACCAATTCGGAAATAGATCTAACGGTTGGATATTTGGTGGTAAATTGGTTATAAACTATTGTACATGTACAACGGTAGACTGAAATCAAAATATTTTATAGATTGTACCTATTTAAAAATTCCTATACTTTGTTCAAAGTTAATGTCGATTCATGAGAGTAGGCTGAGAAGAAAGTTGCAAAGAGTCTCACAGGACCAGAAACTTTGCACTTACGGCCGAATAATAACAATTTGTCATCTTCTATTGAGGGCCTATGCCTATTTCTTTGAGAATAATAAAACAGCCAACCATTTATTCGCTTTGTTCTATTGTTTACATGACTAAACATATAGAGGTAGATTAATTTGTCAGATGAAGGGAAATGGATAAATCTTCCTAACACCCGAGAGAGCCTAGAAAGACTAATTCAGGTCGAGTTAGAAGATCCCGTCCTCGGTGCTCGTAGTGGTGGTGGCATTCGTCTGTACCTAAATTACCAGAATTTAACAATTCTGTACAATGGAACTAGTTCATCTACCTGTACCTTTCCTTGTTTTTAAAACAAAGTTTGTATTTCGATACGATTCCATAATTTAAAATTCACAATTTCCTTAGTTGAATAGAGTGTTATCAAGTTGGAAATAAGCAGAAAATAATTCCATTTAAACTAAATAAATCATTTCACATCTGTTTATCAACAAAGGTACTCATATACATCAGGTTTGTAAGTTATTATATTGGCAAAAATAACTTGTACAGTTATTGCGAATAAACATATTATTTAACAAGATAACACTTTTTCAATCGATCCCTCTAAATCTTGGCACGTCTGCCGAGAGTTTACCCATTGCGAATAAGCGATTTCAACTCTGCAGTCCAAGTGTGGCCTATGCCCACATTTAATTGGATAGATCCCTAATCCACTGTCCCTGGCCACTCAACGGTCGATAAAGTATTAAGCGGATCAGGTGGGAGAAGTATAATAGTTATTATTTTAAGCGATTTTCTTAGCGTGGCTTCCCTGGATTAGGGTAACTTCAAATTGATGTTTACAAGACACTGGGATATTTTTGCAGTGCATGCACTAATTGCAGACAAAAACAACATGCCTTGCATACCACTATGACGCATTAATTTGTGTTTTAGAAACAAATATTATGTTCTGAATCTGAATAACACAAAAGAGCAAGTGCATTTTTCGCCTCTTTAGTAAACAGATCGAGACGAGTCATTCTAATAATAGAACCTGTAAATGATCCCTAAATATACTTCAGTCATATTCAACAGGTTAACATGCTTCCCTGGAAAAGTTGTTAATCTATGCCCATTGAATACAGTAATATCCCTAAATGTAGTTCATGATATCATCGACAATATCCCTAATTTTCACTAGGGCGCTTTTTTCTGATAGGGATTTTGACAACTAATCAACTAAAATGAATGCCACTACTTGAAAAAGAATTAATTTAATCGAAATCACTCAAATGAAACAACGCCCTAACGAGTGTAATAGTGGAAGCAGTTCACTGTAGGTGCCCGATCCTCGGCAAAGGTTAAGCCGACACTTTAAACTTGGGAGTAGACGCTCAAAGCATTGGTACGAAGGCGTCAATTCTAGCAGATCTTTAACCATGCTGGATTCAAATTCATTATAGGTTTAGGACAGCTTTGTACAACAGCTATTTCTTTAGCTGTGATTGCATTTGCACTTGATTTGTACTCGTGTAAGAGTTATTCAACTATAATAGAGGGAAGGTATGACAGTTTCTAAACTTCAAGTCGATATGCCTTTTGACAACGTACAATTAATTGGAATTCTCAAAAAAATCCACTTTCCCTTGCAAAATCATCTACAACGATGAATTCTATGAGTGGTAGCACGTCGCCCTCTAAAAGACCATGATACGCTGGATTCCCTGCTGGTAGTAAAGGAATACTATGCTTTATTTCTGGATGTGGTGCTTGATTTCCAGCGGAATGATTAGTATTTATTCGCACACAAATTAGGGAAGTTACCACTGAGGAAACTTTTGAACTTGGTAAGAGACCTTACCACTCCAAGCCAATTCGGATCGTCTAAAGATTTTACTTGACCAAGGGAAAAATGAGTAGACGATATTCTTCGCCCTACCTTGGTCATGGTATGGAAAATGTAAAACAGGCAAGAGAGAAAATATCCACTTCGGATCTAACTTTAAGGGTAGCAATTAATCGTTCCCCTAGACATCACAGAGCCAGATCTTCTTCTCTCCCAACGATGACTCTTCGACCAAATACGGCTTCACTTAAAAATACCTCTGTCAATAAACATATTGATAGGATTGCTAAGTCCCGAATGAGTGGAGGTCAACCACAACAAAGCCAGTCAACGAACAACCAACTGCAGAATTCATTGCTATGGAAGGATATCAACGTAGCTCTAAATAGAAAAGTAGCAGCTCAGATTAGCAGTCAAAGCCCTCCAAAAACCCCTATAACATCACCGGTATTAGCAACTGGTAAAACAACTGTTTTTACATACGCATACACAGAGCCAATGAGCAATTGCACAGAAACGACCAAATCTGGGACAAGATGGAATTTTGAAGAGGATGTTTCCCATAGAACACTACAGCCAGTCTTAAAAAGTGCTGTAGCTAAATCACCAGCAAGGAGGAAATCTGTGACCTTCATGGATGAGGCATTGGCAGGATGTTCGGAAGGCTCGAAATCACCACCTTTACTGAAGAGGAGGGCGGTAACACCCTTCAAGGATTTCACCAGCCCAAGGCGAAGTTCCCTGAAACTGGTGCCAACATCTACGTTTCTGATACCATTAGGGGAAGATCACGGGCTACGTCTCTCTCAAGATCACATAGATGCAGAGAACAGGCGGAGAATGTCTCTACCATCAATCCTTGGAATGAACCTGTACAGAAAAATGTACATGCAAAGGCTAATATCCTTGACAAACAATACAAGGAGTGACGAAGAAAGATATGTCAGTTATGGTAATGAGGATGAGAATGATTTGGAGCACTACGCCGATACTACTGACAATAGTGGGGCAGATGAGGAATTAGAAAGAAGCAATTCAGAGTGTTCACGATTGAACCGAAGTTTTTCTTCACAACTCTCCTATGAAGCAAGGCAGGCCATGCTAGAGGAGTATGATGATTTAGACTCTAACAATGGTTCGAATAATCAGGATAAAGATCGATCTTTGGCGTCAGGTATTACGCAAAATTCAAATGGCTGATTTCAATAATGTTTACTATTATAGTGTAACCTGCGGAAGCAATCACATTTATCATGTCTTCCAAATCGTGTGTTAGGCCAGGGAGGTATAATATACCTATACCTCCCTAGTTATGCCTACAATTATAAAGTTCTGTGCTATACATGTATTGTCACGCAAGGGTATGCAAACTAATCCGAAAAATACTAACATGTTTTAATTTGTAAAGATATTCCATGGATGGAACACCATATAGTCTCTTGTCTACTGACATGTATGTATCTTGGTGTAAATGTGCATTGCCAAATAATAGTACGAGTATATAATAATGAAAAACTGTGGAGTATCAAATTGAGCCATACTATCATATTTGTATAAACTATTAATTAATTATTCTGCTAATATCGTTCAATATAGTGTATAGGCAAATGTTATAGTAATGAATATGACAGAGTCAATCAGAGGTAGACTAATGTCTCTCTACACTTTCATACCAAAGTGCTAATAAGCCCTCGCCACTTATACTATAAATAACAGTATCAGGAGTGTCTGATATATAAGTATTCCAGACCAGTCACCTTTCACGAGACGGTCAAGTTCAATCATTCCCTACTTAGGAGACGTTATTCAAGATAGAAGGGTATGTTTATTTTACCAACAGCGCTATACCATTCAACGATTCAAACCCATTAGGCATTTAGATCGCTAGAAGAAGAATGTCTTTTTCGCCGTTCTGAGTACCAGTTCGCTTATACCCCTTTCACACTACACAACCGAAGTGAAGCGTGGCGAATCGTTGCGAACTGGTTTCTATAATTCGCCCCATGCAGACTGCAGCAGAGAAGCGCTTCGTAGCGCTTTCAGTACGTCGGTTAGATTCAGACTGCAGGGCAGGTCGCCGTAGTATTCTCCATACGTTTATAAGCAACACATCTGATCGATGACGTCAGAAACCACTTCACTTCACTTTGGTTCCATTCACACTACCAGAATTAGCACTGAGAAAGCGAAGCGAAGCGAAGCGGTTTACCCAATTCACCTATCTGAGGTGAATTACCCAATTCGCTTCTGAGTCGGTTTGGAAGCGCTTTCTACAAGTCGGTTCTATTCACACTACACCTCCAAAGCGCCTCAAAGCGCTTCGAAGCGCTTTCTGGGTGTAGTGTGAAAGGGGTATTAGACCTACTATGTTAGTAGCAATAGCTATAGGTGGTGGTCGCCTATTTTGTATAGCTTTCGAAATGAAAACTAGAACTGAAGTACGCCATTTAAAGAATAGCTTTCCTCCTTTGGGAGTTAATTAGCGAACTAGAAATTTGAATTCAGAATGAAGCATGCTTGCTATTGGGTCACCTTTAGACTTTCGCTCGGAGCGCTCGCTCCAAATATTGAAATGACTATGCAGTGGATATCAGATAAATGGATGAACAAATGAATAGATTATTGAATATAATTATATACATGTACTACGAGCTGTTACCCATTAACTTGGAACCGCTTGACGAGGCTATGAAGTACATCAAGATCTCTAATAATTTTCACAATAAAATAATCGTAGTATCGAGGCATGACAATATGACGAGTAGTATTAAACCATTAAACCATTAAAGCTATATAGGCCTATGATCTCAGGTTTAGGCCTGATTATCCATGTATTCCTAAGATGACCCTACATCTCGGTCTAGGTTCAATTGGACCCTGGTTGATTGGTGTAAGGTCATGCTACACTACCTGCGGGATGATCTTATACAATCTCACATAATTAATGTAATGTAACTTTGTAGAATGATTCTCCTGATTATGGTTACCACATAGACCAAAACGTTAGAAAAACAAAATACAAAATTTAATACGACTAACCACATAGTTAGTGTTAACTATTTTACATAAGTTATTCTAAACTAATCATTATCTACCCACTCGGGTGTTTTGTCTATAATGATATGTTAAACAATTCTTCGAGTAATGAACTGCACATAACGAGGAACTTTATATTATATTCTATTATTCGGCTACTTTTTTCTAAAGCTAGGTAAATATAAGATAAGCCTTAATTGGTATTTGTAATAGATGCTATCTGGAGGCAATTCAACTATAGTTGACTGCATAAGTAAATTATCTTGTTTTAAATAACAAAATCTGGTGAGGCGCGACATGAATGGCCCGTTTAAGTCTCTGGTTTGAATAGAACGTAACATTCCATGACCACTCGCATCTGGTGATGTTACGCCTCTCCCTGGTGAACTATCCCTAGCGACGGGGGTTGTCACTGTTCTCAATGCTTTATTCGATACACTCTAGGCTGCAGCACCGTATTGAACGTACGCCATGTTTTATTCAAGGACGGGTGGACTCACTGTAAACTGAATTATGTATAGGATGAACGCCATCCGAATGGGAAATCTATTCTTAGTTAAATAAATGACGAGTGATTATTTCTAATGTTGGAACCACTATAATGTAAATACCCCCGTGACAAGGTGTAGGAGCCCACGAACAAATGTAAGTCAAAATCAACTTTGAATAATGTGACAATGCACTGTTTTATGTAATGTTCGTAAAGTAGCCTACACACTTCGGAACATACAACGTCCTTTATATGAAACATGCACAATGCAATATAAGGGCTATACGCTAAGGTTTTAGCATGGGAGTTTACGTGAATATAAAGGAGGAAAGCAGTTCAATACATTGAATGATGGCAAAGCCAGGGTATGCCTTGTATAGATTTCCTTGAATTACTTTGAATCTGACACGGTTCGTTTACAAAATCATGTTAAACTGCATGTCAATGTACCCCTGAATTGGTTCTGTTCATATTTAAGAACTGCAATGCCATGAATGTGTGCTTCAAGTGGAGTAAGTGCTTCAAGTGGCAGAACTGCCACGAAAATATCCTCACACAAAAAAGGTTTTGAGTTTAGTTTTGACAATCTGTTCATATCAATGATACCAATAGCATGCATGATACTATTTTTTTTATCCAGACCCTAATTGTATTCATTCCTCATAACAATCTCAACAACCGCCCCATCCTTTCAATGAGGCTTCACCTCGTCAATTCTCTCTCGCATTTACCAAAATGACCCGTCCCAAGTTCCATCCCGGAATCCCCCTCCCGGACAGATAAAGACCTACTTGTTCTCTCTAATTGCACCAAATATCGCCCGTTCCAATGGCATGCCGGGATTGCTTTTGATGGCTTAAGCACCAGCTTTTGATTGGCTGAGAACACTTAAGTCGCATAATTGTCTCAACCTCGGACTGAAGCCATTTTGAAACGCTAGGGGGCACTACGCCCCAGGGGAGAAATCACTACGTGTCAAAGCGTGACTCTCCTCCCTATTGGCAAATCAAGTTTGCGACCATTAAACTTCAATCTTTTTTTCTCCTGCAATCTTCCTTTTTACCATTACTTTTTATTAATGCTTTTTTTTTTATTCCGGTCCAATCATAAAATATTGCAATCATCCATCTTCCCCTTTCGTGCTCTGAGGAATTACAATAGGTGTTTTCTCACGGTTATGACAGCTGGTGAATGGTTGGATGGGGGAAACTTGATTCATGATCATGTAAATATAACCAGGGAATGACAAAGGAGGAAAGTATTGATATAATGGACTGCGTGCAAAATTACAAGGAATATAATTACTTTTATTTGAACATGAATGTGTGTGCCACCTGCAAACGAACTATTTACTACCAACTGGAGTATGTTCTATATTGGCCAAGTCATGTGCACATCAGCAAACTATGAATTGGATAAAACTTCATTTATAAGCTGAATACATGTATGCGCTCAAAACCCCTCTAAAAGCCACTCTTACGGGATATATAATTATACCCTAATTGTAGACTTCCTCAAACAGGATGGAAACACTGTTGAAAACAACCTTGGATCGGACGCACAACAGCATGCAGGGATGACGGGGGTATAACAATTGGCATGGCTTGAGGATATCGTTTACTAACTATACTAGTATAACATAATAATAATTAGAATTTGGAACCAAGGGACACTTTGGTATGTATTAGTCTCTATAGGAAAGGCACCAATTTCAGACCATCACAAGTCGACGGCTTCCTATGTGGTGGCTAGATTTAATCTCCTGCCAGCTGCCTTGATGGATGTAAAACAGGAAGTCTCTTATTAACCTCATACTCTGGAGAATTCTAACGATATATCTATTGCAGCGGAGATTAATTGCATATATCAGTACCAACATTAATTGCTTTTTAGAGCAGTCTACCTGCAGCCTATAGATAGAACGAGTTCCATAATTATGATCCTTAAATATTATGAATCAACTGTTGGACCAGCGCTCACATTTTATTAATTCAAGTTGAAGTTTGGGAATAGACAGCTATAGATGTGTATTATGGATCTGGGTACAACCCTTTTAATCTATATTTCTAGAGCGTATAGCCATGATGTATAATCGATCAAAAACATGACACGCGTACATGCACAGTATGTAAAAGAGCGGAGGCAAGCGTGAACATTTATAAAGATTTCAAACTTAAAGATTTTAAACTTTCTTTGTTTTATTAACATTTTATAAAACAACTATTTTTTATTGAGGATTGGTGAATTTATTTATGAATGAGAGTATACAAATGATGATCTGGATGAAACAAATAATTATTTGAAATCGACTATATAAATTTACTATAAAATACACAAAATTAGTTTATTATGAGATAATAGACCAGCGACTTGAGTTTATGTGAAGACGAGGTGGATGAGGAAGAGGGGAGTGTTAGAGGAGACGATAAATGTACGGTGTATTGTGGGGTGGTGGAGATGGATAGCCTATATAGTTAGGCTACCAATGATGCTCTCAGGAGCATGTTTCATACCAAATCCTTTATTAAAGCATGCATTCTCAGCTCTCATAATAGAGACATCGCACATGTCAGTGATAATAAGTGAAACCACCGCAGCAAACGATTACATCGTCCAGAAGTCTGGTCATATGACCGTCTCAGAGGAGTAGGGAAAGAACTGAACAAAAAGTAGAACGTTTTTAGTTTTTGATCGATGTTAAAACTTAGAATGCAGTTTAAACTATTCTTTGATTAGCAATTACCCTTGGTAAAATGCTTGTAAGAAGATTTTAACAAAAGGAATCTGCTATGTATACACACAATTTACTATTGTTATATGAAGATTTGTCTAGCTTTGGCGCCTCAGTTGAGCTTTTATGACTGCAATAATTTCGTGTTGTCAATATGTTGAAGGGGTCATTCCGTCTAGAGCTAGACCTACATTCTTTTTTATATAATATTGTTTGTGGGAAAGGTAAAATCTTAATTTTTAATGCATTGCTCTATCTCTTTAAAGTAGCATGGCTTGGATATGTAAAATAATCTTGAAGGTATAATTATTTCCTCGACATCCTAATATCTCTTTTTAATGTGGAATACGCATATAGTATATATATCTATAATCATAAGTATTGATTATTGCATTATTCTACGAACACATCCCTGGACCATTACCTTTTCGCACCCTATTGACTTTTGATACTCGATGATACAAATCAGAGAATAATTTCTGCATTGTAAAACCTGGGTAACAAGAAGAAAAATAACTGACCCCATCTTCATATATTGGACGAGGAAGAGAGAAACACACTTGTTAAGATTCCAGTCGTTGATAACCATTGGGATGATTCGTTTATCCGATATAATTAAGATAATGCAGAATGTATGTAATGAACGTCGGCACAATCAACAAGCTCATCGCGGCTACAAGTCAGTATCATTCATGGGAAGAAGCCCATGTTGCTGTGTGTAATCAAGGCACATTTAGAAACTCATGACCTCGTGCCAACTTTTTCGATCCATCGCATTTCTCAGAGAGCAAAATTAAGTAGGATTGTCTTTATATTCTGTCTACTTTTTATCTGTGTCATAATTACTTCACTTACGAAGTATTCAGTACGATTGATATCAATTATAGTTGTGTGTAAATCATCATATTTAATCAAATTAATTCGCACACTGTTCACAAAATAGTACTAAGAGTATACATGTACCGCGTATATACATAGTCATTGAAATACTTACCCTAATTTTTCATTGTGACTGAAATTCCTGGTATCACTTCTATCACTAATAGCAACGAGTATTTGGACTGGTTCACAGTTAGCGAATGTGTAACCTGGACAAATCTCTGCAAACATCACCCATCTCACGATTATCCCATTTACTTCAAGATTGATTGTATTGTAAGAGATGTAATCCACCTTCTTGTTCGTTGTTTCAAACGTTGGTGGGATATTTTACCCTTACCTTTTACCCTTTCTTCTTTGTGTAGACGACAGATGAATGATGAAACAGGCCAATTCATCCGTTTCTTGAGAGGTCGAACTATAGCCTTTCAGGACTGATGCAGTATCCATCGAATGAAACCGACATAACGTACCAATGGCCCAAGTTTTATGTATGAGTGAATAAGACTGTAAACTGTTGACAAGCAAAATTAATTTTGATTGGCACGAGTAATTAATTAAGTATCTAGGCATGAACTTAAATCAACTTGCAGGGCATTCAAGACCTAATTCATCAACACGAAGTTCCGATTCAGACTGCATCTTTTCTTTATCTTTATCTATAAAGGGAGGGTGAGGGAATAGGAGAGGAGGATCGAGTGGGAGGAAAAGAACAGGGGGAAAGAGGCAAGGGAGAGGATGTAGAGGAAGGGAGAGAGGGGAGGGGGAGCATGAGGAAGAGGGGAGGGAGACGGGGGAGGGAATTGGGGGTTGGGAGAGAGAAACAGACCTGTATAAAAGACAGAGAAGAAGGGGAGGCAAAAGAGGGAGAGGGGGAAGTGTCGGGAGAGAGGGTGACTGTCCAAGAAGAGGGGGAAAGGGGCGAGGGAGAGGACGTAGGGGAAGGGAGAGAGGGGAGGGGGAGCATGAGGAAGAGGGGGGTTGAGGGGGGGGGGAATCAGAGATGGGGTTGTATGAGAAAAACAGGCATGAAAGACAGAGAAGAGGGGGAGGGAAACGAGGGAGAGGGGGAAGTGTGGGGAGAGAGGGAGACCGTCCGGAGGACAGGTAGGCCTACTTTGCTAGTACATTAGATGATGAATGCATATAGCATATATGCATATATATGCATCAGCATGGGTAATTTGAAAGGTTAACACGTTAACAGACGGTCCCTCGTCGTGGCTTGCTGACCAGTGTTGTTCTGCCGATTACTTTTGAATAGCTCACGCATCGCTCGACTCTCTCTATTAATGCATGTGTATTGGGGTCGAAAACCAAAGAATTGTATTGACTAAATACTGGCAAATTATGAAGAAACATGTATAGAAGGTGCTTTCTGACATGATCTTTACCAGAAGGTAGGCACTGTATTCATTATTATCTAAGTTACTAAATTTATAACTCGATACTGCATGGATAGTTGGCCCTACATTCTATTTGGAGCCGTAATCCCACAACAGCTTGATAAATCACATTCTGATATGGTAATATATATGTCTAGGTATAACAGTAATTTCATCAATCATATTCCTAATCATACCAGATAATTGCTAATTAATAAAGTTTCTTTTTAAATGACCTCATACAAAATTTACCTAGCGTGCGCTGATTAATTGTATTCTAAGACTATGATAAATTGTGCAAACAACCAAAACGTCATGCGTGTTTTTGTTACTCTTGCAGGCATTTTCTTTCTACTTTGTTGTTCTGCAATAGCATTCATTGTCTTTTGAAGCATGCGTTTTCAATGAATATTTTATCTGTGCGATCATATGAATAGGAGGAGCCCAGGTAATGTGCGTGACGTCCACGAAACGCACGATCAGTTGATTATTGATGCCGCATTCCAAAAGACGATTGACGTCCTGAAGAGTGTTGCCCTTTATAATAGGTGTCCTGAGGCGAAATCCTTCCCCAGATATCAACTTTCATAGTCTTTCCTACATAAAACATGTGGGACAGAGGTATTATTTCTATGACTCCGGTCGTGCTCCCATCTGGACATTGATAACTATTACTTCGTTTAAGTGTTCTTGGTTCGTGGGTAGGAGTATCCCTTTATGGAAAAAGGATACGCCTCATGCACGCCTCTATTGTAATATCTTGGGATTATGGCAAAGCTATTTTCGCAGCCTCAAAAATGGTCCCGCAACTGTTTTACCTTAATATAAACTGCCTTTATCTTTACATGTATCTATCTAACTGAGATTAGTGTCCTTCCGGGCACAATGTTATGGTAGAATAAACTTATTAAACAAACATTGTGGATGGATTATTTCATAGATAAATTATCACAATAACGATCTTGTATATTATTAGAGTTAAATTATGAGCTTCACTGGAGATGGGAACCGCGTAACTTAGAATCATGTTCTGTTAATAACATAAACATTCGTTATTTGTTTGGCTATCAAGTACAATTTTTAAGACCTAAAACCCATAACTGTAAGTTACATTGCGATGCTTCAGAAAATAACTAGGATGGTAATATTTAAGGTTCTTAGAAGCACAAGATCTGTTTAGTGGTACTATTACTTTCATATGGGATTAATTAATGTCGCAGATAAAACTAATTTGTCACATACTTTGAAACGCTACATGTGTACCATCTGTGATTTATCATTATATAAATGACACTTTGTCTGATGGATTGCCTGTGTCAGCATTATTTACTACAGAGGGGGGTAATTTAACGGTCTCTTTTTATAACGCCTATATATCGATCTATGACCAATGGAGGTCGTTGCTTCCCATACGAAAGAAATGTCCATGTTGATCTTCTTGGCCTTATTGCCAGCTTTATTCCTTGCTCCTAGCTGTCACTGATATAATTAAAGATGACCCATCATAGTACTATAAAATAAGGTAGGATTATTGCAGGATTAATTGGTTTAATAAATTCTGCAGATAGTAAGATAACAAATCAGTTTACTTTATAACCACACTGGGGTGTTTTAACTCATGAATTCAGAAGATGGTACAACAAACTAAAATAGTATCTTACTTGGGGACAATTATTAGCAAGGGTAAATATTTATGTCCAAAAAAGGGTACCCGTCTTTAGAGGAAACCTTGAATACGTTGATGTGTGGACTCGCCTATGTATGTTGAGAAGCCACCAGTTGTTGAAGTCACGTGAGTCTGAGGATTTTCCAGTACCACAACAGGCCCTCACTACACGCAAAGCAGAACGTTCCCATTCCGAGCACATTTAAATAATTCATGATCTTACATTCATACGCATCAGAAGGATTCAATTAGTAGAACATTTAACAAACACACTTCAAAGGCTTTTTTACTTAAGCCTCATAACACGCACTCTGACTGGGGTTAGCGTGATAAAATCGGTCATTGCACACCCAAAGGGTCCCCGAATTCTCTGGGGCCAGCTGAGACCAAATTGATGCAAAATTAATAGTTTTAAAATGGCCATTTAAAAAAAATAATCTTTGATTAAGATTAAAATAACTAATATTGTTACTGCCTGTTTCAATCTCGTTAATTTCAATCTCGTGACCACCCAGAATCCTTGTTGAAATAATCATGGTTATTTCTAATTAAATTAATATGATATACCCATAATTATCGTTTGTACGCTAGTGTCACTTGACGAGGTATCTCATCTAGTACACCGATTGTTGTTGCCTGACCATCAAGCACTTACAATCTTTATAGTATTTGTGGAAATCATAATTACGAACCTGATTTAAATCAATATTAGTTAATACATATGGCGACATATAGCATCTAATGTGTATCTCCCGGGAATATAATGAAACATCGACATTGATTTTATATTGAGTTGATCGTGTGGACAAATAGGGGAATGTTTGATTTCCTCGCATTTTGATGACTCGAGGAATTATTAGGAAAGATGCCAAAGCATTTTGTTCGATTTCTGCCGACGTGAACATTATGGATGAAGTAAATAGGTTTTTTCACTTTTAGTACAAAGACTGTCAGTATTATTGCGGAAAGGAAGTAACATTTTGGTCTCTCACGACTGAACAAGTAGATTCAAATTAAGTCATGCACTTATATCGCAGCCAGAGATGAAATCATAACTTGGAAATATTCCGATGCGAATAATAATAAGGTAAACCAGAGGTTTTTGCAATACTTGGGCATACTTAAATGACTATTAGAGGACTTAAATCACACATATTTTGGTATGGCAAGTTAGTCAGATGTCGCCCTATATATATGTTATTTTGATGATAGTTCGTCGCGCTATCCCTTTTAGTTCCACGATTCGCCTGCGCCGGAGAGCAACTTTGTGCAGTGCAACAGGTAGGAGGCGGGTATAGACACTGGTTGAGTTGATGTGACCAACTCGTTGATGTGACCAACTCGTTGATGTGACTCATTGCAGCATCAAGTGGAATTATTCCTAAATTTTGGCTAGCATTATCAGACATTTCTTCATTTCAAACATTTCAGTTTCCTTTATTCATAAAATTAATTTACTGCCACCAGAGCGAATGAATTCCCTCTTTAGGTCCTCAGCATTCTCTACTGAAAAGCTTCAGTCTTTTTTCAACAAATCAGACGAAGGAAAACTTTCTTGTAACAGAACACTGCAATCCGATATCTTTCCCAGAGGCATTTCGTTGGATGGCAACATGCATAAAAAGCAGGTTGAAAACCTTTGCGTGTGCGTCTGCGGATTCGGGGACGGGAAGAACTATAAGGAAGGTAGAAACGTTTGGCCATGAAATTAATCCAATGTATTCCTATCAATAATACATGGTAACACCTTTTAAGACAGAACATCCATATCAAGCAGTTTGCTATATAAGTTTGTTTTCATGTGACTTTTCTGCGATCATATAGTATTCCCGTTCCATTGTAGCAACAAGGCGTGTATTTCTGTGATGCGTGAATAATCACATGTTAAAACATGTGTGTGGGCGTGGGCGGCTAGGTGCTGTATTTGAGAATGTCATGATAGCCTTTATGCAAAGTTCAACAGCCTTGGTTTAAATCGAGATCATTCCAAGACACCCCCCCCCCCTCTACTCCTCCTTTCCCTCCTCTCTTCAGGGGTTTATCAAACATCTAAGGATAGGGTGTGCTAAGTCTCTTCCCTAGAGAACAAAGGAAATCAAGGTATCTATCAAAATATGAGGGGATTGACTTGTGCAACATCTGATACCTATATCTAAAGCTCCATTTCAAGCCTGCTGGTGCATAATGCCTGCTGGTGCATTCAGACCTGTTGGACTGTTGATGCATAATCACGAGGCGAAGCCGATGGATTATGCACCAAACAGTGCACATGATCGGTCAACACACTGAAAGTCAGTCGTTATTTTCCTTGGAGGTTTGGAAAAAGTTGCTATAAAGTCTGAACTAAGAGAAAATTTGCTAGATTACCATTAAACAGACCCTTTGTCGATATATCACACAATTTCACAATAAATTAGATGATATAATACAATTAATATATGTTGGGGGGACTACGCTTTACCATTAATAACGATATATAACGAAAACAAGGTTTGGCCATGAACCCAGAGTAGCAAGGGTTTATTCTCACCCAATACATATCAATATAAAATAATACATACAAGCAAATATACATGTAAGAATACATACACAGCACAAATGGGTAAGATTAAAAAGGTAAGAATAAAAATGTACAAATAGCATGCACCTCTATGCAGCTCAGGTGCAGGGTAAATAATGAACCAACTGTCCAGGTGGAACGAGTGACGTAATAGTTGCTGGCCACTGATTGGTCCTCATGATGCAGGTACATTACGTCACAATTAGTTGCTACGTCAGCCCCAAATATATACATCGATGGGTTGGGTCCACATAATATAGGGTCCATTTTGAAGAGATTTAAAAATGGGTTCTAGCTAGTCTTTTCTTACTTTAAATATATCATTGGTTGGTGGCTTGTGTAACATAAATAGATAGAACTGACGGAGGGTCTGTCTTTGAGTTGAAGGCAAAAGGTATCCTGAGGTGTGTAGCGCAGCATAGCACCGAGGGGTTCCTTTGCTAGAAATGAGGTGAAGAATGAGTGCCGAACAGAGGTTAATTCATGATTTATTTATCTCTCAAATGATTTAAATATCCTGGAATGCTTTTAATTACAGTAACATGAAACTTGATGCGAGAGAAACACAGCCATGCAGGGAGCAGCATGGTTCCATTATCTGCTTAGCAGATGACGTAGCGTCATGGCATGACATGTCACTATAACAAAGCTGGCCTACTTTCACAGTAACCAATGAAAACGCAAAAGGATAAATTGGGTCATCTGTTTCTTCCCTAGGGAGGAATGAGAATTGTTTCTTCCGCTCACTCACATATAGCGAGTCTATACTAAGTCTATGGCTATGCCATTCCAGAGGTGAAATAAAATGATATAAGGCACCGACTCAAGTAGGAAGAACAAAGGAGGAAATGCTCTTGTTCTCTTGCCAATTCTGCAACCATCCGCCACATTCTCTGATCCATGCCTTCCGCCCTGAACCAGCTAGTTTGTAATCACCCTCAAAGCCCGGGGTTTGACAGCTTTAAAGGACGTAACCCTAAATGCAAGACAATCCTCCATCCCCCCGCTGTGACCTACCTGACCTCCACCTTCCCTCATCTTTCTGGATCCCCCGGCTCTGGATCCGCACACACTCGACCCATATTTTTTTCTGACGTTGTAACAAAGTGAGACCAGTGGGAAAGAGATACTGTGATTCCCTTTCAATCCGTACAACTGACATCAATTTAAAGAAGACATTTGACCGAGTAATTTGTCAACCTTGTTGGAGTCGCTGTCCTAACTATTTCCGCCGCAGGAATTTTATTATTGTATTTCGAGATTCAGAAGTCGTGCTATACTTGTTGGTGTACGTTAATAAGATATTTGATATATTATTTGATATACTCTAAATTGCAACCATATATTTTATTTCTTGATATTATAAGATTATCTTAGACAATGCAGTAAATGTTGCATATATTTACATTCTATTGGGAAATCAAACATTTATTATTATTATGAAGATCCTATAATTTTATGTAGTGCACCTTCAAATGTATCCCCATCCACAACAAGGTAATGAAACACATTTTCCCTTCATCTGAAATAAATTATTCCCAATGACAACATTGTGATGACAAAGGGTAAACATTTTATTCTTTCCCAAAAGTATTTCTCTTCTCAGGCGCCAGCAATTTGCCTTCATTGAAGAGGTGCTCAGACTAGAAAAATTGCAATTCCATTAGAGCGCCTTGTCTTTTTTTCTGCCCATTTAATTAAATTGTCATGAGAGGAGATCGGTGAGTCGGGCTGGCCATCGCTCCACCTTTGGTTTTGATAGATTACTTCTAACTCGGCATGTTTATGTGAAGGAAGCTAGCAACGAAGCAAGTCTCGTAATTCTCCGACCGATCTCGCGATACGACTAACGAGAACTCGCATGCGAACACGTCATAATACGTCTTGTTTGACACATGGTAATTAGTAGCAAAACAAAGGCTGATAAACAGGGTCAATTCCTTCATTAACTCCTTCTGCGTTTCAGTGAACTTTTTTTGCATAGCTCTTACGTCTCTCGTGTTTTATTCAGAATCAACTACACTGCACCTCCCCCTTACCTACGTCCCCATCCGCAGGTAGGATGCTCCTTATAGTCATCTCCGTTTCCTTATGTAATGCAGTTTTCTGGATTTTATTATGTCAATAAACTTGAACAAAGATCAACGGGGATATATTTTGGAAAGCGTCAATGATACCAAGACGTGATGGCTTGTAGTAAAATCGTTTCCAAGGTGATTGAGTCTGACAATCTGTGAGAAGCATCTAACGAAATTGCAAGAACATCCTCTGAAGAATCGATCAGCAAGTCTTTTGGCAATCCTGTCCTTTTATTTCTAACTCAAAATTTTACCCCTTCCTCGAAGAGGTCGCCATTAGTAAAACCACCAGTAATGGTATACCCGTTATTGCATATCTGCTTTGCTTTCATTTAAAATGAAAATGGGTTCAATGGCCAACACCTTCCAGACAGTTATATATTACAGTAATATTAAAGTAGATAGTAGATAATAGCTAGAGTATTGCAACCACAGTGGATGCCGTCAAGATGTTAAATAATGGGATGTGGCTTAATTAAGGTGTGCGTCGTCACGATATATAACCCTTTCCTGACACTATATTTCCATTTGAATTCAGAAGACCTACCTACCTCACAAAGTTCCAGTCAGGGGTATAAATACTTCACTTTTGTTTATCTGGGATTTGTAACGTTTTAGCTCAGAGCTGATGAGAATCCGAAAGTGCTTTTGGCATTTTTGTTGGTGCTCGACAGACCGTTTCGCGGGCATTCTACCAAACAATTCAAAATAATTAGGCTTTGATTTCACTAAAATAAAACAATTACTTTCTTCGTCAATGGCTTGGTGCTAAATCATAAAAAGTCCCTTATTTAGCTTTGCTTTGTTAACTGTTAATTGTTGTCATTGTTTCGGCAAATTTATTTTAAGAAATGCGAATATTTTCTTGGTAACACGCTGTATTCATTTTTAATATCACGCAAATGTCATTTCATTTCTGTGTGCACAAAAGCTTGTCTCCATTGCACGAACAGGTTGCGACAATTCAACAGTTGATATTCTCTAAGCTCCGTGACATTTGATCAAAGATCTTACAACGTACGTTCCTTTTGTTATTTCCTGCATTCTGATATTTCCTGTTCATTATCTAATTACATAACAAAATGTCCCTTATATCCAATGATGACAAAAAATAGGCTCTAGTTTCCATATCAATAGACATTTTTGTTCTTAAGTGTCGCAGGATAAACACTTTTTTGAAAAATCAGATCTTGGTCAATCCAAGATTGGATATGCAATGAATATGTTTAACAAAATGTGGTAATAGATGTAACCTGAGGACCGCAAACCATCTTAGGCACTTTTGCATGGCTTTGTTATGACCGTGGTCTAATGGCCACAGAAAATCAGGTCGCATGTTTAAATTGGGATGATTGATTGGCTGACGTATGATCATACAACCTGACATTTCCCCTACCCTCCGGAGGTAGAGGTTGACAGAGAGGCAACCCTGTCTGTGAACAAAATGGTGTGCTCCCTCTACGATGGATACAATAATATGTCGCGTGATGAAACAACGAAGTAATGGATGAACAATGTATACAGGTAATATATGTCCGGGTTGAATACGACTAATGACATAAGGTCTGGTCATAGACTCTGTAAGCAGATTCTATGGTCTGGCTTTAGGCCTCCATTCCCACCTCATGTAGATACAATTGCTCGTTTGAATGACATTTCACACTATTTTATATTTGAATTGTAAGCCATTCTAATGTGTACTAATCAGCAATAATACAAAACTTTGTCTCCTAACCAAACAGTATCTGTATTTTATTTAATGTACTAGGGATTATGGGAAAGGATGGCTGCATGAAACTTAATTTTCCAAGACCTGTACATTACTATTTATAGAGAGATATTGCTAAAACATTTGTTTCTATTCAAAACTTGTTTCCCACTAGATTTATCTATAGTTTAACACTGCATGTCTTCATTAGCCGTAGCTGGAGATTGAGGAAATGGGGAAACTTCCAGTAGAAGATAAAACAACTATATATAGAGGTGAGTTAGTACATATTGCAAGGTTCTGAAATTATATACATGAAGTTTCTTTCATTGGAAGACTAACTGTATTTGCTTTTGCAAAACGTTCCTCTTATGATTTCGCATGTTTAAGCCAGAGGGGCACTCAGTTACACTTGACATTCGTCAGATCAGATGGCTTCCTGAATGCACCTGCACACATCAGAATGTCATTTACTAGCACATGGTGGTGAATCAAGGTCATGGTCATATGTTCCCCACACCTAGAGGAGACTATAGACATACATTCTGCATACATATGAAACTTCCCTAATATTATATTCATTCATATTCCCATTGATAGTTTTCGTTAAAGAGACCCTGCGTTATGCTGATGATGATGGTATAAAAGGTCAACCGTTCGCTCTTTTGTTCATCATAATTGTCAATGACCATTTCTTGTAGTACTGGTGGTCCTCTTCCCAACCACAGAACGCATGCCTTCACACCACAAAGTCAAGATTTTTACCAACCATTTTTATGACCCAAGTGTTGCGATTTAATATTACAGAACATGAACTGCCTTGAATTAAGAAAGAGCATATATTCATCCCAGAAAACTTGCTGTTCAGTGGAACCACGGGTCAAGTAGATGTCATGTCATGTGAGGTATATAATGATGTGCATGCACTATCTCCCTATGAAATCACTGCATGTCTCTATTTGCCCTGCATTGTTCGCTGCATCATGAATATTTCATAATTGTTTGCAGAATTCTGATGACTTATTGATACGTGGTCTGGGGAATGGAATTGTGACATATTCTGCGTTATTCCCACCACACCACATTATTCATATTTCACCATAAGGTAAGGCGCCGGATTGACGGGTCACGTCGCCATGGTAACGAAGCAGACGACAAAAGTCCCCTTGGTTCTAAATGATACAGTTTTTCTCTAACATCCAGAATGACGAAGGCAGGGATTTCCGGTGATTTATTTTCTCTATGTCTATTATGTTTGAATCGGCGTGATTTATTGTTCACACCATAAAGTGTGTTTCATCAAATTGACTTTGATATCCTGCAGTATGAAATGCAATATGGCGATCAATGACATTAGATTAACGTTTTCTAGTATGTAACTTCTTTTTTTTCCGGTGGTTTCAAGTAGAGGTGATAAGGGGACATACTTGGTCAACATGCCTGGGGTTATTGGTCCCTTCTAAATCTGTAATCATCTCCTTGTGTCTGTTTTAAATATGAAAAAAAATCTAATATACGATGATATAAATGTGGGTATTTTCATGTGGTTCTCTCTGCCAATCATTGTAATAATTCTATAAGGCCTGCTGTAAACCTCTTGCTGGCATATTTGAACCTATCAGAAATAATGTGTTTTCCTTTGAACCACTTTATATCAGCCTTCACAAGATTCATAAGGCAGGTCTGTATATTGATATATTTGCTCCAAGCAGTGGTCCCTGTGGCAGAGAATAAATTTGTTCTCTTGTCTCAGGGCGCCAGTGACAATAAGCTTGTGATTTGCGGTCAGAATCCAGAGACGCACTTTTCCGTACAATTACATACTGAGCGTGTATTCGTTGTCGCTGGAGAAAGGTTAGGTGTTTGGTTGGGGGGCGGCGATAAGTGAAAACAATGAACAAGCTTTATCACCCACCTTTCTGCCTCTCCACTAGCGGTGTATTTGAAGGATTAAAGGCCGGTATTGAGGAGCAGCTGGTACACTGTTTGGTGTACAATCCCGAAGCGAAGCAAACAGTACACCGGCAGGCCCGCAATGGAGGTTATTAAGATCTTGACCATTGAAACAGGCTTGAAATATAAGAGCGAGGAGCTCATGAGAGAGTGCGAGAAATGCGAGAAATGTGCTGCAAGTAAATTCAATTCGGCCAGCCCCCATGTACACAGTTGTACCAAGGATACCCCTCACTTCTAAAAGTTGCTAAACTACTATGAGTTGGTGCAAGCAGGAATCTAAGACAGCATTACAGCGAAGGGAACACTGTAGTTAAAAAAGAATGATTACAAATGTTTGGATATATCACACTGCTATGACAAGGCTACAGATTTTCTTCCAAACTGCACAAAGAATGCACTCAACGGATGGAGTACTGTGCCACAACCACAAATAAACCTGGCCTTTTTGTCTCGTGGTTTTGGAGTTTACAAAATAATTTAGGATTGTAGGTAGAAATGTTCATGTTTTAAAAATTAAGTACTACACATGGTTTTAATACAGTAAGTTGCTATCTTATACATAGATCTACCGACCGTCGATAGAAAGATAGAACCACAAGATATCCAGTATTTTTAAATATTGAGTTTCTACATTCTAAATCAGTTTGAAGAAATATTCAGTGTGGGAAACCTTAATAAAATTCACCTTATATCATCAGTCATATACTATTGGGCATCTGACCCGTGTTTTCTAACGTATAAGAATTAAGGATATCGTAGGAATTGAGAAATCAGCGATTTATTTTTTCAGAAATTGAATCTAGATTTAATTGTGCATTATAATTGGGATTTAGGGTCATAGTTTCTTAAATGAATCAAAATATTCTATCAATCAAGGGTTAATGACCTCGCATCAATATATGGCTATCTATGAGGGGCTGATCTACGAATGTAGTAAATATTATCTGCCTATAGTTTTTATCCGGTTAATCTCTGGTATTTCGCGCTTTATCAGATTCAGGATATAATTATATAAAATGTATCCTTATCCATATTTCGTCCTCCTTCTTTATGTCTGTGTAAATTATCTATAATTATCATTATAAATCTCCCCATGCAGAAAACAGAAATCTGGAGAATATAATTCATGGGGCTTAAATACAACAGTTCTTTCTGCCCCTGTTACCTAAATCTGCTGATTTTTTATTGTTATTTTCTCATTAGCCATAAGAATTAAAACAAGCCAGGAGATGTTAAAATATTGCCAAACTAGCAGCAATATGGAGGACACATTAAGAAAGTCGATGTCCTAAAATTAAAGATAAAATAATGGTAGCTCACCCAACAGAAAAATTTAAAAAATTTTGATACATGTAGTATAATGATTTTTGTTGCGATGATTATCACAATTAAAGTACCATATAAAAACAATATCCTCCTGAGGTAATATGGTAAAAAAAAGGTGGGCAGGGAAGAGAGGCGAACAATAGCTTAGAACAATAAAGAAACAAACGGTGTTGTTTTTCTTGCGAACAGATAACCATAACAGTATGCAGTCAAATACAGACATTCATGAATTTCTTCAAGACTTCCCTCGATATTTGACCTGCCTCTGCCCTTGTACCCATTACCTCTGTTTGTCTGAGATTCGTACAAATCGCGACGCCGAATTATTCATGCGACACCGGCACATGTTAGATAGGAGCGGTCGCCGGTCGCCAGGTCGGAGGACAAATCATGGGGAGCGATAAATTAATCAGGTATTACTAAAGGATCCAACGTCAGGGTAAAGGCTTTGTTTCCTGGGCATGATAGTAATTTGAATCTGGGATGGGGGAGGTTCGGTGTTTGTGTGTGGGGACTGTTTGTGGTACGAGTACACTTAAGTCGGGGAATGTAAGTGATGTGTAAAGAAGACATTATGGTTTAATGATGTTTTTCTAAACTCATCAAAATTAATGTAAACCAGGGGTCTGTTCCATGCTCTACCACTTGTGTACATGACTAATATTATATCCTACTCTATTTGTTTCTTCGTTGTAGGGAATACAATGCTGTAGATGATTCTGAAATATTGATTAAGCTGATATTGCGGTGAAATAAAAAGGTGATAAAGTAGCCTACCAATAAAACAGACAATAATAATGGCAACTAAGATGGTGATAGCACTTGAAACATTGAATGATATACAATGGGAGAGGAACCATTATAAGTATGTTAATTGTAAAGTGCAAAAAGGCTACAAACGACATAGCTCACTGACAACACATTCATGATCAACAGGGGAAGTATTAAAGTGCAATTAATTTCAGATTAGAAATAAAATAACTCTGCCACGAGTGCTAGGATGTCTCAGACTGATATTTATCTCCTGTTCCAGATCCCATAATCCTGTATTGGTTTTCTGACGCCAGTCGGCAGGACTTCGAGATTAGTAACGTCATACGTCGCGGTATCTCCTCGGATACGTCGTAGTGTCAAAGGCGCGACAAGCTTAATTGCAATGCCATTGCAAGGTCGCAAAACGACACCGGGCGTTCCAGGGATCAACTGTCCATTAGGGTGGATACTGAAGAGAGTTCTGTTGCTGTAAACCCATGCTCTCGCAACCTTTCTTGTTTTGAATATATTATTATATGTTATTTGATATCATTGTATGCTGTTGTTATCCTGAAAAGTATCTATCATTGGTATTGGAATAAAAAAAAAAGCTTTTCTCAGATGTTTCAATACTGCGATACAAAGGAATAATCTGGGGGTGTTTAGAACAAATGTTCCCACGAACAGATATGAACAATATCGTCCTAAATTGCATAACTAATGAGGGAATTAAGATTGCTATTAAAATAGTAAGTCATAATATAGTAGAAGTTTAAAGTAAAAATCATCAATTCATATTTTGGCACGCATATAACTATAATATTATATATTTTATACGAAAGTATTAGGTCGGCTAAACTATACGGATACTACATGGATTTGCCTTATTAATACCTCGAAAGTATTTTCATTTTGCATGTATCAAATTTTGATTTTGCTCTCTCTTCTCTATTGATTTGACCATGTAACATTTATTGTAAAACCCCTGATGAAGGGCTAATGTAGCTCGAAACGTCGGACCCCAATAAAGGCAAAACCAAACACAATTCCCCATCTCCTGTCTTTTCTGTTTTGGGCCTAACCCTATCCACTCAAGGATTTATTGTAAAACCATACTGTACAATCATTCGACACATCGATGCCCATATTTGGGTCCCTGGGCGGCGCACATGGTCTGACCATGCCCACTTCAGCGTGGACCAACCACATGACTCCCTGCAGCGATTGTGACGCAAGGACGTTCCGGAACAATAACAAACTATTCGTCTCAGTCACTCCCACCCGTTTCTCCGCAGTGCGCGGATGTGTATATTCAATTTTTTTTCTTACTTGATTATGTCTAAAATGTTTATGGTAAATAAACCATTGCTTCACATGGTTCTGGCCAACCTTGTGTCATCGTTGTTGATATAATACTATATAGCTCTCTCTCCCATCCAGTCGACCAGGATCCAACATATTGTATGCTTACTTCGCTTTATTTGATCTGATCATGTAACAATTGTCTCATTGTAAAACTGTACTGCACTGTATGGTTACTATAGTAAAGGTAAAATAGAAACAATTAATCAAAACAGTAGACAAAAACGATGCCTTGGCAGTATTCTGTCATTAGTCAACGATAGCCACAATACTGTACTGTACAGTATAGTATAGCACCGGAAGACATGGAATTTTATACCATAGTTTTGTTAAACCTTTGTCGTATTTTTCACATACTCTTCCATACATGACACTAATAGCGGACAACGTTTGATTTGAAAAGTGAGACTCATTTAAATTGTAAGCTGAGATGCACACTATAGTCCATTTATTTAACCAGGGGTCATATTTCTCCGCAATGAAAATAGAACATATTGAGACACATCTCAGATTTCTGTCCTTCAATTCCCAGCATAAAACTTAAAATTGGCATGTCTATGTACATATAGTAATTTTTATTTCCCTTTTTTCATACAAACTACATATAAGACAGGAAATAGGGCTGCGCTATCTGTTATGTATAGGTAAAAAAGAAAACCATCATTGACGTAGGGCGATAATAAAAGCGATGGTGTATTTCTGTAAAACTATCCGCGATACATAGGGAAATTACATCCCATTTTCAAATACTTATTTGCAAAATAACCTCGAATCTTCCTGAATCCGGGTTTTATTAGGCGATTTTAGATAACCATTTTTATTTTGATCACTGACAAATAATGTTTGTATTCGTGACCAAATACCATGAACTGCCCTCCAATGGGAAGGAATTCGTCTTTGTTCCTGAAATTTTGGACCCTCCTTTCTTCTTCCTCCTCTTGTCCTTTATTCACCCAGTCCCTATACCTCTTTGACTAAGGCTTGTCTCTTTCAGTCGGTATCGTCACCCCGACGGTATCCGTTTTCGCCAATCTATTTTCTAAGGCTCTTGCTCTCGTCCTGCAATAGTCGAATGACAGAAGTACAAATGACATTAATCCAACGGAAGTGATGATTCAGACATGCGCTCAGGATCCGTGATGTCATTAATAGCAGCATGCCTTTACGTGCACTGCGCGCGCAGACCCTAACTTATCATGTGACAGGAAGCAGAAGATCATGTGACAGGAAGCTGTATGAGTTTGGTGCTTTGACGTTGGGCGATAATAAAAGCGATGGCTTTATTTGATGAGCGCGAAGGGATGTCATTCAACTTAGCCTTAGGGGCACAGGGAGAAAGGATAAGGGAAGTTGCCCTCCTTGTAAAAGTGGAGCTGTTTTTAGTTCAATGATGTTTAAGGGGCACTGATCGCTAATATGTAGGCTATATATACATGTATACATGCATGTATCGTTGGCGTGTTATCTGCGCATAATTCATATACAGACTTATTATTGTCTATAATATTCATACATCCTTCATGGGGGAAAGAATTCACCCCCGGCCAGTTTAAATGCACATAAGTCACGATGACCATTAGTAAACTCACCCTTTTGTAAAGTATGGCCCCTTTTGCGATGGACCGTTTTGACTGCCACATACCAAACGTGGAGCTGCTGAAGACGTGGTCATTGGGAAAACAATCGTGTACAACCAAATTCTTTGTTTTATAAACTGCAATTACTGTCGCAACACTATGATTTTATGCACTAATATTTCGATTATTACATGGGACAATAATAGATATTTAACCATTCCTCATGCAAAAGATGCAAATAACTGTGCATGTGATATTATGATAGGCACAATACAGAGTGACCATGCAGCACTTGGTATGGCAAGTTCTTGTAACTCCCAGGTCTCATTTGAGAGGCGCATTGTCTAATTCATTACATGATGATCATTATAATATCGGCATTAAAAAGTGTGATTTAAAAACAGGAAATATTTTGATCTAACTCGAAACCACCGAATTGGAATGTTCAAGGTGGCAGGATTCCTAATTCTATATGCAATAGTACTACTGTTGAATAGCTAAAACCTCCCGATAGTGTCTAGATAGGTCATACCCAGTAACACACTCAACCCAGTATCGTGTATCATGTGCATTATTTACCCCGGGTATTAATATAGTATATTGAAAGCCCGAGGGAGTAATTCGCCCCAAAAAAGATACTCAGCATTGTCATATCAACTCTGCATGTATTTGAGTGACCTTTTCATGTCATGCACTGGTATGTGAACCAACAGCAAAAAGCATGCATCAGGCCATTTATTTAAATGTTATCACGTCAATTGCCTCAGATAGTTTTGTGTTCATGTCCTCCATTCAAGACACAGATTCTCTTGGGGAAATTACGTGGAGAAAATCCCAAAACATGTTCATTTCTTGCTTTAAACTCTTGCGCCTACTTTAAAACAAAACACTTGATCTGTAATCTGCAAACCTTTTTCATCGTGCGTGCTTTGGACTTCTTCTGTTCGACGTAATGATGTCATACTAGTCGCTTCATATTACAACACTTTTTGCCACAGATTTTCTAATTTCTCCTTCTCAAATAAAGTCCAAATCGCCTTTAGGTATTCGCCTTATTTTCATAGCTCTTGCATCCGATGTAGTGCTGATGAAATTGCTGTTTCTTCAGCGCTCTGTGAGAATCATAAAAAGCAAACTCTTAGCAAGAGTTACCGACAAAGACAATGAAGATCCTCTCAGGGCCAAAAACCACTAATGAATAAAATATAAAAAGTGTCACTTTTTAAAACGTCTTTGCTTGAATCCCAATCCGGTGCGTTCGGTGATTTCTTACAGGAATGGAAAGATGAAAAACCTATTGACATGGTGGCAAGGCACGGTGAACCGATCACAACGATTACCGAGCTAATCGGTCAGACCAAAGATTACCCGTTTCTTTCGCCCTCTCTAATTCCTTTCTACTGATCTTTTTGTCCGGAAATTGGGTTTGAGTAAGCTCCACTCTGCAAGCCACTGAAGACAAAGGATTCTGGGGAATTTTTGAAACTCAGAGGAACTAGACGCGGAGGTAAAATCCGGGACTTGAAAGACCTTCATTCGGAAACCTTGTGAAACAAACTAAATCTGATTTTCGAAGAAAATTGCCTATTTTGAGCCCGATTCTCTCTTTCTTATGCCTGCAGACTCGTCGTCTTATTTAGAAAACTCTTGGAAATGTTGTAATCTCACATGGGAACAATCACAAGAAGGGATAATGGAAGAACTATAGATTACATGATTTTGTGGATGGGTAATTTTGTATAATTATGAATAGGAAAACGTACTTAGGATTTTGGCATAGCTATTTACCATCGTTTTTATTAATGATTTCATGTATTTGTCTCAAAGACATTTAATTCTCACTTCAGAAAAATGATAGACGAATCGTTTATTTGCTCACATTATAAATTAGAGGAATGTTTGGGGGTCAATGTCGTTCGTCAGTATCAAACACCGCTGAGGCAAGATTCCGGGCGTGATTCGTATAGAATAATGTTTCATATCCGTCGAGCTACTTAAGAGAACTGGCACGTGGTCCATGGCATTCGGGGAATTAAATCTTTATCAGAAGCAGATTAGAGATGCGACTAACACGGTCACGTGTTGACGCATGCTCAGTAAGCGTAACCTTTGACCGCCTTCATCCCTTTCGCTAAATGAAATAAACATGATACCAAAATATGATTTTCTCTGCTTTCTTTAGCTGGCAATGCGGGTTCTGTTTGGATAAATGATGTGTTCTTAGGCGCATTTCCTCGCCACATTTGACCCTGACCGCATATCTTTGTATATTGTAAGTGACCCTTGAACCTTCGATCAGTAAGTCATGTTGCTTTGTAATACTGTCTATGTGCCCGTGTCTGCAATGGTTGACCAATACAAGTTCTCTTAAACAAAATCTCCTTAATTGTCTTACAGTCAATCTATCCATCTAGTTATTTAGATCCGTTCATCTATATATATATCTATCATATTAAATATGATCTCGTCTCGTCCAATGTGGTAAAAGATTGTATATTATATTTCACAGTTACAGAATACACACTTCGAATGAAGAGGGACACAACTTATAGGAAGATGAACAATCTAATGTGAAATTAAACATCACTTCATCATAAAATGTTCGATGGGACTGTTGATTTACTGAGAAAGGTAACATTAATTCTGTGTCTCACATAGGAATCTGCATAGTTCATACCTTTTCAGCTAACTCTTTAATCAAGGATGCTGTGCTCTGAATCAATCTCATGCACCATTCGCAGCTTGAATATCAACCAATTGAGTTTGGATGGAAGGGGACAAAAAGGCGCAGGTGACAGTAGAGAAATGGACACCTTTTATTGCGAGAATATCGATATCATTAATAAGAATGGACGCGGGAAAGCAGGAAGAATGCAGACACACACTAACGCCTTGTGGTTGGTCTTTGGGAAGGTTACATCTAAATGAGCCTATGGCATTTGGAATACAATGATGCATTAAAAAAGAATAGGAATGGCAAAGTAAGAATGGATCGTAATTGTTATGCATTCTATAAAAAGTAGATGAAACCTGTTCACAATAGACAATGCGTTTTAAAAGATCTGCATGCATGCAGGCTGTATAACATACACGATCTGGGAATTAAGCTACGCATTACTGTGGGTAGGCAGCTATAGAAGATCACATTTCAACATCTAGACTTCTCGCTGTGCAAATATTTAGTTATGTAACTTTTAAATCTTCATCGTGAATGCTCATAAGCATGGGTCTCCAATAATTATTGCCTTCCTAAGGATTTAGGCTTGTGCTTCTGAAGGGAGTCACCATTAGACATGGAACTTAGATAAACAACCTTCGAATATCAGATCTGAATGATTTTTCGATACGAAAATAAATTGAAATGAACCTAAGGTGCCTTACTGACTGTCATTTCTTATTAATTTGCAATTCTGGTCCCGCGGCCTTGCTGCTGTAAGCCAGGGAGAGGGGCAAAGACACGTCTACGTTTTGGATGCTGAGGTCAAAGTTTAAGATGAGGGTTTGATGAGTGAGATTCACCCTTCCCCTACAGATAACCCTGCTTCGAGCCTCCCCTACCATTGGGAACAGTTCCTCCAGCCACAGGGCCACCAGCCAGACATCAATCTGTCATTCAGCCGCAGGCCACGCCTCCAAAGTCATTCCCACGTGCGCATTCAAAGCCATGAAGCATTTACGGCGGAATCAAAAGGAATAGATCTATACTGTTGCTACGTTTGCCGCTAAACATAATAGAGCAATAGTTAGTGAGACAACGGAGCAACGTAATAAGGCGACGTAATAAGGGGAATTCGATGTTTAAATTCACCTTTTTTTTAACGAATCATATTACTATAGACAACATTTTGGGGTTTGGGGGCATGCATGCATGCATGCATGCGGCAGTATTGATGACAGCTTTCCATAATTGATAATCTTCAGAGCATATTAAATAGACATTGTCAAGATACGACTGGGCCGCACCATTTAAAGATGTGTATATGGTTGTGCCAACAGAGAATCTATTAAGGGGAATTCTAAAACTTGCCGAAGTCCTAATAGATAGACAACCCGGTTGATATGAATTATTCTATATCTGAAAGTGTTCCATACATTTCGTTTGATTAATATTAGTTTTCTTTTAATAGTAGAATGGCAAGGTGGATCCTTATACGCGGTAAATGTGTAGAATAACCCCAAACTTTTTATTGTAGATGAAGCTTCATCGTTTTTTAACTATTATTTATCGTAGGCTTCACCCTTCCCCTAAAGATAACCCTTAAAATGGCAGATTCACCGTCTAGACAATAATATTAATTAATGTATATTGTTTGCTTGATAAGCAACGAAAGCAAGGACATATACCAGACATTTGTAGTCCACAAGCAATCAACTAACTTCAGTTACCCAAGGCATGGACTGTCATTGCGATGGCATCGGAATTAGCCCTAGGGCTTAATACTCAACACTTACCCTCTTCGGGTTTATGAATGACTTCTCCGTTATCTGTGCAGAAACTCCGAGATTCCAGAGTGTATAATTTATTTTGGGAGCTATCCTCGCGCACATTGCCCTTACTTTCATCCATGGTCGTAAACATGTACTCCCAATTTCTACTTCAGAAGTGGTGGTATACTTCGTTCTCAAGGTAGGCATCCCATGGATATGGGCTTACATCACCGATTTGGGCGCCAGAATGTAAGAATATGTGACAGTGAGAGGGTTTAGGTGAGTGACTAGATTTATAGACATAATATAGGATAGTTAGCATGATACAGTAGACGATGCACTTTTTGTTTACAAGGGAAGACAGAAATGTTTAGGTTAGGTGGGACTGGGACCTCGTTGAGGAATGATTGATAGGTGAACAAACTGTATGGGGACAACCTGTGGGTGTGAAGTGAGTGAGTGTGAAATGAGGGTCTATGAGTGCTATATCTTTAACCGGAGCCTCTAGATATAGTTGTTATTTTTAAATTATAGTTCCCTCTAAGACCAATTCTAAATGCATAGATGGTATACATAGATAGATCTCTGTACCTTTAACTTTCTCTTTATCTAACATACTATACATATGCCCTTTTTTTTTAAAAAAAAAGAAGCTACATATAAATTATTATTCGCAGTTCTAAACCGCTTGAGACTTGAAGTTATAGATATCATATCATTCTCTATCTCTACACTCCCATTAAATCATTCTCATCCTCATCGATAACTCATGTTGCCACGCGTATCCAACCACTCTTACTGTACACATCTTATACATTGTGTCCAGAAACCATATATAAACTGATCAACACGAATGCCCCTTCACACCCCTTAACGCCTAGGGTATCTTCTACCATTTGGTTTTTTAAAAAAACAACCAAATTACATCTTTCGAATTACTTACATAATTGTGTATGTTTTTCCTATCTATTAACCAACATTTGACAAATAGTTCATTTTGCGAGGAAAAAACATCAGTACATTTATAGAGTTTTAATAATTTAATTTCTTCGTCTTAAAATGACAATATTCAGTGTTCCCTTCTTATATCTTCAGTTGACAACTCATTGTTCTGAACTACCGCCCCCCCCCCCCCCACACACACACACCTACACCTCCTTACAACACTTTGAACTGTTATGAATTTGTGCCAGTATTCACCAAATTTCATATTCTGCCAAAGGCAAAATGTGTGCTTTTAAACATTTACACGCTATTTCTTTGGTGATAAACCGTCTCAATATCTGGCCAGCTGGTTCACTCTAACTTGAACATTGACACTAGTTTGTAACGCTTCTCCATCAATATAAATTTGGCTTAATCTGTTATAGGCCTAATCAATTTTTTTTAATTTGCTTCTCGGACCCAGTAACTGAAACTGACACTTTTTAGCATTGCGTCTGAGATCATTATTTCTCATCCACTCAACATTATAATTACATGCTAGTTAGGACTGTATCATACATTCATTTAAATCAGAACCTGTGAACGTAATAGACCTATCATCTGCATAATAAATCGCAAATATATTACATACATTATTCATTAATCGGCTGATGACATTTGACAGATCATTAACAAAGATTATAAATATAACCGATCCTGTTAAGCTTCCCTGAGGTACTCCTCTGTCCCAGGGGCACAGCTTCAGAAACAAAATAGTTAAGCCTAGTTTGTTGATATGGTCTTTCTGGGACCTTTACAACTAGATTTTTCCAGAAATTTTAGGGCAATGGTACCAGTGCGATAGGTATTTAATCCTCTTGGACTGCCGCTTTTTTGTATTGGAGCCACGTGTATTCATTCCAATAAACTAGAATTATTCCACTCTTCATACACAATCTAAGCAGTCTAGTCTAAATTGAGGCATGATCTTAAGGAGATACACATTTTAGTGTTTCAGAGTTCGTCCACTCTAGACCACTACCGTCCCCTATATTAAGAGATCCCACTATATCCTCCACCTCATTGGTAGTAATATTAACTCTAGTCTATAGTAACATCAATATCAACTGCTCTCATTAAATAATCCATAAAGTCACCACAGGGCCCAACATCACTTTTCCCCATGTCCTTGAAGATGCTGTTTAGACAATAATCGCAACCTCACCTCCCAATCCTTTCCCTTCACACGTAAAAGATACAGGGAAACAGTTACCAGTCCTTCTACCAACGAAAGTATTCAAGTTGTATTCACAACGATTTAAAGGATTTCTTAACTATGCTTTTCTAGCATTTAGTCTGGCAGTCTCGCGCCTACACTGTGGAAAGACTTCACGCATTTCCCTAGTGAAGGTACGCGAAAGGCGGGTCAACTTGTTGCACGCTCATAGCGCTTGTCTATATTCGCTTTTCGCGTACGTTTCTACTGGCGGCCGCAAGTGTCTAGTGACGTCATCACCCGCTAAGCGCGTGAAATCAGTCGCCTTACCGAGGCGGTGGCGGCTTGGCTTGCTCAGTGGTGCGTGTAAAAGTTAGGGGGTTTAGGGGGTGGGTGGGGATGCGTGGGGTGGGGTTTGGCTTAATTATTTATTTGTTTTTTCATTCATTGAATTTGGGGTGGGCAGACTTCATCATTTCATCATTTTAGTGTATCATTTTCGTTTGATGTATTTCTTCCTTGTACCGGCTTCTGTAAAGAGAAAATCACAGATATATATCAAACATTGTTACATAGCCAACATGCAACCAGAAACTGGACAATAATGAACACCCATTTACCCCGACATAAACAACTATATATATCTCTGCCACTTTAGACTCACCAATCTGACACCTATACTCATAAGTACAGAGCGTTCTGGCCGCGCTAATTATTAAATATTTGTGCGAAACCATGCATATATTATACATAGCTAGAATCAGCATTAAGTTCTCTTTCAAATGATGTATAATATGTCATATGTGCGACACACTAACACAGCTTAATCAGGGGTTTACTCCAGGGTGTTTGGCAACGCTCTGCACATTTTGTCACGGCCGTCACTTACTCACTTACTTGCAATGATCCTTTATTCATCTAAATATAAAAACAATAATGAATGACACAAAACTGAAACAAAGTTGAGCATGGATTATTCATGAGAAGTGATACTAAAGATCATAGTTAATGAATTAGAGTGAAATAAAAGAGATGCATGCATCATACTTACCTGGGATACGTATGTACTAGTATACCTAAAACTACATCCAATTACTTTTGGTGTGTGCTGGCCAGTGGTCGGAGAAGTTATGATGGTTGTATGGATGGTGTAAGGGTTGGTAGGTATATAAATAGAATATAGCTGTCTAGGTGGGTCCCTTAGCCTCGGCTTAGGTCTCTGCTGCTGCCGGCACCCCCCCCCCCCCTCCCCCTCTCCCACCCAAACAAAGCTCCGTCCCCCTTGAGTGACCACCACACCTAGCTTTCTGGGGCGTGTGGGAATACGCGAACTAGACGTGTGAAACAGCGCGATCTTTCGAGTGAAAACACACTTATTTATAACAGTATACTAACCCAAGCTGCACGTCTTCATCGTTATTCGATCTTTTGACTCGCTTGGAACTAACTTCCTTTTTGTTTCCTCAGATCTGGAAATAAACTATCCTGATAACAGGGGTTTTAACCTACCGCTTAGCAAGTTTACAAATATGTGTTACTCACATTTGGAGCAATGCGATATTTCCAATGCGATACTTCCCCGCGTTACTTTTAGTGGGTATCTATTGCATTCAGGGTCTTACTCTATCACTTTTTTTTATAGTATCAGTAGGTAAATCTTGCTTAGTCATTATGTGGCTATCAATAAGAAAGTGCAAATGATGTCTGTGCTATCCCCTGCCGTTTCACTGGGTTAATTTGTGTACAGGCCTACATACTTTTCAGGTACAAAATCAGATAACATATTGATATTTTGTTAATGTCTTACATATCAATAATTGATATTTTTAATATTTATTATTTTATTATTATTTTAGTAACAAATATGAACGTAACGAATATGACTGTTTGAGTCAAACAACTGCATAAATACCTAAAATGGGTTATTGGCTATATGATATAATTATGAGCTCATTTCATTGGTTTTCCATATCTCGAGAAATATGCTGGATCAAATTATCATATGTATACAGGTAAACATATCTATCATTCCAGGTAAATATGGTTAACAAAATTGGAATCGCAAGTTGAAACATACTAAAGTATAACAAAAGGATTTTGTACGCATTTTAACCAGCACAATTTGTGTAACCAGACTCAGAAAACTCTTCGAAAGATGAAGTGTGGATGGTGAACTGTTGAGCACCCACAGCACAGACAATGCACTCTTAAAACCAAACAATGGTCATTGCCACTCACTCTAAATCACATTTACTACGAGCCACACACAAGGGTCTACCACAGTCATTGACAGATATGACCAGGAGTCTCATTCCTAAAAGTCTAGATGACTCCTAAATGTACACAGACGTATGTTATTTAGAATTATATGTTGGTTTAACATGGAGAACTAACTTCCTTTTTGTTTCCTCAGATCTGGAAATAAACTATCCTGATAACAGGGGTTTTAACCTACCGCTTAGCAAGTTTACAAATATTTGTTACTCTGTTTTGTATGGATCGTTACCATTTAAGGATGCAACTGATAGGCAGACGGGGAACCACTAATTCGTCCATCATTATTTCAGAAAAAGAAGGGATAAGTGATGTTACACTTCCTTAATGTTCCAACCTGAGGCGCAAAGATTGCCTTTGAAATGTAGGAGAACCAATTAACGTTATTTTTCCATGATAAGAACTCATTACCTAATTGGTACCTGTAATTTTGATATAAACATCAGATTTCTTTCTTTAATCTTATGTAATATCCATCAGTGGGATGTGCTTACTTTTTAGTGGGCTTTCTTATTCTATGAACCGTATATATATGATTTTGTTTTAATGAAATGTTTATTAGCGTCCCCATGATGAAACTCACCGATTGTTCTATGGCAGGGACCGTTCGATCTGGATTATTGCCATCTTCTTTGATAGACTAGTGAAGTTATGCATGTTATTTCTCATCCTAGCATTATTCTCATTGCAAGCAATTGTACTAATTCAGCCCTTAGATGAAGTAATCTGTTATTATTTGAGACAGGACGCATACATCAGCAATGGAACACTTTAGGTTTACCTTACACAAGTGGCACGAATCAACTACCTTGATGCTTGAACAGAAATCAAATGACGGTTGACTGAAAGGTACTGGACGTTTAGCATTAAAAGAACCTAAAATAGTTTTTTCATCGCATAGACACAGGCCCAGTTGGGGTGTGAGTACTTCACAGTAGGTCTGAACCGTTACATTCTATTTGTTTACCTCTAAAGATATCCCAAGGTAAATTGTCCATAACTCAGGCAGAGACCACCCCTAAGTACCTACTAACACTTCCTCACTCATCATCCCTTCCTTCACGCCCCTCCTCCCACAGCATCTCCCAATCCATGCGCAAAGCTTGTCCAGAGACATAGAAACCCCTACTTCTCTTAGACTACCCCTCTATTCTACACCCAGCCTCTCTTCTTAACACCTACCTCGAGAGACACACACATAAGTTGCGGTCTCTCCACACACCCACCCCTCCTCCACCAACTGATCCATCCAACTCTTCCAGTCATTTCCTCCATTGAGTGAACAAGACCGTCCGTATGTTACCCCTTTTACAGACCTGGAGGACGTTGGTATAGCCGCTGAGGAAGGTCCCTGGAGCGTCCCGATACTACGACCGAAGTGGAAGCTGAGTTTCCTTGTGCCTCCACTGACTTTACCGATCACCAGGAAACGATCATATTGTATAGTGTATGGTCGCAAGTACATATCAAATCATTAATTATTGTGAAGGGATCACAATGATATAATATCTACGATTTGTGTCTTATGTGAAATACTCTGTTGGTTTGAAACATAATCAAAGGGAACACAGTTGATTTTCATGCATTTGGGACGGACTATGTCCGGATGTAGCCTACACACGTAATTTCACCTGGCACGTGTATCTGCAAGTGATATTGTGTAGCATCGAGTGATCCTCATGCACAGTTGCAGGACAGACCGTGTTGACCGTCCACGGATGAGGGCATCATTATCCCTAAAGTTTGGATAGAATTGTTGGCCATATTAATTCCCGACACTTTACAACTATGATCATGATACTTTAGTGCAATAGGGATTCCAGGAAGGACATGATACAAGATTACATGATGCATCTGTGAAAAATCTTAACCTAAACCTTACACCTTACTGTAAACTACCATATCAATCACGAAAGTAGATTTCCCAGAATGACACGCTTCGAAATATGATGCTTTGATGATTGCTTTACTTCGCAGAACATCGCATTTAAACCAAATAAAAGACGAGCGTACAAGTATTGGAGGAGAATTGGATTTGGCCCAACAAGAATTCACGTTCCCTAAAAAGAGCTCCGAAATCATGCAAACGCAAGAACATGTGTAAAAATATCAATTTGCAATGAAAAGATCAATTAGTTGATACAATAATCTCATCAGATGGAGCTTAATTTCATTAAGTGTATTCGCCAAAGGTGACATTGACTTGAAATAGGATTACAAGATTTTATGATCAGCATTAAAGAGGAGGAGGTGGATAGTCTTCTTTCATTTCCGCGAAGGATATATTACAGGTAAGTGGCGGATCATGAGTGACAGAAATAGAGAAGTAATGCCCTTATACTATATCCTAGTTACACAGATCTAAATGAGGAAAGTTCCTATCCATGGGTAAACTGTTAATATTATGTCTCATATATAGTGTCGGTGTCCTCGGTAACCTAATATGAAAGAACTATATTAATGTGTTGCATAAATGTCAAAATTCAATCACGATAATAACAAGTATCCATATTATATAGCTAAGAATAAACTTCCAGATAATAATGGAATAATACAAAATGCTAAGTAGCGATTTGTATCATTATATTCGCTGGTACTATAGAAAGTATATCAGAATAAAAATGCAGCACATGTACTGGTCTCAGTTTAGTCATTATTGAAAACATGAAACAACCATGATTTAGATAATTACTATGAAAATAGATAAGTTACATGAATTACTTATACTAGAATGTTCACTCTAAATTTAACTATTGAACTTCAGTTTTCTTAAGAATATCATCAAACCTCTGATGCCTCAAATACATTATGAATGACAGCAATCGAGTTGCCCTCAGGTGTATACGGGTGTAGTCTGAAGTGCCTAAGGACTAAAATATTGGCTCAAGCAGGAGGAGTGGTTACAGTAAATTTACTGTTTGTTATTCTCATCTTTTGATCTGTCACTGCCATGCACGCTACCAAGCATGGTTCGCATTCTCACCACCAGGACCTTTATGACGTCAGTCTGTGACGTATGGCGCCCACCAGTGTGTTGTTATGACAACTGGTCAAACAGGCTGACATCCCTTCTGGTATCGAATTGGATTTTTTAAACTCCTCTCACCCTATCTCCTCTCATAATATATGTGATGGATGAGGAGGCGGTCTAAGTATTCTCTCCCTAAATTCTTACTTTTCTGGAAACACTCATTCGGTCTAGATCTTGTGTATAGACATTCAGATTCACATTGTGATTTATGAAGCGCTAACGAGGTTTATGATTGTACATTACGCCCAAATTTACTATTGCCATCCATTCACAATAATATTATTATGATGTTTGTTTAGTCCCTGTCTGTCGGTGGTCTAAATTTGAAGCTAACCGTGTTACACGAATATAAATGATAGAAATGATATCATTCAATCCAGGTGGTTCGAGGTATGGGATTCCAAGAAATGCCACACTAGAAGATTGACAATTTCATTATGTACTGTCTGAATTATAATTTGATATCGTGGGAGAGTGTTTTTTGTGAACGAAATTCAGGTGGAAGGATCGTTTTCTTCGTGTTAATGTCAACGTGACTATCTGTCTGTAAGCCCGAGCATAATAACATTTCTTTATAACTAAATTATTTTTTTATTGTACTTACTTGATGTCAGCACATTGTTATTCCATGAATATAGGTAACCGAGTCCACATTCCCTCTTTTTCTTAGCTCTTTATGATATCTTTTTATAAAGAGGTTTTACTTGTCAAGACATTGTTATTCCATGAATATTCTGAGCCCCAATTCACTCTTTCTTTCAGCGACCTCCAAATATATTATGTTCCTTTTGCTTTGATATTTCTCACTGAACAGTTTTCGGCTAATTAATGGATCCTTCTTCCCCGCGTTACTTTATTCTATATAGACTCGCCCAAACCTATGTCAGTACTAAGACCCCATACGTCAAAAACTGACGTGACCCACACGTAAGCTACGTTAACTTCAAACAGGCCTGTGTTCTCTTTAATTATAACAATTAGACACCTATGACCCGGTAAGTAATTGAACCACGATTAGGACCGAATTATATTGTTGTAGGAGACAGTAAAAAGATCTTCTTGAAGGGACAGTCAGGGTTTGATGCATAGGGTGGGTCATCACAGAGACCCAAGCGGTCAATGTCTGTATTCCCTTTTCTCCTGATGTACAAGCTACTTAATGGTGACTAACAAGAAAGGAAATGTGGAAATGTACCAATAACCATGGTGTAATATCTTTGGTTCCTCTTTCGCCTGTTTTCTTGTGTAGGCCTATAAAACCTGAAAAAACTGTAACAGCAGAACTTTATTCAAACGTTATATAATTATATTTATGACATTTCAGTCTGGATGACGAACAACTCAACTCACTTCCATTGATACATTTGGAGCAATGCAATATTTCCAGAAATTTGTCACTCTATAATTAATATTCCTCCTAAGTTTTCTAGATAATTATACTTCTATAGATGAAATGAATAACATAAAAAAGGTAAACAGTGAAGATGTATCCAGCAAGATGAAAAAAAAGAAATTGCAGAAGAACACAGAATGCAGTAGCTTAGATAACTGTGGCAAATCAATAGCCTTACAGAATGTCAGATTTCTCTTTAAAATTCATTAAAATGTCACAGCAACTGTACCTTTCATAGCTTCCCAGCCTGAGAAATCCTCCTCTGCCATCATACGGCGGTTCACAAAACCGTTCGCTCTGTTCATTTCATATAAAAACCTCATTTTAAGTCTGAGAAATAGAAATTCCCGGAGAAATTCACAGTAAACTATGCACCTGCTACCATTAGCAATCACCATGACGCTAGTAAGGGGGAACCCATAAACTATGACGCAGCTGTTAACGTAGTGTGACGTATGGGGTTGCGTGCGGGGTCAGACAGTCGGGAACGATCCGGAAAAACGCGGTAAAGAGTGGGGAACGTTTCCTGACACTAGCCGCTGCCGATCTATGATACAGGTTCAGGGTATTCCGGGTCGATTTCGAGGTGAGGGTCACATAGAGCGGTCCGTTTGGCATATGGCCGAGTTGAGAGAACGCACAGGGCATCCCCAAAGGAGGTTCAATCGCCTCGATTTTCGTTTGGATGAAGAATAATATTAATTGGTCTGTTGAGTTTCACTGCTCACACTCACAGTAGTCTGGATTAGCATATTGCATTAACCTCACCACAAATTACAGGTTTTCAATTTGCTGCATTTTCTTTTTACCTTGATGTAACACCAAATTGAAATTGAAGTCATGCTTATTAATTTGAATTTCGAAAACATTTTGTCCAAGACATAGTCAAGTCCCGTTGGTCGAATATGTCATCAAGAAAACAGTTAATTCAAATGGCAACACTCCTCATCATAGACATTTGTCGATAATCGAACTTTCTTTAGAGGATATGAACGACCGTTATAACATGATTTCGTCAATGAATGAACATATGGGGATCATAATATGTGTTTGCATCATGGGATAAAAGAAAGGTGCGCCCGTGTTTCCCCAACATGACCTCTGCTACAACTTACAAGGGTCTTGGCCTTGCCCCTTAGAGTTATCGGAGGGTCAAGGGAAACCAATGCAGAAGTGTGGAGGCCTTTGAGGGGTGGGAGAGGGTATATAGCAGCATGGGGGAGAGGTTGTCTTCATGGATGTTATTGGGGATCCGTCCGTAGACAGGTGTTACATTACTAACTAGCTGACAGGTGCAGGATCTACAGAGATGGAAAGAAGTGAAGATAATTATTCACTCTAGCAACTACCCGTATGTTCAGGTTCAACGTCTAGCCCTCACTTCAGACCACACGAGAGATGAGTAGCTCAAGAGATAACAAATACACAAGCATTGAGATTGATCTTCACTTTGTAAATAGATCGGGTATCCCTCTATCTCTGACTGTATTCCCACATTTCAGAGCGATACATATCGCTATCTTTTTTTTGTCCTTATGAGTTGTCAGCAAAGAAACCAAAACACTGTTCAGTGATGGATAAGACGAACATGATGTGCAATCTATCAATCTATCAACTCTTTTTTTATTTTGTTTTATTTTGTTTTACTTTCCCTTTAGTATCTTAGATTTATTATTACCAATGGCACCCGCTTTGCGAGTATCTAAATTAATACGTGTATCTAAAATGTCCAACAGTAGAAACTATTTTTCTCTCGACTATTCAACACAAAACGATTTTCAAAAGGATGGCGTTAATGCTCAAGCGGGTCCGAAAACTATTTATTTGTGAAAAGGGGAAGTAGCAATGACAATTTACATGTTACAGGGAAATGAGTCACAATTTGCAAAAAAATGATTTTGAGATACCATCATATTTGAAAAGATTAGATCAAGCTGATTCCAAGAAACATCTAAAAAGCGTTTAGTGTAGAATACTAGTAAAATAGCTAAATATACTCAATAATATGACCTTCGAAATGCATGAACATATTCTATTTGGAATCCTGTGTGGAAAGTGGTTCTGGGATAGAAATTGTGGAAAACTATTTCTAGTATTTTAGCCGATTGCCATTCGGACATTCAATACAATAATTATAGTCACAAACAGCATTGCTTCTGTACAGTAAGTGACTTTGAAAAGGTCGAAATAAATGTGTCAATTCAGTGGTAGATGGGAAACTAAATAATGCGGAGGAGAAAAACACTTAATTCATGGGATATTCGCAACAATAATTGTATTTATGGTGAATTCCAATTTGAGGTTCAATGTTCACAGAATATATATACTACGCCTCAAGTATTATAAATTCATTCTAAATGAAGCCTTGAGCAGGTACAAAACCTTATAGCTTTTCTCAAAAGCATCGCTATTAACTTTTACTTTGTTCATGGCTATAAAGGTCATTTCGGATTTGGCACGGTATGTATGCACATTTCATAAAAGCACACGTTCGCATTCCTCATGGGTAGAGTAAGTGAAGAAGAAAAAGAATCTTGTCCTAATTACATTTAGAAAGCCCCAATTTCATAGAAGCTTCTAATAAGTAAAGCAATAATCATATTTGAGAAAATTCCTACCTCTTGCAGTGGGCTACATACTTTCAAAATGATTTCTCACGAGGAACTTCGCCGAATATCTTTTCTTATTATGAACATAATAGAAAAAAACTTCTGGGAATTCTAGACGTCTTCAACATTTACCGAGCTCTTTGTTCATTATAGGAGCAAATTTCTCGGGATCATAACTCGTGGCGAAGAATGTGTTAGATTTGTATTTTGAGAAATTGTTGACATTTTGGGCTTGCTCATAACCAGACTCCCTGCTATGCAGTAGGTAATTTCCCCTAATATTTCAAATAATTAGAAATGTCAGCTAATATATCCTGTTTCAGAACCGATCACACAATCTCTGTTTATTGTTGGAAATATAACAATAAAAAATATCCAGAAAGTATCCCCATCTGTGGGTATCAATCATCTGGGTTTCTCCTGAAGATAGCAATGTACTATTTGAAACATTATTGTATTACATTCTAAATTTCTTTACTTTTACTTTCTTTGTTAAATTTTGAGCCAGGAGCGAGGAAAGGAAACAAGTCGTCAAAGGCTGTCAATGCTCTTGTTCATCCCTGAAAAAATAAAATATTCTAAAAATCTCCAAATCATGATGCATTTAATAACGCATGTGGCAAATATCTTTGATGTTAGTCTATTTAGAAACAGCATAATGCATTTCAAACTTCATCACTAGGTATATATTTCTACAATCCTACACCTACTGAGCGAACACCTTCGGGATAATCGCTTTTATGGTACGATATTTAAATACCAGTAATAAGTCAAATCTAGGAGCGGCGACTAAGGGCCTAGAGCTAGAGGGTTAGACATGCGAGAGAAAGAATCCCAAATTTCTGGCCACGCTTGTGGAAGATAATAAAACTTCTGAAGGTGGAGTCGGCCTACACCTGCACTTAATATTAGGGTGGTTGGTTCTGATTATGAGCAAAAGAGCAGAACCCCGCCCGACTCCCCTCTGGAGGTTATGGATCGATGTATGTATGACCATCATGGGAACGTCCTTCTGCATCAATTGTGTTTCTCATATTTATACACACACCAGATGTATGCGTGAAGGATTAATAATTATGTGTTTCGGGGTGAATGTTGCCCCTAGAATCTATATATTTTGATTATTAAATGAATGGTAGTAAACGGTTTATAAATGAAGGATCTATGACATATGTACATTAGATAAATAGCTACCAAATTTATATTTGATAAGTACCCAAAGGTCTTCAAAATCACGCCTGAATGATTATATTGTATTGAAGTATTTGTATTCAGGCTCTTACTTTTCCCCCGATTTACATTGCATGGAAGGGGGAAAAAATGAAGAAAACTCCCAAGCTTCAAGTAATTCTTGGTTCCAAGAGAGCTTAGAACGCCTAAGGTTTCCTGCATTAAAGAATGGTACTAGAGGGGTCAAAGTACCTGGCAGATAAAAAGGGTGATTTATTGACGCCATCCGTTAGATGGGAACGAGGGTTCGAATTATCATTTCGACCCCACCCCCAATTAACCCTGACCCACGCTTGATAGGGGTGAACCCCGCCCTAGCTTCTGCCCCTCACTCCAGTGCACACACACTCATCATATCTGTTCTCTGAATGAAGGAGTTATACCTCTCATCTACTACTATACTATCTGGTGGAAGATCGGGAATGTCCGAGCCATATAAATCCTTGGCCTATGCAAAAAAAAACTAATACGGAACATTAGACTTTGTACTGGTATCACAATACATATAGGTAATAGTTTCAGTGTGTCTGATATGCCACACGTCAATATTCTTGGGTTGTCTTCAACTGGTAATACAATAATATTAAATATAATAAGGAACAAAACAACCGATGTAGGCCCTTTCAAACGCTGCGTGGTGATCAGCTTTTGAATTTTATTTTGAAATAATATATCGTATGCTTCAGCAAGCATTTATTTGTCCATTCATATCACATGGCAGACTCGTTTCACGCATCTAAGCCTGGATCTGAAGTTTGTCTTCGTGAGTTCATAAATGTATATGGAAACTTGGCTCGTAATTCCACCATCGGTTGATTTATTTATTTGTTTACAGGAAGCAATGTATTATATAAGTAAATCGGATCAATATCCTTGATATTAATCTTCCCTTATTGATTTTGCAATTGGTTCTTCCTTCTATGTGTAGAAATAAATTAATGGATTGTAAATAGTAGAGAAACTAACAGCTGTGCACTGTAATGAGAGAGCATCGAAAGTAGTCAGGTGTGGAGGGAAGTGGAAGTATTCAAAACAATCAAAAGTATTGATGTGTTGGGAATGAGTTCTAAGACAATCTGTTAGCCTTCTCTGTACCTAGCTACATTGCCGTTCGTGATTTCAATCGTTGAGATGGCATGCATACAAATCTTTTATTTGCTAAGTTTGAGTGCCTGCGATCCGAAAAGTTTTCCCAAGAGAAATATCTTCTTTTGTGGGAAATCAGAGCAGCTGTCATTTACTCAATTAACGATTATTGCATGAGTTAGGCACAGGATAGGTATATAGCAAAGAAAGAACTGCCTAAGCTTTCATAGGAAAAAATGATTTTCTGTACAACTATAGAACTAGAAAAGAAACAACCTGGGTTTAACAAAAAACATTCTTCAACAAACTAGCGTTGTGTTATCGAGAGTTCAACTGTAAATCAATCTGTTGGGAAAGGGCCAAAGTTTACATCGTTTATATGTTACGTGATGGTTCATTGGTCGATCTGAGTGACCATGACAACTGAGTTGCATTCCTCTCTTCTGATTCGTCGTCTGAGATTTCAACAACAGCCCATACCAGCCGGCCCCTTGTGTAACACGTCACACTATCTGATGCATACGTCACATAGTTTGTGACACATTAGAAGCACCCGGCTCTGAATTGGACCTGTTGCTATGACTACTTCAAAGATACAACATTTATAGGCTCCAATTTCATTCAGTAACAAATCCCAGCTGATATTTATTTATACGTTTCATTTTGTTTATTCCATCAAAGCTAAATCTGCTGGGCGTTATTGTAGGATAATAGTGGATTGACTTGTTCAGGTTCAAGTTATAAAATAACCTTCTAAATGATTGGGCTAATCTTGAGACATACCATCTAGAAGACATCTGATCTGCACTACAGATATAGGACAAAGAAATAGAGTCATTATCTTCCCATCTACTCCTTTAACACTTTCATATCGCACATATGTACATGTATGTATACTACTTTTGTTGTTTGTATTTAAATGATATTATTTAGCCAAAGCATTACGTGAATCACATTATTCTCAGTTTAAGCTAAGCAAGACAGAATATAATGAAGATTACAAAATTGACATAAGGTCTACCTCTTACTACACATCAAGGTTTAAATAGATATAATAATGTGGTGCATATAATATGTGTTCTGATGACAACAACTATTTAACTCGATGGTAGAAGAAGGTTGTATTGCTAAATAGTTACCTCTTTAACTAGTTTAAAGACATACATCGCACTTATTTCTAATTTCAAACTGTTACATATTATGTTGGTTATAGACTCCCTTCTTTGATCCATCCCACAAAGCGGTATAACGGTAGGTATTAGAGGTTGTCCCCAAAGGTCAATACCATACGCCAGGATATCACCCACTGTCCACAATCATTGGCCTTTGTTTTGGGACGATTTGAGGGGGGGGGGCAATGATACAGCTTCACAGTGGAAGGGAATTTGATACAATTGTCTTGATCACGAAAGGCTGGCATTGATTTCTGAGATGTATTTACAAAACTCACATTGTCTAAGTGCCCCTTTCATGCTTAGTGTATGCTAGCATGTGAGAAACATGTTGTTATTGACATGACAAAATGCTTTGGCACATGGATGCCAGGTCGAGTGTTTTATTTCAGAGGAGGATTCTAGAAACACATAATAATATTCTATTCAGTATGAACGTATGCAATTGCACATATTGCATACTTAACTCCAGATATGGAACAATCAATTCATATTTTATTGCAATAGCAAATTTAATATTTTCATATGCAGGTGCTAATGTGTTTGTCATAGTTATAGGACAGACACAAAACTAGAAACAAACCATGTAGATAGTCCAGATGGTTGGTCGCTTTTGATTAGCATATTATACTACGTGTAAACATGTCCCCTGATAGTGATAAGTCACCCATGCTAGAGAGAAAAACTATTGCGTCCTTCTATTCTCATAGAGTACTGCATCTAGATACCAAGAAACAATATTTGCATTCATGCACAGCTACAGTAACTTTTTTGCATCAACCTAGCTTTTATACCCCCTGGTAGTGTCCCCTCGCACAGCGATCCTGGCGGGGCTTGGAAATCTAACATTGTCCTCCCATCATTCATAAAGCCGGGAGACATACAAGTAAAAAACATAAATAATTCACCTTGTACTCCCGCTAGGAGCGCGACAGACCACCCTCTGGGGGATTGGGCAAGTATTCAGTCATCGGCTTGAGCGCAACTGGTGATTGTTTTTGTGTGGTTTTTGAATAATGTAAAATATTCCTGACTCGTGAAATATGCCAGGGAGGTTTCTGAGGGAAAGGAGGATATGGCGCGCGGCATCTCCTGGTAGAGACATACATGTACTCTTATTGGAGGATATGTTTGAGAGAATTTTATTTTCAATGATATGTCACTTTGTACGAAATGAAAATTCTGAACCAATTTTTGTTTATAGATACAAATCGTTTACTGTACACCCCCTGAATTAGTCATGCTATAGACGCGACAGGTAACAGGAGATCCAATTCGAAATAAAAGACAGAAGATTGGTGGCGAAATACAATGAGGTCACTAATTATCCAATGATATAAATTAGCACAATATTACATAGGAGTGCACCCATTTTCGTGCAGTGGCTCATGCGGAAGCTGCTAAAACACGAATGCCTCATTGTGTTGAGCGCGGTTACTAAGTCTTATCATCATCTAAATAATAGAAATACTCCAAAGAAAACAACTATATATATGAGGTGCAAAGAACCCCTGTTGATGAAATATCAATTCTGCTAAAGTGTAACTGAGAATTTACCCAGAGGGTTATTTGAGTAGTGTGATTTACACGATACGTTTGTCAAGTATCTCTACCACTTGTAGAGGGATTCTAACGTCCCGGAGGTTAGCTCCCCTGCTGGTTACCCCTACCAGCACACTTACACGTACGTTCAGCCTAATAGAAACCATATTATCCCCAGCAGCAGCATCAAACTATAATTTGACTTCAAATTTAGTGGATATTTTATAATGCAGGGTATAATGTTACCTGACCCCATGGATTAGATTCGTGATAATCTGTCAGAAATTCTATCCGGTTTTTATTTTTCATATGAAGAACGCAAGCTGTGACCAGTCTGAAAAGACGGGTACCAAATCTTTTTTTAGTCGTACTATCTGCTATGATTTAGATGGGGACCAAACGCATGTTAGAAAGTCATTTTGTAATTGTTACGTTAATATATATATCGATTCTCTGACTATTTAATCAATTTCTAATATTTTTGAACTTAATAATTCTTTTCTCGCAATATTCCCATCTTTATATAAGCTTGTATAAAATGACAGTTGAAGACAGGCCGGGGCTCGCGGGCCTGTAAAAACAAGAATGTTTATGTAAGCCCTTACTGACAGGCGCCTCCCGTCGGCCCTAGACGGTTGTGTAGGCTCTACCAGTACTTGTCAATTCCTGTACTTTCCTGCGAATTTTGGTGTTCTAGGAAATAAAGACAAAGGGTTACTGGTTTTTGTACAGGTTGGTCTTTTGCAAATGAGGGGTTCCCAGAATTCCAGAGAACCCCTATAAGAACCCAGGAGGTTGGGAACCTCCTCAGTTATACTCTTGGACTTAAGACTTACACACAGACGGACACTTTGATTTAATGTAGACAAACCTCAAGACCTTATCATTACATAATACATGAATTTTATGGGAATCTTGAATTTACCAACAGTGCAGTCCACTTGTAAATCTACCCTTTGTCGTGTAGATATTAACCGCAGATATACTGAAGACATAATACATAGCATAACACGTTACTTCAGTATAACTCATTATCAAACAAACATCTGTCGAGGGAATGCAGTCAATGTCCTTTGAGCGTCGGGTAGGGGTTGTAGGGGGGGGGGGTGAAGATCTAGGCGTATTTGCCTGATGCAGTAGCAAGTTGTGTATCCTGTATCTAAGTCCTTCAATAATCCATTCCGTCATGTAAAGTTCTATACGTAAGAACTCCCCCAGACTCATTGAAATGTCTGAACAGAATTGGCACTGAAAGTATTTTTTCATGTTCATGAGATAATAAATTATCAATATCTTTAATCAGGCGTTAATTTGGGGTTTGCTTGAGGCATGTCCTATATAAGTTGCTGTCAATATGAATTTGGGACCGAAGCCACCAGTTTTGCTGGAAACATTACCATTTTATATCCCATAAACAGGGAAATATTGTCCCTCTCCTAATTCATTCTATGGCAAAACAAGTTATGGGTATAGTGGGTCACCAGGTTTAGTGGATGCAAAGAACATACCCACTTTTCTGCCTACTGACATGATACTGTCATGTTGAAGGGCTTCCTTATCAACTTGTTACCAAAGACAAGTTAGTTTTATCTCAGCGTCTTGATAGCTACTAAGGTGGCATGCGTACCGCTTATTACCAAGCCAACAGGTCACATGATAACCCAAGATGCCCATGTGATCTTGAGTGATTGCATATCAAGGAAATGTATCATTTCCTCTTATTTCAAAGCAAAAATCATAAGCATGCAGTCCCTTAGTGGCACTTCCAAAATAATTATATTTTTATTCTCAGATAAAATTGCTTGTCATCAAATTAAATTAGGCTACATTTTCGGAGGTTGTTACTGCGGTTACCATGGATGTCTTATCGGTGTAACATGTCATCCAGTGACACTAGAGCTTATTTAATTATTTATATTTTGCCGGTTTGTTTTTCTTCGTAATGCCAGCTAGGTTTACTAGATTTTTGTTGAATAGATGTATTCCCTGATGTGGCAGATCTGTGCGAGCAAGGCGGTGGAATCCGAAATATCCGTGGGCTCCAGTTTTTCTTTATTCTCTTATTTCCCTGTTTCACATTTCACACGTCAATTTTTATTTCATTCTGATCTGACCGCCAGAATTATCTTATCTGTAAGGTACTGCCGATGGAAATATCTACCTGCGTATTTCTAAGGAAAATGACCAACTAGATGAATGACACCTTTCTGTGAATACCCTATGAAACACATTCCACGATGGGATCTGTTAGGATCTGGCTAGGCGAAACAGTTTCTAAACTCTTCGTCGATTCTGAACAAATTTTGATTCAGAAGGTAAAGTTAAGATGACTAACACGTAACAGACGAACCCTTTAAAACATCAAGCATGGAGTCATGCAGAAACGTTTGCTTAAAACAAACAGAATTGATTCACGAGACACGAGAGCAGCGAAATTTCTTCATCTCCAGGTAATATACACGAGACAAAGATGATACTTTAACAACAGGTAAAGCAGTAGACAACTTTCATCAGGTCTGGCATGAGAGTCACCGCTCGCAGTATGTTGCCGAAAGTCAATGTATTACCACACGTTCCTTATTTACAGGAAAAAAAGGTGCATTGTCTTTATACACGTTCTTTGAAAATGAAGTATTAATTACTCAATCACACTAACATTCAAGAAAGCTGGTATGCATAAACACCGATAAGATGTTTTAAAGAAATGTGTACAAATATGATACAACTGTTACTCTAGGTGAATACCCCCAGGGCTTCCTTTAGATTGTTTATCTGAATTTCTCCTGAATTTCTCTTGGACAGTTCTGCAGTAGATTTCGCCGTCCTAGCACACTCGTAGAATTTTGAACATGGGAGTTGTTTTTATATTACATGTGCGTACCCTAAAGGTATCACCGTAATTGCACAGCTTTTAAAATGTGTCCATGTCTTTGCTAATGAGGACGTCCTCCTCGAATATTTTTGCGTGAAAAATTCTATACAGTTTCAAATCGGGTGGCAATTAAATCATTGCCCTGAAAGGTTGTCTGTTGATATGGCGAGAGGTTCCAGTTTCTTCTTTTTACCCCATGCTAAATACTTTTATTTATCCTGATTCTTGTGTACTAATATTGAAGCACTGTGCTTTAATATCAAATTGTGAGTTTGCATTATCTAAAGTTATCCAAGCGACCAAAATACGACCGAAATGTTTAAAGGTAAATACCAGTGTTTACTTAAAAAATGAATGAATCATGGAATTTTCTTTAAACTTTAGATTTAGAAAAAACATGATGGGGGGGGGGGGGGGGGGACCCAAAAAGCCCCCCAAAACCATATGTCATTGGATTAGTTTTTATTTCAGGGACCACTGAAATTTATTACTGTTCACTATAGAAGTCTATGGGAAAACAGGTATTTTCTGCATTTTCCCCAATAGCATATGATTGAATCATACGATTTTTTTAAAAATCTGCATATACATTGCTGACATGTTATTCTACCCTCTCAATTAAAAAGAAATTAGGGGTTATTGAACTAAATAAAAAGTTATTCAGCTAAACTTGTATCACAATGAGCTCCCCCCATTGAAATCAATAGTGAAGGGAAGTAAACTTCACTCATCCCTAAAACACAAAATAATATGATAACATCCAGTTTTTTTGGCATTTTGTTTTCCCCCAACCATGTTCATTCTCAATACAAAGTTTGAACAAAATATATTGACTTCTATTGTTTCATACATTAGTTCCTTGATTTCCCGCCTGTTGCAGTGCTGACAACGCTGGTATTTATCTTTAATATGTAAAGGATTTTGGTTTTCTCGATCAAAATTTCTTTTGACAATGCTATAACCAAACATTGCCTTTCATCTTAAACCAGTGCAACCATGACCTTCCTCAAAGTAAAAATGGCTTGAAGTAAATACTAGGGTTCATAGTATGATTCATATATGACGTGACAATATGCAAGTGATATGGCTGCATGGCCTTAAATGGCGGCCATGATGGATAGCGGTCGGAACGAGGCTGTGTCTGACAGTGACACCTTGCAACTCTAATTAGTGAGAGTAACATGACACCGCTGCAGCGGGTAATTACACATGATAGCTCTATATACTACCCTTTTCAGACAGTCCTATGTCAACCAAGACGCCACGTCGCAGTTTACGACGGTATTTGGCTGTCTTACGCAGAGATTGTGACGTGACCGCATCTTTAATTGTGTCATTGGAGTGACGTCAAAGGTTGGGGTTGTACTCTCAGAGAAAGTATTTCTATGTTGTGGCCGAGGTCGGCATAGAGAATCCTGATTACACATCGTTTGATGCCAATGAAGGTTTTTGTATGTTGTTGGGTTTTTTTATTAAAAACTTCCTTGGTGGAACTGATTCAATGTCCGTATGGATACACAGAAACACTTTGAGAGTGGTAATGAATCATTTCAAATATTATACATGTTCTCAAAGTTGGTATGGCAAATCACATAACCCTCGTCCGTCCTCACTCTAGGTTCATTATACTGGAGCTAACGTACTAGAAAATGGAACAAACAATTTTTAAAAAATGCGTTTCGTGTTTCAAATAGACGTCCAGCTGATTGTTCCTGCACATTGAATAGAGAGAAAACCATGATATTTCACTTAAATCAGAAACTTAGACTTAAAACATCCTGTAAAAGCCCGGGGCGAAAAAGACATTCCATTTGGAATTGAACAATATATCGATTCATCTAGTTTTCTTTTGTAATGGCGATCGATATATCGATATCCACAAATTCCATACCTTTGGCTTAGTTTATTCAAAAGGTTCAATAAAACGAACAGACCTCAGTTGAGTATTCGGAGCATGCGCCTTGGTAAGCACGTGATGCTGACCATGTGACTCAACGTCGCCAGAGGGACTCCGGGAGTGAACCTGTTGCCCGCAAGAGGGCGTCGTGAGGGTCATGTGATCCTAGTGTATATACACCTGACCATTAACCCCAGTCGTTGAAAAAGGTCCCGGATCCTAGGAAGAAACCTTCGGCGCCATTAGGGAGTCAAAACATGAAGTGGTCAGAAGGAGGGACATGCGCCTTGACACTCACCAAATCAAAACAAATAAATGTGCAACGCATGTTTCCATGATACAGGGACGTCGCGCAATGTCATGACGCATCGTCTACTACCGGAGACAACATTTGGCAGACTTCTTTGAAGTAATATGACCTGGTTATAATTTTAACAAAAGTGACTCTAATGGGTCGTCATATTGTCTCTGGCTCTCGTCTCACATTGTTATGAATCTATCATATTTTCTTTAACGCGGTACGCCTTGGCACTGTGGAGTATTCTGATAAATGATAAATACCACAGTATCGTAGTAAAGGAGCTTATCCATCAACATCTTCAGATCCAGTTGAAGAACCAATAAAAAAGCGTTAGTCTCTTAGTTTGTGATTGGTATCTTATATATTAGGATTCCATGCGATTTACAGGAAATGTAACTAACTTCTTTTTACAGAGAAAACATTATATAACTAAATGTCTCTTTTCATGCTCATATTGCTATCATTATTTTGATTTAGGTTAAATTCTGGACGAATGTCATAGGAGTTTGGGACGCACGAATTAAACCAGAGACAGACAGCTTCCTTACTCAAACACTTTGAGTGGAAAGAAAACTTTGGCCAATTGTCATGTGGATACTGTTACTGACAGGTTTTAATTTGTTTTACACTCTTCAGAACTCTCAAAACTTTAACTGTACCCTCCTTCAATGTTGTCTTGTAAAACAATCTCAACAACCCCACCTGCTGGAAGGTTCTAGGCCTGGAGTCGATAGTATTGGCTGTTTTGAGTTGGCTAATTATCTGACCTGGACTTCGGGTGCAGGTTCGATGGAAAGGTACTCACGTCAGTGTCTATGGTAGAGGTGCGGGTCTCTGTTCTGCATTTTCTGTAATGTAAACTTGCCTGTGAAAATATAGTACCCACCCATTTCTACAAAGCCACTGACAATGTATGTTAGCAAAGCATGTTCCTCGTTTTTACCCTTTTCCTATCCTTGTTGCCACCTTAAAACCATGGTCAATGTATTACCATTAAAACATTAGTTTATTTCGTAAGGTAGTTAGGGTTTTGGTTATATCAGGGATGTAGACCCGCTTTTAACAGAAACCGTCTGTCGCCATTTCCACTAGGAAATTCGATAATAGGTATTAATAATAATATTATTCATAAGAAATTATTTTGTCTTTGTTTTCCCTTTTGATGAGACAAAATCGTACACTCGTTCGAAGGTTGCAGCCCTTTCCTGTTCATTTCAAGTTCAGCAGAACAATCACCTCGGAATGGAATAATATGCCTGCAATGCCCAGCACCGACCAGCAAGCATTGGTTCCTTAACTGGACAGCTAATGTAAACCCATAGGAGAATATTTCTTTGTTCATATTTTTGCCGAATAAATAATTTATTTCTGAGTCATATACGATGTCATCTCAGATGTTCCTTCCCTTCTGAGTTATCATAACTCCTGATAGGAGGCGACACTGGCGAGACGTCGGGTGTTTGAAGTGACTGTCAGGGAAATGGACCAATGGGGAGACAGGGATTCCATAAGGCCGGAACAGCGGAGTTTTAATATGCCAGCTGTCAGTAGGAATAAAGCAAGTATCCCATCAATTGTCTTACTTAAAATGGCGGCTATGCTTGCATCTCCTGCAGAATTCACCAGCGTCTGTCGTCTATAAGGTCTTATTCTGACTGGCGTTAGATAGGGAATGGTAATTAAATCTCTGAGCCATTTCAGTCACTAGATATCAGTCAATAGATAAGGGGGCCATTATGTAAGTCTATGAGTTCCTTCAGGTCCAATATCATATTTTGGAAGCCCTTTAAAGTAGTAATACTTTATCAGAAATATCTCATAGATGCATAAGATGTTAATTTTCCGACTTTAGTGTTAGCATATACCAATTTGACTTGATAACATTGATTAGACAAAGACGTCAACTAGAATAAATCTAAATAGAATGTCCATGGATGCCTATATTATAGTTTAGTTCAATATAGTTATTGGTATGTTAAATATACATAATGTTTTATTACATTAATTCAATTCAGCGATTCCATGTTGTATTACAGGCTAGAATATACCGAAGGTAATATCATTTCTTTGTCTTCTGTACAATTTTACCTTTGTAAACTACCAGAAATGTAATGTGTCACAGAAAAATGAGTGATAAGTCTAAAAAATGGAATGTTTTCATTCTTTTTAAACATATTTTGTTTCCACAAACAATTTCACCCAAGTTATACGTTTCATGTTATCGAAAGTCATTATGTAATAATACAAAAATCAAATACCTAAATTGAAAAAAACACTCATCCTTAAGGGTTAACTACATCATAATGGCAAAGACCTAGCGAAGCCCCGCGATCCATAAGAATCCTATACTAAGTACATTACATAAGTATTATACGTAAAGTAAAACTATTTATTTAATTTTTTAAAAAAAATGTAGCTAAATCGTTTATGCACAAAAAATAGAATACTTATTATATGTCCCATAAAGTTTACTATCATTGGAATCCACTTGATCTCAACTATCCACATGTGATAGTATCTCTAAATGCACTTTTTGCGAGTTAGGACTCATTTCTCTGTAACACATCAGATTTATGTGCTAGTATTGTATCGTATAGATTATTGTAGAGCATGGGTAAGTCCAGTGTCCCTTACACGTATGTACATGAGCCAACATCACAAATCATGTAGTACTCTCCTCGTGTCTTATATCATTTCACGTTGATCACCCTATCCTCATGACTTGTTCACAGCTCACCATGTGGTCAGCAGGTGTAGTATTGTCGGTGGGTAAGTCGAGGCGACAAGTGGCGAAAGTTCCCGACGAGAATATCACAGTGTGATGAATGACGTTATTTCCGTTCAGCATGTTTCTGTGCATGTTGCCAGCAAAGGTGAACAGGCTGTTCTAACTAACATACGCTCTATTTCACATATATAATATTTCCCCAGAATATCATGCATGCTCAAAAGTATATAAAATGTTCTCCTCATTAAGTTCATAGATCTGCTGTTTATGCACGTTACTTCTTCGAATATGCGGATATTGGCTCGGGAGTACTGATTCCGAATGAATCTATCAAATGCAAAGTTCCCTAAGCATAGTGTGTCCTAAATGTATAGAACTAAGACGTAGGTCAGCTTTATTTAATAACATTGAAAATGAATTTGAATCCAAACTAACCGAGAGTATCATTGAAGCCAACAGCCAGAATTGTACTCCCTTGGATGTACATAAATCTGACTTATAACTCCCATGGTAACCACACATCTTCTACTGATGCCCAGGCCTGCCAGACCTGCCAAAGTTTAAAAGCAAAATTTACCTAGGACGACAAATACAAAGCAGATTACTTGGCGAAATAATGAATGACTCGGAACCCAGTGAACTCTTGGGGCATGGAGGGCACATGCCCCTAGTGACTATAACAGGAGTTAGGCCAGGTATACACGCCCCCTGGTGTCATGTTCTATGCTCATCTTTAGTGATGTGGTGCCACCTGGGGGACAGTCTTGTCCTTAATCATTCCATAACCACCAGGACGTCAGGGCGAGTGGAGCTTAGGGAACCAGGTAAAAACCATCTTCCAACCGGTGCCCAGTTACATTCCCCCAACTGTTAAGTCTTAAAAGAAAGGTCGGCTTGCTTGTTGTATTGGCTCAAGCCTTTGGTCAAGTTACACTTCACAAAGGTCACCTGAAGCAATAAAGCCTCTTTGCATAAATTAGACATGCAAATGAATAATCCTCACTGTCATTTCAATTAAAAAATGATTATTTTTGTTTTGGGGGATTTGGTATTAAAACAAAGTAGAAGATTGGTGTTATAGGTTAATTACTGCGTGCTGACGAAGGGGAACAAACTATGTGCACAGATTCTGAGTGTTTGAGGCAAAGTTAAGGGAGGTTAACATAATTATATAGACCTAGCCTTCGATCAATTGATGTGACCAGTTATATATATATATTTAATTAAGACAAGTGAATATGTTTTTATGATTTATCTGGGGATTTTTTCATTCAATCTAGACAAATACAAATTTGTCATTGGTGGGGGTGGGCACTAGTGCCTCTTGAATACTCCCCCGCTATTTCCAACTGAAGGTATGTGAAAACACAAATAGAATCGGCAGGTACCCCAAGTGACCAGATTAAGTCTAAGAATCCCATCAATTCATGCCAGCCTGGTAAAAAAGCCATTGGGGCTTGCAATACATACAACTTATGAATTAACACCACTTAGCCATTCCCTCAGTAAGCAGGTAGTCAAACTGCATTTCCCCTAGCAACAAAAAAGCAGGTCTGCCGGTCAGAGCCAAGGCAATGTTTGAGGTCACCTGAGGCAAATACTATTATTGCAATTTTTAATTGGCATGTTGGTTAGTGGAGCCACCTTTTTGGTGCCTGGACATCAGTTATTTTTGTCAAAGACGATGCATACAGATGTCTTACCGCCAAAGTTCAAAGTATGTGAAGGAACGTAATCTCTCTATATATTCACTTAGGTCAAGACACGAAATTTAACCAACTCAATTCAATTCAAGGATTCTTTATTGCAAAATCATGTTTACAATTGGTCGGACAGTTCTGTTACGCTCAGTTACAGATCGTCCGGTGTCTGCCGAATTTAACCAACGTGTCACTATTCCTTTCAATGACCATTCACTTTCAGTTAATTCTTAATGAATCATGTCCATGGTCATTTACATTTCCAGTTAATTGACTAATATATTTCCCTATAGTCTCACCTGAAATAATCATGTGCAATATCATTAATGTTTTCCATACAAACTATTTCTTTAACGTTGAGATATGATATATATTCAGAATAATAGCAAATAATTGTCGCGCCTTTTTTACTTCGACCTTGCACAACTAGATGTTCAAAGCTAGAATAACGTATAGCAAGAAACCATAAAAATGTTCTCTCGATGGGTTTCAAAACTGAACGATACCACCATGTAAAATATCCTGCAGTATTGAGGGCGATCGATATCATCTTTACCTCTGAGAAAAATGGGCTGGTGTATCGATCGTAATACAGAAAGTAAGCAATCTTAGCACGAGGTCACATTGCACAGATTTAATACACATTGTCAGAACGCTGTCCACTTGTGACTTTCTTGAAAACGAAAATGATGATAATGATAGAATATGGTTGGGGGCGAGTTTATAAATTTGTCATATTTAGTCATGGTAAATTGCATCAACTCAGGATCGAACAAATATATAGAGCCCATATTATATGCTTATCAAAAGATAAAGGGTGTATTCTGTATAGTGGTGGTAAACCTTAATCGGCCTTTTCAACTCTTGTCAATCCTTTTCATGTCCGACAATTGCGATTGCAATAATTGCTTGTTTTTTCCCTAAGCGACAAACGTTAAAAACAGTAAAGATTTAGTAAAGCTAATAACTATCATTCGTTCCACAATGATTGACCGTTTTAATCGTTTTAAACGATGAGGCCAAAGGCATTTCCCTTGTACAATAGAAAATACTCGAAGATACTCAAAACCATCTAGTTATTAACGATGGGGAAAAAGCTGTCATACCATGTTCTTCCTGGATGGAATGTTAATTAGTAGTGTTTTCATAATGCCCGGGGTGCGCTCGACCAGGTGACAATGCTGAGCGATAATATGAGCGAATGATAATTGCTGAATCATGATGGCGGACAAGTAACGAACCCAATAGAGCACGCTTCTTCCAATGGCTCAAATAAAGTCACCTCACTGTAATTGGTTGTTGACACAGGGTCCATGGGAAAAGGCACGAGCACTGAAGACAAAACCAGATGGGAATAACAGAAAAAAAAACTTATCCCGAGATCCCCGGTACTTAGAATGACAGCCAGTAGGGAACTTGGACATTAGCAAGAAATTAATTTTTCCTCTCTGCTTGTCAAAGATGAATCAGAAGTCATGAGGGGACATCAATGACCAAGTTCTGATTGGAGGTGGTATTTTTGTACTAACAGCATTGTTTCAATCCTTAGAGTCCTGATTGCTTATTTCAGTGCTTTTGTGATGATTAGCATCACAGATTAAAAGGTCATTTGTGAACAGGGACTCATCGATTGACTCGGGACAAAATAAAAAATAGAAATCATTCCTCCTTCCTTTTCTGATAAACAACTTGAAAGAATTATCCACAGCCAATAGAGCACTTGACTAGATGGTTTTAACGGATTGGGGAATAAAACGTGATTAATTAAGTCGATTTTCTTCCCCCAGTATCTAGATCTCTTAACACATTGACAAGACATTTCTGGAAGCCATTTTAAAGAAATGACCTCAAAACATTAGGAAGTCAGGTTTGTGGTTTCCCGAGTCTGGGCGGAAAGTGGCTCTAAGAAATGTATCTAAAAGCGTTTCTAATTCTTAAGGTAGTCCCTCTTTTTGTACCTCTCCCTTGTGGTTTCGCAATAGACAAGGATACATTATTTGATTTCATAGCAACTTGGACCTAGTCCCTGGGAAGTCTATAATTCATTTTCTGATGAATATATAAGGGGCCATGATTATAATGTAGTATCATCCCACAAAATGTTGGCATTAGTTAGACTCTCATGAAAAATATGATGCAATTTCAATTTACATAGCAAGTTCGTATTTCAACGTCTGTATGATGGTGCATCAATCTCACTAATTGGTATAGATCTACACTATAATCCGTGCACGAACACGGACTGAAATATCTCATATTAAGTAGACTAACGATGTTCCCTTTCCAATTGCTGTCTTGATATAATGAAAGTGAAAATCAAGCCTTTGCATATTATGTTCATATCTGTTCGAAATAAACATTACTTGCGGGTGGTAGGGTGTGAACTTTGGATTGGCACCATAGTTTTGAGGATATATTATCGACCTATCATAAGAGAAGAACTCGCAAAGAAGAAAAAATAGTGACATTGCGTGTGGCTCCTTCTTGAACCTATCCTACATAGAATGAATGTGTCTCTGGCGCCATATGTCATAATCAACATGTATGCATAGTCTTTCTCTGTTAGCTCGTCTAGCACTAATTTATTCACTTTATTAGAATGTGGAGAGGCTGCTACCATAGTACCACGTCAAAATACTTTTAGCGTTATGTAAGAGAAAAGGCACTTGGTGCTTTGTTTTTATGTTTTCCCATGAAGCATGTGGGCTAGGAAGATACAGTCAAGTTGGTAGACATAGACGGATATGAGAAAGAAGAGCTATGGACTCTGTTTGTGACCAGACAGGCGTATGGCACACAAAAGAATCTTGCCTCGCAGAACTCTTAGATTTATATTTAATATATAGTGCTAGTGAACTGCCTGCCTAGAAATAACATCCATCAGCCGTCCACGACTTAGGTAAGTATAGGAAGCAGGTTATATTTCAAACATTGGGAGGGAGTTTTTCTTTCCCTATTCTGTAAGTACAAGAAGATTAAGAAACATTTTAGACAAACATATATCTCATAACTTCTTTCTTAATATTAAGAATGTCCAGAACTAATATCTGGCAACTTAATTCAGGATTTAATAAAACGTGGAGTTATGGCCTAGCCTCCCTTCATACTGACTTATTGAAAAAAATCACAAAATGCTGCCCGAAATATTCTTAGTACAATTGTACACTCGTACACATGGACATTGCATTATGTACAGAGATAGTGTTTTTCGATACATGCCTTGAAATACGTATTTAAGCGGTGCCCAATTACTGGCGAAATGCACGTCTAGAAACCGATTCATTCATATTCACAGTACAGTGAGTATAGGCGGGAGTATAGGAGGAATAATTGCAGCGAAGGGAAGAAGAGTTTCGTTCGTACCAACCAACCTTGTGAGCATGGTGGCAATGTCTGATTGCTTCATGCAAAAAAGTGAAGATTAAGATTCAAATGTGCTTTGTTTATATGTTCCTGGGAGATGTTAGCAGGGGAGGTTAGGAGGACTCGGAGAACCGTTTGCTTCTTCTCTGAGATGAAACAACAATAAATCATGTTGTAATGGTCGACTAGGGTGTGTGTGCAGACAAGTGTTAGGGCTGAGAGATTGTCGCTGAATCTCAAATATTTATATCGAGAAAAATTCCAGCCTAACCAAACAGCTTATACAGCTTGTGCTACTCGAAATATGTTTCATCATGTCCTGTATGGAATATGGTGATAGTTTGGACCAACTGTCCTTTGTGGCTTATCATAAGAAATATTTTACCAGTTCTGCAGTTATTCCTTTTCGTGATCCTTGAAATTCGATTAGCGAACTACTAAACATAGTACTATAATCAGCGTTCCTTTATCTCATGAACGCCAAATGTACTGGATTATGATAGTGTAGGTACCCGATAAATTATAGAATTCATCCGGATATATATGAATTTGCATGAAACAATTATAGTACGTCTGCTATTCGGTGATATGTAGAACATCGCTTCTTCCAGAACAAAATTTCTTCTGAATTCGGTCACATCCGGAACCCTTATACTATTTTTCCCTGACCAGTGCAGAAATGATATTGTGATGAGAATTTATGATGTTCTCCTAAAAAGTCCTAATTGACATTGAGGTCATTAAACAGCTCTCTTAACGAGCTCAGCTAATGAGTTTAAAGCATATGAAGAAGGCCCTGAGGCTGAGGCGCAGAGCTGCCACCTGAATGTCCCTGGCCAAACTACATCTTATGGAAATAACAAATATTTATATTGATTGACAGACAGCCGCGAAAGCGAAGCATGTCACGTGTTAGTGTTTGCCCGTTTCCATGGTTATATGCTTTTTACTCACGATCATACTGATTTAGCTCCATAAAAAACTAACCAGGTGGATCATGTCCTTATGCCGAAGCACGCGCAATCAGACTTCCTGTGTGAGCGATAATTGAAGGTCTGAGCTAGAATCCTATCACAAGTAGTGGCTAACTTCTAGTGATATGAAATAAATATTGAACTTAAACTAGCTTGTTAGTGCTCAGCTTTTTGGGTAGCGTTTTTCTGAGATTGGAAGCTTCCCTGTAATTGACTGTGGTTGGAAAAGATTTTGAATCGAACAAAATAGATTTGTGTTTTAATGCTTTTATCCAGCGAAATGCATTGTGTGAATAACACTGTTCTCACACAGCTGATTCAAAATTAGAAAATACAATGCTAAATATATAACAATTTAATAATTATATCAAGAGGTTCGAGACTTCATCAAGTAATAATTTAATCACAAGCATATGCTAGGCATATCATACTATATGATAAACAGATCAATATAGTCGACAAAAAGAATTACATATCAGAAGAAGCTACAAACCTCAAATTCAACCTCAACGTTCAAAATCATGACAACATATCGACTCAGTAAATTAATTTTCAATAACATCAATAGTGCATATTTATAATGTTTACCAAGAGATTCAGTAGTTCAGAGTTCATCATCTCTTTCTTGCCATTTTTGGCATAGGCCTATCTCTGAGAAACTACATTTGACATTATGGAAATGTCAGATATGCGCATTGAAATTCACAAATCTTAATGCTACATTCTAAAACTGAGGTGGATGTGTAATTGGCGTTGCCGATAGCATCATTCAACCGTACAGGTTGTTAATGAGCCATACGCGCCTAGGGAAGGAAATTGGCAGATTTAATACTGTCACTCAATGCTGGAAAAACGGTTCTTCATTCCTGACACCTGCACCCACCTTCCTGTTTCCCATGGGGATATGACATATGCTGCCCCCTGTGTGAAGAAGTGTCAAGTAGGAACTGGCTCCCTGTACAAAAGGATCCATGGCTTGGATGTGGTAATTGCTGTTTTTCAAACAGCAAATAAGAAAATAGCGTGCCAGCGAGTGTGCACATATGTTAGCCATAATTACTATGAAGATGAACATGAGTATAAGATAGGTTTTAAGACACGCATGCCTTCTTTCTCTAAAGATCTCCTGTCTATATAACTATCTTACACAGAAAGATATAGGGACAAGCTTACTACAACAAAACAGCTAGTATAAGTAGTGTCAAGCCTGTTAATGAGAAATGTAAACCTACTATATGTTGGACACATTTATGTAAGAATGATGTCTAGTTGATTAGTAAAACTGTTACAGATTGAATTGGATACGGATTCAGAGATCTATGGGGGCGGCAAAGACTTTCCTCGAACCGTAACTATCTTACTCCCACGTAGGCAAGTCTACTAAAGGACGTACATGGTGAGACAGAAAGAGGAAAAACAAAATTACTGATAAAAGGGTTCTCTCAAGACAAAATGTGCCAAAGATACAGGATACAACAACAAAGCGATTGCCGTGTACAGGAAGTATGGCGCTAATGCTGTATCTAGTGGGACGATTACTTTTACTCTAATCTCAAGATCGAAAAGATATCTGTTATCAAACAGATTTCATCATGAGACGACACTGTAGGGGGAAGCTTATATTTACTGTATCCGTACTTAGAAACATTAATTCCCTTATCCACATTAAGTATCTTCGGAACAACAAGTTGGCGTTCTTGCATTTGCTTTTTCTGTAGACTACAACATCGTGAATTTCAACAGAAGACTGACGAGTGTTAAATGTAGGCTATAGTATAAAATGAAACAAGTTAATTCCGGCGCGTGAATGGATAGGATTTAAGCAAAAATAAGAACCAGCATCAATATAGTGTCAATATTTGCGAAGTTAGCTATATGGTTTAGGACCCCTTATAGACAGCCAATGTTGTCTCACCCTATAGCAAAAAGGGCCATGATGATGATTAAACACAAATATCTCTTAACTTTCCTGGAATCCTAGTCAGCAACTTGCCCATAAAGCATATGGTTATGACACTATGCCAGCATTTATTAACAACAAGCCAATCAGAACACTCTATTCAGTCAGCCTGGACCTGCAATATATCCATCCAATAATGACAGGTGACATGCCACGTGGCTTATAAACATTCGCTTACCTGAGTCCATACAGATTCGATGACAGGGTCCCCACAGACCGTGGTAAATTAGAGGGCGTTGTGTGACGGGCCCTTTACATAAGAAGGTGAAATTAAAAGCCCGGGTGCAGGCTAGCTGGCCCTTGCACCATATAAAGATAAGACGGGGATTGACATGAAGGGCAGAACATGATTTCACCTTCAAGCAAATTTAGAGAGAAGCAGGTGGTAGATTTAAATCTAGACCCTTTAAGTAGCTTCTATTTCTAAGTGCAAGTAGTTATAGACCAAGGAAATTAAAGGACACGGTTTTAAGGCAGCCTACTGATCATGGGTCAGTTTTTTCAAGTGTGCTGTTTCAAATTCATTGAGCTTGGGTAATGGTCAAAATTAAATTAAATAGAACTCATCATTTCTCTGTCAAATCAAACCATTGTCGTTCCAAGTTTCCAAGAAAACTTTATTCCAACAAAATCCGACCAGTGGTTGGGCTCTTCATGACCCATTAAAAATGACCTACCTGAAAATCTCACGTACCATGCCCCTCTATAAGTTGGAAAAATGTGAACTTATGATTTTGATAGAAATTATTGACCAAACTGTGAGAAAAATTGGTCATTTATCATTCATGCCACTTATCATGGGATCCTAGATTTTTGAAACCCTACACAATACCTGTGCAGAATGGTAATAATATAGAAAAATCGGTTTTCATTGATTTTTACATGAATTTCTAGATTTCATATATCACTTCCTTTACAAATAAACTCACAGACTTAATGTGCATAGTTTTTGTTGCATTATTATGTACAACCATCATGACATCTATAACCATCAGTCAAAGTAATCATTTTTTGTCTGGAATTTACATACTGTTCTCCAGGCTGTGGAGAAAGTTATTTAATTTGGGACCTCTTACGTGAGATTTTCCCCTAAAATGTCCAACTTCAGCTTTTTTATGCTAAAAACCTCTTATTTCCATCCTCTCCTAACTCTACTACCACTAGAAAGTTCGATTTTCCATCATATTATGTAAATCAAGCAAAAAGAATGAAGAAATGTGCGATTTTGCCGTTTTTAACAAGATTTGGAAAGTACCATGGACTTACACATCAGAAATTCACTATTCTTCATAAAAACAACCCAAAATACAAAAATAAGTTGTTGACTCGAGTAGCAATGAACTAATATGAAACATACACATACCTAAGGCCTAGAAATCCACTTAAAACATTATATTATGGTCAATTTGGTAGAAAAGTGATAATTCTCACGTAAGAGGTCCCTAGTGTCAAGTAGTATAATAAGGATATTTTGCTCTAATAAACTACATTTTACTGTTGTTTTAAATGGATCTCTGGCTCTTATATACATGTACATCATATATTAGATTTATTCCACTTGGGTAAAAATATATTTCTGGATTATTCTTTAAAAAAGAGATAAATCTCACGTAAGAGGTCCCAATTTCGAAATGGCATATTAAGCATTTCTTCACTATCAAACACTGCTATATAGTTGTTTTGAATGAATAGCTAGCTTTAGTAAAATACACATTATATATTAAATCGATTTCACTAGCCAAAAAAAATATCTTTGGTCAATTTTGTATAAAAGTGATAAATCTCACGTACAAGGTCCCTACTGGCAGAAACTATAATAAGGCCTTTTTGCTCTGTCAAACTACAGATTATGTTCTTTTGCCAAGTGAAATCAATCTCATATATAATGTTTATGTGTCCAAAGCTAAGAATCCATTTAAAAAAACAATACAACATAGTTTGATGATAAAGAAAGACCTAATACTCTACTTCGAAATAGGGACGTCTTACGTGAGATTTTTCTTTTTTCTTACAAAAAAGACCTAAAATATATTTGTACCCAAGTGGAATGGATCTAGTATATTATGTAAAGATATCTATGTGTTGCAGATACATTTAAGTTGACAGCAAAATGTAGTGTGATGGGACAAAAGGGCCTTATTGTGCTACCTGCCAGAAGGGACCTTGTACGTGAGATTTATCACTTTTCTTTAAAATTGACCAAAAATATATTTTCTCCAGAAGTGAAATTGATCTGATATTATAAGACACATGTATCCAAAGCTTAGAATGTATTCAAACCAACAATTCAACATAGTTTGATAGTAATAAATGCCTAATTTGCTACTTTGAAATAGGGACCTCTTACGTGAGATTTATTTCTTTCCTACAAAATAAACCAGAAATATATTTTTACCCAAGTGGAATCGATCTAATATAGAATGTACAGGTCCCTATGTGTCAGAAATCTATTTACAACAACAGTAAAATATAGTTTTATAGAATAAAATGACCTGATTATGCTACCTGCCAATAGGGACCTTGTACGTGAGAATTCTTATGTATCAGCAACATTGACCAAAACTAAATGTTCTCCATGAGTGGAATCGATCTAATATAGATTATACATGTGTCTGAATATTAGAATAACATTTAAAACAATAAAACATTATAGTTTGGTGAAGTACCAAAGCTTTTATTCTGCTACCTTCTAAGAGGGACCTCTTACGTGAGATTTATTAATTCCACCATAACACCTCAAGAGATGAAGCAGATAAAATTTGAACAGGTCCAATCATAAAGTATCAATACTTACAAATAGTTTCAAAAGGATTTCAAACTCTTCAAGTAATCATATCAAAACGAGATTCTGTCTACAATGTAATATTTGCAGTGAATATAGCATTATATTTTGTTGGGACTTGTACGTGAGATTATTGAATATTTAGCAATATTGGCATTTCTGTGGATAATAGGAAGATTTTTTCAAATGAAAAGATGGTTGTGTCAATGTAGGGGCTAGAGGGATTAGGAGATGGCTGTAAGAATCCTTTTCATTTATTACTGGACTAATTATGACTAATTATGCATTACTCACGTAAGAGGTCCCTTCTTGTTGGAAAAATGAGTTTTGGACATTAAGGTAATGTACAGGCAAAAGTTGACAAACTAGAACATTTAAATTTTAGTATACGATAAAGCATATATACAAGGGTATATTAGAGTATTTTCATGATTTTTCAAGAAATATAACAATTATTGCGACTGGATATAAAAACGGGTCATGCTACGTGAGATTTATGGTTGGAATTACTTAAATTGATCTGGTGTGAGTTGGTTCATTAATATCAAGTAAAATAAAATGGGGGAGACACTTTACATACAGGACTATCCGATAGGAGCAAATTAATGTGAATGATTAATGTCTAGAACATATGCTACATGTTTGATATCCTGGTTAATATGTATTTCATTGGAAAAATGAGGAAAAAATGCATTTTTGACATTTTTTGGGTGTAAATATCAATCAAAAGTTTATTAAAGTATAGTTGGAATGAACGGGTGGGGTGAGACGAATCAAATGAAACTAAGATCATGGGTTTCCATGAATTATTAAAGAAGTTATCGACGACAATGCAGTATTTTAGCAAAATAGCACACTTGAAAAAACTGACCCTGATATATCCATCATGATGCGGGACGCGCCTATAAATAGCAACATTTATTAAGATTCATGAGAATTCCTAATTTGGCAGCATGTTCGGGCAGAATGACTTCCCTAATCATGACTCCAACATTGGTAACTGCTTTTGCCAAATGTTCATATAGGAAAGACTGCATTGCATTATTCTAAACTAGCCCAACACAAATATTCAATGGCATGACTTCGGATTAGTTTGAAGTATCACTCTTTAAGGGGAAATCTGCAGAAATGTGAACAATGTAATAGCAAGCAGTATATTCTCTATATTTATATTACACATATGACAACTGGCAAAGTTTGAATAAATAATGTGTATGCAAAGTAAATCGAGACACCTCTTATAAAACATGATCCGGCCATTATGCGAATTGGGGACCACACAGTTTACGCTGCGTCCAAGGTAAACAGAAAGGTGAGGAGAGAAAATACAAGGCGAGGAGAGAAAATACAATTGATGTGAACCAGGAACCAGCGACAAAGACAGTTAAACATAAAATATGGAGAAGCAGTCAATGGTCTGCAGTACTCCCATTATATGTTTAATTATTCACTGCCTGTCTAAAATGACAACTCGTCAAGCGAGGTTAATTAAAGTTTGAGCAGTACCTGCCATTAGGCAGCCAAACAATCACTCCCAGACATCCTGTTGAGTACAGTAGGCAAATATTTTCATAGATCCAAGAATTCTTTCCCTGTAATCCAGATTGTGTTTATTCCAAAATTAAGGTTATTTCATCCGCAGTGTTCCTAGTTCTCCACGAATTACATCGATTCATGTTGTAATACTTTCCAAGATCAAGAACTGTTTGATTAGCTACAAAAAGGGCTATGGTAGTCCTTATGAGCGGCCCATAATATGTTGAATGATTGTTCACAATCAGACATAGGAGGGGCAATAACAGTGGTAAAACAAATTGTTGTGTGGTGACATTTTGGCAATATATAAAGGAACATACCCGTTATTTGTTTACACCTAGTCTAACTACTGTCCTTGTATAAGGACTACTTTTGAAGGGACGCATTTTCCTACTACAAATTTAAAATACTTGGATCCTATGAAACCATGATGATGTGCCAAATTCTTCTCTTAACAATAATGCTATTCATCTCAGGGGGAACATGCAAACATGTGTTAATTGTCTGATCGTTTCTATACGTTCTTTTAATGCTGAATGTGTTTCTTTGATTTCTATTCCTTGTTGACTGGAGAGCCCCTTATCTCTGGTGAGTTGACGTTACTATTTGAAGTGCTCTTAGAGATAAATGAAAACCAAGAATTAAGCACTTTGGTAAACCCTTATAATAGACGATACACAAGGAATCAATCTCATTGAGAGAGGGTAACATGTCCAAATATAGAACATGTGAAAGAAAAGCAGACACTTAAGACTGCCTTACGACCAAGGTAAATGAATGAAGATGAATGAGCTGAAAGACCCTGTAGGCGAGACGCAAATTATTGCGTTTGGCCAGACGTCCTTGGGTAGAACAACGTCCCTGAAATAATGGAGAAGGTAGATAAAGAAGCTGGGCACCAAGGACACACACAAGCAAAATGTTCAATTTAATTAACACTAACTGCTTCACTAACATTACTAGACAAATACAAGGCTAAAGACACCTGGCTCTTTGAGATCCATGGCTATCTTTGGCAAATATTATATGCCTCTTTTACCTTTTAACTACTAAATATTAATTTAGGCTTTTAATGGAGTGACAACTTGAGTTCCTAGAAACACTCAGAAACAGAATCAGAATAATGCGATTTTACTTAATAAGAAGGTGCAAACTCGCTTGTATTTCTAATCTGTGTCGCCAGGAGTACACACAATTCTAAAAGAATCTTCTCATCAAATAAATTCTATATCAATTGGACAACATTCGTTCAAAATCATTTGAGCAGCCGAAGAACTGATATCATTGCAAAGAACAGTATTGATATATGGATGAAGTCATTGTATTGCCAGCACAGTGAATTTTATATGTTGGTTAATAAATAACAACATCCGACATTCACTGGCTTAAATTGTAACAACATTTTACTGCCTTCCCCAGAGATCCTGTCGACAGAATGTGACTCGAACCACCACCTCGTAGTTCCCATTAGAATCAATCTAAACCCAATCAGTCCTTGTTGATTGATTATGGAGTGAGCATGATTGGCTAATACTCATCAATAAAATATGAGCTACGCCGGTCTCCTTGCATACATACATTCATTCCGAGATTTATAATGGATATTAACGAGAAGCAGAAAAACCAACGCACTAAACTATCTCTCACTTCATTCATTACCACCTCCTCCTGGAAATTCAGTTTAAGATAGCACGTGAGTAGTTGCTAGCCAATCGCTGCCTCGCTTTGAATATCATAATGCGTCAATACCATTGCCCAGATACATGCATTAATAATGTCCAACGGATTTGTATTCTAACAGCCTTTACAAGGCTATCAATCAATCTAGAAGTTCATATTTAGACCTTCTATCATGATAGATAATTAGAGTCGGGATTAATAGTAAATTTGGCCTATGATTGAAAATCCTAAAAAATGTCTTTCCGATAATTTTTGTTCCACCTCATCGATGTTATTCCACCAAAGCCTATGAGTTTGAACTATGCATATATTTTCGAGTCACTGGGGAATATACATAAGAAAAGCTGTTGTATTTCTTTTTTAATACTTTATTTATCCAGGTAGTTATGAAAGGGTATGACATTTGCCAACCCGTTATAATCGAGGATCAGGCTAATTGCCTGGTTTTCACCTCAACCCTGGCTTTTACTTACAAATGAAAAATTGGATATAAGAACATGTTTCGTGGATAGTGGAATGAGATGAGATGAGATGAGATGAGGGTTATACATATGAGCAAGGTTGAGGTTGATCAAAATAGTAATTAACAATAATTGCAATTAATGTTCAAATTTATTGGTATTTTGGTTATTGTTTCATACATAGGTATTTGTTAGCCTTCTCTTAAACGTTTGATGATCCTGGATTTGCTTAATCTCGCAGGAGGTCATGCGAATTTCGGAAATATCCGAAATTCGCAGGTGATTGCAGGTATGTTTGAACAGGTGTATTATCACGAATTATTGATGAATCAAAACGATTTCTTTCACAGAATATGCCCAGATATATTGTCTCAAGTATGTTAAGATTTTGTAATTATAAATTGATTTTTTCTACATTTTTTTTAAATCGTCGCAAGTACACCTCAAAAAATATTTTCGGTCTTCTCTCCCTCAATTTTCTTATAATTTGAAGTGATCCAAATCGCACATCTGCTGCGAATCTAGACCTGCGATTTCGCATGAGTTTGCAACTGAAATCGCACTTGTGTAGGGATGAAAAAATCAAATCGCAGAGCATTATCTCTGAAATCGCACAAGTTCCCCGCCGATTCGCACAGGATTTCTACGATTTCACATGCGAATGATCGCAAGTGCCAGATTCACAGCAGTTTTTGAATTCGCCCCTGTGTAGACGGGGCATAAGCCTATCTATGCTTGCGATATTAAATTTCTGAAGGTACTTTCAAATTGTAAGTCCTGTTGAAGGGTAATTCCTAGGTACTTGAAACTAGGCACCCATTCTATTTTTTGACCATCTGTTAGAGTTATAGGCAGCTCGTCATTGTGCATTTTTAGTTGTGCCCTGTTACCAACAAACATGGCTTTTGTCTTCAGTATATTGATGCTTAGCTTGTTATAGTTACTCCATTGTATAATTTGTTCACAGTCACCTGTGACCGATTCTATTAGTTTATCATAGGCATTTTCAATATGCCTCCAACAAACCTCCTTGAAAAAGGGCTTATGTGGCCGAAACGTCGGACCCCTAATAAACAAACCTAAATAAATCCCAACAGTTCCTTTTCCCCTTTGTTCTGGGTTGACTTCCATCTCTCTGAATTTTCAATATTAAGTAGAACAATATCATCCACATACAGCTTCGTCATATCGTTTGTGACTAGATAGCAAATATCATTTATGTATAAAATAAACATAGAGGGTCCCCGGATTGAGCCCTGTGGTACTCTAGTAGTAATCAAAGGTTTCCTGGATACTCTACCATTGATTTTCACTTATCATCAAAGACAAAAAGTGTATACAAGTGCTTGCGACGTACTAGAATATAAAGTTATTCTTCTTACAAAGATAAAACCAAGGTCATAGACTGTCTACAATGTACCAATTTCGTACAGGCAAAAATGACGCTATCAAGCATCCAGCTCATGCTAGCTAGGTATTGGAGAGAGAATATCAAAGTAAAAATAAAGATAATGATGAGTAAGGCTATGGAAGATTTACAAAGTTACACATAATTATACTCGATCTTGAAATTCAGCCATATTTAAAAGTTGAGGGTGATGGTACGGGAATAGGTTGCTAACGTATGCCTTTTTATTATATCAGGTACGTACCGTATGGGTGTAGATCTATATGAAATTCACTTCTGTTCGATGATTATGTATAGCACATCAATTTACTATGCTACCCTACTCCATCGATTCATTATGCTATTACTCTGTTTGTATGCCCCAGAGTAACCCTATCCTTTCTGTTGCTAATTGCAGAGATACACAGGTAGGCTCCCGTCCCAGTCTCACAGAGAGATAGAGATACTACACAAACAAACATGAATATTTCATTCCAGATCGATTCTCATATTTCATCAGGCATTGATTGCGTGAATATTTCTGACAGGTTCTAGCAAACCTATTACACCCACACTGAAGCAAACGATTTTGAATTGCACTAAGTTGAAGTATACAAACATCCAGGAATGTTAAACTGGTCAACGCTTTTTAATTCCCTGCTGTAGAAGATCTCCAGTGCTGCTGTAACATTATGCATGTACTTGATCCATTGGGGGCTTTGATTATTTCCCAGTGCCTGGTACAGTAGGAGAATACTACGGAAGCCCAAAATGTTCACTTAGATTTGTTCATTCTTAGTAGGTTTAGTAGGTTCGTTCACTGAAACAGGAATCCTCTCAGTATACCCACACATGTATGATCTGTGTATAAATTGAAAGCGTTCATATTAGCTCGACTTTACGGGCAACGGCCATGAACGGCCTAGATATGTTTCGGTCCATCATATCAATCTCAAATTACCTTCTTGTAGTGAGGATGGTTCCCTTTACAAGCAGGGAACTGTCCTCATTGTTGACAGTAATTTGATATCCAAGGCCCAATGACCAGATGAATCTGAACATTTTAATAATAGCTGGGAGCTACTACCCAAATGTATTTCCATTTTCTCCAGTCTTTGATGATACTAATGTACTGGTTGTGAATAGAACGTTTAGTTGGCTGCTGGTTGAAAATAACTATTTCTCAAATAAAAGCTGCATACACCCATGATGAAGGAGATCAGTGGTGGTTCTTTTTGTGCTGGTGCCAATGTATTATGCATTGGCATGTCCCTGTCTGGTGAAATGTTCGGTCAAATGGCACGCGTTCGATCAGATTCGTTGACATAGAATCTCAAATCACTGATCGGATGGGCAACAAGATAAAAAACCAAGTGTTCCTATAGTAGATAATACCAGATCATGGGAGCAATACTGTTTGCACAGTCCTTGTTGAACAGATCATATTATAAAGGGTGGGTGTGTTGGACGTTCATTATCTAGACATGCACCTCCTGCAAGCATTGGCGAATTCCAATCCTGACCTTGAAGAATTCCTCTCTATACAAGAATTGTGTACGCTCTCATTAAACCATAATTGATCTCTTTACAAGTGATAGGAATTTCAGCATAGACCTCTGGGGTAAAGTTATTAGCTGCATGTATGTCAACATATAATCTTGTATATGTATAACTACTGGCCGGAAGATCAGTCATGTGACCATCACATGACCACCAGTCTGGCCAAACTCAAGCGCAATTCCCTGCACGTAGTGACTACACGATTGGGATTTTTTTCAGCAATATTGCCTATTTCAGCAATATTCCTGAAAACTTTCCCAATTGCATAGGCTTTAGTACAGTGAAATGGGAATGATCTGAAGTATTTCACCCCACACTTTCCGTCGCATTGAAAGACTATGAGGAGGAGTCGTAGGCCAATAGAAGTACATTGTATTTTGCTTACCTACTTGAACTTACATGTCACGAAAAACAGGCTGTGGGTTGACAGGCCACCAATGTATTAGCTTCATAGTAGCCCTAGGCAGGTCCAATATGAAGAAGGGCAGAATAATGTTGTTTGACAACCATGCGATGTCCTTGTTTTAATTTGTTAATACGCCGACATGTGAGTGTGATTAGAAGCCAATCGAAAATGGGCACGGGCCATATCGTATGTATAGATATGTGGCGGATATGGAAACAGTAATGATGAAAGGCTCACTGTTAATAATATCCATCATGAATCTCTGACCTTTGGTAGCCTGAAGTTATAGTTAACTATGTTTACATAGACATTGACTTCCAGAAAAAAATGAATGTGCAAGGTCTGTTTCTGGCCACTGGGAAACTGATGAATAAGTAAAAGACCCGTTTATAGGAGCATTCTATAGTACAAGTTTGTCACTACAGCAAAATAATTTGCGGGGATCTTCGATAGTCTTTTTGGGTAGACGGTTTGCTTAAGGAATAAACTAGATGGTACTAAATTATGTGAGCGCTTGTTATTCATGTTACTTTGGTTATTTATCATTCCCTAGGGAAATACCATGCAGTACGTATCAAAGGACTTCCTTTTGGATTAACCATGCCCCCATCCTCTGCCTTCTAAACTTTGAATTGTAAATTACAAATGTTTATATCAGTGCTGCAGGTAAAATAGGATGTAATGTGATGAAGAAAATCGATGAAATTCGGCACTGGTGTGGGTGTTATTTTATTCATGTGTGATCTGTGTATGTGATAAGCGACTTGATTGACATTGTGGGCCCTCCCTGGCATTCATATTGCATGATGGAGAACCCTCTGATAATATGTACACACATGCCTTTGGGGGAGACATCACAATAATTCCTTACCTGAGTATGATGTATTGGCACTGTCGTACACGATTACATACATTAATAGACGTTGTTATTCTCACTTTCGCTGAGATGGGATGTGGTTTCAATTAAATAAACCATCAAGACTGGTACAAACATCAAACTACGTGTTTTATCCGTTACTACTGATAACTAAAACTAAACCTTTGAACATCCCATCTGACATTGAAGATTCAAATAGTCACCGATAACGGTGCCCAAACTAGGATTTCCCTCCATCTACACCGAAGACAAACATAACAATATTTCAGTTTGTTTTTAAAGGATCAATGAACATTCCATACCACGATACGTTTATTAATTTCGGGAATTACATTCATGTGTTTAGAAAGGAACATAAGGGAAAATGAAAGTGAAAACAAATTGCTGTACATAGCCATATGATGGGTGTATCAACTTTTGATGTAATGTATTTGATATCATCATTTATTATGATTCCCTTACAGGTGAGTGTAAGTTCATCTTTCCATCGCTACCCCTTAGCAAACGGCAAGTAAGTGTTCTTCAATAACCCTTTCTTTCGGGGATCTTATCATTTAGTAGTTTAATCATTTTAATTAACATTTAATATACCATCCGAGCCGTATATTGATTCAATATATCACTATTTAGTTATAGAAGCTATTCCAAAAGAATTCCTGTCAGTTCCCTTCCGATCTTTAATAATATTTGGTCGCTGACTGGAATTTCATGGTGGTTGGGAAGGCTTGGTTTCTCGTCAGTGCCCGTGAATGGAAAATAAATGCAAATTTATAGATCTGCAAGGTAAGGATAACACAGTCAGCAACTCGTCTTGAGGGGAGGGGTCTGTCTTCCAACCCATGATCTTCGTAATACCTTAGTCATATGCTGTTGATGTGAGAAAGGATAATGTTGATATTTATTATCTTTTCGATAACAAAATGACAGAGACAAAGAGAAGTACCACAGTCCTCTTTGGACATCGGCGGTGTAGGTGAAGTAATGTAATCCAGACAATGTATGTAGGAGGCGTCACCATTTGGTTGTTACACATTGAACGATTTCTCTTGACAAGGAGACAAGTTGTCTTTTGATATTAACTTGTAATTTGCTAGGGTAGGCCCGGAAAGATTCCCCTTGCAGTATAATGGACTGTCTTAGTATATTTACGATTTGATTATCTACAATCAAGGATTATGACCACACAAGGTTATGAATAGAACACTAAACTATAATTGCTGATCAATGACCACTTGTTCTATACATGTATGTGATGAGTGTTGTCTCTTGGAATTCCCCAAGAGCAAACCATCATTCAAATAGACAGCTTAAATCGCATGCAAGGGTCTCCATGGACACGTGCTCACCCTGGATCCCAGGAGGGAGAAAGGATTTGGGTACATTTGTGTTTTGAACAGCGTGGTCTTATATTCTTCAAGAAACAACCATTTTCTCAATACTGGGAAGACAGCCCATGAATTACACAAATAAAGAATGTCATGAGGGGTATACCATAATATTGTCTATGGTGCATTGGCAGTATGGCTTTTTACCTAAAGCTGCTGTCCCGACATAATGATCGCCAGCATTTTATGGTGATTCTGAACGACCGAAGAAACCAGTAAATGCCACTTCTTTTCTTGGAGAAAGGAAACAGGAAAAGATGTTCTTGCGGTGGAGCATGTAGCATTGACAACGCAAACGTCTTGTGATGTAATCATTACACAACAAAATATCGAAGCTATAGGGGATTTGTAATCGAGATTAACCAACAAATCCCAGACTAAAACGTCGTGGGAAGGATTGAAATAAATAAATATTGCCGGAAAGTGGTTAGAGAAACTGAAAATCAACTTCTTCAACCCCAGACTTCCCAGGGGGAATTTTGTGGTAAATCTTTTATTGTTACACTGCATAATATTAATTTTTAAAAAAACCCTCCAACTTTATAACACCTTCTAACATAACATAACATAACATAATATATATATATATATATATATATATATATAGAGAGAGAGAGAGAGAGAGAGAGAGAGAGAATGGGACGAGCCGGCAATAGTCGAAAATTTATTGGACGAGATTTGTCCTCATAAGCACGATGCCGTAGGCAGTGTGCTTAAGCGGTGAATACACAGTCACGATTTGGGAATCAGACACGATTTCAGGATCTACGATTAATCGTGGGTGCTTATTTGCACGATATGGAGAAAAAAGTGAAATCGTGGGTAAAAAGTGAAATCGTGGGTGGGTTGGCAGTCAAGATTTGATCTGAGTTTCTGAAATATAGAGTTGAGAAAATTGTTTTAAAAAACGACCCTAGAAGCAAACAAGAAAGTAAAAAACTGTAAAAATAAATAAAATATAATGTTACTCATTTTCCTGTGACACATCACCTATTTTCTGGTGGGTTTTTTTCTCTTTTTAATTATTGAATAAAATAAAATAAAATATGAGAAGAATGAGACCTAATGTCGACATGTGTAGAAGGGAAATTCTGCATTATAAAAGTGAAAAAATTGTGTTGATACTCCAAAAATTAGTGAAGTTATAGCATTTCAAAAAAAAATAATAAATAATTCATTTCTTTTATATTGCTAGATCGCAGATAGACCCACGATTTTCGAATAAATTCGAAAATCGTAGAAGCACCTACGCGTCCTATATGAATATTTTTATAGCACCCCACTTATAGCACCTGTCATATAGAATGCGCATATAATAAATATATATATACCACCTTGAAGCACTTTCAATAGAGATTCAGATTTTGAAATAGTCGTGTAGGGATAATATACTATAGTGGGTATTAACCCAAAATTGCCATAACTATGTCAAATTCGGTCAAAGTTACCATAATGGGCAAAAATGGGTAAGATTTGCCCATATGGGTCTGGCAATAATTGTTACCAGTGGAGTTGAAGTCAACTAGTAAACTAAAAATAGAAATTATTTAGCAAAGAAACAGAAGTTCCCTGGTACCTTCCTAAATAACACTAGCTTTTTGAATAGTTGATATATCCCAAGCAAATTCAAATAAGGACTTATATTGTTTACTATATTCCCTGATAACTTAGCAAATTGCCTTTTCTGAATAAACAGAAGGATAGAAGCGTATGGCAGAAGGACATTCACAATATATAATATAGTCTGCGATTTTTTAGACTCTTTCCTTATGAATGGTCAACCAAGATAAACATGGGCCTTTACTCTGACAAAACACCCACTGGCGATGTTATATTTTATGGCCAGCAAACCACATATTCTATTTGTCTTGTTCAATTCCTATATGGCCGGAGGCTGTCAAGGAAGTCCACACTATATTTTCCTATCGTATACACTATTCCCACAATATTTATGATTCTCTCCCAATCAATTTTCCCGAACTGGGCTAGGTTAATAGTTTTTCGTATCTCACCTGTCAGAGAGTAACTCGTATTTATCATTTATAATTAGACCGTCATGAAATGTTATAATTGAATGGTATAATTTAAGTTAGTCAAGTCGCATCAAAATGCTGATACACTGATGCTTTTTATAATTCCTTGAGACGATACTGATGAACAAAAAATTTAATACCTAAACTTATTTGTCCCACTTATAATACTTTGATTTAATTCTCCGTATATAGGACTAAACAAGAGTTTATAGATTGTGACATGTCTGCTCCATTGACCCAATTTATCAAGGTGAAATATTCACATTTGAAATAGGACTATTTGGAATGGGTTTGGACACTCCCCTTCAATCTTATACACATCAACCCAACACTCTCGTAGCCCCTATCTCTTATAATACATGTTTGCTGATCTCAGATTGTCCACTGCCAACAATGTTGAATCCCAAGCCATGGTTGGGTATGGAGGGTAGGTGAGATGTGCCAAGCGGAGGATGCGTTTGCTACGTCTGCTCAACTTTTTGCCACGCTACCCTTCTGTACACAGCATTTACCTCATAGGTCAATAGTGGCTCGTGACGTTACCAAGTCCATGTAGGGACACCGTGAGAACGCAAGTAAAAACCATCATCCTTACCCAGACATTGGACATGGGCAATTCGAACTGGATGTTCCTCTTTCTGGGTCCTTCATGATGCTTCCTTTCAATGTAAAGCAGCTTTCCTGGTCATTCTCTGGTTTCTACATGCAGTCATCTCTGCCTCTACATCCCTCGGGTCAGGCAGATATGTAATACTGAATACACACAAGCATAATATGAACATGGCGTGACAGAAGGGCCAATTCATTGCGTTGTTTACATTTGTGCAGCTATCGTTGAGTGGAAGGCTTAGATAGGTTTGAGATAGAAGTGTTGATGTTAATTAGTTCTCTTTGTCAATGTATATCCTTGGGGTTAGTGATATGCTATGCCGACCAGGAGAGAAAATACAATAGTTGAATGATATTGACCTAACCTTCCTCTTGCAAGCGGAATGCCCCTTTAATGTAGCGTTCTATCAGTTAAAGGTGTGCCTACTCCTTTTGATCTTAAGAAGGTCTTTCATACACTGCACTGGTCTGACTGTCATTCTTTTCTCCGCCGACTGCCACCGTCGAAATTATCGGCTCAGTAGACATGGAGCCTTATACAGATCGCAGAAGAAAAGCTCTAAATTGAGAATACATGTCCTTCTAAATTAGGCAGCTGAATATCTCTTCCATCTGTACAACTCGATCCATTGACACAGATTCGTTATTATGATGGAGAAGTACATGTTTTGCAAAGCTGTTGCTCATGGCTGATTGATAGTCTGGAGTCACAGTGACTGAATTATTTAAATTTGTGTTAGAAATAGTATTTTGGTCAAGGTCTGGGGTTTTCTTTAGGCCCACCTCCTTTGTTTAAGGGGCGATGCTAGTGAATAATTGTATGCAGACATGATGGAACAGGAGTCAACATGTAGAACCCTTATTTCCATTAATGCCTTCCTGTATCTACTTGATGAATCCGAAATATCCATCAAATTTGAATATCAGTTTTGTTGTCTGTCTCGAACTAATCAAAATGCATCTTGGAAAATTATCAAATTAGTTGCTTGAAATCATGACATAATATCCAAATATATTATTTTGTGGCAAAAGCCTCAGTGGCCTTCTAAACTATAATTGACCGTCTGCTAAGGTCACCCCATTACATGTGGAGCACATTAAATCTGGTCAGATTTACTCAGTACAATGATGGGCTCACGTATCATTGACTCGAGAGGGTGGAAGGTCATGTTCAAACCAGGTTATGCATCCCCATCTCTTTTTCTACCTGATCACATCAATAACCTTAGCCGTGCTTACTCCTGACCAGCCTGCCTCATTGGGGTGCCCCAGCCCAACCTCATCAGTAGGACTAGGGCTCGGTCAATGTCAGGATCAAGCCAATGAAAAATGCCCCAACTGGCAAACTGTTGCCACTTTGAGGCAGTTGTGGAAGCAGATCGTAGACGAGGCCTTTTTCGGGCACACCTGCCCTACGACACCACACACTCACTCATTTCCATTCCTTAACTCTCCAATTATCGCTCATGTAATAGATTCGCAGCAAATCATGATGGCGCTGAAGGTCCACAGCAAATCAAGGTGGTAGCCAGTGCTGGTCAGGAGATCATCGAGTCTCAGGTTGGTGCGTTCATCCATCAAACCATCGATTATCAAATGTTCGGAGCACAAGTCCATGGATTATTCATATATGATGGGAGCATTTATTTCATCAAGTATTCTAGGTATGACAAATCGCATGCAGGATTATGACATGAGATCACTGGGAATCCAGGTCAGCATATTAAGCAAAAGTCCCTATATATTGATGTGTGAATTTCACTGAGGAAAGGTCATTTCCACAACTCGATGATGAATTATGCATGGGTCAGCAATTCCCAGGATTTTCATGGTTTAAACATGTGCTTGGCCGGTAAATGTTTATTCCCTGACTGCTGCATATTGCTATAGAAATATTTGCATGTCCTAGTAATGCGAATAGCGTTATTGTCATTCAGTATTCCCTCTACTTTATTCAGTTCGGAGCGTGGGCTTAATGCGAGCTAAATGTCTCCATTTTCTTAAAATACACAGCGAAAAAAAGATTGTTCAAATTGATTATGACGAAATTCATACCCCTGCTTTCATAGGAATTCCCATCTCAAGGTTTGGAGACCGATCTATCAAAAGTGCAGAAGCATCAGTTGGCGTAAAACCGTTGTATCTTGAATAACAAAATAGCTTGTTTTGTAGAGCATCGTCCCATCTGTTCTCGATGAGATCAATTGCGTGAAACGTTACGTTTAGTTTAGTTTATTGCAACGAGAACTATGTACATGACATAACGTTATCATCAACATTAGCTATAAAGCAACAAAAGGCAATTTTCATAAGACTAGACATCTCTTGATGCCATCGATTTGCGTTATACATAATAGGACGAACGTTTTATCTTCTTGCAACGTGACTCAATCATCTTCAAATTCATGGGGATTTGCTTAAGCACAAGGTCGTGACTATGAATGTTAATTTGATCAGTACATGTAGTTAAGCTATGCCATTTTGAGTCGGAAGACTTTCCTTCACTTCACTTCGCTTCAGAACAGTCTTCTTTCAACTATAAAAAATATACTGGATGGCAAAGCATACATAAAACATATTCTGTCAACTCAATGAAAGAGGATGTCCCGCTAACCCACACAAGGGTCTAAAGCAACACCTCACGAGAACAAGCTCTTATCTTTATGCATACAAGAAATATCCCACCAGAGAAATGCTCATGATAATATATGCCTTCACTCGCGTATGTTATATAGATATGTTCTGTTGGTTTTATCTAGATGGCCATACCGGTATCTGAGACTATTTATCTCTATATACCTGGGGGACTAAGGCATTTTGGTTGTTAGATCGTGGGAGCAGGGGGACGACCCGGCGGTATTTGTTATTTTTCCCTATCTTCAGGGGATTTTATGACATGGTTGGTATGTCTAGAGGGATGGTGTCTTTGTTTTGTGAAGTATACCTTTGTTTCCCATTTGTAACATAACAGAAATATGTCATTTTGACAGATAGGTCTTATATAAAATCCTACCGGCCTTGTATGCAATACATCATAGAACGCAATCCAGCGATTCTGAAAAATGAGATGTATGCTTAATATATGTACTGTGTCTGATGCAAAACACACATTATATAATATATATATCAATTTATTTGACGCGCTTCTCCTAGTCACCAAACTAGTTCACCTTTTCTTGATTCATCTAATAATTATCTAAGTATCCACCGCTTTATCCACCACAATTAATCTTCTCAAGCGTTGCACTTTATAGATCAAGTGTCTGACTTGACCCAAAGATGATGACTTGTTTCACAATGTGAAGAGTTATATTCCTTCGGAAAGCTTAGCGTCAGTCCTTAAGATGACAATCTTAATATTTAATCATATTTTGCAAACTTTCTATTGGCATGGCCATCTCTGAAGCACCAGCCTCACATGTATCCCAAGGCGTTTGCCATGCTTGTTGGGTGTAGCTATGGGGTCGAACATTCTCATGCCGACTGACTTATGTGTGTAGTGGCAGACCTCCGCTGAATAAGAATATGTACACACGTTATAAACGTGCGCCTCTTCCCCTCCACTCCTACATCTCTCCTGTATAATTGCTTGCTTATATCGCAAGCTTTACCCTAGGCGAATAGAACCCAGATGATAAAAGCAAGAACGTTAGTCCTCTTCCTACAGGTCAACGACAGGTATTTGTTTGAATAATGCCTTTATCTTCAAGGCATTCATGCAACTAATTTTGATGATGACTATTTTGTATAAATGACTGATGGTGACTATTTTGTATAAATTATAAAACCACATTATATTATTGTCAGAACCATCGAACCAAAAGAAAGACAACCAAGAATTGTATTGTATTGACGTCCATATTGTATATTGTTTATTGTGAATTTAAAAACTTAACTTGTAAAGGTTGTGGAGACTCGACCTGAGTCAATGACCAAGGCGAGATTGTTCTTCTACACATTCATATTGTACACGACTCGGAAGAGGCAGAAATCCGCCCATTAACTGGAGTAACCCTCTTCCTCAGCATTTAACAAAATGAATAAAGTTTTTCAATTCAATTCAATTCAACATTTCTACATGAATTGATTCTTTATCAAAAGGAAATAAGTATCGAATAACGCTTAAATATGTTCCTTTTATTTATCCGTATTACAAATTAGATTAGATTACAAATTAAGACACCGTAAAATGAGATGATAAGCTCTGCGTCCAGTTATTCCATTGTGGATGGTATATATATTGACAGTTCTGCAATGCACAATCGCCACAGGGTCAAGGCCTGTTTTCATGCATAACCATTCCTCAATTTGTGCAGAATGAGTATTACCCGGTATTAGGACGTTCTTATATATCACACTCGTGTTCCAAGGATATGTTGTTTTTTCCTTATTGTCTTTTATACTACAACTAGCAAAGTACCCGTCCCAGGACGGTCCCCCTCTCCCCACACTTCCCCCTCTCCCTCTTTCCCCTCCGCCTCTTCTCTGTCTCTCATACCTGTTTTTCTCTTCCTCATGCTCCCCCTCCTTGCTTTCTCTCCCTCCCCTCTCTCCCTTCCCCTATATCCTCTCCCTCCCCTCTTTTCCTTCCCCCTTTTCTTTCCCTCCCCTTCCCCTCTCCTATTTCCCCACCCTCTCTCTTTTCTTCACTCTCCCCTGCTACACCTTCTCACTCCCCTCCCCCCCCCCCCCCCCTCCAATACTCCCACCCTCTCCCACTCCTCTGCATGTAGTCGGGTCCCCCTGGAAGGGAGGTAGTTGCTTATGGGAAATGACGTAGTATCTCACAGGGGCTTTCACAGGCTATAAGTAGAGTGTGTAGATCCCAATTTAAAAAAGGCTTCAGAATCACATTTCCACCCCAGATACCTTCACAAACCACATACGACGTCCTCCAGAGAGGGTGGACAGAACTCTACAGATGAATAAAACGGTTTGTAAAACAACAAATTCCGAGAACCTGTGACACAAAGAAACCCCTCTTTTCTACCTCTTTTCGTAGAAATCGCTCTTCCCGTATATTATATGGATAAATGAAATAATATGTTTTCAGACTGACCTAATATCCTAATGCAGATAAAACTAGATAAATATACAATGTATAATCAGTAAATAGGAACTCAAAACACGGCCTTACTGGTGTGTCTCATATAAATGAGAGTATTTAGGATAAGTTTATAAGACATAATGAAAATTCACAATGATATCCTTAAAGGTGACAAACAGGTCTTCTCATATCGCTAGTAAGCTTGACATAAAACTCCTAACACCACACCACTAATGCAGTGCTTCCCTACGGGATGAAGTCCTAGTGAAATTTAGCCAGCATTTGACGTTTCCTTCCTTGCCCTGAGTTTGATCGAGTAAATAGCTTTTCCCAAGAACCAACAACCCACACTAAAAGAACAATTAAGTGAACATTGAAAGTTTAGGGTCCTTTAATAAGCAGATACCCTGCGCTACATGCTCCCTGGTCGTCATAAATATTGAAACTTTCCAAACCAATGATGGAAACTATATTGGTAAAACAATACCAAAGTAATAACTAGGTAATCGTATGCATTAATGTTACTTTTTAAACATTTTACCAGAGCAATTTGCATTGCGTGTTTTATAAAAACATCTATTATAGCATGCAAATAGCAATGCCCCCAATTAGAAGGAACTCTGAGAAGAACACCTTTTTAGTAAAGACAGTTCCAGCATGCGTTAAAAAAGAGTCTTAGGTGTTTTAAATGAAATTAAGGCGACTTACAAGAGAGGTATAATATTCCAAAGAAAGATTTCTACCATTTCTCTCTGTAAAATTGAAAACTCATTTTTTTTCTCTATAAGTGTAAGTATAAGTGTACTACGCACATAGATCTGGTCAGGGATAAATATGTCATTCCATGACTGCTCTCAGTGTTATAGAACAGAGGAATAGATTAAATCATTAGATAACACGTCATTTATTGATTAGATTTTCGCCTTGGTAACACGCATACACTGACTTCTTCATGGGCTCAACATCTCTGGCTCAAGTCGTAGAAATAGATGATTGATTATCGTCAATATTCTTAGATCACTTGTATTTCTCAATGACGATTTGCAGTAGGTTTAATGGTTCCCCACCTCCACAGTATCAATGTTAATATTAAATGTTAATTAAGAGAGAAATAGGGTGCCATTGTGTATCATGTATAAGTATTATGTCTGTTTTCTCATCAACAATGTTTTATCAAAAAAAGTATTCATGAATAGTACGAATAGAACCAGATAAATTGGTCATGGCTATATAAGTGCATGCTGGTGGCTGTGAATATAAGGGGATTAACAGGTCATATCAAGCTACCATATATTTGTATTTAAATGATTTTATTCAGGCAAAACATTATGCGATAAACATTATTCTCAGTTGAAGTCCGAAGTTGATATACTCAACCATGATTGGTTGAATGGTTTCCTTCTTTGAACGACCAGAACCCTCCCATCTTAGCGACTAAGTCAAATAGATTTGTGTTCGGGTACGTACATTGCACATACAGCTGTGCCGTGTATGGCTTAATGGGGGCAATGGCATAATGCCATTAATTAAGAAGATTCGTTGACAGATGGAGTGAAACTTACTGACAGATCTACAAAAACGAACTGTTCTCGGGCTAATTGTGTTTTTTCACTTGACAATTCCAAGCACAATCCATTCTGTAAATAGAACAGTTACTATGGACCTATTCGAGCAAGCCGGAGCCTCTTCAGAGTACGCTTTCCTTTACTATTTTCCTCACAAGGATTTAATTTTGCTGGCAAGTGTGCTGTCGCAGCGACGTATTGTGAATTTTTGTCGCTTTTCGGTAGGTTCTCGATGTATGAATGGAGATTTTAGTCGGGACCTGCCTCACACAATAGTACTGTGGGGAAGCTTGTGTGAGCAAATCAATAGCTTTCAAGAGCTGAACAGGGAGTTGGGGGAAATATAAATAGAACCCTTGGACAGTGGTTGGCCTAATTTATACATATCCTATACTAGGAGTCTGTCAGAAATTCAATGCCCAGGTATACATGGACTGCCTTCGGTTTCTAGCAACCTCTACAGCTAGCTATCGGAACAAATTCATTGAGTGTCTTTCCCTGTTCTGAATGCTGAACTCTAGACAAAAAAACAACACAAAATTTCCACTTGGAAACTTTAACAGCAATATAATACATTGAGAGAATGTCCGCAACACTGGTCAAATTCAAAGTCCTTAAAACATTCTAAAACATTCTAAAACACCAAGTCTCAAGTTGTAGAATAATTATAGTAATTGGCTCAGATGGAATTGTACAATAAATAAGCAACGTGTTCTTCCTATTACACGCACTGATCTTATGCAATTACTGGATGTTCACTTTAATTCGATTAATGTTGCATAAAAATGGGCACTTCAAATTGTTAGACAGCTTGCTGAAGTTATCTGAGGATAACCAATTGCTAGAGAAATTTAGCGGGACTAAACATTTAGGTCGAAGTATGCAAATCTATATTTTACACTTTTGAGTTCCCTGTTTTACCTTAATACTTGAGGAAATATGCAAAATATCGTACTGCAATTAATTTCTTATATAGGTTATGAAAACCTTTAATTCCTGTGCGATAGCATTAGGGTTTACATGAACTGATTCAGATATAAAAAGGAGTTGTTCTATGTAATCAGTCTCCTCTGTCTCATCCAGCACCAATATCAACTTCATGCAGTGAGTAGGACCTGTCTCAATTAGCATCAATATTAACCCAGCTTCATGCAGTGGGTGGGATATGTATTAATTTGCATCAATATTAACCCAACTTCATCTAGTGGGTGAGGCTCAATGGGCACCACTATTAGCTGAACTTCATGCAGTGATTGAGTGTGACATGTGTGTCAATGGGCACCACTATTAGGCCAACTTCATGCAGTGATTGAGTGACATGTGTCACAATGGGCACCACTGCCCAACTTCATGCAGTGATTGAGTGACATGTGTGTCAATGGGCACCACTATTAGCCCAACTTCATGCAGTGATTGAGTGACACTGTCTCAAGGGGCACCAATATTAGCCTAAGTTCATGCAGTGAGTGGCATGTGTTTCCATTCGCACCAATGGTAACCTGGTAACAATTAGCATCAACATAATATCACCATTACACTGTTCTTCCTAGATTGAGTGACTTAACTCCCTTGGTGATTTGCTCCAGTAGGGGGAAACTGTTTGTCGAAGAAACTGTTCCTAAATTTGTCTTTCTACTAGGTACTAGGGTTCTCAGTATTTTTCCCGTGGAGTGTCTAGTCCTGGGACAGTCTATTTTTTAGAGGTTGACCTTATTTTAAAATTGTATAAAGCCAGTGATACCAGATCTACTAAAGGGCACTGCAGGCTAGCCAAAGGCAGCTCTCTATCAGAGGGACGCTTCTTACCTGCTTTACTCCCTGGGACACAGTACAGTGGGTCCCTGAACAAGGTAGTGTATAAGGCACACTAAGTCTACTGTTAACGTAGATGGATGTATTCCGTTGAGGCGAGGCACACACTGAGCCGATTTCTGACCGATTCTCAACCAAATTTGAAATCCGTTGGTCAGTGCCTACAATAAACATGAGGTTTGTTTGGGTTTTAAACATAATATTGTCTTTGATGTTTTACTTATAATTTCTTCTCCTACATCAAAATAGCAGGTCAGAAAAGTATTGTTGGAGATAACGGATAGAAATATAGCGAGGCAATATTAATATATAATCTAGTTGGGCTTTGTCCTGGGGTTTTATAAATGTTCGGCAGGGTTTATTCTGGTGGGGTTCTGTCTGGACACCTGAGAGTAAACCGTTGATATCATTTCAGTGAGTAGGAAATTGAAACTAAGACACAGAAAAGGCAATTGCTTGCATCAAGTCAAAGGCCAAGTCTCCGACAAATAGGAATGTCCTTAGGTTCGATATTGAATAGCATGGTATCAAGCTTGACTTTAAGATCACGATCTCTTCATGACTCTTGTACTAGCTGAGATTTCAGGTGAGAAAGAGACGTAAGTTAACAGGAAATAATACATAATTGATTAAGTTCCTCGCAATGTAATTCATTATCTCTGTAACACATCTAGGACCTAATTAATTTGAAACAAGCATTTATTCTATTTAATTTATTTGAGTGACTTTTCTCTCATCTGGCTATTCCTCTTTCCCGCCAAGGACTGAATCAAATTACATCAGGAGAAAGACGAATAGGTGGGACGCAGCTTCACAATGAAATGTAGGGAACGTCCTTGTTTTGTTATTCAGTACGAATCCATGGAATCGGGAGGAATTGATTAAAGCCTTACGACACATATTTCCTCAGTTATAAAGATTGTGCTTATTTATACCATTATCATGCATGCTTATATTTTTGTTCAATACAATGAAGTTAAATGCACACGATCATTTTGAAATTTCCCTCTTTATCTGTATAATTCTTAAAAATTATATTGACACTCTGAGGAAGACCATATAGCAAGTGCACCGACAGAAAGCTTACTTTAGAAAAGTAGGCTTGGATTCAGGATTTACGAGCATTGCAGAAGGAAGGAGGGGAGTCTGCCTGCTTTGACTGCTGATGGGAAAAAGGTTAGGTAATCGATGAAATCTCCTGATCGGTGATGTGTGTACACAGTGCTTATGCCAATGCGAGGAGGTGGGCCTCAAGCTATTGCCTACTATCCTCAGTCCAATGCCACCTTATCACTCCAATAACAGTATAACCATGAATTGTTCTGGGCTAAAGACTGTATGGCGGGACAAATATTGAGCATCCTGGGTACACCTATCTACGGTAAAATGCACTCAGGAAGCTGGTTGTTCCGTTCAACAGGGGAATAACTGTAACGTCGGGGATCATCTGCAACATGATACCACTGTTTAGATGGAATAACAACTGCAAGGACATTGACATGAGTGCCTAAGTAGAGATCTATAGAGATTTAAATACTATTTTGTAGATAAGTCTCGCCACCTTTCATTTCCTCTCATTACTGTATCGCTATCCAATAATTCTATTATTATGTATAGAAAGGGCTACAACTGGCGTCCACCGAAACTGTCTCAATAAAAAGACATCGTTTATCATTTAAGAGCAAAATCTTTAGCGATATCTCTGGATCTGGATATTATATTAAATGTTTATCGTGTTTATTTATCATCGAATGCATCCCATGCTGGCACGTTTTATGTTTGTTATGTCCATCTATCCAATTTCAATACTTACCTTGGCACCTGTTACATGGGGTTAAATCAAACATGCCATTTCTAAACAAGAGGAGTATTGACAATGGCCTTCAGCAATTGGCAGACCCCCTAAAGGTTTAAGATCCGGAATCATTCAACCATTAACCAGACTTCAGATGCATGCATGTTGTGTCAATACATCTAGTAAATAATCAAAGACTCGTTTGCTGTGCGTTTCTGATGATCGTGGCTATATATAATATACCGCTTTCTGAAATGGGCATATCAATAGATCGACTTCTTAAGGATCAACAAGGAGATGGTGGTCAAGGACAAACGTGGGAAAATGCTTTTATTAAGTTCGGCTTAGAAGTTTACATTTGAAGTTGAACACGTCATTTACATTTGAAGTTGAACGTCAAAGTTTATTTAGCACTTCAACAGTGTGTAGCCACAGGGAAGAGGGGGGTCTCATGTACATTTCAGAGCGGAATTTCTGTACAAATAATGCCTTTAACTTGTCCGTCCAAAGGTATATCCGTTGGGATACACATCGAAGTTATGAATGAATAAGTAACGACGAAATATTGGTTTCAACCCAAATATCTCCCCACGGAACTCATTATGTAGAAAAGCATGCAACACATTGGTATGCGGGAAGCAATTGTTATGTTGGACCTTGCGTTTGTTTTGTTAATACTTTACACACTTCTACTCAAAGCGAATTTGTAAGATTTAGGTAAGTAATAGTAAAGAAATTATACAAATAACTTTAATTTGTGAGTTGCATTCCAGAGGTATTGAGAAGTAGCGATATTATTATGGGGAGGTTGTGATTAAGCCATTGTACAATTATAACTATCATGTGGTTCTCTTCTCTATTCCTAGTGGCGTGAGCTTCACAATAGTTTTAGGTGATGGCGAGAGATTGGTTTAAGGTATCATCTAGGTACCTGTGCATTGATATCCATCGCTTTACAATGAAGGAAACTTCCCAGTTTAATCATACTTTTCATACTGGCTGCAAAGTTTCTGTACTTCGTTTAACAATTCTCCCCATAATTATTTCGATAGCGGTGTTACATCATGTTACGTAATGATGACGTAACAATGGGTAACCACTTTATGATCATAATTATCATTAATTATTACTTATTAGAATTACGATGGTAAGCTAGAACTATGACTAATTTCCATAAAGCACCAGTACCCAGGAATTTATTGCAATATATACGGTAGCATGTAAGAACTCAGGTAGCACCTTTACCTACTTCAATATTCCTCCAATCAACAATAGCCACATGGACCAAGCACCTACCTATATTTTAGACTACAATAAATATACATTCTAGATCTTCGGATCATACCCTTTACACCTTCTCATTTATTCTCTTTGTAGTATACAATAGATCTAAGTCTAATAGATACCCAATCTTCATGTAACACTGGTGGAGTAGAACCCGGCTCATCCTAGAGTATCTAGGAGCTAGTCCCCAATATCTTTAAGAAACGGATTTAATCAAGAAAAATGGCAGGAAAAGAAAAGGAGAAGAATAGAGCATTGTTCGATAGATTGTTGGATTCAGTAGAACGACTGGCCAGAATCCCTCAGAGAACAACCAGGAGAGAAAGGAAAGCGATTAATGAAGTCACAAGAATAAAGCACCAGTACCCAGGAATTTATTGCAATATATACGTTAGCATGTAAGAACTCAGGTAGCACCTTTACCTACTTCAATATTCCTCCAATCAACAATAGCCACATGGACCAAGCACCTACGTACCTACCTGTATTTTAGACTACAATAAATATACATTCTAGATCTTCGGATCATACCCTTTACACCTTCTCATTTATTCTCTTTGTAGTATACAATAGATCTAAGTCTAATAGATACCCAATCTTCATGTAACAGCTGCATAGAATATTTTGTGTTTGAGCTTTTATTCGGGAACAAAATCACACTACCATAATATCTTTTCTCAATTGTAGCTGGTATGGTTTAGAAGAAAAGTGTATAGGTACCCTAATTCTATTGTTTCATTTGCAGAAATTAAAACTATATAACATTATATGAATAAAACCTTTGAAGTATGAACGTTAGTGAGCAGTTCTCTGTTACCTCAAGATACTCTTCACTTTGGCTGTTCTAGTTCAAGCGTATTTGCGCTTATAGTTGTAATAGTTTCCACAAATACTATTGGCAGCACTCTTTCTGTACTCATCTCCTTCTCCTCCTACACATTGTCTTGATCCATCCATCCTGTTTCCTCCCAACCCACCCAACCCTTCCTTTCGGGGCCCTGTTCCCTTTCGAGAGTTTGTGCCTGGAAACATTCCAAAAAACTTGTGCCAGTAGCTGGAACTTCCCCCAACGAGCATGCGTGAAACATGAAAAAATACTGGTTCAATAGATGGTAGTTATAACCCGAAGTTCGGACTAGATCGATGGCAAATCAATATCTTCTGATATTGATTTTAGCCCTCGATAAGAATACAGGCTTGCCTCCCTTTCCTTCACAATGCAAACACTTTTTCTTTGCTATTTTGTGGGCCGCAACAATTTCCTAGTGGCGAAATTGAATGCTCCGATTACACCCGATTTAGAAAAGAACGGAGCTTCAAACGTGAAAATATTTGTGCATGCTCGATATGAATCTGTATTGAAACGATGAGAAGAAAGACCTACATTTTGTATTTGCTAGAGCGAATACCGGCAATTCAGTCTAACATTATTGGTAATGTATAAAAATTCAGATGGTGACGTATGGCTATAAATAGCACAAAGGGGAAGCAGTAACAGACAAGGGGAACCTATGGAGCTGATAATGAGTGTTAAAAACACACAGTGCTGCCGTGTAATATAGAGGCACTGAATTTAGACTCCATATTAAAGTAAGGAAAGTAAGTAAATCCTTTATTGTATTTTCAATGATACAAATTTTGGTGCAATCAGTTCATCGAGTGAAAACTTCCCAAATACAAGCATAAATTTATGTATATAGGATGTGCAGCAGCAGTAATATCTACCGAAAGACTGACGAAATCAAAATTAACAAAGGATTGGTCGTCAATGACGTTATAGGGAGGGTTGACCGATAGACAAGGGTTAGATAGGACCACTGGAAAGGGAAATACCCAGTTTATGGGGAATGATTTCAACTATATCAATACCTTTCCTGATTAAGTATAGACTGAAAAGGTTTCAAACTGGAACTGGTATCCTGCGGAAATGTCAACATCCCAACAAAAAAGCTACATATAAGTTAATATATATCAACATTTGCGTTCCATTCCCAACGTACTGGATGGCCTTTTCGTAACGACGGTTTGTAGGCAGGTTGATTTAAGACTGTTCAACTTTAAAAGGCTCACAGCAGTCGTAGTTTGGGCAATGTTTTACAGGATCTATGTAGCGGAGATTGGAACAGCTCACGTCCTGTAATAGAAACATGATTTGTTTCTGTTTACAACATTACACGTTATACTCTATCAATCTATACATGTTTTTAACGGTATCCAAGGTTCGATCACTCGCCCATTAGTCCCCAATTATGTCCCCATTATATCTGAGTTTTAAACGTTTTCTCCTTAAAGCAACCATGTCAGCGCGCATTAATCTTGACTTTAGATTCCGTGCGGGACCGCGTTACCGCCGTGTACATACGCCAGCCTATCATTCCTCACATCGTTTATGGCCCGAACTACATTAGCGCTCTATATTCGACTAGCGGCCATGACAGGTGCTATTCTCTTAGGATGGTAGGGACCATTGAAAGCAAAATTCTGTGAGCCTATTGTTCATATTGTTGTCTGTTTATCTTCTATTCTGGTACACATACCGTGCCACCTTTTCGGTGTGGAAAGTGGGGCAGTACTGCGCCCCACTCCAAGCCTAGAGCTCTGTACTGCAATTTGCAGAAATACGTTTATAAATATAATGTTATATATAAATTCAGGTCCTCAAATTACGACCTTTACATATCTAGCCCGAATATACTATCCTGCTATTCATGTGCAGTATAAATGCATATGTATGGAATCATGAATGGTGGAAAGTAGGAAACAAATCTTTTATTTAATGGTTTTAGATAAAAGTCTAGAATTCTACCCCGAACCCTTTTGCATTGCATCGTATTAAAAATGATAGGCAATCAAGTTACAATTGATTCATTTATATAGCGTGGTTTTATTTCTACAAGTCACCATGTTTGATGGGAAAAACATGTATAATTAGGGAAGGTACCCAGAATATTCACTTGTTCGTTCGTTTATCCTTTATGATTATTTGTAAAACCTTGTAGGACTGATCTATAGGGAATAGGACTTCAATTGCAGGGAATAGGAGTGAAGGTATCTTGCCATTGAACACTCGATACTCATAAATACATAGGCACGGTACCAGAACAAGGTCTTCCATCTTTCCACTAAATCGGATGCCCCCTCAATCACCCAATCAATCACCTGACACGTCTCTATTCTGATTGGACCTGGCAGATAAAATGTAATTCTTATCCTCTCCTAGATTAAATTCGTATTATTCCATAAGCAACGAAGCGACCCTAGGAAAATCCACCCAGCCTTCACACTAGCCCATCTGCACAAGATTTCCCTTTACCTATCAACTGGTCCTGTATCAGTTCAGTCTGGCCACCTCAGAGGGTGCCAGGCTTGTGGCGCGTGCGATTGGTGAAAGGCACGTGCGATTACATAGCTATAACATACCGACAGAGTCAGATAAAAGGTGCGGAAGGAATACTGTCATATCCGTGGCTTCTTTTACGCCAGACTGACTCCTCCATGAAGTGATATGCATTACATTAGACAATGAAGATTACACGGGTCACATAGGAGGGATGGCTGTGATTAAATCCGACTTCATGTGGGTGCTAGGAATGATTGGCGCGTGTCGGTGTGGTGGAAATAATTCAGACATGAGGTTCCCTGGCTGGGGGATAAGAATTTCTTACATTGAGCCCTAGCAAAAACTACAGCGAAGTCCCCAGCGATACAATAAATCTGTATAAAACGCAGATTTCCATCAATTCGTATATATTATAGATATGCGCATATTTAGTGAGACATGCTAATGAAGTGGCAAGAATCTTAGTAGCAATCCCTCCCGGTCAATTGCGTCAATGCAGAGAGATTACACTAAACGTGGATGTAGGCCTTAGTATGAGAAATATTTTTGTTAAGTGATTTTAGCACAGACCACGAAACAACTACTAAGATAAGCGACAATACACTGTCAACATCGTTCATTATGTTTAAGTACTTTTTAAGATAAACAAATCGTATCTCAGAAGGTGAAACATCAAGGTTATTTGGAATCAAACAGCATTCTGCATTGAATGATACATTTATAAGATGGTTCGACCTCGGAGGAAAAGAACTCCGTGGTTGGACACAGACTTCGACCAGTATGATCACTGTAATCTCACTTTTAGTCTGAGCTGTAATACATAGGTGGTGTAGGCTATAACATATGAGAAGGGAGATACCCCAATAGACATTATCTACCACCCACCTCAATATCACCAAGTTATCAGCGCCTCCAATAGGATCCTGATCACCCAGACACACCCTTCTCACTCACTAAACCCACCCACAAACACACCCGCTAACTCTGCCATTCTATGAGGGAATAAGTCACGCTCCGTGAGCAATTCTCCTCTCTCGCGATGGAACGAGATAGTTTGAGATAAGGCGAGATTACAGGCATGAACTCCTCTTGACCTTGTCAATCTTGAGAGCATTTCTAAGCAGCTCAACATACAGGGAGATCCACATAAAGCAGAGCAGCATATGGTTCGTTAATTGATGCACTCATTTAAGATTCCCCAAGTGCATACATGTAGAAAAAAAACTGTTATTGAAAGTATGTTTTCTTTGCACGACAAATCATATCATGCATTTTGATAACTGCATATCATTACGTTTAGTATAAAGGTCCAAATAAACGCTACCCGATTCCCGAACTGCACTTTCAAATGACGATTTATACATTTCACATAGGTTCTGTAGAAGTCCTTTTGTCAAAATCCGATAAAGCACAATCTCTGAAGGCATCTGAGATCATCTAGGATGCTTTAGAAATGCCATGCATAATAATATGCAGTGCAGATTTATAAGTGGTCGGATGAATTGAACCAGATAGGAATAAGGCCTGTTGCTCATATAAATAGTCCTATACCATGCATCAAAGAAATTATTAATGAATTCATTCTGCAATATTGAATTCGGCTCTTCTAGAATAATGAAATGATTGACAACTTCGGTTCAGAACTGTCATGAATGATCGAAGTCCAATCTGCTCCGATCGTAAATTAATAAATTGTCATATTTTTAGAGATGGATTATTCATTAGACTCTAATTAGGCATGAATAATCGAAATATTATCGTGGATATTAGAATTTAAGGGTAATTTTAATTGTTGTCTCAGGTAAAATATTAATTTATTCCGTTTTATGTCTGTTCTGTCTCTAGATCAGGTGATAGATGAAATGTTGCACTGTATTTCTTGCATACGAGTTGTCACATTTTCAGATCAGATTCAGAGAGCGTCTTTTAGCTTCTACCACTGTGTGTTCTGTTAAAGATACAATAGATAACCACACATCACATTTGCCTGTATATGTGTAATATATAGGAGCTTGTAGAATGAATGCCCTAGTTCCAGAGTTTATTGTCAGATGGTGCATCTCACGATGGCTCATGTAAGCCTTCCCCGAAGGCTTACATGAGTGTCAGTTGGCACTTTCTCCCTGCTGATGTCTGACATACAAACACTTAATGCACAACATGAAGCCACTTCCACACACTTGATACTGATTCCTTCTCTACTCTCACAAATCATGATGGCAATGACAAAGTATATATCGACTGATCAGATATACCGCTGCGAAATGTTTCAACCTTTTACAATGTTGCTTTCTACCAACTCATTGTATTTAAAACCTTGAAAGCTTTATACAGGTATGTATGTGTATTAGTAATGAATGCTAATTTTTCTACCAAATGTTATTAACGTATATTATAACGATTATAACCTTTTCAAGGAACCTTTACTCGCTCTTCAACTAGAAGTCAATATGTTCTCCCTTGTATGAGAAGAACACCTGCGCTTCTCATCCAGCATTTGAATAATGTATCTGGATTCCTTTTGTCTTATGAAAAGGCTATCAATCACACTTATTATTATTTATTATAAAGCTGTTGCTGAGTATACATCGAATCATAAAAAAAGAATCAGGATAAAACAGAATAAAAAAGAAAAGAACCCATAATCGGTGTCATAAACAAGAGTGATTTAACGAGATGCTATCTCGGAATCTTTGATTTCACCTTGAACATGAAAATACCTCAGTTAAAATATTAACCTAAGGATGCATTGCGTCATATTATTATCTATCATATGAAGCCTATATTAACTCACTCGTTCCTCGTGTGTTAATGGGTTTAATGGAATGTCGCCTTCACCAGTAATATTTTATTCAGTAACTAATGATTTCATAAATGTACGGCCATGTCTCTGTCAGGATACCTTAAACATCGATCTTAATAATTAATTGGGTATGACATGTTATATTATTCTAATTCGTGCATGAACACTAACATATATAATTTCATTCAAAACAACGTTCGTAATGTTCAACTATTGCGAGCAGTGCATTGGGTCCTAGGCTCATAGTCGAGCGACTCCCTCAAAACTGAGGGAAAGCCTCTCCAAACCACAAGAAGTCATTGAAATCTCATCCGGACGCCTGCTCCAAGGCGGGGAAAACCATTAGCGCAGTAGGATTCCAATCGTTGACATACCATTCCTATCCGATCTGAGAGGCTCTGAGCCTAGACTGCACTGATGACGTGATACCGAGATGGATGATTTGTAAGCCAATTCTAGGAGGGCTAAAGGAATCCCGTGTAAAATGTATTCTCACTAAATCCATGGCTCATAGGATGGATCTGCATAATTATCCTTCCAGGCTTGTTCTTTGAATATGCTCAGAATCCAGCGAAAGGAAACATAATTAGCCAATGCTAAATAATGCTAAATATGCTTATTAAGATTATATAATCCTCGCGGAGTTTACTCATGGAAGTCCATTATGAAAAATGGAAAACAATGGAAGCGTAGGTTTCTGCATTGATTGATTCTTATTTCATTCTGTTCATACTTTACATCACACTGATACAATTCTCAGTGTACACAGAATCAGAAAGTCATAAAAGGAGTTACAAAACGTCACATATAGAATCATTTAAAGTTTACAGTGACAGAAGCCGGCTGCTTTCATGTGACTTTCAAACAGTCATTTTAAGGTCATTCCCTTATATTCATTCGAGCAGTTCCTTAAGTGCGTCTGAATCGGGAGCCTTATAAGGTGTCTCCCCAAACATCCATGCCGCAATGAAAAGTCCTCTAAATACTTAGACTAACATCATTTTCTAACATTCTTCTATCTTGTTTTCCTATTGCATAGGATCACGTATGGGGAAAGGTAAGATGAAACAAGGGAAAACGAGGGGACGTCGTTTTGGGTGGTATCTATGCCCTACTAACCTTGACCTGTTCTGTCCCCTGCCTCCGATCCTAATTCCCTGTCACCCTCTTCTCTGAATATCACCCGCTTTTAGCGTTTCCAAATCTGATGAACAGAGGACCTTTAGAAGAGAAAATACCTTTTCCAAAAAGCAATGGGAGAAGATAGAAGGCGCCCTTTGATCCGGAAGTAGATGCTGGAGAGAGCCCTCTGGTGGTGGGTTTTATAGTGAAGTGTGTGTGGTCAGCTGCAGTATGCCCTCGGGGCTCCGAGCATGCGCGTTAGGGAGCTAGGATATTGCCAGTTAGGGAGCTGGATTCGTCTATATCATGGCCATATTACCTAGTTTGACCTTTTCTCTGCAAACGTTCCAAACTAAAAACAACTTTCTTCGGAGGACTCTTCACCTTATTCCGCACCAAAAATCATCATTCGGCGAAATGTGAAACGTCGGTTTTTATCCGACGCCGCATGTTGCAGAGTGCATAGGCTTGTGCTTCATTTTCAGGGGTTGTGATCTTTAAACCGACATTTCTCTTGGCTTAATTACCAAGCGGGCAAAAAGAAGGTGATTTAAAGAGAGAGGAGAAATGTGGCATTATGTTTCAGGGTTGTCATTTGGGCAGCAGGGTCCACCAAAGATGTCTATGCTATCGCCCCTTTTGCTGGGCCGTGTACAGCAATGACTACTAACAACCTATTGGGGACCTTAAGTTTTCATTCAAAGTTTAATTTTATGCCATAGTTCCTATGACATATTTACAATAGGAGTTATCCGAATTAAGATTTGGTGCCTGGTCGAGAGGGGCCAAAGCAGAAGGTCATGGGTAAATTTGACCGGAACTGGGACCAAGCCACCTGTGTTTACATTCTGTGGGTGCAGGTTCAAATGGACGCAGTGAGAGTCCCTTATTAAAAGTCATTTTAGAGGCATAATTTATTATCTTTGGTAATTATGGAAAACAAATACTAGAACAAATATCAACAGGTCATTGTATGTGTTGTATGTAGGTGCAGGTTAGGTGCATGGTGCATGCGCCTGCCTTGTGTGTGAGGGTGTGTGTGTAGGCACATACCTACAGCTGTGGTCAAACCCCCACCCACCCTCAGACTGGCCCCGCTCTGTGTAAGAAAGCAGTGCCAGCTGTTGCTATCTCGAGCTTATTAGATAATTCGGATAACTCCTATTAAGAACCTACACTATGTGCTTTTGAAAATAACATTAAGTTAACGATGTTTGATGTCGATAAATTATTTCTTCTAAACCCATACATATTATTAGCATCATAAGTGTCATAGTCTGAAAGCCGCACCAGAGGGAATGACTGTGTCACTGTGAGTATAAAATTATGATCAATTGGACCATTGGGGAGAATTTGCCCCAAACTGAACAATTAGTTTCCCCCTGTATACAACTGTTTATATTGGTGAATAACTTTACGAAATGTGTACATTTGAGTCCAATGTGAAAAATATCCTTGAGAAGACATGCCACATATTTCCTACTTCGGAAGATGATTTTTCTGGATAGCCGTAAGATCTCGTAAGATGACACGAGGTTTGGACGGGATTTGTAAGGATTTGGTAAGATGCGATGTGTGGGCCTGCTGCCCATCTGACTGACGTGCCATCTGATTGGCCCAGCTTTGGGACGCTTACTTTGATTGGCGACCCGTGATTGGCTCAGCTCACCAGGGGATCGGCAGCAGATTGGTGGAGATGAGCGGAAGTTGTGGGTGTCTTAGGAATGACGTAGAATGGCCAGTGAGTCAGAAGGATGATACACTGGGGTGGTTCAGTATATAAATGTAGGTTCAGAGTATCTCATCGCTCTGTGAACCCTCAGGGAAACCTCTATAGGTCCTTGTTTTTGCAGCATGTACGTGTTCATGTACGTTCATCTATTAACCCAGCTAGGATGTATCTGAAAACTAGACCTCTTGAGTAAAAAGTCAGAAAAATGGGAAAAATGTAGTTAAGAACTATTGAATCAGTCAAATGTAGAGAAGATTTCGATTTGCTGGTGTTCTTGATTTTGAAGAATTATGTATTATGACCGTTTCTACCGGTTTTTATAGGAACCTGATACAAAAGTATTTAGTGCTCATGATATCAGAACAATTATTAACCCAATGCACTCATATAAGAGTGTTAGAATTCTGAACATATTTCTGAGGGTGACGTGAAAGTACTTTAATTCAGGTTTAACCACCGGTGTATCGTATCTCAATGTAAAGGAATCTGATATCATTTGGGGCTTGTGACCTTAGAGTAAAAGAAATTCCGTAAAGTTATATATCCGAAAAATAATGCTAACGTAAGATGAATTAGAAACAAATGTTTTTTGTTCCAAATACACTGCCAAAATACCAAAATAGCCTCCCAGAATATAAACAAAATAACATTACTGAACAATATGTATCATAATGACAAGACTTTGTTGTTGGTCAGGCTATGGATTCGAGAAGAACGGGGGCTTTTGAAAGGGAATGTTCCGGGAGGCTGCTGGGGAAGAGAGTCACACACCTGCCACTCCAATTAGCGCACCTTCTTAATGAGCCACGTGATCACTAATTAGTAGCAAGTTCCTTTGTTAGCCACTAGGATTGATGACATGTTTGGTGTGATTTATAGCCGCTACATGGAACCCTGATTTGAACTCTGGCGGACCCTTCGGACTTGATTAACATACGGACATCAAGCCCCAAGAGGAACATAATAGAAACCGTATTACAGCCGTGTCCACAGTATGTCTATACACAACGTATGCCGTATGTTTATTCTCAGCGGGAAATAACATTACTCTGAATATAACTGATACTATTTACCAGTTATTAACGGTATTATATTTCACAAGGCTTCAACTCTAATCTAATCTCAGAGTAAGATCTTCCATTAACGATGCCATTTTAATTTCAAATATTTGGTTCGAATCAAGAGAAGAGTCCAGACATATCTGCAGGGTCAGGCCGCCATAGGAATCAGATACTGGCAGGTATCAATCCAGATTGCTTTTGATAAATTTTATCATCGTTTTCAGTTTCACGGCAGCTTGAAACGCAGGCGCAATGATTGCGCATGCGCTGGTAGATACGGAAGTGGCAATATGTGAAGGGAGAAAGATAAGATGGAAATGCTCAGCTATGAGTCTTATCCAAATATGGGGAAGTCATAGCTGCTGCAAAGTCAGGCAATAGCGGGCCTTATCAATTCATGCCGATAAGAAATCGTTATGGGATTCTGCCCTCGGCAGAGGAATTCGATACCCCACTTGACTTTTATGTTAAATGCCCTTCAGAACGGAGATGCGACCAACAATTCGATGGGGATTTGGGGACTTACTTGATAACGTGGCTATTGTATTATTTGTTGTTGTTGTTGTTGTTGATATCATATTCATTGTTGGATATGTCAGGTGAAAGGGGATCGAGAAATCGCTGATCGAGAAATCGCTGATCGAGAATACCCTGTAGTAGCGTGAGAGTCCAACGGGAGTAAACATACTCTGAGGTTTGAGGATATATATATACTCTCCCTAAAACATTCCTTTATGAGAACAAATCGTGCTGTAAAAGAAATTCAATTCCATACGGGGCTAAGATATTTGATATTGGAAGACAATCTGAGCGGGTTTGAGGGTCGCTGGTGAAAATTTGGTCATCTCAAAAGCAAATATTTCACTATGGCCTTCGGCCGTCATTGACCACCGGCTCCTCAATCCCGTTTCCCCTGCCTCCTCTGACAACGAGTAAACGTCTCGGACTAACCCAATCAGGAGCTTGACCCTATTAGCCTTTTCGCTTGGGATTAATGGAATAGACCCTGCCCAGAAGGCATGAATAGCTCCTAATTTATATAATTATTTCACCCGTTTTACCCCTGGATAAAACACTCCCCATCCGCGTCATCCCCAGTCTACACGCCCTCGTGAGGAACAGCACACACTAATGCCTACGTTGGCCACCTAGTGCGAGCCGTACACATCTCCGGTCACGAGGTGGGAAGGGGTTAATTGGGCGAAAGCGCCTCTGGACGAGGGGAGTTCAAAGGTTGATACCCTCAAACCTGAGGTCAAAAATATCCCAGAATTCCAATAGGGATATAATAAACGGCATGTATTTCTGAAGAACTACGTACATGTCATAGGTCTATGTCCTTCTGTCTTACAAATAACTTTCATGAGCCTACTATGCAATGGAATTATAATTAAGTGATCATACCACGTAACACAAATAGCCGACTCCTGAACTCGTAGGTGTAAATATCAGTCGTTATATAATATAATCCAAATCGAGATATTGCAAGCCATTGTATGATATTCGGCATGTACTTCATTGTACATCCGACAATTTAATTAGATTCTTGACTATCATGTTATGGACATAGCAATCCTCATATATACAAGGTCCCACAAGTGCTTGACCTAGTGACATGCCACGTTCCTGTGGCTATATATATTTAAAGGAACCCATTGCTATTGACCGATAAAAGTTGGGTGTCGCTTCCCATTAGTATGTTTCCTCTCTCGCCCCGATATGACCAATTATTATAGGGCGTAAAACAGACAGACCCCCACCCCCCACCCCATCGAGCAAACAGTATCTTGCGGGACAGCTACATTTTATAGTAAGAACTATGAAGCCATTTGAAGCCATCTGAAGCCATCTGAAGCCATCTGCTTCGCCCCCATTTCAAATTTATATTCATGCGAGAGGGTTTGAGATTTCATTCAGATACAACGTATATCTTTGTATCTTAATAAACGTGACGCAACTGGTAGGTACGAATGACCAAAAGGTTCATGAAAACGGTGGTAATCCTTAATTTCCAAATGTCCATTACTGTGCACCATGAACCTGTACTCGGATTATAAACGTATAGCACAGTCCTTTCCTGCCATCACTGGTGTGTGTGTGTGTGTGGACGTCCAGAGTATAACCGCTGCGAGATATTACGATTTGTAGGGTTTGCTATAGTTAGGTTAGAAGAGAATGAGAATAAATAAAGAAAAAAACAGTTGCCGACGCGCTCCCCTCTACCCAGCTGTCCCGTTCTCCACCCCATCCCCACCCTCATTTCAGCACTTTATTGATATATTTCGCGGCAATGGCCGTTGATTCAAATCTTTTCAGACGATGTTTCGAGCTATACCTGGCCCTACAGTAATGATGTATCGGTTCCGGCCAAAATTGTGATGAAAACGTCTTAAGATTGTCATTATTGTAGCTAGAATATGCAGATGAGCACAATCGTGTTGGCAAAGAGGGGGAGAATTATCGTTTCTGCAGTACTTAGCGTTGGACCCGTGATAGTGGGGACGACGTTTCTGTGATTTATTATTTGGCCATAGGCGGCTTTTTTCAAAAGCGGTTGTCGTGAAGAGTCTAGAGAGTATATATGTGGCACCGGAGTAGGTCCATCATCACAATTTGATGGGAGTCTTGGGCTATTTACACTGCGTTACGTTCATAAATATGGATTCTTTTGTTAGATTAACACTGTCAACACCCTACTTGCTTCCCTCTCACCCATCGCATCTCCCGACCCATCAAAATCATTTCGGTTTTAGTTTAAATCCACATGCACCCCAAGCGGATCATACGGCAATGGTGATGCTCTCCCAAGTCAGAGAGCTATGTTAGACTTATTGTGATTGGCTGAGAGTGCGGGAGGTGAAACAGAGGCTATGATTGGTGAATTGCAATTCAGGCCCGAAGTCACCCGAAGCTTACCGTGTATGGCCGAGTGTGCGATAGTGATGGGCAGAATGTCGGCTTCGAAAAGTAGTGAGAGACATAGGCATTACCGAGTGGGGTCTGGTACTCTGTAATCATACTAGTAAGAGCTTGAAATCTTTGGTGAAATCTCTCTTATAATGTCTAATCTGGACACTGGGACAGGTGAGAAGTGTGGCCACATAGGATATAGGGGATTATTGTGTTGTGCATGCATAACTGTCAACCTCTCGTCCAGAATGCGTGCAGAGCTAGACAGTCCTGATTGCTGATTGGCATATTATAGAAATAGATTGCAGATGCAAGATACACTTTTACAATAAATTTGAATCATTGAATTGCATGCGGCTAACACAGCTAGGGCCTTCATAAATAATTTGTTTTCCCCATTCTCCTCAATCACCATGAGGAGAATGGGGGATTTGAGTATGGGGTTGTGTATGGTGAGCAGGGAGGCTGGCCACCGAACCTTGCATATATATATGCTTGCCTGCCTCTGTGTGTATACTCTTCATAAAGAGGTTATTCTCTTGAATCGAGCTTTGAACCTGAGTTTTCCATATCCACTGCTGCAGCTGTACTTTTGGTTGTGTATATATATGAATGTAGTGGAAAGCTGGCCTCTGATTGGCTAATCACCGGTGAGGTCACTGTGCGTATACATGCCCAAATATCAAAAGGTTTTGATATTGATGCGTATGGGGCCGCAGCTGCTGAGTACGGGCCGCAGCTACTAAGTACGGACCGCCAACCAAATGCACGTTTGAATGGCTGTAGCAGTCAGCTGCAAGCTGTATATCCACTGGTGAGAAAGGGCTCAGGAGTGCGAGGCAACAGCTATATGCATGGCTGTACTCTTGCCATACGCAAGCCATATTTAGGGGCTCTATGCAGCAGTGGATAGACCCTATAAAGCAAACCTAAAACAACATGAATCAATGACTAGGTATAGTGTTTGTGTGTTCCCAATAGCCAGTCTAATTGATCAAGTGGATAGACTTCCAAATGGGACATTGTCAGTTTGAGTCCCAGAGCAAACAGCCTTTTTACCATTGTCTTATTTGTCGAGACATTTTTAAAAAAAGATTTCATTAATATCTCTATATCTTGGTCCCTTTTTTTTTAAAACTCACACATTTAGTTGTTGATATCATTCCAACGATCCTGTGTAGCTATAGGATCGTTGACCATTCCCTTTGAATTGGTGAAGAATTAGAGAGGCTAAGATTGAATTGAGCGAGAAAAGTGAGTTAGCTGGGGTTCTGAGACATATAGGTTCTCCATACCAGAGTGTTGCATGGCTGTATAAAGCTGGTGTTTATTTTCGGTGAAAATGGTTTTCACACGAGGCCATGAGTCGTCAAGTGAGAATAGCGCTCTATTATCACTATGAATTCGGGGAGCCAGACCGGTGGAAAACAGAAACCAATGTGAATTTTTTTTATTGGACCTAGCTATGAGTGTAGGAGAAATCTAGAGTCCTCTTCTCATGTGAAACGGTTCAGACTTATTTGGCGATATTATGATTTATTTGTTAATATAGACCTGTATATTAATCCTATAAAGTTAGATAAAGTTAGATCTGCATGTAGCCTTCTCCCCGTTCCTTATTTATCGACATCCAAAATTGTAATTCCTTGTTGTTGAAGTCAAGAACTTCATGTTTGCTTTAGGATCTAAGACGAAAATATTGCAATTAGGATTTCTTATTTCCTCGACTAATCAGACTTTGCCTTCAGGTCTTTCATTTGGGCTGCAAGTTCCCGTAAAAAATCAAATGCAAAGAGACTCTTTGTAAAATTAATGGGAAAACACTGATTGAGAGTGAGATATGATACTCTAATCAAAATGCGAAAGGTTCTTTCATTTCCTCATTGATATCAAAGAGACATTCATGAACTGAAGGGCCATACTGTTATCTCATGAGTTCGAGTTGAATAGTCTATAATAATTATATAGTCAAGGCAATACTGAATTAAAAGTTTCACTTATTTAAAAGAAAAAAAAAGGTTTTTGCGTTTCCTTGGTTCAGTTTTACTAAAGGGAAATATCATAACCATCATGTATAATTGGCGATTTTTGGAAACAGTTCTATTGAATGTTTTGCCAGTTGTAGTAATTTGAATGAATCGTAAGTAATGAATAACTGCTCTTCTTCTATAAAAGTAGAGTTCTTGTTGTAAAGTGAGTAAATTTCAAATGATATTAGTAACTTGTTGTGAGGCAACGAACGAAAACATCGACCACGTCGACATGCCTCTTTATTATTGTGATTAAATGTATGGCTTTTGTATATGATAAAAAAAATAGAAAATAGGTTTGATATACGTATTCTGACTGACATAATTATATCTACTGAGAATTGTGAATTGCAAAGGCGATAGTAGTAAACTATTAACCAGTTTGACACAACTAGCCAACTAGTTCAGAATACCCTCACACATATAACCGAGTATGTATTGTGAAAAATGTTGTCTAGACAACCTATCATTTATAAACTTATACATCACAATATACATCACAGAATAATAAAAAAAATAAGTGAATACAAAAATAGGTTGTACACATCAGATCTGGATCCTGCGCATGCCTTACTACTGTGAGTTGACTTGCTATTTTTGGTTTGACCAGGGGTTTAGGTGAGGGGCTAGTATATGGGGGTATGGTTAACATTTGTACATATGGCTGATGGGCTTTATATACTAGGCCTTTTTAGAAACCAATGCATGTAATATGGAGAAATGCATGTAATATGGCAAGTTGGAGCTTGAGGTAATATATCACCATTTAGAAGAGATCTCTTCAATAGATGTTCACAATTTACAATTAACAATGTGTTGATGAATCCATCCGATCATTAATTGCCATTGGCACATGAAGCCACTCTCCGTTTTGGATTGAAACCCAAGTATCGCTGTATTTATCTTTAACCTGTCCATGTAGGTTTCTGGTCAGAATATAGAATAACAAATGCTTACGCAGATGGATGATTGTTTATAGAAGGTGACTGGTAATGTTCACACGTTTGTACAGTGAACAACATCACATATATTGACCTCAATATCTTTGAGGTACATAACTTAAAACAATTCGCTGCTACAAAAGACGGATAACAATTGTTTGAAATGCGAGTCTTATCCGCGAAAATGAACCCCCATCGATGAATCGTGAGATTATATCATATATCTCTCATAGAGAAATGGCTTCCATTATATTTGTTAGAATGGAAAGCACGATTTCTATTTGTTCCTTTTCACAGGTAAAAACTAGAGGGAAGAAAGACCCGCTGTGACAACCAGCATTATTCTGGGGAAAGTTGTTCAGAATGTCAGATTTCACGTTAAAATCCGACTAGACATGTATACATCAGCATGTGATAGCATGTCCCTCCTCCCTTCAACTAATGTTATTCTGACCCTGCCCCTCGTCACCTTTTTACATGTTTTCTTGCCCTCCCGCCAGGGGCCACCCACTGCTATGTGTTATACCCGCCAGAAATATTAATGCGCGGCATAGTAAGTAGTCCCCTGCTGACCTGACAACCTCTGAACATGAGATACGATCCATCCGCTCTAGTGCACAACATTCATGCATATATATAATTCGGGTTGCTTGTTGTATAAAATCCGTCTTATAATAAAAACTGTGATTCATGCATACAGCTTTGATGAAATCCTTTAGTGACTAAAAAAACTCACCAGGTTGATGGACGGAATTGATGAAGATAAAGCTGAAGCTTTTCTTTTAAGCATGATTAGTTTATTTACGCTGAATGTCCTCGATATAGGCTACAAACATTGTATAATTGTGTTTATGTACAACCCCCTTTATTCCGTCTTGAATTTAATCCTTACGCCCAAATGATTTATTTGTGATTATAATTATTTTTCCAATCATTACCCAAGACAGCAGTTTTATAAAATGATTGACAAAAGACAATATCGTTGGGTTATACATTAAAATATGCCCAGACATTTCTCGGTAGAAAATACAATTTTTATGAACAGAGTTTCTGCGAGGTTTTAATCAATTTACCTAAAATGGATATAAGATATGTACGCTCGAAAACTAATTTTAAAAACAGGTATACCCTATTTATGAGAAATCCGTATCGATTCCCTTAAAAATACAATGCATTACATACATGGTTTCCATCCAACTCCACAGCGCTACTTCGATAAATCAGAATATGAACAAAAATTCATGTTGGGATATTAAAAGAATGCACAATGATTAGACATGAGAAGATGGAACTAAAGATGAGGTGGATATGGGAAGCCGTATCCACAAATCATAAGGGTGTTCTCTTCCTGTCGTCCACTCGTGGCTATCGGGTGATGGTAGGCTATTGCCCTGTTTTTGCCCTATATATCATCATATAATTAAGTTGTTGTCAATCATTTAGTGTATGGATTACCGTTTTATACCAATATCATATTATACTATTGTGCACGTTTAATTGTGTATGTATGTTCATGTAAGTAGTATATATGCATGCATACAAATACATGTATATTAACTACACATACGTATGCATTCTCGCCCGTGAGTGCTTTTCTCTGGTGTATCCAAGGTTGTGTGTGCTTTTCACCATCCTTTCACACCTTTGCCATCAACCGGTATTTTCCTGACCCTTGACCTCCAAGACCCCCAGTACAAACATGTCAGGTTAATGCCAAAATACCAAGTAGACCTTTTCCCTCATTGTGATCTTTTGACGAATTCTTATCATGACGTGTTGCACTCGTTGAACGTCTGATCGTTCCAAAAGAGGTGCAAACCTAATATTTGTCATAATAACTATAACTCCTACATGTAATATTCTGCATAACTATATTCATAGCTGGATCCTTTGGTATACAACAAGTCAGTTACGACACAGATCCGATTTCGCAATAATGATTGCACCCTAGCTGTTTGGTTAAACGTGATGAAATCGGCGGAATTAGCTACTAATGGAAATGTTCCCAATAGTCGGCGATGTTTGGCTTTATTCCAAATAAAATAATCCATTGTTTATTAAGTTATCAAGCCTTTCGGTAACTTTAATTGTCCACATGACCTATGTATCTTCAATTTTAAACCCTTTCATTTGTCTAATCTTATAAACTTCGTCTCCATTAATATATTCCATTCCGTAATACAGGGTTTTAAAAAGCCTCAAGTCCTCATTGTATACCTTCCATTGCATTCCTTTCAACTACGAATAGAGGAATTGGAGGAACCAATTTATTTTTATAACACTCTCGAAATATACGAACAGGGTTACAAAAACGACTATTATGTTATTCTAGTTTCTACGGCACATTTTAAAAATACGTTCATATAATTCTCATTACGGAGAGAAATTGATCAATGCTGGTTAGCTATTCTTTGACTTGGTCCTTGGTATGACGATAAAGTGCCTTTCTGTCTCTTTTTCTCTGTCTCTCTCTCCCTTCTTCTCTATCTCTATTTCCTGGGTAAGATCCTAAACTGGCTCCCTCTCAGGTCTCCCGCCCTTGATAGAACTTAAATATGTGTTGATAAGGGCGTAAAACAACCAATCTCACTCACTCCTATTCTTTGACTTGGCATTAATTTTCTACACTGTCGAATACTAAATATACTTTTTGTCAAATTAAATGTAAAACCGCCCAGTTACAAAGTGGATTATAGGATTGGTCTATCGATAAATAGTTATGTTATTTCTATATTTAAAAAGGGGGGGGGACCGAGAGGATGTCAACTTGACATGCATTCACGTATACAACTAGGGCACAGGGCCGAACAGTCTTTTGGCATGCGTGATGAGCAGGCAACTGGAGTGCACACTCATGCTGTCTTGCCCTCCTTCCTCGCCCCATGAACAGCATGGGAACTGTTTATTTGTCAAATCATACGAACACACTACAACAAGCTTTCAAGTACTCATTGATGAAGCAGGTGCATCTTCAATTCTGAGGAATGTAGAAAAACAAGGCCTGCACATACTAAAACAATGCTAAGAAGTAAATGTATTCATGATATATACTTCAGAGAAACATGCATATTGGATTCAGCACATCATCCATGCTGGCTCAGCTAAGTAATATGGGGGTGGTGTATAATCGCAACTAAATTTCTGGGCTTGCAATTTCGTAATTTGCTTAGTTACTTTTCCTGCGATTACGATAAAATATAAGATTTGTAACCCCTTGATAATGTGCTTGCAAGCTCTTACGCAGTCCCAAAGGTTACATCAACAAAATAGTAAATTCATACATTTATATATTCTTTTCGCAAGACCTTGGTAGTTGTGATGGTGTAGGGGGTCATCACAAGGGCTTGTAAGGAATTTACAAAAGCTTACCAAAAGGCTTGTAGTTATGATTTGTGACAGGCAATTTTAATTCAAGCACCTTAATTAAGGCAAGCCCCATGCAATACACTCAGTAGGCAATCAAACCTAAGCGTTTACCATGGCACTCACACTCAACCCTCTCAAGAGATATACATTAAAATTTTGATTGACGATCACTGAGAACAGTTAATCGTAAATTGGTAGTTGCGATTACAATTATTAAGCCAGAGAACACTGAATAAGACTCTAAAATTACCCATATTAGTGGTCCAATGACATTTTCTGCACACTGAATTACGATTTTTAATTCGCAATCATAGGATGGTTTAACTTCACCAAGAGATTTTTCATTACGGCCCATCCGGTTTTCACCTTACGGCTGATGGTAAACCAATAGTGCCGGATTAGAGAACCGTATCTACCACAAGGACGAAAACCTTGGTGAACCCCTAGCATAACTACCAACTTCCTGGCTGAAACATACAGATTTACGAATATGTAATCGTATCATATGCACCACATGTTTTGTTTCAAGTGAATTAATTAAGGAAGTTTTGTGGAACATAAAACTCATTTAGCCCACATGGGCACTGCCAGGGGCGCTCACGTGTCCCGACCCTAGGAGGGAGCGTCACTCCAGGGTCAGCAGCAGCAGCGGTCAGACGTCCAGTACTACCGCAGCGCGAGCAAAATGGCTTTCAACTTTAACGAGTGGGCACAAGAGACAAACCTAGTAGCAGCCAGTATTGATAAATTGAAAACCCACGACTGTAACACACAAGCCATCCTAGCTCAGCTGACAGAAGCGGACATGACTACCTTTGGTCTCACCTTGGGGCAAAATATTGCTTTGAGAGATGGACTCAGGAAGTTGATGAACCCGCACATACCGGCCCAGGTACCGCCTGCTCCTCCCGGTAACGATGTCGATGATGCAGAGGATGAGCATCCAGAAGAAGAGCAGCATGGGGATCAGAAATTGGAGGACGAATTAGACGAGCTGCTAGAAGACAAGAAACCAGCAGGAGCAGCTGGGGGTGACAAGACGGCGCGCCAGCTACCTGCCACGGGTGGGGCTATGTTCCTCTCGGATCCTCGCATGAATCTCACATTGCGAGCAGTCAAGACTCTTAAGATAGTGAGCTTCGTTCCGGAAAAGGTATCACTCAGGCTAGCATCAAAGCGCAAGGAGAGGATGGCCTTGGTGGAAGGCAAGGAGGGTGTTTTCTCAATCAAACCAGACGAAACGCAACAAGCTTATATCACACTAGCTGAGTGGGGTGCAGCAAATCTCCGATTGCTTCATCAGCTGCTGGCAACGGGGGACCTAGCTCATACAGATGTGGAGTATTACCACTCCTATACTGTGTCGATTTTTGAGTACCTGGAACATTATGAATGGGCCTCCATTCTGGAGTTTGACACACGCTACAGAGAACTGCAGGCACAATACGATTTCCACTGGGGAACACCTGTGGGTGCGCTAGCCTCCTCTGTACTTCTCCCCAGGAAAGCACCAGCGAAGGAGAAGGGCACTGACCGCCACAAGGGGAAACCAAGTAGCCAAGACAAGAAGAAAGAGGTGTGTAAATTATTCCAGACACGGGAGGGGTGTCGTTACGGTGACTCCTGCATATACACACACACCAAGATCAAGGAGGCAAAAAACGGGGAGTAATAAACACTGAAGGAACACTCCTATCGGAGGGTTGGGAGAAGCACCTCAACCCCCACAATTGCCACAGGGAGTTTATTCTAAATGGTGTGAGATGTGGTTTCAGGATTACGAATACAACCACAACACCTGATAACGCCTTTATGGACAACTACCTCTCCTGCACGCAGGAGCAATCTGTGGCTATGGTAGAAAAACAGATCAGAACAGAGGTGGATAACGGGAGATATGTTTGTGTGGATGAGCCCAGGATGATTACCTCTGCCCTGGGAGCTATACCGAAGCCTGGCTCCAATAAAGTACGCCTTATACATGATTGTAGCCGACCACTGGATAGGGCTGTAAATGATCTGGCTACATTGGAGCCTTTTAAATATCAATCATTCGACGAGGCTTTGGAGATGATCACAGAGGGGTGCTGGATGGCTAAGATGGACCTTCAGAGCGCATACAGATCAGTCAAAGTACACCCTGATGATCACCATGTCCTGGGACTTAGTTGGACCTTCCAGGGCGATTCTGCACCCACCTATCTTTATGATTCACACCTCCCCTTTGGGGCGAGACTATCGCCAGGTATCTTTAATACTTTAACTCAAGCAGTGCGACGTATGATGGCAGAACGAGGCTACCCTCATATTGTGGTATTCTGTGATGATTTCCTCTGTTTTGGAAAAACCCACAAGGAATGTCAGGATGCTTTGAACACTTTAATTAAGCTGTGCAGAGAACTTGGTTTTGCAATCAGCTATGATAAAGTCATCAGCCCTGTCAAGGAAATCACCTTCCTGGGAATTCAATTAAATAGCCAGACCATGTGTCTGGGCCTACCAGAGGATAAAAAGCTGGACTTAATCTCACTAATGAGAGAGACATTAAGCAAGAGGAACATTTTGAAACGAGCCCTTCAGCGCCTGGCTGGAAAGATTAATTGGGCTCAATGTGTCATCCATGGTGGGAAACATTATGTCCGCAGCCTTTATGAGAGGATACGCACCTTATCTAACCCCTGGCATCGTTGCAGGATTAATTACGCGATAAAGATAGATCTGCTCTGGTGGATAAATCAGCTGAGTCGGTTCTACGGCTCGCTGCCCATTGCAGATCGCCGCTGCTACACCCCTGTAACGATTGATGCCTGCCTCACGGGTGGAGGAGCCTACCACCTCGGGGAATGGTTTTATGTGCGCTGGGACCAGTGGCCTGGTATGAAGGACAAACATATTAATTATAAAGAGGTATTAACGCTTGAGCCAGCGGCCGCTATCTTTGGGCCCCACTGGCGTGACCAGAATGTGATGGTGCACTGTGACTCAAGGGCGGCGGTTGGCATGATAAATAAAGGCGGAGGTCCAGATGAGGACATTAATGAAGCCCTCAAACGTATCTACCACCTGTCTATGAGATACAACTTCCGGATAAAAGCAGTTCATTACCCTGGTCGCTTCAACACCATTGCCGATGCTATTTCTCACCTGGAAGAACCTGGAGGGATAGTCAGGATGCAGGCGGCCATTGAGAGTGTGAGCCCAAACCATGGAGGAAGAACTTCAAGTGGAAGTACAGGATTACCAAGATCAGGCCTGGGCGCCCAACACCCGACATGCGTACAGCACACACCGCAGGGCGTACCTGAATTTCTGTCGCCTGATCGGCAAGCAGCCCGTGCCAGCGACCTCCCACACTATCTGCCTGTACATTGTGTGGCTGGCACGCAGGCTAGCATTTAACAGTATCAAGCAATACCTGAATATTGTGAGGATCACTCACGAAGAAATGGGATTACCTAACCCACTCAAGGATGATTACCATATTAGGGCAACCCTGAAAGGAGTTAAGAGATCGATTGGGGCAAGTGTGACACGCAAAGATCCAATCACTCCCCAACACCTACACTGGATAAGAGACTACTTATCACCTGTGGACCAAAAGGACACAGTAATCTGGGCAGCGTGTTTATTCATGTTCTTTGGACTTCTCAGCAAGTCAAATATATTTCTCGATCAAGAAAATGTACCACAAGTTGGTCAGTTGAAGAGAAGCGATTTTAATTTTGTGAGAGAAGGAATTCTCGTTAAGCTAAACTGGGCAAAAAATAACCAATTTGGAGAGGCAGATCATGTAGTCACCCTTCCCAGGATTAGGGGCCATGCCCTCTGCCCCGTCAGAGCTATATACACCATGTTGAGAGGAGCGCCCACTATACCCGAGGACACACCTGCCTTCTGCTACACACAGGGAGCAGGGATTAGACCACTGGCAGCTAGTGAGTGTATTACTAGAGTCAGGCAGGCCTTGGTCGGCAGGGTCAGGGATGTCAACCTTTTCTCGGCTCATAGCTTCAGAAGGGGCGGGGCCAGTTGGGCCCACAAGTGTGGCCTCAGAGCTGAAACCATAAAATTACTGGGATCTTGGAAATCAGATGTCTTCCAAATTTATCTAGCCCCTGACACTAACGATCGTTTCCAAGCAGTTAGGACTATGGCTGACGCTCTCCCTTAGATCACTACACTACAACAAGGGTCTTGGGGTCAAGGGGGCATCACCCAGTTATGTTTACATCTAATGAACTGAACTTTTGCTGATATTTCGATAATTGCTATTGTTATGTCATTATCTCTATTTGTATTGCATTGCTAATTACATCGCTATATATATGTACCTTGCTGTACTAGCCTTCATTGGCATGCGCATAATTTGTAGATGAGTTTTAATAAACTCCTTTTGAACCAACCCCGTGTTGTGTTAAACAAGGGCTTACAGATTTACTAATCTTACGATTTTGTATTTTTTAATATTATACCCCGCCCCCCCATTGTGCTATATTGTATACATATTGTATTGAGGGCAATTCTATAAACTATTAACGTCGTTATTCTTGTACGACTGTGTGGGTCCACCTTCATATGATACATGGTGAAAGAATCATATTAGAATGTATTCAATATATATATCCAGGACTAAATCAAGAAACATAGGTGACATTATCGTGTTTGCGTTTGATTGCGTTAAAACTCATAATTATATGATTAATTTACATTAATCAAAAACTGTTGATTGATCCTTTAGGAAAGACAGATCTCATAGACATCTTACGACATCCAAGGAATGCATAAATGAATAATTATACGCAGAGAAATGAGTACTTATATGCAGGCTTTATATACACTAGTATATTGTACACTCATAATTCCTTAACTAATTTAAATAAAGAACATCCAGGCATATGCGTTCGGATGGAAATAGCACGTTTGAAGCGTCATTACCAATGTTTCTAGTGGGACTGGAAGGTTGCCAAATGTTTGCAGAAAGTAACATGTTACATAGCTATATCAGTGTTGGAGAAGGCCAACAAGGACACACTTCTGTCGGCTTCATGGACATCACATACCTTGTAAGATGAAGTAAGAAAAGTTCATAGCATTCGTAACTATCGATCATCATCGTAAAAATGCTGTGAGTTGCAGGCCTCTTTTGAAAGAACACTAATTAAAAAAGTGGGTATAAAGCTGGAAGTTAAACGAATAATCTGTTGGTATATTACAAATCCGATCGTTTATTAAAATCCCTTCTACCGTCATTATATTTTGTCGAGGTAATAATTCCTGTAGTAAAGAAAGGAGAAATATTGCCACTAAGTAGAGAACAAATATCTCCAGCAGCGGTAAATAGGTGAACTGCGAGGATGGTTAATATGAATCGGTTTCTTTTTTTTGCTGAGGAATCTTGCCAATAATTATTTTATAAGCCCACCACTAATAACCAAAGGAAGTGGCAATACGTTATAACCATAAGGTAAAACACTAAATAGTTCTCCTCTTTTTGTTAGCCAGAACCAAAGTTCCTAGTATCTGTTTCATTGACTCTGTTTAAGTAACACTGGTAGGGTGTGGGTTATTTTAATGAGTCATCCGCAAGCCTGTGGCACCTTCAGAGTAAAATACCAAGGACTAATGAGTGAAAGGGGCAATTACTGACATCAAGAACACAGCACCATCAAGAAGATCACACATCAAAGCAAATTATAAAGTCATGTGGGTGGAGGGGAGAAGGATGTGGCACCGGCTTAACAGATGGGAACAGTCCCTTGGTAGGTGCTTTGATACTGATTTCCAGCTTTAGAATTTGAGGTTTGAATACATAGTGCTGTATGATATAACGCCGTCAAAAGGTACATTTTATCGAGAAAAATGGATTTTTTTCAATATCTACAGACTTTGATAATAGTGAATCATTTAGTGATACTTCATTAATAATATAAACTGTGTTGGGAAAGTGTCATAAATGGCTGTATGAGTCTTGGGTCGTGGTACATTTTTATTGATCTGCATAAAGAACATTCTCAAACTTGACCATGCATTCTTTAATCTTTGGACACGGCTAATAGAATTTATTTGACTCCATGAGAGGAATAAGAAGAGGTATTTCTCATTGCTTTAAAGAAGTATTTCAGTACGTGAGTGCCTATACCAACACCAGATATAAAAGAACCTTGCAATGCAAGTTTAGGAACTAATGTATTAATCTGGTCCTTGAATTCGGTAACAGAACGAGGGACAGACTTTGCACGACTATAGGAAAAGGCTGAAGACAATGGTACCTTTAGCTCTACAACGGCCAGGGGTTTAAAGTCCACCATTCACGCCAAGACCTGTGAATTCCCGGACGCAACATCACATGTTAGACCCGGCAGAACACGTGACCTTGCGGATGTGGAATAGCATGATGGGAGCGTTCTTCTTTTATCCCCGGGAAAAGTGATTGAATCAGGGGGCCAATGTAAATAGAGAATTCCGTGTGAAAATTCAACATGTGCGCTGTCTTTAACCCTGCTTCAAAACCTATAACCAGTATCTTAGCGCTATACCTACTTTCCAAACTATCTATTTGAATGATCAAGGAACCGTAGTCTGTACGTGCTTTTTCTGCAAACGCAGTTTTTTTCTCATGTTGTCTTTCTGTCTTTGAAGGACGTTATTGATTTGGTTGTATAAGAAATATATATAAATCATATGGGGTGGTAATATCGAAATAGCGATATAGACCTAAACACTTTTGTCTTACCACAACAGAAAATTATAATTTGATTCAGGTCTCGTGAGCAATTCTCTGAGTACTATTTGTTTACCCAAATCTTTTAATGTGGACCCAAACATTAATTTTGTTTTTCTCTTGGAAAATATGATTCAAATGACACAGTACGTGATAAGGCGGTCTTGCTGAGATGGTGTTTCAATCCGAAGATAATATTTTATGTCGATATGGATTGGTTTTGTCACTTCTTAAACTTTAAGTTGATTAGAATTCAAAACTGCAACTAATGTACGGCAATTTCACACCACTAGTTTAGATTAAAAAAAATTCCTACCTATCGATCACCTGATATCAAGTGGGAATATAGATCTGCAGATCACTTACCTGTTTCAGAAATAAATATCAAGGATTAAGCCAATGCTGTAATAATCGATTTACATGTGCCCAGTGTTTCCATGAAGAATATTTATCCTTATCTTTCCCATAACTTTTAAGCGTATCTATTACCAATATCGGATGTCTTAAAGCGGTCAGCCAATATAAAATATTGATGCTTCCATAAAAGTATCTCCCATATTAATACTTCACTCAAAGGCTAAGAACTTTATATTCAGTTTTCCTATGGTTTTTCGATGTGGCGAACGCCCTTCTCTTAAGGTAATGATTATGCTCTGATATCAGTTTTCAATCGTTGTTCATCAACTTGGCGCAATAAATGGCAAAGAGAACGAAAGACGAATCTCGATAAATGATGCTTTCACAAACCCCTTCAAACAGCTTACACAATATTATGCTGATGGGGATAGATTATTCGTAGAATACCTGATGTATAATACCTTATTTAGAATAATATGAATGGTCTAAGTACTTATTAGGACAGAGATTTACAATTTGTGTTGTGATCTTTTCGGGGGTTATATTGGCCCTTTTTGCAGTTTGATAATCTTAATAAAGAATTAATTAAGTTGTGCACATAAAATAAGTTATCCTTATAATAGTATTAGTTTGAAGATTAAACAAACGCCTTTCAATAGAGCATCGTATTTCGAGGTTTGTTTAGTCGGATAAAGTAGTTGCTAAGGATAGATAATGCAAACAAGTAAGTGCGGCTGTGGCCACGGCTGAATTAATGACCGCCGAATGTTTATTAAAAATTCAAAATAGGTGAGTCACGGCTGAGCACAGGCGCGTGAATGAATAGGAGTGAGTGAACAACGACACAATACACAATACAATACCAGGGGGAGCCACCGCCACCTTTATATCCAGAATTACCCAAGCGTTATTCATACACATAAAGTAGTTGCTAAGGATAGATAATGCAAACAAGTAAGTGCGGCTGTGGCCACGGCTGAATTAATGACCGCCAAACCCCCAAAAGAAAAAAAAATATAATAAACATCAAACTTTTACACAGTCAAAAGAACACAAAAATGAATTGGACTGTAGATCAATGTCTTTTTTCCTCTCAAATGAGGTCACCAGATAATCAAGGGCCGATAATGAAGACCAGTCGCCCATAGACATTATATCGAGAAGGGGAATGCCCATACTATGAAGATGGGCCGCTCCAGAGCGTCGTAGGGAGTGGGTACCGACCATAGCGGGATCTAGGCCGATTTTGCTGGAAATGTCTTTGATGAATTTTAGCAGGTCAATATATAGCATCTGCCTCCAATCACCGTTGGAAGTGGACAAGTAGAACAACGGGCCGTCCATAGAGCCCGGGGTTTCAGACATATGTAGGAGTAGCATGGACGCAGCACAGAAGACTTTCGAGTCCATGAAGGAGAGAGGGATGCGGAGAACTCTCTCAGAATGCTGGATAGTTTTAGTTTTTCTCACAGAAAGGACCAAACCATCAGATGAACGGATGACATCTCCACGACGAAGGACTTGGTCCAAGCAGCCAGCTTTCTCCGGGACCACATTGCACTTTCGGAGTAAAGAGCGAAAGCACAACATAGTAGCCGACCATAACGCTTTACTATTGTAGTCGCCTGGCAGGAGGGAATACATGTTCTTCAAGTCTATTAAGGTGAAACCAAGCTTGGCGTTCACTTGTTTACCTTTATCACGAGCCACACCTTTAAGCGCCAGCTGAACCAGGAAACTGTCTCTGAACTCATGGGGTTCATCCATGAAGCGGTGAAGAGAAATAACTGCAGACACATAGTTATTGATGGTACTATATGCACAGTTTAGGCCCAAGTAAGCGATGAAGCGGGCCACTGTAGAACTCTCAGCTGGCATCGGGGAGAGACCATAATCTCTACAAAAGCAGATGAACTTCTTCCACTGCGAGGCACGTGTACGTTGAGTAGAAAGGGCCCAAGCATGGTTGATATAGAAGCCTAGCCGCTGATCAATATCCGATAGTTTAACAGCTGGGGCTGCAACACAAATCATATAATGCTAAAGAAGATAAATCCATACTACTACTGACACGGGAGATAGAATCAGCAATAGTGTTATATATACCAGCGAGGTGTCGGGACGTTATGTGAATGTTATAAATGGCACAGTCCCAAAACAAATCTCTGATGAACGCCATACAAGTAGGGCTAGAACTCGTGCCCTTGTTCACCATCTGGCGGACTTGAGTATTGTCAGTGAACAGGACGATATGAGAATTAACACATTGAGGGGCGAGGCGCTTTATGCCTAGCCAAACCGGGATAAGCTCTAAAACGTTGATGTTGGAGTCCATTTCATCCGGTAAGAAAATGTTCTGCCAGTGATAATGATCATGAACCAGGTTTGAGAACCCTGCTGGTTTACTTACATCATTGAAAAAACCCCCTTGCCAGTCCTGGCCCGACCACAAGCCATAGCCTGCTGCAGACGAGTCAGTATAGAGAACAAGGCCATCTCCGTAGTTGTAAGGAATCATGTGATTTTTACCATTAAAGTGAGGAAGGTAGGACCTCCACCACTCCAAGTCCATGAGGAAATCATTTGACAAGCGAACTCGTATGTGGCCAGTTGTGGGCAGGCCCTTCAATAGGTCGATGACTCTACGACTGAAAGTTCTACCACCCTTCACTACTTTACTAGCATTTGACAAAATACCACACAACCTTTGGATTTGTCGACGAGTAGCTCTGGTCTTTCCCTTGAAGAACTCAACTTCAGAATACAACTTGCACACTTTGTCCTGGGGCAAAGAAACTGACATGTCAGAAGAGTTCAAAATCACACCTAGGTATTTGCAAGTGGTAGAGGGAGTAGTACATTTTTTCCATGATACCAGGAAACCCAATGAGCCTAGAATTTGTATAAGTAGGTTTTGACCATAAGCACACTCTTCTTTTGAGTCACCAACAATGATAAAATCATCCAAATATGAAATACATTTCACCACACCTCTACGTTTTAAACAGCGAACGATAAAATTGCTAATTTGTTGGAATATGTAGGGGGCGCAACGCAGCCCAAAACATAAACGAGTATCAAGCAGATAATTAACTTCACCATCTAAGCTCCAACGGAGGCCTTGGTATGACCAATTACTAGGATGAATGTTAACAGTACGGTATGCGGCAGCGATATCAACTGTTGCCATAAAAGAACCTGGGCGCAATAAGTCAACTACCTGATCGATCGTAGAAAAACTGAACTCCTTAAAGGTGGAGGACATATAATTATTGATGGACAAACCTTCTGGCCTGCTACAGTCAGTTATTGGACGCCAAGATCCGTCAGGTTTCGGGACAGCACCTATAGCGTGGATGCAATGGGGTTTATCAGTTGTAACAACAAACTTGTTCAACTTCAATTCGTCTACGATCAAATCAGAAATGTACTCATGCGCCGCGCCACGGGTGGCCGACAGGTAATTTTGACAGTCATAAGAGGGAATATCTTCATGGTTATTGACAATAAGAAAACCATCATGAACACCACAGGATAAATAAGAGCGAAGATCATAGTCATTTTCATTGCTAAGTTCGTGCTCCCAAGCGTGAATGTTCCAGGCCGAACGAATACCCCCTATATAATGATCAAATACTCTAGTGTTGTAAACAGGTAAAGTACGGTCAATAATAACAGGATCATAAAAATTGTACCGGTCAAAACCGGCTATACAATCAAAAATAACGTCTGGGGCATTATCATGCGAATAATCAGGGCATAAATCAGTGTGAAATTCATGAAACACATGCTCATAATCAACACAAACAGCTTGCGAGCAGTCAGCGGTGCGCTCGACAACAATGGGTTCAGAAAGTGGGACACTATCAGAACAAGGTGAAAATACAGGGCTAGTAGCAGCAAAACCACGTAAATTAGCACAAGTTTCAGAGTTTGGGGAAACACCAGTACATACATTGATATAATCCTCACAAACAGATACATTCGAGCAAGAGAAATCAAGTAACTCACACGTTTCACTAGGTAATTCAGGCTCGAGCGATGCGCCGACGCCATGACAGCTATCACCAGACCAAACACGGTCGCTACAAACATTGAAAACAAGATCATGACGCCGGTCAAAATTTCAAGATTTAACTTTTTGACAATCGTCGGCACGGTGATCACCACCCTTACATTTTCTACACCTATGCTTTTTCTCGCATTTCTGTTTAGAACAGTGTCCGTAATTAAAAAACAAGCAATATTCTTCAACTGCGGGGACGGAGTCACTGACTTGGGCCGAAGATTGAGGACGCTGAGTGTTAGAAGCGGCCCCGGTCTTGCCACGGCGTCCTTGGTTACCGTCAACATTTTTGGAAATCCTATCCAAAAAGGGTTTATGTAGCGTAGAACCATGCCCCACCTTAGCAGAATCAGAAATGACATGGGGGGCGAAGTAAAGTGATGATCCCACTGGGTTTGGAGAGAAAGCAGTAGCTTTACCATTGACGTAGGAGTCGATTATATATCTGTCATATTCGACAGCAGCACAATCAAAAAACTTCCTGCTTTGCACTAGCTCGGCCGTATATTTCAAGTGAGAAATGTACGACGCAATATCACCACCAGTAGTAATTAAATGTTCCGCAACACAAAGCCAGCCATAAACTAGATCAACATAATCAAGCTTAGTGTAATCTTTCTTCCTTTCAGTCTTTTGCACATAATAATCAGGGCGAAGCAGTTTACCTTTCTCCTCCTTAGTAGTGGCAAGCTTTGAAATGGCGTCAGACAAACAGCCGGTGAGGGAATCGCCGGGAACAAATGGCGTCTTGGATGGGTCAGGAGCTACTACCTCAAGTTTTGCCAAACGCTGAGATAGGTCCAACACTAGCGAAGTCAGAGCAGAGTTATCAGGACCGGTGGAAGAAGATTCAGACTCTGATTTTACACCACTAGAAGACAGACGCATTTGCAGATCATCTACACGGCCTTTGAGGGAAACAACTTCGTCTCCACGTTGTGAACTCACGTTTTCCGCAGACTTGAGAGAAGACTCCAAATCAGCAATATATTCTTCTGCGGATTTACCAGGAGGGATAGGCATCTTGAACTGTTTGCAGTATGAACCAAAGGGACCGGTATGCTTGGTTTTACAATTCGAACACAACTTTACCGGCCGTTCTCTCTCCATGCACAAGGCATTCAAAATAGGTGAGTCACGGCTGAGCACAGGCGCGTGAATGAATAGGAGTGAGTGAACAACGACACAATACACAATACAATACCAGGGGGAGCCACCGCCACCTTTATATCCAGAATTACCCAAGCGTTATTCATACACATAAATATAGCTTTTGTCTAAAATAATTAAGATATAGAAGTTATTTCATAAGAGTACAAATATAGAAAAGCATCAGGATCTGATAATAAGACAAATAAGACAAATAATAAGACAAATCAAAGTATTGTTTCACTACCCCCTTTCCTTGGTCTCAAATGTTTTCCAGACATGGTTTTGGTCCACATAGAAGTCCCTCCGCTGATTTATCAGCTGAAAATACAAACCACATCAAACTATCAATTAAGTGATAGCATAAAAAGCCAGAACAAAACAGCAATATCGAATGTGTTGGTGAAAAAAGGAGATTTGTAGTTCTAAGGCCCTAGTCCACTAAGCCGATTCTCATGCGATTTTGCACCGCAGAGGACCGTTTTCCACTAGATTCCGTGGGGATCGCTTGGGAATCGCATGATAATCAGTTTAGTGGACAAGGCCCTTATGACTAGGCACGTGTGCTGACCTTGTCAAAGCAGTCCGAGAATAAACACAGCCACAGAGATGATGCATGGGTACTGAATTCAAGGGGTCGGGAGTAATGAGACTGACCATGATCAAAGACAATCATTATCTCTTCATCCATACTCACAGATTCTCCACTTACAAATGAATAAGGATCAGATCATGATGACTCTCAATTGTCATCTAATTAAAAAAAGACCATTTTATACAGACTTAAATGGTATTTCTTTACTAGAGTGATGCCGTGATACTGTAAAAGGGCACCCAATTTCTTTCACATTTCTACTAGATGGTGAGTCTCATTGGAGAAAACAATTACCACAGATATGATGGTGCTATGATGTTCTAGCGGTTCTAGGACGGGATGCATAATAGAAGATGGCATTTTAAGAGATAAATGGATTATGTTATCTAGTAAAGCATGAGAGGGGATAGTAGTCAGAAGACTGCGAATGCCACTGAGAACTTGAATATGAAAAGAGGGACCTGTTTTACATATTCAGTGGATCATATTCAGTGGATATTTAAAACATACTGCCTTACATATTATTTATTGAATGGTTTTAATCTGGCAGCTTGTTTTGGGGTAGGCTTCTGTCATTCCTCTCAAGAAATCAGGATGGAGTTTCACTCTATATTCTTCCTGTCCCAGATCTCCAATTACAAAATCACACCATAACCCCAAGCATTTGAGGAAGTAGTTACACAAATTGATGTTAATAGTAACTGTTCCCTGCGAAAAGTTTCAAACTTTGCTGGAAGTGCTGATGTCATAAACACCGCATAAACATATAAACACTGCCAAATACAGATCGATGTAGACACAGTAATAACCTTGAGAAGGTGAAGGTCATTAAGGGGGGTTGTAAATTAAGTTGCGGTGAAGAGAATGAAACGTTAAATTGGCATTAACGGAAAACGAAATTATACTGTATCCTTGAGAAATTCTAAGCGTGTTTACCAACACCTGGCGCCGTTCTGATGCCGCACTTGGTGAAAAATCTCTAAGGATTAAAGTAAAAGATGAATGTACATGCGTATATGAAATTATCATATATTCAATCAATTAAGGAAAACGGGGATGCGGAATAGCGGAGATGTAGGATTCGAAAAGAAAGTACACTGAGCCTGCATATAACCTTAGTATGATGAAAACACAAAGAACGAAGAGAAATGGGAAACCGTCTTCCGGGCACAAATGGCTATTGCCGAAAGTGACCCGACACCATGCCTCTTGGAAAGGCAGAAAAGAAAAGATAATATAATGAAAGCACCACATTCCCCCATTAGGAAATTATTGTGATTCCCATCGACTTCTCAACTTTCATTTACTCAACAAATGAATCTAAATGGTGACCTTCTGTCGAACAGGCCAGAATAAGATTCAAGCAAGGCACTATTTGAGCAGATCCTATTAATCCATTAGCAAGAGAAAAGGCCAGAAGTGAAACAGCTGAATTTTCTCCCTCCTTCGAATATTCATTCACGATTTCTGTATTCAATACGAATTTGAGTTCCAAACTAAAATAATTATTCAAGGATGTTATCAAAAGCATGCATAATATAGAAGGGCAGAGTGTATACATAAGAATGTTATCTGCAAATATATGCTAATTAGATCCATTCTAGACTTTATGTATGACTTATTTAATACGACGATAGAGTATAATACTATTATCTTAAATAGACACATATTTATGAACTATGGTATGAATCATTCACTAGATTGGTCGTAGCATAATTCTAGCCTTAGTCCTTCATTAATCAAAAGGGGTGATATAAATAATTAAGTAAAGAATCATGTTTAACTTTGCAAAACATTTTTAAATGTTTGCAATAACTTAGAAAAAACTGCAGCAACAGATTGTTTTTAACTTTAAAAGTCATGTTATAACTACTCCGGTCATTGAACAATGGGGCAGTTCTGAATAATCCATAAAACAACTAACATCATTTCAACCTCCACCAATCAAAATGGTTTTGTAGCAATGTGCGTGCGCGCCGTCGTGTATGGGAATAAGAGAGACCTGGATGCCAAATGTGTCCCTTTCAAAAATTGCAAGCAGTAAAACTCAACAAGCCGCCTGTAGCTAGAATAGTTAGCACGAAATGTGGCAAGCATTTGGTGCTGGAGCCTTAATGTGATCAGTAGGAACATAGCGCCTCCATTTATTGCCGTTTCGTCAGCTAACTTTAAGAGTTAAAACATGTAAAAGCAGTAAAAACAGCTTCCCTCCAGTGGGAGGCTGGAATTTCAAGGTGACATGACACTTGGTGGCGGCGAGGCAGCTTAGACCCATCAGTGATTCCAACATAACACTTTGCACGGCGTAAATGTGTTGATTGCCAAAACAAGATGCAAAACAAAGTCGTTGGCCATCATCATCGTGATCCAAGAAAAAGCATGAAACTGAATCCCAGGCAGGAAGTTTTATTTTCATTAAATATTTGTATCATATTTCGTGTAAATTCTCGAGCTTGTCTGATGAGGTTTTGCGAGCTTGGGTTTTGCCCCATTGTTTCGTTATTTAAAAGCGTTCTACAGGATGTGGACAAATCTGATTATTTCAATTCAACGCTTTCTCATTTCCATTTGTCCAAGGCAAATGTTATCGGCTTGATTATGAAAATTTATCTCTACAGGACTGAAACTAATTGTGATTTAATTGTAAAACCAAGAGATCCTATTCGGAATTTCCTTTTACAAATTTACAAAGGAAGTAATATTAGATTGGTAACCCGTTAGCCACCGTTCAGCCTGATGTAGGGTTAAGGATTCTTCTGCCTTCCCGGCCTGTGTTTCTCCATCGTCATTCAGGTCGGGTGGGCGGGCATGAGCGACAACTTTGCTCCACTTGTGATGTCAGTTCCTAAAGACGCTAATATATGTCACGTGACGTTAATGACGCCCTCTGATTAGTTGAAGATGTCATCTGCTATATAGGCTCGGCAGCTCCCCCCCCCCCCCCCCCCCCCCCTGATAGCGGAAAGTCGAAAGTCGAGTTTTAGACATTAACACATTGATAATATTTTGATTTTGATTTTGAAAATATTTTATTACATATTTCCATACATATAGTACACATTTTTTCAGAATAGCCTGATTATATCCTATACATTTTAAGTAAATTATCTAGTAATATGCTTACTAGAAATCTAGAAGAATATTGGTAACGATCTAAATAAGAAGGCCTGTGAAATAAATACAAAATCCGTCCTAGTGCTTCTTGCTTCTCAACTTTATTTATATTTCAATTATTTTAAAACTGGACTTAAAACTATAGTTTCAGCATTATAACTATTCTTTGAGACGGCCTCCGCTCATCTGGTCATGTGACAGTGCATCTTGGCGAGCAGTGGGCCAGGCCGTGGGGGAATGCCGCCCTTGACGACCATAGCAACCCAGCTTAAAATCTCCAACTTTCCCCCTCGATGTCTTAAAGTATACACAATTGTCGGCAAAACGGAACAAGCGACTGCAATGTATGAACAATACTTGATACATCCATGTAAGATCATAGCATTTTGACCCGTTTATGTATGGTTTCAAAGGGGTTGAAAACAGGTATTTTAGCGTTAGCGTCTATGGCACTCAGCTGTCGTATTCACCCGAGTTTTTGCCGCCGATCGTAGCGCCACCTGTAAATGCCCGGATTCTCGTCTCAAAGAATATCATAACAACAACATTTCCCCCTACATAATACACCATTCAAAACTCTAAAAACTACATAAATTATCAGTCATCTTTTCTCCTATTTAAACAATTAACGTCCCCCCCCCACACACACACAGTCATTGGCTAGACCCTGACACAATGCCCCCGTTGCATAACAATTTGCGAGGTCGTGGATTGATACTACAACATCGTAGACAGCCATCTGCAATGAGTGTATTGCATAACTTTCTACGACATCCTCTATGACATCGTACATCTCTTGGCATCCACGATCGATTTTCTATGCTGCGTCAGTATACTGACATGATAAATGTTTAGGATAATTTCTTAGTCTAAGAATGGCCATAATCAAACCAAAAATCAAACCTGAATACTTATGGTTATGGTTATTTATTTCATTGAAAAAATATTGACATATATAATTTTGGTGATAAAATAAACGATGCCATATTAACTGTGTTAATATTCTGCCTTGCATAACAAACATGCTCTGTGATACACTGATACCACATTTACCCATCTTAATATATCTTAATAGCGAACAAAGTTCAACTTTATCTTTCCAAATATACCACTATTCAATGTTAGTGGATATTTTATGACTTTGATACATTGCACATTAATTTACTTTTTGTACTTCAAAATAGGTTCGTAATTTTCTACCATATTTTTAGATGAAATTAATAAAAGCCAGATTTTTTAAATTATGATAAATTACAATTATGGATAATGAACTCCCATGCACCATTTCGGCGTTTTAATGCCTCTCTACCTTGAAATTATTCTCTAATATCATTTTTGAAGCCACGAGGAATCCTCTATTTCACGATTCAGCGTTTTTTCTTGGAGTAATTGAGCATTGTCCCTGAAGAAGCCCCCCCCCCCCCCCCCACACACACACAGAGTAAAGGGCGAAACATTGGACTAATAAAATGACATTTCTAAGATGCCGACTTCAGCGATTTCTTTACTTTAGAAATTTATGAATACAATATGACACTATGTTCGATTCGCACTCGATCTTGATCTTGGCCTCTTCGGCTTCGTTCTGGATTGATTACAAATAAGCATCGGTATAGGTTCCTTATCCTGGCTCCACACTAGCAAAATTGACAATTTATTATAGGTGCGCAATGGTGAGAACCTTGTGGTATCGTATTATATGTGAAAATCGGTTTGAAACATCTCTTTGTGGTGAGAATGAGATTAAAATGGTAAAGTTTATTGTGACACTTCTGAGACGTTTATATCTACTTTTTATTCCATTGTACACGAAACATATATAATTATGTCCCTTTCAGATAGACGTGGAGAAGCAAATTATACCACGAAAGGTCAGACAGTTTTTGCCTTAAGACAAAATCACTACTCCAGCTCATTCGATCTGTTATGCCTTATTATTCGAACACCATAATTATGTATGATATTATAATATGCTTTCATACAAATCACCTGATTTCAGGGTTGCAAACCACTAACTAGATGCTGGGATTCTGCATGTCAACCCACCCTTATGTCTTGAACAAAAGACCCTCCCTAATGCTTTCCTTCATGACTTCAAAAGCGTGGCAGCTTTTTTCGGTAAAGAGATGGAGAAAGTCTGTGTTCATTCAATCCACAATTATGTCGTTGGTGGTGATGGCGCACTGTGGCTTGTATTGAGTGTTCTGACTAAGGGCCCTGCCTCCCCTACTCCACCTCGCCCGCCTCGAACCGTCCATTGTAACTTACAACCTTTTCGCTGACAAACCTTTTCCCCTGCTGCTGCAAACACAAAAATGGATTTTGTGCTGCTCACATTAGAAGGTGCACTCACTTGTGAAGGGCTATGGATTCCGCCCCATTAGCTGCTTGGAGGATTAAGTTATTTACTGGCCACAGTCAGTGTCAGTCTTGTAAATGTCTGTTATACTGACGCCACAGGGGCTGGAAGTAATATTGCGATGGGGGAAGGATTGCCTGGCATAAGGTTGTCCTCGAGGGGCAAGCAAAAGGGTTTCTAAATGGGGTGCGGTAAGGGCTGGGATAAGATGCAGAATTATATCATTGCATGAATATTGGGTCACATGCACTCCATTATGGTTTTTGAAGCATGAAAATATTTGTCTTGGCTATTTAAATTACCTCAGTGAGATGCAGGCCTTTTTTGATATACCTAAGAAAACTGTTGACTGATAATTTTCAGATTAAAGAATTAGCGTACAAGTTTTCGTCTTTGTAAAGTCAAATTGCGATGACATTTAAATTCAAATCAGATCTATAAGAATGTGTTTTAACAATGAAAACGGATTGGAGAAAACCTAATGGATGAAGCACTGGCATTCGTAGAGCACACATCTTTCGACTACATATAGCGGACTCATATCCCTGCAAGAAGAACTTTCAAACTTGAATTTCAAATGTTGAATGCCAATGGGAATTAATCGTGCCATTATAGAAATTATGAGCGGGCCAACACAATATATGAGTTTAGGTGGGACTAAAATGACATAATAATGAGAGTTGAAAAGTTTCTAATTATGACCTGGAAGAAGAACATCAACATTGCAGCATATTAGTTACTTACAAAAGTTACTTCAGAGTTAGTTAGTATAATAATATAGGGTTTACGTCGCTATCAACAAATAATAATGACAAATACAATAATGTTTTTCTTGGCGTGGCTCGAAGGAAAGTTGTACCCTAATTGAAAACAAGATTGAGTATTGGGCTTGACTCTGGAAAAGAATTATAACAAAACATGAGTAAAGTATGCATATTATGCGGACAGTCCCCGTACGTTAATGGTTTAAATTGTGAAGGCTCATAATTTCAAAATATATGAATTATTAACACCCAATCAAAACATAAAAGGCTTTTCAAGTCAAAGTGATTAAATTATATTTGGAAAGCTTAGGGCGAATACATTTGTGCCTACATGTATATATGCTGCACAAAGCCTTTCTCAATTAACATATCCTTTCATAGTTCTCAAGGTAATCTGCATCCACCATAAGAGGAGGTATTCAAAAAGGACCGTAGGTAATGGAGACTTTTCCTAACAAATGTAATCCGAACAATATAGTGCAAATGTTTCTATGTAGAGGGCACCAGTCTGGTGAAGCCCGCCAGAACGAGGCAGCTGCGAACCGGTAGCAATGGCTTCCCATAATCCTCTAAATGGCCGATAATAGGGGGCTGACAAACACCCCAGCACTCACTGGTTAATGCAAGCGACAATCCTTAGCCTTAAAAACATGGCGGCCATCAACCAAGAACTCGCATACATCTACCATACTCAGTACCCATCTATTATGTATCAATAGGAAGGATTCTTTTTTATGCCACTTTGACAAATAATCGTGCATATTATATAAGCTTTCTGCTCCTAGCTTCGGACAACTTTGGTAATAGAGACCAGACGATTTGCAACGTTTATAGCCCCGGATGGGCCACCTCTAAAAAGAAATTCCATTACCACCACGATAAAGTCAGATTATACGAATGAAATGAGGTTTGAAATGTGCCTTAGAACATCTTTATTGATTCGTTTAAGTGAAAGTTGTTCAAGACATGACTGCCTCGAATAAGGCAGTAAAAGCAACATTGAATATAGAAGCTCTCTTGGCGTTCTCCGACAATACATACGAGTACTATCCCACTATCGTTCATCAATAGTATTTCATTCCGTACTTCAATCTACATACAACAAAAGAATATTCTCTTGTGATCTAGCTTTTGACTTCATACACTTTTGTACATTAAAGACGGCTATATGCGCATAATTAAGTTTCTTGAGGATGGTTAGGATGGTTGGTTCTTTAGAAAAGAATACCAATCGAGGCCTCTTTGATCACAGAAACGGAAAATGGGTTTCCTCTGCATTGGTGAGATGAAATAAGATTACCACCCTCTTTATCACATTTTATTTGTTATGAGGCCATGCCTATTCTTTTCATTGTTACTTTATAATCATAGAAAAGGTAGCCATTAAACATCAAAGTAACCCCCTCATGTCATGCATTTTGATGTCAAAATCTAATGTAAACTATACTTAATATATAGTTATATCTATTATATTATTGTTATAGATAGGAAGTCACAAAACACTAGCTTTAATTAAGTCAAATTACATCGGGTGGGGTGACATTTCTATTTGCGTAAGTATGAAACCCTTTAACAGGAATATACAAAACAGTCAATTATCACGTTATTAAACGTGTCTCAGTTATAACAAAAAAGACACCGGTACGTTTAAAAATCGCTGATTAAAGTATTTTAAACATCACTTCTCTGACGATTGATCTTCACACATTGAGGTAAAATACCACCGTATATAATGATAATTATACGCTCATATAACCGTGCCGGGTCATGAACCCTGCCATATCATGCCAAAAGGCGTTGACTTGAAACAAAGTTTCTAATGAAGTATTACATTATGAGGATATATTAAATATACCTTTACGATTCAGGATTTAGGATTTTTCAGCTTAATTTAGCAGAATTTACTAAATGTTTGGAGCTGCCCATTTTGGATAATATTTTGAGGATCTGAACCCCATCCTATACTGAAAACCTGTAATAGGCTCGTATCGTATTATAAGAAAAAATGCTTATAAAACTGTAATTTAATTAATCATAACTTATATTGGTTCGACACAATCTACTCCCGGAATCTACGTTTTATAAAATATTTTTGGCAAATCAGGCTGTCCTGAAATTTTGTACTATATGTATAAAAATGTTCAATGACCTGAATAAAAATTTAATATTTCTAAATCTAACCATGGATTACGTGTTTTTTAACGTATCACCTGAACTATTGCAAAAGGGAATGACTCGAACTGATTGAATAAGCATCACCTTTCGCTCAAAAACACATTACCCCAAGTTTCTATTTTACATTTCACTGCTCGGAGAGGAAATACTGTAACAACTGCATCGATAATATTAAAAAAATAATAACACCACAACCTCAAACTTCAGTCTTTGCTTTTATTGTGGCATATGTTGGTACTTCAAGGCACGACATTTCGACCTGGTTTTAGTGGTCTTCTTCAGGTGATGATGCATCGATAATGTTTCATCCCGCATGCACTCTTCCTATTTTTCTTCATCGCATATTTCCATACATTATTTTTAGAAACTTGTATTTCTTGCCCTTTAATTTACCGGGTTGACAATCTTATACATGAACTTTGATACAACGTTTCACTATTATTTTTGCTGCAAAGTTGTGTTTTATTGCGTATATTTGTGTCAGATATATATACTAATCTACATGTATACATATATATCCAGGTACAGTAGGTTCCTAGGTGGCTTGTAAGAAAATATAACTCAGCGCTATCAAAGAAGATGTATATTGCGGTTGACACTCCTGCCCGCAACCTCTCTTTGTTGTTTGACGCTGCAGAACTGTGTTAATTGCTTTCCCCGGGCCAGGAATTTAATGCTGGCATCATTCAGCATCACATTTATGCAAGGTTGGGTGAACACGACATAAGCTTTCATATCTTTACGGTTCAAAGTGTGTGGATTTCCCATATATGTATTCTAGAATCCAAATCATGAACTGAAGTTGAAAATAGTTTCTGCTTGCGAGGCCCTTTGAATCGTACTGCCAACGGTGGGATACCAATAGATTGGGATGGACATCCTGGTTGAAAAGATTTGGCATGGTAATGGAAAAGATGACAATTGCGTGCTGTCCGCAGTGTGTTTTGCACAGATGGGAATCAAACTCATACATGTACTCTTATTATTACTCCTTTACTTCAACCTCTCCATCCTGCCATCCAACCAGTGACTATTCCATCCAACCAATGATTATTATTATTAGTTGTTATCCTTGTCATAATAAATACATGTCATTAGTCACTTATTTCATTAGTCATATGAAAGCCATTTGACCAGAATTTTGGAGGATTTTACCCGGTTGCTTTGGTGCCAGGTTTCATAAAAGTCAACACTCATTTATATTTCGGATGCCCGCCGAAATCCTTTGCTGCGGTGAGAATATTGTGACACAACATTGACCTCAATAAGATATCATAAACAGCAGCAGACTAATAAATCGTCGGTCATATAGGCCAATAATGTATAAATTTGGTAAGATGTCGTTGTGGTGATAGCTGAGAATGCAGTATATATTATTGTAAGATCCGGTGATGCAGAGCAGGAAGAAACACAGATTCAAAGAGGAAGGAATGTCAGCAACATAGCTTTATATTGTTTCTCTTTAGATCATAAAAGCATATGATAAATCAGATAATTTACAGGTGGGCGGTGATATGTCAACATTATAGCTTGACAACGTTTTCTTTTGTTTATGAAAGCATATATAATAAATTGGTTAGTTTACGGGTGGATGGTGATATGTTGCTTTGTTTTCGTAACGATGCATGAACTTGTATATCAATCAGGTTTACAGCTGTCGCTTGTAACTCCATGGTTATTGTATGGATTCCCAGTGAAAGTGAGCCATGGGACACATAGAACGATGTCCCTGAAGTGTTATGAAAGATTACATGATATGTATGCAAATGTGTTCACCTCATACGCCGTGTCCCTGTGATACAGCCCCTCCTCATTTAATATGAATAACAAGACTGTTGTTGGTTGGTGTCAATTCAGGTCAAATAAAACTGCGTTCATTGCTATCATATTGGGAACAATTCTTGTATTAATGACAAGCGAGATAAGGATTGAAACCTTTTAAAACTAGTGCCGTGGTATCGCCATATATTGAAATTAAATCGCCAATGATGACAATAAAATGATCTGAGCTACACCCGAGAAGACCCTGCTATACATTATAAATCGTCTCCGATAGGAGATGCCAAGATGTTAATCCCAAATTGCTTAATGGAGCAGAGCAGCCCACTCACCGTGATGTTCCCATAGATTTTGTATAAGGGTGCATGTCAACAAGAAGCCTCAAATGTTCAATAGTTATATTTAATGTATCGTAATTTCCGTTACATTTACTGGTAATAATCTTATTGGATGTATCATATGATTCACCCTTTCGTTCCATGTAACATACATTTGAACATTTTTGCATAGTTCAACAATGAATTGCTTGTCATTGATATCTCTACACTTCCTTTAAACTATGAATAGCCTGCAGGAAATCTTTAAAACGTAATAATAATTTTAGAAATGATTGGTTTTGTCAGCTCTACTTTGAGGGAAATGCTGCTATGCAGAGATCTCAATCATTGATACTTCCCTTCATGGCTCCGCTTCCTGTTGGTTTAATTTGCAATCGGATACCTTACATTGGTGTAGATATTATCGTTATTGAGATCAGTAGATGGGCACATTGCAGATTGTCTAGGCATAACTGCATTAGTTCATCGCCCACCTCGGATGTGCAGTGAGGCAATCATTCGAAATAGCGCTAATTCTTTTGATATGGAATAGGAGGTTTTTCAATCTAGCTGATGGTACGAGAGATAAAAATATAAAATAAGTAACGTCTTTAGAAGAACTAAAACGTTATTGCTATCAAGGAATCATTTTCGCAACTTTCATTAACAACACTGTGTAAAAAAAATTGACATTTCAAATTGAAATTGAATGCATGATGTCATGAACATCAATATACAATTTATGAAACCAAAGATTTACAATTTTGACTTATGACATTAAAAAGATATGAGTAATATTGGTGATTGCGATACAGCTATGCACTTTGAGGAGAAATGGATTTCCTGGGGATTGGATGAAGAATTGCATAACACATGACCTCTGTTAGTATTGATATCCTGATATAGATGATATGGGTATCCCGATATTGATCATGAGAATTATGAATCTTTGACACACATTCTTGTATAATTATATAATCTTATTTATAATATATATATATTCGGATGTTTATTATGGCATTTCTCATTAAGAACAGTATGGAATACACATGAGTTATACATTTAAATGATTGTTTTTAAGGAAATTGAGTTACAATACTTATGGCTGGATCTACCCGAAGTATCATAATAATGAGGAAATTGAAAGATGGTCCAGACCCAAAGACGAAAGTTGTGCCTTATCAATATAGCACAAGACAACAATTTATGACATATGACAGGCTTTATCTTATTCAAGGGAATAGCAGGTCCATCGTGGGGGTATGTCAGGTTTTCCTGAAGACAGTTCCAACATTTTGCAGACATTGCCTGATAGGAAAACGTCCCTTGTGCACAAAGTCGTATCCGTCTCGAGTATGTGAGCATTCCCTGATGGAGGGAAATCCCCTCCTGAACACGACCAGAAGAACAAAGCAACGATATGTATGCACATAATTATATTATATATATATCCCCCTTGCCTCAATCGTCTCTATCAAGGTAACCTATATTAGCTCTTCACAGATACAGAATAGAAAAGAATCAGGCGGTGTACCTTATTATGCTATGGATATCATCTTCATTATTTCAGTCACCTTGCCGTATCTACAATACAAGGAAAGTATAATTTCCGGTCCCAAATGGCGAAGGTGGGCGAGAAGATATGTTTACAGCGTTGATAGCTGATTTTTGTTGAATCCTATTTCATGGCTGTAACCGCATATGTCCTTCAACTGCCTATCAATTCAGAATTGCTTATAATTCATGATTAAGTATAAATGATGAAATAATTTATCCCATCTTTGAGCATAGATAATGTAGTTCTACTTAGTGCACGGACTTTCTTAGTGTGGGCGTCCCTGTGAACGCCCTAACAAATTTCTAGTTTCTCTTTAAGAAGCCATAAACATCTATGATTCTTACAGAACGTGTGATATGGCAAAATATAGAAGTCTCGTAAGTGGTGCCGTGTGCGTATAAATTATAAAGATGCTTACATGGCAAATCGCATTCGTATCATTAAGGCTTACATTGCAGAAAAAATGAGAGTGCAGAGAAAGTTGTCTGTTGATCTGTCCTCAGACTTTGGTTTGTCAGAAATATCGCTTGGTTTGGGGATGTCTCATCGACGTAAAAGACTTTCTGTAATTCTATTACCCTCTCTCTCCCTCAACGACCTATGAAAACAAATGGGTATTGAAGAAACAAAAGTTTCGTATTTTGAAAGTGTTTTATATCGCTTGAATATTTCAGTGGAAGCCTTTAAGAAACGACATTGGTACCCAATAATGTCATTTTTAAATTTCAAACGATTTGATTTCCGTGTTTCCATATTTTGTAACGCCACTACATACATCATTGGTCATTAGAATACGATTATGATACAGGTGTGATTGATGGGTACTAGCCTCCTTACTATGCCTAATACTTTTTTGCCTGGGAAATGAATCTGTGATAAATTTGAGAAAGGAATCCCTTAAGTTAGACGTGCAGACACAGTTATACATATTGTTGCATAGCATATAATATTGCGTATAAGTATATCTAAAGGCGATATTTAATTGGCCCCTCTGCATATCCTGAGTGAAATTCACATCTAAATACTCTAGGTCTGTGTCCTGTGGGAGACACAAAATTCTTCTATGTCAACACCATGGTCTCATGAACACCGTTGCCAAGGCAACAAGCTCAAGGTTCTAAAATTGAACCCTTAAATAATCAACGGCCGGGAAAAATCAATGAATTATTCAATAGTATAAGAAGTTTCATTAAGATAATTCTTTAACTGAATATTCGAGCCATGTTAGAGTCTATTTAAAGATAGCATTTCTGTTCCGCTTCGATACAACGTTGGAACACTTTCATTCTGTACAGAACACTGGACGGAAAATGATGAAGACTATATCTTCAACTATTAGACTATACCTGCAATAGCATGTCTTTTAAATGAAACGGTCGGCGGATTTCAGTGTGGGAATATTCACATCATTCCTGAATACTATGTTTAATAAAACAAAATTCTTGGAGAAATTGTAAAGCAAGGAAGAGAAAGGTGAAACTTTTTCAAAGTTTTCAATGGTGAAGTATGAGGGGGAACCATTTGATGTAAAATACATTTTCTAAGTATGCCAAATGTTACAAATATATATTTAGGGGATCCCAAGGGCTTTAGTGATGTTTAATACGAGACAGACTTTATAAGTTTGTTGACATAGATCGGGCTATCAAATGAATGTTTTTGAGCATTCTTCCAATCTCTCTTCGCGACAAATAAAGTCCAAATGACATTTCTCGATGTTCTCGGGTTCGATTTTGCATAATATGCATATTAATTTGACCTAGATCCCTTAAGGTTACTCTCACATCTGACTATGGTAAAGGGTAACGTTCATACAAGTTGCCACATCTTAGTGCAGCTCGTTATACTTTTTCCTGGTCCACATATTACGGAAGCTGAAAGCTAAGCGTGGAAAAGCATTATGGAATGACAGGTTACATTACACCATTAAATTCCTTGATAATTCGCATTGAGAAGTCAATGCATGATGCAATCGGTTGTATGATTCATACATTGATGCCAGTTCTTAAATGACCTGAAATGTTTCTTTGTTTGTACTCCATAGCCTTTAATGGAAGATACGATAATCATGTCTCAAAATCATGACTGATACTTCTTATGGAATCAAATCTTCTGCTACACACGTTTGTTTCTGCCAGTCCTATAATCATATACTTGCCAATGTTTGGTTCCATGGAGAGTTAAAGACATGCAAAGACACTTAAGATTGAGAGTTCACGTATTCTGCTTTGTTAATATAGATTTGAAGCTCTATCCATCCTGGATAGATCAGAAAATACATTACTTCTAGTTATGGTATACAATTATTATTTATACATAATTTGTGATGAAAAATGATGATAATTGACAAAGGCTCGATCAAAAATATCAATACGTTTGTGTAAAATACCTATCGTGGGGCAGTTTGATTGCACCATTAATTGATCGACCTGCGAAACGTTTCTTAATGGGGAAAGGACATAACTTTGCCCGTTTATTACTACCTTCAAACGTCAGTACAAGTTATAAAACTGTTACACATATGTTAACCTATTATCTAACAGGCATTTTCAACAGTGTACTTACTTTTAAATGTTATCTTATATTCAATCCCAGGTGATAGTACAGTAACAAAATAACAAGAGAAATATTGATGAATTGGGCGAAAGGGTAAACACGCCATGGAGCTTCTTTATCGCGTGTTCAATGTGAGTGCATTTCGGGTTGCAACACGTCTTCATAGCCATCTAGTAATATTATGAATACATCCTAAGATATATTAGACTCAATTTAGTCATATATATTAACCAAGAAAATAATAGATGCTTCTAATGAATACTTATAGTTGAATTTGATCATCACACCTAAAGTTACAACGATGTTTGCAACCAAATGTTTGACTTTGTCTCCCAATATGTCTGGTATGGACCGGTTTTTAATGTGTCTTTCCCACTGTCACGCCATGTAAATTCAGAGCACTATGTTGCTTTGTATTTTACCTTGCATGTTTTCCTATTACCGAACGGGCCACTGAAACTGTACGACGAATCGCAGGTGCCAAATCGGCCTTGAAATCATGAATATATGCCCACCGCTAATAGACTGATTAACTGTAATTTGCTTACCATATTTCATTTTGAACTCCCTATATAAATTTGAAACACTCAATATATATTTTGATGTTTACATGTACAATAAAGGGTGGTCTCCACTGGCTGCGGTAAGCTCTGCGGTAAGCCTTGCGATTGTTTGTGCTGGTTCTATAGGTGGAGAGGAGTGACGAGATCTTGCCTACATAGATCACTGGCCATGTGGGCAGGACCTCGCCACTTCTCACCATCACAGCACCATTGCAAGGCTTACCGCAGAGCTTACCGCAGGGCCTACCACAGCCAGTGGAGACCACCCTTAAAGGTCAAGTGTAATGAAAATTGTAAAAATTGAGATAAGGTCTGATTTACATTTGTGGTGGTGGTATTGATTGCATCCCGGGTTGAAAATTTAAAAAAAAATCCATTAATGCCCGTTTTTCACAGCTTTTTTATGAATAAACAAATGGGGCTCAGTTTGATAGAACTGAGGGTGTGTATTCGCACCCGACCGCTGTGACGTCATCCATGCCCATGCCTAAGGCTTGCTTTAGCCTGGCTAAGCATTGTCACCTAGCATTAAATGTTAGATGTAGTGTGAGTCATGTAGCGTGGTTTATGTAGCATGGTGTGATTTTAAATATGGTTAAAGAGCATTGATTTCAATGTCAGACATATCACTATTTAGTTCCTGATGGTAAAATAATGTAATAAAGATGATTCCGAAAGCAGGGTTCTCGCCAGCCTTTTTGGGTGTAGGGGCCCGCTATGCTGTCTCCCGTCGCCGCTACGCTTTCTCTGAGACAGAGTAGCGGCCATAATTTGATAGTAAATAGTTAATCTTATTTAGGGAAATATCCTCCCATTTCATTTTGGCATTTAAATTGCATATCAATTACCGAAAAATCGACGAAATTCAGATATACATTTGGGTGTATATTTTACGTACCAAATAAATCGTGAGAGAATGAATACATTTAATATGATACAGTACAACTTTCTCAGTTTGTTTATCACCCCAAGTTAATTATCATAATTAGACTCCCTCTTTTTGTATTTTTTGCCGCTTCTAAAATAGATACCTAGTAGCTATCCGCATTCAGATAAAACAACAAAGTACACATATTCTTTACCAGTTCGTTCACATAGGTCGAGTGATTTTGCTTATATAATCTTATATATTCTACATATAATCAACATTAGTCTACTAACATTTATATAGACAGTCAAATCTAGTCAGAATTCAGTTGGTATAATCACCTCACATCAACTTATCGCAATGTTGTTTTCAGATGGTTTTTTTTTATTTCTGGCCTTTTTCTTATCTTTATGTACGATGAGAGATTATTCAGAAATATGTATGTTATTTCTTAAATATCCAAACTTAATTTGGGAATGGCAAATGTCGGCCAAATGATTGATGCAAATGTGTACTTACTATAGTCACTGTAAAGTAGTAAGGCCAATAAGATTTTAATGCATTCGAAATTAGATGGTAATAAGAATGGTATTTTTTCTTCTATTTCAAATGATTTAATTGTGTAATGACACTATGCTACGCTATTAGAAAAATGATATCTCAAAGATGGTGTTATGTTGAATAGGAAAATAAAGTTTAATCATGTAAACTATGAGTTTAACTTTTAATGTTTAACGGTTGGCCTGATGGCCCTTAAAATCAGCAGAACGCACTAAAACAGCATCATTTTGCTCAAAATTTTCCTGGGGGTGTGGGTGGGGTGGGCATACCCCCATAGATGGTATGTGGCCCCCGCTACGCTGTCAAATATTTCTGGTGCGCTGTGAGATAAAAAAGAATTCAAAGATGACCCCCGCTACATTACACCATACATACATACAACTAGTGTGGGTTCTATCTACCTACCCGTCGCGCATGGACATGGATGACGTCACAGGCCGCTTGACCCGTCCAAAGATGGCTACTCACCCTTGCCGCACTAGGTTGCAGTGGCCTGACAAATAGTAGCGCTTAAACACCTCCCACTAGTTTAATTTATTAGATAGGAAGCTATAACTTTGTAGATCATTTCAAAATATCCCTCCGAATGTATTAAACATCAAATACAAACCTTTACACTTGACCTTTAATAATTATAAATATTCCTAAAATATGTTGATTTCAAACTTGAATTTATGGTATGTCATAATTTGCATACTCGTCTTAATTGTGTCAATGATTTCCAACGACTTATTGTACGAAAATGCGGTGATAACAATGCAGAGAGAATATCTGAATAATTATGTACTTACATGTACTGATGAAGTCATAGATTCATTAACATAGTGTAATCGTCATAATAGATATGTATTAACATGCTAATTCTACGCAAAATGGGCCCTCTTCAATGATGGAAAAAGTGTAAGTTTTTGAAGAAGAAAAATTGCTCGAAATGATACTTTCTTGCAAGTCTTTTTAATACCTTTTTTCTAAAATGTACTAACGCATCTGACTAGATACGTTTCCCAATACATAGACTGACAATACCGAGGTCTACCATGTCCCTATTGGTTTGATGCTCTTTATTTGGGGGATGGCCTTAGCAACAAAGGGAAGATCTATTATACCGGTATATTTATGTGTCTGACAGCAACACTATTTCGCACATTATAAAAGAGGTCTGCCTTTAGCGCTTCCTATTCTCTGCTTGCCAATATACATCAGGCTTTCCTATTAAATCTCCGTCAAATTTCCCATCATCTATGACACCACCATCTTACGGAACATTACCTACACCCACCCCTAGAGGCCAGTGCATGTATGGGGGCCAATATGCTGCTTCTTCTCTACTTGCCACCAGGGGGCAACCAGTTTTGGCGCCATCTAGTGTTTTAATGCCGCCTCTAGGTTTCCGGTCTAAATGAAAACTGTCAGGATATAGCTAAAATGCCCATAGCGCCCACACCCTGAATGGCAGGCTACTTTCTGGCTTGTCTAGAGCACCCCCGTCCTGAATTTCACTCTACTTCCCCTGGAGCATTACAGACGGACACATATTTTGTTCTTTGTGCAAAGAATTAATTAGTTGCTGTTATGTGGGGGGAAGGCATTGTCGCGTTATCCGCATTGATGACATGCCGTGCGGGGAATCAATGGAATCCGCAACAAAGTCTCGTGCAAGCAGGGTCAACACAAGAGGACATGAATCAATTGTACTGCCCCCATGTGGGAACTCAGGATGACAAGTAAAAGGGGCATAACCTGAACCCTTAACGGGGAGGAGAATTGGCTGCTGGATGTTCATGGCATTGGCAGGGGTATCTAGAGTGTCCAGGGACAAACAGGGTGGTATTGGGGCAGGATGAGAAAAGTCCGAGTTACACACACACCGTCACTTGGGAATAGCATCTGTCACTGAATCTATGAGAAATAATCTAGGTCAGAGACTATGTGATGTTTAGAAAGTGCCAGTGGGATGTGTAAAGAAGAAGATTTTATATGAGATGAAGGCTTATTTCCCCCCAACATGGCTCCCCGCAATTAATACTGACACATATTCTAATGCTCAGTTGGGCAGCGATAGCGTGCACTGATGTAACTGCTTTCACAAAATGTACTATTCTTGATATTTTTTACATCTAGAGCGTTGGTAAGACTCGAACATGCAGTGTTACTACCCGAGTCTTAACAATTTTCCAGTCTTACTATTTTCATGTTATTTTGTTATATGTCGACCAGTTTTGGTATATGATTTAAACAGCTAGACAGAAAAATAAAGTCAGACAAAAAATAGATATTATATTATCATTATGAATTCTTGAATAATAATCATGTATGTTAACACAAAGTAAACTAAAGTAAATGGTCAAACGGCCTCAACAAAAACCTCTTTGATAGATCTACTTTAAGATTATTTGTTGCTTTCCTCAGAGTGCATCCAATCTTAGGGCCTACAACTATTTTCTCAATTGTTCTCCTTCAATGGGCCCCGATGCAATGATCACTTCTTGCATTGAGAGGCTCTTCCTCTAGGTGGCGCCTCAATGCTGACTTCCTGTGATGGATGACAGTCCCGGGCAGTGCGTGGCGGCATGCTCTGATTGGTGGAAATCTTGTTTTACAGATTTGAAATTCAATTTTGCCCCCCGCTATGCCTCCGACAAGTGGACATAAAATGATGAACCAATGCACAGACCTAATGCCTAGTCGCGGGATTGTCTCTCCCTGGCCCACAGGAGTCCAAGCCAGTAATCTTGTCCCAGAGTGATTGTCTCCCATTTCAGGACGTGTCTTCCTATATGCCTTACTTCCAGTGAAACGTCACCGCTCAAGTCCCCAATATATACAGTTTAAGTGGGTTAGGCTCATCTGCTAACCCTGATTCCTCCCACATCCCCATTCAATTAACCTCCAATACACCAAAGCCGTCCTTTGACAAAATATTGGATAGTTTGCATTGGCAATTTTTCCCCTTTCTAGTCATGCAAGCTAATCTTAGGGATGCAATCAGTAAATGCGATTTCTACTCTTGCTAACCCACTTTGAGGAAGACTATGAGTTATGCGTTCATTCAGGCAGCATGACTCCTGTTGTTGCTCTTGGCTTTTTTTCAAACAATAAACTTGCGAGATTTAACATATGAAAAATGTCTTGTCAGTGGGCATGACTCGATAGCATGGAACCTTGACCTCCTTCGCTGTCCAGTTGACCCACAACACTCAAAGCCAATCGCAAAAGAACATATTTTATCCTCAGAGCCACTGTTTCCGAATGGCATACTTGAAGGCAATGACTTGTCCGGCCATTCTTTATGATGTAAATTGTTTTGTATGCTGTGAACATTAGTAAAGTTGCGAATAAAACATTATACAGGCTAGCAATGAATGGAAGGATTCTTAGGTTCCAACAGTTGCCCGCATTGTGGCCTATGAATTTCTCCCCGTGTTGCACGTTATTCTATTGACTCTGTCAAGAATTTGTGACCTTGGCAAACCACACCCAGTTACTGGAGAAACTGAAATGTAGGTTACTATAGTAACAGTGCTTGATTGTTCCATTGACACATGGGGTCGCCACTGTGGGAATGATGAATAAGGCCCATGATTGGTTCAGACATCGTAGTCGAAGAAGCATAGAGACTTTTCCTTTCTTGGACAGTCTCAGAAGGCATTTCCAGGCGCTAGGTATAAAGGATTAGGTGAGGATTAGAATGGATTATCTCTAGATGAGGATTAATGCGTGGAAGCTAAGTTGTACTGAGACCGTCCAGGATAATAAAAGTGTTGCAATATTTTCCTCACAACTAACTGCACGAAATTGGTGTCGAGAGACCAAGATGATTGTGCTATTTTTGTTAAATCGGTTTTGCTCCTGATTTAACTTTCAGGTCTCGGCAATAAATAAGCAAAGCAGGAATTTTAGTTAGGTTTTCACACTATAGAAAGCCAGTTGCTTGTAAACACGTACACGTATTTTCATGCATGTGGTTATATGACATAGCCTAGAGACAAGAAGAGTGGATGATGGAAGGCGGGAACTATTAAGAGGGACATCAGCTATGTGATACAAAGGTTATGGATTCCACTCCGCTAGCTTTCTATTCGCTAAACAATATCAGCATCTGAATTACCATAGATGGGAAAATACTATCTTATGTATATATGTATGTTTAAAACGAGTAACGTTCATGTTATGGCTTGACTACAGTAAAGTCATATCGAAGTTCTGAGAAGAGGGATCTATGATCGTTCTCCTGACACCCGGTGCCTGCATCCGAGTAGACCTTCAAGTTTTAGTGTCAGCAAGTTGAAAAAGGAGGTAGTGGAACTGAAATAACCACACGAAAGACATTTCAAACCCCAAAATCGAAGATCGAAAATAGGTGTCAAAGAGTTCAACGCAACAGAAACAAGAGCCAAATAACAGAGAACCTGTGTGTGCATATGTTTATAATTGTGGTTCTCTTTGCATTATAATAATCTATACCGATTGATTCTTCTAAAATGAATTCAATTTTCTCTACTTTAAGTAAAATTACCTGGGAAAGCAGTGGTTCAGTTTGTTAAAGGAACTAGTTGCACACTGAAATACAGGCAGCACTGAGAATGTAGTTTTGACTGTAAAACGCCTTTGAGAGTCTTTCCTAATTCTGAATGGATCTTTGTGCGTGAAACAAAAATGATACAAAATGGAAAACAACCTATATATAATATGGCAATTCTAAAGTAGTACGGACCTCGATGAAGCGCGACCGACCCGCCCTCTATGAGTGTGGAAAGCCCACATCCGAAATTCCTTATGTCGCCCTAACAAACAGCGTCCACTCCCCATATATAAACGACCCCTACTTATGGCCTAACTTTTGTTGTTATCCCATGTAAGTTGCGAGCTTATTATCGTCTCAAATGAAACTTGTGTTAGTTACGAAGCCTTTTTATGGGAGGACTTATATATTATACAGTGTACGAAACTTGTACTTTTAAATATAAAAGTTGGCGCTTCATTATCGGCAATATCGCATGACCATTCCGATCCCTTATTCCGTTCCGTACCAGTTCCATACCGTTCCCGGAAGTCACGTTTACGCTAATAAACGTAACCGGCAAATGGGATATATTTGAAATGGATAGCGGTAGCGGACAAAATGTAGGCTATTTATAGGGTGGGTGGTGTAGCCTACACAACACCAACGTGTTGGGTAGGCTACATTATTTGATACTAAATCAAATGGATATTGTAGGTAGGAGGGGTAGAGACAGGGTGGGTGGATGGGACGATCCTTTATTTTTAAATATAAAAACAATCTAAAAGCGTTCAGATCTGGTGAAATATAACCAATTTACTTCCCACAAATGAATGTGTTGCTGCAGTAATTTTCTGGACACAGACATTAAGCACATTAATGAAGCAGCTACATTTCTGTGTGTAAAATGCGAAGCGGAATAGTGATTTTTCATAGTGAACCATTGAACCTTTGTTTCTTTTCATACCCATCCATTTTCCAGGCAGCCTATGTTTAAACTGATTAAGTAACAAACTTTTCTGGATCAAAAATGTCCGCATTTCTGCGTTTTTGAAGTAGACGCGATGCATCTTTTTGATCAAGTATTGTATTTCCTCCTTTACCTTTCTTATCTCATACCCAGTTTCTTCGTTTATTGCTGGTCTTCTCAATACAAAAGCACTTCTTTCCTCTCTTTAGAATGTTATCCCTCTCTCGTTCAGCATCTCTAAATGTTCCCTATTCACCTCTAAGGGCCCTTGGAAAAACTCCAGTTGTCATTTCTACAACTTCTGGAATCCATTGTTAGCAGTCCAATACAGATAATGCAGGAGGGGATTCAAATAACGGTCGCTAAGAAGGTTCGATAAAGAAAGAGAAAGCTCACAACCAGGTGGACCCCTTCTGCTCATCTCGAGTGCCTCAGAGTGGTTCACCCTTGAATTTAATCTGGTTATTGTATTCTGAACAGCAGCATTATGCCAGCAAACGAGCAGGCCGAAAGAGCGATATTTGCTTAACCAAATTGTCTGCGAATCCACTGCTTCCATAAGCATGCAAAACTCTCTTCCCAATGTTTCTGTTTAAGTGCATTTAGCCAACTCCACTTCTGGAAAACGCATTTAGGAGGTTATTTGAAAGATAATTTTGCTTTGGCAGAGGGATGCCATTGGAGTGGGTGGAGGGGGTGTGGGTAGGTGAGTGGGGGAAGGGGTATTAGGCGAATGAAGCTAGTTGCAATGGCTTAATGTCGTGTATGTGCCCCCAATTGGCTGAACACTATATGGCTGTATGGCTACATCTGACAAATAAGTAAGTAATAGGATGTTTACAGTAAATGCTTTTCTTATTAATTATGTTTGAAATGGGGCCATGGGGGACCTGCAGGGTTACGCTGTACTGATTAATATTGTACCTTGGTTGAAATCTTTGTTTAAATGGTTGAAAGTATACCTACAATTTATAGTGTATGTTACGAAACATGTTAGTTACTTCCCGTTTTAAAGTCATAGTTTACCCTAAAACCCAACCCTTAATTCCCCCATAGAATACATTATTGTGGTAAAAGACTGACTAAATTATTAAATTCATTGGGCGTTCCGCCCTAAGGCATATAATGGGGCCCCTGACAGATGCCCACGTACTCGGGCTCATGGTTCCAATCATTCAACGATACCTTCTCATTGATCGATAATTTAGCTGAAATAAATCGCAAACACTGTCGTTCTGATAGATAGTCAACTTCATTTGGTGACTGTGGAAAATGCTTTGGAAAAAGATTTATGAACTGTTCACCTCGTCATGAATTTTTTGCGAATTTTAATTTAGGGGTAAGATATAAGAGCAGATATTTTGATGAGGATAAATGATTTTGATGGGGATAAATGATTTCCTCTCAGGATCTTGCCTATTGATCGCATATATGAATACTTCATGGTCAAGGGACCTATCGCAGCCCTGAGGGATTTCTGTGTTTATTTACTCATGAGATTCCAAAGGAGGGTTCGGGCGTATTCAATCTGCATGCATCGCCTACATATTCATTTAGAACTGCTTCCTTTGATAAACACCCATTCTTTATTCAGCTCGCTGAATCGACTCTTTATTCTGCGCTGAAAGTTTTTATAAATAATACTGGGACGAAAGCGAAGCCTCGGTAATCAATCATCCTCATTACTTTGGCGAAACCTGAGAATCCTTAAATTTAAATAGAAAATATAAACATTCGGTTTTCGATAAGTTGGGATGTTGTTTTTTGGTTTGTGAAATAAAGTTTCAATTTAGGCAACAGTAACAAGGCAAATGTATACGATTAGCGACATTGATACTTAGTTATTGGACAAGATCTCTCTCGGTAGCACATCACAAAAACCGGTTTGTTATGTGCTTTTAACCAAGAATATTGAATAATGAGTTTTCTTAAATTCCGATTACACACACGCTTCCCAAAAGTTAAAGGGAAAATACACCGGATTGTCAATGATGTTTTGCGATGATAATATTTATGTTAATTTCTTACAAGAATATCATGCAAGTGTGAGTCCTTAATATTATATTATGGATGAATTAGCATCTGAATTACGGATATAAATTCATATATATTAAAACCACTTAGTGCATTAATTACCTGATGTTTTCGCAAGGACCTATACATTGTTACAGTGAATATGACATCGCCTTTCTATGATCTTGACAGCAGTTATCGATTAAAAGTTGGATGATCTCGACCCTAGGATCTCCTAATCAGTCACTCATGAAACGAGATAAGAAAAGATGACAGAACACCTATCTTTTTAGGTGCTCACTAATTGGTTATTTTGTTTGTACTATAAATATTTTACTAGAAGTAAACCATGCAATTATAACTTCTGAAGCTATTTCTTCTTCATCGAGATGAGATAAGTAAGAGATAACAGAGTAGAAAGATTTCTTTGATGAAACTACATGGCTAAAGTGAGGGGGATCCCCGAACTCGCTTCATCAAAATCATCTACTAAAGCACTACTATACTTATACTGAGATATATTGTAAGGAGAAATCTTCAATTGAGCTAAGGATCTACATCCTTATTACCATCGACTTAATTTTAGCTGTTGAGTCCTTAATGGTGCTCAGTGGATTTTAAGGAATTCCAAATATTTTCTTTTTTGAAATTTCATTGAACGATGTTAATAATTGTCAACTAAACTATTATAAATGCAAATCGCGTATTCAACGTAATTGGATCATTTCCTGCATGTACCTCCAAGCGAATAGGAATGTTTTCGAATATAGTTGGAGCAAAGTTGACAATGGGCCCATTGTATAAGGAAGGGCTCGTAAGTGGTTCGCATCTCCTCGTTTCCTATCGCATCTTTTTGATTTACGAGGAACTTACGAGATATGACAGACATACGAGGGGTGGTTTGCATAACAACCCTCGCAACAATTTCATAATTTGTAATTAATCAACACATCGCATCTCCTCATATCTTCTCGTATCTGGTGTTTGATAGAAATATTCAGTCAATTGAAGAGTCTATTACGGTATATGAATGTGGAATCAAGTAGTATTGACAGCAGGAGGTAGAGGGGGAGGTACAGGAGAAGGTACAGGAGAAGGTACAGACATATATATAGGAGGAACTACATGGGGATGTACTGGAGGTACAGGAGGTATGGGGGAATGTACAGGAGGACATAGAGGGGAACATACAGGAGAAGGTACAGGAGGAGATACAGGATGAGGTTCAGGGGAACGTATAGGACATACAGGGGGACATACAGAAAGAGATACAGGGGGATGTACAGGATGGGTACAGGGAGGAATACGGGGGGATGTAGAGGAGAATGTACAGGCAGACAAACAGTGGGATGTACAGGAGGGAGTACAGGGGAGGACATACAGGATGGGTACAGGGGGGCGTGCAGTGTTATATGAAGGTTTGTCTATCTAGTGTTTGGAATAGGTATGGAAATATTGTAGAATAATATGAAGAGAATATAAGAAGTCTGAAGGGTGTGACCCTAAGATCTAGAGTGAATGTTTATAGTAACCTAACATACATGTGGCTGTTTGGTCATTGTGGGTAGTACTGATTGGTTGAATAATAAAGTAGGTGAGGGTGCTACCTGAGCCTTTACATGCTACCGTAAATACTGCAATAAAATCCTGGGTAGTAATATTCTAATGGGTTATGAACGTGTTACTTAGTTGGACTGATAAATATAATAATAGTAATTAATGATAATTACCGTTATAAAGTGGTTACCCATTAATTGTTACGTCATTATTGCGTAACATGATGTAACAACAGGGGGATGTACAGGAGGAGGTACATGGGGATGCACAAGGGGTCATACAGGATACAGTAGGTGGTACAGGAAGGAGTACATAGGGACGTACAGGAGAGGAGGGGCACATGGATACAGGAGGACATACAGGAGGAGCTACAGGAGGGCATACAGGAGGAGTTATAGTACCCCATCCTGTTTATGATTGTATGACTCCTCCAATACTCTGCCAGTACCTCCTCCAGTAACCATGTATACCCCTCTCCAGAACCTCCTCCAGTAATCCCTCCATAAACCTCCTCCAGTACTGCCTCCAGTAACCTCCTCCAGAATCTCCTCCAGTAACCTCCTCCAGTACCCTCCTCCAGAACCTCCTCCAGAATCTCCTCCACTAACCTCCTCCAGTACCGCCTCCAGTAACCTCCTCCAGAATCTCCTCCAGTAACCTCCTCCAGTACCCCTCCAGTATACTCCTCCAGTACCTCCTCCAGTACCACCTCCAGTACCTCCTCCAGTAACCTCCTCCAGTACCTCCTCCAGTACCTCCTCCAGTAACCTTCTCTAGTACCTCCTCCATTGACCTCCTCCAGTCCCTCCTCCAGTAACCTCCTCCAGTACCCTCCTCCAGAACCTCCTCCAGTAACCTCCTCCAGTAACCTCCTCCAGTAACCTCCTCCAGTACCTCCTCCAGTAACCTCCTCCAGTAACCTCCTCCAGTTACCTTCTCCAGTACCGCCTCCAGTACCTCCTCCAGTAACCTTCTCCAGTAACCTCTTCCAGTACCTCCTCCAGTAACCTCCTCCATCAAACTCCTCCATTAACCTCCATCAGTAGCCTCCTCCTGTATCCTCCTCCAGTAACCTCCACCAATAGCCTCCTCCAGTAACCTCCAGTACCTCATCCAGTAGCCTCCACCAGTAAACTCTTCCAGTATTCTCCTCCAGTAACCTCAACCAGTACCTCCTCCATTGACCTCCAGTACCTCCTCCATCAAACTCCTCCATTAACCTCCTCCAGTGACCGGCTCCAGTACATCATCCATTGAACTCCTCCACCAGTAGACTCCTCCAGTATTCGCCTCCAGTAAACTCCATCAGTAACTTCCACCAATATCCTCCTTAAGTAGCCTCCTCCAGTACCTCATCCAGAACCTCATCCAGTAGCCTGAGGCATGTCAAGATACTTGGTGCGCCAACGCTCTTCTCTGCTTGGATAGGGGCCCGCGGGGCCGCCAAGAAAGTGGGGGCCCCAGGGGGGCCTCCTGGGAACGTTTTTGGATTGGGGTGCCAAATTCTGCCTAAACACCCCCAGGGCCCCATATATTCATGATTATATACCTACCGCGGCCCCGCGGGGCCCCTCCCAAAACTTGAATATTTTTAAAAATTTTAAACAATTAGAAACTTAAATCACCATTCTAAATGACAATTTTGTGTGGTTCTTTGGTGGATTGAAGTACATGGATTGATAACAATGCTTTTTATAACCCTAACCCTAACCTTAAATTAGTTGTCCTAAGTCAGTGTAGGTAATAGAGACTAATATAAATGTATTTTATTAATTAAATTTTTAAATTAATTAACATTTTTAGTTTATATGGCGGGGGCCGCCGGGGCCATGGATTGATAACAATGCTTATTATAACCCTAACCCTAACCTTAAATTAGTTGTCCTAAGTCAGTGTAAAATTGGGGCCCCAACACCCCCATCTACGTTTGAGTGCGAGAATGGTGTCTTTGGGGGCCCCGCAGGGGCCCGTGATTATTGTGTTTCTTGGGGGGGCCGCCAAATATTAGAGTGAGAGTCAGCTTGTCTAATATCTTGACGTATAAGAGTAGCCTCCATCAGTAACCTCTTCCAGTATCCTCCTCCAGTACCAGTAATGAGAAGGAAGGGTGAAAGATGAGGTGAAAAGTTACACCTAACTACTTCAGGGCCGGGAAAGCCATTAGCACAGTTAGTGACCGATCACCTGCATGCCATTTGAGTTTTAGTCAAATTTGATTACTTGAACACTCCTACCTATTACCGCGTTTGAGCAACCAAATTTGGGTGTTAAATTGGTCTGCTGTAAGAAGGGACCATATAGCGGCCGGTGCTTCGCCGGCTCTTAACCACTAACACATGTTTGGAGCATGAGGCCCTCTATGAGTAGGGTGTTTAGGTCAAAATTAAATATAGCTGAATATAATTAAGTTTAAACAATAAAGCAATAATGCAAACTAGACGCACAGTGGATTCAAATGCAAAAATCCGAATTAAAATATCTTTATTCAAAAAAAAGTTATGCCATGTCAAAAGTCAGAAATTTGGGAGAAAATTACCCTCCTTAACTTCAAGAGCCCCAGTCTCAGTAATCCTACACCTTGTGGTGACAGCCTAAGAGATGTTATTGGTAAAGGGCGATCAAGCGCGCAGGGGGTAAGGGAGATGCTATCTGGACCCTGCGGTAGTAGGTAGGAGTGTGAAAGCCATTAGCAATCCCTGCCCCTATACACGCACCTTCACACTCACCCCCCTGTCACTCTTGGATGGATGGTTTGGATTTGTATAGCCTATTAAGCTATATAACATCATATATACTATAGTGTAGCGGGGACACCCTGGAAGAACTATAACCATCATAGGATGAACACTAATTAACAGATGTCTCATATCCACGGTCTCCTGTCTCTTCCTCTCTCTTTTTCGGCTATCAAAACCAGGATATGAGGAGATCAGAGGAGGTACGAAAAGATGCGCACCTTTCAAAATGCTCGTAGACATTTACGAGAAAAATGTCCTTATACACAGCTAGAGGGAGATGCGAGGGTGTATTTACGAGGAGATACGAATTTCGTAGCTTATACACATGCTTTCAACTTACGAGGCACTTATTACTGACATACGAGGACATCGAGGTTCTCGAGGTTCTCGCATCCTTATACAACGGGCCCAATGTATCAGCACTTTTATCTAGGCGGGACAAAAATCATTCATTATGTTATTACTTTGCATGTCCAACATTTGAGATATAATAAGGCACACCAAAGACAGTCAGCAAATGTCAACGAGGGAAAAAATGAATAAAAACGGATAAAGAAATGCTAAGTGGTTAGGTTTTTCCTGTGTCCATCTCAGTTGGTGGTTTCAGAAAGGTTAATGATGCAGGGTAAAGGGCCACGTGTGTTGGCATGTGGGTTTACGGTTAGAACCACGAGAACTGATTGCCTTCGTCTTAAGTACTCCTGTGTATTAATATGTATTATTATATGCCCATGCTGTATGAGGGGTGGAATAAATGGGATGCAATAAAAATAGTTTTATTCGGATTTATTTTCCTTTTAACATTTAGGTACGGTTCAGAACCAAAAGCAAAGGTTTATATTTCAATATTGTCTTTGCACATAATAAATCGGGTATGGAACTCGGTACTAGTAATTAAACATTATTTCATTAGACTCAAGTCCTGTTATGTTCCAATGTCCTATTAAACCAGGATATCTCATAAGTATGTCAGAATAAATAAGGTTCATCAACATTATTTCTTTTTATTTCATTTAAGGCCTATCACATTTAAAGCGACATGTATAACAGAAAAGAAGAAAAGAAAAACGCATTATACTCTACACGGGTGTCTTCGTGCGTTTCCTCTAGCTACCTTACAAATTATAGATTATAAATTACAAGAAAACAAAGACAGTATAATAAACAAAACAGAAAATATGTAAAAGAAAATACCACAATTCAGACAATTGAAGGGAGTAATTTTTTACGGTTGTCATATAAGGTGTCATGATTTCTAAAATTGTTGCTCTGAGTCACCTGACTGAGCTCTGAGTCCATTATTTTCTTACCTGGTGAGGTCTGAGCATTATATCACAACTTGGCTTGTTATCAACCTCCCAACCCGGTGATCCGCGGTATGAATAATGTTTCAGAAAAGTACATGTGTGTTCCGCCGAGTAACAAAGGCGCTTGTTATCTTCGCTCTGATTGGTTCGGAGCGCGCTGTATTATCCACTGAGATTGAGTCTTTCAAAGTGATCTTTGCACGACAAATTTTCAGTGACGATGGTACCTAAATATTTAAAAGACTTCAGTCTATCAACTTTGGTTCCTAGGCAAAGAAGATTTTGAAAATTTTGCAGAGAGATTCTGTTGCCAAATAGCTGATATTTCGTTTTCGGAGAATAATGATGGTCAAGGCTTCACTCGCCTTATCAGGATATTCTTTTGTCCAAGATAAGGAAACCAATCGCGACGTATGATACCAGATGGTTAAAACACATTGGGGTAGATCGATTTAAACCTGCGCTTTATATAACACAAGTGCCTTCGGCACTTGGATTGTAGAGGCAGTTGTGTTTCTACTTCTCATAGGAATCCAACAATTTACTGGACGATTGTTTTAATTTGGAGATATTAATTTGATTGCCAAAAATGGCTAAAATCACAGGGGGCCTACGTCGGGGTAGTAGGCCTAAGGTGTAGGAGGGAGAGAGAGAGGGAGGGACAGAGAGAGAAAGAGAGAGGGACAGAGACAGAGAGAGAGGGGAGGAGAAGAGAGGGAGAGGAGAGATGAGAATGACTGATAATAAGAGGGTTTCATGGGAAAAAAATTGGACCCCCCCCCACACACACACCTATACATCTATCAATTTTCCTTCTCCTCCCCCTCCCCAACTACATCTCTTGCTCTTCCTCCCTGTTTATTCCCCCTCCTTAATAATAATGAGTAATGTGTGGACAGGTACATTCTTTGGTAAAAAAATCTTGTTGAAAAAAAGTTGGTTGTAAAAAAAGTTTGTCGAAAAAATTGTTTGTCGGAAAAAAAAGTTGGGTCGAAAAAATAGTTGGTCGTAAAAATAGTTGGGTCGAAAAAATAAGTTGGTTGGAAAAAATGGTCGAAAAAAAGTTGGTCAAAAAAAAAGTTGGGCCGTGAAAATAGTTGGTCGAAAATAAAGTTGGTCGTAAAAAAACTTGGGTTGAAAAAATAGTTGGGTCGAAAAAAAAGTTGGTCGGTAAAAATGGTCGAAAAAAAAGTTGGTTGTAAAAAAAGTTGTGTCGAAAAAAAAGTTGATTGAAAAAATAGTTGGGTCACAGATGTCCGTGCTGCATTTGAATGCAACTTGTGTAGATGTACGTGCAGGTTTTGGCCGATGTACGTGCAGCATGCTGCTTTTCAAACAGGTTTGGAAAGATACACTCAGTGGCGATACCAGCGGTTACTGCCCCACCCTTATAGACCCCCTAAAATGGGCCCTTGTTGCCCCCAATCATTCTCAACATGTTGACAATATGCAGGGTTCGCCAAATGTACAATGCATGTGGAGCTCAGTGCCCTTCTTAATTATTGTTTAGGCCTGCCTGGATTTCGTAAAATATATAAATATGAATACATACAGATGTGGATAAATTGGGGTGAGCATTTGTTGTGATGTTGCCGTTATACCATAATTATTAGAAATCAAGATTGAGAGGAATTAAATCATTGATGAATTGGGTTAAATATGGTCGAAATAAGGCAAAATAATAGGCAAAAGGGAAGGTATCTGAAGCATAGGTGTAGGAATCGAAATATTTGCCACAGCCTTCCGAAACTTCGCCTGCATTATGCTGATATTCCCTGCTATATGTACGCCGAAGATTGTAGAGATTCAATGAACTTTATCTTTTCTCATAGCATTTGGCGGTGGGAGGGTGCTAATTTCGCACTCTGTGGGGGTAAATGTATGGTACATAAATTGAGCCTAAAATTTGATTTTTAATGGTGATTCCGTCCAGAACCTCACCAGATATTGTTAAATTGATATTATCACTTTCAGATACTTCAGATTAAATAAATTCGAAATGAGTAACATTTCTGAGATCACTAATTAACAGAGAAAAGTCGGCAGCAGCACGGAACAGGCATTCAGCTGAGGTGTGCACCTCTGGGTGACAGAGGTGCATATTGAACCTACCCGAATGCAACCACTAAAGGTCTGGGTAGTGAGTTACGTAATCCTCTAAACGGTGTGACGTCATAGGTTGTTTACAAACACTCTCGCCACTCTCGCACTCCCGGGAGTGGACATGCTCTCGGATTCTCTAACACACAAAAACGCATGTTGGACATTACTGTAGGTGACAGAATAGGTTTCCCCAACATGTTCACAACCTAGGAAGTACTTAAGAAAAAACGGGGAAAAAAAGTCTGACGCCCAGCTTATCCCACGTGTACCCTGGTATGCCTACCACTGGGAGCGCAGGGTTCACCGAGCCGTAACAAATCTCGTATGCCGCGAGTTTCCTCGAGTAGCCAAAACTCGAGGAAAGGAAGATTTCATTGTATAGGCTATAAATCAGTAGAAGGTAGGTATGTATCCTCATAATTATATTCAACTCACAAGAGAAGCCAAAACTTTGATTTCAACTGCTTCAGATATGAGGACAAGGCCCTGGAGATTTCTTCTTGATCTCGATCCTTCCAATACCTAGCACACCCTCGGGAAACGTTGCAGGCCAGATTCATATGACATTGAATCGCAGATAGTATCTACCATTAAATATGCAAGACCTAGATAATAGCTTTAGAACACTTGGTACAGTGGATGAATTTAAATTGCATTTAAATTGCAATTTATCACGTGTTTCATTGAGGGCAAGTATGATTGTTAAGGTGATTTGAACATTTAATATCACTGTGAGTTTAGAAACGGTGCAGCAACAGATATTGGAAAATTTAACACGAGGAACATTATTTTACATACATATCTGCTAGAACATTTTTTCTTATATTCTTTTAACATTTTTTTTTATTCTTTAAACATATTTCCGTAACCTTCTACTCAATAGTCACTACCTCCATGATGAGTCTCCAAAACATATCTTTCAAAGACTTAAATAATTAATAGTTATTAGGGGTTATACAATTAGCTGGGTTTTTTGGTGTTTCATTACAAAACAAGTACTGGCCCTACTTACGTTATTAAATCTATAGCTATAGCTATAATTATATGCTACTTAATTGGATACTTTCAATGCCACAGGGACAATTCTAGGAGAATAACACATTGTTTATATTATCTCTTAAGTCAAATACTTTTTAGAATTATAACAACAAACAAATGTGAGGCATTTATTATATTTCAATAATTATGTCTATGTATATACCATTTCGAATTCAGAATAGCATATAATACTATAATGGATAATAGGAACAAAGTACCCCTCACATCAAGGTCGTTGCTCGATTTGAAGAAGGAGTTGGAATAAGTTATACATTTGCCCAATATGTAGCAGATGCATTAACATCTCAATAAATGCAGCCAAATGTGAGTAAATGTGGACAATTGTTGACCATTCGTGGCACATCCGGTGGACTATGCTAGAGCCATTGTTGATAGGACAATAACTATAGGATTTACAAAACAAGTGGGCATGCTGTCAGAGAGGGTGGGGGTGAAGGAGTGAAAAAGGCTAGGCTATGGGAGTAGGAGGGGGCTACATGGATGAATGCATGCTGGGGGGAAATGACTGACAGGTGTCACCTGCAGTCGTTGTTTCACGCTCACCTACACGGACAGATGAGGTAAATCAATCATAGTATGTTTGCATAAAGCTGGAGGCAGGTGCTTCTGACATAAGGGGAGTGGCTTCATGAGGGGGCGGGGTCGAAGGGCGGAACGAGATGATCGTGAGTAGGCTGATTACTCTTTTGGGAACGACAGTGGGTGTGTGTTGTTTACAGATAGAGATTACCTCTAAATATCAACTTCAATAACAAGTTCTATGAATAGCTAACAATTATTTGCTCGGAAGACAATATCCGATCTATGATATTTATAGAGATTGATTGAAGTAACTCGACCCATAAGGTTAAGTTTTACTCTTTTTGTTTGCGATGCAGAAATGCAATAATTGGACGCAAAGACTGATCCGATTCCATTGTAGGCAGAGCCATCACAAATATACATCTACCTCATGATCACCATATCGTTTTAAAATCTCCAAGCCATGAAACCTTTCCAATTATATTTATGAAATTTGCAAAGGTTTGGAAGGAAGATCTTTATCTCAGTTTATCTGCAGAGTGCCAGGGTAAATGACATCATATTTGTCTGCACGCAATTAAGATTTAGAAACCAGCACTTACTGACGTCATGGATACATTGATAACAGTTATTGGTATCTGTTTGTGGCCTGTCAATGTTTGCAGCTATGGATTCATTGGAAACAACGAGGCATATTAAATTTCAAATAATCCATATTGGTTGAGATGACCCCATAATCAGTAGTAGGCCTATTCTCCCATCAATTAATTCTTCTCTCTTGTTTGAAAGGATATGATTCAATGGTTCAAATGTACGCCCCCATTAAGTAAACCTTGTGAAGGAGGAGAACTCATATTTCTCCGCCATGTGATTTGCTTCTCGAAAATTAGCACCGAGGCGACCATATTTCTCATAGCAATGATATGTGTAGTTCGTTGAATCCGAGGAACAATCCGAATATTTGTATTTAATGCTCTTGTCACCCCTGATCACCCTTTCTATACTTTACGAGGTACTAAACCTATAGTGATCCTAGGACCCCCTCGGATATTCCAACCAATCAGCAAGGAGCTTGCATGCGGTCACGTAGACCGCGCATGCTCTTCAGAGAAATAAAGATGATAGAGATAATGAACAATCTGAAAGTTTGTTCAGACGTCAACATATTTTGGGGTATATTTTTCTTGGACCCTTCAACAAAATGTTTGTTTAACAAAGAAAGTAAAAACGCAGGCAAGGGCAGTGATGCGGAAAGGGTATTGTTGATTCAGCTGGTAAGAGCGACGCGGGGTGGCAGAGCACGAAACTAGCCCCGATGAGCAGACCCATAGAGAGTATTCAAGGCATAGAAATTGAAGGATGAAAGTGGGGATCTTGTTAGGTAATAATAGAGGAGGACGATCGATACAACATTCCAATTTCGGTAGTTTCCCCTCTCCTTATTTTACTACCGAAAAGTTTCGACATTGCACAAAATATGTATACTTGTTTTTTAATTTGTGTCTGTCCATTGAGAGTCTAAATACCGGTACTTCTTTCTGCCTGTTATTTCATAACCTATCAGTATTGTCTGTAATGCCTATGAGAAGGTTCGCATTGAAAGACATTAATTGGTTTCACTGTAGGACGTTTCCAAAGGTACGTATGTGATATTGGGAAAGGTTTGTTCTTGGTATTATTCTGCAAAATTCTGCAGTAATGTATTTGTATATTAGTCATGTTTCTAGCAATGATGATTAATTATACTATTTCAAATTTCATGAAATCCAAAAGATACAAGTGCTGATTTAAATTAAATTGAATAAACGTTTATTAAATCCTTTGTTTCGGGGTAGAGCTCTGTTCTATGTGATTAACAGTTTCTTTGTTGTATCATCATGTGTTATGCAATTACCTAACATGAAACATAATATATCTAATTTAAATCAATTACATAGCTGGGAAGATACATGTGTGAGGAGAACCCTTTCTTCTTTCTTGTCTACTCCTTCATAATTATACAACTTGACTGAATAAAGCGATAAAAATGAATCACTCCATTGGATTGTGGTGAGATGGTCAATATAGTCGCATTCCCTTGTTTATAGAAATGGGAATGGTATGAGTCATATACCAACCGACATGCATTGTATAGGACTATTAGAGTGAAAGAAATCATAATTGAGTTTCCCGTGAGCATCCCACATTAACATGAAGCACAATATTTTCTCATTGCTTCATTATTGATTCACCACTCTCTTGCCAAAAGGTCTCGAACATTGAAATTTACATTGAAGGATTGTGGTATGCTGTCCATTTTCCTCTTTAATATTATTAGAGAGGCATTTATTGGATCCTAACTTTTCAATTTCCAGTAGAGTAGAGTTCATTTATATGTCATCATAATAATCACACCATGTTCACCAAATACTAACTTGGCTTGACAAAATAGATCTTTTTGTACTCCTTTATATCTATCGCTGGGGATAAAAACACACGTCGTCCTCAGACGAGAAGTTCGGACTAATATCCTGAGGCATTATTGGATATGTCTTAGGTTGGAAGAATCATCTCTAGGAATATTGTATCTCATTTGCTAGAGAACGGCAATAACGAGAAACATATTTCTGGGATATCGATATATATACTGCGTTAAGTTTTAAACTATACAAAGGAGTGGTTAATGTTGTATCTCGATTTATATGAAACAAAGAGAGAATATTTCTTTCTAAATGTCCCGTTATGTACAACTAGGTTATAATGTTGCTGTAGATTATTAGGGTCTATCGCTAGGTGTCTACTGTTATATCTACTCATAAGGTATCGGATTTCAAATAGATACGAGCTGTGCAGAAAACTGATCGCCTTTCTCCTTTTCGCGAGTAATATACCTCTATCAAAGTTAAAAGAAAACACAAAATAACACTGCAAATATCTTGTATTTTCAGTTGGATATCGGAGAGGTGAACCCCCATCGATCGTTCCATGTATCGAGTGTCGGCTTTAATACAGGTATGTTTATTTGCTTTGGTCTCAATGACTATGAAATTGTTTAACGGCAATAACAATAACAAAAACTTAGTTCCTTTTTAAAATGCAAAATAATGGATTAGCTTTAATGAGTAAGAAAGCGGTAATGATAGGTTGGTGTGTTGCGATTCTTGCCTATGTTCTTTCCAATGTCTGAGTGGCCATCGTTGCACATCTGTGTTCCAGCTCCGGCTTAATATTAATCGATATTAAATAATGATATTTCGTGATCGTATAGGTTACTTCTTCGAGAATAAATATATTATGAATATCAATAGCAGGAGATGGGAGGAAATGAACTAAAGCTACTGGATAATCATTAAAGTTCCAAAGGACCAAGGGTTGAAATATTCTATGTTCCAAAACGCAGCTCCGAGATATAACATCAAGAGTGAAATACTTCTTTCATATGTTCCCTTTATTCCTCCTTGTGTGTTGGGGTGAAGACCTTGCTCCTCACCCCGATTAGTGAACAAATACATTGGATATATCAATAATATTCAACACAAGAACAGACTATGTTTGCAATACAAATCAGGAATAACTAAATAAATATAATAATGAAATAAGTACAAACTTGAACATAAATAGAGAAATATGTAACAAGTAGCATGGTTAAAGTCCGGATGGAATAATATGAATAGTTAATTAATGATAAATTAATCAAGTTATATAAACTGCAAATATCGTCATGGGTTGCAATGTAGACCCCTAGTGGCGTCTGGAGGTACTACCCGGAGGTGCGCGGATCCGGAGGTGCGTGGACCCGGAGGTGCGCGGACCCGGAGCTGGTGACGGAGCTACCCGGAGCTCAGTAGAAACATTGCAATATATGCATCTCTCAGGATCGTTACACTCCTCCCCAACCAACGAAAATAAAATTTTTGAAGGAGGTGAACATATTCAATGACTGAAGAAATTTTATGTGGTATAATAATAATATATAATAACGATCCAAGAACAACAGCAGGATGACTTGATGAATGAATCTGCTCCAGGAATGTCTGTTGTAGGAGAAATTTGCAGTAAACCGCTGTCCCTCTCCTGATTCTTCTTAAAAGTTGATAATCATTCTCTTACAGTTGATCTCTGATAGCCCTGAGATCCCGCCTGAGATCTTTTTTTTTATTTTCAGAACAATCTTGAACTCCTTATCTCTCCTCCATCCAAATCTTCAGTTGATATGGCTTCTCTCCCTGCGATTGCATACCAGTCCAGATAACATGGGGACACGATCCTGTAACCCAGCAAATGATTTCTTCATCTGTGTATTGAAACACATTATGTCATCGCTTCATTATGATTCAGGCAGTCAATGTTCTATGTGGTAGGAACACAAGCTTCCTCCTCCAAGGTCGTAATATTTGATTTCCTGCAAGTGACATGAGAATAGTTGGTATATTTCCTGATGTTTCTGTTACTTGCATCTTCTTTACTTTTCTTCTTTACTTTTTTAAATGGAAGAGAAGAGCATCCTTCACATGGATTTTTCTGAGTCCACTGATAATTCTGATATTATCTTAACCCAAGGCAAGATCGATGCAAAAGATATCCAGAATAAAATGGATCACTCTCTGTCTGTGGGCTATCCTAACATAGACTCCATGCGTCTTCCTATAAGGCAGAGAAATTGTTTTCCTGATCTTCTTTCCAAGTATGAAATCTTCTTTCCTTTATCTTCTTTCTGAGAGGCTCATCCTGATGCCTCAGCATGGATCATTCTCCACCGGGAAATTCACTGATGTCCTGAAAAGCATCCAAATCCACTTCAAACTGTAAAACCAGAATGAACAGATCTATCATCCAGGCTTCTAATTGATGATCTTCATCTGGACTCCAGGTTGATTCATTCCCCATTCATGATCCGTTCCGCAAGGATTCCCAGTGTGTTTCTCCAATTCTCCTGAACTGAGGAAGGCATCATAAACTTTCTGTCTTGTAATAAGACATAAAAATATAACAAGCTCCATAGCTTGCTATGTACATACATAAATAACACATTGTATTATCTAACACCTTTGGTTAGCTTGAAATAGTGTGAAAAGCATAATCATTTTCTGATGTAATTTATACTAATCATGGTTTCAAAATGGCCGTAGATCCACCATGTAATCGTATCTTCTCTCTCTCTGTGTTCACCAGGGGCTTCTTTACGTGTATATGGTTCTCCTGAAGGCAGGGAATAAAATCCAAGTCAAGTCAACATTCCTCCTCCAGTTATTGAAGAAAATTATCATTTAAAATTCAGGGAAAGCCATATCTTGTGGGAGCCCTAATCACCCTCATTCTAGTTCTCCTGGCATTTCCTGGCAATTAGTTATCTGTGCTTTCATTTTAAGGTTTTAGGCAGGCTTCAGATAATTCACATGTTTTTGCCAATGTCTTCATGCCTTTCTGAATTAGATATGTCCATATATTGCATGTCTCCATACCTATAGATGGACCATCCTACCATCCACAAAGTGGTATTTCCAGTTTTCACTGGATCACTTTGAGAAGAACTATATAACATGTGAAGAATAGCCATCCTTATCTTCAACGGGCCAACGTTAGTCATGTCATCTCCTGAAGCTTCTTCGTGATATATCACATATAGAATCCCATTGCGTATTATCATCTTGCTGAGGATACCATATAATACTCTAAACCCTTGTGTTTCTGCACGAATCTCCTGAGTGGAAAGTTCTTCTTTACTGTGAATCAATGACTTGATTTTGGCAATATCTCTGTCCTCCTCCTGATATCGAGCCATTTCCTCCTCTGAGCAAGGGAAAACCTCTTGCAAAAATTCTTTCTTCTCCTCCCATTTGTTTGTCATATCATCGACAGAAGATACCATACCAATAGGCTTGCATGGATCCTTCCTGCACATGGGACAGCCAGGATTTTTACATCTCCTGATCTTTCTCATTCTTGAAAGAGCGTCGGCATAGCCATGAAATTTCCCAGGCTGGTGGATAATCTTAGACTGATCCACGTCGAAATAAGCCAGAATCGACAGCCACCGAACCAAAATTCCATCAGCATCCTTGAAATTCAGGACCCATCTCAATGAAGAGTGATCCATACGAATGACAAATTGTGTGCCCCAGATGAAATGCTTGAACTTTTTCAAGGATTTAATCACCGCTAGCAGCTCTCTATGTGTTGTGCAACAATTCCTCTGAGTAGAATCCAATGATTTGGAGAAACATCAAAGAACCTTTTCTTCTCCATCCTGTACCTGAGACAAAATCGAGCCAATAGAAAAATTACTGGCATCAGAATCGAGAATAAATAAATCATTCTCAGTTGGATATCCTAGGATAGGCTCAGAAATCAATGCACTTTTCAGTAGACAAAATGATTTCTCCCGATCTTCATTCCATGCAAACTTTGTATGATCCCTGAGCAGTTGGAACATAGGCTCAGCTTTCTCTGCAAGTTCTGGAATAAAATCCCTGTAATATCCTACAAGTTCCAAGAAGGAACGAATATCTTTGATATCTCACGGCTGTGGCCAGTGTGTGATAGCCTCAATCTTCTCCGGATCTGGTCTGCTCCCTTCGCTGTTAACTACTCTGCCTAGAAATCTAACAGAACGCTTGAAAAGTACACATTTCTTTGGTTTCAGAATCAAACCAAATTTTTGTATCCTCTCAAAGACAGATTTAAGATTTTTCCTGGCTTCTCCCAATGACTTTCCATAGGAAATTATATCATCTAAGTAAACCATACATTTTGTCCAGCGCAGTCCTTGTAACATACTCTCTACCATGCGTTCAAATGTGGCTGGGGCATTGCATAGCCCAAATGTCATCACATTGAAATGAAACAAGCCTATATGGGTGACGAATGCAGATTTCTCTTTCGATTCTTCATCCAACTCCACTTGCCAATAGCCTGATTCGAGATGCAGGGTAGAATAATACATGTTTTTCCCAAGAGCATCTAGACTTTCGTCGATTCTAGGTAGGGGGAACGCATCTTTCTTTGTGATATCATTTACTTTGCGATAATCCACACAGAAACGAATGGAATTATCTTTCTTCTTGACCAGAACAATCGGAGATGACCATGGTGAGTCACTAGGCAAAATAACTCCTTTATTTAACATCCTTACTAGCTCTTCTTCCACTGTTTTTCTCCTGCCTATAGGCAAGCGGCGATAGCTCTGCTTGATGGGTTCAGAATCTCCAGTGTTTATGTGATGTTTCACGTTATCCGTTCTGCCTAGGTCTCCTCCAGGTTTTTGGAATATATTGAAAAATTCCAACAGATCAGATCTAACCAAATCCTTTTCTCTCTCAGTGGTTATATCACTCTGAGAAACTAGCTGTTCTAGGTATTGAGGCAAATTATATTCAGTCATTGCTGGGTCATGGGAGATTGTTTCCAACAATACAGCAAATGGCTCATCCTCCAAGGTAGAATATTCAGCTTCAGCGATGTCTATCAATGACTCATCATTCCCAGTGTTCTCTATTTGAGAAACCACCTCAGCAACGCCTAATATTTCACCCTCTTCAATGAATTGTGCTTGGCTGGTGATGTTCATCACAGGCAACCCATACAATTTCTCCTCTTCTTCATATCCTATCATGGTAGGAAAATTCACTAATCCTCTGTCGTCTATGTACATAGGAGGCTCCACAAGGAAATCACATTTGCTCATGCTATTCCTGGGGCCAGTCCAGATTGCCTCGACCATCATCACTGAATTCTTCTTAATTTTAGTCCTCTCCTCAACTCTCAGGGCTCCATTATTCGATACAAATTCACAAAAAGCTTTCCTTCCATTTATATCAATCTCCCCAGTTTCGTTTCTAAGCGCCATGTACACTGCCATCTGGATTCTCTATGGATACGTCCAACGAAAAATCTCCAAACAACATGCAACTTCTCTCCAAGATCAAAGTGGAAATCTGCAACATCTAGGATATTTATATCACTGCCATTAGCAGCAACAATCTTATCCGAAGTGGGTAACAATGGAGGTGGGTTGATCATAGAGGAATATATCTCCTCATCGATCAAGCTGATGGAGGCTCCAATGTCCACTAATAGGTGGTACAAGTCTCTTCCAAAGGTAGCCGGTACATACCATTTTGCTCCCTTCAAGTTAGGCAGACAATAAATATTTCCCTCCTCAGGCCTGGTCACCAGTAATAAATCAAGAGCTTCAGGGGCCGTACCCTCCCCTAATAAAGAAGGTCCTGAAGAATCATTCATTGCTGTAATTGTTTGTTGGGAAAAGCCACTTTGTGTTAGGGTGGTTGAGTTGATGGCCTTATCCAACACAACCACTAGTCGTTTCCCTCAAGACCAGCCATGCTTTTACCAGATTTTTTTATCTAAGCTGCCGGCTTTATGCTTAGCATCAAGAAAACCCTTACATGAAAAGGTAGAGTGTCCGGCTGTGTCACACCACTTGCAATAAGGAGTCTGAGATGATTTAGTCCTCCAGGGTCCACTTTTCCTATAGCCCGACCACTTTGTTTTCTCTCCCATTGCATTTATTCCATATTCCTCCTCATCTGATTCTTCAAACTCAGTCTCGGTTGTGTGAGAAACAGCAGCAACTGTAGTCAACACATCAGAGCTGGCATTGACTCTAAAAAGTGTTTTGATCCCACTTTTATATATCAATTTGCTAAGTCCAGGGCGTCAAACAATGACTTTGGCTGGCGAGCATGAATCTCCAATGCAATCTTCTTGTCCAACATGCCCTTAATAAATTGCTGAATAAGCAACTGGATATGAAAATTAGGTCTTTCTCCCAGAAAGGCCCAGATCATCAATGTCCTGAGATGAACAGCAAATGCATTCAGATCCTCCAGGAACTTGTTTCCTTGAATAGAAGGTATTTTCTCGGTCTTCAGGAGTACCTCCTCCATATATCCTGCATAATACGGTTATTAAGTCCTGATATGATCCTTCAGAAATGTGAAAATCATTCACAACGCTTGCAGCCTCACCTTTACATTTAGAGAAAAGCACTTTCATCCTTGTTTCCTGAGACCAATTGTTAGCCAAGCTAATATTCTCAAATTGAACAAGATATTGGTACCAATCTTTCTCCTCGAAGGCAGGAGGCATAGAGCATTTGGGTTTCTCTGACCATTGAGTTGTAGACTTATTTATGGAAGAATCCTTGATCTTGATCGGACAAATATTTTCTTCCTCCTCAAATCCCACAGCATCAAACAATGACAGAGATCCTCTTGATTTTCTCTGAAAAGAAACCTTTTTTCCCTCCTTGGCATGTTCCAATATGGCCGGAATAAAGGGGATTGGAATCCAATGATTTCCACAATTCCGTATCTCTCACATCAGTCCCATCTTTCATTTTAAATAAACTTCTGGTTTCATTTAGCTCAGACTTACTAGCTCGAGCTTCACTCTTCCAATAGTCTATGTTCTTTACTGCATCATTGACATTAGCTTTAGCCAATTGCAGTTCCGTATTACTCTTCTTCAAGGCATTTTCCTTTGATGTAATCTCCTTATGCAGTAAATCTGTATCTTTAGTAGCTCGATCTAAAGCAGTCCATTGACAATCAAGATCCTCCCGAAGCTGATCCGTATTATTCATGGCAGCCTCACGTTCACCGACTACATCCTGAAATTCACTCTTCGTCAAAGCCAATATTTTATCAACATCTTCCTTTTCTTTAGCAGCTTGCAAGATGTAATCTCTGATCTTAGGATCCACGTCCTTGAGTTCTATGCCAACTACCAATTCCTGTGCTAAATCAGTCGCCATGTCTATTCTTTCCTCAGACTTCAAGTCCTTCTGTCCTGAGGAAAAATACAAAAATATGCAAGATAAAAAAAACAAAAAGCAGTCCAATCGTGCTTGGTCCCTTTAGGAGGAGAAAATAAAAAATATCTCCACAGCAACAGCAAGGCGAAGCAGTGTGCACACCATCCAGGAGTCTAACCAGTTAACACATGTTGTCTTATATCACTCTGCCCAAAAATAAAAATAAACCCAAGTTTAAATATTCTGTGTTAATTTGAAATATATCCAGACAATATCCAATGATTATCTCCAGCTCCGGATACTTCCAAAGAAAAATGACAAAGATCCAATGAGATCCGGAGGGTCCTGGAGGTCCGGATTGGTCCGTATTAAAAAAAATAAAAATAAATAAAATCAGACGTCTGACCGATAAGTCCTTGATACTTCAATGTCCAGCAGACAATGTCAATGCCCCAAGAATAACAGAAAATCCAGCTGGCTGACATATATTCCAGAAGATTCAGGAGCTCCAGATCCATTTGCTCCGGATCCATGTGCTCCGGATCTATGTGCTCCGGATCTATGTGCTCCAGATCCAGGCTATCCCAGATGATTATTCCATGAGCAATGTCATCATGAGACTAGCAAAGACAACTCCAAAGTTCTAGGAATAAATACCTAAGTATCATTCCTTCACTCTCACGGCACCAGTGTTGCGATTCTTGCCTATGTTCTTTCCAATGTCTGAGTGGCCATCGTTGCACATCTGTGTTCCAGCTCCGGCTTAATATTAATCGATATTAAATAATGATATTTCGTGATCGTATAGGTTACTTCTTCGAGAATAAATATATTATGAATATCAATAGCAGGAGATGGGAGGAAATGAACTAAAGCTACTGGATAATCATTAAAGTTCCAAAGGAACAAGGGTTGAAATATTCTATGTTCCAAAACGCAGCTCCGAGATATAACATCAAGAGTGAAATACTTCTTTCATATGTTCCCTTTATTCCTCCTTGTGTGTTGGGGTGAAGACCTTGCTCCTCACCCCGATTAGTGAACAAATACATTGGATATATCAATAATATTCAACACAAGAACAGACTATGTTTGCAATACAAATCAGGAATAACTAAATAAATATAATAATGAAATAAGTACAAACTTGAACATAAATAGAGAAATATGTAACAAGTAGCATGGTTAAAGTCCGGATGGAATAATATGAATAGTTAATTAATGATAAATTAATCAAGTTATATAAACTGCAAATATCGTCATGGGTTGCAATGTAGACCCCTAGTGGCGTCCGGAGGTACTACCCGGAGGTGCGCGGATCCGGAGGTGCGTGGACCCGGAGGTGCGCGGACCCGGAGCTGGTGACGGAGCTACCCGGAGCTCAGTAGAAACATTGCAATATATGCATCTCTCAGGATCGTTACAGGTGAATGTTATCGGGGACAATTCTGATATGAGCAATTCCACCAAAGATTCGTCATTTGGGTTGAAAAACAACAGCTCATTCAGAAGGTAAAGTCCTTATCTGACATTACTTTCTTTGGTATTTTTGGATCCAGGAGAGAAAATCCGTCTAGGGGTAAGGTATCCTACGAAGTTTCTTGTATTTCTTTAGTCATGAGGCTAACAAAACGCTTATATATAAATTCATGTATTTTCGAGCCAGCCCCACTCAAAAGAATGAAAGATATCATATCCAAACCACGATTTAAAAATAGCAGTCACTAATTTCAGAGAAACAAACTCATTATTCTGATATGATATGTTGTTTTGATTACAACTCACTATAGTCAACTTTCCAATTGATTTCTTGAAGGAATGACGTGAGGTTGATTTAATGGGATGCCCCCTGTCGCCCGTAACGGGGGTCTAAATTCATTTTGCAATGTGTAGGCCTAAACAAACTTGAAATCAAACCAAAGTTACTTATAACAGTGTTTAATATTAGTACATTCATTGTATCCATGAATAAATCTCTGAATCTGAATCTTCCCAGTTCTACAGTGGGGTTAAGGATGCTAAGAAAAGTTGGCGGGAATACACATGTCGCCGTAAGGGGGTCTAGTTTTCATTGATAAATAAATTAATATTACCATAAATCATTTCCTTTTCTGTAAGTGTTAAAATATGTAAGAAACATCAGTACACATAAATAAATAGAAAACATGTTTTGGAACTATTTGGGGGAGGAGCCACAAGCATACAACATTATGTCGCCGTAACGGGGGTCTAGAGGAGGCGGAAACTATTTTTTCTAACTTCTCCCCTGCTAATTTTGCCTCTAAATACTTAAATAGAACTTTTATTTACCTCCATAAACTACCGAAACAAGTATTCAGGTCAGCCTAACAGGAAAATGAGGGGGAATGAATGGAATTAATATTTATATTCGAAATAAAATGGGTTATATTACCATTACTGCATGGTTATTTGGCTGTAACCTTTCGTCAAGTAAATTGAAATACTTTCACAAACTAAAAGGTTGCCAAGACCTATCAAGTACAAACTAATCTAAAACAGTATGTGCAAAAGTTTCCATTTCTTTATGATATAAATCGTCATTTATTTCGAGATATCTACCTTTCCCCTCTGTCCTTACCATCAGAATTCAGGTCACAGTGTTCGCCAAGCTGCACCGACCAAACGATTCATCATTTACGTTCCCAATTGTGTCTATATTAGCAGCAATATGTCTAGTTTATGTACAAAAAGAAAGAAATCAGTAGGTGAAATTGCTCATAATTTTAAAATGTTATATTGTATGAACTGTAATTAAGCCTCATACAGTAAACGGTCTGTCAGCATATACCACGCAAAATACCTATGAAATCTTAGCACACTTCTTGCATATGGTTGCACAGGTCAATGCGTTATATTTGGGGCTAAAATATAATGATCCAACAAGTAGATAAGTTTTATCATACGTCACTGGGGATATCTTAAGAACCCGAATGATATTTTTTATGACGATGGTGTCTCCATTCCCACCTATTCTAATAATTTGAGTAGTTAACTCGCATATGTATATATATGGATTGGACACTGACATTCCAATTCAATCATATAACATTAGTATCACCATTATCATTAATGTGTCTTAGAAAATGATATTTTGCTGAGAATCTTATCCTTGAGAATTTGACTCAAGTACTTTAGCAATTGCGTACAATTAGTTGATCGATGTGGTTTGAAATACAAAGCCAAATTTTGTTTTCGCCATTCCGCATATATTTCTATATTACCTGCCAATTGAGAATGGGCATCTAACATAATATGTAATCACATGAAGTTCTCACCTCTCAGTTTCGCATATCTCAGGATATTGTGACTTCTCTATCCACCTTATGATTTAGTTGGCCGTGATCGCTCTTCTGACTACCTTTTTATCCTTCCATTAATTTTAATTACGGCCAATTCATTACCCGGGGAATTCCATTGATGCGGAATAACGCATCAACGGCCTCCCTGCTCTATTCTTCTGCCTCGCAAATAATTGAACTAAATTGGCCAAATTTGACTCGATTATTTCACAACCCGGGGAAATCAGTCTCCAAAAAATTGCGCCTTTGTAAAGAAGAGAAGGCACTTCTCGCGGAGGGCTTCTGCCGCCCATTTGTTTCTCGCCAATTCTCGCGTCGCAAATTGGACACGGTGAATAAGGATCTAACATGAATAGCTGGTACAGGGTTTGGGTGGAGCTAGTGGGGCTAGGAAGTGGATGAGGGTGGGAACGTGTCCAGGACATTAGGATATTTAGGGTTTACTGCTATTGCTGGTGTTCAGTAATATCAATCGATCTGCTGCTAACGACGTAATTGGAATATAGGGCTCCTAAACTTTAAAAGACAAAGATATGAGTATGCCAATTATCAATCAATGGCATTCCGAAATATGTTCTATGTTTTATTATGTATGGTTATGAAATGCCAGCAGCTTCAGGTCATCTCCAGCCAAAATCTATTTAGTAGGCCTACACCGGATTTATCTGGAATTGATCATAAGTTCAAAGTGTAGCATATACAAATCATCAACATCCATTTATTTCCAATTCAAGGAGCAAGTAAGACAAGCGGATGGTACTGCACTCATATTCAGGCCTCCAATACTGGAACGCCATAAAGATCTTAGAATTTGGTTCCATACCAAGTAGGTGCCAATTGTAGGCGTACTCGGGGTGGGGCTTGGTTAATTCTAACCCCATCCTTCCCCACACCCCTACTCATGTATTAATGAGCAGCGAATGAGTATCGATTGGCAAAAGAGCAAGGACTATCTATAGATGCACGTCAAATAAGATATGAAATTGATGTGCAAAATGAATAACTGACAGAAGGAATAAACATGTAACCCTTGTCCCTTGTCTCCCCATCTGGACGAAGTCCATACTAGTATACACGTATGTACATGTACACTAGCCTACTACTTCTCAAGCTGTTAATTGTTGGAGGGGGAAGTCACTGTGAGGTCCATGGATGAGGTGCGAGGGTGTTACGGCTAAGGCCATGTTGAAAGAGAAGGGGCACGTACTGAAGTTTATGTCCACTTTATGGAGCCTCTGACTAGGCCCTGACATTCTTGTAAGGCCAATTGTCTGGGAACATACCGTCGGAGAAGCAATATGACTAACCAAATAGTGTCGACAATGTTAAAAGAATTTGCTGGTTGCTCGATTTGTGCGTTGGCGTTTATGGATCCACGAGTTATCAGCGTTTGATAGAAAAATCAAATTATAAATATTGGTTGCGAAGAAATGATGCAGATAACATCCTGTATCAGTTTATTTCGTTAATCAAACGAAAGGATAATATCTTTAATCTTCATAGGTTTAGGAGCATAAGCTTGAGGGCGATCTACTAGAACCTGAAAATGGTAAATTTATTACTATGATTTAATTTAAACGTTGAAATTTCTTAACGCTTTAATTAAGACTATTTCTAAGAAAAGTAAGTATTTGTGTGCTCTACTCACAAAGTAATTATCTAATCAATGTACAAATAAAGCTCACATTATAAAAGAGGCAGCGCCGTGACCATTATTTGAGGCGAGAGAATGGGTGCCACCTTGGTATTTATGATATAAACCATTGCCAGTATTTGTCTGACAAGTCACTGGGGAAAGATGGTAGACAGGGACTAAAATGAAAATAGCCGACTATAAAAAGCATTCGACGCTATTACGGCGGAAAGTAGAAAAGTGCGTGTGTATCTGTAAAGTAGCGTAATAGACACAAACAAAAAGTGAACAACCTTGGCAATGATGGCTAATATCCCTTTGAAGGGGGGGGGGGGGGGGTGGACGTAAGAGGGCAGATTATAGCAGAATCAAAATAGCATGAGAATAAAAAGTAATGATCTTGGGAGGAGAAAATAAGGCCATTTGGCCAGTCATTGTGGGTTAGGTCATTCAGTCTGCGCGAGAGGTGGTACTTCGAAGGGTCATTCTGGAAGTGAAAAAAGAACAGATAAAGGGCTGCCGTGTCCCACGTAACCATAATAAAGGATTACACAAAAGGAGGGGTTAGTACAAAGAGATACAAAACATAAAGTTATTAGTATAACAACAAGGGCCAGTGGATAGCACCAAATTAATACATGTCATGTCTTGCTTCCAAAGAGAGGTCCTTTCGGAACATCCACCACTTTCTAGTCATGTCCTTTCACAATGCTTTTAGACTGCCATCTAGGGAGGGGTGTGCAATGGGTGGGGTAAGTGGGCCAGTTAGTAGACTTGGGTAGCGGAGTGATGGTATGGCAGAATATTTAATGGTTTTGCACTGCCCGGGCACCAGTTATCTACAATTACACATGGCTCACTGGTTCCCGTCTTCATAAACCCCAGGGCGAAATGGCCACCCTAGGTTCCTGGTCGTGCTATATTTTCTGCTAGGAGATGCTCCTGGTGTGATTTCAGTTGATAAAACACGTAAATTGAGGTTTATATTAAGAGTTGTTTCTGTTTTATTAGGTAGAGTAAAATAGGTCCTAGCCTCGTATGTTCATTTCCCCAAGCGGGACTGAATCGTATAGAGGCTAGGACCTATTTTTACTCTACGTAATAAAACAGAAACAACAACGTTAGCAAATTACAGCAACGTGAGATAAAATTAATATGAAGAGTCTAATATTTGTGTGTGCCTATGACGCAAGTCAGATACTTTGCGTTTTAGTTAGTATGTAAACTTGCAGGTTTGCACGGTGATGCATTACCAAAGAACAATTTGCCTAAAAAATGCCCTCAGATAAAGGCCAATGCCCTCAGACAAAGGCCAATGCCCTCACATATGTTCCAACTCAGGATCATAAACTTTGTGCAGGAAAGCTGAAAATAAATCCCGGTACTATGTAGTTCACGTTTTCCCCATATATAAGAGTTTTGCTCGAATTCTTATGTCTTTCATATCGATGCATAGCCTACAGTCATAAATCAACGCGATAACCCTTATTTCTTTCTAATTTCCACTCCTCTACTTGGGATAGCAGGCCATATTTTCACTTCCATCTGTGCCACAAATTCACGAGTGACCTGCCTGACTTACAACGCAGAATTGAGCTTGCAAGTTCTATACTCTCACTCAATACAATAAATCTTCCATGCCTTATTAAAACGAACATCGCTTCTCACATGTCCTTCCCCTTCACCATTTGCATTTTCTATCCAATTTGCTTAAAGAGCAAAGGCCCACTTCCTTCCCACCACATCCACCCTTCACCCTCCTCTTTTTTCAATACCCCACCACCCCCTCCCACATAGCAATCATCCCAGACTAGCATTCAGGTGTTGACCTCTCACCTTCGACCTAAATGACCTGCGCCTTCGTGATGCGTCACGGCTCGTTTGCGCACGCGCCATGCACGTCAGGTCGTGTGCGTCAAGGTCTGTCTGTGCGCGTGCGGGGAGGGACGGACAGATCACCAACTATCAAAATAGTGTAAATAACAATTAATATCAACGTCTCATTGTCACTTGCAATCACATCAACCTCGATTCATCATTAAACAGAAATTATTTAATAAAAGAAGAGGACTTGAGTTGGAATTGCGATATCTAAAGTGGAAAGTAATGGTTTTATATGAAATCCTCAGCAAATAGATCTTTACCGCCATTATCTTTCTCGCAATTTATACCACTGATGACATGGAAACATTAAGAAAGGAGTTGTAGCCATAGAGATTTATGTATAGACACAATGGAAACCTGAAATTAAAATCTAGAATGTCACCCATTACGGAAGTGAGCACTCTGTGCGAAATTCTTGATATGAAAAATACAAATTACAAGACGGTTGAATATGTGGTTTTGATATAAAATTATGCCCCCGTTGCATAACAATCTGCGAGCTCAATATTAACACTGAAAAAGCTACTCGCAGATTGTTATGCAACGGGGGCAATATCAACATTTTAGACAGAATTACTGTTCCTGACAAGTAAGAACGTTTTGAGATACACTTACTATTTTCCCCATTACATAGATCTACATATATATATTATTTTATAATATCCAATGGTTCAACCAACAAAACATCGTAACATGACGAGTGTCATCTAAAATTCCCTGCACTACTCTTTTTGTGTAGGGGACTGTTGATTTACGATGCCTAATCTTGAGCCTTAATTTTGAGTGAAATAAATTTATGATCTCGTCTTAATTAAGTAGATATGCCAATTGTGATTTCATCTTTTAGGGGTTCGTCCCCCTGGATTTGGAATTACTTCCCGGGAGTAGCCTGGATTGGCAGCCTTATCGCTATTTAATAAGTCTTACAATGCATGGATTAGAATCGAAAACTATGTTGCTCTGTCGTTGAATCCTAGTCATCCTTCCCCTCACGATGAATTAATGTAACTGGGTTTATAGAATCCATGCATTGGAAATAGATGCATGACATATTCGGAAAGTACACATCAAGCCAATGGTGATATACAAGACATGTAGGCCTATATTATCTATCATATATATATAGATGCTCAATACCTAACTTCATAGATTAAATGCCAGCGTCCTGGTCACGATCCGCGAAGACAATCTATAGCCAAGACATGTCTCTATCTATCAAATTTACTCTTCATTCTCGAGCTAGTCCCGACTATGCAAATGATGCACTTTGCTCCGCCCTTTTCCATTTGAAACTTCCTTCGAGTGCGCCACCCGCACACATCTCAAACAATGGGGTCTTTGAAAGTCGCCTAATTCCATCGCGACATTCTGCCACAATATCATTGTTGTCGCCGGTGTCGCGTTTCCATAGCGACCATGGAAGACTTTCTATGGCGGGGAGACAATGGTGCACTAATCCTTAATCTTATAAGCGGATAATCCCTTGGTGCTGCCCCATACAAACCTGCTTCCTTTACTCGGTCTATCTATAGGGCATCCAAGGTATAGAGGCCCCAATTTCCCAACCTTAATTTGGACCCATAAAACGTTCTCCAAAGAATCTTCTGAATCAGATTCGGACTTGGCGAATAGGAAAAGATCGTGGTATTTCGAGCCCCAAGTTCATGTTAGCTTTAAAACAGCCTTTATACCTAGAAAAGTAGAAGAGATGGAGAGAAACTTTAGTGTAGCGGTTTGAAAGTTTTGAAAAAAAGCTCTTGACATTATTTTCCACATTAGATAGATACCATGTAAAAACCTTATATTGGACTGAGTCGTGAAGACACATACCGCACATATTGTTGACAGCATTCAGTCCGCTCATGGTCATTAAAGAGTAGATACATTCAGTTTTGGTTTATTCACCATGATGGTTGTCCAATTGAATTAATACATATATAGGCCTACAGATGCTACATGCACTCAACCCACATGTTTAAATCTAAAAAAAAACTACAACCTCAAAACATGTTTAAATTTTCTGTATTACCAAATACAAATGAGGATTCCTGGCGGTAGTCATCCCTGCATGCGGGTATAATTATTATATAAATAATCCTTTTAGGCTGATTGAAATTATGTACTATACGACCGAAGAAGCACAAGAAATGGACGTTGCGTCCTGCGATCAAAATCAGGATAATTATTACAAGGAAAAGCTCATTTTAGGATGGCAGGGTTATGTTTTTTGCCGCCATTTCTGATTTGGATTTCACGTCTTATTTTCGTTATAAATACTGAAGGCGGGGAGGAGGAAGTTCTCAAGCAGATCGATTAGAGGCGCTCAAGTATCGTATGAATATTTATTAGCAATAAAACACGCCAACAAAAAGAATCAATACTCCAGCTAATTTATTGTGACAATTAATTGTGAAAATTTACAGCTACTGAGGGTGCAAACGACTGGGGGGAAGGGAACGACTGCGACTTGCCAGGTTTGCTTTGCCCCCCGCGCGGAAGCAGACCCGGAAGCCGGGCTAATCACCTCCGATTGTCACACGATGCCCCCTAGCGAGTAGAAGATCAACTGCTATCCCATCGTCACCATGGAAACTAGTTTCCCAGAGTGTGTCCACTGAGGTGTGCACATTTGGGATTTGCTTCGAGTTATATTTGTCTTTTGGGCGAAAATGAGGGATTAGCCAACATCTGGAGCATATGGTTGGGGCGGAGGCGACCTCAGGATTCGCTAGTTTAGTTTCCATCCAGCTATCCTCCCCCTTGTTATGACGTTGGACATGTCGTCATGACTACTCGAGCCAACATTGGGCGCGCGCTCCTCTTCAGAAACTCATTAAAATTCTACACTTTCAACAATGCCACGTGATGAAAATTTTCCGGGTAGTAACGATCTGCTAAGAGAGGGCGCTGTCGGTTCATGTCCCGCGACCTCGACCTCAGGATTGACCCGATTTATCCCACAATGCATTGTTAGTACCTGCGGTTAATGTGTCATGCCAGAATGACTGCATGGGGCATTCGGGGTAATCCTCAATGGCCAGCCCGAATCGGGTTTGGGGATGTTGCGCCCACAAAAATGGTAACACTTGCTTCACCTCCATTGAAAAGATACAGTAAATCCTTATTAAAATTCTTAGGGCATAGAGTACAAATAATGTGAACGTTTTAAAATGTTCCCATTGACTCGTCTAAAAAAACATATATTTACAGTACCTTGTTCCACACAGTATCACGCCATGGCCCTATTGCGCCGAAATCGTCCCGCAGGCTATAATCCTGCAAGTAGTATACGGAATTGTTCCACTTCTTCTGGGTTCTCATTACAGTGGACGTCGTCCAGCCCCTGGGGTGCGTTTTATAAGAAATCCTTACTTAAACTACTCCTTACCTAGCTATTTTTCTTTACTTTTGTGGGACTTTTCTACTGTAGGAATACATATAGCAACCCCTTCCCTAAAGCTGCTTAGCAAAGACAACTATAATTAACCGAGGGAACGCTGAAGTAGCCTAAAGGCCCATTCACATTACAACGGCCGATTGGTGTACGGCTGGCGCACGGCAAAAAACACAATGTTAAAGTATTACAGCCGGCAAGAATCGGCCGGCTGGTCGTGGTAATGTGAATGGTCCTTTAGGATTTCTTATGAAACACGTCCCTGAATGTCAACGGATTTGACAGAGTTTCCCATCAAGAAAGACTATTCATGAACTCTCATGTGCAGTCTAGGCGCACAACCTCTCAGATCAGATACGAATGGTATGTTAGTGATTGGACGCATATGGCTATCCCGGCCTTGGAGTAGGCGTCCTAATAGGATTCTAATGGCATTTTGCTATTTGGAGCGAGAGGCTTTCCCTCAGTTCAGAGGGACCCTCAATTCGGAGCCTGGACTATCGAATGATAGATAAAACAAAATTGATAAATACATTAGAGATATGTTGAAAAGATTCGGGATCCCTGCCTTGAATTCGCCTTAAATCAGTTGGATATTGTGCATGAATAGTAGATTATTCCTTCACAGAAGAGAATACATTTATATTGTATAGTATATTATGCCCGGACAAAATGAAAAAATACAAGCAAAATACAGGATGGTATAGACATTCCACAATAGACAATGCGAATCTGCAGGGGGGGGGGGGGCAGCACAATAAAGGAATAAAGAAGGCAGTCCATATTCAGCCGGTTGGCCAGAAGCTTTCTATTGTTAACATCTATTGATTGCGTATTTGTACTACACTGACCGCACTGTCTTCGTGTTTTCGGACAATTCATCTTCAAGTATTCAGAGGCCGGTACTGAGTGTTTTCCGACTTGCATGCAACCTTGAGCATTATTAAATGTCTAATTAACTCCAGTACAACCAACCCAGCCTTTACCAAACCATGCTTTGCGATGCCCTGCAAAACAGTGGTTACTCTTGAGCATAATGTATGTGATATAATAATGTAAACAAATATTTTCGTTGTTCTTCACCGATTTTTTATCATAACAGATTGACATGAGGAGGTGTACATTTATACATTTCAAAATTAATAATTTGTGTATCACTATTTTTACTATCATATAATTAACCACTTAATTAAATGAATGTGCCACAATATACCGTTGACTGGAATGGCTATATTCAGTCTTCACAAATGCTAACAGTATATATTCAGGCATGTCTGATTCAAATTAGCATATATATGTATCACGTGTATGGAGGTCTTGCATGATCGATTGCCGAAAAGAGTATCTAGTTTTGAAGAGTCCAATGACTTTACACTCCATTCTGTTTGTTATTAAAGTGGGACATGTAAACTCGGAGCAATCAACATTTATATCAATATTGAGAATTGTGAATGACTAGAGCATCTTTACATGAGATCATAAAGTTTATGTTCATGTATTATTTAGTCAAAAAGAGGAATCCTCACCAGAGCTGCTGCACATAGTTAATAGGAATGTCACTATATTCAGGAGACGATTAGTGATATTCGTATAGATAAATCCAGACTGGAATAAATTCAATAATTGACTTAGCCAAGCGCCTTATGGAGGGAGCAAATGGAAATGAATGGTTCATTATAGGGCTGTATTTTTGTACGCGTTGAAAATCTAGGTCTCCTATACACAGTTGAAAAAATTGATGCTGACAGAGAAAGGTTAATTAAGACACTAGTCCCTGCGACTTCTTTATACACCAGCAATGAGCCATACAATGAAAGGGGATATCTTAGGGGATTGTCTATTATAAATCAATGTAAGGATGTATATGTACGTTTATATAATTATATAATGCAGGTGTTGTTCATTATGGGCCTTGTATTGCGCTGATAAATGGTAACCACAACTCTCCATTTCATTATCGCCTAGATGATGAATGGCTACCCACAATGTTACCATGGTAACGGAAACAAATCAAATAGAGATAATGGGTCTTTCTCTTTCTCTCTCTATTATGTGTATAATACATTTATGTATTATTGTAGAATTTACAAGACAAATTCTTTTAATTTTTTGTCATAAAGTCTAGCGATCGAATCATGGTTGATTATTGTCCAGCCTATCAGTATTGATGTTCCATGGGATTGTGAATGATAAACCAGGATAATATAAAAAGGCGGGGTCACAATTTATCAGACCTCTTTCCTTGTGCTAAACGACTAGAGATTTGTTCGAGTTAATTCTATCCAGCCGAAGTGTTGTCAGACATATTCTTGAAGTGTCCATCGGGACTCTTCATTATCATTTTAACAAGTGCAGCTGCGAGTGCGAATACCGCTCACGAGTGCAATATTCTAAGGGAACAAGATGCACAAGTTAGCTAACTTTGAATTATTATATGCATTTAAAAAGGTATATTTTAGGACCATAAAATATCCAAGAAACGTCCCAACGGTCTGCACCTACAGTATTCTTACCTATAATTATGAACACATCCCTCAAGTTTCTGCTTGTTACTGGCTTGTTTCATGTGAACTTATTAAATAATGTTACTGGCCTTAATTAATGAAATAAAAGAACACATACACATGCATTACCTAAGTTTCTATTATTCTTTTTACCTAACCTATCGATATTTCTACTATTCGTTTACCTTACCTATCAGGATCGTAGCCAAAACAAACTAATTAGGTGGTCTCCTCCTGGTGCTATCAGGCACGGAAGGGGGGCGGGGACCACCATGAACCGGTTACCTGGGGTAGCAACCAAACTAAATGTACCTTTGATGTGAAGGCTACCTTGCCTGAAAAATAGATGTAGGACTATAATACATAAGCTACGATAACCTACTCATAACAAACTAAAATATAAGATTGCCAAGGGAGAGTACTTATTATTGTCGACATAGTAGTTATGATAAATAAAATGTATGCAGGGACTTCATCGATACAATGATGAAAATAGATAACTGGTTGGAACATGGAATATTGTTGTCTTCAAGGAACTGCAGGGAACGTAGGTGACTATATACTTCATTTTAACATTATTCTATTCTTATTCACTACAATATTCTTAGTAGTCATTTCGTTGGGTTTTATCAATTTCCTTTAAGGTTTCCCCGCCGAGGGTAGTACAAGAGCCAAAGGTACTGGGAAAGCTTATCGGTTATATTGCTAAGTTTGACCAATTTACAGTGAGGTTGAAACATTGGGTGAACTTGCGTCAATTGAGCCAATCGGTGACACAAGGTGAGAAAATGCTATTTCCTCTCACAATAAATAAAATAAAGAAGAAATTCGCAAAGAACACCATTTCTTTCTTCTAGATCTTTAGATATGAGGCAAAGCATAGGCTACTGATTACTTCTGTCCCATTTGTCTCAGTAGTTACAATTGAGACAAGGTGGAGTGCATAGATCGGCAAAAAGTAGGGTGGAAAGGCCATTTACTTTCGGAACACATCAAAATAGAGTAGAAACCAACGAAAGGACATTTTCTCCTACTAATTCTATCCTTTGCAATGTTGATTGAGAAATAAAGGTGATGCAAAATATAAGGAAAAGTTCACTTTTTGTCAATAGACAAGCGGCAATGCGACCATATGTAGGATGCAATAATAAACGTACGTCAAAACAGTGGAATCCAGGCAGAGCTCATTATATATTTTTGGTGTTGAAGACCGTAGATTAATGTTCAAGGTATGTGGGGAGGCAGTTACACTTTGATTATGGTCCCTCAATTGGCTGATACAGGTACGCTTACTTATGTTGGATATTCATTAACACTGCCATTCCCTTGCACTGAATAATTACTGTTGAGTGTAGGACGTGTATACTGGGAAACATAAGTAGACTTGGGTTCTTAACTCTTGTCACCTCTACTAGCGTAGCTTTCTAGGTAAGAAGTAGTGATAATTGAGGACAGATGCGTAATGTGTCTCATTACAGCAGCAGATATAGCCTTCATATTATTGCATTAGGTTTAGGGTGATATACCTAAATTGGTTTCGTTAAAAACATTCCACCATGTACTGCAGTTCATGTCGTGAGTCAGAGAAACCTGATAAAGGATAGGAAAGGAGCCAACCGAGGAGTATTAGTCTAGATTCTAGAACACATAGTCAAACAGTAAACTTTGGAAGGGAAAAGGCAAGGGAAAGGCAAGATCAAGGGAACTTTAATGGTAACTTACTTATTTTCCCCAGAATTACAAAAATAAATTATAGCCAATATATTCGATGTCTGATTCAAGGTGATTGAAACTTTTCTCCCCGTCATATCCTGACAGGACACAGTTTAGTAAGATTAATATTATAGTGAGAGTTTACAAACAAATACAACCTTTAAGAACATATGACTATTAGAGCTGCATTCCGAGCTATAGAGACGCAAAAATATTCCTCTCAGTTTTTTCTTTCCTTTATCTTGAGTACTGTAGAATGGAAGATTCAGATAAATAAAACGAAGAAAGCCATGCAGTGTTACATTTCGATTCCAAAAGGATTCCCAAAGTTTAAGAAGATGATAAAGCATTAGGCTGAAAAAAGTGAGATTTTGGCGGATCCTCTAAATAATTATTTGGGGAAATGATGAAAATTTGCACCAAGAAGAACAGGTCAAAATCCTTTACTCTGGGTGGCCATTGGATGGATCTGGAATGAAAAGTATGGACCACTAAATAGACAATTTCATTTTTTTTTAAAAATTAGCTGAAAATTAGCTGAAAATGCTGTTTTAAGAAAGGATATTCTATTCTCTAAAGTAGTGTATGGTCATGTAAATTTGCATAACGGGATTTTAGGATGGGTCTGGGTGCTTTGTATCATTGATGGTCCACTGGTCAGAAGCATCGATCCCTTTGGGCCCTTTATGAAGGATTTACCCATTGCTGACCTAATTATCTTCTTCTGACACAGTTTCTCTCTGTTTAACAAAAGGGGTAATGGCGCACGCGAGTAAATATGTAAAGTTACCCCCTTCGATGGACACGCGATATATTACAAGATGAACAAGTCCCAGACCCGACAATTAGATAATTATAGTTCATCAGTTAGGATTGTAACTTAAACTTATCAATCTCCTCTGAATTCTAACTGCATCTCTTGTATATAATATTGTTCATGATGTTATGAAATATATATTCGTTCCTTAGTAAAGATTTTATATCAAACATTATTGTCAAGCATTACAGTCACCCAACCGAGATCTGTGTACGTCGGGGATGCCCCATTATAACATTTCATTGCTAATGATATTGGTATGTTTGCTGTCTAAATAGGTTATGCCGCTGGTCGGGTGCGCTTTGGCAGGTGTTTCCACCGAGGCGTTTGGTGTAGTATACATAATTGGCGCCAAGTGCTTGGAATTAGAAGTGACTATTTGATGCACAGTTTTACAACGAGACTTTTAGTTGAACCCCAACAGATGCCCCTCAATAATTAATCATCGCCGAAGGCTATACTTTCCCAATTCGATTGTATTTTAATTTTTACGCAAATTATTTTACAAGGGGTGCAACGTTGTTGCACCCTGAGGACGATGTGCATATTATGAGAGACCCCAAATGTTAAACTAATTACGAACGTGCCAATAATTCGAGGAACTTGGGTGGATTGTGAGTAAGGCGATAAACAGGAGATTTGGTGGAGTTCGATTTGCTATAATTTTAATGAAATATTTAATGGATATATATAATGCACTTCTAAACTTTGCTAAGTTCCCTAATCGACCGTATTCGAAATAACATTCCCATCTCAAGTAATAGGACATAGAGTGCCCATATTAAAAATTGTTCATCTAGGCAAATACTGGAGCCATTGAATTACGATCGAACGAGTGTAAAATGCCTTAAATAAATGCAGACACTATTATACGATCACTCAAGTCCTAGATAAAAATCAAAGCTTTAAGATGTCATTTTTCCAATTAAAGTTAAATATGAAGACGTCGCTCTCTCTTTAAGTATGACTCAAATCCCAGCGTGCATGCATTCAAGCTTCTCCCCCTCCACATGGGTGAATCATGAACTGAGAAAAAAATAGGTCGTAAATTAAAGAAAGTAATAGCTTAGACTTAATGGTAGAGGCTGTACCCAGGGATGGGTTTATTAAAACAGTAATGCATGTCTGCGAAAGGCGAGGGTCGTGTTCGCTATCGCGCCGTCGATCGCAATTCAATGTGTCAGCTTATCGGATGGTGCAAGTCACAAGTTTTTTTTAAAAAATCCTAATTGTGACGCTTGCTTCCGCTATAAGAGACTATTCGATTAATAAGCGGATGAATATGTTAACCAAACTACATCATTTGTCCTTGTTAATAAACGCATGGAGAATATGCGACATGGAGAATGAAATTGTGTGGGAGCTTTGTCGTCCATATCTCGGTTTGAGATGTAAATTGTTTTAATGGCGAATATGTTCTTTGATTTTCACTTGGAAATTTTCCCTCCTGAAAGTCGGATCGCCTTTTAAATGCAACTATAACCCCACAAGGCATCTTAAATCAAAACCATTGAAGCGATCCCATCTAGGGACAATAGGATACAAAGATTTGAAAAGTGTCCCTAATGCCCCCATATTTCTCTCCCACATTTTCCCCCGACACCCACTTTTTTCTCATCAACAGACACGACCGTCACCGTCCTGATAAAAATCCCCATATTTGACCAAAGCCCAAATTGAAGCTATATGTTTTTCATTTCCCTGGTGGCTAGCCTAGCCTAGCCTTGTATAGTTGTATTTCATATACTGTACAAGCTAGATATTTCTCCTACAATTATATGGGAGAGTAATATGGGAGGAACGATGGGAAGAACGAGTTCACTCTTTCGTACTTCTCTCCAAGCTGAGAAAATAATGCAATAATACCAACCGGAAAGCGCATGCTTCAATGACGTCATAGCTGGCGGGGAACGCTGGACAAACAAGTCAATGCACAGATATTTCCAATCAGCACCAAAAAGTCAAGTGCAATTTTGAAGAGAAGATAAGAACACTAGAAAAAGACCCAACAAAATTACAAAGTTGCAGTTTTCCACAATTAGATTGTAGCGATTCACTGAGGTTGAATTTACATGAGAACCTCGTTACGTCGCTGATAAAGACGTCACGCGTGGGTGGCGTCTGAGAGAGGATGACGACACATCTCGTTATGGGCATTTTCAAGGAACATTACTAGGCGTCGTGGGAATCCTCTCCTTTTTTCATTTGGGTTAAATGGGAGCTTGGGCCCCAAAGGGCATGTCCTTTGGGTAAGGCATTAATCTCTCTGGGGATCCTTTATAAAGTACATGATTATTATTTCCAGATTATCTGATATTATTTGGCGAGGTATGAGGTTATAGAAAGATGGGAAATATGGCGCATTTTCTGCATGACGACAATCCATTAGAAAAGGGACAGGCTTAGTCATTGTCAGCATGGGGGTCGCTTTAAAATCTGCAATAATTCAGGAGGAAAATGAGACTAAGATTACTGGGTGCTCGGATTAGGGGATAATTGTTACTGTCTTTAAATGCATGTTTGGGGACTCTGTCGTTATATTATATCAAGGCAGAATTGGAAATAGAATGTATGGTGGGTTGTTTTTTCTTTCATTTTTCTTTCATTGGGATACTATTATCTTCTGAGTTTTTCTCAGTTTATTAATTTCATCGACGAATATCCCAAAACCTGTTTGCAAAATAGTGATAATGCCATGTATAACGCCACATAGCATGATAAAACTTTGAGCTATACTAGTTGTGGCTTCCTTTGTGGCAAATATGCATACAAACGCTGGCAATTTCCAGGTTTCACCCCAAGGCCACTTTGCTTGTAGCAACTTTTAAGGTCTCTTCGAGCATTTCCTATATTCCCGCCACATTTTAAAAGTGATGGTAAAAATGGACTCCCGAGTGACCTGACCTTCAGGTGTAAAATGGCGTTTTGGGAAGGTAGTGGAGGTCTAGTGAGTCATTATACCCTCACCCTACAATGAAGAGGGTGCCACCAAAAGGTCAGTCTCTTTTTCATATGTGTTGATCTATCCCATAAGGCAACAGTCAGGGACCTCTTTCCTGTATGACATTGCATGACCCAGTTATAGTCCAGCAACTTCACTTCCAGGTCTGGATTTCTGAGGCGGATTACATTTTAGCGCCAATGGCATCGCACAGGGATATGGAAAAGACATTTGTAGGGATTTGACAGGTGGAAGAGGTATGAAATATGGCTTGTCGAGGGACATGGTCATATCAGATTTTCTTACTCATATTCCCAATGCGGCCTTCCCAAAGGGTCCATTTACAGGACGTTGATCCATTCTACTATTAATTTCAGAATTTGCTTATTCTAGCCACTCTTAAACATCGCAAACACTACTTGGCTTTGATTAAGATTTTATAAGAACATCAGAAGGCTTCACACATTGCCCGAGCACCATCCCAGGACTAGTGGTCTTGTTCCTAGGTTAGGCTGCGATTCCACTGGCTCGCTCTTTAGGTCCGCTCATGGCCCGCTCTTTTTTATTATCTTGAGCGCATAACAAGCGAAGATAAAGCGAAACCAGAGCGGTCTAATGGAATTGGTTACTGCGCTGTCTGTACGCTCTAAAAAGTGCCTATTTGCGCTTCTTTAGGTATGATTCCACTGGCTCGCTTGTAGCTCATGGCTCGCTCTTGCTGCGCTTGTTTTTAGTGCGCTTGTCATTCGCTCTAGGTCCGCTTTAATTTTTAGCGCAATACAAGCGCAGAGCGATTCTACTGGTTTGCTTCTTTTCTTATGAAATCAATGGTAAACCCCTTGGTGCGCTCTCACTGCGCTCTTTGTCCGCTTGTTCAACAGGCAGAAAGAGCGTTGTGTTGCTGCGCTCATATCAAACACAACAGATATGAGCGCAACGTCCTGCGCTCTTCTAAAGAAGCGCACATAGCCACTTTTTAGAGCGTACATAGAGCGCAGTAACCGATTCCATTAGAGCGCTCTGGTTTCGCTCAATCTTCGCTTGTTATGCGCTCAAGACAATAAAAAGGAGCGGGCCATGAGCGGACCTAAGGCTGCGTTTCCACTGGCTCGCTCTTTTGGGTCGCTCATGGCCCGCTCTTTTTTATTGTCTTGAGCGCATAACAAGCGAAGGTTGAGCGAAACCAGAGCGCTCTAATGGAATCGGTTACTGCGCTCTATGTACGCTCTAAAAAGTGGCTATGTGCGCTTCTTTAGAAGAGCGCAGGACGTTGCGCTAATATCTGACGTGTTTGATTTGAGCGCAGCAACACAACGCTCTTTCTGCCTGTTAAACAAGCGGACCAAGAGCGCAGTGAGAGCGCACGAACCCATTTGCTATTGATTTCATAAGGAAAGAAGCAAACCAGTAGAATCGCTCTGCGCTTGTATTGCGCTAAAAATATTAGCGGATGAAGAGCGAATGACAAGCGCACTATAAACAAGCGCAGCAAGAGCGAGCCATGAGCACATATATAAACGAACCAGTGGAATCGGACCTTTAGAAGAGCGCAGGACGTTGCGCTCATATCTGTTGTGTTTGATATGAGCGCAACTACATGACGCTTTTTATGCCTGTTAAAGGTGTGTTTCCAACGGATCGCTTGTATCTGCGCTCATGGCTCGCTCTTGCTTCGCTTCTTTATAGTGTGCTTGTCACTCGCTCTTTGTCTGATTTTATTTTTAGCACAATACAAGCGCAGAGCGATTTTACGAGTGTTGTAGTTGTTATTTTATTCTTTCACAAGCTTTCGGGAAACACTCCCTTCATCTTCTTTATATTGTGTATTACAAACAATATAAAGAAGCAAGGCAAAAGCGAGCTATGAGGGCAGATGCAAGCGATCCTGTGGAAATGCACCTAGGGTCAATGTGCATGGGCACTCATTTAGCTGTCCCACCTAGAATTCTAGCTCTAGCTCCCAACAAATGACCAGAACTATCAAATAATATTGTCAGAGTAGTTATGCCAAATTCCAACTCAAATCATCCGCCAAATGTCGGAATCGAGGAACTGTTGTCCACAAGACAGAAGCTAGAGTGGGGCCCTGAGTAGGGGCTTACTAGGCAGAGGGAGGCCACAGGGTGTGGTAGAGTTATTGGCCCGGTGAGTTTCTACCCAGCTAGATCGCAGCTGAATCAAAGTACTATGGTCAGGTTGAGGATTGGCTATGTGCGGTTATTCAGGTAAGAGAGCATGAGGCGCAGTATAGGAGCAGTGAGAGGACCAGCCACACTGTGTGCCAAGTGTCCGCAAATGGGCATGGGCCTAAGTATCAGCACATGTATGGATGCACACTATATAACTCCACACTCACAGGCTGGGGAATTTGTCAAACTTCTTATTACACTTAGCCCGAATACAATTGCATGGTTGAATAAAGGGCAGAACTTTATCTAGCTGTTTATTTCACATCCCAGAAATAACCGCTTTGAAAACGATTAATTATGACAGAAAGTTGCACAACTTCCCAAACTGCTGATGATAAAAATCGTCTTTGTACTCTGCATATGCCAGAGTTGTGTCATGTTGTATTTTTTTTTCTTGATAAAGGTTTATTATGAGTATACATGTATTAACTGGTGAAATAGATCCCTCGTTGCTTGGAGGAAGATCTTTGACAAATATTTGTAGACATAAGTTTTAAATACCCACAAAAGGCATTATATCTCAGCTCGAGGATGAACCTTTTGCTGGTCTACTGATAAAGTGCCTTTACTGGTCTATTTTCGGTAGACATAAAGTGCGTATTGTGCGTACATATAAGGGTTGAGTACATGGCAAAATCATTGAAGTTAAATGAACAATTAAGTAATACAACAAAAGATGAATATTTGGTGAAGAGGATGAGATAGAGAATGGAAGGCAAGGTTTGTCATGTACGAGTATCAATAATTATAATAAACAAATGAACAAAGTAATGTGCTGTTACAAATTGTAGATAGGAATAAGGGATTCCTGTTTGGTGATTTTTTTATGATGCTTTATATGTTTCTTTATTATATGCGCATTCCATATGAGAGGTGCTATAAGTGGGGTGCTATAAAAAATATTCATATAGTATGTGTACTAAATGAACTACTTCATCACAAAGTTAGCTACTTTTTTCAGATTTGCGCATGATACATTTGTTACACATCAAGTTACACATGTTACACATCAAGTTTTATGCCCAGATAATAAATATAGAATGGAACCCGCCTGCAATAATCGAAAATGTTATTGGACTTGATTTGTCTGCATAAGCACTGTGCCTACGGCATCGTGCTTAAATGCGGACAAATCTCGTCCAATAAATGTTCGATTATTGCAGGCGAGTTCCATTCTCTCTATATTTCTAACATCAATCCATGAAGAGCCTGCTCTGAATTGTATACTGTTCTCATAAGACGTCAATTTTGGTTTTTCTATTTTCAATATAGGAGCATTCCATTGTCTCGTTCTGCCCCCTCGTTGGTCAATATAGATTTCTTTCCTGCTTCTTCTATATGTAAATTCTGATAAATGCGCCTTTGTTCTATCACATAACAATGGTATTTATCTGCAATTGAAGTGTAAATCGGTTCATTGATTCATAGAGAATAGTAGAGGTTCAGGTCATTTATATTTGCCATTAGTAACAATGCAAAATAAAGGCCAGTAACGTTCGACTTGAGAATGCGAATATTCATCGTTTATGTCTGTTTCCACTTGCCCGGGGCAAATTAATGAAAACAAATCAATATCAATTCATCATGACCCAATTAACACCTCCTTTCTTAACGGGTTATAGCTATCTATTCAAATCCTCTCATCTATGAATATTTTTTATTCCTTTTTTCCACAAGCATAGAGAATGGACACAAATTAAAACAATGCATTTTAAAAAAGAATGATATTGAGTCTTCCGGAGGAGTTATCACGCCCCATTCAAATGTCTTCTGTATTTATTCAAGCAATTTTCCGTTCAACTACCCATTCTTCACTCAATGCCCCTCTGCCCCTTTATACAAGTACCCCGAGGGGCTCGTGGAATAGACAGTGAGCCACTCCACACCCTCCTCCCCTCCTCTCCTCCTGCTCCACCACCTAACAACAAGCACCGACTCCTTGCCGGTTGGTCCAGTTTCATTGTTTCCAATACTTCCCCTTGATGTCCAGCCAAGACAGAACTGTCTCTCTGTAATTGTTTATTGGCTATCCTTCAACTCGACTCACACTCTTTAAAATGACGAGGGTCGATGTTTTCCATTTTTTTTCTATTTGATTTATAACCTGCTCCCTGTTCTAGGAGCTAGAAATAGACTTGACTTCATCATTTCGGAAAAAAAGACATAATTATATTATATACATAAATATATTTCTCCTGAAACTTGTTGAGCCTTTGCTTTTCAATTAAGCCTAGTCCGACTATACTACATGATAATCCAGCATCATCGAGGAAAAGTGCCTCAAGTAATAAACACAATAGTGAAATGAAAACAAAATCGAAACCCCAAAGAATGAATCTGGCACGGTATTTATAATAGAAAATATCCTTGATACAACGCCGACTGTTGACCTCTCAATAACACACAAAAAAACAATCTGGTTATGATTTTTTTTATTATCTCAGATGACTCATACTGAATAACGCTGTCACAGGGGCCCCTGTAATATAATCGTCGGAACGCCAGAGATGTCCCACTACTTGACAGTAGGGTGATGACAGAGCTTTCTCCTCATAGATTTTCTGCCCACTATGAGGAAGTCTGCTTTTTCTTACTTGTTCCTCTCTTCTCTCGTACGCAGCACTAATGTGTTTTTTTCTTTTGTGACATCCAAGGTTTAATTTTATATTCCATTTTTAATTTCCGGCCTTTTGTCGCAAATTCCCTCACCTTTTAGAATGACCCAACTCACATTAACTTAGCAGAAACCTGAATAATGCTAATATCTCCCACGAAATAAATACGTTTAAACATGTTTTTTTTTGTTTTTTTTAAAAAGACAAATAGGAGATTTCGCAATCGTACACATTAATTTGTCATTTCATTCTAACAATTCTTCTTTTACAAAGTAATGGAGTCATACAGATCTATGTCCCCCTTTTCTTGGTCCCTGGAAATCGGTAATAGGATATGTCTGCAGTGTAATTACCAGCTTGAAAACTTGAAATCATCTGTTCGCCATTTTTCATAGTCCGCAACAAATGCTAAGACGTTTGCCAGACTGCGAGAGTCTGTCTGACATTGTCAGCTGCAGGACTGGTTTCTGTTTCGTGTGTCCCTTTTGTGACCCGTCTTTTACTTCGTAATCCATATTTTACCCGGACAGACATGAAAAGACCTCGGGAGCCTAGAGACAATTGCCTTCGCTTAGCGTTATGAATTTACATTCAAAAAACCCTAATCGGCCAAGGCTGGCCAAGGCTATCCAATTTCACTTTGATAATGAAAAAAAGAGCAAAAACACCCACCACTCGATTAAGGGGACAGTAGTTTCTGAGTACCACTAGATGTATGAATGCAGCAAATTAATGGATTCCGGATATATGATCTTGGTTTGCTACCTGCAGCAATCCTAACAACTCCACATATTCTGTACAGTGATCAATTTAAGCACGTGCAACATTTCTTGCTCGATATTAAACGAATGTCCCTTCAATTTTTAATCTATATTTAATCTTTATTTGATGAATGGACAAATCTGCACAACAAGAGAAGGATGCATTGTAGTTTTTACTACATTGGCGCTGTATAGCAAAGGTGGGTGCATGATTGTTACTGCGTGAGTACATGTGGCACGTACCAATATGTCTTATCAGACAAGAGAGGGACGCCTTAGCACCATCTATGTGCTCACTAATGGTCTTAAAATATCCAACTGATGGTGAGATCGATGTGGATGGCGTCTCAGCCCATGCTTTTCTGTTTCTTTTACTTTTACTTTGCCGAGAACATGCTATATTTTGTGCTGTTTCATCAGAATGTTTGCTTCTTTAAAACCTAAACCTTTAAATCGAGCCAAGCCTATAGTTTAAGGAGCCAGGTATATCGATTATATAGTTTGCCCCCAAATAAGGGTGGTTTGTTTGTTTAGCGGGCTTAATTCACCCTCAGAGGGACAGTATAAATATAATAGAAGAAATATATTGTAAATTATACTCTGTTGAAACTAAAGAAAATGGATAGTATAGAGGCTTTGCTTAGGTCAAAGAGCGTTACGTATAAAGGTAGATCATAAATTATAGGCAAAACAAAATTATGTTATCAGTGCATATGGCTATTCGTCAAAATGTGTTTAGAACTATTGTGGGGAGTTTGGCGGTGACAAGAAATACAACTACTACTGATTCCAGTAGACCGTCATGGACAGACAGGATAATGACAGGCCCTAAACCAGCACTGCCATCTATTCAAATGCTGTTCCTGATAACAAAGATAACAGCATCAACGCAAAGAGATAATCATTCCCCCATAAATAGAACATTTGGACCATGAATAATACACCTTTTGTAAACCATCCATAAATTATGAATGCTAAGCTCACCATTGACCCTTGACCCACACAAACAGTTTGAATGAATGACCCAAAAAGGGTCAAAAGAGGTTGTCATTTCTGCCTATGGTTACTGAACAATAGGTATTTAGACTAAGCGTCTCCGCCTAAGTATACCTTAGGCCCAAATATATTTTCCTGCTTCGGTCACTGTCCTTAATCTTTGTCTTCTATTGGATTTCTTCCTGGAATAGATTTAACACTGAAAAATACCTAAAAACTACTAAATAATAAAACCATCTATGGCCTATAGAGACGTAGTTTCATTTGGATTGGGAACAACAGAGCATGATAATAGGCACCTTACTGCAACCTATATTCAACTCCCCTTTCTACGGGTTCTCCATTTTCCTACTCAACCAGTAATGGAAGGCTCAATTACGATAGTCTCGATGCCCAGCTCCCCCTTGCTAGGCACCTCACCTCCTCTTCTAAAGAAGTATTTTGGCTTGTTTTAAGGACCCAACATCCCCCCACTCATGCACGTATTCAGTTCTTCATAATCCCTGTCAACCCCTCATAGCCCAGCACTTGAAGAAGACGCCCAATAAAACCTAATTAGCCTTGTTCTTTAATCATCGGCAATTAAGCATGATGGCAGAGAACAGATGATCTGTTTTCAATAATTGTCTTCGCTCTTGTCTGCCTCTTCGTCCATGTGCTCCATTGGCCATGTGGAACAAGAGCTCCCGTTCTCTCGTGACAAGTCACGCGTGAGTTGACATGAAACGACCTCGGGCTGGCACGAGCCTTGGGGTCATGTGACCTGTGTTGTCGCGAGTGCCCGCCGAGTGGCTCTGCGCGAGGTTCTGGTGTCCATCGCAAGAGGTCAGTATGATGGTTGTCATGACTGCAGGCGTGGTCACGTGTGTTGTATACTTCCAGCCTGCCAGAGGTGGTCATTGCCATAGCAACAATATTTCTCACGTTTTTGCTGTTTAGCAACTGTTACTGTGAAATATATTACTTCAACAAAAGGCACTTCTATACAGATACCTGTTACCCTGATTTCATTTCGAGGATCCAGTTTCACCATCCAATGTATTTCCATGGTGTTTGATAACTGCTTATGATTAATAAGCTTAGATTTCAGACATAGTTCACTCGGCGATCCTGTCCTGTTCAATGGTTTATTGGACATTTCTATGTTTCGTGATATTACAAGAGCACTGCTCGTTGGTGGTATAGTATTAACATATAGACTTCCCTATCCAAATCTAATTTCAGAACACACTATGATCGAATCTGAGAAGACTGTTCCTATGAAAGATTGATAGTTTTAGAAGGCCAAACACATGATATGAATACCTCCCTTAGAACAATTTAGTACCAGATTTTCAACCTCGAGTTGATCATGTTTAACTGCCCAAGAAAGATTTAACTTAGTAAATCATAAATAGGCTGACTAATTCCATACTCATTTCTGTGCACATATGAATATTCTATACAAGTGTTTACAATGATCTCGAAAGAAAAAAATAGAAAAAAGTCCATGGAGGTTGCTGATGGTCTAGTTTCAGGCTCTCTCGATAGGAGCAGGTGTTTGATTGGTCAGTTGCCTGTCACGTGAGAGATATACGGTTCTGACGCCAGGGGGCGGCTTGAATACAAATACCACGTGGGACGAGGGCTCGAGGGCACAGAGCTTCCGGAGGAGTTGCAATGCAGGCGTACAACCGTCCGGAATATTTGCTTGGATACAGAAATGAAGCGTAAACGTTTGATAAGCTCCTCTAAGCAATTTTTTTTTCAAATGTGATTTAGAAAAGCTAATTCCATTCGAACATTGTTTGACCTGATAATGGCATTAAGATGATAATCTTAATTAGACTTTCAACTTCTTAATTTTAATCAAAAGCCTGTTTCAGCTTAATTAGATCAAAGACGACGTTTCTTCTTTGAAAAAAGGACACAATGACTGACATGATTACAAGACCACTTTAATCGAAGATTATATCAGGGATGGCTCGACTTCTCTCTCTCTCTAGATTCCTTGAATTGGCAAATACAAAAAGTGATAATCAAAATTGAAGGCTAATTTGGCTTGGTTGATAAAGAAAATTGTTGTAATCAGTTTGTATGATAAGTCGCCGTTAGAGCGGATTCTGTGACATTGACAATCAATATATGTCATTGAAGCAGAATCTTAAGTACACAAGTTAATAATAATTATTATGACGTCAAAGTTGTATAATTAGGCTATATACAATACAAAACGCAAACTTATCCTTCTCACTAAATAAATGTATGCAATAAAAATACCTCGAGGATATTCATTTAAAATAAAACATCGTGGCACGAAATGCACAAAGCGTATAGGTCTCCATCACTTACGATCGGTCCTTATATATTGGCTAAATTATATACAAAACAAAGGTTTGTAAATAACTTTCAACTTTTCCTCCACATTTGTACTGCAGAATAAACAATTATAGAGATCGAGAATCGAGATAACGTGATAATTTAAAGAGAATTTTGCTAGAAATTAAAGGAGGAGGTATAACTGGTCTAAATGGTATAAACCGGGGAAATGATATACTGGTATCGCTCACAAGGAAGTCGTAATATAGGTTGAACTTGGGAGGGAAGTTTCTCATCAAAAAGACAAAGTTGAAAGAAGATAAGACCAAAATCCCGAAGTTCCAGCTTAAAAAGAAAAATATATGTAGGCCTATTATACTATTATAATACTTATTATCTTGTCTACATTTATATAAGCGCAAGTGGTCGTCTGTGTGCTCAATGGTGTAAAACTATTTGTAATATTATATATACAAGAAATCAATCAAATGAAATGAAATGAAGATGAATGGAAAGGCTCCTTATACCTAGGCCAAGTGATCTGGAGGCATGATTTTACCGACGCCATTTTTGTCACACACCTTCTATGACGCGAGCACTGATCAAGATCTTCAAAAGAATATTCTCAAATTTATCTAGAGGACATCTTTTCGACACCTTACTTCTTCCCACTACTGATGACTTCCCCGTGATTTCCCAGCTCTCCCGTTAAATCATCGATGGGATAGATTTCTGGAGAGAAAATAATTTTTTTTTTGACATTTCTTTATTTAGGTAAGACAACTGTAGCATGTGCCAAGAATCTTGTATACGTAATGCAAAGCAAATTCTTGGTACATTTACTCTATTCATCAGAAACGAGCAAACAAAATGGATCGAGGAAAATATCAAGTGTTGCGACAGCAGACTGATATTGTTTGGGAAAGATTTTTTTTTTAAACAATTTTATTAGGAAGATTTCCAACAAAGTGGTAGGTCTCATCTCCTACAAGGATATTTACATATTTTAATTTAACACAATATCGTGACGTATCAAAATCTTGTTTACAACCTACATAATTTTACAACGAAATCATTCTGATCGACTCAGGTATACTATATTATATGATTAATGTGGATGTCAACATCAAATCCACTCGTTACACCTATTACATCTTCTATATCGACATAACTCACTTTTTTTGTTTTTTGGCCCATGATTAAAAACTATAACATCGATTCTCGCTTAGATAAAAATAATTGGTTACATATTAACACCGATTTTGTAGTACATACAATAGTTCACATCATGCATAGCTATGAAAGACCTGTATTACAGGCTATCTAAACATCATATCATCCAGTTATCCGTTACCTTCAGATGGGTTTTAAGGTTTGGCCACGACATATTTTTCACCATTACATGTAGACTATTCCACGTTTGAGGGCCCTGATAAAGGGGAGATTTCCTCAACTTCTCAGTTTTAGCAACTGGCACGTAAGATTAATTCCTTCGGCCATCCTCGTTGCACGTGGCATATCCTGTACATTTTTTGTGTCATCTTTGAGATTGAACATTAGGTTTATTACTGCAATGTCACCTTTCTTACGAAATTTTGTAACTCTAGTAATCCTGTACATCTCATCTAATGTATGGTTGTTGTCATGAACAAATATCAATCGTACAGCTCTATTCAATACGCTTTGTATTTTATTTATATAGTTCGCACCTGCCATGTTATGAAATATGTTACCATACTCCGCAATGGAGTAGACATGGCTTTTTATGATAATCTCGGTCATTTTCTTACTCAAGCAAGAGCGAATTCTATATATCTTGGACAATTTGGTTTGCAGTGTGTACCGCATTTTGACGAAGTGGTCATTGAAGGTTAGGAGAGGATCAATTTGATACCCTAAATATCGTACAACCTTAGTCATTTTTACCTCGCTACCATTGATATAATTTTTTCCAAGATTTTCCATTTTTATATTCTTTAATTTAGATCTTGTACCTAGAATTTGCAGCTGGCATTTGTTGGAATTTAAGCGCAGCTTATTTGCAGTCATCCAGTTGTTCACAGTATTGGTTGCAATTTGTGAAACTTCAATACATGCATTTAAATCAGAGCTTGTTATAGATATGGCGGTATCGTCCGCGTACATTGATATATTGATATCTATATCATTATACACACCTCGAATTTCATTGTTAATAATATCTATACATGCCGGTAGGTCATTCACGTAAATGAGGAAAATTAGGGGCCCTATCAAGCTTCCTTGAGGTACCCCTTTATTTATCCTAATAAACGAAGAGACATTGTCACCCAACCTGGTCTTCTGGTATCTGTCAAGGAGATAATTACCTACTAGTCTAATTAAATCAGGATTAAACCCATAGGTATTCATTTTGTTCATCAAGATGTCATGGTCAACACAGTTAAAAGCTTTTGCCACGTCATAATAAGAGGCTACCCAAATTTTACCATTATCCATCCCTTTTAAAATCGGTTCAATAAATTCGTAAACCGTTCTATTAGTAGAGAAATCTTTATGAAAACCACCCTGTTTTGCAGCAAACAACTTGTTGATGTCCATGTGATCTCTTAGAGCATTACATACAAAAAATTCCAGAATCTTAGAAGGCATGGGTTCCAAGGCAATGGGTCTCAGATCATTAAACTTCTTTGGGTTAGTACATTTTGGTATCGATGCAAGATGATTATTTCCACTGTGAGACTTCTTTGGGGAAATACAGGAAGGGTTAATGTAGATCATATAACAGGCAAGATTAATGTCTATAATTAGTATTTATTCTAGAGTAATCTTGAGGATGACTAGAGATGAATGATTACTAATACGATTTTGTTTCATCTGGGGCTTTTAGAACGTACTACATAGATGACAGAAAGGTGTTTGATATTACTCTAGGTAAAGAATAGAATCCATTCCATTCTGTTTTTATTAAATTTCAATCTGGCCCTTTATGAGAATATCTGATGGAAGCATTGATATACCAATGGGCGATTTATGATAATGCAGATAGATTAATAATTGTTTGATTAATGCAAGTGTAGCTCGATCTATATTATTAATGTCTAAGGGGCCTGAGTATAAGAATCGTTACACTTCAATCCCTTTAACAGCCCGGTGTATAGCGCCTGTTCACCACTGCCAAGTCTCGTATTTACTTGATCAATAGTTAGCTGGTGGCGCCGTCCTATCGGGAGCCAGCCTCACTAGCTATCTCTCACCCTTTCCTCACTCACCCACGCTCTCTCTCTTTCGCTCTTCCCTCACACGCATGAAGCCACATGCACCCACACAACGCACACACGCGCGGCTTCAGTGGTGGACTCAACTCGGCGCACATCGCACGCGCCCCCTTACTAGTCGCCCTAGTCTTGAGATAACGTGAAGTATCATCACATATCGCGGGATTTACTTGCATACAAGCGTGACCAGGATAGGTTAGCACCTTGACGGAGACGGCGCGGGACTCAGGAGAGGGACTTGTGGACACATGGTACTTATTACACTAACATCATATAACCCTTTATACCTCTACCGCCGCCCTACCTCCTCCTACGCTTCTCGTTCCTCCTCTTGGTGCTCCTTCGGTTCCATCCAAGCGCGGGACCTACCCTCTTGTATAGCCCATCGCCTCTGTCTTGCTTCAGCGAGCGCGAAGTCGGCTAGTGCAGTGTTCTTATATTCTGTATGTCATTAAAATTAAGCCTTCTCCTCTTCCCGCCCCTCGGACAATGGTCGTCTGGCAAAAATTGTCAAGAGAAGGCAAACAAGCGTTCCGTTTACCTGCTGAAGGAAGATAGTACATACACAAACATAATTATACAGGTTACCTAGTAAGGATTATTGAGGGTGCAGGAGGAATTTACCTGGTCCTACCTATCTACCATTCGACAAGCACAACACCAGCGACTACGCTAACTACTAATCCTACTCCTTACTGCTACTAATACCGCCTATCTACCAGTTGTGACTACGATACCACCGTAACACAGCAGGTGTGATTCAGGTGAGTGGTATCTTTTAGGATGGTGGTTGAAGACGTTCTTCAGCTGATGATACAGGGGGAGGTGGATGGGTGGAAAGAGATAGGAATGTTTGGGTGTGGAATATGGCCGATGGGGGAGGGGAAGGGCCGGGGAGGAATAATTATTCTCTATAATGGGAGGATCTAGGTGACCATGGTGGCCACATTAATCACCAGAATCTCGCCTAGCTCCTCATTCTGGCAACCCTTCACCCTCACGCCCACCCACACTAAGAATATATTACATATACCCTACTTCACTGTTCATTAATGTTGTTTCCCAAACATATTATAATTTGCAGGGAAAAAGATGTATTATGTTCGGTTGTATGAGCCACGCTATAATGATATGAGTCTCTTAATAAAAGAAAACATATATATATAACATCCCAATATGTCCTCGCGTCCTTGCAACCAACACTGAACTCGAGGGTTGACAGAAATAGCGCTTATATTAAGAAACAAGAACACCAGGTGGTATGTATACGTATGAGCCGATGGCTAGGAGCAAGTAGTAGATGGAAAGTGGAGTTGTCAGATGGCAATGTTTGTTACCATGCCGCAAATGAATCTTGTCATATTTTCCAAAGATAGGCAATGGCGGTGTTTGAAAGGGAAAAATATGATCGATTGAAGAATAAAAGGAAAAGATTGATACACCTTCCATGGGTTTCTGATGAATGATGGTTCTCTTGTTTAATAGGTCAGTGAATGGTAGAGGATCGACGGGAGGTTGGTTCGTACTCGAGGGAGAAAGGATGAGGGTGGGTGGGATGTTGTCATTGTAGGAACGACGCAGGATAGGGGACAGAGTGCTTTATCAATTCAGTTCTGTAAAGCTATGGTGGGTATCAGTGACGGGTATATTTGAGTCAGTAGACCATACCTTCTTGCCTGGTATAGCACGTCTTACCTGGAATAATATGGATATGCATATAGATATGTACATATAATATTATATTATAATTTATGTTCGTCATGCAATCTTGTTCAAGTTATCATTTTTATATGTAAACTTCGATAGATAAACAAGTAATTGCTAATATACCACAGTAAGGATCTCTATTCTAGATGTATTAATCCATAGGTTACCAGTGAATTAGAATATGTTTTTTTGAAAAAGAATTTAGGTCTCAGTCAAGGAAAAAATCATTTATTCACTAGACTTTGGTTTCTTTTCTGTTTACAATTCGATGCATTGATATAATTATGATAATCAAATACGATTAAGTCTGGGACAACCGTATTACTATTGCCTATTACAGATAGAATGGGAGACTGCTCATGTCATTACCAACATTATTAGTTATACATTACTTTATTTCCAAGATTTGAGTGCAGGTGTTATAAATAGTAAAAGGTGGCCTTTTCTGTTTCCAGAGCGATAACCCCGCTAGAACGACTAGCAATTGATATAAAACAAAATCTGAGACTTTTGAGAGCTGACGTTAGATGGCATTAATATTCTTATTACGTTCGAAATGAGGTTTAATCTTCAAACCAGACATCATTTTACCGAGGCCAGATATTGTATAACTCGCTTGCAGTTTTAATTGAATTGTTCTCGCTGCCATTACAAAAATAAAGCTATAGTAAAACTGATTGAAAGTTTGGTCCAATGATGACTCTGGACAATTTCAACGATAGGTAATATTATTATACCTGGTTACTGCAACAGTGATATTATTAACAAATTATGTAAGTAAATTCATGCTAATAACTAGGAAAAAGTAAACTTATAATGAAGCGAATTAATCTAGTGATCAATTCAAATAATACCCGACTATCCATAGCAACCGATATAAAAGCCTATGCTTCCTCCTTTAGTCCGGAAAACCCCTGGACCAATTTAATAACAGGGGGCATTGTAACCACAGCTAAATTATTATTAAGCTATCTGTATTATAAATTACTTCAGAGAATATGAGTCAATTTTTTAGATAAAATTGAATGTGTCGAGCCATGTAGTCTGTTAAGGAGATGCGGAGGAAATGAGATACATACTTATGCACATACTCAATGTGTATAGGTCATTTATCGAAAAGTGGTGCCAAACTTCATTCTGGTTCCATAAGATTACCAAGTAGGGCTTGAGATTTTAAAGCCTGGTGCTTGGCATTGTCCATGGCACTGCAATTACTCCATGCGTAAGATTTGGTAATCTAGCATTTGGCTATGAGATAATAACAGCCTTGCAGTCCAGGAACAAGTGCAACTACAAATGGAGAGTAGCCACAACTGTTTGGACCTTCCCTCTCCCTCTTTCAACCAGCCTTGACCTAGAACTGGGAGCTTGGCGTCTTGGAAGGAATAAGTGGATTATATATTACACATATATGGGCTTGATTTGGGCAATGAGAGGCAAAGTCAATATGAATAGGCAGTGTAATAAACGATGGGCCTCACCATGAATTGGGTAACAGAATGCAGTTGATTGAATATACACACGACGGCCATGCGCGCAATTGAATCTGATACCAATAGTGCTATTCAGAAGCTGTGGCAGTTTAAATCAATATATTTAAGGGTTATTATGCAAACTTCTGCTCCTATCTGCCTGTATTTCAAGACGTTTTCTTTGATATTCCGGTCTATACATACTCAGCACATATTATGTCAGCCCTATGTGGTTATCAGACACCCTTGTATGAAATGGCTGACTCGTGAAAATCTAATGTCTCCAGAAAGCAAATCTTCATTGAATCAAAACCATTTCTGAGATCGCCACATTAAAGCAACCCCTCCTCCCATCCTCATGATCGATCCCATTATTCTAAGGTTTCAATATCAGATGATTCAAAGTCGACAAGTGAGCTCCTTCATTCTCTAAGGTACAAGATGGGTCTATCATAAGATATTTCTATACTCAACAGTAAAACATAGCAAACTACGGAATTACGTAAAAACAGACACTTATACTGAGGGACGTATGGGTTCCTTAGGAAAAAATAAACTGCTCTGCCTCCAAGTGTTTTTCAGTCGGCTTAGTCATCCTCTGATCGAAACTTCAAAGCCAAGTCGTAAAAATGCCTCGCTACATTTGCCTTAACCTAAGGGCGACAACATATCAGTCTCATGCGGCACTAAAGAAGGAGGAAATATAGGAGAAGTGTTGTTGACTTGAGCTGATTTATGGCCTTTTCAGGGAATTATTCTATATAAATGGAACACATAGAGCTACAATGTCATCACAAAAAGCCAAAGAAAGGCCAGTATAAGACGTATGCATCTATACATGCACTATCTCTATGATATAATGTAGTAATATCAATATAAGTGTTGGATATATATCCATGTGGTAGAAAACATCACTTCTGGATGAATCGTACTACAAGATCTAATGAGAAATGTCACATCCAAGGTTTCTTGTTTTCAACATAACCATATTTATTTCCCTTTAGCGTTATTTACTAATTGTATGATAGAGTAAAAGGCTTCATTCCATTACGCGTCTACTTAACCCAACACTTAAACATCCATTTTCTTCCTCTTAGCATCTATATTACGATATTGTAACAGTGTACAGGAGGAAAACAATAAAAGGACAAAAAATGAAGAAGCTCGCAACAGTGGCAAATTGGGGTCCGAAGCAACCTGTTTCACCATAGGCCTTGGTATAGTAATAGATGGGACCTTCCCGCTCCACAGCAACGCGAGGGAACAGCCTGTTAATAATTAATGAATAACATTCTATATCAGTATACTAGGCGTACAGGAATCTATTACATACACCCCACCAGGATAATATTACTAAATGAGTATGTATTATACATTTCCATATATCTCCAACCTCAGTCTATTGTTTGCGCTCTCCATCGGTTGTACTAAACTACCCCCGTGGGAGGGAAGCGCTGAGGAATGGTTAGAGAAACGATCTCGTCTTGATTCAAACAATAAGGAACATCCTAGCAAAGCCAGTGCGCTTCGGATTTACTTTGGCTTTTTCCTTACCATGTAGGTTCCCTGCACACGCAAACAAGTAATTTCTGTACAGTATTGTGGCCCTATAAGCTTTACAACACTGCATCAGGCACCCGTGTTCTCTTTCTCCATCTCGGTCCGAGAAAGGTCCTTATAAATGTCTTTATACCCTTGCAACACATCCCGATTTGCTACTAGCATGTGTGCAGGTTCTTAGCCAAGTGTATCACCATACTGTTTGTTTTACTTTGCTGTTCATTGTTAATGAAGGCTGCGGAATAATCTCACATTCTTTGATTAAGATTATCTGCGATGACCACCTCAGTGACGCATTAAAGTAGACAATATTTTAACAAGGAAATACCGAGCAAAACTTTTGACTTTTCGAAAATCTTAGAAAATAATGTAAACACATTAAAACAAACTCCGATTGAACTAAATGCATTCCCGGTCAATATTGCCCCAAATAACTTCTTCGAATTACTGTCTAAATATAGCACCGAACGCCACGATCTGAAGCGTGAAAAGCAGAAACATGATCGGGCACAAAACAGATGGTTGGGATTCCAACCTGGGATGAAAATACGATCCTTAGAGCGCGCAGGTAATAATACGGGATCTGTAATGCGCTTTTACGGCTGATCCCAAGGTGGTTAGTTCATACCCAGAACATAACCCCTGTGTTTTATAGCATGAATATCTATAGCTTGACGTAGATGTGTAGAAATGGAAGAGAAATGGGGCTTTGATCATTTCCAGTGATTCATTGTATTAGGGCTTCTAAACGTTGCCACAGATAGAGCGGCAGGGTGGGGGTGGGGTGGGGTGGTGTATTATGTGTGTGTATGGGCGGGGGCTGCGGTGGAGGGGGTATGCTGCGCGAGAGGGATGGTAGGAATGAGAGTGAGAGGGATGGAGTGGGGGAAGGCTGCTGGAGGGCGTCCTTTCAGAAAGCCACAAATCCAGCAATTCAACCAATGTACAAAGAATCAAAGAAAGGCCCATTTGGCCTGATGCCAACCTCCATAAAGAGGTGTTTGGCACCGTGTGCGTTTATCATCAACGTATTTGATGCCAATCCACATGTTTGTACGAGAAAGCGCAATACGAAATATTGAATGTCAAAGATCTACCTAAAATTGCAGAGCTATTGGAAGCGATTGCGGAACGTGTAGTCCTATATATTCAATACTCACACAACATTTTAGGATTTGCATGGACATTGCACGAACCTGATAAGGTTTCCTAGCATTATAATGTAATGTAATAGATACTAGGTAATTCCCAATAATAATTACTTCCGTTCTTTCTCGCACGGTCGAACTCCTTAACACATACGTTTACATTCAAGGAGTTGGATAGCTAGAACTACAAAATCTACTTCTTAGTGACATGATGAAAAGTGTGTGCGGAGGAGGAAGTAAGGGGAGGAAGAATGAAAGGCAGCTCTATGAAAAAATATGTTACTTTGAACAACATTGCTGATGTAGGGAGAACTAATAGGAGACAGAGGCATGAAGCCGTTATCACACTCATTATCTTACAACAGAGAACCACATTTGTACCGAGGACCTCATTATACTAAACATGCTACAATTCGAATCCTGACATTGTTCGGTTTACCAAGTCTTTGCTTTTTAACTCAGTGATTAACTGACACTTCAGCATGTATCATACCGTTGTTCTTGGAATTACTAATTTCTAACCTGAACAATCGGATGACCATTTTTGCTTCTCTTCTTATTTCTGACATTCTCGGTTTCCAATCCATTACTAGAGCCCTACTGTTGCACTGCCGGTGGCTCCTATGGGACACATTCAAATTGTGATGTATAGGTCATGCAAGGTTGTAGCCTATTTCTATTCAAGGTTGGAACCCACAACCCTTTTGTCCCCTAGGATGAAGTGTACTGGCTCTTCTGACACATATATGTACGGCAGCTATATTCCCCGAGGTAATGGTTTTCTGTGCAGTGATTGCCTTCTTTCCCACATTTCGTATGTCAGAATCATTGCATGAACTGGCATGCATCATCATTCTATGTGCACATATTGTATCGATGTGGTATTTGCTGTAGGTTTGAACATCTGAATGGATTAGGGATGTTCCTTGAGGCACTGCTCGAACGAACAGTACACACTTGTGTGCATACGTTTTAAGTAGTCCTCTGTACCATCCTGGAACCATACATGTGTGCGTTCAGTGCATTGTTGTTATTCATATATGATGTGATGCAAGCCTAATATATCCTTTTTAATCATGAATTAATCATGAAGTAATGCATAATATAATTATATAGAATATTTCTAAACTGATGGCTCTTAAAATAAATGAAAGATTAAAATTAAATGCATGGCATTGATAAGGAATACAATAAATAAGATGCTGAAGAAAGTGATCCGATTATATTGTTGTAACTGCAATTTAAATCGATTAGATGTTTCTGAGGTCAAGGAGATATGCGTGTAATGTTCTTGTTCATAAGCTTGTATTTTTATATTCCTTCAGGCGTTTTAGCTTAGTGATATTTCTATGCATGATAAAAGAACTTCAAATAGAGCCCTGTATAGACAGTATTTTGCAATTTCCCATTTATAAAGCCAGAGTCTGTATACTATACTTATTTGAATCAATGTCAAACGGAAAAGAGTTTCTATCTAACTCTAGTGGGCTCGGGATCATAGACACTGTATCTTATCAGATACCTTATTTTATTCTCACAAAACCTTGACCTTTTCCTACAAGACAAGGCTCTTATTTAATAAGATGCTATAGATCTATCTAACTGTCACAAAGATTGGCCAATATTGAAAGCGTTATTTTGTGCAAAAATAAGACATCATAACATCTCTGTCAAATTTCAGTGTTAAGTCTTTTGAAAGATGTTTGGGGTCCACTGAAAATGAATGAGGCAATTTTTGTTTGCTAGTGAGTGCAAAATCCAGGTCATGGCAAAGCATGTCTTCAGCTAATAAAAAAGGACGTTTTGAGGATGGGTTTCTGCTGATGATCCCCTGTTCTTCGAAGCGAAATAGAAAGAAGGAACATCCTGGTAGAACAAGGGGCTTCGCTTATAAGATGCGAAGCAACATTATTATTATTCAATCCATGTTGTGCTCTGAAAATGACTGGCATAATATTGTCCCAGAAAGCCATAAAGAACCATAACTTGACATTGGCTTTTTCTTCTGCATTTGTCTTTCTGTAATTCTCATGCAAATGGTACAAGAAACATGATATTCTTATGACAATTGTTATCATTATTCATGGCTAGTTGTCAATTGCGGAGTTGTGTGCTCATGCTTTACTATTCCATTTGGCCTCTCAAAGGTGACTCATAGGCTGAACGCCTGTACTTTTACATTCTCCTTCTCTTTCTTTCAAAGGGGCAGATATAATCAGTTGAAAATTACTTTTGTTGCTCCAGTGTCGCCTGTAAAAGCACTATGCATCGGCGCCTGCGCACAACAGCTGAGCATTTTTCGCGCATGCGCGAAGCCATTTGTGAATGGGTTGATCTGGTGGATTGTGGGGATCGATTGGGTTTCACATTGAGGGCGGGATGGAGCAGGGCAAGCCTAAAATTGGTCAATAATAGGCTGTCAGCACAAGGGTCGGGCCTGGAATTTCAAGTGACCTGACTGAGAAAAAATTAAGTGGGGCCCTGCATTTTTGACCTTAAACCCACCCCTTCTTACCGCCAAACACATTGATTGTAAAAATTAAATCCTGCCATTTAAGGTTCAATCACGGAGCAACGAGTTTGCTTGTGCAGAAAACAAAGAAACATAATATATAAATTATACAAATTGAAGATAGGCCATTAGGATGATTTCGCGGGAAATCCAAAATATTCAATCCCAACCCTTGAATATCGAATCCACATTGTTCTCTTCTACCCCTGATAATAGTACTAGGAAAATGCAAGGGCAATAATCAGGAAATAACTGCGTTGATTCAGTATTTTCACAAAATCTCTTAATTTGCCTTTTGATTTTCATGATGTTTTTCTTTTCATTTAGATGTATAACCCTTTTTAATTGTGTGAGGCTCTGTATCACGAGTGGATTTCAGCTTAAACTGTATTCGCCCCATCTTCCCAAGGTAACCCAGTATGTTTAAACGTGGCTCGACGATTGAAAAGGTGAAAGGAAAGTGTACCTTGTGTCCATTCTCCATAATTATAAGCAATACTTACCACTTTCCTGTGAAAGATCCAACTTGCTAACATATTAATAGATGGTGTCAAGTTACACAACCCTATAACAATTATTCAATTTTATTTCTTATAACGAGTCAACTTTGTTTGATATCTTCAAACAGTTAGAAGGCATATATAAGATGAGATTGAATACTTTTCTATGACCGGATACATGCAGTACATAGTTAAGGCAACAGTGATGTTATGTTGAATCAACATGACAAACTGAAGTTACCCATTGTCGGTCGGCACCCATTAGGCCAGGAGCTGTCAAATGACCCCAACATTGTACTTCGTCCGTTGCCATAGCTCTGCCCTTTCCTCTTCCTGTCTCCTCATCATACATTTCCGCTAAGCAAAGTTCTCCCCAGTCACAAAGGGAAGTGGAAGGGGCGTCAACTAAATGTGAACCCCATCACAGGTCCTGGGTTGTTTCATGAAAAAAAACGTACCTTCAATATTTAAGAGTAACATGTATATTTACAACAGTTCATTTCATATCGACCTCTTAATAGCTAAAGCTCAAACAAAGTATAACTCGAGGTATGTCTGCAATCTGCGTTAATTGTTCTGTGTTAATCTGTATAAATTTGGCCCTCGATACCTTTCTAAAGGAATTTCAAAGCAGGGCAAGTAAAAACTACCATTGCAAGTAAAAGGACATTTCATAGTAGGAAAAGGGTCTCTTAGTGCTGTTGTAAAACATCGTCTTGATCTGAAAAATGTTTCAAAGGAAAGGAAAATATAGAGTTGTTGAATAAGGCAATGCAGACAGTGGCGTCTGATTGCATCCGCCGGATACTGTTTATCGTTGATAACATAAATTAGATAGCTTGTCACGGAGTCATAGAAAGGTACTATCTGGTCGCCTCAGGCACCGATAGAGAGGTGCTATTTTATGCAGTGGAATCTACCATTTTTCTCTACAAATTCTCATAGGATAATTTGTCTCAAAGGCCTGCTGATCATTGCAAATAGTAAACGATGACTTAATGAGAAATATCTATCAACGATTATTATAGGATTCGATCCGGCGTGGTGTATAAACGATTAGATCTCTACTAAAGGTAATTTTGATTTCACTAATTACTGTAGTCCACTTGTACTTATTTTATTTTATCCGCTTTACGTTTACATAACCGTGAATGGAAGGTAATTATTTATACCTTGACATAGAAACCTGTCAGGATAATGTTTTATTAGTTTTTCATAGAGAAGATTGGACCAGAAACAAATCCCATAAACTCGTTTTTATTTGATGTCAGCTTTCAGTATCGGTATTGTCCGAGGAAGAGCGACAACTACTGTGTCTACAAGTATTCTTGATATACGTGACATATAGCACAACGTTTTACGTGTACCAATTTCAAGTAGTTCATCGGCAAGTAAGGATATGCTAATGTAATTGAGAGGAATGTATATATATTATGGTGATTCAGGAAGGTTTAGAGGGCCTGAAATGATCGTTTATACCAGGTATGGGATGTACGTTACAATTCTCATCTCTCTGAGAACTGGATAAACATTAAGTTTAGAAGACTAACAACTGCAAGTTTAAATTATTGAAAAAAGAGTAGTCCATAATTATAAACTTCCTCATGAATATGGTAAGTAACTCTAGCAAAGAACGATGATACATTACTTCATTACAATGGCATGTTTAATCATTTATGGAGGATAATTAGAGAAGGTTTTTTTAATCAACGGATGTATACTTATAAGTAAGGTAGAGAGGACTAGGGAATGTATACATAAGACCTCCCTATTGACAGCTGCCCTCAAACTGGCACAGCACAGATTCTTGGGCCAATTCTTCTTGCTAATGGTATTGCACTGTGGGGTTTCCCCATCAACTCTAGCAGGTGTATATCAAATATATATAAGATTTATTCTGTCTGGCTTTTACTGGTCAGAGAAGGATGAGCTGACTAGATTGATGAGTAGTTCCAAGGAGGTGGTGCTTTTTAGTGGTACAAGTCACGCACAGATTTTGAACAAGCTCCTAAATAGGAACAGGAGATCTCCTAGTGAAGTAGATCCTGCGAGATAGTGATCCTCCAAGATAGTGATCAACAAAGACAAGGGAGGTATAGATTGGTATATGTGAGTCTGGGAGTATGGCTATTCAAACAATATATTGAGCTAAGTTACAACTATCATCAGGGAAGTAAGATATTGAAACATAATGGATTGTACAGTCGACTACTTTATTAATAAATATTTCTTGGTGTTATCTGCCAAGCCCTAACCTAAACAATCGTGACAAATGTGAATATCCACCTATATCCAGAGAGCTCAAAGCATATGCACCTGCTCGGGGGACGACCTACTTTGCATAGGAGAATAAAGGGTTGACCCAGTTTCGTGTTTCATTTCATAAGGAATGGCCTGGACGTCAATCAAAGACATTGGGTTAGGGGTGCGTAATTCCACGCATGATAAAGTCGGGTCAGAAACGAGTTAGTTTTACTAGCCAAATTGCAGGCCCAATCATATCTATTTATTATTTTTATTCCATACAGTACAGGATTACATCTTGCTGTCGCTTTTCTTCCAAGTCCTCGAAGCCAACTGTCGTCCATTGTTGAGGATCATATCTTTTTATTTTCATTGGACGAACTGCAAGAGGAAAATGATGAATAATAGATGAACTCCATTGCATTGAATCACAGTATCACATCTGAGGCTTCATTTCTTTTGCAATGTCGTATTTCAACCGTTCAATGATTCATTTTTTATTCTTGTCCCCTGGATTGAACTACTGCACTTCCTGAGAAATAAATTGTCACATCTTATACATCGAATAAGCCGTATTCTGTGGATGACAGAACTCTCATTAGCCATATGAGTCCCTATTGCCCTCAGTTACTATTACAGTTATCAGAGAAATGGAACACATGCCTATAGTGAAGCATAATTCGTATTAAAACTTCTATATATATAAAGGCGCACATCTCCGTAGACAGACTAGCTAAGGTTCTATACATTTACAATAATTATAAATGGAAATATAAGTGGAAATATATAATGATAACATGTATATATCAATGATGTTAGCTGATAAATAAGGACCAAATATATGAGTTCCAGGGGGTCTGTATAGGGTAGGCTAGATAAAACTAAACTGTCATTGGTAAGTAGGCCCCTGGTTGATCTCACTGGGTACGAGATCAAGGAGAGTTTGTATTTCTATCATGGTTGAAGGTCAGAGTGGGGTGAATATTGACCGACGCAGACACACAGCATTCCCCTCCAGTATAATGAAGTATTGCCTTATCGCTAAAACACATAAATACACCTCCGAGTTTTTACCTATCCCCTGGAATTCAATATCTGCCTTTAGATTTCAAATGTTTTTGATACGTGTAAGAGAGCGACGCACTATACATTGGCAATGGGACTGAATACAGAAACTAGTGGGTGATCCTTTGGAAACACGGGCATCTGATCAGTAGATCATTTTGAAAATAGGGTGTAGAAATACGAGACGGTTGGAAATCCACTGAATATTATCCTTGGCCAGAGATTTCGTATTCCACAAAAGGTTTAAAGGCAATTTTGCCTATGCATGACAAGTTAGTATGAATAGAGTGCATCGATACGTCATCTTCATACTAAGTGCTTTTGAATTCTTCCCACTCAAGATTCATTATCAATTCACACCCTGCCACCACTTTTGATCGCCTCTCCTCATCTGGTTTGGAATTTCCTCAGTACGACTTAGAACTCCCTCCCTCCCTTCTTCAGACCTTCTCTATCCTTCAATCATTTATACCCCGAACAACCACCTGATACCCACAAAGGAGACACTGTTGGTCCGCCTTCCAAGATATGAATGGAAAAAAACCATTTGTCTCAAACTTCTCATAATGTAGGATATCCCATATATCTGCGGCTTTATGCATCAAGTGTATAATGACATATAATTAATCATTTTAATGTATACATGTAACGTTTTTTGATTGTATAGTATTTCAAAGGAACTTCAGCGTCCACTTTACCTATTTTACTGTTGTTGATATACAACTAAAATTCAATACATGCCCTGAGCTCAGGAGAGCAGTCAAAAGTGGTCAAGGAACTGAGTGATGTTCCATTACTATGACACATAGTGCAATAGCGGCAATAGTTGAGGTTACCTTCCAAAGCTACTAAAATTCCAAGTACTCGCCATAGTTGCCATACATCCTCCTGGACTATATGGTGCCCCCTTAACTAGGGTGGCTCACGCAGGTTCATTGTAGGTCATAACCCCCTTTCCCATAGAATTTACCCGAGCATCGATCTATTTATTATTGTTGTGTGTCGAGATTTCAAACTGTTATCTCCATCCCCCCTTTCCAACACTTATGATCTCTGAGCAAACGTAAAGTCTGACCAAACATCACGTTTCTGAATGGAAAATGTAATTAATACCAGGATCTGGGTAAATAAGGCACGTCAGCAATGTTTGTCCAAGTTAGTTCTCATTCATTATTTGCGACCAAGACTGTGGTCTTTGCTTGTCATCCATTCAGTTAAATGAAAGGAGGAACAGCACCACATATGGTTGACCACCATTAGCCTCAAATGATGCCCTCGTAGCACTGGTCTTTTCCCCCAGAAAGACGCGTGGCCTAAATATTCCCTGTACGCTGACTGAACATTCCCCATACATCGACCTTTCAGGAGGCAAACATTCCCTGCACACTTCCCGCCCACTAGAGGTAATCACGCCTAAATACAGCGTCTGATAGGCGTGAATTTAGGCGTTTGTGTGACCCTCAACTGAAGGTTTGGTAGGCCCAATGAATAAATCTTCGCTGCTAATGATTTCTCACACAGAACCCCCAAGTTATTCATGCATGCAACGGGCGGTACAGTTAACATCGTATGAGCGGACGATGGGAGGAGGCAGTAGTATGTTATAAGAATAAAGGCAACAAGTCAGTAGTATGTGGAAATGCCTGTATTGCTCAGTGACCTATGAACGCCCGGTCGACAACATACAGGGTGGGGAAAGGAAATATATATATGTCCCCCAGGCAGTGCTTTAATGCTTTTCTTAATAGATCAATGAAATGACTTAGACGTACATTTTGTCGCATATTTAAACATAAGGGCATTGATATAAGGGCTCCAAGTTCTCATTTGAGATTTTAAGAAAGTAAATTATACACTTTCAAACCTTGAACCAAAGAATTTGTTTTGTTTGCAGTAAATCAGAAATAAAATATTCAGGGGGCTTACCCATGGGACAAATGATGAAGAATGTGTCGTTTTCCTTTATATAAATCATACACATAATGATATCGTTCCTTTTTTTCAAATCCAAAGCCAGTTTTGAACTACTCGGCCGTGGCTGGCGGCCTTCTAACGCTAGATATGCCTGTTATGTATTGACTAATAAATCTGACATACAAATGAATCTCTAAATATAATCTTAGCAGCCAAAGGCAATATTCCGTTACCTTCCAATAGTCATTCGTGACAGGAATTACTATCCTCGAAATAGAAACCTATTTGACTGATTGTTATTGTGATTGCCAACAGTGTGAAAAATGAGAAAACTGCCATGGCATTGCGTGGTTTTCATCTAATCAATACCTAATGATTTTTCTCATGGCGTATCGTATAGACAATTATTATCACCCATGCGCACTGCCAAGTGGAAATTCACTCTCGCATTTCTAAGCAATATTTCTTCTGTAATGGGCAATTCTTCTTTACACTAAGATAGGTTTGTGGTGAAGCTATTTGTAATAATTTTTCTTATGAATTTAGAATAAAAAAATGGAACGGGTGTACACAGATTTCCTTTAATGTGCAGCCTAGACCTTATTTCAAACACTATTCTCTATAGAATTACGAAGAATAGTGTTGCTACATCTCATATTGAGACCTGTCCTTTAAGAGAATTATGAGTAATGCATCAGAATAATGTCTGACCTAATTTCATATTATTTTTGTTTACGCCACATAACTTAAAATTACACCAGGATCATTAAAGAGCATAGTAAGAAAGATAGCCGGAACACATCGTGAGTAAATATCATATAAATGTTTGTCTTGCTCGGGACGCGTTGTGCCAGATTAACCTTAAATTCATCATTGCATCTCTCTTACAAAACGGGTTCTGAAGGACTAGATGGGAATGAGTTTATATTTTTGCCATTTAAACGTAGATTATTTATAGTAAACCAAATAAAACCCTGACAGTATTTGGATAAATGAAGAGTATGCAATATTCTTGCAAATCCATGATCGAAGTGGTTAAGTAGATAACTATTTTTAGTGCCTGAACAAAAGGAAGAATATAGGGACTATCCAGGTGTGACTAAACGTGTCCAACTTCCCTAGATGCTATCCAATATTTGCAATCCCTATACTCTCATCATCTCCTGCCCGACTGCACTCTGACAAAAGCAGTGCTCTTTCCTTCTCAGCTTGCAGTCATAACAAAGCCTACCGTATTTACTTCTCTGAACTGTATTGATCTATCCACCAGACTGGTCATTCCTTCATGAATTGATAACCAACAGCTTGGTGTGCAGTGTACATATGTGGGGCTCTCTCTAAGGTGGTGAATAATATGTATGTCTCATGAATTATTTCTGTCTCATTTTGTCCTTGAAATAATATAATTATATTGGACTGGAATATTCATTGATTAAATGAGTAGTGATCATTAATTGATTATCCCATATGAATTATCTTCGTCCTGCGAAGGGGAGACTTTTGAAGCTCAATCTATATGGTCAAATTATGCAAAAATAAAGGCTCCACAATTCTTCCAGGATTTCTCAAGTGACATGAGAGCAGTGTATTCGAATCTGCAGGGGCCCAGCCGTCAAGATCACTGAAATATAAATATGAACTTCTATGTTAGGGCAATGAACCTTATGTTAGGGGAAAGGTCGTCTATTACCTGCTATATCCAGAGGAATTAGATTTAATAGGTGGCAGTAGTTGTACCATATTCCTGATGAAAATAGAAAGAGAATATTACATAATAATAGAGAAGAACTGATATTCTCAAGCTATGAAATAATTATATATATCTTTGGTTATCTTCTAGTGTATTTAGTACATAGCCGCTGGGTTTCTTTATATATAACGTCTGAGTCTATAATCTAGAGAGTTCAAGATATAGACTGTCTTGACTGACGGTTGGGAAAACAGTCCATAACTATAATACATGATCTGTTATTGTGTCATATACCTTGACAAAACATGTTTGGCTAGCTGGGGAGGACCGAGGCTCAGAATGATCTATCCGTTACTTTTACCCATTAAAAACATTAATTTGGCTGCATCCCTTCTGTTATCTACTGACACTGATAACTCTTTGGATTATTGCCTTCTCCTAATGTAGGATACATAATACTTATAAATGTCATATACATATTTCGGGTCAAATAGTTTTTCAAGAGTAGATATTTCGTTACCCTTTCTTCTTTAAACCTAAAAGTTGAAAATATGTTTGGCTTTATTTTTTCTTTCCTCCCTTCCCATTTCAATCATTTTACTCGTATACGCTATCCCCCAAGACATCCCTTGCCATATCCCCCACACATCTTGGAGACAAAGATCCTGGATTAATTTGTTTATGAGTTACCACACAGTCCTAAGCCCCGCCTGAGCCTGTGTCGGTATATTGATAATGTTAGGATGTGTTTAGAGGGTGTGGGGGGCGGGAGCTACATAGAAGTGCTATTTACCCGTGCTTGTTATTCCCCTGACCAGCCCACAGCCTGTGTTGTCAGTTTGCCTTGTGATCCTACAAGCCCTCTAATATGATGACAGGAGAGAGAGAAGATTTATCTGGCGAAACAAGGACACGGAGACACTGTGTAGGAAGGGAGTGGGGGATTAGGGGCCTCCTGATTTATGACGGGAGGCCAATACAGGCCTATAACCTACGCTGGAGCCCCAGGCTAGACAATCTTCAATCTAATTTTTAACTTTCCGGGGTTTACCCGTCGCCCTGATAAGGTCTTTTGTAAGTGTAAATATTACTTGGGATTTACAGTCTGCTGCCTGAGCCGTATCCCTGAGTCTAGCTTTGCTGAATACGGAGGTTGGCTTTTAGAAGGTAGTTGCTTCGTATATTTGCCTTTTCCTCATGCTTATTATTAGGCCCATAGTATTGACGCTCCCGTATGTATTCTAACTCTATCTCTACAATTGTTATCTTTTTTTCTTTTTTTAAAAAGATTTCATTTCCATGAGGGAAGTATGAAATTACTGAATGAAAGGATTTCTTTAGATTAGATGTTAATTCATATTGTCTTATTGCGTAAGGGGTCCATATTTGCAAGGCAACACTAAAATTAATATAGCTTACAAGTGGTTTTAATAAAATGGCAACCATGTCGTGACAAACTCCATCATTCTTCCGAGTATTAATCATTGTCCTGATCCACTGCCCTAGTAGGCCCCCGCAAATTGAATTGAAATGCTAATCTATAAAACTATTATTTTTTTCTGTATCTGCAATATGAAAGAAACAACAGTCTCATAAAATCCACAGGATGGTGACACTGACCGCAATACGCAATCGTGTATTAAATCAACATGGGGATTAGAAAAAGAATCGCGGTTAGTCAACGGATATTACCGCCATTTAAAGTTCAATTTATGAGACATGTGTGCGTCAGTCAAAAGAAAAACAATAAGCATGAAAAAAGTATTGAATAAATCCTCGCAGAAGAACCTTTGAAAATTGATGCTATTGATGAGAAACAATACCGAGGAACGTGGTCACAATTGAGACAGATTGAATAGAATTATTAGACGAGATCTTATAACGTAGTCCAAACGAAAAACCTAGCTCTAGTTAGGAGTGTGATGAGCAAATTGATTCCAATAGAAAGGACCAATATTCTTGAACGGGAGAGATTGGCCGGATTTGAGTAGAGAGGGTTGTGATTTGTTGGCATAATTGTTGGAAAGGCTACCAAGGAATGGTATGAATGCAAACGCCAAATGGAACGATGTGAGTCTTTCTGTGAACACATAAATCGAAAAAACGCAAGAAGATCTATGACAAAAAAAGAACAATGGAAGACCCAGTGAGTGGAGCGAGAGATAAGAAAACCATGGTGATAAAGAAAACGATCAGATGGAGATGAAAAAAAATAAATATAGGACGATGTTAAGAGCATAATAGCCCTAGTCTTTATTGTCATTATTTATTGTGGGCTTTTCTCCGACTGGAAAAATCAATAAGAGTAATCTAGATCTTCCACAGCCGGGAAGCAGCCTTTTGAAATAATGAATTATTTCAACTGCAGCTCGTCGGAGACCAAAGAGACATAAATAAGCCAACGTTCTAACTTCAATACAATGACTTATACCCTCTCCTCCGTCTCATCCTGTACGACTCACCCATTCCATGCAGTGCCTTTCTTGCCTCATTTTACTTGCCGTTTCACTATGGTAAAGGGATATCTCCGAAAATGATGTGGATTGTAAGACGCCTGTTTGTCCCCGTAATTGGAAATTTGACTTACAATTTTTATATTAATATCAGATTCTTATCAAGAGTGTCAAAGGAATGTGATTATTTGTGATACTAATTTGCACTCCTTATGTTATATAACAATGTGAACTGCCTATTTATTTTAACATGCCTAGTAATATGTGAGGATCCGTATGGTATTACTTATGGGGTTATGGAACGCCCTCTCCCCACCCAACCCACACACACATACCTCTGACAGACATACCGGTACACCAATAAGAACGCATGGGGCTTTAATACATACACTATACCGCGGTATAAACAATGTTACTGAGAGATTTCACAGTTTTCACTCCTTACTTTAAGGAGCTGAGACGAGATGGGAAAATGGTCATATATATATATATATCCTTATGTTCTTAAATGGCCTCAGTGTTAAGCATTCGGTTATATAACTGCGTATTGGTGTGGATGGATAGTAGCAGTAGTAAGAGTTCTAGCAACTGATGGAGGTCAATCGATAATGACATTAATCACCTAACACTGACAGGTTATCTACCTGAATTACAGATGCCCTGTGTCTTCCAATGAGAGTTATACAGCCAAACGCATATAATATATGAACGTTATCATACTCAAAACTCAACTTACAAAATTAATACTGGTACGTAGATTTCACCAGAATTGTATATATTATATTCTTACTATTCTCTGGAACAATGGAATATGTGAACCAGATAATGTTGCTCGATAGCAGTCGAGGCATCCGAATAGATCCGCGAATCAGATGGAAGAAAGTGTTCTAAAAAACGGATTGCCTTGAGCTCGCTAGGGTCTAGAAAGTATGAAATCAATTATATGAGAATTTGATACTGGCAATTAAAGGGAACCCTTTCTCCCGTAAATATTTTATCAAGCACAGCTGGACTGGGAACTTCGAAAATTGACCTTTTCCTGAACCCTTTGGGCTGGAGCCAAAATCTCCAGCAATCGATATGTCCCTCAAAAGGAAAGTGCGGACTCGAAGGAAACCGTCATTTCCTGTTAGGTTTGAGACAAGGGAATGGAGCAGTCGGGCGCTACCAGTTAATACTTAGATTCTCTCCATTGGGAGGTCCGTCCAGTAGATCCAGTCTGGATCTATAGCTCAGATATTTCTAGCTGTTTGGAGTCATGGGATAATCTTTTAATCTCATCATTAAAATAACATAAAATGTATTTAGTATTATTTCTCTAATCCTCCGATCAATAACATCCCTTTAAATATTTTAACAGATAGAGACCGCTTTCAATATTATCACCCAGTTTGCTTGCATTTGTGTATCGTATATATATCTTTTTGTTACCAGACACAAGTGGTGTATTTTCTTGGCCTAATGCCAGGGATAGATGAGAAGAAGGAGGAGGTTGATGTATGCTGGTAGTAGGGGGTAGTGGGGGTGGTCGCACTGGTGGCCGGGCCTGAGTGACTGGGCTATCATAGAGATATTAAGCTATCATTGATCTGTTAAGTCTGGAGTACACGTGTATCAATCATCCATGTATCGATCCGTGCACCTACTACTTGTGGTCCGTACTTCTCCTCTACTTGGCTATTTACTTACACATTCACTTCCTCAGATATGTGAATTTGATTAATTCAATAGTGCGATGTATATGCACTGATTCCTTATACGTATATATGCATTTAATAATATTTTGCTGACTACTCTCAAAAGGGATTTCAGTGGTTCTAATGGCATCTGCATACCACTTAGTGGTATGCTCATACGACAAATCCCACTCTCGGTACGTTTGTTTGTATAAATTGCGTATGATAAAAAGCTATAATACTATGCACGATTTCTTTACATAGCTATATTTGTGGTAGTGTGCATGACCTTAAATCTACTATTTCTCCATCAGAATACCCCTCCTACTCATAGTCATATTCATATTCTCTTTGGGCTTGCATTGTCCCTTTGTTTTTATTATAACCTTTTCAGGTTTCCAATGTATTGCTTACAAACTCTGTCACACAATAAGCACGCACCAACTCCTTTACATTAATTTATAACTCAGTCTTGTATCAAAGTCCACCGTTGCCCAATCCCAAAGCAGTCCCATATCTCTCTCTACCCCTCCCTCAGTACTATGCATCCACCCTACCTTCTATATCTATACCCACACATCACGCCACCTCTTCTCCCATCCGCCCGAGCTACGACTGGGCTATCAACCATCAATGTATACGCCTACCAGAGCACCAAGAACATCACTCATCTCTCTTACACTAACACTCATCCCCCCACACATACATCCACTCTCGCATCATCCAACTGTATGCCTGCTTTTTTATGCTCCGATATTGACATATTCAATCAAGACTTTTGCTCAGTTCGCCCGACCATACCCCTTCACGATTGACTTGCCCATCATCTTTCTACCAGTAACCCAAATGAGCATTTTTGGTGGTTTTTATCGTACATTGCTTCCCATAACTGGCAATGATTAGATAATGTATAACGCCCACAGGGCTTTCTATTATTATTTCCAACTTTGGATGAAGGTTAAGTTTAGTTCCTATGCCTTACTATAATTATATTATGGACTTAACCAACTGATTCGGCCGTGCAATCGTTGCTCCCTGGCGCCCCAGATATCATAGGTCTGTTGCTTTAAGGGCTGCATTAATTTACTGTTCCCTTACTCAAGTCTGAAATTGCTCCCCTTTAATCTTCGGAACCATCATTCATTGCCTTTTTCACATATTTCCATCAAGCCATTTGACTGATATTACATTCAAATCATCCCCCGTTCATGTGCATTTTGACGAAGGCTTGCGTCATGGTGAGTCATCCATTACGGAACACATGACATTCAAGTCCTGAGCTCACTACAACCCATATTCTATAAACATACCACCCTGGTACATGTTGCTGTCATTTATGCAAGCTGAAGGAATTCATCATGTACCTCAGAGAGAGATCTGCTGGCTTACACCAGCACCAGGCTGATCAGGCTTTCCACTGGCGTAGGATGCGACAGATTATACACTGAACATTTGCATATTCTACTATATGGCTGTATCCCAATTCGTCTGACTGTCTTTCATATAATCCGATAGACGGAAATTGTGGTATTGCATACACTGTGTTGATAACACAGGCAGACCGAAGGCTTCAATCCTAATCTGGCTTAATAAACAATAACAGCGAGTACTTTATCCCACAAATATGTAGACCTTCCTCATGCCAGTAAGAGGAAACAATTATTTGTACCCACTTGTGTAGTGATGCGAATATCATTTACTGAGAGTATGACATTCATGTGCATACATATATGCCCGCATATGTGGGCAAGTGAGTCAGCAAGTGAAATTAGGCATACATTCTAACTGCCTTTCCAAAAACGAATGTATGTTTAAAATATCCCAAGCTCAGGTTTCCTTCCCTTTTCTTCCCTAGATTTCAAATTACAGATGTATGCACCTTTACCATTGAATCATAATGACATAGAAATCAATAACTGACAGGCTAACAAAGAGGAGCTCCATTTGAACACTGGGCCTCCGCCTTTAAAAGCTCGTCTTCTTTCTTTACATAGAATATCTATAGACCACAGATCTAAGGCTTTAGTCACCCAATATCTAATAGGGTGACAGCCTTCCTTTAGTTTGGGTATATATGTTTAGCATACCTGTGCTTATCTCCAGCCTGGGCGGGCCTAATTGACACACACTGGGATCCATGTCTTTGTGCCGGTAGAGGCTGATAGGGCCACCATTATCTCACCCGGCACAGTATTGATTTCCTTATTACCCACACAGACTAACATATATATAAATGTCCTCTGTTGCATTTGGCCGCTGAGCGTGCGTATGACAAAATGTGGACGAAGGCAGCTCAAAGCAAACATAATTAGGCGTCCGCAGACTTTGATCATCAATTTATTGAGTTTGTGTCTGCTTCCAGGTTAATGATAAATCAGAGGATTTGGGGAATTCAGTAGAGGGTTCCAATGGTAGGCTACCTGGATGGCCTCAGGCTAGGATTCTGTCATGGTTCCTCGAGAAGAACGTCAATTTATACTGAGAAGTTTCTTGGTTCTATCTAGAATAAAGTTTTACATTGCTTGCCCAAATAAGTGATTTCCCAGGGACATTTATATGCAGGCTATCGATAAATGACCAGGTTGGTAATTTGTTGGTAATTTGTTATGCTAGAATAAACTTATTAAACAAAAACAATAGCAGGAAGCAATGGGGAAAGAAGTGTCAATTAATTTATATACAACGCCTGAAGTAAGTTATAACGATGAATAGCATTCAAAACACATTAGTTTGTCATATTTCCCTTTCCCTTCACTTCTAGATTTTGCTCCAACCAGATTGAAATATTAGATTAATGAGGTAATTATATATAGGTATAGATGAAAACTTGAACCTGGATTTCTATCCAAGGATATTGCCGAGGAAATATCGTGGTAAACATGGGTGTCGATATAACATCATCCTATCTGATGGTCATCAGCAGATTAAAGCTTATATCCATTCACAAAACAACACTGGTCCGTTGAGCCTCACCAGAGATTTTTCAATGTTTCCTCCTGTTATTTTATTAAATCTGATGCAAATCAATATGATTGTGGTCGGTAGAGTGGTAATGATACAGACCAGCCATCACACCATCCATCTTCCAACAGTATCCCAGACAGGTTAGGCATGATGCGAATGAAACTCCTGCTTGAAGAGTGAAATTTCGCTTTCGTAGCAGTACACATTCATCATTTACTGGTCTCGCTAGCAAACTTGAATGAACACTTCAAACTCATCGAGAATCGGATGTACTGAAGCCTTAAAGTAATATTGAGTTTTTAAAAGTACTCAATAGACCTAATTTAATCGTCTGAAACATTTTCCTTATATCAATTAGAAGCCTTATATATATCTAATTCAAGAGGAGAAACGAAAAAACATCCGAGCTGATGGTTATAATGGTCCAAAACTCGTGTGAATTATTTCGTGAACACCAATTTAAGGAAAATATCAAAGAACCGAAGTGATAATAATGAATATTTTCATATTCTTTTCCTCGGCTAGAGAGTTTTTGTTGTTCCAAATTAGGCTAAAAAAACTGACCTTTGAAGATGGTAGATAGGACGGCCGTCATTGCCTAATCTACACGCCATGGCTTGTATACATTCCTCAAGGCCTTTCCCTGCTGCCGATCTCGCGTGGCAAACCAATCAGAGCACACTCAGGATTTTGAGTGGGTTTTTATTCTCATTTCAGCCTTCTGAAAAAGATTGCTCCCAACTTTTTGCTATCTCATTCCAAGTCCTTTATCTTTGATCGCAACGGCTTCCTGGTAGATAATTATTGTGACTTGAAGGAAATGGTATTTTTGTGTCTCTTCTGGGCAGGTTCAGTCAAAACTTTAGGACATTTCTGAATAAGCATGGATAAGTTATGACACATCATCATGACTTAACAACTGGATTTACCGGGAATGAAAAAGCCATTCGCTTTTGATGGAACTGTATAAAATCGACGACTCAGCTGTTTGTATACATATTTAATACAAAATCTTTACCTATTCTCTTCTTAATGATTCCTGCCCAGAGTTCCTCTTTGTCCATACAACTTTAAAACCTCGAAACGAGTGGCGATTGGGATATTTTGGCAAGATTCCAGTGGACACTATCCATTCATCTCAGGAAGATTCCTCCGCTAGTCAGCCTCCATTGTTCTGTAGTTATCCCCCTACTTACCTAATGAGTTGCCCTAAACGTTGTTGAGTACTGTGATAACATAATAGATAACATGATAACAACCTCTCAAAGCATCTAGTTAGGATGAGACCATTTTGATAGCGTGCCTACCATGTTAGCCTTATATTCACTCTCCACTTTTGAACTGTCTAGCTTTGTCGAAACGGATTGGTATTTCCCTGCTAAATATCCAAGTATTCTTCCCCTAATCCCTGTCTTGGAGACAAACTAGCGAAGGCTTTCAGTGTAACTCAGTAAATTGTTGGTAATTCCATTCAGGCGCTTCTAAAACGGAGGCTGGTCTGGTCTTGGCGAGCTGAGCTCTCCCACAAATTTATTAGGATCATTGATTTAACATTAAGCCCGGGATCGTTTAACTTTTCGCATGGCTCAATAAAAGGATGAAAATTTAGGGCAAAAACCTGAATTAGAGAGAACATTCATCATGGCGGCCCTGCACGGTAAATAGCCTACTGATCGCCACCGGCCAAAGCCCGTCATTATCACTCAAGCGGTGAAGTGAGGGTTAAGTTAAATTAAATATTAACAGCACCTCCAACGAGTTAACTACTCTTTTATAATTATTGACTCGATATAACGCGAGCTGTATTGCCTGGGACAATGCCCTATGTAGCTGGTTATGTTTGGTGTAAGTCACGAGTCAGTCTGGCTAAAGGGAGATGGGTTGGATGTGTTGCCTCCTGCTATTGTCTATACATTATATGTATAGCTGTTGTAATGGGCTAATTATCACTTCTGATGAATATTCATGAGGCCCAAACACTGTGCGCTGAGGCAACATCAGTCAAGCAGGGTTAAGTCTGTGAGAAACAATAAAAAGTAAAACGTATTAGTCACTGGTACGCCAAGTACAACGCAGCCTGACCTAGCTGGCAAGATCGTTTAGTAGAGTCCGTGCCTTGAACAATGACTAAAAATCCGAGAGGAAGAGGCTGATGCTAGGTCAGGCCAGGCAATATTCCAAACAACATCAATAATATGGTGCTTAAATACAAAATCATTCAACTCAAGTGGTTCGCATAGCCAAATGTTAAGTCTTTTTTCCTTGCTCTTTGCCATAAACAACCACAAGATTTAACTTTACACTTTTGAACAAACGAAACATGGCTCATCCACATGTGAAGCTTCCTTTATTCCATTAGACTCCTGAATTCAGTTTTGCAAAAAGATTGGTTTATTTTCCATTCTGTCTATCGGGGTGAGGTGGCAAATTCCATCTAGAATATTCCATTTCTCATCTCACCCTTCGATCCCCGCTCACAATATTGGAGCATTCTCATTAGCTCTTGAGGTCGTAACGCGACTCCAGTTGTCATTCTTAGAAAACATCACTCTGCTTCCCGCTTATGCAAACACCCTCTATCTAACCCCTCACTTTCTGTTTAAATGGGGGTATGACTTGTTTTATGTCATTCTCTGATCATTTTTATTATTATAGTATACAGATAATCAAATCCTTCATTATATTTTTAATAATGATTCCAAAAGACAGTTGAAATTGGACAGCTGTTAATAGACTTTAGATTGATCATGGTTCACGATTGTCATCATGATGAATGATTACTGAATATTATTTATTCATGCACATTTGTATAAAGCCCATGCTTCTTAAATGTTTCATACACATCCATGTGTAATTGGCCTATTATACAAAAATACCGACAGATGTAGATAAACATGTACTTTGGATCTAGGGCTAGACAAAGCAGGTGGTATCTTAGAGATGAAAATATAGGTACAAAAAAGAAAATTGACGTCATAAAAGGCACGATAGATGAGGTGCAAGCATACTTTGTGTTCTCGGGTTTTACATATGGATGCAATAAAAAGCCACGGAGCGTGTCAGTTATGGTTATAAAGTACCGGGTAAGTGTAGGGGATCCATCTGCGCAGACCTGCACAATGAATAATCAGGGGACCAATGAAATATTTCCATTAAAAGAACACCACATCCAATGCCAGCTACACAAGCACGTAGGGGGGAAATGTTTGGGACCTCATTTATCCATTAATATATCAAATGGTTGGTTATTTTTCCTATTTGCTATAGAACAGATTCCAGGGACTATTTTTTGCCTGCTACTTTTATTGCCTGAGCCCGGACAGTGCATTTATAATGGAAAAGAAGAAGGTCACTGGAGAGTGATTAAGCCTTGGGTATTTACTATTTTTAAGTTGCATGCCTTTGTTTTGCGCCCATGCATGCATGCAGCGCCTTTGGTTGGGAGAGAAAGCCCATCTGAGTGACTGTCCCATCCCCGGGATGGGAGATTCATCCGACGCTCCATTGGGATTTGGAAGCAGAACAAAAGAGAGACGCCCATGCCACCAATAAAAAACGATGCAAATTAAAATCTGAAAGATAACGATACTGTGCTATAATTTATAGAAAGGTAATCGAATATTGTCCAATCGTCATTGTTGGGATGCATTGTCTGATGCAAATGCATTCTGGCCGAGCAGACTTGAGGGGACTAATAGGACTGTGGAGAAATCGGACGAAAGAGCTTTTGATATTAATCATTTCTGCAGACCAATAAGAGGAAATAATGATTGTTATCGCCTCGGAGTCTGGCATGTTATTTGGAAACAGGATTGAGATTTATTTTGAATATTTAGTATTTCATAACTACTAGGTGTTACGTGTTATAATAATTATCATTTGCAAGACGCACATGATATTATCCCAACACAAATGCTTACGTTTTGATATGTCAGCAGGTCGCCACTATCATGTGTTAGAGCTCTTTTGCAATGATTCAGGGGGTACGTTAAGACCGTTAAGATCCATGGTTGGGATGTGGGTGAGATCCGCAAAATATGATCCAAAATCATATTAGTAAATTAAGCTGAAAAATCCTAGATCCTAAATTTGGATCCAAATTCTGTTCGAGTATTTTTTACTGTATTTAGATCTTCTAAAATTTGGTATTTTCAAAGGATTTGTGAAGGCCGCTGTTGCAATAGTAGGTGACTTAGCCGATGTGAGCACCAATTTAAGCCCCTTGACCCCTTGAGGATAACAAATAAATGGAATTTCAATTGTTAGAGTTAGAAACATTGGGAACATTCCAAGCGTGTTCTAAAAGTATTAGACAACTCGGAATTCTTGGGTTTGGGGCATTACTGAAATTGGCACATTCCTGAGGAGGGATTTGTGCTAATTATCTGTACTGCGATACCCGAAACCCTCAAAATTCCTCATAGTCTAATACTTCATGAGAGGAAGCCACAAGTATTCTATGTATTTAGGAGTAATTCCACTCTAGAAATAAACCAGTTATAAACAGCCCTTCGGGATTATTATACGTCACCACTATTTGGGTATTCTCCTGATTATGCATAACCTACCAATCAGCTTAATCAATGGTACCTAGGGCTGTTTTCAGGGCACAATTTAAGTTATATCGGACTGGTAAAAGTGCACCAGACCACTAGGGTTTTGATTTGTAGTTTTGGTTGGTATACGGCCTTTAGCAAGAACCACAAAACCAAAAGAGGGATCTGGTCTTGTCTAGAAGGAATAGACACCTCTCCTCAAGATTACAGCCCTGAGCTTTTCTGTTGATATAATGATAATACCACCTGCCTGCGGCGTTTAGCATACCATATCATACAAAAGCTGAGGGTTTCCAGGGGCTCATATGATCTATGTCCTTCACAATAATAATTATTATTACTGCTTGTTTTGTTCCGGAGAAAAAAATGTAGAACGTCTATGGAATTTCTTTAAAAATCTGTTTTTATGGAACATGATGAAGATTATTGACAATCTTCATCTTGAAATTCCTGTAGCTGGAGGGCAGAAATCATTAGCAGACCTTATACTAGAACCGAAGGTCTTTGATCTACCCGAACATATCATATAAGCCACGATGTACAAAAGGATGCTAACTATCAAAGTGCTTTTCTATTACAATCCACAGAGAAGTAAGGCATTTATATATTTTTACGTGATTAAAATGACAATGGCTATGGGCGAACGATGATAATCTAATATGATTGATCAACATCGAACAAATATTGAAAATGCATCTTATGTGAAATTATTTATTCAAGTGACCCAATAAAAGTTGTCTCAGCCCATCTTTTCAACTATGAGGGTTTCAAATTGACACAAAATAGTTGGAAATCTAAGAAAGTCTCCCGTTTTTTAATGACCAATGACCTTAAAATGTGTCCAGGTGAAACCCAGCAAACATTAATTGGGTATCTTTCCAGGCAATATTATTATTAAATTCTGTGCAGATTATGAGTTTCCAGTGCGTACCAACGTTTTGGAAGATCTAGTCAAGTTGTTTTTGCTAAAGTCTTGATAAACGTCCACATACATAGGCCGAGCTCCTTTCTTATGATGGCTTCACTCATTATCGCTCACCAACAGCCGTGTTTGCTCGGCCAGTTTGGCTGCTAATTCTTGTATAAACATAGATCACCAGCAGAATATTTATACATTAAGTCCTATAGTCATGATATGAGTTAGTTCGGTAAGATTATGTATGTCGTTATAGCTGAGGCTGTACTGAATATCATAGGCAGTGATATCAAATTTATATTTACTGGATTCGTTTATAGTTATACTTGGATCCAGAATAAAGGGGTTTTCCTGATCAGGGTTAATGCAACGCAAGATAGGTGTATTGCCTTTACAAGCTAACCTGAGAAATAATTATGTGAACCAACAAATCTTTCTTGGATGTATTCTGTGAGATTATCTATGTAAAAACATTGAAATCTGCTCAATAAAATTTCTTCTTTAAATTCCTTTGAAAAGTTTGAGTCACGCTCACTCCATTAGACATCGGGAGCAAAACAAGTGAAATGAAGCCCAAGGAATCGCGGTTAACGCCGACAAATTAAAAGTGTGCCAAATAGGGACAGGAATGCGAAAAGGCCATTACAAAAAGTCATTGCCAACTTAGGCAGCCAATAGTAAATCGCTGCTTTATGATAAATTGTGAAGTCTCTATGTAACCATTTTATTATATATATATACCAGCAGCGCTGTAAATGGCACGAAGTGATTATTCATGACCTGACAGTGTTTGCAAAAGAAAATAAGTGGGTGTGGCTTCATCTCATGATATAAATATTAGATCAAACACTAACATTCCCCACTACTCATTTACATAGGTCGTTCTTTTGTGTGTAATAATATCAGACGGGCACAGTTTCTGAGGTTACCATAGTGCACTTGTGATTTTTTACACTAGAACTGATTTCCAGTATCTAGGCAAAACACCGATACTTTTCCCCAGCCTATCCTGGCTGTTTTAGGAGATATTTCCTTACCATTCTCACTGGATAAGAAACAAATATTTGCACAAACTTTGGGAATTGTGGTTCTGAGGTAGATCAGGAAAAGGAAAGGAAAATTATCGCGATCGCATCATTTTGAGGAATTCTAATCATTCAATAGAATCAATGTTGAGAGAAAAATAGGATCACCAGACGAAAGTGATTAAATAATCACTTTGATTCGATACAGATCCCAAGAAAGCCATTAAACAAATGCGAGGAGAGTCGAAAAACATTTATGTTTTTAATCGACCAATTTCAAGCATTGTCTTGCCCTAATTTAAATCTGTTTTGAGCCTCTCAAAACACCTGATCTATGCATCAATGACGTCGGTATGGAACTGTCCTTAACTTTTCACTAGGGAATAATAGGAATGACATATGGTGTTCTGGGTAAAACGGAAAGACAATGGTCCCCATTATTCTTATTGTATTTTGTTCAATTCCATCTTTGATTACGGTATGTTTTAGAAAGTACACTGAGAAAACAATGAAGTGAAAGCTAATCCAGAACTATGCATATTATACTATACGCCTTACAGAGCTCGAATTGATAGTTTGTGTCCTGATGATACAGAGTCAATAGCAATATGCGGATGAGTCAATCGCCGTTACTTTTGAATAATATTTACTGGAGGGATTTCAATTGGTAGAATTTGACAATTTGCCAGGGCAGTTGAAGGAGTCTGCATTTTATCCTAAATGCCATGGATTACGTTCCCTGAAAACAAAATGAGAGGAAGACAAACAATAAAGCTTTTTTCTTTCAACCTACCGAACACAATCTCCAGAGATTGGGAAGCCTCGTTTTGAGAAATCAAAAAAATGTCTTGCATTGAAAACATGAACTATTTGCAAATCGGTCAGGAAAGGAAGCTGACGGGAGCAATGGAGAGAAAAAAAAATTCGGCCGACTGAGTGAGAAATAATGGTTTCTAAGAAAATGAGAGATTTGGGGAGGGAAGTGAGAGAAAAGGGAATATTAAGAAGGGAGGGAAGAAATTAGGAGTAATCGTTTACAGAATGGCATGCGAGGGAGGATTCGAGACTGAGGGAGAAGGGAGCCATTTCAAGGACAAAAGAAAGAATCCCTCTGCTCAAAGAAGTGGAACCATAAAGTCAGATTTGGAAATGGATCTCTTGATAATAAATGCAGATTGAATAAGAATGGAAATAATTGTGCCTTTAACGAATAACAGAAATTGTTATGCGATGAATTAATTACCCAATGCGCCTAATTGAATAAAATGACAACCTTCAATATTCAAAGTTTGTGGTAGGCTGTTACAGATGACATACATCTTGTCAAGTTCTTGTCCGAAAGACAGTACCTATAGTTCAATGCAAACGATCCTTCATTGTACTGTAAAATGTTTGGTCAATATGTTCCCATGCTATTTACCAAATATAACCCAGTATATAAAATATATATTATATATATACACTGTGGTATTATTGAAGGTCTATGCTTCAGTCTTATTCAGAGATGTTGGGTCAGAAGAAGAGGAAATACATGATTAGGTGGGGGAGGTATAGGAGACCAGGATCGCCTAGGAAAAGGCCTAACTGTAGATGAAAGGGAGAACACACGCATAGGAGCTTTTGGAGGGAAATACAGTGAATGGTGGAGGGATTAGATGGAGGTATGGGAGCGAGTGTCTCGGGGGTGATTGAGAGAGGTGCTCTCTGTTTGTCACCTGCTCGTGTAAACTTTAGATATTGATGGCCAGCGATCCGTCCCTAACCATCCCTCTGTTCCTTGGTTACCGCCTGTATAGGCATACTTGATGTACAGAGGTGGAGAAAATAGAGCCTCCATATTGGCCTAGATGTTAGAAAACACCAGAATTAAGGGGGCAGTGCTAGAAATAGAGAATCCCAATGCAGTTCAGATATTATTTACCACAGACAGAAATTGAACGGGAAAAAATGTTTTGTTGTTGTGGTTATCGCAAACCGTAAAAAATAGGATTAGGGGTAAACATTCAACTAGGTAAAAGATGTATTTATAGGGAATTGGCGAAATTATGTTAAATTCTAGTTCTCGGGAACTTTTTTGTTTCGACAGAAACTAATAAAATGATAGGGGAAAATAACTGAGGGAAAGTCACATATTGCCAAAGGGGGATTAGCCTTTCCAGCCTCATTCCCCCACAATTGCCAAAGAGTTAACACCAAATCAAAATGAAATCAAATTGATTCCATTCAGCAATGAACGAGAACGGTGGGTCGGGTATTACAGCATTATGGAGTTAGCCCTGGATCCTTCTTTCTCCTGTAAAATCTCATTGTGTTGATTTGTTTGAGAAGTCAAAGGACAGAGATTTTATTTTATTGGTTAATGCCCTAGAGGTGGGTGAGCGGACTTCCAGAGATAACGGAGAGCTCAAACAGAAATCACAACCCTGATGATGCCAACGATAAAAATAAAAATAAATAAAACACCAATTCCCAACACAGAAATGATGAGTCAACAGTGATAGAGATGAAATCTCACCAAAAAGCCATGTAAAAACATGATGTAAATAATGAATGTTAACATCTGGCTCTATGCGATAGTAGTCTGGGTGGTGTGAGTTGAGGGAGTCAAAGAGAGACGTTTTCTGGGGGGATTGCAGTGACATTTGTTCACAATTAACTATACGTTTAATATAATGAAGGAGTCACTCTGCAGATTCGATACAGGACTTGGACCAGCTTAATCACCTTGCTTTGTGCTTATTAGAGCGATAATTGAATTTTCTTGTAAATATTTAATCGGGGTCAATAAAAGTGAAATCTTGGGCAGAATAGAAAGCCGTGACTCAGCGCCTTCTGCCTACATATAGGCAGGGAGAATATATATCAATGCTTTTTTGGTATTTAAATAGACATCAGCCGGATGAACTTACGTGCGTTTATGACTGGATGAAAACTAAAATATATGCCAAAATGCCCTTGCTCTCCGACAATAAGACTTTGTATATAATCAGTTATACACTTTTTTATTCATGTACCGAAATATGTGAGTGTGGATTATGCCACAAGATACCAACATTATATTATGCATGTTGAAAGCAACTCTCAGCTCTCATTGAACGATACTCGTGAATGCAGAGCGATGTAGAATAGATTGAATATCATAAATACTCCTAGCTCAGTGTTACATGTATACATGTAATATGTATGTGGTCAGTTGTCACATTGATCAAGTATGCATCTTATTAAGTCAACGAGTTGAAACCTTGCGTAGAAGTTCTGACTCTCCCATTTCGAAGACTTACCAATCTGGATAAGATAATCCAGAAAAAGCAGTAACAAGAAGTGGAAAACTGTATCGGTTCTTTTGTAGGGAGAATCCACTGCGGAACGTGTTGGCAGCGAGGGCTAGATGAGGATTTTATGAGAATTTCATTGATTGCAGTGACATGTCTGGCTGCCATAAACAATGGGTTGATGGGGGAAACGGGCATAGACATATCTAAAAGTCTCGGTAGATCGGTCAAGGCTAATGTATGAATTAATCCAATATGTCTTTTGTATACATGACTAAATTATATATATATGTACAATATGTATTTGTGCCAGACGCAAGCTGTAGGCATTGATAAAAGATTCGTATGGTACCTCAGCGTACACGTAGTTGTATTAGTATTATTTCTGATGAAATGGTTCATTGACTTACATACTAATGCGGATATATCTGTGTAGAAAAGAATAATCCTCTGCATGAATAGGACATGTAACCTAACTATGATTTAATACCAAAGTCAATCAAATGATGTCAACCATACGACACCATGTCTAATGGAAGAAGGAATAAGATTATATGACACACAATCAAGGCATACTGAATGTAGGGTGAATGTATGTAACTCGTAAACAAGTTTCTTGATTTATACCTGAAGTATATTTGCATTTAAATGATTATACAAAGAGCTTAGGGAAAAGATAGATTTTTAGTTAATGTTATTAATGTTGTTAATATGTGTTCAAACGATATAGTGGTCAAAATATAAATTCATGCTAAGTTCCCTATTCAAGCTTATTCAACTGTCAAAATGGGCAACAACATTTAAGCGACAATCTCCCAACCAGAAAGAATCAACTTCGTCGTTGGCATTTTCCATGGTCCGCTATCGTCCTGATACAACCAATTAACATGGCCTGGGCTCGGCGAATGGGCCCATCCTACTGACTGGGTGAGTCCCACATCCCTCCATAAAACAATTAATATTTCATATAACAGGCATTTTATAGTATGCTGGCAAGCAAATATAGAATCTGAGCTATGAATACACGGAGCAAACCTTTCGCAATATAGGTGGATTTTTTTGTCTCTTTTAGAATGGATTGGGCAGTAAGGTCTTGTATTGCTTGGCTGATGGGGCCCTATAGTCACAGCATCAAAGGGATTAATGAATTTTCATGAGCAAATGGATTAGTTGGACTTGAGTGATGGGGTTTACGGGCTGACAAGCTTTGATATTAATAACTTTGCCCAAATCAATTTTGGTAGGAAAACATGTTGCGTAGCGAGGAGCGTGGCAAAGGGCTACATTCATACTGGGAATCAATCTGCTTCTGTTTGACTGGTTTAAGGGGTTGCTACTGGTGCTGCAGAATTAATATTCTGTATTGTAATTATGAATCATGATCCAAACTCACATCTTGGGGTGAGACTGGGATGGAGGAGGGGGAGGCCCGGGATGGAATCGATGGGGCAACTGTTACTTTGGTGGCATTAACCTAGTTTTCACAGATTGAGTAAGAACGAGATGGGAATTAGATGTAGGCAAATAGTAAAGGGTGACCAAGGCAGTGAGATAAGGCATAATGGGGCCAATCCAAGGCAAAAGCCTCTGTTAGAGGTTCCTCGTGTTTTGTACTTCCATACAATAAGCAGTATGAGGCCCACAATCAGAAGAAGCATGCCTTTAACACCCATACGTTCCGCACAACAGTGACTCACCAAGAGGACCAACCCTTCACCAACTTTATAATACCCATCCCGCATCCACTAACCCCCAACCGTTACACACTGTCACTGGGAATAATATAGGCAGTTTCAGCAAGTCATCAATATGCCCACTTCTGCCCATTGATGGGCATCGTGTATAACTACAAGTTTTAATGGGTGAAGATACTTGGCCTTTCCCAAGAGGATATTTTATCTCTTGAACCCATGCTCCTGAGTGCAGTAACTGAACTACGTTTGATGTCTTGTATAAATGGTCATCCATTGCATGATACTGCCCATTGGAATAAAGAATAACATGCACATACATGCTTGATTACAACATGTATGGTTACTAACAACACAATGAAATACTACCAAATATAATACTATTATCTTTATTAAATGACTAGCTCCTTGTTTGAGCTTTTCTGTAAAAACTAAAGAAATGGGAACTGTGTGACAAAGATATTCAGTGCTGATAAATTCTGAATGGAGGACACACATTACTGCATTGGTAATTCCATAAAAAGAATACTGCAGTACAATCTATCCATAACAAAAAGATTCTCTGCAGCTAAAATATGCCATCAGTATTGTCTGAATATAAGAGCAAGTTCCGATGTTTAGCCACGGTCTCGGGGCCCCACACACTGTATGCATAGTTGCTGTTGGACAATTCCTTTATAAATGTGTTTCATCATTGGGTGTCATGACCCCCAACTCTTCCAACCCAGCATCCATAATAATGAATAATCATCCTTCCCTCAGCTCTGCTCTTGCTACTTCTGCTGCTCCTGGGATACCAGTATAGATTGCAATACTGACATTGCACTATAAAATATAAATCCGATCTTCTGCCTAATTCCTGGGTTAGAGCCAACGTCGTAGGTAATTCTGCATTCGAATTGTGCTGTTAGATACAACCAGTAAACAGGAAACGGTTGTACCACCAACGTATATATATATGATATAGGTTTACTGAATTTAAAAATGTCTACAAATGAGTTTGCCGTAAGATGCCTTGGGTCTTGTTTATATAATTATATAATCTCATAATTAGAACTTTTCGATTGAATTGAAAACTAAGGTATGCTTGTTGCGTGGTCGGTATTGCAATAGAAATCAAATATAACAAGAAACATTAAATGTCTCTCTCTATTCTTCGGTATTTGACCATTCAATGCAGGGACATGCATATGAACATGTTATTAGTAGAGAGAATAGGGCGCCTGTACATGCATAAATGTGCTTATATTCACTTAGAATAGCACAGGCAACGAAGTCATCTGGATTATTTCTCACGACCCTTTATTTACATCTATATACAAACCTAAGCAGATCAATTCGGGTCTGCTAGCCCAGGGCCACTTAGACAGGCAGTCTTTGTATTTACTCAGATGTACCACAATTAAGTTGGCAAAAAATCAATGTTTGCTTCACAACTAGCCACCATTGACTGCCATGCAAAATGGGAGAATGCAGAGTATGTGTGAGAGAGAGCTGATGGTTGTACGTAGTACTGCTGTCTTAGGAATCAAACGAAAGTGGTATCTCACCGCATTTTATTCGTATCGATTATTTTCCATTATCGTGTAGTAAACGCTGTAGGATTATTTAGTGAAATCTAAAATATAATTCCTGTGCTAGTTCAGAGACCTACCTCGAATCAAATGTAGGGAAGCTTAAGCACTATTAAGTACCAGGCATGTCTGTTTAATCTCTATCCTACGTCCCCCGACTCTCCTATTGAAGTCTAGCTTCTGTGCATCAGTCATTGTCTTTCATTTTAGAGCAGGTCTGTAATCTGGTTACACCTCGTCTGACATCAATTCTCACTGCCTTTGCTGGCATTGCTGGATGAATCTAACATGGGCAGAATATCCATGACAAATATCAGACTCCTTCTGCTTTACATCCTACTGAAACTTGAAACTTAATTTCCGCTAAATCTCTCTGTTTCTCGTGGTAGATAGAGAAGAATCGAGACGTAAGGATCGAGACTGTCGAACGTACATATTGTTGAGTTACAAATATCAGTATAATAATTCATCTCACCAGTGTTAGTTTATGATCGGAAGATATTGAAATCAGTGTTGACATTATCTGTGTTGATTAAGTTCCAGGCTATAAAGCTAATTGCAAATAAAAACAGCTAAAAGTTAAGATGTCTTGAAGTTTCTATAAGCCACTGAACCAACGAATATCAAAACTATTGTAACTTGAACACACACTTCAACTCCATATAAATCCTTTGGAAAAATATTCATGCAAGTACATACATTCTATAAGGCAAACGTAGTTATATCTATTTGGGGGAACATAATTATATTTAAAACATCACACAAATCCCTTGCTTCACGATGGTGTCCTGTGTATGCATGGGTTTTAACCTTTTGAGCGAGTATCCGAAGTATCTTTTGTTCCATGCTATGAGATATACACGCCGTTTAGTTTCGATTTCCAATGTTTTAGGTTTCAACGATATCGCCATTATTTTATCTCATTGGCTGAGTATTGATACTTGAATGAGATACAGGATCTTCATCAATATTTTGTACAGAGGAGAAAAAAGTAGGAACAATTGACAGATATCACAGTGTTGTTGGCTTGGCTGGTGCTAGCCCCAGGAAAGGAATGCAATACTTGTTTGATGGTACTAGTTATTGGTAGGGACGGGAGGACTGGCCGTTACATCTATTTTTTAGCATGCTGATAATATGATGGTCGCTACTACCTCTGTAGTTTTCTGTCTGTCCTAAGGTCCTCAGGAAGCGACCCATTCTTTTGTCCCCCACACAGGAGAAGCATTAACAACTGAGGCGTCTTTCCTCCTGTCTCATCAACAGGACTGTAAGGGGCTAAAGGTATCTCACTTGATTTCCTATGATATCCATACGTTTGATTATTTTTCCATAGAACTACGAGCTTACATAGCACTCGAAGGGTATGAATTGTTTTCTGTTCATGTGAATGCGCGTAAGGTTAAATGCATTCACATTATTCGAGTCCATTATTTGATTCTTGGTTTTCCTAATTTGCAAGGCATGCAGATGCCGCGACTTTATGGATAAGGAGGTAAAGCATGGTATCAAAACTATGTAATCTCTATTCCAAAATACCAACACATGTCTGAACTTTGATCTGAACGTTATTCAACCATGGCAAGAACCAATACCCAGGGTGGCAATTCCACATGGGAACCCTTCCTACGACCCACTGGGGATATCTTCCTTATCCCCTAGAAAAAACTCTCAATCCACCACCAACGGTACACAATCATACTAAGGTGACGGGGTCAAAGTTCCGGGTCGAACAACTGCCGTGTAGTTTCTAGAACCCCCAGGATAATGGAAGTCAAACGTTGTGGGAAGTTATTCATCCTAAATCCACTTGCACACTCATATCTTATTTATTCATTTATGGTAGACATAACGCCCGCCACCGATTCATCATGTTCCATGATATTCAATAATATTTCACCAGAAGACTCATCCCTTGACACTTTCCTCCCTTACCCCTCGGTTATCGTATAGCTTTTCTTTCTCCAGGCCAGATGAATAAAGATGGTTTCTTGGCAGGGAAATATGTCGATTTGTGGTTGGCCTGACCAGTGCAGCATAACGCACCTTTTCATGGCCTTATATTTCTCATGGCCTGTTCGCAAACTATCACACATTTTGATACTTTCTGAATATTTTATACGCATATCAAAAGCAATGTATTTGTTACTAGTACAGGAGGTTCGTTAACCCTCTCAGTGTTGATGGACTGTTGTCCGTTTTATCCTTTGATATCTAATTCATCGATGACCTACTACCACCTATTTACTTATAGCTGGTTCTATTGCTAGCCATCTTCCAGTACTTACAGTCACGGGGGATGTTCGATCCTTTGTTGTGTGGTTATGAACATACTAGGATAAACTTCAGGCCTTCTTTCGGCCCCATTCCTTCCTGGTTTATCGGCCTCTGAAATGGCCTTTAGGGCAATGGTGTTAATATTTTAAGATTTTTTTACGATCATGATTCATGAAATATTTGCACGATCGACACAATTCTTGTTCGAATTGAATGACTGAGGTGCAGAAGATCACTCCTTGGATCTTTCATTTCGAACAGATAACGCATTGCCATACATTTCACTCCCTCTTGTAAACTCTCTAGATTTTCCTTTTCTTCTTCAGTTGCTCTCTACCTTCCGCATCAATAGATAGAACCTAATGAGGATGTGGTACAAGGGACACTATTGCACTGTCCGAGATGTTTGTTTTTTGTGGAAAAAAACAAAACATCCAGGACAGTGTAATAGTGTCCCGAGTACCTCATTTGAATTTAGGTTCTATATTTACTGCCACGTTGCTATGCTTACCTGATATGGCTATGTTTACGGGGGACAGGAAGTCATACCACACGCGTGGAACTGGTGCAAATTACCACACTACTCCCGCCCATACAAATAGCATGTGGTACATACATCAACGTGGAGTAAAGGGATATACGTCATAAGGAGCCAAATCACATGTGTATATCGCAATAGAAATATAAATATGAACCTAAATACACGCAAAATTGGGTTTGCAGTGGTGGATATCAATAGAGGGATTGGCGGAAATGTTCACAAAGTATTCTTTTTATCATCTATCCTTTATTCATTATATTTTCCGAAACGCTGCCATTTTCCTTCCTCTCCCTCTTATCCCCATTCTTTCTATGATTACATCTAGGGTCATTGCTGCATCCCCTACGATCCATGTACATTGAAATGCCTATGTTACTATGGTTACAGGCTTATACCCAAGTGACCGATTTCCCCTGTAGAAGTATTGTGTTACTGGAGCGTATCACGGATCTTTTGTTACGTTACTGCCCTTCTGGGCTTCGATGTTGTCTGGGTGTTATGGAACGAGTAGGAGACTTCCAGGTAAACAAAACCGCGAGAATGAGAAGCCTAAAGGAATGATTAAGATTTTTGTCGGATCTTTCATGCCAAAGCATATTGATGTTGAGTCAAGAATCTCTTGAACTGCAACCTCCTAGCAGACATCTTTCTTTAAAAGGTCTTATTCATCAAATAATTTGGCATGGTATTCAGAAACTTTACACAAACGTTTGAATACTGATGATGCTTCTTTAACCTTTCCTAATAGTTCTTAGCGTTTATGCAAAGTTATAGAACGCATATCAATTTAAGATTCAAATAAGCCCCATTGCATTTTCTGCAAGAGTATCACACAACAGGTACAGATCTATAATGGCACCGTCAGTGACTCAAATGTCTCCATGTATCGAATCAAACACTGTTTATTCCTTAATTCTCCCAGTATAATCTTACTCGTTCAATATTACCGCATTACCAACCACATTTGTCGGTCTACAAATATTCTGCTTTCAATATCTACTTGAATTATTCAGACCTACAATTCATAGATGAAGATAGATGACATGAACTATCAGCATTAATCTTAGACTTTTTGACAATCTCTTGAGCTATGATGACAAATATCCAGACTGCTACCTGGTCTTCCTATACACTTATACCTTATGGGTTGGCATATTTTCTCAATCGTTCACAATATCATAATCATCCACTGAAGTGGATTATGATGACCTTTAGAATCTAGACACTTATACATTCTTGCAATCAGTATCATCGACTTACAACAATTATTTCTTTATTCATTCTGTTTTGCCTTATTGGCAACCTTCTTCAATAAATACTCAAACAAATCTAAACGAAAATATACATTTTTCCATAATGCACGTACTATGGAAGAGACCTGTAGGAAGATGCTAGAGCCGAGAAGCTTTCCCTGAGTTCCCCTTCCATATTCATGCTTACAAATAAGCCCGGGCCTTTTCCAATCTAACAAATCTAAACAATAGGGTGTGGGTTGATGGATGGGTGGTCCTGACTGGGGGCACCTTTAAGATGTTGAATATTGTATCGATCGTTTTAATAAGTTGATGGTCCCAGACATAGAACAAACCTTTAAAGTGTGGAAAGTGGAGGGGGACCACAGGAACTTCTGTCTGCCAACATTTTTTTTAAAGGATCTTAACAGGTCTCTTTGGTATCTATAATAAGCAATCCCGGTAGATATTGGACTTCCTATAATTCCATCTACCCAATATTGTTATTCTATATACAAAGAGGGAGGAGTGTTCGTAAGCTTACATGAAACATCTTTAAAGTGGGGGTGGTCAGGACTTCTTTGACTACATGTAGGAAGCATAGAGGAAGAGCTTCGCACCTAAACCCCCGTTTTAAGTAATCGCTCACGGCTGAAAATGTATTGCTTCCTCTTGTGGTCACATCCTAGGCCTCCTCCGAGGACATGGGATAATTCTGGAGGGGATGGACGATGGATACACTTAGGGTATAGGGGCAACTTAATATTTTATTTATATCATCAAGGTTATGAATGATCACTGTCCGATGCTGTGGGGTCAGTGGCCTACTTGTCAGAGTGTCGGTCAAGTGAATGAGTTTATGAACTGAAATGGAATAATAAATACCAACGATGACTTGTTCGGGAGAACTTAGTACATGTATCCGAATAAAGTACAACAGGAGATCTCTGAGGTAGCAGAGTCAATTTATCCACCGACCGAGTCCTTCAACCTCTCGAAGAACGGTTTGTCTGCCACATTACAGATTGTGAAATTAGGGTAAAATGTTCAAATCAGGTCCAGGAAAGAGCCTGGTGATCCCACCAGTGTTATGAGTTTATAACTTGAAAATACATATAATATATATTGGATATTGGAGACCTATTGTGAATGGAGACATGAATTGAGTCCGACCTCAATAGATTCCGGGATCCGACTGACATATATTATTATCCGCATGATACACATGGGTTGTAGAATGGTTAAATTAATTAATTTAATAAGTAATAGTTAGTGATAGTGATAATTTGGAATATTAATGATAATGTGGCTTATCATTCTTACGATATAACTCTAGAGCCAGACAGATTCTGCTGATGCTTCCCCCATTTCTCTATACTACTCATAAGCGAGATTTGGAAATCAACCGTTTCACAAAAATCAACCTTGAAATGTATCCATAAAATATCCCCTATGTTATATCCTGATGGGTCAATGTGTGCTCACATCCTGTTTACTCTATTAGAACTCAGAGGCTGGCCATTAGATAGAATGGAGCTCTTCCTTCGCGCCAAAATATCTATGTGCTATAATCACTGGACACCTTGTAAATGACCACTTGCCACTGGGCCGGACCGACAATCATCCAGAGGTGGTAAAGCAACAATATTTATTCGAGCGATCCCCTCTAGTGACAGACTAACATTAGAAACGCTTCCACCCATTGCCACTCGGGGATCAATAATTCAGAGTCATGTGACAGATCGAGGGTAGAGTAGAACTCGCTCATATCATATATACTACCTGGCCATTTGGGAACATCCCCATGAGACTGAGCAGTCAAGAGGTTTACGAGCTAAATCTAGAATGACCTTTTACTTGAATCCAATTGAAATCGAATGGTTCGTTCCATAATCTACACTTTGCTTCTCTTTCTTCTGCGTGATTTCTCTTTCAACCTCTTCTTCTTTCTAGTTCTCATGCTGGATGTTGTTTTTAGGATTGGCATATCACTTCTTGAATTACTGCTTGGGGCCAAACATGATTCTATCTGCTTCGGTTCCATCTTGCTCTATCATTATCCATACGATGCCCGTTGCAACGAGTCCCTGAGCGACTTTCTCATTCTGCCCTTTTTAACTGTCTCGCTGCACGACTGATGCTGTTTTTAATCGCATTCGTATCTTCAGCTTGATATCTTTCCACTCTAATTCGATGAAGCCTTCTTTTTCCCTCTTCCGTCAGGGCTATTTTTTTCGGGATTGCTTTATTTACTGTCCATTTAAACTAAAGGCAGTCAAAAACACACTGTTCATTTGGCGATACGATCTCAGCAGGTTGTCAAAGTCTAGATATTGACGTAAACTTAATTAAAATTGGAATATGATATTATTATTTTGTTTCGCTACAAGAAATATGAATGATTTGTTTGACTAAATAATTTGATTCTGTTCATGAGTGTAATATTGGAGTTCAAAATAAAAGTTGCCTATCACACATAAACCGCCTTTAACAATAGATAACGAAGTCGCGCAAAATGGAAATATATACATTTTCTGTTTACCAAATAACTATTGTGAGACACATACTATCTTCAGGAAACTTGAGAAGAGAACATAAGTAATAACAGATAAGCAAGAGATTGGGTAACAGAGGTCTACCAGAGCATAATTATACAAGGACCTTGACAGATATATAATGAATAAGGAATGATGAATGCTAAGGTAACGAAAGGATACCCTGATTATAAAAAGAATTTGGATATATCATCGTAGTAAGTATAAGAGTAAAAAGCAATATTGCACGACATCACCAGTTTCTGATTAAATCCACCATAAAAGAGACCATTCTCATCAGTTGTTATGTCTTATAAATCATCTGATTTAAATCATATTCATATGACAAATTCCCTAATTTCCTTAGATCTCTTTGTATAATGCTTCCCAAACGTTGTCTTTAGATCAACGTTAATGATCGCCTCTCCAACCACGCGTCGTCCATCTCCATCTCTCTCACTCCCCCTCTCCCTTCATCCTCAACCCCATCCTTCCCAACTCTCTCTCTCACTTCAGTCTCAGCGTTCCTATGTATTTATTTTTATTAACGATCGGCTAATGGGAGCTCAGGTAAAAAGTCCTTAGAAGCAAATTGGAAGATTAAAAGTATGAATACACAAGTTTGTTGTGAAGGGAAATAAACCGGATGTATAAGAAAGATACCGAGATGCGTTTTATGTTTGTTAATCTAACTGACTGTTACAAAAAGGGCGTGGACACTGACGTATTCGTCTTTAGTAAAATTGTTCAAAGAATAAATCTTTCTCAGAAAATGTTCTCATGCTTCTTATTTAGATGACCTATTTCTAACGATTCAAAGTAAACCAGTCAGGTTTCTCTTCGTTGATTGCCTATTTCCTCCCGAGTATTTCTCAACGGCATTTTGCGCAAATAAAATTCTAGGCAGATCGCGAAATAAAATACTGAATAATGGTTTGCTAATTCCAACCCCCATTGTTATATAGGGCCAATGCAGAAAGCTATAGATCAATTAATTTCAGCAGCCATTCATTACGAGAATAGCCTGGTGTCTGTAATGTATCTAACGTTCGTGTGTTGGTATCTGTGTCACAATGTGATTTAACCCCCTAACAGTTGAACATGGCAATTCCACAGAACAATAGTCATGATTATGCAATCGTTAGGACATTGTTCCTATTGTATTGCTCCTGTTTGTATAATCTATAATTCTGAGAGTAGGGACCCGTTTCTGGTCACTAGATTGTTGAAGTTCTACAGCTTTCGATAGCTCTATAATTATAACGGAATTTCGGATAACTTGAATGACCACCCCTCCCATATACCTTTAAACACATACTTGTTTTTCCATATATCATAGTTATATAGATTACCTGATGCTTACTTCTAGAACATCAAATGTCACCATACTATGACTGAATGATATACAGTACATATTGCCTATCTTGATGATGTTCAATATATTTGTTTGATCCCACTTGCTACACAAGAAAATAATGAATCCAAAGCTAGAAGGTATAATGTTGACTTGGTAGGCCTACTTACATAACTTATGTAACAGTTTACTGACAAGAATATTGTTATTAATAAACCGCATTTTATTTCAGGTGAGACATTTACTTAAAGGTTATTACTCTGATGGAAGTGCTTCGATATATTCCTTGGCTGGTGCGCTTATGTAAGTATCAAATTATAAATGGGTCTCCTGTGCATAAACTATTTTATTATATCTAATAGAAATTTTGTTCCTGTATGTTTCCGTCAAATATTATGTGTGGGACTACCTCAACCTAGCACATTATATTGTTTCTTCTTTGTTTCTTAATCTGATATGTATGTTCATGCAACATAATATATGTGTTATTTTAGTACAGAAAACTGTGGGAATGAAACTAGTTGCCACCATAGATTTTCCTAGGAATATGAAGGTGGGTCGCACATTTTGACAAAGGGTAAATCCATTTCATACTCGGGATCATTTCCTTGAGCGGCTGCATGTGTTGATATGGCAAAGGTATACAGAATTAATTGTGGTAGGCTAGTGCAATATTCCACCTTAGAAGTATTCTAAAAGCCCGGCCAAATCCTTAAATACAGAATAGCAGTATAAATGTTTGTGGCCAATACAAATATTTAAAAAAAAATGTCACAGTAATCACAAGCCGTCTCATAACAAGAGAATATTTGTCACCTAAATTTTAAATTGCTTTAACACCTACTTTAATGAATATTTTTCATTCCATTTATACTCAGATTTACATATATCAAATGCATTCATATTGCTTTTAGGATCTCCCAATGAGTATACAATATCGGATAGTAATGGTTCTTATATGTTACATATCCTAAGAGGTATAAAAAAACCAACTTCAAGTGAAGAACTTAATGAGCAATATATTCAACTTGTAGCAATGCTCTCTAAGAGAATTTATTGTCTGACAATGATTAACATTTAATAATCCATCGTTGAAAGAATGATCGATGGGTCCACACTTTTCCCCATATGTTTCTCCTCGTCTTCTTATTAGCAACAATATTTTTTGCTTCTTTTTTATGCAAAGTAATACGAAACTGGATCTAACCCCTTACTTAGAGGGACATATCTCGTTAATGACACTGTCAGAATTGATAAACCAATCAATCATAATCAATCATTGAATATTTAATCAGTTTCCCTATCATTCATACAAAGATGGCGGAGCAGGTAGTCATTAAGAGTAGAAAAGACCTTCCTGGTCAATTAGACTATTGCTAATTCAGGATTGCTAGATAAGCATCTTCCCTATACAATATGGCACAGTATTTAGCATATTGTCAAGACCACCCAATCTATCCGGTGCATTGGGTTCCTTCATAACCATATTCATGTCTATTCTTACACAAATGGCCACAATCCCGGCCTCTGGGGGCTATCCAATGCATTACCCTGTACAATATGGCCTCTAGCCGAGCCCTAATTATGAACAATTATCCAATCATAATCCTCTAAATGGACGTCCCTAGACCAATCATAATCCTGTAAGTGATCGTCTCTAGGCAGATGGCAAAAGCGTTTGGGGAAATCCCGAGGCTGTAATCGATGATGAAAACATGTTTTAATAAGAAAGGAGAACCCTAAAAGTAAGTTACGGCCATGAAATCCATTTCCATTCGATGTTTTGTTACAACAGAACTGAGGACAGCTAGTTTATACGAGATATCCAAGGTCTCAAATACATAAAGTATGTCTAGTGCTTTGAAATTCGATAATCCATTCTGATTATAATATATACTAATATAATTCACCATCGGTAATCATGTACACAAGTCTAATAATAAAATGGGTAATTGGACAACTGAAACCATTCCATTGGAATGGAACCAAACGAATAGCTAATCATAGAAAATATTACAGGGTCAATAGTAAAACCTAGCTTTTCAAGTTTCTCAGTTTGAGGATTGTTTAGCAATTGTATTTCCTTGTCTAATTAGCCTTAATGATCAAGATCTTTTCCAAACACCTTTCATAAATGTATTGTCCTGAAAATCTGTTTCAGAGAATGCAAAGCTAGGCAGGCTAACCTACCATAATGAAATGTGTCAATACAAAAATACGAATGGTCGATATTAAATTGTAATTATTTACATGCATGATAACATAATATTATCTAAAAAGAATTCCTTATTTATCCACAAGCATTGTATTCGACATATGTGTCCCATATATATAATAAAACAATATAGAATTTCCAAATGGCGGTCTAAATGTGGGGCAGAACTATTATGGACGGCTGTTATTTCAGTTCTGAATCTGCAAGGATTCAAATAAAGGAATACTTGATGATTTTATTGACTGTGGTTAGATTTAGTTGGTGCTAATTAGACCATCTTTGAAGCATTATAGGATTATGAGTTGAATGATAATGAGAACAATTCTACCTTAATTATTAACTTAATACCTGATTACCTGAAGGTATAACAATATTTATTTTGTAGAAATATTATCAAATGTCGACCTTATGTGACTGGCATCATTTCCTTAATAATTGTGTTATTCTTAGTAGCCCACTATACGCACCGCGCCGCAGTTCTATTGGGTTGTCACTGTGAAGGAAAGTTTGTAACCTACTGAGAGAGAAATAGCACACATTTACGAATCAATTTAAGTCATTTTCACACGTTTAACCAAAGGACTTGAATGAATGTAAATAATTTTCGTTTATTTCTGACATTTGATTGATACCGATCTCCCTGCGTTGACAGTTACGGCGCCGATCATTTTCTGATCTACACTGTCACTTGTCAGTAGGCTACACTAGCCTATAGGTGAGTAGGCCTAGCCTAGGCGGCCTATAACTACTCAATCGAGTAACTTGATTTTATGGTACCATTTCCCAAATGATTATTAGGAAATCACACTGTACAGCACTTTTTGCTTCTGTTCCTTGTTTATTTTGGCGAGATGAATAACTTATGAAGACTGTTGCGAGCAGAACTGTTGTTGCGAGCAGAACTATTGGCGCCGTCACTTTACTGTACGTCATGCTGTGCTGTCAATTCACAGTATGGTGTTTGATACGGATACAACGTATCACACTATACGGTACGTTGCTTCAACGCCAATACTTATATAATAAATGAATATATGGTCTATTTCCTGGTGGACGGTACTTTACTGAACTCTGTTCTTTGGAAATAATACTCCAAGAGAATACAACTGAAACTGCATTTCTCTGTTCAAAAGAACATAATATAATATTTTCTAACTTGTGTTATTTTATCTAACGTATAAAATACCTAGGATGGTGCTATGATGTTAGAGGGTATAACTCTATTTTACTTCAGGAAAATGGTTTATTTTGGTGATAGTGCAACGGAAAACATCACACGCATAAATAATCCAGTACAAGAATGCAAATCTCATCATGCTAGATGAATCAATATTCAAAACCAACCATTAAAAGACCATGTGCAGACAATAGCAACAGGAGTAAGAGCTTTACCGCCATACGGGCCGGTAATGCAATAGTCAGGTTAGATAGTGATGCATCATCCGTGTTTGCATGTAGACGGGGACAGGGCCTACAAATAAGTGACATTTTAGAATAAACATTCACAGAATATTAGGTTTCCTCACTATACATTTTTCAACACATCTAGTTTTCCGCCTTTATTCCATACACCTTCAGCAATTCATCGTCACATTTTCCTTTATAACGTTATATCTTCCCTTTTCAGTCTGTTCCACATTCCCTAGCAATATACGAACACCCACTGCAGTAACTTTGCTTTTTATGTTCGAATATATTCAGTGGAAATGTTTTCAAACTCAGTCACCCGAACCAACCCTTTCTCGCCCACTCAACTTTGGTTGCCGTCGGCCTGTCTGTCTGTCTTCCCCCTACCTTTACGTCAGACCAAAGCTTATGGTGGTTTTGCATAAGCATGGCCAGTATCCTGCGTGTATGTGCGGAATCTATACCCTTGGGTTTACACTGACCAGACCAGGGCCTGGGGAATAACCACGGGAATAACCTACACCACGCGCTTTAACCATTACCAATACTATGATATAGGCCATACAGAGACACTTCTATATTACAGCTAGCTTTCATGAAGGGGTTCTTCGGTGCAGGGCCTTACAGCAAGAGAGGTCCTTCTATCATAATAGTGAAGATTACAACCTATGTATTACGTACATATTAGAATAAGCCATGCATGTGTATTGAATGCAGCTATATATTCTATAGAAAATAAAAGACGAATCAAGATAGAGCGCTCATTCGAACGGAATCTAAACTATCTAAACACTTTCTAACCATTGAGCATAACATCGAACATTGACAACTAAAATTGAAATCGAGTTAATCAAATCCAAGAATAAACCTAGAAAAATCATTCTGCGGCCTGCCAACTTTCTAAATGGGTGAGTGCACATGGGATCAAACGTCCATTTGAATCAATATGAAGATCCCTCTGAATCGATATCCAAAGGTTTAAAGCAAAACAAGATAAAGGACAGGATAAAGGTCAACACCACAAAGATGCACATAACAAAGGGGAGGACTAATTGATGTTTATTATCATTACTACCCACATCCTCCCTAATAGGAAGTACCTATCAATCATGCTGATCCCCCAATACATCATCACCCGCACGTCATCCTATCACTCTTCTACTCGCACCCATACCCCACAAACCCTCGTCCAGACGTCCACAAACTCGCTAAACCATTTTCAACTTCCCCTCTCCCAGTCTCCACAGCCAATCACCGACTAGGTATTGTCCTCTGACTCAACACAAACACACCTTCAAAAGTCCATTTAGTTGCTTCCATTAAAATTATGTGACGCACCCGTGCACTCACCCACAATAACTCACTGACACAGACGGTTCACTTATCCGCTGCACACCTTTATTCCTCACTTCTCTCAACAATGACACGGTCAGCCACCGGACGCATTCATTAGAAGGAGGTGAGGGGGGATAGTGCAGAATTCCATGACCGGCCGCAGAGTATCTATATATGTAGTTGGAGGGGTTAACAAATTAGATCCTGCGCGACTAATTTGGTGGCCCTAAAATGGAGACACAGATACTAGTTTTTGAAGGGACTCACACCAGTGACAAAGATTTAAGATTTTCGTTATTGAAGAAAGACATTCCATTTAGGATGCTGTTCTCAGTAGATCCTGATGTTATATGTTAATTACAACGGTTATGTACCACATTTATGTTATTTTAACAGATTCACATATATATATACATTAATTAAAAGACTTGAAAATGGCGCGATCAAGTGATTAAACCGTATATAATGATAATAATAGATTTTTATTTCCATAACACAGATACAATATTATAATACAATATAGCAGACTAGAAAATAAGTATGGAAATAGGAGAATTCTCTGGGAAGAGTACAGGTCTTCCAAATACTCCTCAATTTGGAAATAGGTTCTATATTAGTTAATAAGCAAACGTACCTCAATAGTACAAAGGCAGTACATTAGCAGACACGTGCTACATGCCATACACGATAATAACTATACAAATTTATATCGGAATAAAAACGGATCTAAATAGGTCTGAAGGGATAGCGCATATTATCCAAAATGAGGATTCAACTATTTCGGATTTATTGGCTAGTGGTGCTTATTATCAATTACAAAGCCGAGCCGCATGTATAGGAGTTGGAACATCTCCAAATGGAAATATGCATTAAACCCAGAGATAATGGTCACTTCTCTGGTACTATTTCAAGCCAGGCATCTCCATCAAGCTGGTATGAAAAACATATTGATCCAACGTGGTGGAGTGACCAGTGGGAGGTGAACCGCTGGTTACAAGGTCCCCGATCACATAAATACATAATTGTTCCCAATGCCCGCCATAACCCAGTCATCATGAGATATGATCAGAGTGCGTTCCAGATCCCAGAGATTAGCGCCAGATGCACCGATAGCCACAGATAATCCAACCTGTATATGATATACATTATATATGGTGGTATTTGGGATTTCAATGATGTATTGCATGTGGTACTTCAACTTGGTCGAAGGATATATGCGCTTCGAGATAATGTCATATCAGCTTCGAGATAATGGTTTTATTGCAACGCAGTCAGTCAGGAAGTGATTTGTTTATTTTTAGACATTCAGCCTCAAAACGAAATGAATGGAACATACACCATTCATAACCTCCAAAGACATATACCACATACATATACCCGTGTAAAAGCATTTATTTCTCATACTACTTAGCCGGAATAGCTTCCTATTTTCTTATACTACTTAGCCAGTATAGCTACCTATTTACAGATCGAAATGTGATTCTGTCTCTGCCAATTCTAGCCAATCTAGGTGACTGAATCTTAAAAAATACTAAAGCCAAATTAGCACATTTACTTCGCTTTTCTATTTGTCCTAATTACACGGTCGTATCAATGTGATCGCATTTCAGAATGAATGTCAATAACAGTAATGACGAGATTGGTGGACCTTGTGTTATTTGTTAGTAGTTCATAAAAATGGGACATTCACTCGGGCGAGTGAGTTCAGGAGACTGTAAGGGACTAATAAAACATACCGGGTTGATGTTATATTGCACCATAAATCGGATCATTTCATCCTCAAAGGTCAGTTTTGTCGGTGTCATAACATAATCATACATTTGTGTACCTTTCTCAGGAGATCTGAAACAAAAAAAGTCAACATGTGCTAAAGGGACATTAGACCTTCCATCACCTTCCATCTGTGAATAAAAAGAATTGGTTCAAAGGTTACTGTTCTGTGTGTACTAGCCGTTAGGATGATCCAATCAGAAGTGTTAATCTGAATGAGGAATGTAATGTTTCTATTATGCACTGGTTCAGCGTGCTAGGTTGCCATATTCCCAGAGTCCACCAGTATCAGGAAATGACCTGTGCATGTAGGGACGCCAGGGTCGTTTTATGATCACGTGCATGTACATTTTGTCCAATCAGCAACTGAGTCACTATTGACTGCGGGATGATTCACCTTTTATGCTTGTACATATAACACCCAGCCATTAGGGCACTTGCTTGATAAACTCGATTCATGTGCACACAACAGGAAGGTTTTGTACAGATTCCTCTATACAACTTAGATGCATTATACTGGATACTACCAGGGTAGAAATAAATGTGCAAAATAAGCCCAGCATATGTTTCTGAAATATGCATCTTCAATCCAACTAACATGTATTCAATATTATACTTAATTAAGATGAGATCAGGCTTTCTTAATGAGTATTTGGATGATCTAGCAATATGCATTTTGTATTCATAATCCAAGGTTAGCTTTGTCTTGTTCGTTTCATTCCTTCTTAGACCCTTCCACGTTTGTAGTATAGTGCCCAATGGTTATTTTTAGCGTCCCCTGCCCACCCATTCTGAGTGGTCCTAATCTGGGAAGATAGAGCCAACATGTGTATATTGGTGCCGGTATAAAATCATATTAAGCCGACCGTAGATCGCGACAATAATAATAAAATGATAAATCCCCCATTTCCCGCCTGACTCCATCTACTTGTCCCCTTCCAAGCCAACCTCCATCATCACATGATTAGATTTGCATTGCTACAAGCGACCACTTTGGATTTACAATCTTCTAAGGGGCCACAAAGGATATGCACCTGTGGACGCGCAAAGCAAACGTTTGGGTTATCGTTGGGGTTACTTGGTTTAGGGGGCGTGTTCTGATTGGCCGTGTCTCAGCCAATCATATTGGCTGTCAATTGTGATTGGTTGGTAATTTTCTTCGGTCGGGAATCGTGGGATGTCTGTCTTTTGTCTCATGTCAAAGAAGCCTATTTCCTTGTCTAAGTAATAAACATAAATAGCTTACTTTGGGTAAATGAACGAAAAGAACTCAAGTCTTTGTGATCGCTATTGAGGGGTCATGGGGAGAGCATAGCCCATTAGTAACTGTCAAACAAAACGAAGCTATGGATTCTCAACATTCCTCAGGGCTTCTCAATTACTTCCTAACGACGACTATTTTGGACTTCTGGCATGGCACGAATAACGAGGAGATGCTAATGATCTAATGTTGTACACAGTAAAAATAAATGTTATTCGTGCTTAACTTCATTAGTGTCATAGACCCTTAACGAAATTGGTATACCAAAGTTTAGATTGAAATGATGTACTATTGACATTAAATTCTTGTGAAGATGTAATATCATGTCCAATGCAAGGTAACTTACTTGAGTTTAGGTTTAAATATATTACTCAGTGTAGGCATTACATTAATGTTAGTAGGTTATTTGACATAGTTTCCCATCTTTTATTTGATGTTGAACTGAATTAAACTGAATTGTTATTTGATCATAAGCTCTAGTATTAACGTATTCTAATGTACTTTACTCAAATCAAGGAAATAGAGCATATTATCAAATGGCTGTCAATGTGGATATCCTAATGCTGTAACTCTCAAATATGTCTAGTTATTTAGCTATGATATACATGCAATCAGATAGCAGGAGTCTTATTAAGCTCTATTAAATACCAGGGATGTCTATAATTTCTTATTGCTGGCGCATTAATGTATGGAAGGGCAAGCAGGGTTATTTTGAGATCTTCATTAAGGAGAGATTATAGGGCATTGCTAGCGGCAAGACCTGATCAAATCTCCCTGGCATTGCTTCCCTCGTAGCACCTTTATTAAACAGTGTCTTATTTTCTGGAAGAAAAACTTATCTTTCTCCTTTAACTACATTCGTTTTCTTCGGGGTAATAACACTTTTGCATAATTTATTGTGTCAGGGTCTTGTGGGGTCATTGACCTTTTGTGTTATAGTTATATGGGGAATTGTTAACTTCTGTTTGGTGGAACGATACCGACTCTAGTACCTCGGAAATTAGAGATCTCATTAGAACGTAATTGATGTGAGTTGAGTGCTAATAAATGTAAAACAAGAAAGCTGAAGTGTTGTTTATGGAGCTTTTAAGAGCTGTATTCTATTTCCTGTCTGGATCTAGGTTTTCATTCCTCAAAAGCTAAATATACTTTATCCTCTCGCTGATTTACTATACGGTCTTTACAGTCGCAAAGCAAAAGAGTCATTGTCCAGATAAAACGTTTCATTTAGTCGGAGACAAACAGTTCTCCTCATACCTGCAACACTATCTTGCCCCTCTGGATGGGTACACAGGGGTTACTGTCAACGCGAGCGAGCCTGATCATCAACATTCCCAGAACTAGACACTACTTTCAGACAAAGATTTAAACAATGTCAAGGCAGCTGTCAACAACACTGGCACTGATGGATGAATGTTTGGCTCGCCTTTTAAATTAGCCTGACATTCAAAATGACAGTGTCAACTTCGTGGTGGGAATCATTTCCTGGAAATTGACACCGGAGCTCGTGCTCCACATAAAAAGATTGCCAGTGCTCTCTGTGAAAACCTCAATATTTTGGAGTGGACTCAAGCGAGGCTACTTTTTGAGCAATATTTCTGACTAGGTTGCTTTGCCAGTCAAACCATATTTCATTATCTAATTACAGGGTTCTAATGGCCTTATGATTGGGACTTATTTGGATATTCCTCGTACTTGTATTCATGCAGTGGTGTGTGTTTAAATCCTTAAAAGCTTCTATCAGGTTGGGGAAAACTTAGAGCTATATTATAAGTAATATTTGTATGGTATTGCATATTGGTTATTCCCGTAATCAGTACAAACACAACTTTAATATAATGATAACAATTGTCGCCAGAAAAGGGAACATATATTTCCCTCCTATAAGGCTTAAATTGGCAGCGATAGCTCTTCCAGATAGTCCCTGGATTATTATTTAATTGATACTAAAACGTGTCTTTATATATAGTCGTTTTGATTTCCATATTATAGTGTACACAAGTATGACTTAACACCTTCTGCGAAGCAGACCTTCCAGGTGTGCCGCGTATACGCACATACATATTCCTTACATAAATTAAGTTCACAATGTTTTATTTGACGGGAGTAGGAGAACATTCCCATTCGTTCAGGAACAATTTCTTTAAGCCAAGCTATCCCAAACATCCTGGAGATACACAGTTCTTAGAATGGTTCGAAAATCCTTCCTCGTTTAACAGCGATGACTCCTAACTTCCATATTGCTCCAAACATTAGAAACCCTGTATACTATTGATTTCTTAATGTTTTCAGTCCTAGGGGTGACAAATATTTGTAATCGAAATTTCTCAGTTTTAATTTCTTTTCGTCTATATTTTCTTGTCTAAATCCAATAAATGAGATTCCCGTCTTATGCATATCGGAGCTAATTTAGGTTCCTTTGTTCTTGATCTACTTTGGTAAATGTATAAAGTACAAAGCAGAATGTTTTCATAGAGGTCGTCAACTATCTAAATCAAAATGTAATATACTTATCACACAAAGTAATATTTCCTGGATTGGTATTAACTAATGCATCCTAAGATCTTCTATGACATTGACCACTCCTACAGGTTGAAAGCCCTTATAGGTTCCGGAAATTCAATTTGCTTTGCTTTGGTCCATTCTTGCATTGAAGAAATTCATACCAACTCCAGTAAAACAGTCTCCCGCACCATTGGTCTGCCCGTGTGACGTGGTACATGCGACAGTGTGACAAGGATACTGTGGTTTAGCCTTAAAGCATGCTGGCACTGACACTGGACAGGGACAGAGCCTGGGTTTTCTCAGCTTCATGCACAGATTATGATGAGAAAACAGGGAGGAGTCCAAAGGGTCAGATTTCTTACCCAGCTCTGTTTTTAATATTGCATATATATATTGAAATCCAACCAAACAGTTGCAGTTTAGTCGGGTAAATCTACAGCTTTATAGAGAAGTAAGCAAAGTATGCCCTGCTTTGCATGAGTTGGTTGAATTAACATATTCCAAATTCTCTCCCCCCCCCCCCTCCATTTACCTTCCACCCCCCCTCCCTGCTCAACCTCTTTGGTTCCTCAGTGGTTGAGGCTGAAGTAGAGAGGCCAAGGGTGCTCCAGTGCTCCTTTCAGGCGCCAGGCTGACCATCCAGAGGACTCAATCAGACTGAGTCATACGACGTTATCTCATTATAACCTCTTTATCTACTGATGTTCATCCAATAGGAAGTCTGTTATCTGTATACCAGATTTTGGTCCCCTCGTCTGGCGGCAGCCGAGCAGGGACAGATCAGAAACTGATCCGCTCAGATTGCAGTCTGGTTTGGAAGGCATTGCAAAACATGCGGCAACAGATTCTCGGTAATATACTGTCGTCGACGATACCCAAGTAAGGATCTAACATATATGCACAAATGCGTATAACTAATGTTCCTAATTATTATAATTATAAATAAATTGGTGGTGGGGACTGCTAACCGTTGGGAAGGGTGAAAAGTTGATTCTTGAGTGGTGGAAAATAAAGATGTTAATAAAGATGTTGTATGCATCAGCTTCTACCTTATTTCTCATAGAAATGATATTGAGAAGTAATACTTTTATTAATTAAAATGTCAACAGCAATCTGTCTCAAGCACTGAATGTTGCACAAAAAGAACTAATAGAAGCAAGGGACATCAACCCTGTGTCGGAATGGTGTTCTTGTTCCTATCTGAGGAAAGAGCTGAAATTAATAGACGTTCCCTCGCGGCACGTTAGTGATAGGAATACCTGGAAGGCGATCCTGCATTCCTTCCTTTCAACCTGGACTTGTTATGTGTACTACTTATGTATGTATGTCTATGTCTAGTGTCCATACATATAGGACTGGAATTGATAGTGACTTTAAAATGCCGTATTCTATTTTTAATTCTCACTTAAAATATTGACATACACACGAATAAACGCTGAATTAGTATGGTGGCTTGATCTTCAGTGTCACACGTGTAAACCGGTGATAAGAAAGCTATCAAGTTCCTTGAAGCCATGTCGGTTCTCGGAATTCAATAAAATGTTATACTTCTTTTCGTGGATCGTATTGGAGACAGAATAATCACTGAGTTGGCAAGAGAAAGACCAGGAGCCTCGAGTCGAACATTATAAGGTCTTGCGCCTAGAGGGATGGGAGTTTTGCAGCCCTGATAAAATTGATATAACCTTGTACTACGCTGAGAGTGGGCCTGCGTCAAGGATGCTACTACGATCAAAGAAAGATACGGATTATAACAAATAATTCATAATGTAGTTGAATGATAGATTATTTATATATGTAACCGCCTGAGATCACGAAAATCGCCATTATTCCGATCGCAGGGTGAAAATGTCCTTGATATTTATTATGTTACTTTCATGAAGATGCCAGACAGAAGTTGTGCAATTCTTAATGGGACTTTTGCAGAAGTATTTCTCGTATTTCCTCATTATCGCTCGACCTATCTCTTGCAGATACCTGACACCAAGGTGGAGCATTTGATAGTCTGTTGGCTTTGTCACTCTTAAAGGAAAACATCTCAATTAATCAACTTCTGGAAGGCTTCAGACAGTCGAAGGTCTACTTGGGTGTCCATACGCACACAAAACCCTTGGAATTGCTTTCAAACCAACAATTACACTTTCTTCCCATTTGATGAGTGTTTTGTACTGTGAAAATTATCATGAGCATCAAATTTGGAAATTCAATTCTTAACACCTCGGCCGTCTGTACAAAGAAAGACTACCTGTCTCAAGGTACCGTTTTCGCTACAAAAGCAGGAATATATTTTAATTTTGAATCGCGCGAATGACACACCTACCATGAGTAAAGATCGAAATGGCAAAAATTTGGTGTGAGATTTTGCGTGCTTATATCATTTCCTATATAATTATCTTTTTTAATTTTCCCCAGGTCACAAAAACACACTTTTAAATTGTGTTTTTGAGTGATGTATATCCTGTTCTATGATTGCAGCCTTCAACCATTCAGTGCATTCCATTTATTAAAAGCAAAGTACCTTATTATTTTCTTCGTGTTCAGGATCGAAGCATTGTGTCTTGGTTTATGGGCTGTATACTAGCCAAGGAGTGGTACACATGTTAATCGTGTGGGCTTTACCCCAGTGAATAATCGCGCATCAAGTGCGAATAATGGCTCGGTAACATATCTAACCCTTGGCATAAGTCTTCATAGCTCATTCAGATAAACTTAAGTAGACTATAAATCAGTTACGAGGGGCTGAATAAAACAACCTAAAAAGGCTTTATGATCTAACCTGCACGGATGAAATGTGCCTACTTGAGCAGGAATGTAAGTAAAAATATACTAAATCAAGTAGACTCATGAGTGGTATTTTAGAAATTCTAGAGTGGTTTGATGAAGGGTTATCATCTTAGAAGGTAGCCTTCCTGCATCAATTGGTGCCCGAGGAGTGCTTGCTTTACACCTAATGCATTTAGCCTGTTAGTGACAATCCAAACAGGAGCTATAAAACCAGCCCAGTGCAACAAGCGGGCTGGATTTAGTGTTGCTCAGGTCACTAGATGAGTTTGGCTGTGCAAAGCGATGCCACGAGTGGGTCGTCAATCCAGGCATGACCAGGATCCACCAATCCAGGCTAAGGGAGCCCACCCCAAAAGTGGACACCACACAAACTATAATTGATTTGTTAAAAAAGTGGATTAGCAAATCATTGGAGGGCTCTCAAACTCATGTCCAACTACCTTCACTTTCCAATCACTAGCAGACTTCTCAACTGTTGTCAGAGTAGGACATGCTTGGCCTGAGGGTTAACCCTCTGCCAGACTTATGTCTAATTAAATTCTACCCCCTCCATAGACTTCTGTCTATCTTCCTCAGACTATCCCTGTCCTCTTTCCTTTATTATATCTCATCAGCTACCTGGCTTCAAATGCGTGAGCAAGCATTCTGTCTATTATTGAATAGAACAATTACATTATGGTACTTTATGTAACAGTTACTTCAGAAAATGCAATACAAAATCAAATAACAAATGTCACTAAATACTGCACATTCAGCATCACGTAAAGCATCATAAATAATGTATACCGGGTTAGTTTTATTATATTATTCATGTCGGTAATACTCACATAGACTAATGTAACATCTCTGTAACATCATCAGCCCTAGAAATATCTTATAGACACATATAGGGTCAATTCGATTGGTAATTTCAATAACAGTTACGCATTGGAGATGTATCCGAAGTGACAAAAGTAATCCTGATGGAATTGGATTAAAGTTAAGGATCACTTAGATTTTCCCAGATGGCCTGAAGGCCTTCTTTGATACGTCACTTTGTTAATAAGAACAAAGTATTTTAGTCTAATATATCCTAATGGACTCAATGGCTTTCTTAAGTACATAATATCGCCAAGGAACACTTATTGAAATTGAAAAAATATGTTATTCTATATGTATGGGCACTTTCCGGGTAATAGTTTTATTACACTAAATTCATTACATTATGTTGAAATTGTATATCTGAGATCACAATTCCATTCCTCTTTATTATTTTCAAAAATTAGGTTTATCATTTCTGCCGGTCTCACAATTGTGTATTTTCACTAATTTATGAAATTGGTCGATCAAATCCATTTAAATATTTCTAGTGAAAAGATAAACGCTTTTTCTGTGATCTAGTTTATAACACTGGTCGTATGCGAATCAAAACAGATAGCTGGTGTCATGCAAACACATACAGTCTTTCATATGGACCTATATTAAGGGATGAATTTATTTCTTGGGGCTTATCGGTGGTTGTCGATAGACTTGAGAGGAAGACATGTGGGGTTGAAAGCACAATGTCCTTATGGTACTATCAAGTGACACGGGAAATGGAACAACCTAATACAAACCATTCTCCCTTTATCCGAGTAAAGAGTCGTGTCGCATGACACATGCAACTGCAAAGGTATTATGCCAGATGTGTGGAGTCAGAGAACCAGTCGGGGTGTCTACATTAATTTTGTCGTATGAAGTAACAGGTACATGCATGTATGCCTTCGACAATATGTGTTCGATCTCTGTTATATACCGGCACTCTAAAATAGACCCCCTTTTGTCAATAAAAGTCCATCTTATCTGTCACTGGCGACCTCTATGTCAAATGGGAGAATTTAGGCTGGTGATGTTTTATCACAGAGAGCAAAGAGACAATTCCCCAGTATCGGCAACAGCAGACTGTATAGATTTGCCCCTATCTGACCTACACCAATACACCTAGCCCACGCTGTTTACTATTAGATTTAACAAAGCAGAATGAGGTTTGGTGAGTTTCTTTTGGCTAATATTAAATATGAGTTCAAGCTGCGGATAAAATCATAGAACAACGGCATGGCCATCAGTTATAACTTCCCCAAGGTATAGGAGCTGGCCAATGATCTAATTGCAAATGGCATATTAAACGTAAAGTTGAACGCTTATTTCAAGTTGATGAGAATCGATGGTTGCGATAGGTCTATGAATGATATATGCGACAATGGGCCCCTAAAATACTTCGCATATTAAGGGAGGTAAACTAATGCACCAACCTTCTACTTCCCCTTAGTATCTAAAGTATCCTTTATCTAATTTTGGGGTAATCCAAACCGTCCTTTCCAAACTGTATGGCCAAACGTTGATGGATTAGTACCCATCGCTCCTCAGCATGGCTCCAGAGAGGTTATTCCCTATCAACAATGATCTCTTTAATATAAAATGAATTATAACTACCCATCGTTATCCCTTCCATTGAAATCGGATGTGTCTCTGGTGCGAAGGGGAGGACATAGAAGGTCTAATACATGTATGCATCTGAATTGGGTTGAAGGATGGGTTGTCTCTTAAGTCTGGATCTAAAGGTCAGGCGATCTCAACATTTGTAACTCTTTGACAAGGCCCTTCTCCTCACAAATACTCTTCTACATCTTCTATATAATATGTTCAATTTACTTCTGCGAACACACTCAATATGATTATGATTTCAATTTATGTTCTACAATACCAAACATACCAATTGTCAAAACACATGGCCAACTACTCACATCAGTTACAGTAAACTATAGAGTTCAAACAGAGTTGTTGGTCATTGAACTAGATTATAACAGGGAACGCATTGCGCAAGTGAAGATCTTTACAGTATTCAAAATGAATACCTGCGGGTTTGCCAGAAACGAACACAAATATTAAACTAATTGCATTCTTGAGAAAAGTCCAATGCGTTGACTCAAGATATTGTTTCGAAATAAACCTCAATTCATTACGTTATCAGTTGTTTAATGCAGGCGTCTCTGCGCAGCAGCCTCTGAGAGAATATTTGGCAGGGATGTTATCTGTTCATTATGTTGTTTATTTACGAGGGTCCTCCAAAGAATAAATCTTACTTTTTTACTAGCCTGCGGCAGGACATTAGGTTATTTAAGCCTGTGGTTGCTTCAACCAGGAGGTTGGTCGCCTCTGGAATAATGGTTAGCACCAACTATGAATATATATTCCACTTAACAAGGGACCGGTAATCCTTGTAGGTTCATACAGCCCTTGGAGCACGGGTTAAGTTTATGTGATGTATATTTTGGTGTATCGATTTATGAAAGGATAAGTAGGCATCTAGAGCAGCGCAGCGTATCTTGCCCCTTGCCCTCCGACTACTTTCCATAGCTATAAGGTCCATCCAACTGGATGCTATAACCTGGGACATTTGGGAGGAAAATAAGGTGTATAGTTGGCAGCTTTAATTTAATGTTTATGTGTCCGGGTTATAGGGTGCTTACAAAGGCTATGACAAGCCTGGTACATCCTTAACATGATAAACAAAGTAAATCTGCCACTAGCAATCAGGTTATAATGTCCATACTAGTGGTGCTAGTGGCCAGTTTCTATTATAGGGGAGGAGATATTTAGAAACTACAGCACCTAATTCGTGGTCAGTGCAGCGGTTGCCGCTATGAAAAGGATGAGTATAGGCAAAGGTGCTTGGTGTGTAGACAATGGCTCCATTGTATGTTTTGACCTGGTCGGAAAAGGCAAGCTGGATTAGCCATTGGCACAGGATTTAATAAGATGATCTCAAAGCTGATTTCTATTAACCCAATGCCAGGTAGGATTTCCGTAGTGCTTTGTACCTTGCAAGATAAAACCTTGATGGCCTGACTGTGCTCAAGCTCCGGATACCCTAGCCCAAATCTCTGATTGGATTGCAAGTCTCCGGGCAGTGGCTGCATCTCTTGGGCGCATCCGGTCGGGTATTTGACCCAGGAGTTGGCCAGGGAGTAAAGATAAGAGTGAGCGTGGCCAACTGGGTACTGGAGTCTAGATCCAGGATGCTCCCAGTCCTGGAGAACAGAGCTAGACTTGGGATGAGCTTACTAATCACATTACTTTACCACGAGCCAGCAGCTCTCAGCCTCCCAATTACGGAAGGTGTAATCTGATTTGAATATGCATAGACAACTAAGATGATATTGATATAACGGGTAATAGACCTCCTACCATCTACTACCTCTGAAAGACCTACCTCTACCCATCGCCTATTATATACCATCCAGCCACGATGGAAAGTGTATAATGGCAAAAGAAAATGAGTTAATAACCGTGAAAATTGCCATAAAACCTCAAGGGCCACGTTCACAAAAGTATTGGAGCTAATGCAAGCAATATTGCCATGTCTGTAAATACCATGGCAGAGTCTTCATTGCGTGTTCCCTCATTTCGTGTGTTGTGGGCCAGTTTTGGCAAACATGGATTAAAGTTCTTTAATGACTATCCCTGTTGAATTGGTTAGTTTTGTGTGTGATTATGCCCTATAATAAGAACTCCCTTATTAAAAGCAAAATATTCATGTCCACGGCTGAGCAGTTTTTACTGAACTAAAAGCCATTTCCAAGTATAATTATATGTATACACATAAAACAAGGTTTTCTGTGATATGAAGCAACTTGATATAAATGTGATAATTAACTACAACATCTGCCTCCTAAGTGCTTGTACACTATGCTCCGGGTTTTTAAGCCCCTTCATTCTACATTAAGCGGCAACGTCCTCTTTTTGCAAAAACATTTCACAGGCATGCAATTTATTTCCTGCCTTCAGTGCGGGCCTGATGTACAACAAAGGTCCAGGCTCTAGATGCTTCACGCATACAAGTGATATGATTGGGTACTAGTCCCTCGGCCCTACACATATATACCCTTTTATAAAGCCTCTCCTGATTGGATGATATAAGAAACACTGGTTTTTGAGTATATCTGAATGTCTGAGCCAATATGGAGGCCAATTTACTCATCAAAGGGGAGATGAAGGTCTGGGGAGGGGAGATAACAAATAAGATCCTTCTTCTCTGGGGTAAAATGTGTAAGGCAAGCAATAAGGATGGGATATATAAAGTTCCATACATAGCTTGATGCCCGCGGAGTACTCTGGTTCGTAGAGCAAGGCCGGTGTTGAGCTAACCGTGTTACACTTTCTCTACATCATCATTTGTACTGTTCGGTCTTCCACAAGAGGGAATTAGGGATTCTGCAGGAATATGGATGGTTTAAGGTATTTGTAATATCGACTGATTAATTCATAGGAGAATCGCTCCCGCGTTGGCTTTTACTACATCGCTAAGCTAGGCATGCTTAGTAAGGGAATGCATGGTTGAGAGGGGAGAAGCCAACTAAGGGCCCTACTAATCTTGAACCGTGGCAGCTATATTTAATCATCTCCTTATTTCCTTATAAACTGATATCAACTACCCAGCTTGGCAAATGAAGTCAAACATGCGAGGGGAACTTTTGTCAGCGTTGTTGGCAGTGTTGGCTGAGACTTCCAAAGGTGCATGAGAAGTGGAGGTAAGAAGTGGTGCTGTTGTTGGTGGTTGTGAGGTGGTGGGGTGTAGGAAGTATGGTAGGGACGGGTGGTAACTGAATAGTGAATGAGTGATAGTTGAGGTGTGCGTGTTTTAAGAGTGAAGCAATTAATAAAGACGTCGTGTTTCATTCGGCCTGTTGCAGTTTTCCGCTTTCATGTTGCTTGTCTGTTGATGAGGTAATGTTCTAATAATGAAGCGGCTTTTTAGCCTGCGTGATGTGTGCCGCTTCGGTTTACTGGCCACGCAGTATACTCGCCGATTGTCTGAAGAGAAATGTATTCTTAGATATTGGAGAAAGTTGCAAACTAAGGAGAGATTGCAATACTGTGGTCAATTAATGGGATGGGGTGAGTAGAGGACAAAACACATGGACAGAGATGTAGTTTATGACACTTGCATGAGCCTTGATGAAACTTTAAGTGTTATCTAGATGGAGAGGAATCATTTCATCACTAATTTTCCCACCGATATATGGTGAGAAGGAAGATGATATTAGTGAGAAGGAAGATGGCATAGCTTGACGAGTTTGACATTTCTAAGTATAGGTCATCTATACATCACTGGGTTTTCACACCAGAGGAATTCATCCGGTTGGGGATGACTGTGGTACTTCACGTTGCAGCAGGAGTATAAGGAGGACATGGACAGACATATTTTTTATATGAAAGTTCCCAAGGATTCTATGCATTTGGAAATAGCTTACCGACAACATATTATACTCATGTTCGGATGTCATAGATAAACCCTCGATACATGTATGAGTACAGATAGTAGTAAGGTTCTTAATACAGATGCATAGAATACTGACTCAAGTTGTATGGGACAGCAGATCCTCGTTTCTCAGCGTTCACACGGTTTGAGACACAACTACTTGAGAAGCAATCCATATATAAAAAAAGCTCCAGGCAAAGCTGACACACGGTGTTCTGCACAGGAATCATTTTTAGAGTTATGAAATGTGGAACATTCCCTCTTTAACATTTGCGTGGGAAGGAGGTTCTCTAATGGTTGGATTGGCATGGAAGCTGAGTGAGGGACCTTAAAAACTGTCCAGGGAAGTGAGAGGCGTAAATGTTCCCCCCAGTAAAGGAGGGAATAGTCATCCTATGGAACGCATGCACCATTACTTTCAAAGGAATAGCGAGCGATATTGTAATACACGCACAAAAACATTTCCTTTAGAATGTGACCTAGAAATAAATGAAATTTTTTTCAGGTTGGCAATAAAGTGATTCCGTAAATTGTGGCAGCGTGTAAATGGTCAATGCTGGAGATTACAGCACCATGCCTATTAACAAGATGCTCTCTAATGCGATTTGACTCCAAATACTTGCGGTGGCATATTTATCTCCGTAGTTTCTTTTCATTGGTTCATTCATACATTGAAACATCAGCTAAGAGGTACACTATTTTGGCGTTTTAATTGGAAACCTCAAGTCCATTTCTTTTTGTTACATGATGAACTGTAACATAATACCATTTTATGCATTAATATAATTAATTCGTGCAGAAAACTGGGTTGGGGAAACAACGAAGTACCAAGTGAAGAGACTTCTAGTATAAACCAATTCGATGTAAATTTAGCTTGTATTTCATTCATTGTATATATACGGCTCATTGTTCAAGGTGTAATCGTATCTGTTATTCAATTTTACTATTTCTTTTTTTAATTTTATTTTTAATTTTACTATTGGTAAGTGTACAACAAAGCTCCATACTGTACATTGCAAAATGCTTTTAAATAATATAATTGTAATGATCCTTACGGAGGAGAATAATACAGACACCCGTTTAATATTATTTCTCTAGCGTTCAATGTGAACTGAGGAAGGTAGTGATTCTTTTAGTCACATATGAGAAACAGTGTGTATAACAATTGTAATGGTACAATGGTAGGAAATAGAAATAATAATGGCACATCAACCATGGCTCTCTCTGGTGGTACAACTCGGTTGAAGTAAGCACTGTGCAGTTCTTTCTATGTGAGTAGTATGCAAAAAGCTTCGCCGTTCTCTGGCTATACGTTCTTCTAGCTATACACGAAACTTCCCTCTGCGGGCTTTTAAAGAAATTCATACGATTTCTTTATTAAATAGAAGAATATTATATTACACATTCAATAATACCCTTTTATACACAAGAAGAGAATAAGTACCGTAACTTGATAAGTGTAATCGAGCCATCGATGGGACTATTTGGCCAAGCCCTGTCCTATCCTGCCACGCCCACCTTTGTGGCGTCACAACCAGTTGTCATATGGACCAATCAGGGGACCCCTACCTCCATGGACATCTTAATATACATTTCTGTTCTATTCCCCACGTTGCTCTCAGCACGATTGAGGACGGTTGTGTCCCTGTATTACATGAAATGTTTTTTGTTTTTTTTCTGCTATTGTTATGTTTATGGTGAATAAACCATTGTTTCACATGGTCCAGGCCAAACTACGCCTTGAGCTCTATTTTGTTATGGACAGCCACATGGGCCAACATATATATGTCAAGATATCAAGTATATAAACATGTCAAGACGTAGACATGAAATATAATATAAAGAAAAGAAGAACAACTCAATTAATTTGATTGACATTTTCTAATTTGATCAATGTTCATGTTTAGTGTTTTCCCGTAAAAATAACAATCGCAGAATACATTGCGGATGCTGGTTTTATATTTGTCCGGACAGGTGAATTTCGAGGATATCTCAACCTCCTGTTACTTCATGCAATAGACACGACACAGATGATCCACAGGTAATGCGGATTCCTGCCACCAGGTACACTCATGTCTGCCCTCTGGCGACAGACAAAGGAAAACCTCTCAATTTGTTGCATCCATAGTCTGGGTGTCTAAAGTTACGACCGCTTTAGGTAATAGAGCAACACTGATGCAGACAGACCATATATTTTTTATTATTCTTCATCGGGAATTGGTATTTTTGTACCAACCATGCGATATCATATCAGATTACATCATAACTCAAGGGGAGCTATTGATCTAAGATTTTCCAAAAAGGAAAGATCTTGCGAAATGGATCAATGCTTTGTGTGTTTTTTTTTTGTTTTGAAAATGGTCGATTTAAGAATCGAAATCTTTTCAAAAGCTGTGTGTTCTAGGGTAAATAAACTCATGTGGGCAACGTGAATAGTATGGCATCATTAGGTCGAAAATCAAGAAGGTTACTATCCGTCAACGTTATGTCCTGACCTGACCCAACCTTGACCTTAAGCCCTGTGTTCACCATGACCCCAAAAATGACCTAGGTTCTTCGTCTCACCTTTTCTATGCACCTTATACTGATTAACACGTTGGTACTAGTACAAGGTGGCCGATCGATAATGCTGGTGAATAGATATAAAGTGTGAAGTTAAGCCTGATCAATCAATCAATAAATAATCAATAATTAAGTTCAATCAGGCAGTGACCGTCAATTCTAAAGCAGTGGTGCATGTGGCTTGCAGTTGGCTGGCGCGGACAGCAGTTGCAAGCTTCTGGTGGTAGGGTGCTAGATTGAGGTAGTCAGCTCCACTGACCTTGGTCAATGAAAGAGTTTTGTTCCCATCGAGTTGAACCCCTCACAGACAAGTTGCTGGCCGTCTGAGTTACTCAGTGTTAAGGTGTGAATGGTAAACTCTGGCTCATGCGGTACAATGAGCCGGGCGTGAATGGGAAAAGGTGGAGAGCGCTATTAGAATAATGTATTGTGGTGGGACAGCCTTACAAGCTTAGGGGCTGTCTGTTCAGCTATACGTAGAGGCTTTCTATGGTTATTCACAACCTACCCCGGCAGCAGCCTCACCGAGCATACTTCTATACTACAACCACACCCAGATACCCCCACATACCAAGGCCTCGCAGCACCACGCTCTTCAACCATTTACATATATGCCGTTGCCATAATTTTCCTTGGGAAGATATATATTGTTGGTTTTCCTAAAGTGGAAAATTGGATTAAAGCCTCTGGCTGTCTTTCTGATCTAAGCATCCCATGATTTTGTATCTGTCATTATTACACGCGCTGCATGATATCTTTGAATTGACGTGGTATGTTCCTGGAAAAAATATGATATGAACACAACTGCATATTCCAATCGGTAAAACGTACACATATAGAAACTCCTTCGCATATGTGGCTTGGAAATCGATCATTGACAATGTCAGTTTCATAAGGGAAAACGTAATTTCAGATTTGTAATAACCGAAGAAAAAAATATTTATATATAAACAAGCGAACTCATACTTTCCAATTGTAGTGATCTATAACTATGAGGCTATGCACTTGTATGGGTTGTTATATACTAGATCATTTATTGAGCTCTCAGCTTTTTACTTGCCCTATACCTAGTCATCTACCCAACTCTAGATCCAACCCAGTGGTTCCAGCAGAAGCAAACATCTCCGCGAGGGACATTGATCATCTATTTGTGCGCTGATTGGAATTTGAGATAATATATATATAGAGTCTAATAGATGCATGAGCTTCATGTATATGATTTATAGATCCAAGTTTAGTCAATGTGAAGTGGCAGCAGCGGAGTACTGGGACATTTTCAATTACAATATGAAGGATTGAAACGAATTAAGCAGGGTTCGATCAATAACGCTATTACCTACACAATACAAGCTAACGTCTAGAATATTCACTCACTCACTGCTCCAATCTTTTCCATTCATCATATTGATCTTTGGGCGAATTATACCCAATCCATTCGGTGTGCCTTTCGCTACATCTCTTCACTCAAATGATAGGGAGTCTGCAGCTCTAGTTGAAATTACATCAATTTTTCTTATCAGATATTTTGGCCATTTTGGTGGGAGGGATGTTTTGTTAAGATTTTAACCCTTGCGTTCCTGCTCCAGCCCGAACAAGGCTCAGAAATGTATTGTTGAACAATTCACATAGGGAAGACACATCCGACCTTGCAGGAATGTTCACTTTAGATTTAAATAGAAGAGTGAAACATCTTCATATATTATTTCTTTTATAGTCGCACACCATTTAAGTACTTTTGGAATAGAAACTATTAATGTTTCCTGTCCACATTGGCTTTCCCTTGGTCTCCCCAGTTAACCCTATGACACAAGTCTCTATATTTAGAAATAATATATGAGTCAAACTTGAAGCTATATATATGTATGATCTGATATAGCAATATGTTTCATTAACTTGTTCTGTACTTAGAATTAGTTGAAAGGCAGAAAATCCGAGGGAAATCTCTATTTAAATGTATTTAACACGTGAAGTTAAACCAGTTCTTTGAAAGTGAATCTAAACTATTGGCCTCATGAGCTAACACAGAGACCATGTATTCTTCCCAAGAGCCTCTCCTCCTGTTCCTCAGCTTTGCACACGGCGATCCCAGAGCTCCAGGGGAAGGTCTGGAGGAGAAAGAATAGGTGGAGAATGAGGAGGGGTAGACGTTCTCGAGGAATAGGAGGAGGAGAGGGCGGTAGAGGTGGACTTTGTAAGGTAATGGATGGGGTGGTGAACACAGCCCTATGGTGAGGGAAGTAACACATGAGAAGTGCATTACTCCTGGGTGGCTATTCGGGCTATTGGGGCCTGGAGGTGATGCCCTGCCACTTTGCCCTGGTTCCACCCCTCTGGATACTCAATGGTCAGTCTGGTGGAGGGCTTTGCGACTAGGATCTTATATCAACACATACTCCCCCCAACATCGCTATCAACCACCACCCTTGGCTATCACTTTATGAAATGGCCTTTTCATCTCCCAATATGCTTTCTATTTACCTTTTTCATCCTTTAGACTCGAGTGAATTACCGCAATCTCTCATTTTTATGGAGAGAACTTCCCAGAATTCCTTTTATTGATACATCCATTATGCATGCCATTAGCGTATCGTTCTTATCGAATTCTTTGTGGTTTGGGAAGTCTATTGCGTATGTATTTCACGTTCACGATTTAATCATGGCGTAAACCGTTTCCAAATAATTAGTATATCAAGCGTAGACTGTCATATTTTAATAGTTCTACAGAAATGGACAGAATTCGCCGTATAACATAGTATATCATATACACCCATACGCATACCCATATATTTTAATTTGTACGGGGGATTTCCGCATACTATATTATAGTAGTATACGGTTATCTGTCATACGAATTAGAGCAGACAAACATTTTCTCTGCCTTCACTGGCAACTCTGTTCAACCTAGCTATTATCACAGAGCAAACCAAACCTCTCCTATCTCTCTACCTACTTGGCTTTCTACCTCTCTAGCCTCTTTCTCTCTTGGGTGCTGGTCACTTGTGGACGTTCACCTTGGCACCTTAAGTGGGGACGATACATCTCTGCTTGTGGCCGCTGAAGTGAACCCAAGGGAGGCTGCTGTGGGATTGGCTAGTTGGCATTTCTGGTTAGGAATAAAGGGTGAGGTGCAAGTAGATGTACTTTCATGTGGCTTTCTCTCTTCAGCCGGAATTACGTATAGCACCCAGGCAAACCAACCAACCCTAAAAAGTAATTATCTTCTGAACACAAATGGATATTTATTTTTTAGACCTTGAATAATTGAACTCTTAAACACAATTTTTCACGGAACTGTATACACCAAAATGGGAGCCCCAAACAATCAACGTTAAAGGTATTTTTAAACGAATAGCACATGATTACTTTCGGCAACAGTATTAACAGGCTTTAAACAACTTCTACTGGATATTTTGTTATATCCTATATTTTATATTATATCTTAATTTTCATCTTTAAATTTTACATTAACTTATTCAATACTAGAATAACAGGTAAAACGGTAGATTTGAGTCAACATTACAAATTTGTCTGTTTTACTACAGGCATTTTCTCATACTATGGACCTTTGCGAGGTATAACTTGCGTAATGGGGAGTGAGTATATATCTATCTTGCAACTATCTAGGTTAGACCAAAATGCTTCTCTTCTGCATGTATAGTAATTAGTTGATACCATATCAACAACATGAACGAATTGATTATTCCAGCATAAAAGACGGTCATCATTCATACGAAATTGCGCATAATCATAGAACTGAATCATGCCCATATATACAGAAGGGATGTGTTTTCCGTCCGATTTCTCACCCCTCCTCTGTCCCACCCGAACGTTCCCTTTCGGCATCTCCCAGTCGGTGTTACTTACCGGGGTACTTCACTGTCGTTCCTCCCACGCATACAATTCAGAACCTATACTCAGATGTAGGGAGTCCCATTCTTCCCTCCTCCACCCACCCTACACATCTAGACTTCTCAGTCGCATCACTTAAGTCCAGGACTTGCTGATCAGCTTAAGGTGATGAGTCTCAGACACAATTTACGGACTGCGAGAAGCTCTAATGAGCAATTGTCTCATTATATTTCCTCTTCATAGATAGAACCGGCTGGTGGACTGACCTAACAAGGTTAAACTGTCCACACTCGGCAATAGGATTATTAGTAACAAAGCAAAACCCAGTCCTTAGTGGGGCGGGATTGGAAAAGTAGGATAGCTGGAAGCCTCTTATTCCCATGTAGACATAATGTAGTGGGAGAGTAGTCAGACATAACATTGTGATCAGATCATTCAGACGTACCCTGATTCTTTTATGGTGGTAAACTGCAAATAGTTTTAATTAGACTCAAGTTAAATTATTATGTCAAAGCATATACATTGCACACTTGATATCATCCAAAGCTAGTACTGTATCTAAGTAATAGGCCATTTTAATAAGCTGGCCTTCAAATTAGAAAAAGAAATATTGGAAAGAGCATTATGCTCAGCAAGAAAGGACAACACTAGAATAGATAAAACCAAAGAGTTTGAATTGCACTGAATTGATCTGTTTTCCAAATGACATCTGTAAAAGGATAGTAGAGACCCCTTTTAACATCCAGCGTCGAGAGTCCAGCGGAGATGGTGATGCACAGTCAAGAGTGTGTCCATTTGTTCGTATTTGCGAACAAGGTCTCCAGAAAATATAGTATCCATATTATTGGATTATTAATGAGGACATGCCTTGAAAGAAGTGGACAGCACCTAGTAAAGTATTAATATGGTCTGGTTATCAGGTAAAACAAAGGGGAGGAGTTGAAGTGAAAGGATTACACAGTGGGTTAAGTAAGGGCAGTGTGTATGCAGAAAGATTATCCAGTAGGAAGCTGCTAAGACAAATAGTAGGAGTACAGCTGTAGAAAGTCCATTTACCTTCTCTCGCCTCTCACACCACATTCCCCTACCACAGCCTCCCATTCTAATATTGTAAAAGCATCTTCCCCTGAGAGATAAAGGTCTGGGCTAAAAGCGTCCATGGGGAAGGCCGACATATTTATGATATACTGGAAGTTGGAAGTTACTTTAATAGTTGATACACAATATAAGTTGCATAATTAATGCATAATCACCAATATTAATGTGAAATAGTTTGCTACCACTGGAATGAGAAAGCATAAATATGGAAATTAAACCGGTATGAAAGGTCCGTGATGACCTTGTTTGATTCAATGATGTACCAAAGATTCATTTCTAAAAGAGTTTAAAAAACAACAACCCATTTTTGCCAGTCTTCAAAGCAGCCTGAAGTTGTATAACATGTTTTGAAGTGGCGAGTCACCTAGAGGGGGTGTACTAGTATATTACAGTTATTTTCCTTTTGTATTATACAAACAAACAATTCAGGGAGTGCCTTCTAGAAATTAATGTATCTGATTATAGATGGCTGTTTGATTTGATATCCGATAATTCATAAAACAAAAAAGGAAGACCCATAAACACACATAGTACTGGAAACAATATTACAATTATTGTGTGGATTAATTCAGATCACTAATTCTATCCAATCGATACCAATAAGACTCAATGCAGGCCCCGCATTTTCAAAATAGTATTTTGTGGGACACAGAAATTACCTACGTATTAAACTCCCATGTCCTCGCCTTCTGGCACTATACCTTACCCAGCCGCAAGTTATACACCTTCTCCCATCCCTAAACTAGGTCCCAGGACAGCTCTACCTAAGACGCAAACGCTCCCGCGGCCCCAGGTGCGTATCGGCCTCCGCTTATCACTTGTGAGATAATAAAATGTCTAAAACTTCTGCTGCCTATTACCAAACCTGTAATCAACACAAATTTATCGCCCACGATCTCAATACGATGGGCCTGACTAGCCTGAAGGCACAGGAAAACAACCTCAAGAGAGGACAAAAGACGAATCGATCCACAAAAGATAAATAAGTTTCCAAGTATAGAATTCACCTCTCCCTTGGTATACTAGATATGAATCGCCTCTTTCAATTATGCAAAGGGAATAAGTTAAAAGATATGCTGTTCATATAAATATTGGCGATTCTTATAGATAAATTACAAAATCTAGGTCATTGCACTTTGATTGCTCAGGACTTGGTTGGTGTCTGATATTGAACGATATGTATTTATGCAAATATGTTGCACTGAATAATTATTTTTGGAGGTGATAAACACATGAAATTGTCTTTTTGTGAATATTTAATATTTAGTCATGCAACTTGTGGTTGTTGATTCATAACCTTGAATACGTGCCCAAGTACAAAATCATTTCAATGAAATATATTCATGAGCCATTTTCTATGCGATTAACTATTCTAAATAAGCTATGAAGACCCCTTTTAGATTATTGCACCAAATAAGACTCCGTTCAATGAGCTTTAAATAACATTTTACGGCGTAGTTGCTCCATCTGGCAATAGCAGAAATCTGCCATGAACTTTGGTATTTTCTGATTATCTTGCGTCCGGTTGACTATCACTTGTAGCTTAATTGTTCTATTTCAAACACATTAAATCTTATCGGAAATATTCAAATCGTCAACTGCGAAGGTCTGCCTCTCCATACACCACGTACGGTGATAGATGATTCAGCTAGGCATTTCAACATTGCCATAGTAAAACTCCAGATGCACTGGTTTGCTGATAAGTCTACATTTTAATGATTTAGCAAATTGTTATTCTGGTTTTGTTGGACGTACCATCTGTGGCTAGAGGAAAGGCTCAAGTGTCTATTCCAGCATGCGGGTCGTGCCAGCAAATGACCGTTATAATGATAACTAGGATGAGCAGACCCACATGCGGATGAGGTAATACAGCAAGTGGGTGATAGATAGGCTGATTTTAATTGCTGGGCTTTGTTGTAAAATTCGACTCCTATCATTCTCTCCTGGTGTTTGCAGCGTCATGAACTAATGATGAATTTACATTTTGATATGCTTACCGCCAATATCCTATAGATAATCTGATAATCTGAATATAGAAATATGGTTGATATGAGACTATCAAGAGAATCGTTTGAAAAGAAAGTGAGTTTTAAAAATTGTTGAACCAATAGTGTTGAACCAAATGTTATAATATGCAAGATGGTGTATCTGTATTGATAGACCTCCTGACGAAGATGACAATTGTTCTTGCATATGTAACCATGAGGGTCAAACAAACAAACTATTTTGTTACATATTCAAATAAAGGTTATAATATAAAGTATACCGCTCGTATATTCAGAGGTTACCACATACACAAGTCTTGAATTTTATACTCCCTCACGTAGCTCTGGATGAATAAAACAATGGTAAATTACATCTGGACGTCTATGAAAGCTCAATTCCTCCACATCGGTGGTCGACCAGGGCTCTAGAGACTTTAATCAATATGGGCTTGGTTTGTGTTCACTGAATATACTCACAATCTGGAGCCACACACTGTCCGGTCTGAGTTCTGGTTCGTTCCACCCGACCTCACCTGTTATTAGTATAGATTTACCCTACTACACATATTGGAGAGGATCTAATGTATCTCTAGTTTGGTAATGAATTAAATTGATTTCCTTTGTCGCCCTTGTGTAGCTAATTTAATGTGGTTGAAAACGCCGGGTGCAAAAGAGCTACTTCTAATGCAGTTTGAGATAGGGTTGGAAGCCCATCTGTATAGTAGCTCGGAATTCAAAGTAGTACGTTATTATATATTATACATAGACGTTCTATTACAACAAAACGTACAAATTTCATGCAGTCGGTTCCACTGTCTACAACTGTGAATCAAATCATGTTTTCGTCTCAAAATGCAAGCATCATACAAGTCCGCACAATATATATGCCACAATACACACGTTCGTGGGTACAACTTCGTGCAGTGACTCGAACTGGCGCTTTGCATAGTCTTTGTCCTATCAACACCATGTACAGGTATATATATTTTAAAGGTATACTTTTATAAGATGTGCCATGTGATATATATAGGAACCTTTTAATGATTATATTCAAATTATAGGCAACAATTTTCGGCTAATGAAATTTACTTTCCACTTGGGCTTCATGAGAATATCAATGTTTTGAAATTGGACGCAAATAAAATTTATTTTTCAAAATAAATGTCTGATACATCTCCTCAAACAAAAACAATATCTATCCACAGTATTTTGCCTCAAATAATTTTCATGTTTTGCTATTCCCCTACTCTGCTCCGATCACTCAATATGCATAGTGAAAACTACCCATAATGATATCACTCGGCTGCCTTGCGACGCCCCTGCGGCGCCCTTGCAGGCGCCTAGCGGCCTGGGAAGCTTGGTCGCAGTCCATAGGACAATGTCATCCCATCTTCAGGTCTATATCACATTATAATTGATGTGCACACGGTTAATAATGAATGTAAGGAGTGTTTGATTGGCAAGCAAACTGGCCTTGGGGCGTCTATGAGGGGAGGGAGGGAAGCTTTTTAATCTTAGGATAGCGCTGCGTGGCACACTTGAGGGGAAAGATCTAGTGGAGAGGGGCACGTTCAATTATTGCCTACAGAAGGGATTAGGAGAGAAGAGATACGGGAATAATTATAGAAATCATATGCCGGTACATTGTTCTCGGTATTGCACACTGCTAGGAAAGCAACGATTCCATATAAATAAGGACGACTGAATTTTACAACAATAAATACAAATGACATACATGAATAGTATTTCAATTGTCACGGAATTGCAACGCGCATGACAGGGGAACACGAAGTAACTTCCTCCACCAATGATCCTCAATTGTACTTCAGCTTAGAACTGCAAAATTACATTCGCTCCCACCTACATGTGCAACCTTTATTGTTAACTTGACTTCATGCATGAATACATTCATAGAAGTACTGAATTATAATTCTCTGAAAGCAATGAACGGGTGGAAATCTCTCAGTGAAAATATCATCTATCAATCGGGACCCTTACAATACATATAACAGGTTTTTAACTGACATCCTGACATTTCCGATTGTAGCTATGTGAAGAAGACAATTGCTGTGTATTGTAATTCTCCCAGAAAAAAGGATGAGTGGTGAACAAAGCACAACAGCTTTCTGTCTATACGCGGGCAACACTATGAGTGACTGCTATCTCTGTTGTTCTGTGTAATAGCGAGATAATATGAAAGCATTGATGATGAAGGGACGTGCCTTGATTGCCCCATGAAAGATATATCCATACAGCAATGTAACTGTAAGCGGATTAGATATGGAAGCTAATGATACACGTATATTAAGCCCTATCAGTTTAGAGTGTTGGGTATCGAGTAGGAGATTGTATGTATGCAAGCTACATGAGTCTTGGCGTTTGATGGGACAAGGCACATTCCCTTCTTGTAATCTCACAGGGGAATCGTAAAAGAAAGCTGATCGTATTGATTAATTATCTGTCATGTTTCGAGAAGATCTATTCCCCAGGAATTACTGGGACAGAGGGAATATGTGAATGTATTGTATAAGAGATTGGATGAATGAGTGATTTCGTGAGGGAAGAAGTGGGTGAGTCGAGAAATAAAAGAACTGAGGGGAATAAATAGTATTAATGTCAGCATATAAATGTTGATTAAAACTTTGAAAAAAGTATGACAACTCTCAGAAAATGCCTGAAAGTAGTGTAACTGTATACACATTCATTGGCAATGAGAACACACAAAAGTAAAAGCTCTGATTATCTATTATTGATACATAATGAAAGTGGTATACATCCTTGGAACAAGGAGAAATCTAAACATAATTTTTGATTACCGCATGGTACTTCGTTTTAAATGGCAGACGGGGAAGTAAATGTATCATTCACTGGTCGGATGACGCAGTATATCATCTACATCCTCAGACATCATACGTGGACCTCCATAACTAAATTGGGTTTTTTTCAGCAGAGGATCGGTTAATACTGGGGAGATGAGTGGTCAAGGGATTACATATATGAAGAAGGCAGGCAGAGGTGGTGTGTGATTCTAAGATCATCAGAGTCCTATAATACAAAACATGTTTTCGAAAGCATCTGGTACATGTATGCATTTGCTTTTAAAAGGTTTAGTTGAATATGTTACATGTGATAACAGTGATTACTTTAAAATGGGGACTATTGATGAGTGAATGAACGGATTGTTATGAAGTAAGATAAACAATACAGTTATTTAAAGACAGGACAGTGAACTCTACAGAGTTGATTCGAAATTCCCCCATATCTCCTGGGGAATGTGTGTGATTGATTACTTGGTTCTACTGATAGTGAATTGCTATTGTGATGTTTGTTTTCTGCCTTGATACAGACCATTTGCCTATGGCATTCTGTACCTGGCTTTACCTTCAAATGGGAAACGATGCCAGACAATGTCTGCTGATAGATTTGTCGTATTTTTGTATTTACTTGACCAATGATATTATATTGAAAAATTATTTTGTGATAGTTAACGTAGCACACGGACTTCATATCATAATACATAGATATTTCTTAAGTGCTTCTGCCAAAAGGAGTTGACAGAGGACGAACAATTATTGGCTTGAGGTAGAGAGGAAAGGAGTATGTATACCAGGAAGAAACTGTGAGTTGGAGGTGTAAAGTGTTACACTTGTGTTTCAAGACATACATTTTGCTTTTTATTCTGTCAGGGATGTTTAGATGGTCCGTATTTACAAATATCACCAAGCCCTTTTTGAATATATCGATCAGACAATGAGTAACTGATTCAGTTGTTAAAAGAAACTCCTTTAAGTCAAGCGAATGAGACTTTGGCGTAAGGAAGTTGCAAAAATCTGCCTTCACATATGAACAGTTGCAACGTAAAATCTCAGCACTCTGAAGGCTTTAGTACTGCAAGGCTGAAAATCAATTTTCAGCGTTGTATGCAGCAGGGAGAGTTAGTGTGAATAGACACACACTTTCAGCATTCCCTCCCTCTTCTCCTAAACCATACAACACAGAGTCGGAGAAATCTTAAAAAATGGACGGAAACTGCTATAAAAAGTTACAGCAGAATTGGTTGAGAAAATAAAGGCAGAGAGAATGACTCTAGTCGACTTAAATCATACTAATCTCAGATACATGTTCCTTTCACCAAGGAATGCCTGAAGAGAATATAAATTGAATCGCAGTATATGGGTCCCTAGGCTGCTGTAAAGATATCCGAAATATTGGACGGGAGGCAGCTTTCAGAACGAATTACGAAGCAGTGAATTCGTGCAGTATACTGTTTGTGGAACTTCAAGGTTGAAATTTGAAATTAACCTGTATGAATACGAATTGTAAAGCTGGAGTCATTATATGTGGCATTCAAATTGCTTATAACTTGACGTTTTCACATTCAAGGGTGTGGAAAAGCAGTAGGTTTATCACAATATCAAGGTAGTTCTTCGAAATATGTAAAAAGAAGAATATATAAAAAGATTACAGCATCTGATTACAAAAACTGAAAAGTAAACCCCGTGGAACTACATACACATGATATGGAATACTGTCTAGCTCTGAGGATCTTCATGTAATAGGACACACCAAGGTAACCGAAAGAAGTACACCATCTAGAAAGATGGATCACGCATCCATATTCATGCATTGTAAAACTCCTCCCACAGACCAAAATTCAATCATAAAAGGGATCTGATGGGCTATGACATATGGGCGTAATATTAGAGTCCTTTTAAATGGGAGATCCATTAGAAACAGAGATAGAATTCGCTACCGCTGATGGACCCAGTTCATCTGTTTGCCTGGGATTAGCAGAAGTGTCTTCTCGAGTATCAAATAGCCAATCCAGAGGGTTGTTTCCCGGTCTTCAGAATTGAAAAATTAGGTTCCAATAGATGACTTTAATATGAACTTGTTTGGAGGGCCTCGTTAAGGCATATGGGGAGGCATTCTGCGATCAATGATACCTAGGAGGAAGAGGATTGTGTAGTTAGAATTCAAACCTATTTCAGGAACCTAATGTTTCTATAGTTATTATGCTCGTACATGGAAGAAAATTGACCCACGTCTACAGACCTCCTTTTGTTTATATTCAACAGGGTCTGAATGCACCAAACAGTACCTTCAAGGTCATGCTGATTAAGGTGTTTAAAAGTAAAAGATGATCTAAAGAACATCCCATTGTATCCCGTTACCTCTTTAGCTGAGATTTAATTCTACAACCGTGTATATGTTCTCCAGGAATTGGACAGATAGGAACCTGTCGCACAAAAGCATAGAAAGGAGAGCGGAGGATTAGGCGTGTCCCACAATGGATGTTAGGGGAGGAAATGAGAGGTGTGTTTGATGTAATGGAGAGGGTCGTTTGGGATGATTTTATGAGGGTTGGGAGATAGGGCTTTGTAGATCAAGAGGGTTTGTTTAGTGTTCTAGGGTTAGAAATGACGGTAGGGTACAAACTAGATAGTATTCTTAGCTAGAGGATATAACTTATTTGTACACTTCAAGATAATCATTTATCCAGATTGGCCAAGTGATTTCAAAGTCTCACGTACATCAGAGTCATTATGCCTGCTGTAATTTATGTCAGCCAGTTAATTCCTAATTGTTTGTATACCAATGATAACAAGACGATCATTCACATGTATACCAAATCAGAAGAAACACTTTCTCAGATGTAACTGGCATCCATACAGCATTGATTGTATTTTAGATGTGATCTCCATGGATTTGCAATAAAATCCGTCTTGGTCCAGTGCTATCATTTTCCAATATTCTAATTTTTAAGTGATTATAAATCTGAATAAAATATAATTCTGTTCTGTGAAAGACAAACGATAGATATTACCAGTGGGCATATCAGTGCTTATCCAGGAGTACGTGTACATACATGCCATGTATACATGAACTCATCAGACGTACCTGTTTGTACATACATATATATGCCACACATGTATACATGAACCCAAAATACCTTACATGCTACCTAAAGCCCGGTCTACTTTGGCATCATCTTACAAGTTCATCATGGAAACATCAGTCAGTCACGCAGTTTCCATATGCGACCTGTGCTTTGCAAATAATACCAGTGTGGGAGGCACAGAGCTTATGCTTAAAAAAGGAGATCAATACATCTATTATAGAGACACAGTAAGTCACCGTGGAATCATATATATATATAAATATACCAGATCAGGATGAGGGGCAGCAATTAATGAAGGATTAAATACCGACATTGAGGGGCTGCTGGTGCACTGTTTGCTACATAATCCCGAGGCAAAGCGAGGGATTATTATACACAAACGACGCACTAGCATGTCAGAAATGGGGGTTATTAATCTGCTCAGTCTCTGCCTAAAGTGGTTATAACCCCAACACAGTTCATGGCTGGGATGGACATTTTTCTGAAAAGGCGGAATTTATTTCTCTTTAAATTCACGGCATCGTATTATCAATTGATACATATTTGTCCTCCTGTTGGTGATGATCATTTGTGGATCAAATTAAATACCGAATGATCAATTTTAACACCAAATGACCGCTCTGTTATAACCCATGAGGCATTTTATTTCAATTAATGCAATTGGGATTAATGAGAATGCACTATCACTGGTCCAAGCTCGCAAACTATTATGAGGAACCCTCCGTCAAAACTTCGACATTTCCTTAAAAGCCCACAATATTTCACCCCAGCTGATATAAACACGATGAAGAGACGACAAGACATGTTCACATTGATTAACGCTATTATTAAAAGGTGGAAGGGTTTCTTTGACCCACGCGAGCATGCTATGCCAGATAGAACCTGAAACGTTTTTGGAAAGGGTGGGTCATCATGCTTTGACTTTAAATATCCTACAATCCTATATGCCTTCAGATTTACTACCTCGTGGTAAGGTTTGTCACGATAGGAACCTCTTGCCAGATTTTAAGGGAATCTCTTGGCTCAAGAAGGATTATATATATCGTGCTTCCAATTGTTTTGTACCAATTTGGACTTGTGCACTTTCATATCATTCACCTGAATGGTTACCAGATCACATTAAAAAGAATATCATTAATACAGAATGATATGATAATTTATCAAAACTCCTTTCTATAATAATTCTCCCTGTGGAGATTTGATCGGATTTCTGCATAAACACAGGTCTATAATACATGATAATACGACACCTCTTTACATAGGAGTGATGACACTAATATCCGATTTTTTTGTAAATGCTTTCAATCTTATTATCAGCAATTAAATGACATGGAGTTATGTGCTTTACCGCCGCAGGAATTGCCACCCAGGACCTTCTCTTTATTAATATTTTCTCCAGCAAATAGATGTGCACATCGGTACATTGGTAGACAGAACCCTTTCTGCTATTCCTGCCAGGGGTTTAGTGCCACGGACGCAGAACCAACACAAAAGGCGTACATATTGAAAGAACTAAAAGGAAAGACGACCTTTCCCAGGTAACGGCCACCAATCCGGCAGTTCTTTCTGGTTGTGATGGGAACCTGGTCACATGTTGTTATTTCAACATCTCTCCCTCTGAATTCGCCTCCCTTTTTCCTTTCCCTTTTCTATTCATTCCAAATCTTGTCCAATGTCTTAGTCATGAAAGGTTTGACAGTTGAAGGGTATTTATCTTGAGAAAGAAGGTGGGCTATCCGGGGGTAGGATTGAATTAGAGGTTACTCTACTAGAAGGCCTCTAAATAAACCAGGGAGAGTTGATTACCTGGACTGGGATGCTGATTAGGCGTCATGGTCATTGCTGTCCTGTGTCAGATCCGAAAAGAGTCCCTGTTTCAAAGGAAAAAGGTTAATAGTAAAGGTATCGGTATGAGAAAACGATTGGTATAGGGAATGCAGATTCGGACGCAGTCTAACTCTGTTGTGTACATTTCGTTCAGGGGAACACTTTGGAAGACCTTGGTTTCCTTTTAAGACTTTTAACTGGTATTTCCAAAATACCTGGGATACCATAGGTTATCTAATATTTAGACCAGTATTAACGACATTTCATGCAATAAACCACATCTAGTGGATATATCAAGGCAATCATTATTATCAATTATCGATTAGTTTTGTTATTTCCTCCCGTTCAATACCCTCTTTCAACTTAAAATGTATTAAATTTGCAAGCGTGGTTTGGCGATTGGGGGAAAGAGATGATAGGAGGAAATATTTCATTAAAAGATGGAGCAGGTGGATTGGCAACTCCAACAGGCATGCAATGTTTCTCTTTTCCTGCCTACCTCTTCCTTCCCCTCTCTCACTCTCAGTCTCCCTACCCACACGTTCTTTCTATCATGCAATTTCATTTCTTTGAACAGAAAATGTTGTGTTTCACATGCAACAATATCAGTAGCTCGTTGGATCTGCTTACAACTTTGTGTGGATTCACATTTTGTTTATGCTTCTGGCAAATGATAACATGTGGACACTGGTTAGAGAAGTTACCTTCCCATGTGCTTCCATAAACAGCTTATGGGAACAAACCATGTGCCTGGCATATGATTTCTAACCTCTAACAGGCGGTATTATCATAATAAAAATATATAGCCCCGGTGTGGAAATAATTGGATAAAAATGATGTCGTCGTGCCTTGAGAGTCGTTACATAGGAACACTCAAAGATTCATGAGATCCTTAGAAATCTGATAAAGATCCTTCCCTGATGTCCTAAAATGTATAGCTTATTACAAGACTCGAAATCAGTTTTCTCATGAGAAATGTCCGTTCCATCACATTGCACATCGACTCATTCCCACTCTATATAATATTTACAGGATTCCTTGTATACACTCAAAGGATGGGAGTGTTATCTTCCCAAACTTACATTTTGAATGAGGAATAGATTTTCGTTTGGTGTACAACTTCCCATCGTCACTTAAAACATTATGATATATAGCACATATTACCAAATATATATGGTAATATGTGCTTAGTTTGTTTCACTGTTCACCAAAAGTAATCTAAGGAGAATGTCACGATGCCCTTATTAGAGAAATCGTAATAGCTGGAGAGATAAAGGCGTGCTTTCTAATGGAAATCTGAATTAAAGATTCTGCAGAAAATGATTAGTGCTTGACACACAGCTGCTTAATTCTGATGCTAATCAGAACTAATTCTTGAGTATTAGATCAATTAAGAAAAGGTCTTACTTCATTCATCAACTCTGATTAAATGGCTTTTCTAAGGCTTTTAGTCTTTGCAAAGCCAATAGTTTCTATCCAAGCCATTTGCATTGGTCTATACCCGTTAATGTTGAATTCAATAGTTGGTGCAAATATGAATCCAAATACCAAACTCCTTCTTATCGTCTATATGATTATTATGTACGAATCAATTTATTGTCCTTTTATATATCATTTGTGAAAGTGAAACTATGAAATAAATGGATCACACTCGATCACTGAAGAACCTTATGTGAACATTGATCAGTTTTCATGGAATCTCAGTAAAACTATTTCTTTAATAAATATGGCATATTCAATAAGAAAAGTACTTGCACATGTCATTACTAATAGATACCGAAGCAGTCTTATTAAACCTGGGCTCACTCTTTCAAAATGAATATCGTGAGACTAACAAGGGAGAAAGTTCATAATTATCAAGTAGGAATTTACTCTCTGTGTACAATTACTGAATAGAAATTCAGATCAATGGTGACATGAGGGTAAATCAATGGATATATCAAAGTAAGCAATTGGAATATATATGTACATACGGCCAAGGAATACCAACCAGGCCTCGAACCAAGTACTGTAAATTCTATCTCGTGAAACATTAAGTGTTAGCGTTAGCACAGGTGAACGTTGGCATGTATAAGTAATGGTCAGCACTTAGTGGACACTGGTCACTTGGGGGATAGCCAAGCAATGGTCACATAGCAACCTCCGGGCTCTCAGGTCATAATGGTCCTTTGTGTGGCTACTGGCATATTTCGTCTTAGTAAAGAATTCATGGTCAACCTAGGGATAGGGTATGGTGCATAGTGGAGCGTATATTATTAAATCAAAACTACCATTTAACTATGTGTACTTTAATCATCAATATTTTCTGTATTAATATTTTAAATATAACACATACATCTACATATAGATCTATGCCTTGCATTCACACAAGGGCGCCGATGGTGATTGATGATATGTCTTCTCTCAAACTTCCATAACCAGAGATTACATTAAAGAGATTTAATCTAATTCTGATGTGATCTTCTAAACACCTGCGTCCACAATATAGAACAAAGAACACTGATAATTGTGACTAAGTATTCTACGAGAGGTTAAGATATTGACATAGGAAGAATAAAACTCATGGGACATATCCACAATAAGGATAAAGGTTTATAAGTAACGCTTCGTTCATCCCAAACCTATATGTATTACGTTGCTTATATGCGTGTTCTTTAAAGCAAGTCTCTTCTGCCTCTTAACCCCGTTCCTCTGTGCATGCCCCTATATCATTCATTGTTCTGCCTACCGCCCATCTTTTGCACTTCGCCTAAGTGATAAATGTCTATTCTAATTTCCATCCTGCTGACCTAAATCATCAATTCCCATTATAATTTCCATGTTGGCGATTATCGCTTTGTTTTATAGGCTCTTGGATTATGAGCGAGGTAGTTGTACGGCCATTAAGACGAGGCAAGAAGAAAAGTCCAACAATATTACCTCACTATACGCAAGTGATGGATGGTGTCGACAGATGTCGCTACAAATCGGGTGTCAGGTCCCGCAAACGCATTATGACTAATTTTACAAGCACTAAGCACAACCCAGTATACTTGTATGTGTAATTGAAGGACAACATGCAATAATGCCACGAACATTATCGCAGGATATCTTTATTTAAAACACATGTTTTAGTCAAATTAATTTGCGAAAAAGCAATTTAACATCATTTATAGATAGGAAGCGATTTATCTGTTACAAATCAAAATTGAATTTGTTATATTATTGTTTTAATGAGAATTTGGCTCGCTTGGTGCACATATTTCCCGAAATGTTTTCAAATATATACCGGTACATATGTATACCTCCAGTGTTTTTTAGATGTTTGCAGGAATAACTTCTCTACTCAGAATCAAACAATAATACTCTCATATTTTAATCATGACGACCGCTACATACTATTGTCTGTGAGACATTGGGGATGAGAATCTCCAATATCACAGAAATGAGCGAAAATGCATTGGAGCGAAAGATATGATTCAATGACATCGAGGATTGCAGATATTAAAACTGTCTTATTTCCAGTTGTTGTATAATTGATAAGGATCTTTAAGTGGCCGACCAAATGAATGGCAAATATCTTCTTCTTTAAAAAGTTTCAACGGAATGCTACTCGTATGTAGCCTTATCCATTATATTCCCCGCTCTCTTTATTATCAACACAGATCATATATCATGCATTTACTTGGATTGCTTCGAGTCGGTCGCATCCCAAGTAGCGAGAGTAAATTTCATTTCATTTTCTTTGTATCTGCCTTCCCGCTCGCCTCATGCCCAGTCCTGCATTGACTTGGCTTCCTCCCTGATCTACTTTGTCTCCGCTTTGTCTGTTTGCTTTGTGTTAGCTTGAAAATCTATTAGATTGGAGACACTACAAAAGCCTTCAGATAAGATATTCCAGTCCGCTGGCAACAAGTCGTTCAAATAGATTAACTTAAGTGATAAATGCATGTACAATCAGTAATCTAAGTAGAGACTAATTTGACTCAAGTGTCTTGAGATAGTCTTCTGTATGAAATGGATGAAGGATTCTTGTATCGGGAAGAATATCATATTCTGTCTGTCTACAGCATCTATAGGTGCGGACGACGCACAGAGAGCTAGGGAAGATTAATTTAATTCAGCAACAATCCTAAACTTTAGAGCCATTTAATGTCATAAGCATCTATAATATTATTATTATCTATATAATATTTATTCATTTCACTATTACAGTAATGAAACGAGGAGAAAATCCATTCAATTGGTGCCCAATGAAACAAGATTATATCATGATAAAATAAGAGGTACTTGTGTTAACTACAAAAGAGCATGTGATGACTAACTAGTATACGATGGATAGGCCGTTATGGTGGTATACATCCAACAGGGAATAAGACAAATATATTTCTTTTCTCGGTTGTCTGAATTTCTTTTAGTTGCTACCCTACTTATCAGTAAAATGTGTTACATTTCAGCATTCCGACGAAGCTTCATGATCGTATTAAATATTTTAGACTTGTCGGCTACACTAAAACAGCGTCAAATATTCATTTATAGTTTAAAGAAAGCCGATTCGCACATCTGTGTTATAATTACCATTACGTTACATTTCTTTCTAAAAAAAATACCTGCATCAACGGTATCTGGACAATACGTCTTTACATATGAACTTTCTTAGTACATTTAAATGTCTTAGCCTTGAAATGAATATAAAAAGATAAGATCAAAATGAGTTCAAAATTCTGGACTTTTTTCTATTTAAAACCAACTCTGTTGCTTTGTATACATGCACACATTCATAAATGTAAATTTATAGTCAGCCTCTAGAGCTACATACAGAGAATCGTGCGAATAGTGCAGTAGGTGACATGTAAATTATCCCTGTATTAGTTTCCTGTCACAACAAGCTACATACCACTTAATCCCAGCACCTTAATAGTGAGTCAAGAATACTTTTTGTCTCGCCCCCTGACACACAATGGCTCGGGTGTCCCACTGATTACATCCAGTCATACACAGACCTCTGCAATTGCCCTTCCCTACAAACTCAGAGCTATTTGTGCATATATCTTCCTTTTCTGCAGTCCCAATAGAAAGTGTACTCAGATCAAATCCTACCCACTGAAAAGTGCAGGACATTCTAATGAGTATTTGTAACCAGATGTGTTGCATAGTAAATATGAATTGACGTTTTACTGCAAAATATCCATCACATAACAAGCAACGGGAGGGAAAATGAAATCGAATTACTAAGCCTCGGGTCCGAGTTTCATTAAGAGACTAGGCAATCATAAAGCAATAGAATACCGAGTTACTGAATGTACTACCTCCAGTCAGGCAAAGGTAGCATAAACATTATCCAAATAAAACTTATAACGTTATTACCAGCATTGCCGCAGGCATATGAAATTGATAGGTATCAAATGCCCTTATTACCATAGGAACTAACATTTTCCTTTTGCTTTTTCAGGACTACATCATTCCTGACTAATCGTTTAGGCACAGGTAGGTGCGCATTTAACGTAGTTCTGTTAGTCCCGGAATTATTTTTTGAATATATTGCCATTGGTTTAGATTTTTGCAATGATATTGAATGGCGAAAGTCAGAGGTCAGAGGTTTGGCTTTACCATCGAAGCTATACTAGTTTACTTTTAACATAATTCGGGTTAAAATTACATCATTAGGTTACGCAGTTTGTTCACCAGCTTCTGATGAAACATAATTGGTGCATATTTTTAAAGAAAATATAGCTTATACTAAAAGTATGAATAATTAAAAACTATATGTACGTGTTACGTGAGGGAAAGGATATAAAGACTTTGAATTTAGGGCCTTGTCCACCAAGCCGATTCTCATGCGATTCTTACAGAATTTAGTGGAAAAGGGTCCTCTGTGGCGCAAAATCGCATGAGAATCGGCTTAGTGGACTAGGGCCATAGTTCGATTTGAAAAGAAATAAATTTTATGTATGAGTTTTTATTGAGGGGAAGCATTTTATCTGCTTATAACATTTCTTTTTGCCGATGATGGTGATGGGTATTATATTTTCATATCATAAGAAAATTGTTCTATATTTCGAATATTATATTATACATGTTTGGAAATGTCTGGTTTTATTTCAATCAATAACGTCAGTTCAAATTTCACTTATCTTCGATAATAGGCTTTCAAATGGTACTGGTACAACATAATGAAAAACTTGAAACTATTCATTGTATTGTGGTAAGATCATTGCTTCAATACTTGGGATTCTTAACCAAACAGTTCAGATGACAATTGCGAGGAGAACTTGAAAACTGTTCAAGATTGCCAATTATTGCCCATTTTAAAATAGTGCATTGTTTAGGTAATTACAGTCAAGCATATCATTTGCTATCTCCCTGCTACCCCTCCCCCTCCCCTTTCCCATTTGCATACTAGAAAGTGAAGATGTTTCGTCAGGAATTCCCCATACTTCCCGGGGAACAATTTTGAATTTAGAGTGTCTAATCGATAGGAAGACTAGACTTAACACGATATTTATTGATGGTATGAATTATTGATGCGGAATGAGCGTATAGGCCCAGTTGTCCCTAATCTGGATTCTTCGTTCCACTCGAAATGTGGCGACAGGAAGCCACGGTGGCCTTCTGGGACATCCAGATGCACTGGCACCCTGGAGGGGGAGAGGGCATAAGGGGTGTTACCATAGCAACCAAATGGCAGTTGAATGTAGAATCAGTCATTTGTGTATCTGGCAAAGTTTAGGGTCAAAGTTCAGATAAGTATTGATCGTTTCTGCTATCTGCCAGTAGAAAAAGGGAAGCGGAGGTATGTGTATCTGGTTTGTTGTGTTTGGATTCCACCAGGGGGGCTGAGGCAACGTTTGCTGGGCTGATTATATGGATTCTATTTTATTTTTTTCCTCCGGCTCCTCTAAAACTAGTTACTTCGATGCCTCAGTGGGACTAGTAGGGAAGGAAGAACCTGATAAAAAATTCTTTGAAATGTCTAAATTATCCTCTTTCACAGAGCTGAACCAATCCCTTGGATTTCTATTGCACACGACCAAGGCAAGAAACGTAGTTATTTTTCCCCTGTGATGCTACACACCAATCTATGCCAGATTCGTTTTCAGTTAATGCTCTTAGCCGAAATTGTCCTTAATCATTAGTGAATCCACACCGTTTATTATGTTATGAAAGTTTAAGAAAACTTAAGGAACAGTTTCTAAATTTCATTAATTTTGTGATGATCTATTGGTTTCTTGCCTCTATCACAAGTTTCTATTCATTAGCATTATTGTTCCTGTACAATTCATGTATCTTTTGAAGCGCAAATGAAGCGCAGGATCAGGACATACATTGACAAAACATACATACATGATTAGGACATATAGGTACATAAGCTAGCTTATTACTTGATTTTTAGTTACATTTCAGTACTTTCCATCTTCCAACTTGAATACCTTGACTCGGTTCCTATATACTACTCCTGTTTGCCTGCGAAGATTACCTTTTCACTTTTTATGAAATTCTAGCCAGTTGAATTCCCTATTTACAATTGTTTTTTAAAGCCCCCAACCCCCACCCCCACCACGTACACACGCTTTCTATGTTGTAATGATTTTTTTCATTTAACTAACTTTCTTCCCAACCTCTATGTCAAGGTTGCCTTGTCATATCAGATCTCCCCGCATAATGACTGGGGAATTAACAATGCTGAATATAATATTCTGCAGTGCCTCTCCATCCAGTAAGTTTGTAGACCACACAAAAGTACATGCCTGCATAGCAGCTGAAACCTTTTATACCAAATCTCCAAATTGATGGAAGCAGTCGTTAGAGAAGTGGCTTTAGTGATTATTTCCTTTGATTACCGAGCCACCGGGGGAGAGGTAAGGGGAGCAGACTTCACAGCCTCTCGCTCCAACAATAGGATACCACTAGTGCCTTTGATGTCACCGACAGCTCCTTTGATCCCAGTGAGCTGACAATGGCGAAATTGTATGCTTGGTGATTCCATGTTCATCTACATGATGGGTTGAGGGATGGAGGAAAGTTGGGGAGGCGAGTGAGAGATGAAGGGCGAACGGATGCAGGGATTGGTACAAAAGGGTTTGGGTATTAAACAAGCACTAATAGGGCAGTTGTGTTGTTATGGGTACAATCATTCCTCTCTCTTTCTCCTCACTGGCTGTCGCGCCCTTGACTAAAAACCAGACGCCAGGAAAAATGTCTGTATCGCTCCGTAGTGTGAAGGAACTGGCAAAAAAGGGGCAGATATATAGCAACCATGTGGGAATGTAGGAGAGCTATCCTGGAGATCTGTGTTCTGGGAGAGCAGGAAATACCAAAGCAAATCAATTAGTTCTGCAGCCCTCCCCCCACGTGTATGAACAGTTCCCTATCAACAGACATGGATATAGATATTGATACTATCAAACACATTTCTCTCTTACTGCCCTTAAAGGGCAGCTTTCCAGCGAATACCACGCATTACCTTATACCATCTGTATAAACAGTTCATCTGTTCATCAGTTCATCAGTTCACTGCCTCAAATGTAGTTATTTTATGTTACCACGATGGTCATACACATAAAGCTATACATTTTCTCATGTGAATGCATATTTCCCTCAATGTTATGCTAGTTACATTTCAGTACTTTCGACCTTCCAGCTTGAATACCTTGACTTGCTACTTAAACATGTCACCAAAATACTATTTATATAAATACTCCTTGCAAGTATTGACGCAGTGAACATTTACCATGAACGGGTGCGTACCGAAATCTTTAAAATCAGAGAGAATTATATAACCCATTCAACTACAGGTAGATGCTATGTTAAAAGCTTCAAGAGAACATTACGTAGGAGGGTGATTTAAGGGGCAGTGAGATCAATAGATGATACGGTCGATAGTTCACAACATTCGCACATTCTGTATCATCTATCCCGAAAGTGTGTCATGTCCGATGTCTGATTATGTGGGTAGGGAGCATTTTGAATTGGCATGCTTTGTGTATGATATATAATCGATTCAACTTCAAAGATATAACTTGAGCAATTTCGAAATATTTTTAGTCAGAGTATCGATCAAGGAGTTGAATTCCTTTGAAGTGTTGTTCGGTGAAATGGGATGGGCGCCCTGCCAGAAATGCTGCGAGTAATCTTGCCTTCAGTCATGCTTATTCTTATTCTCAGGGAGAACACACTTTCTCTGGAGCACTAGATGTAATATATTTTTGTCTCCATATCTGCAATTTCACTTCTGCGAAACCTTTGTTCCTCAACTTAGTTTCTCTGCATTTCCACTATGAAATGCATAATAGGGATGGAAGTGTTAGTGATGTTTGATATGTTATGTACATAGAGAAGGGATTACATTACATGAAGATGCATTGTTGTGTGAAGCATACACACTATCTTTTATGTTCTGAGCAGCACTGTGCAAATTTCAAAGACCTTCCAAACTTTTCGCAAGATCCTTTCACTTGAATATGGATCCGTTCTTTCAATTCTCACACTGTCTCTCCTCTCGTGTAAATTTCTATTAACCGCGCGCGACGTCTACATATCACAGATGCTAGGGAAATGGGTGCTGATCTGAATTATGTCAAAAATGGGAGTGCCTTAAAATGAGGTACATTGCCACATGAAGATGATAGTACAACAAAAGGCTTCTATGTCACGAGTCCCCATGCTATGGGTGTGAACATGGAGAATGAGAAGGAATACCAGCCAGAAAAACATAAAGATGCATAGGAATGTAGCATCAAGATAAGTAGTCAGCTATTCCCAGATCAATTAGTATTTTCCCATAGACGCTGGGAGGCTGAAATAGACAGTTTTCATTACGTCGGGCAGGCCATCGACCACAGTAATGAATGCCTCCAGATGAATCTGGTTTCATTAAGTCCGATTTCCTTCATTAATTGTTTACTTCTCTAATCACATTCCTATAAAGTCTATATGCAGTAATAGCAGAATGAACCTCTAGGCTTTGACTGTTTGCTTTTCATACATGATGAGGGTGTTTGAATAATAATATCGTACTACGAGTACTTATAAATGTCTTTAGATCATTATGATTTATTCTGAAAGCCCTTATTGGCCCAATAGCTGCAACGGTGATATTTACAAGAGAGCTCGAATCTATCCTATTTCATTTTTTTTAATGTTAAGAACTAGATTTCATATAGTCCACGGAGAACCTTGTAAAGTTCAATGTCTCTACGGATGCCGCATATCATTTAATGTATTTGTGATAGAAAAATCACTACGTCGTCTTGGTTATGAAATTTATAAACGAAATAAAATCATATTGGGAGGGTACCTTTTATAAAACAGATTTGTATTTCCCGAAAATGTCACATTTATGATAGGTTTCAATCTGAGAAAAAAAATTATGATACATATTTAAATCATAGATCGAAATAAAAGTTTACCAAAACGTTATAACGTTAAGCATTAACATTATTTAGGACGTTTACCATCCTATACGCGCCCTGCCTACATCTATATTCTATCTTTTAGTTTATACAATGTTTTTCATGAGAACAATTATAACATAAAAAATAAGAGAGTCGATGCCGCAAAACAACAAGCAGAATATAAGCTTGTTGGCTAAAATCCAAGCTAAAGCTCCCTGTGTGCTTAAGGGACTGAATAATATGAAAATAAGATCAGTGGCCTGCAGTTAAAAGCTGGTTGCACTCTGACATGGTCTAGATGCTGGCCTCAGTGAGATGCTCCCGGGTAGGGTCATCTGAGACCCTAGCAAAACAAAAAGTAGATAAATTCTTTCTAAAAAGTTTTAAACCCTTCTATGTATACGTACATATAACACAGTGTTCTTTTATCAGATGCGAAATTTATGAATGATTTATTAACACTTTATTATTCAACTGGGACAACAGGGGCGGATCCAGGAGGAGGGCTAGGGGGCACGTGCCTTCCCACCCTTGACCCCACCCCCGAAAAGAAATTTGTGGCAAACTAGTAATATGTTTAAGGTTACTGTGAGATTATTTGATGTTACATGTATATAACTTTTGAGGCTTAAAGGATTGTCCTGATGGGCCTGAAACCCGGTAAAATGCATCAAAACATCACTCAATATACTAACAAATTTCCTTGGGAATCATGTCTCCCACAGGCCCCTGGATGGGAGACCCACTACACTCTCATATATATTTCTGAGGAGAACCCTGAATGTAGATCCTTTTGTCTCCTACTCAATTAAGGGCAGTTCAAAGTGCATTAGTAAAAAGTCAGTAATTTTCTATCTGAAGCACAGAGAGCCTGTAAAATCAGTTGAATACGCTCAAATAATGCTCATTTTTTTCATTAAAAAAAGAATCCTGGGGCACCATGGCCCCAGACCTGTATAGTGGCTATGATACAGCTAGGTGGGTCATTATTTTAAAATCACCATTTTAACAAGCAAACTCTTGCCATAATTATTCCTTTAAAATGAAGAGCTCTTGAGTAGTTTATAGACATTTTTGGCATGCTAACGACTTTATTTGTAAAAGATTGGGCTAATTAGCCCCCTCCGCTCACAAACCAATACACACAAATAACCTGGATGAGGTCTGCCTGTGCCCCCCCCCCCCCCTCCCTTTAAGTTCCACCTCCTGGATCCGCCCCTGGACAATCATTTTTTCGGATTGGGTATACATCAGTCAATATATCAGCCGTACATGTATATCATATTATTCCCTAAATAAGTCTTGGGCCGATTAGTGATATTAAATAATGTATTACCATATGCATTCGAATGAACTAAGGCTGTCATATTTGGTTGAAAGTAGGAACCTTTTTGGAACAGGATCGTGAGGCTAATTTTCTATATTCATAGCTCTCTGATGATCTACTCCCCGTTTAATCAACACTAATTGCCACAAATGTAGATGCGCGCGAATATATCAGGAACTATTAGCAAATCACAAATATAATTCAAAGAATCAAAGTTACTCACCCTCGGGGCATATTTTAATGTATTCTCTATTTATCGTTTTAGAAGTTAGAAATTCTTTCGTTATTTAACTATCTTGATCCTGTCTCTCGATGGGTTCAGGAGGGCATGGGACTTTTACGATGGAGTGTCATCATCTAGCGTCCATCAGTTCATGCTGATTGTTTGCAAGGCGGTAAGCTAGTCTGTGCTCCCTACACATTCCACTAGGGATAAGGTGAATTTTAATTAAAAACCTTCTATGCGTCTAACAATTCCATTCAAATTTACGGGTGCAATAATCAGTGAGGCATCTTAGAAGACTTCGCTTCCTTTATGCATGTAATGCTCTGGGACCTGAAAGGATGACTCATCAATTTTCTCCTTGTTCCAGTGCCACCTATCCCATAATTACCTCTTGATATTGGATATCTGAATTCAGACATCGCTTTATAAATAAGGCAGTGGTCGCTCCCCAGGAAATATGATTGTTGGGGAGGCTCTGACCCACATTGGTGGCAAACGATGAATCCCGTCTCAAGAAATGATTAAACAATTTACATTTTTCTAGGCGTGATCTGAATGGGAAATCTGTATATTTCATTTCCTGGTGAGTTTTACGAGTCATGCCTTCTCTGAAAAAACCCAGCGAATCTTATAAATATGTTTTCACCTCAACTGTTTGAGCGTGGGGTTGGCTGCAATTTGTTCATCCTAATAATGAATTCTTATTCTAAATGAGAGAATGCCCAATGTGAGCCTGGAAATGTAATTATTGTGGCGATAGCTGATAGGTTGGATTGTTGCCAACCTTAGTCACCTTTGAGCGCTTTGAAACACCAACATCCCTTCATATCATTCTTTCACCATGCGAAAAGCCTATAACCAATGCATTCAGTAGATGTTGCTTTATTACAAATACCTGCAGTGTTGTGTTGGTGAGAGTAGTGCAACACATGTTGAAATAAGTTTTAATTTCGCATTTCTAATACACAGACAGGCTTAGACATAACCGATCATTTGGAAGAAGGTATACTTTCCTTGTGTAACTACCATATATAGTCAATGTGGGCGAGTAGGACCTACAACCCATGAATGTTTCAGTGGATGTACTAGAAATAATTATTAGTAAGTGTTGGGAGAAATTGCATAAGCAAAATTCGCAATGAATAAACAGTGTCTCGGAACATTCGAAATGGACTCGATGGTTAACACTTAAGTATGGTCTGTAGGAGCCTATATACGTATTCTCATTACTCCCACTTGCCAGCAAGTCTATTCTGCAGGGGTTTAACACCCTGTATATAGGCAAACCGTGCCCCAAGATTTCTTTCCCAGCCGCTTACGGCTGATCAGAACCCAAACTGAATTCTGATTCTCTGCTATCGCCTTTACACGTCAGGAGTCCGGCCAACTAAAAAACAAGTGCATGATAAACCACGTGATTAAAACGGATCTTTCTGGGGTAGTATAAGAGCCTGCCTCTAGGTGTCCTTCCTATGAGCGGGTGGTGCATACATGTATGGGGAATTATTCTCCGCAGTGTTCAGATAAATACAGATGGCACACAAGAATGTGTGAGGTGAATATGTGATCATACACATCCAGTCAAAGGTCCCTGTTGAGTATTCCTGTCATTAATTTGATGGGCCGCAGGTGAAAAGTACGATACATATTGGCAAATACCGTGTATATGGCCTCAGTCGCATAGGATCTGGAAACGCCCTGACTTAAAACGGATTAGAAAACAAGGGAAATATCCACTTCTGTCATTCGATCAAAGATATACCATATTCTTATATAGTAAGATAGACCATATATCTTATATAGTTAAGTTTGGTTATTAGTAGCCGATGTAGAATGGGTTTAGACACCTGCCTTTCAGCGAGTATGATTGTTCACCTGATGCGTAGCAAATTCAATTTAGATTCTGAAACCGCGGTATAAGTATGAGTATTGTATCGCAGCTTTACTATGGAATTGAATATCGAAGCATGTTCTTCCATATATAACTGGAACCACCGATTAGATTTGATTTATCATTTATTTTCACTTTCACTTAAGGTTATTATTGTTTAACTAATTATGACCCTATTAGTCGTAATATCATATCTATACTTGTTGGTGTTTATTCTTTGTTTATTCGATATGATTCGTTATATTATAATATGATAACACCTTCCATAATCAAAATGTGACACATTGGAGTTAAAATGATGAAAGCTTCAAAGAAAAGGGTACATGAATAGTAAGAATCTCCATGAACACACGATTCATCCACTTGGACTAGCTGCAGCAAAGATAGTAGTATATGGAAATCGTGAAGTAAGTCAGGTTATCTTTAAACGTGAGCGAGTAGTATAATAAAAAATGGTTTTGCATAGGGATATATTATACATGCAACATACTGATTTCGGCTCGTCCTGGTTTGGGGTGAATTAAGAAACAATAATGTATATAATATTTATTCAGTGTATGGCCTTGTATCTTTTATTAGATATATGCACGTATACCATATAGTTGCAATAGATACACAATTTTAACACCGTCTGACTATTCCATTTTTTACATTCCTTTGCTTCCGACAAATTACATGTGGATTCAAAAATGATGTTTCTACGCATATCTGCCTTTTTCAAAAGCGACAAGCAGATTCCTCCCTTCATCTCTGTTTTCACAGTCTGAAATCAATACGTTTTAAGTCTGTTCAATAAATTGCGGCAGGTGGGATGTCAAAATAATGACATCTTCAATGTCTGTTTTGGCGATCCATGTGCTGTTCATAGAATTTGGCATTTAGTTGGACATCACATGGGGATTTGGCACCTGCATTTATTGATCTGCGCTTATGTTTATGTCTCCATAGGGATGATATTTTGATTGCCAACTGTTATTGTGTATCATAATTATCATCATTTTGTGTGGTTTCTTTCTCGATCTATTGCATATTTTTGTGGGGGGAGAGGGGGGGGGGGGGGGCAAAGATAGGTATATATGCCATTTGTATGTTGAAATAAAAAGGTATCCCAATAATGGTTATTATAAGATTAATTGTGCATCCTAGGTCAGACCAAAATGCACGAATCATTGCACGATTCGTGAGCTAGGGAACATGAGTTAGCCTGGCCTCATATAATATTTAAAAAATGAGATTCTTTCAAAATATATTTGTAAAACCAAATCCTTTCCTGACCTCTTATGTTTGAGATGGGTCCACGTACTAAGACATAGGACTGAATTCGAGAGAACAATAAGGCAGGCATATCTATCATACCTTTCATTCTAAGCGTGGGTGTGTCTCTCCTCCCGTCCGGCCGTAAGCCCCTCAGCCTTGGCAATTATTTATTTTAGGGAAATCGCTGCTTGCGCGCTCTTGTTTCAGCTACAGCTGCTGATGGCGTTGGGTTAAAAGACAAGTTGAAGATCTGTTTCATGGCAGCCTTCTCTCAAATGCTAAATAGGGAAACGAACTTTAGATTCCTGTCACTAAACCTAGTCATCAGCATGAGCGGAAGGAATTTAAGAAAGGTTATATGGAAATTATTCCTAGGCCCAGTAAAGCGTTGATTTGTCACTATGCCATTTCGTCCAGTATAAAAAGTGCAATTGTCAAATAGCCGAACTATCAGACATCGTTAGCAGGTCGCGGAAATAGACTTTGTCCAATTTATGCTAGTACCCTTAGGACACTACACTAGGAAATTAGCTGCCATATATTTGATGAACTAATGATAATATCTGAATCGAATTATAGCAATAGAATCCACTGCCTGGTCTGGGTTGTTGAAAGCGCGGACCAAACGATTTATTAAACTAGGACCGATATAAGGTCCATTTCAACCATATTGGATATATTGCTCTGATCAGTATGAGTCTGTATGAGTCATTTTTCCTTACTAAAATAGAAAAATCAATAACTAAGTTACTAAATGTAATTACAACGGGAAAATAGATCATCATCATCAACCCGATATATATGACCAACTTACTCATGAAAAATAATGCCGTAAGAACAAAGTATAGATCTATAGACCCTTTAGCGATGTCACATTATTGATGAAAATGAAAGAAAGCTTTGTGACATAGTTTTCCTAGGGTGGCTTAGTAAATTCGCTATGCTTAGATAGAGTCAAGCAATTCGCACATCTGTTATTGCTATTCCATAAGTTACATGGTGTAGATCATCCGTCTGAATTCTGTTTATTTAATCTACGAACACTTGAAACCACTGCCGCGGCATGCATTCAACAAAATAAATTCACTTTCCCGTCCATCTCTTTGGACTAGATTCGCCCGGACAGGTGTGTATATATACCCTGTAAGTGACCTCCTCCTTCTTCTCTACGCTCGTACATCATGTGAGTCCTATACCAGGCACCACATCTAAGGGCATGAACTGAGGCTCACAGGTATGTATGCAGCAATTGCATCTGGCACATAATGGCTCTGTGCCATTTGGCAAAACCTCGCCTCTCTCCCCCCACTCTCCTTTTCTCCCCTACCTTCCTCTCCTCTCTTGCTCTTACTCTCTCTCTCTCTCTCCCCCGTCCACTCCAACACAACGTCCTCCAACCACTTCTCCGCCTTCTGCCAGCGATTTTGCCCGTGGCTCATGCCCAAGTCTAGTCATCCTGCCAGGCCCCTTGCTCACTGAGCCCTGCCCAAGCAAACGTCTTTCATTGTTGACTTTTCTCCAGGCTATTGGCCTAACCGTAATAGTCACCTGACCCTCTCGTCAGCCAATCCACGCAGAGCTCCAGCAAGTACTGGAACAGCCATTAATTCTGCCATGGCTATGAGACGCTGGGATCGACCCAATTGATTCATTAATTGTTGGCCTGTTTTCATTTGGAAGTTATTATCCATAACGTGATGAATTGCTAATGGTAATGGTAGACGATGAAGGGGGCTAGAAGAAAGAAGTATTGATGCTTCGCTCTTGTCAACTTGGATTCACCAACGGTAGAACAGCTTGGGGCCAATTTTAGATGATATTAGGGTCATAAAGGAGACATGGTTTAACCCTTTAAATCCGGCTTACGCTTTACTCCATCGTTTCTTGTACTGTTTATTTGGATTTACATGTAAATTATAGTGATTGTAAACTATAATATAACTTAGATAACCACCACATTTAATTCGCTTTTACACAACTTTATCTAAGAATATGTATTAGGCCTATAAGTTGACTAATAGGCATATTTTGTACTCACAGTCTGTGGGCCTGAATTATGCATTCCACTCTTGGCAGTCGTCATGGAAGGTTTTCACCCATCTTACAGACTTCAAAAGCGTACAACTTAGCTTCCAATATCTGCTACCGACTTGGACCTATTACCGATTCAGTGCACCGCTTCCACTAGCCTTTTTATGTTCGCCAAATCTTACAGATAATTAAAAATGATTGGTCGCAGTTTTCACTATACGAAATTGTAGCAAAAACTAATTTGCAATTTGCGGTCGGTATTAAGCTTTTGTCTGACATTTTGTCGGTAAATACTACCATGCGCGGCTTAAATTTCCACAACACTGGAAATGTTTGATTCATGATGATATCCGAGCGGATGTCATTGATCATTTCCTGTCTTGAGAATTAATGTCCTGATGGACTTTCGATTTTTATATGAATTAGCGTTATTTTCCCCTGGCTTCCAGTCGTATCATTCCAAGCAAATTGGCTCAATTTAATTCTTGGGAAATGAAACCATGCAACCCTTTACAATACGTGTCTAAATTATCTTATGTGGTCTTCTAACCTAAGCAATTGGTACTACACGTAAATATGTGGGGAAAGGCGACTGGCCATACATACGGAACAAAGAGCTCAATTTTTAGGGAGAGTGAAAAATGGGATAGATATTATTGCTGAACTTCCCGAAATTCAATGCAGGTTATGACAAATAATGATAACTATATCATTGAATGTATCTTCATCCCATTTTAAAATAATGATAATTAAAAATTTTAAATTTCGGATCTTGAGAGCGCCTAATATAGATGCCGTCCATACATGTATATATATATATCTTCTCTGGGATCACCCCTCATGGTTCAGTTAATGATCAAGCTCGTTAGACCCAGCGGATGGTTGAGGCGTGGTAGGAATATTTGAGAAAAGACCTGCAATTGTTCTTGGTGCTACTCCAGTGCGCCATCATTTCCACTCCGCCAGTCTATTGATAATAACTGGATCGTGTTCATGCTTCCCTTGAAATGAGTCTTTCGTGATGGATTGCTTGAGTCAATATTAGTTTTTTCCTTTACCAGAACACCTCGATTGCCCTCTGCACCTTGTGAAAGAAGGTGGATGGGAGGTTGGGGCCGGGGATTCTAGAATAGGTAGCATAGGTATAGGAGAAGTAGGAGTATATATATATATATATATATATATATATATATATATATATAAATGACGTGGCAAAAATAAAGATGGGATCAGCATATATACCTATATAATAAGGTACAAGAAAAAGAACAGGTCCTGTTTCACCTGACGTCCCAGATTGTGCCCTTGTCTAATCCGTCAAACATTCTGAAAGAATTTATGCTTTCTTTTTGTATCCTTGCTGCCCTCCCTCTCCCACGTGTATGGCCATCTCCTGGCATGCATCTATTCAACCTTTACATCCCCCACTCCACCGCCACCAACATCTGCAAGACAGCAGGCACCACGGCCACCTTGACGCCGTACCTTGCCTTTGTCTTTCCCCAGGCTATGTATTTATCTTCCAGCACAATACACACACTCTCTTTAATGTGTTTTTGTATTCATATGGTCAGTCAAGCAGTCTCTGTGCTTCCTGGCTATACCGAGTGGGCTATTTAGAGAGCATGAAAGACTACAACGTATTACATATCCCTAATGGGCATGTCATAAATAATCTCATAATTTGTGACGGAACCCCACAATTGACATTTCAGCTAATGAAATAATCAAATGTATCCATCGTTTATGTAGATCAGTAGTAAACCAATTAGTCTATGTAACACCTCATGCACTCATTTCAAAATTATTTTCATTGAATACTCTGTCAAAACTGTTGGATTTTTTAGTCCAAGCGCACTAAAGCACGCGACTTTATAACGGCAAATGAGCTCCTCAGAGTCCCTCAGGTGGCAGTAGTGTTGGGTTGAGAGGGATTCTCCCCAGTTGGTTGGGTGTTTCCTTAATAAACCGATTCAGGAAGGGGAATTCTTTAGGAGTGGGTATTAAAAATTCACCAGCTTTACTCTGAGTATATGTGGTGTGTGTGGGTGGGGAGTGGGGCGTAGGGGATGTCTTGAGGCTCCTGAGACCTCCTGAACCATCTCTTCAGTACCATCTCTAGGGTGCCTCCTGTACACAGATCGATACACTGGAGAGCATCTTCTCCTTCTGCCACTCCTCACTCAACCACCCTACAAAATATGAAACACACTGTAAATAGGGTTGGGACTAGCGGGCGAAAGTTGAGGGGGAAAGATTAGCCTAAAATTGCGGTTTGAACTTAATTTAGTTTCTCCAGTCAATTTCTTTGGGTCTTTGTCACATTCTGTGTCTCTACATTAAATCAATTGGACCCTTTGGGATAATTCATAAATTGAGTGGATGAGAAAAACATTGAACAATAATAGTTGATTACACACAATATTCCAAATCTAAATTTGAATTCACATTATATATATATATTTTATTATATACGCGTTGCTGTTGAAACAACGTATTGTAGAGTTGTATACGTTGTGTGCGTATACAACTCCACGCTCTGAGTTGTACCGTATACAACTCCACGCTCTGAAGTCGCCTATGACAGCGTGTAGGCCCACCTGAGGGGAATCACGCCATTGGACTGATCAGTTGTCAACGCAGACAGAACGGGAGGTAGAACGGTGAAATTAGATTAAAAAAAAGGAAATAAACTAAAATACTTTCATCTTTATTTAATTATATCCTTTGTTAAAGCATTTCTGTGGGTTTAAAACAATTTAAAGCTGTGAAAAGATTGTAATTTGATTCGAAAACGTGAGCAATTTTCCTGCAGTGGCCAACTGACAACAACATGATCTGATCATCAGATCGTCGTAACTTTCAACGAAGGTGGAGGTGTAGGCCTAATATATCAATCAAATGAATTAATAAACTAAAACCCTTTCATCTTTATCAAGGTATAATTTTATTTTTCAAGAATCTAAAGCTGTGTAGGCCTAAGTGTTTAAAATTGATTCGGAAATTGATTCGGAGCTATTTTTCTCAACTGGGTTTGCCGAGGCCGTGAGCTCTGCCCGATAGATCAGCGTGATGCATAGAGATAGGCCTACGCACAAAAATACATGATCAAGCATCATATAAGGCTGTAATTTGATAATATTTCTATACAAAATATACATTGTTTAACCTTATATAAAGCATATATAATAAATCAGATAACTAACTCGTTGGCTGCGCAACTCGTGCAATATTCACAATCCTTCAACCAACTCATTAGTTATCCTGTAGGCCTATATATTGAATGTGATTAATTATTCTTAGTTTTCTTAAATTAACTTGAGTTTTTAATACATTTTTAGACATATGTCCGAATTCCAGTAAATTCTGGATTATAACTCAGAAAGCTGAATCATAATTATGATTCATGGATATGTACGTCAATCATTGATTTGGGTCTTTTCTGGCACCATCTGATTTCACAGTAGTTTGCGTGAGATATCTTGGAAATCACGTGAAGTGAGTGGAGTTGTTATGATGAAATCTTTTCACTCATTGCAGTGTTAAGATAAGGGGTGTTTGCATATTAAGATTAAGTCACTGATTATCTGACCAAGCATCACTGACCCACTCGCCTCATAGGCCACCTACCTTACTTCCCAGTCATGCATCTCTGAGTTCGGTAGTGAGGTGACTGTGTTACGTAACACATGCATGATTGTGTAAACAGCCCCGTCCCTTGTACCCTACTAGCTTAAACCATTTCTGTCACCAAAAATGTAGGGAGAAAGAGAGGGAGAGAGGGGAGGAGGGAGAGAGAGAAAGTGAGAAGAAGTGGGTAAGAGATTTCTAGCCGTTTTCAACCTGGACCAACTTGGCAGCTCTGAATTGATGAGTGGTAATTGGCAGAAAGTTACTCATTTTCATTATTCCAAATTTTCAATAATAAAAAGAAAATTAAATTGATTTGATTGACAGTATCTGACAATAACTGCGACTTGACCATCCTTTACATGCAACTGAAATCTGTCTGGAAACGGAAATTTATAAAATTATACTGACACCAGTCGTCGTTTACTGATTTATATATGTATATTATATATAATAGAATAGAAGCCCCCACTGAATACTTGTTATACAGAGGGTGTGGGGTGGCTGTGTGGTCTAAAGCGTTGATTTGGCCCGGTAGCATGAACATGTTGTGGGTTTGAACCCAGGAGCAGCTACAACTTCTCACCCCAGTTACTAGTCCGGGGGGGGGGGGATATTAAAATATAAATCATGTTTTTTTTCTCTAATGTTTATATGGGTAAGATTTTCAGAAAATGTACCATTCAACTTCACCAATCCTATCAAATAACCCACATTTCAGACCAAAATATAGTTCAAAATACAGTTCAAACTAACCAGACAGATTGCTTGAATCAATGCAATGCCGAATACACTCGAATTTACCTAGTATTGACCAAATCGCAGTGGAATTTAGCAGAATGTACTAAAAGTGTACAGCTGCCAATTGTACATTTTCTGAAAATCTGACCCATATGATTTTGATATTTTGCTGATCTACAGTGGTCATTTGGAGCAAATAAGAACAACAGTACAATTTGTTCACCCCCTCAAGATATATATCTAGCCAGTAATATCCTAACATTCAATCTCGTTGCGGATTTCCAAAGTATTAGAAGATAGAGCGTCAGACTTATGTGGATCACTGAAATGTATAATTTGGGAGATCGTGAAATGTTACACCAAGAAGAACAGGCTCAAATCCTTTAATACTCTATCCTGGTGACAAAATGGTCAATTTCACGACGGAATCTTTTTAAGGAAACTAGCTGAGAATGCTGCTTAGCTTTAAGTTCAGTTCTTGCCTAAACATGAACTCATAGGTCTCGGCATAGTGGATAACACTTTTTATTCTTTTCATCATCGCATTATTTTTAGCTCATATATATAATGCTGACAAGATCATGCCATTTCTTGACTAGTATTTTACCTTCAAAATAGATATCTTTAATAAAAGGTAATTAGTTGGTGTATATATTGTATATTGAAACATCCCTGAGCGAGGAAGTGAGTAGGTGTTATGAACTTGTCTCCCATATTATCTAATAGCACTGAAGGACATATTTCAGCGCATAAGTCTGCCCATCCACACCCTAATCTCTTACCCTTACCCTGGCAGAGGGAGACCTGTCTCTGGGCACCTTTACCTAGCATTTTAGGAGACCTTAGAGCGTCTGTCATATCTTGTGGCGGGGCGCATGGAGGGATCTTAATCTGACATTATCAATATGTGGGATTTGCCAATGACAGCCAGAGCCTGCGGACTGTCGCTCCTCCACAGCTCCTCTAAGCCTAACCAACAACTAACTTTCCCATAAGTTTCCACTCATTGTTTCACCAACACTTCATCTCCATCTCCTTGAGCTTCTCATGAAAATTCGTTTGGACAAAAGCAACCAATTTAGTGAAGCGGACCATCCTCCTTGTCCTCCTACTCTTCCTCACCTGGCCTTACCACCCAGCCACCCCCTTTCACTAATGCATTAATGTAATGTTTAGAAGTGCATTAAGGCCGGCTTGATAAGTGGGATGTCTTTATTTGACACGGGTGATATGATGTGCTTCACCGGTGACATTGGCGAGAGATTCCCTCCCCGGTCCACATCCATTAGGGGAGATCCCCCTCCATTAGGGGTGCTGATGCAATGATAGGGTAATTAGTAAAGGGCGACTATCTGTCTTCTCTTTTCAGACTTTAACCATTTTCCAAAATCCTCTGACAGAGAGTGACAAAGGGCATATTATTTTTTCAAAAGGAGTCAGTTTTGCGCAATAAATATTCGATTCTGATTGTTATATCCTCCAGTAGGAGTTCTTTCACATTTAATATTAATGATTGTGCTAAGAGGAACCCTATTGTTATTCTGATATATATCATTGCTGCGTCTCTTTAAATGGCCTTCGGGTTCACCTGCAAGTCGTGCATATCCAACACAACTTCTAAAAGCTTGAATGTTTGGATCTTTACCCCTGGCTACTCTGCCTCCAGTTCTACGAGGCTTTCCCCCATTGCTCTAGTTCCTTCTCCCTCTCCTCCTGGAGATCCGCCCCTTGCTACTCCACATTATGACACCAGTCAATGCTTGGCAGGTGTCAGAAGGAATGTATCCTCGGGCTCCATACTGGAGGACCTGAGCGAGAATAGGTGCATCTGTCATAGAGAATCTCCTCCAGGTGTCAGCTAGGCTTCCTCTGGTTCTATTCAAGATGGCTTCCACTGATGGTATGTACATTCTGCCTTCCTGTAAGTTCTGCCCTCTCTTAACCCTCAAGGAAAGATGGGTAATGGTGGAAAGCAATGGCTTCCCTGATTTCTAAAAATAGCTATTGTCATTAAAAGCACTTTCTTCTAGCCTAATATCAAAATCTTTCCAGATCAAAAGTGGCATTCTAATATCTAATCTAATACCAGATTTAATTCCACAACAAAAGATTCCCAACATGTAAGTTATTAAGAAGCTTTCTTAGTTCCCATATTTCAGTGCGTGAATAATACGATTGGATATTGATGTTTGTTCGAAATATTTGTATTCAGGCTGTGACATTTTAGGTATATAAATGAAGGTGGGCGTGATGGTAGATCAACGCTTACAACAGCTATATTAACACATCATGTAATTTGACAGAACACTAGGCATCGGTTATAGAGAATATTCAAGTGACAGAAAAATATCAATATCAATTTTACTTTAAATTAAGGAAAGTGATTCTTTCCAGGAATAAGAATGTCATTTTTCGTGGAACTGGAGTAACTCCGACAAAAATAACAGGAAATTTGTTTTCATTCAATGTGCCAATAGAAATCCAGATGTTTTTCATTGGATGACATTTCCAATCTGTCCCTAGGTTTTAGTGTTGACAACTCCCAGGCCCAGTAAAGACCCACAGATCCAGGCATCCTACGACTTTCAAAACTTGTTTTACATTAAGTTCTCTACAAAACATATACGGTGGTATTATTGGGAACCTAGAGGATTATTATTGCCTTCAACGTCTGTCATGGGGAGCATAATATTTCAAAGTTTTTTGGAAAGTTGTATCCTGTCTCAGTATTCATGTTATATTTTCTGACTATACATGAAAGGTAGTATCAGTACAAGTAAAACGATTCGATGATTCTAGTTAGGGATTTATCATTTAAAATATCTACCATCTCTAAACTTGATATCCATTGACACGCCACTATAAAAGATGTTTTCCGATATTGAATAAAGAAGTGAGATAATAAAATAAACTGACAGTTTGAGTGAAAGGGCAACTTGAAACACCATCTGTCCCTCTCCCACAATCATTCACCTGAATCACGTGACAGTGACACGAGCCTCGATTGGCTGATCACTGGTCAGGTGATCATGTGACCCAGGGAGTCTCCTGGCGGATTCATCCATCATCACAGGTCTGTGGAAAGTCTGGAGGGACGAGTAGTTTCACTGGTTACCACCTTTTTTACTTAACCTCCAGCGAGTCTGTCCTATCTATAGATACTTAGGGACAAAAATAAGTTTCACCTGGAGGGCATTATGCACAATGATCATAATTATGATATCAATACCTCATACATAGAATTGATGGCAAATATGATATGTTTACAATGAGGGAGGAGGTATATATATAAGAGTGTGTTATAGTGTTGTCTATGTTCTATTATAATTTGTAACTAAGGAAAAGTTCCCTATCCAGGGTGCGAACTGAAAGATATTGTACAGATGTCTTTGACCCTTTTGTCATGTACATCACCCTATCATAATATAGAGAATATAATATCCCTGTATTGTGTTGAGAATATTCACGTTTACCTTTACTTTTCATTCATTAGTTAAGTATAGAAACAGGAGTACCAGTTAAGAATAACCTGCTGCCATCAAGTCTAGGCATACCAATTAATCATTTAAGCACGTTATAACATTTTAATCCCTTTATAAGACAACCGAAGTCTATCTATATGCATGTTATTCATTATAATAAATGTACATGCATATTTGTGTATATACTCCAATACCTGTTTCTTTAGTAAACATTAGTCAAGGGAATATCAGGTCGATTTCTACTTAATCAAACTTTATGTTTCAAGCCATTTATCTAATGTCATGTTCAATGACTGCTTCACCTTTCGTTCGGTTTCCATGTATGTTAGTAATTTGCCTAACACTATTTGTCACACATCGTCAGCATCAATATCAGACACGAATTCCCCAAACATTGGTTCAAGCTAAATCGGCATGACTATTAACTCTTCATATATACTACCTCCGCATTCCAACGGCAACATATTTAAGACTCCTAATAATAATGTCACCCAGTGACAATTTTCGATTATTTTCCTCAAAAGAACGGATGTCCTCAATGCATCATGCCTTCTCTTTGGAAAGAAAGCAACACAACCATTTCCATCCACCTCCAAGCGACACGCAACATATGACTGTTCTCCATCGCTTCTCTCCCCAGGCTACTTCATCTTGACCCCTGACTCCACCTTGACCTTGGCCTTAGGCATACCACCTGAGACATACTACCAAGTGAGAGTGAGGTGGCAGGAGGGCTAACCTCAAGGGGTCTCTTTGGGATGGTTCTTTCTGTATAAGTTCTTTAGTGTATATATGTACCCCTTAAAATAGGATCGTCTCTACCTGGTTACGATTTGAGTGTGACTTTCCAGATCATATGACAATCGAAATTGAAACACATGAATGAAGCATTTTCCTGAATCCTTTAAAACACAGATCAATGCAGAAAAGCTTAAAAGTATGAATTCGTAGCATACCAACACTTCACTTCAGTGCTTTACTGAACATAATTTAACAAATGGACTGAGGATAAAGGCAAATAACGCCATAAAGGTACTGTTAAAGTAATGCCAATCTTCGTGGATTTGGGATCTCTACATTGGAAAAATAGTCTCTACATTGGAAGCGGAGTTTTACGTTATATCCAATTGTAACTTAAAGCGAGCAATATATTCAAAATGTAAGTTATAATTATAAAGGGATTTAGCGTTTATAGCTGTGTTTTAGGCAACGTAATAAGTAAACTTTGATGTAGAAACATGCTCGCCCACTAAACTGTTTGCTACAACATGTTTGAATCATTCATCCCTCCCGCTTTAAGCTAGTATTCTCAGGCTTTCCCCTCGTCCGTCTCACCAGCTCTCTATCTGGCCCATGAACAAATATATCCCGTGCTCAACTCCCTACAGGCTTTACCTTGAGCAAAGCCTAGGCTCAATCCAACGTGCTCTAACACACCTTTGATGTTGTCTCATAGGGAGCCATAACTAAACCATCAATTCATCAAATAAGTATACCCTTCCACTGCCAGTCTATGGACACAAGTAACCAAGCAATCAATTCCACAAACACTCCGGGCTGATCCATATTTTCAGAGGGGAGGAAAGAGGTGAACGCAAAAATCCTGACAATTTTTGTAGAACGGGAAGCCACAGAGAACCAATTCAAATTTCATTCGGGCTTCATTCATTAAGTTTGAATTCCTATTTAATTCCGCGGTTAAAAAAGGAACCCCTGGGCGTTGAACAATTGCAATAGGAGGACAACATACATTCCATCCAAAGGCATACCCCAGACCATACCATAAGAACTCCTCATTCTCCCGAAATACCCCCAGCCTCAAGCTTATTATTATTACCCCTTGATCAATACATGAACCACAAACACTGTAACTAGCATGTCAAAGCATGTAACTGACCTGCCTCCCCGACCTCAGTGATCATATTCCATCTAAGAACATGCCATGGTCTACGCTATGACCCATAGACCACCTAAGGGCCCTACCCAAACCTATAATTGTTGTTTTATTACCCCTTTGTGGATGATGAATGAGGTTGCCTTGACTACCCATGAGCAGGTTTTGAGCAATGTTTGTTGAATATTGTTGCGTGAGATTTGTTAATATTGCTGATGACGGCAAAAGAACTTTGCTGGTGTGTTTATTGCTTTTGTAATACATCATTTTGACCCAGAATTTGACAAATAAAATGGAGTATTCAATCTTTATGGCTCATTTACCGGGAAAATTGCAACAATTATGGGCCTTTTAATCTCTGACTAGTCACTATCTTTGCATAAAATTGTTGTTCCAATTGTATCTAATACAGTGTGTGGAGCAAACACACCGTGTTTGAGATACTTAAAAATAAAGATAAATGTTTCTATGAATATATCATTTGTGTGAATATTCCGTGATGCATCCCATCCTAACTTCTGAGAATTCAGTATTTGATAGTCAAAGTGAATTTTAATGAAGAATCTTCTTTAATATCATAGTATGATAATAAATACTCAGCACAATACATCTAATTAAAAAAGCAATGTGTCACCTCATGCGAAATGTCATTTGAAGGCGTGTTCCTGTAACCACGACATATTTGTTTCTACATAATAGCTTAATCTAACCGGGCCGCCATTGTATGCTTGCAATGTACGATTTATTACCCATGGGATTTATCTATTTGTATTCTGGTCTTACGTATTCTGCACACAACTTATATCAACATTAAATTAAAGTCCATGAACCATGTGTCTGCTGTTTCATCATTCATATTTTTGTCCATTAAAAAATCGGTAAATCATTACCACATTGATTTACTCTGGCAGAAAAATCTTATTTACGATAGTAGTCAATAAAACAATTATTGTATGGATGGCTCTAGCTATACTTCAGCCTTTGTTCTGTTAATCACTGTTTACCTTCTTGGACCGATACCAACAGATAACATCAGATTAGCTCCCTATTTATAGAAAGAACTGCTCGATGAGAGTATTCAATGTCACATAAATGCCGCAGTTGATATAGATCTCACTCTAGCTGTCCTTCAAAGGGGATTGTGTATCATATCGCTTTTATTTATTGCACTTTTTGCTACTGGTGTTTATTATAGGAGATACAAACCAGTTGGCATCGATGGATGTTGTTGTACATAGAGGATTTTAGAAAGTATCAGTGTTTGTGTGCGTTAGAATACTGATATCTCGAGGAAGCTAAGTTGCCTCTGATTCAGGCCCGAGGGAGTTGATCCGATTAAAAGATAGAAAATCTCCAATCAGTGAAAGTGACATAAAACTTGTCACATGCTCCGAGCTTGTTGCTGTCTTGGGACGGGATTATATTCACTGCGCCCTGTATCCCCCTCTACACACAAGCAGCACTGCAATCCTGCAGTTAATATGACAAACCATGTTATCAGCACATCGTCATGATAACACGTATCTCGGTTTCCAATGATCACTTCTGCCGCCGCAAGGGCCTGCTCAGGGCGTTGTGTGGGGACAGAAAGAGGGGGGTATCTTTCTCGTTCTTCTTTTTTTTCTTTCGCAAGTGCACCATCTTCCAGGCCATTGGGATTCCCTCGAGGAGGGCAGCGATTGGAAAGGTAGAGACAGGAAGTTATCGTCCGCAGAGAAGGAACAAGAATGGCTTCTGGGACGGGTTCCCGTCTCCAGGGAGTTAACACGTGTTTCCATCGTCTGATGTGATCGTGGACGAGATTTGAACGAAACATAACAATAAATCAGTTGGCTGCGATGAGGGCAGCTGACCCCCAGATGAAATCATTTGATTCATGACTCGAACACGACCGGGGAGTTATGGCCTCTCAGAAATGATTTGAAATGCAGACATATCGTGCCTCGGCTCCCGGAGTGGATGGTGTAAAAAGTCAAAAAGATGCCGAGGCTGTTGTAGCGACCGTTGGATAATTCTGATTCAGGAGCAGCTAATCTTTAGGGAAGGGAGAGGCTCTGACAACTATTTCCTTAAATAAATAGCATTTCTAATGACATTTGAAATGAGAAGATTTCGTCCACAGGAAGAACTGAGTGTTGTAAGAACAAGCCCTCTGCTACCCGTTACATCTACGCTTCTAGACGCTCACTCTAGGGGGAGTCAGCGCTAGGGAAGTAATTAGTGCTCCCCTTGCCGCCAGGCGTCGTGAAGTAAAAGGCAGGGAGTGATACAATCTGGATAGTAGAGGATAGGTAGAAGATGAAGCCTCCTATACTTCACAAACCTGCCAAAAGGGGCAATGAATGAGGGTGTGAATCAAACCATTCATGTGCCGCGGCAGACCAGTAGCGTTCCTCTCTTCCACTCCCCCCCCCCCCCCTCTCTCTCCCCCCCCCCCCCCTCTCTCTCTCTCTCCCATTCTCTCTCAAAAGGACAGATGATCATGTGACCAAGAGACAAATCGCTGAGAAGGGCAGCCTCGATCTCGTATCAAGCCTCTTTCTCGTCGTCGGGTCTTACCAGTCATGTGATCAATGTCTTGCTCTCTCTGGTGGTGGGGATTGAGACTACAGACGGGCCGCCGGAAGCGGACGCAGCTCATGCGCGAGCGACCAATCTCTCACTTCCTGTCCACAATGTCTGCACTACAAAGCCGGTATTGATCGCGTGGTTCGCTTGGCGATCAGGCGAAGGCAAGATCACGGCGACGGATGAAGCGATAGCTGGCTTCTTTCTGATGTATCTCCGAGGTTGTCAGATAGAGGGCGCGATAATCGCATTGTCTGCCATGGCATCATAGGTTCGATGAGACAAAGCAGAGAATGGGCCATCATGTTGTCTCACGGACCTGTCACTTATATTTCTGACATGATTCTGACATGCTCACATGCATCTGATGCACATTTTCGTGGTTACACGCAAATCAAACTGCTTCAATCCATCACCCTCAGAAGGTGATTAAGGACGGTAATAATCAGAAACGGATGAGATGTTTTTCAAAGCTGATATCTTGCAACAATTCTAAATGCTATGGCGTGATAAACCGATCACCAATTGATTTGGGAATTATTTTGTTAAAAATGAGAGCATAACTATCAAAGTGAAACGAAAATAAGAAGTTATCCCAAATATGTTAATCAGAGGTAATCTATATTAGGGACGGTCGGTCATTTGCACGGTCATTTCTCGAGTCAGGCATGCTTAGCTGTGAACTCAGGGAAACCCCCACTAGGATATCATTCATAAGTAAAGTCAGTAGACGACTGTGTCGTGCAGGGGAAATTCCAACTTAGCTCTGCGGATTATCTCCAAAGATTTCCTAATCACCGCCACCCTAATAAATATTTCAATAACTTTAATTCGTATGGTGTAAATTTTTATTCTCTTTGTCTAAAATTGCATGGATTCAACAAAAAGTAATGACAGACAACACTGTTGAAATCAATGCATCTCAATTCAATTAATTCGGCGTCGAAATATCAGTCGATACATCGCCAACTCACTTATTTCCTTAGTACGTTAGATGCAAAATCCATTTTTATGTGGTACTTTCTTCACCCAAGTGAAAAGCTTTCGCAAAGGTTCTTCATTATTACAGTTGGGTGGGGAAGTATTATAGTTTTATAAATCAACTTCTCGCGTCAACGATCGTGAAATAAAGTCAGGAAAGCAGTAAATGGAATGTGTGTTTATGGCCCACAGTCAGCGAAGGAGAACAACAAAAAGTAGAATAGGAATAATGATTATACAAAGGAGTGATGGGAAGTGGCGAATGGAGGGCCAGGAGGAAGGCTTTATCGGCGGGGAGCGCACATAGAAAGAAAATGAACATAACGTTGAGAAGCAAAAATAGTGAAACCTCACAAAAGGATTTGAATTGGAAGAAGGCGAGTAATGTACCAGTGGGAAAAGAAGAGAATATTGGAGGGAAATGATTTATGCCATCAAAAATAGGATGAATAGGATATGAGAATGGGAAAAATAAATTGAATAGAGCAAAAATTTCAAGAGCATGATGAAAATAAAAAAAGCGGGTGGAATTTGTAATATGCGGTACGTAACAACCTGTTCTGTAATGTCCCACCACCTCAACCTCCGACTCATTAAAGCATACAATGTTTTCATTGAGAAACCAAGCTCCGGGGATCCAAACCTTATCAAGCATTCTCTCTGAGAATGGTTCAATGAAAACGAATAAAAAGAGAGACGATGAAGAAAGAGGAAGAGGTGGGACGGAGAGCCTGAGGGGACCCATATGAGGAGTAGGAGGGGAAGGAGGCGGAGAAGTGGGCTTAGAGCCAACACTCCATTACACTTGGTTTACATAAACGATACATTCAAGAGGACGTAGTCTCTCTCCACCCAATAAAACAAAGTGTTTCTTTCTTTTATACCCATTCTGTATAGAGATTAATGAGGAGAATAAAAACTTAAGTAATGAAAACTAAGTGGCAAGTCTAGTTGAATACAACAGAAAATGGACGCCTTCAATCCAGGGAAAAAATGGAATATTTATCCAATAAACGCTAAGTTTGTTTAGCTCATAGAAAACTTGGTTGGATCCAATTAAAATTATATCTTGCTTATGCATCAACCTTATAGAGCTTCCATTCATTTCAAGCAAAGCAATGGAGACATAATATATATACTATAAAGTATATTATATCCATAAGGGACAGCGTCAATTCCATGTGACACAACGCAACACAACATATGAACACATTTGAATGGGTTCATTTAACCCAATGCGAGATACAGCAGTACTCAGATAAGTTTAAAGGATCTCACTACATAATGTTCTCGTGTCACGCCTGGACACAGGACTGCAGTTACTAAGTGAAGCCTTGTAACCCTTACAGAGATGGTATCTTCTGTCAGCCATCGGTAGGAAGGTGTCTTCAATGTGGGTGTTACCGTTGGGGTAAGTCACCCCCTACCGGAATTGGCCGGGACTGGAGATGGTCGTTCTCAGCTCTAGCAGACATGCCCAGGGTCACCGCCAGGTGGTAGCAGTAGCGATTTAGATGTTTGTCGGGATTGGTAATATAATTATATACTTCACTCAACATATAAACTTAATGATTAGTATTCAATGGAGCCCAAAGATTCTTTAAAAAACACAATTACATGCTCATAAATGACAGTTACATTTTTGGCCCCAGGCTCCTTTTTTGTTGCTTTAAAGAGGATAATAAAGATACACAAATATGAGAATATCTAATATGTTGTATAAGAACTACCAAAGAAGCCTTATGGCTTTAGCTGTATATATATTATATATATATATATATATATATATATATATTGTATGAGTATAGGAGTGGTAAGCTGCATATCATAATCGAGTACATGTATGAAGGTATAGTCAAGGCATTTCATATTATTGTTCAACTATGTATTTGTGTATACACTTCTTATATATATGCTACATATATAATGTTATACCTTGTTTCACTTCTGACTTAGGGAAATTAATTTACTACGTACATAAATGAACTTCTATAGACTAGTGTTTTTTATTTTTCTCAAAATTAAATTGCTAGCACCAACATACTTTCAGATGAAGTTCACGACATAGAATTTGGCGTACAACTAGTATGCTTTTCCATCATATAAACTTAAATGATTGATGTATAGCAAGGTTGTTTTGACCAATATGCATGATGAATCTTTATACCTGACACCGATTGTAATTTGTATAGTAAAATTAACGACAGAGGAAATACCTGCCTATAGGTGAATGTAGTAATTTATGAGCTTTTTGAACGTCTGCTGACTCGTGGCAAGTTCTTGGAAGACGAAAAGTAATTAATAAAGTGTAATTATAAGAAAGTTTGGACTATCTTGAAGGTTAATCTGACAAGTTGACATCTAAAGGCCTCAATGGAAGTGGGTGTTGATAAAAATCTGTTGTCCGATTCTAAATAGAATAGCTATTCCTACTCTATTGATTGATCTGTGAGAGGAGAAGTCGAATCAGCCCTCACAACAGAACCTCTCATAAGGAAATAGACCCCGAGCGACTGGAACCACAAGGACGTTGTTATGCACGCTTGCCGCCCGATGCAGAGGGTCATTTAGCAGAACATCTGCGGGGCGTAATGAGGGAGGGGGTCGATTTCGTTCAGTCAACTTAGGAAATAAGGGCTTAATTTTAGCCTGGATTATAAATGTAAAGTGCATGAGTTTAATATGATCATGTGCAAGTACAGTGATTAATAATCAATAATGAACTTTGCTGATCAGACGTGCCCCCCCCCTGATGTGCTGACCCGTGGCTGACTGATTATTACGTAACCCTAACAAGTATATACATCATGTCCGCAAAATGAGCCAGTGGTTGCCTAATCTATAATAATATTAGGATACAATACGGTTGTTGTTCTACATGAATCCTTCCATTTTCCTTAATTAAGTTGTAATAAATGTTTGTAAAGGGAACCTAAGTGCAGCATAAATCTACACATTTTCCCACCATCATGTCAATTGTTTGGTTGGGTTTATTTTTTATATATATAAATTCAGAGTAGGCCTACAGGTCAATGCTATCACAAAATGCATAGATGGAGACGGCAAATTCTTTGGCCGTGTGTTTCATGGACAGCGGAAATAGTTGTTCATGGATTTGTGGAACTTATTTGAAGTCTCTCCTTGACCCTGGGTCAGTAATATCTGGTTTGAATTCAGGGTTCATACGGGGAATTGGAACGAAGTTCAAGGTCGATTTCTGATTCCTTTTATTGCTGTTTCGCTTCGGTGACTGTTGTTTATATCTTTTAATAATTATAGGAAATAGTCAATGCAGAAGTAAAATGTAAATACCATACCAACATCATGAAACTTATATCTTAAAGTCGAGTTTACTGAGCTCCTTACGAATGGCATATGTCCCAACGTAATTACTATAGCTATAATTACTGCAGTTTAAATATAATTTTAGAAGAAATCAACCTACCCTACTGATCATTTTGTTCCCCTCCTAAACTCAATTCCAGATCCGTAGGAGATGCCTCCAAAATGCTGTTATCTACCAAGGCCTGCACAAACGTTGTTCTTGAAAAATTGTGAATGATCATACTGATGAGTGCATTTCTAATAACTATAGATAATATAAAATACACATTTAAACGGGAAACAATCACCAAGAGACAATATAAAGCAGTTCTAGACAATATCGCGCTCACTTATCTTTTGTCTCAAGTGAATTTTTTAGGCCTAAAGACAAAAGACAGTAACAATTAGCAAAAGATTTCCACCATGCATACTTAAGATGCCCATGATATAAAGTAGAACTGATAGGCACTGTAAAGCATTATGTCATGTTAATTGAGGGGAAATAAAGGGATCTCTTCTCTGCTGTGATCGTTGACTTATAATGCAATGTCTTATAGATTTGGGGGAAGCAACGGGAGTAATATAATATTTTCAAAAAGTAAGACTTCGCTCTGTCCCACCACTGGGACAAAGCAGATAATTGTTCCCAATTAGACATTCTGTGATTTTGATGGAAGAGAAAGACATTCTATTCGGTCATCTGAGGCAGATTGTATAAATGACGTCTGTTGTCTTAATCAAGACACTAAAACTATACATTTCTCAAGAGACTTTTCTCTATAGATCTGTTAGGCATTACAGCAACGATTCTCCATACATGTATGGAGAATCGTTGATTACAGGTCATTGTCCTTGCTACAGAGAAGATCTTTCATGGACTCATCTCGTATCTCGAGATATTACCGATGCAAGGACGAATGCGAGTTTGTATATCAGTAGAAGAAATGTAGTTGCTACTGTAGGCAAAGGACCTGAATACTCAGCAGTAATATTCTACTGTTCCTTGGATATATGAAAAGAAATCTACAAAAATGAAACTAATGATAGAGAGTAGCTGGGGGATAGAGAGGTTTGAGGGGCACAATGAATAGAGATATATGTTCATTGTGCTGCCTCCTATCTCCGGCCAAAACGGCTCTAGTTACATATTTCGACCGACAATCATAATATACATATATTGTAATTTATCGGTCGAAGTATGTATGTAGAAAGGTTTTCATATAATATTAGTAGGTAGAAGTCATCGAGAAAAAAAACGTGAAGGGTTTAGCACAGGATGAACAAGTGAAGGAAAATGAAAAATGAATATGAGAGAGGAAGAAAGTCAAGATGGATGTTGGTCATATCTCTATCATAGCCGTGTGCTCACCCTCGCTGATCGGGAAATTGGCTTAATCTCCATGCCGCAGAAACACTCTAATGAACCCCTCCACTAATTAATGCTTGGAAATTAATCAATCCGCAGATGGATCTATACAGGGGAGTGGGGGCTAGTTAGATTGGGAGAAACTATCAAAGGAAAATAACCAATATCAAAGGGGAATGTGGAGGTGGGTGCGACGCCGCGGCACCCACGCCGGGCCACTGATCTACAGAAGAGGAAAGTTTAGAAGGATGTAGTTGGAAGATGGAAATACTAGTTGCAAAGTAAAAGAGTTCGGGTTAAAGCTACATTCTCAGATATTTAAATGACAAAGAAATCTGAACAAATGTACTCATGTTATGAATTTTGAATGGAACTAAATTTCTCAATATTTTGCTCCTACTTTATGTTAATACAAGAAATTAAAGTAGAATCTGCCACGCGAAAACGGACCGCGGTGAGCGATAATAAGTGAAGCCATCCCATGAAACTATTTTGAAGACATTATATTATGAAGAGTTTTTATGAAGCCCTGTGACAACCGGACAAAATACTCCAAAATGTTGGTCAAATGAGTTTTAGATGGTGTCTGAAAAGATCGTAACAAAGGAAAGAAAATCTTTAGTTTTCGACCGACGTAATAAGCTTAAAGATTTATTTAAAGCACTTTACACATCAGGTAGCAGGGGAAGACCACTTGTGGGCGACCTGTGGCATTATCTATTTTATTGTGTTAAATGGTTTTATTGGCCGTCTCATATTATATGAAATGAAATATGTAAACCCACCAATACATGAGTAACAATCTGAATTAATAAAATCATATCTATAGACCGAACTCTGATTGGATCGTACTAATAAGTTAGAGGCCATCTTCATTGGAGCGACATGATGAAACATATGTCGCTCCTATGTTGCATATGACAAGCCATGTTGCAAGTACCTGCGACATGGCTTGTCACATGAAGCAACAGGTTCTCCATTGATGAGACAGAGTCACATGAGATATGTAAGTGCCATGCTGCGACGTGATGAGACACCAATCTCCATTGAAGAGACATAGAGCAACACAGTATGCGACAAACAATTACTGCGACATGGAGGGACAAACGGCGACAACACTAGTCTTATCTTGTCTGATCACCTCGGCGACATAGAAGAGACAAACATGTCTCATGCAAGAATCTCCATTGGAGCGACACTGTCGCACCTACAATCGACCCAATGTGCAGTACGTGTTGCATGACATGTCGGACCTCCTGTTGTACCAATGGAGGTTGGCTTTTAAGGGTATGGATATGTAATTGGGACACAAATATATCATTATGACACAATGCCACTTATAGCAGAGGTAGGCTGCAGCATAGCTTCTCACCTTCTGCAAACTCACCACATGCCCTAAAACCTTAATCTGATTTCTCCGAAGGGGACTAGGGGACACTATCATTAAGATATAAACGAAATAAAACGTCTACTATGCAGCTGCAAAATATAATGAATTTAAAATCTGAACTGCTCAACCCTGCCCAGATCATCACCTGCTGCAATATCGCTAGTTACTCTCATCGCGAGCTCCTCTTTATTTGTTTTTTCCCGCGCGTCAATATGGCTGTTCTGTGAGGGTGATAAAAGCCGGGGCTGGATAAGAGAGAATAAGCCTGGCCGGGGTAGATTTGATGAGGTAGATGAGGCAGATTGAGGTAGTTTAGGGGTGGAAAATGGGTGATAATTCACCCATCCACTCATGGCCGCGCTCCTATTAGAATGCACTGGAGGATAGCATACTGGTTATAAGCCATGATTAACACTGTTTAAGGTGAAAAGTTAATCTAGTTACGGTCATGATGAATATGTTAGACGTGTACATCATTGGGCCAATTACGATGGTGTTCTTTCCATAGAGTGGTGTTGGGAGGGGGAGACAGGAGGTTGAAGGCGTTGAGGCAGAGAGATAACAGTTCCTACTCGAGACTACCAACTTCCAACCTGCATAATTTAGATTTCTTGTTAATAGAGATAAACATTCACACATATAGTATGTATAGACTCGTGTTCTATAGCGAGAAATATGATATCTAGATCTATCTATAATTTAACTTTTCCCATATACACTCCAAGATGTGACTAATGTATTCATACTATAAAAACATTATAATCGATTAATATAATATCCTATACTAGGGGTGATCCATTTCAATTTCAGTCGACCATTTTAATCAACACTAGATTCATATATCATCTACCGCAATTCCTGGTAGTACTAGTGTCTCACTTCTTTTATAGTTAATTCTAAGATTTAGAAACCAGTGAAACAACTTTACCTACCTCCCCTACAAGAGCCCTGCTGAGGTTACAGTGTGATATCGACTCATGAAAATGAGATATTTATTGTGATTAAATTTCCTCGTTCCCTTCAATGCCAGTTTGCATATAGGGCGATGAAATGAGTGGCCTTGTGTAAACAACACTAGATCGTCAACATGAATTACACTTTAGCACTTGGGAGCTGAATGCATGGAAACACACACTTGCCCCCTACTGCCCTGTACTCGCCTCTTCAAGGTCATGTACAATGCCTTTTGCGTCTGAGTTGATTGCCTCGGTTTGCTCCTGACAACCCTGATGTTTGGGGACATATTAGAATTTATTGAAAGGGAGGGCAAATATTACACTTAAAGGTAGACAGGCCTTGATGTGCTCTTGCTGTAAATGTGAATATAGCTGGCGTAGATCATCTCCAACTGCCATATAAAGTGGGATATGACACGGTCGTACGTCTGGGAGCAAACCATTCGACTTTTACCCCTCCAATATCATCCATAGCATTCTGGAATGAACTGGGAAATAAAGATCAAATTACGAGAGAAATTAGTCTGAATGATCATCCGACACCTCCAAGTTATTATTGAATGTTTTCTCCATTACAACCACATTGGTCCAAATCCTTAACTCGATATTTCACACCAAACTTCCCCGCTGCCACTCGCTAATAAAGCTAGCTTGGTTTCTGAGTGCACTAGCTGAGATATCTCCTCTTCTCATGCTACAATTAAGTGTTTACACCGTGTTATTTGATGACTGCCCGGACCCTTTAACTGCAACTGACCGAACTGATGTTGCAGGCTATCCTGGCAGTGGTGAAGTCGATTGCAAGCCCATGTATATTTCTTCGTTCCCACAGGCTACATTGTACAACAACGATATATTTTCGCACAATATTGTTTTCAAAACAAAGTAATAAAAGAGGTTTACCATGATGCACTTTGTTCTAGGGCATAATTTACTGAATGCACGAATGTAAGTATATCCTACATGTATAAGTGCTGGTAAAGACTTATGTGTTTTCTCTCGCCTGAACGTTAACATTGCCCACGTTTTACTCTACTGAAGAGCTGTGTTGGACAGCACTTGAAATCGTTATGAACTGTATGAAAAAGATGATATGGGGTATCATAACTTCTTTGCCTGTATCACCTTACTTTAGCGTGCTGCCGGTGAATTAAAACCCCAATGTTCAATATATTGTATTGCATACTCAAAGCGCCATATCTGCTTTTTTCCAGTGTTAATGCTTACGTTGACAAATATTGGACGATTTAGGTAAGTATTTCCTTACATACGTTGGGTCAGTTTCAAAAGCCGTAAATAGACAATGTAAATGAGAAAACATGATATTCATGAGCTCGCCTTCCCTCCCCATTTGTTCCTATTGTTCACCTGTTTCATTTAATCTTAGTAAGACCAACGAGTATTTTCACTTCAAACCCGTTGGTAGAGCACCATGTACCCCTGTATATCATACAACACGATTCTAGTGTCCAGACACTTATAGAAATACTTTCTTACTTATATTGTAAGTTTAATAGGGAGATTTAGCAACCACAACGCACCAACACAACACTAACGCATCCACTAACTATTTGTACATTACTACCGCTGTGGCGATATCTCAGGAGGCGCTAGGCCAAGGGCATTTGAATTGCAGGCCTCGCAAGATGTCCCCACAATGGTAATAATGTTCTAAAGGTTAGTGGATGCGTTACTAGTGTTAGTGCGTTGTGGTTGCTAATTCTCCCTAATATGTTACTAGTACTTACCTATATCAATTCTAGTCATGCTGTCCCTTAAGTTCGATGTGTCGGATCCATATATACGGTACCTATCTTGTCCCACTAAATAGCGACTGATATCTGATCTTCATATTTGGGTCATTTTCTTATCAAAATAAAGTACCTCACCAGAGGTATTCATTAGGGAGCTTTCCCCCTTTACAGCCGTGTAGCGTAACGTAATTACACACATCTAGCTTTGATGTCTACAGCCCGAGATGCCATGCTTGGGGATTTATGGATTCTTCTGGGTTTGCTCTTTTTGTGTCACTTCCAGAGGCTTGGAGTGGCTAGATTATGAGGTAATTGGTTCCACTCTGGGTGAAATGGGACTTTTCTCAGTTGCAAAGATTAGAGAATAATGGAGGCGCCAATAGGTGCCACTTCTCAGTGAGCAGATGCTCCACAGGCTCAAATTCGCTTGAAATGATACCATCGCATTCTGTTTTAAGACATAACACGTTAGATATACTGATTATATGGAGTAACAAGTAGTGTTACTTCACATGACAACTCATTTAAAGAGACTCATTTTTTAGGGGATAGGATTTCCAATTTCCTCGAGGAAAATTGAAAGATTTTGACGAGCCTTGATATAATTGAAAAGTGTACTCGTTGGTATATATAGTCATGCAGCCATCATTAGCATGGCTCGATACCAACCGACGTTTGTCCCTGGTGAGGCCTCTGATCAGTACCCCTATAACTCAAGCCCTCCATGTAGGTCTCTGTTCTGAGAAAAGATAGAGGTACAACACTTATAATGGGTCCTATATTCAAGTGTAGATGAGGATAACATACCCACTTTTCTCACTGGAATCCTCATGAGTTTATTTTTGTACGAGGATTGGTTGAGGCTTGTACCTATCAATGTGTGGTCGCAGAATGTGTTTAGTGCTACACACCAATCTGTTGACTTCAGCTGCTTATAAATCCACTAACCGGAGTGATTGGCAGCGGACTTTTAGGGAAGAGGAGAGGGCCTTTCTTATTTCAGTTTATTGTTCTTTATTCAAAATTGATGCGACCGTGCGACCGTGCGACCGTGCGACCGCGTGACCTTACCCCGAGAGACCTCTTTCCTCGCTCAAATGCATGAGTTTAAATGCAATGTTTGTTCAATACTGGTATCATAAATCCCCCGTGATCGTAAATTTAAGATGTTATTGCGTATAGTGCAATGAGCCCTATGTCCTTTAAGCGTAGGCCTACTGACAACATTGGTCCTGACTTCGATAATTACCGAGTAGGGATTTGGAAAATGAGAAGATGGAGGGGGTTGTACCTTATGAAGAATTAATGATTGTTGCCTGCTAGGCCCCATTTCCACCTCACCAGGGAATCCCAGATGGGTGAAAACCCTCAGACCACTTCCACAATTGGATTAATATCCTTTGTTCCCTATCTGCTATGCATGAAGCCTCTATAATATGTCCTTGTAACCTTTGGATATCCCTGTTTTTGTACAAAAAAATTGTCCTGCAGTAAAAATATGAATTGTCCACCGGGCATAAGCAGATTCAAAGGAGTATCCTCAATCTATTCTAATCGTATGCTAATTTTGTGTGGTGACAATATTTTATTCTAAGTAAGATTTAATCAGTTAGGTTTCATTATCAGAGAAAACCTGTTATGTGCTAGTAAGACCATAGATCTCCACTCATGTCTATATGGCGATTATCAAACACTTTTTGTTACTCATTACAAATTACCACCTTCACCATGTTGCCACGGTGAAAGGGCCTCCATTGTAATTCCTATTCTATTTAGGTCTAGTGGAATATCTCTAATAAATTCCCTATTACTCCCGAGTACATGGAATGAATACAACAATTGGATCATCTGGAGAAGGGGATTTAGTGGAATTTAATCCCCCAATAAAAGTACATTAAAGGATGAGAGATTTATGTTTGAGGGACTGCTCGCTGCTCGCGATGCAGAGATAATGATGCTAGGTTTTGTGCTAATCTCTGGCACAGTGATAACGGATGGTGTTATGTGTTAATGATCAGGGTGCAATGCAGTCAATGTTTAGACTTGCTGAGCCTCAGATAATAAGAACCAAGGAAGAAGCCAACATGGGTTTTTTTTTAATATGATGGATACTGAATGTGACACGAATAATTTCTTATATCTTTCCTTTCATGAGTAACTTGAATATTGATTTCAGGTTATCAAAACCAGCTGACTGATAGGGTCACTGGACTTTTGGTATCACACATAATGGTGGTTGGTAATGGGATTTCTTAAACCTCGCAAAGCCTTTTCGAAGGGTAGATATTTAGTACATGCCTTTATTGCCAAAATAATTCAATAGTATTGCCTTTTTCCTTTATCCTGTTATGAAATACAGGGATATTTGCTTTTTTCCTGAGCTGGCATCTGAGGTCTTAAATGGAATACGTAGAGGGACTAAAAAGTGTGTACTTTATCTCATCCCCCCACACGTCACCGTGTTGCAGAAAGTACATTACGAGAAATTATTACATATGGAGGCGTGTCTACGTTTATCAATTCCCAGAAAAAAATCCACATACACTTCAGGTCTGGAATTCGATTTCTTATACTTGAAACTTTTAATGGTGTGTTGGGACCCAAATGTTCGTCAGTGAAAGGTTGCCAATTTCAAAAACTACGTTGGTGAACGGTTATAACATTGATTATACCAAAATATTCATGCATTTGTAATGGGATGAAATATATTTTAGTTCAGAGCTGTGTATATATAAAGCCTAGAAGTTACCAGCCAACAGTTACCAGCCAACGGCCAACAACAGCCATTTTGCAACCATGCAAAATAGAGATATGTCATTTAATAGTGAAATATATTTGATTAAATAGATTTATCATACTGTGAAACTGAAATATTAAAGAAAATTTTATATATCGAAGAATGATTCTTTTAAAACTGAATATAATTATACTTTGGTCTTGTTATCTGATTGTGGTTATTCTACAGGGTGTTTTCATGAATTATGACAGTCTAACATTCGATATATCAAGCCGGAGTGCATAAATGTATGTCACCCTCGAAAAGAATATCTATACCGGGGATCTAATGATGAAGCTCCAATACCTTCTCATCTTGATGAATTGGTACTGGTCATGAATATCCAAAAGTTGGTGGGCAAGGTAATCAAGCATTAGAGCAATCTGCAAGTTTCATTGCAATCCACTCAGGTCCAGAGGCCAGCTTTCACACGATGACCATTCCAGCCTCACAAAAACATTGCTTTGCCCCTCGTCCTAATCAACTCCAATCCCTGGTTCCCATATTCCCCTGTAAGAACCATTTCGTCCATATTAGATTTGAAAAGAACTGTTAAGTTTATAAGTCCTTGATAAGTACGACCTTGCTGTTATATATTTGATTGTATACGCATTGCTCTGAGAACAACGTATTTAGAGTGAGTTATGTACAGTGCATATGCACTAGTGAGTTATGTGTGGTATTCATGGCAACCAATGCGGTTTTCTATCTAGTTTAGTGACACAATTCAACTTTGTTACACAAGAATATATTTATATATATAGATAGATTTAGATATAGATTTATATATATATAGATCTATATTATTAAATCATATATTGTACTAAATCAATTAACAAACTCGTTGGTTTCAGTCGCTTATAATATTGTACTCACTCGCTGTATATTATGCCATCGACGAGTACTTCTGTGTTATTTTTCACCAATTCCTGATAAAACATCACTTTTTTGTCCCTCAAAAGTTTGAAAGCATAACGTAAATATGATGTTCTTATACGTCAGTGGTACTCAATACGACTTATGAAATTTAAGTTGCTGGCGAGGAAAGTAAGCTACACAAACTGAAAACTTTAATGAATAAATATGTATTTTATCCCTGTCGGAGAACACCTATTGTAAGACTTTGCCTAACATCATTGGGACTGTTTTGCCAAGGATTTTGTTAGGTTCAGCGAAAAAGCATGACTTAATATTTGCCAACAGTCTGGCATCAGAAACGTGCATCGATTTCGACAAGAAGTCTCTTCTCCTCATTCAAGTTACAGTCGGAATTTGATTGACATATGCAATAGATACTGAGCTTACAATCTTACCCAGTATCGGATTTTTTCATTTCAGTTTTTAAGATATGGGCAAGGCGACCATTGAAGTAATGAAAATGTTCATTCAGTAGGTCCATAGATCAAGTCAGACTCATCCGTATTTTCAACATCTAGCACTTTAAACCATTACCAAGGAATGCTGACTTGCAGTTTGTGATAAAAAGAATGGGAGGACTGGTGAATAGAAAGGGAAAGCAGTCCCATACAACTATTGGTCTCTTCTAGATTCATGCATTCTTTCTAAGCTTTAAGACCTCAACCTGGCCCTTCTCGATAATTTCCACTCCCTCTACCGGCGATGCTCGTTAAGTAGTGTCCAACATTTATCACCCTTCAGGGCAATCATTGGTCATGTACTGACCATTGGTCAAGTGTCCTTAAGAGTCTCCTCCATGGGCTTTGGACCCACTGGTGGAAACTGGGCTTTGCTGACCATTAGAGCTCAAGAACATGGTCACTTACATGTCTCATGGCCAAGGACTAAACTATCTTGTCATCAAAACCTTGCAAGAAATGCCTATTCAATATCACTATTAATGCTCGATGCGCTGTCCCCTGATATTCAAATGACCTTTGAAAAAGGTGTCTTTAAACGTTCAACATGGTCCTCTCCAACAAGGGCCTTTCGTTTAACAGCAATTTAAAAACACTTAATAATGGTAGGTTATTCTCAGAATCATCGCTAACGGCTGCGATTGAATTATATTTTAAGCATTCCTTTTCTAAGGTAAACTTTAATGCTCTGATCCTGGTTCTAATTCAGAATTATCACACCCGAATAGGCCAAAACGATTGGCCCAAATACACTTTCAAACTGACCATGGCCCTTGTCCACAAGATAAATGCAACATGGTTTCCCATCCTTCGGACATTCATTCCTCTAAGCAATGGTATCCTCTTCTTTTGGGGCATAAGATGCACAACGCTTCTTATTGAACAGTACACACACTAAAGCTCTGCCCTCGAGCATAGGTCCCACATTGGTACTGATATCAATCTATCTTTTGGTTGAAAATGCCAACAAAGCCTCTGCCCAGGCACCAAGTTGTTATTTCATCACCGGATTCCTACTCTCCAGGATATATTTGCCTTGTCCTGAAGCCACAGTAAGACATCCAACAAGATGGATATCTTCCCAAGCAACTGAGTTCATCAACTTAAAAGGCACCCAAATATCGCTCAAACTGTCAACAACAATCGTTACCGCGAAGGGGAAGGCAAAGGAGGGAAATCGCCGCAAGGAAAATAAACACTTAAATGAACCCAAATATTGCATAAACTGCTACACTGACATAGTTATGACTTATTTCAGGGGCGCACCAGTGTAGAATTAACTTCAAAGATGCCACATTACCAGTCGACCGCAGATAATGATTATCGTCATCTATAAGAACTTTCAGGATATATCACTTTCTCAACTAATACTTTTCCACTTCTTTTTAAAACATTATATTGAACATCAACATCTAACAGCAATTAAATCATTGCGCATAACCTTCCAACAAAATTGTTTTGACCCGTTGCCAGGTACAGAATATCTTTTCTAGCATATCATTGTACTAAAATTAGATCTAGTACAAAAAATTTCTCATTTCTTACCTCATGTTTCTATATGTTTATATGCTGGATCCAATTATTTTGCCCTCTATGGATTGCAAATTATATTTACATCCATTTTGACCATCTTAAAGTCGGTAATTGATCTGACCCAATTCTTCTATGGGTCTGAGGGAACATGGTCTTCAAATGGTTTCTGCCAATGGAGAGGTATTCAGAAAAGGAAGATCTAGAGCGTAAACAATATTTTGTTTCCCACAAGATCTCCATACAACACCTAAATAATGTAACTAAATCCTTTTAGATGTACAAGTCATCAGTGAGGCATTAGAAGAAAGGGACTGTTTGTATTAAAAAAGACCCACAATGGATCAATGTTCCAACATAGTTTGAAGACTTTTCCACAATTATCTCTTATCCTTGACAAAAAGTCACATATGTTTTATCAATTTGAATTGGCCATATCCCACTGTGATAGGTTGGTGTCATTGCCGTTATTAAAATAGGTCATAGTGACCATCTTTGACACGAGTTTTACAGAAAACCGACAGAATTGATGGGACTCGTAAATGGATAATCCATATCCAGACCTAATGTATTAATTAAAGGCAATTCATAACGCATATTTCCTTGTCAAATCTATAGAGCAGTTCTACCTAGATTAGGGCAAAGCATTCCACCATAAAAGAAGCCACCCTCGAGTCGAGGCCTTGTCCAACAATATCCAGAACACTCCTAAAGAGGCTTTAAAACTCAGGACACCTATCAAGACAGATTACGTCTGACTTCTAGGCTTTGTAATAATGATTTCCAGCACTCGTGCATAAAGATATATATATCATCTCTGCTAATACTTGATACACAGCTCAACCGCCTTTTCCCGGCCCAACCTTTGCCCACCTACCTTCTCGAGCCGTCGTGGCATGCATACTTATACCTTCCTCTAGGTTTGCGCCTCGTCTGGCTTTGGATGCTGTCCAGGGGAGAGCCCAGTGTGAGAGGTATTTGACCGCGCCTTGAGGGCACCATTCAATACCCACTTGTAGGTAAGTAGTCTGTGACAGGAATAAAGCACACGTCTTATTCCCTCCCATAAATCACACCTCGGCTTATTGCCGTCGCGATTAGCCTCTTAATGCACCCTCTTGTGTACAGAAGACGCAGGACTCGCACTACGTCCATACGCAATGCCTTTCATAAAAGGAATACTCTTTGAGGAGCTGGGGAAAAGCGCTCGCAGTGTTCTTCTGGTACATATTCAAGTTCTGGACACATTTTTAATTAATCTGATATCTTTATTATATATATGTGATCATCGCCACCTGAACCAGCGGAATTACTTTCGGGAAAAGTACACAAAATTGCTTTAAAATATATATATATTTATAGATTATTAAAGGCATATAAATCAGTGTATGTATTGCTATATCATGCTTAATAAAGATTCTAATTTCACTGTAGAGAGGGGTTTAGCGAGGATATTGGTTCACTCCCACCCATTCTAATTATCACTCAACGTGCAAAGTAATGTTTCCTGCAATTATCTTAAGGGAAGCCAGGTGTTTTTCACCCAGTTTTCTCTATTACTCACCAAGAAATCGTTTGAAGGGTTATTTTCGGTCGTTGGCCTCCAAGGAAAAGTTAATGGATGAGGAATACGGAGCAATAGTCCTGTGAACTGAATGACTCCTTTGTAAGTAGTATATGGAAAGGGAAAATATATACAGGAAGAATCGACTCACTGGGGTTCCCATAAGTCATTATACTAATATTGTTTACTGCATAACACAACCCTCTTAGAGCCTTTAAGTAAACTCAATATTCACTTCAAGGCATCGAAAACTCCAGTTGGCTTTCTTTAACAACATATTCAGACATTGGAAATACTAGAGGGAGGGGCCGGACGGGAGAGATGGGGGATATATGAGATCACCACTGTTATCAGGTCATTTATCACTCAGTCTAGGAGTCTGTCATCCTTAGACTACGCATGCCTACTATCTCAACCTGGGACCCATACTCTCTGACATTTACATATAATGCCCGAAAGCCCTCCATTAAAAGGTCGATCACTGAAACACCGAGTGTCATACTTAGATTCCGACATGCGAGTAATTCTCCCTGATACAGTGCTGTCTCTCATCGGTATTTGCATATCCAATCTGTTCAGATGTCTGACCAGATCTAACCCGCCTGGTTGTAATTCCCACTCATGAGTTCCAAATATCCAGCTATCCTAGGGGAAGATATCAATCGACTAAATTTCAGTTGTTCAATGCTTCCTGTTTCTGTCGGCCCTTTTCCAATTTTCTTTAAAACATAGTTATTTGCTCTGCTTAAAGTGCATAACTTTCACAGGGTTTACTAAAGAATGATTCAAACTCCTAAACATCTTAAGGAAATATCCGAATAGCTGAGACAATAATCTCTATTCACTCACGTTTTCAGAACAATAGAAGAATCTGATGTTCACGTGTATGCACAGTGTGTTTATGAGGAAAGCCGTACAATGATTCTATTACTCTGCTCTTTGTTTCCAACATTCTTTTTTAAAAAAGCCCCAGCGCTACATAGTTACCACAAGATACATTCGTACGAGCCTGTAATAATAGTGGGACGAATTTTCCCCTTCTTTTACATATAGACATTGGGTGTGACAGTGTGTGGCAGTTTACCGACAGAGCTTACTTCAGAACGTCATTACCTCTTTCCTGCCCATGAGAGAAATGCTTGGTGACAAAGCTTTGACAGTGGAGCCGCTCTGAATGTTGGTGCTACTCGGGCGTGCCAGGCTGTTAACACCTTAGGAAAGCTGCTTTGTTCTCTGAAGGGCGTTCTAAATACACCAGAGGGAAGGACTGCTATATTGTCGTACCTCAATCCCCTCCTCTTCTCAAGTAATATCATAGGACTGCTGCAGAGGAAAGGGGATCCGTAGCTAGAATGATACATTATGCTATTTTGATAGGGGTCATTAACTTTATTGATGTGTTTGCGTTGTGTATGTGATTCTGGAATTACGTGAGTTGACTGATAGATGCTCAAATAATATTCTAGTGGAATATCAAATGATTATTTTTCATGTTTTATTCATATGACTCATTGAACACACACATTGTATAGATTAAGGAAACAGAACCCGAACGACTGTTCAAAGTCCTGATCATGAACGATGTGGTATGTATTTGCCTCACACACGAGGCCGAGGGTCATACATTATTATGTCATGTCCGAGGGGTGCAATGGGTAAGCAATTTATTTCTTTTAGTCAACTTAAAAGATAAGGGTATTTATTACAAATTTCTAGCGGGTAATATGAAATGCCATATATGCTACAGCATTGGCGCTCATGGAAGCAGACAATAAAGCCCTGTGTATCGCTATACTCGCCAATGATTTCCATGGAATTTTCACTATTTTTTCACCATAAATATCAGGAAAACTATAATACAAAATTACCCTCAGGCAATCTCCAGGTTCCATGTTACACTTGGGCAGTGCTTGTTCACTAATGCTGACTCACTGCAGTTACTACGCCCGCGAGTATTAAATATGGAACGTCGAGATCGCCGTCGAGCAATATTGTCAATATAGTTATGACGGCATATAACGTTTAATAAGATAAGATAAGATAAGATGTTTTTTATTTGTCATAATCGAAGAGTACATAGTGGGTACAGTCGAGTAGAATAAAAGAGACAAATTGGTCGACACACCTTTATGATACTGCAAGGTACCATCTCTTCCGGCAGTTACCACATAAATCTAATGTAATCATATATATATATGTGTGCTCGATATAATGTTATATTATAAACAATTTTTCAGACAAATTATTTCTTTATCTACATATTCATCTTATACCATAAATCCTGTTTTTGTTCCATTCATTTCGGAATTTTCCCCAGGGGATATATCCATGAACGATAAGTGATGAACGTCACATCGGTATGACATTTGACTTTGCTTTAAATATCGACATCAACAGACGAAAGATCAAATAATTTAGAACTTGGCTGGGTGTTCACAAATATATGAGTAATATCAGAGATGACAATAAACAACCTGTATAGAATATCATCTACTTAGTATCCTACCTTATCGAGACTGCAACAAGAGCTTTGTACCTTAACTCTCCCCATTTAGGATGCGTTACGTTACTGTGACCATTGCCTTTGGCAGTTTTCCGAGGAGAGAGAAACGGAGATTAGGGTGTCTGTGATGGGTGTGTGAAGGGAAGCTAGGATGGTACAGAAGGGAGCTGTTCTCCAACTGCTCTTTTGATGGTATGGTAAGGTACTCGGAGCATCTAAAGGCACTCTAAATAATGGAAGTGTTCATCTATTTGCTACTTCCGATTAGGCTGAACTACTATTTGCAAAGGAATACCCAATACAATCTTTATCATATTGTGATGACATAAAATATTACTTAGTTATGCATATATTATATATTATATACATGTGTGTATCTAAAAAGTGATGTACTGAACGATTATTGTTTTAATACAGATATTTGATAGATAGACCTGTTACAATTTCCTTAATTGGAGCAAATTCACAATATACGAATGTACATATTTCTTGATATGTTTATATAAGTTTTAAACATTGGCACCAAACGTTAGGTTTTACTACCCGGTTTTATTCCTGGGGGACTTAAGCTCACGACTCACTCCTATCTCACTCACTTTGTCATTGTTGAATATCAAAGCCCCCACGCTGACACACAACATGTTTCTCAATGTTGGGAGATGTTTGTAAAGTGACACATAGGTTAGCTCCCAATTTCCAGCGATCTCTCACAATCCACACACACCCTGCGCAATATACAAAAATCACAACAAAAATCAATGACACCATCCACCTCAAGTAACAGTCTTGTAAATGGAAATAGAGGGGAGAGAAAATATCAAACAGATATGAAGTATTTATAGAAAGTAAATGGGTGTCATATATAGGCTCATAGCAGAAGCACAGTTGTGAATGATCTTTGTCCTGTGTCGACGGGATGGGAACTGCACAAATGCCACCACCCCGACCCCTATTGCCCTTAATGACACAAGGGTCTCAGCCTAACGCGCTCCCTTACCAACTAACCGAATGGACATCAACCACTATACTCACCAATCACTCACTAAACAAGGTTAGCCAGGAGAAGGCATCCCAACCTACTCATCCCCATTCTAAACATTAACCCTCCGCCCACCCCTCTCCCTCTTCGTACGATCTCAGGCATCTCGAGCCACCTCCTGCTCCATATTTTCCTGGCACTTTTATCTATAGTAGTGTCATAGTTTTCTATCATTACAATCTCTTGAATTGCCCAATTAACTAGTTTTGTTTTCCCCCTAACAATTGAAACACCAATTGTGTTCATGTCCCGTATAATTGATTCACAAAATCAATGAAATATTATGGACAATGCTTTCCCTTACAACCGGTTTGATTTCCATTCTTTTTTTTATTTCTTGCATCTGTTACTTCATTTTGATTCGGGACTAGTCCTCTCTGTGGACGTTCTCTCCCCTCCTGCTCACTCCCTCTCTCCGCCAGGCACTCATACTCTCTCTTTTGATTTGGAAATGCCTTTCGCCTCGCCGGTATAGTGGGTACCTCTAATGCTTTTGTGTGAGAGCCTATCTCTGGGTTTAATCTTCAGATTGCTCTTCCTGATGATTCTTTCCATTTCTGGACCCAATTTCCTTCGCATGCTCAGTCACTCTATAGAATACAATCCTGACACGGGGGTTCGTTACATCTGTCTGCTGGAAGTTTCTTTATCTATCCGCCAGAAGCACTGCCTCCTCGGGAGGGGGCATGCAGAGGTACACTACGAGCAAGAAAAAATAGCAGATATCAGCTTCATCCGCAAAACTAGCAATTACATTCCATCTGAGGGTCACGTAGGCGAGTCTGAAATGACAAAAGGGATTGTGTTGTCTTAGAAGAATGGAAGAAACCAAAATAGTCTGGCCATTAGGAACGGTGGACTGAATTCTTTAAATGATTATCTCTCAGATTACTGCGTATAGTTACAAATTAGATTTACTATAAATCCAAGTTTGTTCTGCATATCAATCTCCATATTGCAGTGGACCCATCCTTGTCTTATTTTGTCACTGAATAAAATTCTACACACAATTTGCGTATTCATATATGGAGCTACGAAAAAAGTATTGCACTTTTCACCCAATAGTATCTCTAGTCTCCGGGTCTGGGTTGTGCTAATTTGTTATCTGGTAATAAGGATATATGCCTGGATAGTATACAGAATATTATAGCAGTGGAATGGGTCTGACAGTGTGAAGATCACAGTGCAAAGAACCCCTGACACCTGTTAAACATGCTGGTTCTGTTGGGATAAATACATTATAAGAAGAAATATTAAGATTAGTGATACTACTGTTTGTAGTACATGGCTACAACATATTTGCTATGCTGCATCCGAATTTAAGTTGATTGACGATAAAAGTATGAAAGCTCTTGAAATACATACAGGAGGCATTGAAAGATCTTGCTTAAATTTAGTAATGCAGAACTCATTGCAACGTTAAGACTAAAGTTGAAATTGCAGATGATAATCTCTGTCTACAATAAATGCCTTACCTGAAGCTTATAAATGAATGAGTACATAATGGATACAAATCTTATTATGTATATTTATAGAGATACACATGAGCACAGGACACAAGCCTTACGATATCTCACCCAGATGCAGAAAGGAGGGGTAAGGGTGATAGACTAGGCGTGAGTGAGGGGGCGCGTGAATTGAACGAAGAAAGAGTTTCCCGCAAATACTTGGCAAAAGATCCTGTCGTGAATTGGAGCATAAAGCGATTCCGATTCCACGTAATCACAGCGACAGTCATGGAATTCTGGAGATGGCAGTGCTAATGCCACAAATTATGGCAGCCTTTGATTCTGCGCTAGCCAGGCGAGCTGGCCGTGGAAATTATCACAGCGACGCCTGAATGGGCTTTATTCCATGTAATCCTTGATCCTGCTACGTGGGGGAGGCACGAGTCCAGGGCCACTTTACTATGAGTACCAGACATTCTAGTTGGTACTGAAGCCTTCTGAGTGTATGAATGCGCTCGGCATCTTAATGCTGGCCTCGTGAGAAGGTGAAAACATCTCAGTCATCTCTCTTGGGACCCTTTAGCGTATAGCAGGTTTACTCAAGGGGCACTAGGGAGGCTGAGGAGAAGGAAAACAATACCGGCCTCTGTATGCTGTAGGGTGAAAGTGTCAGTATAACTGAGAATTTGGTATCTACGGGTCATTCAAACAAGTGTCAGATATCTAAACATTTGTACTTCCGCTCCAGTGAACAGAATAGCGCCAAAGGATTGATGCCCTACCTGCTGAACACTATGTCCTTCCAGTAATTCATGCTATGCTGCATATTGGTGTATCTCTATTCTATCTCTATACTAATTATTCTGTATACATATACATTGATCAACTTGGGTATGTATACATTATCTTCAGCACACAGATAAAGTACCAGCGAATGTATAGATCAAGATATGTTGCCTATTCGCTTTTACTTTAATCTATTGGCTGACAACTTAAAAAATACTGGTATGGTATATCGAAGATTAATATAGTATATCAACAATCAATATATCTCTTGAATTTGTGTAAACTTCGCCGAAAATGTGAATGAAATCCAATTACATAATTGGCTCCAATCTAACTGCAGGGACCCCTTGCTGTTAGGGTCGGTAGCTTGCTTTCAGTCCATTGAATTTGGTCGCCGGGAATGGTCATAATTCCAAACATTTTAATCTAAATCTACCCCGATCCATCAACCTCGTTCCACTTTAGAAGCTAACCAGTTTCTAATCCTAGATTCTATATTAACCTTGAGTAGACGATACTCCCCAGCATTGTTTAGATAGCCCTTTAAAGCCTCCCTCTTCTCCTGCGGCGGGAACTTGAATAATAGTTCTGCCAGGCATCCCCTCTTAGTAGTCTACACAAAATAGATTGAAAATATTGCCTGCCTTTGCTTCCTTGAAAAATTGCCCAGCAATAAATGAATGAAATAGGAGAGGCTTGTTGTACAGCGTGTTTTCCGATGTCTCCTATATTGAAGGAGTGTGTCCAGACAACTATTAATTAGAATTAAAACAAAGGGGCCGGCAACGAAAAGGCCTTTAATGCGTCTGCCTTAAAGACAGTCAGAGAATATATTAAGTTCAGTTTTGCTCTGAAAATAGATTCTTTCTATTGTAGACCCCGGTATCTGTTAGATTAAATTAGAAGAACGCCGTTCAAAAAGCGATATGTTAAAATATGCATCGCAAAAGCCTTGGACAAACCTTGAACTAATCTATTAATCTTTCATCTTGTTTGTGTTCTATGGATTGAATATTTAGGACAAAACAATTACCAAGATGTGGATTTAGTATATTCTTCTCGGCAAGCCTCAATATCATCTGAACTCAAGCTAGGCTTTGACCAGTCAAACTTGGGCCAAGTACCTTTAGAATAGAAAATTTGAATAGAATTGAGAAATAGACTGCCACATCGAAAAAACAATTAAAAGGAGAGTTGAACTTTACTAGGGTGGGCCTGTTATGGGGTTGGACAGAACTAAAGTGACCTTTTTGGACAATAAAAGAAATGTTAGGACGCTGGATAATTAGTATAGGGACTTGGGAACTGAATGTAGTGGACTTGGTATATGGATGTTTCATGAGGGCTGGGACCAACACATCCCTGACCGCAGACTAATGGATGCCGGGCACTTAAACTTCCTTAAGGGCACAGGTTTAAAAAGTTAGACGTAAGGCACGAAACACACCAGATATATAGTTCAGTATTCAGCTATTACGTGCAATGTATATTGTTCAGAATTCAAACTGACGGCTTATTTGTGTGCTAAAGCCTTTCTAACAAGGACTCTTCAGTCGATATCAATGAGATTATGCCATTAATCTCTTACAATAATTATCTATATTCACTGACATTATATGATACCAATATGCACATTTGAATGAACGATTAATACTTATCTTTGAAATAATATATAATACATACGGTACATAATGTATCATATATATTTCAAAGATAATTTCCACATGTATTTCATTACATGTGTATGAAGTATAAACTTGGGGTTATTGACCTAAAATATCATTCAATGCATACATTGTATTGGTTTATTGCACAGGACTCTTATATCTATCCGGGACGTACGGAATATACCAACCACAAATAGATAGAGGAATAATATATCAGTCATGGATATCATTTATGTAGCATCCCAGAAATGCTACAATTTACGATTAACATGCTAAAAGTAGGCAGTTCCATATACAACCGATATCTGTTTCGCATGGGGAGATCTGATTGCTTTGTTCAAAGAGCAGAGAACTGATGTCCACACTGTAACGTTCATATGGTTACGTCAGACATTTTAATAGCTTAGCGGATTAAAACCTAATGGGCCCATGAATATTGGTACCGAGCCTTTCCCCTTTCTCATGCACCAATGAAGCTCTAAGTAACGGATATGGGAATTTTATATGCATTTGAATATATGAGAGCTATGTTTTGTTCACAAAAGAGACCTGCCAAGAGGTGGTAGCTGTTGATCGATGTCCACGCCTTTCAAAACCACTTTCTTTTCAATCAATATTCCTTAAAAGTCAAAATTAAAGCGACGATCGTGGTTTAAAAAAATATACTCTACTTCCAACAAATCAATGATTTGTAAATTCATACGGATTGTGGTGTTGTTTCATGGGGATTTTCTTTTCTTAGATGTAGTCATTTGTTTCCCGGCGATCACATATATAATTATACAAGTGAAGAGTCTTTCCCAAAATGGGTAATCGCACGAACCCCAGCGCCATGGAAAAATGCCTTTCTAATAGACTACTACATAATATCTTCCAGCCCGAATTACCTTGGAGTGTAGCGGATTGGCAGCTAAGAAACCTTTTTAGCTCAACAGGCATTCAGGGCTATTAGAGGGAAAAGCTCCCACCCGACCACTGACTGTCCGCTCTAACTGACCACACGGCGGAAATAATAACACACGCACCATTGGTCAGCTTGAGTGACCGGTCAGTTTGAGGCCTGATCCCACGGCTGCAGCTCCCATCTGCTCAACCATCTGCTCAACCATCTGCTCCATAGCAGATGATCCTAAGATCGTGGAACTGATAAAGTAGTGCATCATCCGTGATTTCTTTACAATCGGATGGATGTTGGGAAATGGACTTATATTCCCATTCTCATGAAGCGCAGGGATTTTGGATTACAAAACGTAAAGTTTTTCTATATTCGAAGAACAAAAAAATCATTTAAACAAAAAATCATTTAAAATCATTGACGCTAGAACCCAACACTTAAAATCGTAGTAGGAACACGTATGATATTCCAAATAGCACACGTGAAAAAGCTAGTCACTCGGAAAGAATTCAGATGACGAACAATTCCGAGTCTAGTTTTTATTTCAAATAATTTCTTAAAGTTTCGAATGGTATTTGAACCTTAAGGGTACGAAACAGTTGATATAAGAATCATATGAATTTAAGTGCCCCGTAAGGAAATAAAGGGTAGCCTTTAAGTCCCTCTACCAATCCAGGCGACTAAAGGAATCACAAGATATAGACCCGGGGATTACTGTGAACCTGTCCGACACTGAAGCTTGGCAACCAGTGCTCAGATGTGTTGAATGTTCCAGTGTCTCCTTTGCGTCCATCATGGGATAAAAAGGCTTTGTTTTTCACGGTATGAGTGAGCAAGTTTATCCAAATAGAAGCAGGATATCCAGATGGATCGTTGAGGATGTTTTTATGATAGCATAACTTACCTTGTAGTGATTGTGTCCACTTTTTAGTATATTTCTGTCGCGGAGGGGTAGATAAAAGTGCCTCAGGAAGGAGGCCCTCTCAAGCACTCTTGCTCTACCTCCGCCGCTTCACTAACTCACTACCGCAGATACCAAATAGTTCCCCTGGGGTGGTGCCCCCTATCGGGATCAAGCCTCACCAGCCAAGCATCACAAACCTTATTATGTCAGCGATCACCTTTCTAGCCCCTAGAGGTCAATGTGGTCCATTCTGGTGCTATCTGCACGCCTTCTTTGTTGCGGAAGTGTGCGCTTGACTTAGTACCGCTCCTATCGCTCTACTTCCGGCACGATGCCATCGGCCCTATCACAGGATACCAATGATGTATCCAGAAGCTCCATGTCCTCTCTGGGCGGTGGTTCAGGGCTACATAGGTGCTTATTCTGGATATACTCTACAACCTAGATGCTGTGCTCTATTCTAAAGGAATTATTTGGTCTATGGCAAATGCCTAAAGCCTGCCACAGACATATATATATGATATTGGAATCTGGTATATAGCTTAAATATCCTTGCTAAACCATTGATGCAATAGGACCATATAACCCATATTTGACCATATAATATCTGTCAAGGGAGAATAAAGTATGCATGACCTCGGCTGTCTGAGTGATCCATCAGCGTTTAGACGACCTCGTCTCCAGGGTTTGACCTCGATACAGACATCCTCCTGGGCCCTCATCTCCCTCCAGAACTTAGAGATGGCGATATCTCCTTGGGGTGTTGCAACCAGATTGCATCCCTGACCATCACCCTACTGACTCATATTTTTGCCGATCCACAAGTGGCGGGTCAAGGGTTGCCATTACTCCAGCTCTTAAAGGTCACATCAAGGTCAAAATATGGGTTCAAGGACACATTTCGCCTGAGTAACTCACAGGGTTAACAGGAGCAACTCGATTCAAGGGAGAAAAGATGGGTTAATCCTCAGAGACCCACTTGAGGGCTTGATACAGACACAGGCCAAGTTAGCCTGAGAGACCCATGTAATGGTGCTGGGAAAATGTGTGCATGCCTTGTAGATAGTGTCACCATGCGAGCGGGTGAGTCACATGCCTCCTGGGGACTGGAGGTCAAGATCCGAGGTTAATCCCTCAAAGAAAATAGATGCTCCAATAAAGAACAAATTGGAGTCAGGATCATTTTTCATGTTTTTGCTAAAGTAATAAAAGAATTGGATTGCAATAACTGTTATCATCTCGATCAAATCTTGCAGACCTTTGTAAGTAAAAGTAAGTAGATTTATTCTGATAGAGCTGATAATTGTATCAAGAGAATTCTAAAGCTGCAATATGGTGCAATAAAGAAGACCTTTCTCCCGTTTTGCCGTAGTTTAATTATTAATGATGCCTTGAGTTGGCTTTCAAAAATTATGATTATATGAAGCCAGCATGGATTAATCGTGAATATCCAAATTGATATCGATAATCGCATAGCGCTGGTCCTGGTTATCGTGATCGTTGCATCCGTATCAACTATCGCACAATAATTCAGAATTAGATTCAAATTTAGAAACTTGTATCCAATACAAAGATTGCAATGAGATAGAAATTCTCCAGCTAATGGGAGGTTTTCAATCCTTCTTAATCTTGCCTTACAGTATTCTTTTAGAATGCAAAGAATGTCACTTTCGTCAATGACTGAAGGTGATTCGCACCTATTGATCAATTTAGTTGTACATATAAAAGAATTTGAACAGCAATTTTGCAGTTAATACAGTCTCTGGTCTCTGCAATTTTTTTTATTAATCTATAAAGCTCTCATTGGACCGTATTGGATTTTCAATTGCATATTTTTTAATTTTGTTTTCGTGTTTACAATCTGGTGGGCCTCCGTCTGAAGCCTGTTCCATGAATATGATAATAATTAATATTGACTTTCTTTAATATTGACTTTCTAATTTGTTGGTTTTTCGGATCAATTTGTTTCATAATTTTTCTTCCTAAAGTGAAATTTCCTAAAGTGAAGCCTTCTACGCAGATCTATGTGCTTGGGATTTTCCATCAGATGGTCGCTCCTTCTATGTTTCGACGGTAGCAGTTTTAGTGTTACATGTAGATATTTTACACTTGCCCTCGACGGCAATCCGTGGAAGACTCTCAGTCTGTTGTTCTGAATTATTTGTAAACGGTGAACATTACTGACACTATGGGAATTTATACAGAGTATGTCAGTCATATTTACTAAAGGGGGGACCATTACTTTGAAATAATTAATATTTCGATGGATATTCCTATCTATAATCACTTTTGAATCATGCCACCCCAGTCAGAAACCTTTATGTAGAGTTTGTTCAAAAGAGAAAGGTTTGTTTTGTGGTCCGGCGGGGAAAACCGCTAATATGTACTAGTCTGTACAAGCATGTAGCAAAATAGTTGCACACTACACTATGTGTATGGAGGTTTGGATATATTTGGCATTTTCATTCCGGTGCAGCAATAGTCTTCTTGTCCCTATGGACGTGACATTCTGGACGACCTTCACAAAACTCAGAAACGATATATATCTGTATTGAATTGTGGAGAATACATCATGAGTCCCTCTTGCAAAAGGCAAAGCAAAGTTCAATGGAAATAAAGACATATCTGGCTAATGCCAGCCCCTGGAGTCGAACCATATACGTTGTACCAAGAAAACGTAATGTCTGACTCGGCTCCCCGACTAGGACAGTATGAAAGTAGATAAGATAGTTTATATTGTTATACACTCATGTACGAGATCTTCATTAGAATTCTAAGGGAAAAATCCATAGGTTATCTGTACAGGGTTCATCTGGGATTTAAATATTTCGAATTCAATTTTGTCTCTGGCTATTTCACTATTTCAAAGGACGCACTTTGAATTCTCAGTGGTACTGCCCAGTTGTTTAGTAACGCACATCGAGGACTTTTGTAATCAAAAAGAAGTAGTTGATCAACGTTTTGATTCCCTTCGACGGCGTTTTTCAATGTGTAATGATTAGAAATTGGGCTGCTGTTTTCGTTTTCACTCTCAGTTTTCACTGTCTTGTGGACTGTCTCAGAAAACTAAAATAAACAACATATAATTCCTAGCTAGAATGTGATGGCCTATGTAGGTATTCATACCACTCAAACTATAATTTTATGTATGTGTTATAGATACCATTATTTGTAAATAATAAAGGACTTCTCTATGAACTTCTTTAAGAACAAAGGAATGCTCTGAAATGAAAAGAACAAACGACAAAAGGAGAAAATCTTGGGATGTAGCTTAAGAATTTTTCGCATATAAATTATATAGACGCACTAAAACAGTGATCATAAGGAGCATTTCCGATAACAATTTCATATAAGGATTATTCTAGAAATATCTAGATATCTTAAGTCCTTTTCGCTAATGACAAAATATATCAAAACTAAGTACTATGGTATTTATATACTTGAACCTTTAAAGTAAACAATTGCTTGGAACTGAAGATGCAATATTTCAAACTCATAACTCATCGGTTTGTTGCCACCGAAGGGCTGCACTCTAAGAAGAAAGGGTTCTAACAAGAACCCTTAAGGGTTCTTCAGCTTGTCGACATGGCAGAACCCCTAAGGGTTCTACTTAGAACCCTTTTTTGAGGGTTCTAAGTAGAACCCCTGTTTCGGGAATAGGCAGGGTTCTACATAGAACCCTCGATTTGAAGAACCCTTTGAAGAACCCTCTAGCCAAAATAGGTAGGGTTCTACATAGAACCCTGATTTGGCATCCATAAAATTGCTTGTAATTTACAATGTTAATTCTGAATAAAGTATTGATTTCATTATTCCCTGTTGAATCTAGACTGGTCCTTATAACAGCAGATTTGTGCTCAGTGCTAATGCTGCATGTTTCTTCACAGAAGCATTTTGCCCAAGAGCATTCAAGGAGAGACTGCATATTATATGCAGTCCCTTTGCTTGACTTTTTCAGAGTTCCTCACCCATTTCCATCACTTATACTTACCCTTAATACAATCCTCTCCTGTAGCTGTCATAGGTATCCATTGCAACTTGATGTTTGGCAAATTTGGTACTTCAGTAGTACTCATAGTAATAATATTAGAATTATAAGGGTGCTTTCTTCACAACATTTTTCAACATCAAGCAGGTAAGTTATACAAATAAAGTATTGATTTCATTGCTTTCAATATTCCCAAGTTTATAAAGTGTAATATCTATAAGGTATAAATGCCTCATATAAGTATTACTAGTGAGACTTTTGTTCTAATAGAAATTGTAAATAGCATGTAGTAACCTGTGAGGGCACCTAGTGAAAGCCAAGTTCCACGGTACTGCCACCTGGTGATAACAGATGTAGATGTGTGCCTGTGAGCCCTAAGGAGAAAAAGGGGGTTCTATGTAGAACCGCTTTGAGTTAAAGAACCCTTCAAGTGCACGAAGAACCCTTAAATCGCTGAAGAACCCCTATGGTTCTAGATGGAACCCCCGGTGGTCCCGAAGAACCCTTTTAGGTGTCGAAGAACCCTAGGGTTCTTGGTAGAACCATGGGGTTCTATCTAGAACCCAAAAGAACCCTTTTTTCTTAGAGTGTGTGTTGCCGCCATTATGGCTGTCAATTTAATGTACAGGAAGATTACAAGGTTTAATATATTGTCAGTGTGTATGTTAAGAAAGCCAGTCAGGGGATTTACACCGGCGAATTAAGAGGTTTAATGACTAATTGTCGTCCATATCACGATTGTTAGCGGTCTGGTTTTTGAACAATGGCCTATTTCTAAGACATGCTTTATTGGCTTGAGTTAAAGGCAAAACAACGCTTTACAATGTTTATGGAATGTTGATTAATAAATTGGATCAGACGATGAATTAAAAGCAATCCTTTTATAGAGGATACATAGATATCAACTCTTTTTCAATTATTCTTTGTTCAGAATTTATGGAGTTGAACAAATCAATGCATAGACATCATAAAAGAATGATGGCCTGAAGTGAAATGAAAAAAGGCAATGCCCAAAATTATGATATATGTTTTAGATATGTCTACACAAAATACTAACTAGCATCGTTGAGGAGTGAAAAGACAAAGGTATTTAGCTCTAAATGGTCTTTTATATCAGTTGGAGGTTATTCTTATCTTGTCGCTTCGTATTCTTTTAGACGGAAAGTCATGTGATTGCAGGTGGCGCTGCGAACCAGCAGTTGACTATTGAGCGGTATTAGGTGCATGTCCCATAGAGTCCCATAGTAAACTTTTGAGATTTAATCCCTGAAAAATATAGAAAACATTAATAAAATAATAATCGCTTTCATTGATACCAAATTTGATATTGTAAGTATCACATATGTTGAGGGCGAAACAATTTCTCATCGTTTTCATGTAGAAACAGGAGTGTTGTAAACTTGGGGGTTTTAATATGGGACCCTATGGGGGTGGAGGTCTGTATGCGATCCCTGCCGATTTTGCTCACTCTTTTACCCTTTCCTACAGACTTCATATCGAGTTGTAAATATCACCTTTCTTGGACAGAATGTGTTGAAATTAAGAGTTCTCTCGAAAGGGATATCGGTATTAAGATATATGAAAAGAGAAATTTTCTTGATAGACAGCTATTTAAGAGTTGTAACATCAAAATGTTATGAGAACAGTACCCGTTGCAACGCTACCGCTAGCGGAACTAGCTTGCCCTCTCAAAGAATACAAAGTGGGTAGAAAATGGGTAAAAAAGATCATATAGTCATGTTTTTTTCATTAATAATGACCCATACATTGACATATTACTCTATGCACTTGACGCTTACCACTGAGGTGTGGTGACAATATAGGACCTGGTCATGGATCAGTATTTTCCCAACTTAGAGGTCGCCCCGTAACGTGCTCCGGCCAGATTACCAAACACCAGTCCCGCACCGAATAATTACACTGCAGAGCACGCTTTATGATTGGTCGGATAATGGAAGAAAGATTTGTGGCCGTATGTGGGGTATGCATTATCAAAAGAAAGGAGACACGGACATAAAGTAATGTTGTCTTTCTTGTGCAGGAAAGGAAGAGGTTAGAACGACCGGTTTCTTTATGACAAATAGCTTTTAATAATAAGAGCTTTTGGGGAGGAGAGAACTATGGCAAAGGGTGATTGTAGAACGGTGGCCATGGGCTGATCGGTTTTGTAAGAAAACAGCTGCTTGTGTCTGTGATTTGTTGTCATTTGGTCCCGGCAAACCTTGCCTCAGGTCGTAGCGCGGGCTATAACTTGTAGAAGGGACTTCCAGAGGCGAGGTAAGAGTGTGTAAAGGGATTTATATAAAGTTGCTGTAAGTCTCTCTGAATCTTTACTGGTTACATACTGTAGGTGTAAATACGTTGACAGTCACCTTCCACTTATGTTCAGTTCTTCCCGTGGTTGAATATTTCATGGGCTGAGTGCTGAGAATGGGGTGTGAATAATGTAGCCTAATCGGGATGCGACACCTTTAGAAATGAGTTGAACTAGTAGCACATGACGGAATGCGCACGATTATTTACTCTGCATGGCCACATGATTAAAATCAAGTCAATTCAATTCAACGATTCTTTTATTTGTCGATCTTATTACATAGGTTGTTCGATGTCTGGACAAACAGTGTTCCTGATCGGCCAGGTCTTCCAACGAGTCTTTAGTAAGGGCCGAATATGCGACCAGCTATTTATATAAGGTCGGAAAAATGCGTCAATATATCTTTTAACTTTAATATAGGCTATTCTAATTAAAGGGGATATACTATGTTGAAAGGAGCTAAATCCATCGATCGTTCAGATTTATTAATGTCGCTTGGATCGCCGAATGCGCTGATTTTGGAGCTAGAGATTTTGTTTTTGAAATGGCTAGAGTAGAAGCTCGAACTCCATTTACATCGAATTGCAACAATACTTTTACGAAACTCATGTTTTAAAAAGCATTCTCTCAGTTTAATGACGTCACAGCACCGACGTGATGTCTCATATTGAACGTACGTAATCATTGCCGCGTGCCCATGGTTACTGACACCTCTTCGTGGTAGGGATCACGAGAAAACAAGATAATACTAAGGAGGAACTCTCTTGGGACTTAGACGACCCGCTACCTTATCTAGCGCGTCGTAAATCACAATCAACCGCCGGGGTCACGTCGTTTGGTCACGTGGGGGCGCTGCCTAGCAACAAGCTGAGAACGTCATCATGGGTAACAACCGGACGTTTACGTTCCTTGCTACTGACATAGACAGCTCTATCACAAAGAAGCAGATCCTATTGCAGAATAATTTATATGGAGAATGAGTCATTCTTTATGATTCGTAATTGGACGAAGGCTTAGGCTATATTACTTTTCATGAGAGGCGAATGAATGGAAGATCTGAAAGAAGGCAAAATAAAGATAAATCTATTTCAACTTGTTTGTATTTTGTAACATTCGGGGTGGTTTCTAGTAAAGCCGGGAACCTGAGATATCAGATGACGTTCAACTCTAAATATAAATACTAAGACTGATTCATCAATGAATGAAGAAAAGTCTCAAACTTGGAGCAAGTGAAAGTACATTAATAATATACAGTACTCTGCACATCTGCACCTACAATCAGGAAGGAGAAAATAACTTCAGGAATCATTATAGCTCACTGTAAATATCAACTCAGAGGGGAGGAAGATAATTTTAAAATATGCTCCATGCAAGGAAAATAGCTGCTTAGGTTTAAAGGATATTTGTGTATAACAGGTTGTAGGCAGCGAATGACACATCACTACCGCTGTAGACATCCGCTATGAGGATATAGTCCCTCAACAAAAGGCCCAGAAATTGGTTGAAACTGACAAGAAAAATGCCATGGCTTGAATCATTAGGCCAAACCATGATCTCAATCTCAAACATCACTCCTCGCCCCTTTCATCTCCTTTGCTTTGTCTTTCACAAGCAAAAAGTTCTTTTATTCCCTTCTTTTCTGTTATGACCAGTGCGTGACTCCCATTTGTCATCTCTTGATTACATTCTCATGTTCATAAACACAGCAGCTTTAGGTCTAATGCTCTTCACGAATGTTACTTGTTTTATATATTCTCTAATCATCGGCGATCTTGAATCCTTTTATGGTCATTGAAGACGATGTATATATTGGCCTTATGTATATTTATAGCTAAATAAACGAAAGCAATATTAAAAGTGTATAGATACTTCACTGACGATTACATGTAGCTATAAACATAACATTTCACCAAGTTTCACCGAGTGCGTGGGAGATGATTAGAGGAAACGATCGATTGTAGATCAAAATAATGACTCAGTCGTGTCTATCCAAAGATGAGGGTGGGGATGTTATCAATTACTGTGAACCTAAAGAAAAACCTTCACAAACTTGTGGACGGAAAAGATTTTATATGAGTTATATAAAAAGAGTTAGGTAGATTTGGTTTTCCCCTGGTTGAGTGGACCTCGTGGATGTTGGCAAAACTTTTAATTAAGATGGTGTTCCAGAGAAACTAATTTACTAACATACAAAGAGGTAAATAAGAGGGGACCTAAATGGAAAATGCCGGTAAGGATCATGCTTCCACGGCAATTGCTGAGCTTGACATTTCACGAAGGGCGGCTGGGTAAGTGAAGATTAATCCTAAATACAAGATTAATCCTTAATGAGAAAAAACCTGACGCTACTCCTGACCAATCTTATCCCGTCGTAGCAAAATGTGTTTCCTTCCGAATCCTCAAGGTCTGTCCGAGATTTGGATATGAAAAATTAGCGAATACGGTAATCAAATAGGAACCGATCACTTGCGATTAACTTTTTATTAAGTCATTGCCAAAACAATTAAACATTTGTGGACCCCAGCGCTAGAAGTGATTCCGTATTGAATCGGAAGATCCGCTCCTCCCATGGCCTTAATTCATTCTATAATTCAATTTGTTGATAATTTTGTTGTGCCTGACACAAATCATTCTTGCCATTCCAAATTTTATTGGAGAAAAAATATCAATTATAGAATATGTTCTTTTTTCTCAAAGGTCGCGTCTCTGCCAGGGGAAGATTATTTGTGTGGGGTTGTAAATCACAATCATGCTGGTAGATGGAAAGGCAAAAGTCCTCTCCCCATAGTCTGGTGTACTGCAGTTTGTGTGTATTTCGTCCTTGTATAACGATAACAATATTTGCTTGTTTCTCCTCCCCACTCGAATTAAAATAATACATTTTTTCAATAATAACCTGTGATAGGCCTTGCACTCTTTGCATCTAAATAATTTATAAAAACAAAGTTTGGTTAATATTAATGTGACTCAATTCAACCATTTACAACCGCGGCGGATTTCCCGCCATGCATATACAACCTTCCGATTGTATGCGTACTCATCGCATTCCTATAAATATATAGAGGTTTAGCTACCCGCATATAATATACAACATTTCTATTTAGTAAAGGATTTGTATAGAGCTAGAGCCTAACTAACGATTCGGCGAGTTTCAGCAAGTGTTTATAAGCCTCAAATTAGCGTTTTGGATAATTTATATTGTATCAAATTTGCCTGTTAATTTGTAAAGTGCCAAAATAAACAGGAGGTATGATTATAACACATTCGGTTGATGAAATGGTTGATGTCGCATAAAATATAATGATGTCTGTGCATTATGATAATAAGTATATCAGATATAAGGTATCTGTTTAAAATGTTAATTAATGCCTACCATCATACATGTCTTCAAGTCGAAGTTAGCCCCATAATAACATGCATACACGTATCGGTGGTCCTCCTTCAAATTTGTAGTGAAGTAACCGCTGATCCATTTCGACTACAGGTTTGTGATATTTGTATTCAAGGGAATCTGGGTTACTTAGTTGGTTTCCAAATTAAAATACCCGCATAGATGTCCCCTCCCACTTTCTAGGACCAATTGTTAAAATTCTAAGGTGCATTGTGGTGTTTTGACCTGTCCGTCCGGTCCCATTTCATCACTGGGTGGGACAACCTTATACAAGGATGTACCTGCCGCAGAGTAAGGGTGTAATCAATGTTCATTCATGTATACATGCGTATCCTGGTCCTGACTATTATCAAACAGGATAATAAGATGTTACCTGAATCGTGTTCCATTATCATGAGGGATGACATACATGTACGCACTAATATGTAGGATGACATTGTAAAATGATAGTCCACGTGCAACTATTATATCGATGTCGCATGAACGTATTTCATTTTATTTGTATTCATGCCATAAAACCTTTTAGAGTTGACTAAATAGACCAATAACTATTTTTCGCCATTCCTTTTTTATCGTTGACCCTGAACGTAAACAGTCCTAACATTTTCAGTTTTATCCAGAATTCTATAAGTTTAAGAAAATTAAGGAAAGAGAGCCATATATTGAAAATAGGGGAATTCTGGCTTTCACCGATTGATTAATTTGTGAGATGATTTGATTTTAGACCAAGATGGACAGGCCAAAATCCTACTTTCGTATGGGTTGGGATTGATTAGACCAAACATTCATTACGAAATAAGCTAGTAATGCAACTTTAAATGAGTATCTACATTGAATAAAATACTTGTGGAAGCAGAAATGTCGAGCAAAGATGGCCAAGGCAATCTATTTACGTGATTCTCTTCTGTATGCATGGTCATCGAACACAGGAGTATGTGAGCATGCGCTCATGAGAGAGGGTAACTGTATTGGTATGGGCATTACCTCATTCATAGACGCTGATCCTTAGCCAATACTTATGCTACGTGTTCCCCATCATAGGCGCCTTTTGCGAGCTCCAATACCATCTCATATCAGTGTCCCTATCCCAGAACTATCCTATACTCGGAGATGGCTCTGGTAGACTGATACTAACGCCAAAACTTAAAGGCAGGAACAATGGTGATGGCAAGATGGTATATCGTCTGAGATCAGTTATCTAGGTTGTACATTCGTTGTTTGACATTCTGGCTCCATCCCGACCGTTCATAACCACAATGTAGAATCTAGGGAGAATGATACAAGTAGTATAAGTAGTATACGAAGTTTAAAAAACGTATAAAATATTGTCTCGCTTTGACCAGACCAGGCCTCATGTACTATAATAAGGGAAACAAGACAGGATGATTGCTTCAATAGAAAAGTCGTTGTGTGGATGCATGGATATAGTTTTCCATTTCTTTCTTTCCCTGACCTTGTTATTTGGATGTTTAATCATCCTGGTTTCTACATATATCTAGATATCATTAAATGTGGCTCTTCCAGTGCGGAAATCTGCAGGAAAGACTGCTCATACAGCAATTAACCTCTTGCCTTTTCTACAAGCATTTATGATTTGATTAGCCTGTATTTGCATATTTCCTAATGAGTACATAATTATATATATATGCTGTGGCATGCATCATGCATAGTTTGGGAACTGTTTCTTTTACCCAGCTAGGTTACTACCTTTTTGGTCAGCCCCTTTAAAATACTTTCACTTCATTAATTAATGTTCATGTTCATTAGTACATAGACATCTGAATAAAATAATAATAATAATCATAACTTTGCCACATCGTAATTAATCATATATGGCAGACCTAAGCTTAGAAATATCTACCCTAATTGTGACCAGAGGCCTGTTGCATTTTGTTTAGGAAATGTTGTTTTTTTATATTTGAGTATTCCTTAATCTGTACGAAATTCCCAGCTGGTAGGAATAGCTTATACGCACAGCGATGGGTAGGAATTGTAATACTTTCCCACCGAAGGAAGTGGAAAATTTAGGAACTCCCACACTGCATTACATTTCCTTAGCCTTTACAACCGGGGCCAGGCATATTCTTGAATATCTTGCAACGAGGACCTCTTCTATACGCAAAACATTATTGGTCTTTTTCATGTATCGCACATTCATGAATTATCAATAAGTTCATCTATTTGCCTATCTAATTGTCTTCTATTTGTCTATCTGCCTATTTAGCGTTTGTTTTTTGCTTTCTCAATTCTTATCGCTCTCTTCATTTCAGTCAGGTTCAGAAGGCAGTTTTAGACCCCTAAGTTTTAGGGGTCATTAACACTTTTAGCCTTAGTCTTCGCCTTGTGGTTAAGCTTATCGCTGGATGTGGAATCGAGGAATGTGGCCGTCTTGACCTGACTGATTTCCTTTCCCTTTCTTTGGTATATGCCAATTGGACACAGCTTCCCCCTTGGAATATACTCGTTTGGATATCTTAGAATGTTGCTGATTGATTATATATTCTAATTACTTATTTTCGTTCCTCTCCTCAAGGTCCATAACTCATTAGCCGATTCCACACATATCTCTGCACTAAAACACACTGAGATTGCACAAAGTAAGACTTAAACCTCGAAATATCCTCTTCACCTTGCTGCTTTTAATCCTATTTACACAATATTCCCCTTCATGATTATCTCTTAAGATGCCATCTCTATTTCCTTCTCTTTCGGAAAACTGCGTGCTTCTTAACCCAATCGCTTCTCTTCACCTGGAAGTTAGATGCTCATATATGTTTCATTAGTTAGCAGGTGCAATAAGATGAGGCTATAGCATGAGAGCCGGCTATGTATGAACAGGTACATTAGTATTAATCAGTATTTGATCATGTTCCGTCTATCCACCATCATCACGACCAGCCTCATACATCTTACTCATCTACTTCTAGCTTCATGCTTCTGAGTCATGGACTCCCAAGTTACGTAACCTTTTACCGAGTTGCATGCTATTTGTTTCTGTCCAGAAACGTACTTTCCTTTTCAAAATATCTTGCTCTTGAAATATCCCTGCCATAGATTCATTCTACTAGTTTACACCTTAGACATTTATCAATCTTACTGACAGCAATGCTTTGAGAAGAGTACATTGTACATTCCTCAATTATATAGGAATTAAATTCCCCGTTTTGTTAGAATAACTTGTATACGAAATCACGAACTCCAGACACAATACTGAACTTGCGTGTAATGTTCTATGGACGTTGGCTCTCAGGACAAAGGGCACTCACCTGGCTCAACCAATAGTGGCAGCTACAAAAACTGGACTTAAACTGAAATAGTAACAAGTTCATGTAAGCTAGCAGAAGTCACTGCCCCCATTTGTACTCAGTGACCGAGCTAAACTTGTAAACTTCACCAAAGGGATTCAGTAACTTTCAATTGAATATTTGGCTATGCTAAACAGGCTGCTTTACTATGACTTCCTATCATCGCTGCTGCTGTGATACAAACTAATGTGAAACACGAACCAATACAAGTGTTATTAATTGTTATATGGTTCATTCATCTTTAATTTCCAAAGGCATCAATGCGTGTAGGACATTGCCCCGAAAGGAATAAAGGATCTGTTGTAAGAGGTTTAATACTTAGCATTATATTCGTAGAAGAAATAAAAGTATTTATGCCATGATAGGTGTGCGTATCCACAAAAAACATGGCCCGATTAGACCATTGCATATGCATGCGTAGATTTCACTAGTGGAATCCGCTTTTCCAATGCATATATATCATGGCATAACAAGTTATAAGATTATTAAGTTAATCAATGATTTAATCAACTATTTTTCTATTTAACTTTACTATCAGTTTAACTTAATGTATATATTCTGCGTTTCCAAAGGAAACGAATTCTCAGGATCAATTAATTGTGCGCGATTTAATCAAATTTTTTTCTATTTAACTTTATAATCAGTTTAACTTAATTTTTTAAAGATGAATACCAGCGTTGTCAGCACTGCAGCAGGCGGGAATTCAAGGAACTAAGGCATGAAACAATAGAATTCGATATATTTTGTTCAAACTTTGTATTGAGAAAGAACATGGTTGGGGGAATACAAAATACCAAAAAAACTGGATATCATCATATTATTTTGTGTTTTAGGGATGAGTGAAGTTTACTTCCCTTCACTATTGATTTCAATGGGGGAAGCTCATTGTGATGCAAGTTTAGCTGAATAACTTTTTTTTTAGTTCAATGACCCCTTATTTTTTTTAATTGGGAGGGTACAATAACATGTCAGCAATGTCTATGCAGATTTAAAAGAAAATCGTATGATTCAATCATATGCTATTGGGGAAAATGCAGAAAATACCCGTTTTTCCATAGACTTCTATAGTAAACAGTAATAAATTTCAGTGGTCCCTAAAATAAAAACTAATCCAATGACATATGGTTTTCTTGGGCTTTTTGGGTTCCCCCAACCATGTTCTTTCTAAATCCAAACTTTAAAGAAAATTCCATGATTCATTCATTTTTTAAGTGAACACTGGTATTTACCTTTAATGTATAAATATTCTGCGTTTTCAAAGGAAACAAATTCTCAGGATCAATTATTTGTGCGCGATGTCAAAGAACAAACAAGACAACATACTACTGCCAATTGCTATAGTATCTTTCGATACTAGGAGGCTAGCTCAGCTGATTAGCGTAACTGTTCATTTACTTTCTGCTTTCACTATCTTTAATATAGCCGACATTCAGTCCATTTTTTTTTACTTTCTGCTTTCACTATTTTTATATACATTTATTCCATAGTCCATCATAAAAAAAAAGATGGAGCTAGTCCATCGTAAAAAACTATAATAAGAAGGACTCCTTTTTGTTTGTATATATATATATATGTGTGTATGTAGTAAAGAAATGGTGTAAAAAGAAAAATAAGGGGGGATGAGTAGAGAAAGAAGGGGGGAAAGGATATAGATATCAGGAAAGAAACTATCTACAACGACTACATGAGCTAAAAACTAATTCCTTATTGACCCGCATTACAACAAGATAGATATGCTGGTTTGCTAGCTTAACTGGCTTAAATTTGGTATAAGCAAAAATGTACAATGTGATACATCCTTGTGCTTTGAACGCGTCCTATAATACTGATTAGTCCTTGTCAGATAATGTCTATACCATCACTATGGTATCAATAATATTAACGTATGACATAGATCAAAGTTACCGCGTCATTAGGATAGTATCACCTGAGGAGATTTACTTAGATGATTTCATCCCCAGGATTTGGGTTTCATAGGGAATCCATCAATCTCTTCCACAGATTCTTTTTCCCTTTCTTTTAAATAGGATTTCGAAGAGATAAGAAGAGGGTTCTCTGCTAAGGATCGCGTAGGAAATGGAAAAAATATGGATGGACCTTCTGAAATATGCTTGTATACAAATGATTTCACTAACAAGAACACATAGTTAAGAACAGTTTTGTCTTCTTCCACTCCCGAAAAAACAAAGAGAAAGTCATACATATTTGTCAGCGTGGGTGATACCAATGCCTAGAGTACTGAATAACCATTTTTCTACTTGCTCCCAAAACGTACTGCTATTCTCACAGTCAAACATAAAGTGAAATATATCATCTTCCTCCTTACTATGAACCTTCTAATATTCAAGATTAGTAAATTCGTTGGGATTATGTTTGCAAGCAGTCTGAAGTGGAAGCCTTGTATCTGTTGTCATTATATATAAGCATGTCTCAACCAATGCCCCCAATACTGTAAGACATTGATTTAATATTCAAGCTTAGTGGCTTTCCGATGAAGCATAGCGAAAAAATTAGGACATTTTTCGTTTTTACTGAGAGTAGCTGAGAGTAAATGCAGCTTTAGATAACACAGCCACGAGCTTTTTAACAATCTCCAATTGCATGGATTGTCTCAGGAATAAAAATGGAACAGTCTGGCTGGGCTAACTCTTGGACGTTTGCTTTCTACCTGTATCTTAACTTTACAGACTCCCATGGGATCTTGTATACGTGAATAGCTATCCTAAGTCTCTGCGTTAATATTTTAGCAGTTTCTTGTAATACTTGGCGTAGATCTAGGTGCTTTCTAAAGGGGGGAAGACTTTATAATTATCAATATTGTGCAATACAAGCTAAGATAGTTTTGTCATACATGTACAGTGAAATCGAATTTGCTTTATTCTTAACTTTTATATACTTTGTGACGATTCAGTACCACAAGCAAAAGCAAAAGTTTACATCTGACTATATTCTTCTTTGCTGAAGGCATATAAAACATATTGAATGTAACTCGGTATCTATGTACTAAACAGTGGCATTTCTTTTGTTACACAGAATTGGAACCAAAAACACACTTTCAATTGGTGTTTTAAAAATGTATTTTGGATTTCTACGACGGCAATTTGTGGTACAAAGGATCAATAGTGCAATGTGTTAGGCTTTTAATACATCTCTCTAGCCATTGATATTTTAACATTTTCAATTTCATTCAGGATTCCCTAACTTTAAGATGTTGACAGAGAGCTATATTGAACATAGTCAGATTCTGGTGTTCACCGAAATAAATGATTTGGAAGATGATTTGGTTATACACAAAGAAGACATACGAAAGTCCATTAATATTCTATCTTGGTGACATTCGAATGGGTTGGATGGAATGGAAATGCTATAAATGACCAGCAAATGTAAAGAAAGGCAATGATGGAAACTAGGTGATAATACAAGTTTAAGTAATACATCTCGATTTTAGAATAACGGTAAGAATGATACTGCTCATAATGGTAATGGCATCGGTGCAATTATCCCATTTCCCTCCTCTTTCCTAATACAATTTGTCCACTCGGCTTCAATTCAGTCAAAAATTGGGTATCGTGTTTCATACACAATAGTAATTGAGTTCAATAATTGAGAAGGAGGGGAAGCATAGTGTAATTTTTGCATGCCTAATGGCATTTCCTTAATGAATGATGGGCATTACCTAATGATCTTCCTATATAATTGGTAGGGTTGGTTATTAAGGCTCTGGGGTATGGATTTTAGGTTGTACAGTGGGGTTCATCGGTGAACTTTACCTATCAAGTACAAAGCTTTCAGGTAGGGTCTATGTTGCATGTCGTTACTAATGAATGTCAATGTTAATTCCACATCTATGGTACCTCCCACAAAATTAACCCTTGAATTTGACATGCATTTGGACGGTAGTTGCTAGAATGAATCTCGTTATTTCCATTAAACTATATAATGTCCCTCTCTCATGCTAAGAATTAAATGTCACATATAGTTGCGAATATAGAAATTTGTTATCGGTAAATCTAGGTAAATGATCCTAAACATATGTTATTCATTGCCTACTTATTGTTGCAATATATCAATATCAAGTTAAATATAATATAAGTAACATATATACGTTTAAAGCATCCATAGATATGATTTTGATTTTTAAATATGTTTATTCAGGACAACAAAAATACATTTCAGCGACTAGCGTTGATATTCTCAGCGTTGCCTGATTGCTTAATGCAAAAGGCCTTTGATTATTTCAAAATAGGAATAAGTCATAGTATGACAATTTTATATAAAATAAATATGCCCAGCATCTAATAATATAGGCATTATTGGTACATCTAGATCTTTTTTTCATTGTGATCGAAAACATTTTCGCTTCAGCTTAGGCCTGAAGTATATAGAACAATTAATGCCGAGCGCAACTCGAAATACAGTCTGCATGATTCTTATCTACACGCCATGGAGTCCCAGAGACTGAAGTAGGCAGCTGAATATGGGAGATGGGCCAAACGCTCATCATGAATTTCCTGCTTATATAAATAATTAAACGTTGTATTACATTGCTAGATGTACGTTCTTCTTCCTCACACTCATCATCCTTAATTCGCCTTGATTTGCATCACCATTCCTTTCCCGATAATAGCCTTTGTGTATCGACCACTGCGACAATGAAGTAAATCTAAATCTAAATTCTAAACAAAAACAAAGGCCAAAATAAATCACCATCCCCGTGAGAAAAGAAGATGGCATAATTCGAGGAAAGATGGAGGTTAGTGTTATCCCTGAAACCCTCCGATAGGAAAAAGATTGTGCCCTGAACTCATAGAAATGCAGTTGATGCAAATGTAACGTAATTGACATGAAAGGTTAAAATCTGGACTATGCACTGGCGGACATTGCAGCAAGTGGTAAAATGGTGTTGTATGTAAGTGTGCGACTTGGTTGCATGTTATGCCTAACGAAGGCTTGCCTACCAACAAAATCCATAATGACTGTTACTGCGCCAAGGTCGTGTATCCCTCTCTTTGCACGCTCCGAGAAACGCTCAGCCCCTCGCCCAAAGCTTGCATGTGGCCAGATAGTGGACCCCAACATTTCCCACCCACTCTCAGTAGTGTGTATGTTTTATCTAATACTTGTTAATCTCAATCATGATTGTGGATGAATGTCTTCCCATCAGCAATAGGTTCGTCTTCATGCAACTGTTGTTAGTTGCATGAAATCAAGATATATCAATAAGTATGGGTTCCTCTAAAGACTGTTTGGCAACCAAGCCCACTCTTATTTATGTGAATGATTATCATCTTTAGAGCTCCTCCATTTTAGATGGCAGACCGCCCAGGAATTTAATAATTTATGTTGTCGCTAGAACAAATCAGAATCCATAACCAGTTATGTCCTTGTATATATAATATGTGGTGCTCCAAGCATTTATTAGTCTATATGCAGTAGGATAGTTTGGTATAACTTTCCTTTGGAAAAGGTATTGGCTCGTGTATTTAATATCATACAAACGCCTTTCAGCTAACGCGCATAAGACAAGATATAGATGATAAATTGTTCCTCATCAACCAATCATAATGAAGCTATGTAATAAAGGCATATTCACTTACTGTTCACATGAATAGTGAGGCAGTGTGAGAAGAAGACGTTAATGGTTGTAGGCACAAAATAGTGCTTTGTATGCAGAGTCCATTTGTAATATCTATTGCAATATCAAAGGATATGGATTATCTGACAATAAGATCCCACTTACTATGGAAGAAGAGGGTGATAGGTGTGCATATAAATACCGGCACCCAAGGGATGGCTGTCATGAAGATCAGAAATAAACCATTGCCTATATTCTTTCCATCGTGCTTTGCATTTATGCATTGATTATATATACATAATGTAGGTCATATCTAGGTAAATGAACATCACATCGACATTAGCTAGATATGTATGTTATTACTACGACCCTGCGAACAGAAGAGTGCAGACGAGGCTGTGGAGAATAATTTTATGAGGTAATTAAAACATAAAGTAATTAAAATAAATGAAATCATTGTCTTTGGGTTGAGGCCACATGTCGATGAGTGCTGCGTTCCATATCTTCTTCAGGAACATGTCTGGGACAAACCTGTTAGAGCCCGAGAAGATATTAAATATTATTGAAATTATTATTGAAAATATAATTGAAATTGATTTTAAAAGGATATTTAATAACAGAGGATTAACCATGGCTCCAAAGAATTGGGTATGAGGAGTTGTGGGTGGGGATAAAGGATAAAGGGTTTGGCCTTTATGATTTTGATAGAGCAGCATTGAGTGAAGTGCCGACTCCCTTAGAGGGGCTATTTGCTATATAGGATCAGTGGGGGTCAGACCTCCAAGATCTAAAGCTTTTGATATCTAGTTCTTGTACTTCATGGACATATGCCTTGGTTGCTGCAGCTTTTCTTAGAGAATGCATTGCCATTGCCTTTGGGTTGAGGCCACATGTCATAAGTACTGTGTTCCATGCCTTCTTCAGGAACATGACTGGGACAGGCCTGTTAGAGCCCGAGAAGATGGAAAGTAGGTTCTTAGGTTCTTAAGCCATAAAGGTGACAAAGTTTGCTGCATGGACTAGTGTGGTGGTAGAGGAGTCTGTAAGTTGTTCTCAAGGGGGCAGCAATGATCGGGCATATTACTGCAGTTGCATGCCTTGTCAACTTAATGTTTCCCTGGTTAAATATTATTTAGAGATGTCTGGCCATTAGATTGAAGGCTACAATATATAATGTGCTGTTTTTCTTTGAAACGAAAAGTTCTAAAAAGTCCTAATAAGGATAATCAGGTAATTATTCAACTTAGCCTTTCTCTCTTTCGTGTGGATATTGCTTTGCTGTATTTGGAAATCCGATAATAGTTGTATGCCTTCCGTCTCAGATTAAAAGGTAGCTAATTGAAAGTTTTACAGGTTTAATGGAAGTTAACTCCATCGGGGGTGTCTGATGTCAGAACTCTCCCCAGTTGTCACACAGATTCCTTGTTTACCTGTCTGTTCCTATTAAGCAGCTACAATATAGCCCTAACTATGGATCTCTTGTATCCCTCACAGCATGCTCTCAGGTACTGATAAATGCCTTCTTTCCCCCATCTTTCATCTGCATTGAGCTCAAGGATTTCCCCTGGCGCTGGTGGGGGTGAGCTAAGCGTTGAAGCACTATATAAGCTATCATTATACACCTCGAGTTTCATTGAACACAACAAAACCTTTAGTGCCTAACCATGTCACCACCACCTATAGCCGGGCTGCAGCGCAATAATGATTTAATAGCCCATCACTATAGATCTGTTAAACGGATCCTCCACTGACTGCTGATAAAAACCCTATCTATCTATACTATACAAAGACTTGAATGATTTTAAGATCGAGATCTTTACCTGGGGGTTTCCTGTGTGATCCAACCCATATATATGGTGAGCTCTAAAAGAGGACATTATATTATATGCGATTTACCACCCTATACTCTCTTTTCATCAGCTTACTTACGCATGCATGAACCTCATCTTGACAGTGGTACAAAAGAACCTCGCACTCAATACTTATTCCATTGGTAGTAACAGAAATGTATAAAGGATAGAACATAATATGTTTACTCAAGGATGAATTATGCTAGTGTCATAAAATACTTGACTCAAATAGTAATCTAAAGGACACTTGAGTGTATCCGTTTATTGTCTATGTGCCTCCCCCTTGCTTCACCAGCAGAAACCTTTGTTTGGCGATATTCATAGTATTTGGTTTAAATCTTCACATGTTCCCAACACTATTAAATTATTTTTTTAAAGAAAGAGGTAACCTCATATAATCTAGATGCCTCCAGAAGTGCCCATAACAATCCATAAAAAGCTTTCTATTCGGGTAGGGCCTTGCAATTCAAACCTATAAAGATCACACGATTTGAAATTGTAATCACGAAGGCAGTCGGTGAATAATGAAAAACTATATTTTATTGATGAGATGGCATAGTTTTGTCCCAAATAGGCAAGTATATATATCAACAATGAAAAAGTGAATATCCAAAATACCAAGATATTCAAAAAGATTGTCAACAGGAGAAACGAATATTCTCATATCCTCAAAAAATATTATCTTGGATTTGGGATATTTTGTTCTCACACAAAAATCATTACTAGACTGCATTTTGTAAAATGAAATATGAGGAAAGAAATAGTTTCGGTCACTTACGCCGAGATTCTAGATGTTGAGGATTGGAGCTCAGGTCCCAATCAAGTTTTCCCTGAGAACATTCACACATGTTGCCAGGGTAACTAACTTGAGTATTATTGGGTGCCATATAAAGGTGGAAGGCTTGGAAACATTTGTGCTCTTCAAGTACGAATTTCATTAGCTTCCGTCTGTGTATCCAGCATAGTTACCTGGTGGTATGGACATATCATCATATTTATATTTAACCATGCACATTACCACAAATCTTCCTTCCAATTCATTATGCAGATCTATAGTGAGTCACAAGTCGGGGGTATAACGGTATCTATCTTTCAAGAAGCAGCCAGAAAGAAACGTGATTCTGAAAGGCACATTATAAATAGAGATAGTCCTAGAAATAAGTGTAACCAAAGTAAGATGATTTTATATATGAAGGCTTCCTTCGTATTTCTACACTCTCCTTATATTTGGCTTGATGAATTCCGTAGCGAATTTGATACCGAGTAGACCCCTTGAGGAGGGCAAGTAATTGACATTGATAATTAAAATCAAGTAAGAGTTCTGATTTCGTGGGAACTTTCAGGGAATATGTGAGCAGAGACCAATGACAAAAATTAGATTGTCATTGTGGCTCTTCAAACCATATACAGATTTTCTCTCAGATATTGTTGATGGGGAGAGGAACGAATTCACAGTTCGTCCTACTTGTCAGTGATATCACCAGGATGCCCATAACCTCATGCTTCAGATTTTAGATTATTAACATATGGAATGTGTTCAATGCCCTTTGTTTGTGGTCTTCATGATCATTGCTAAATCAAAACTTTATATGATAATTCATTAGTTGGCTATTTTGAATTATTGTTACAAGGAAAACAACCTCCATTAGTGGAAATAAAATCTGCTTTCAGTGTACAAGACCTCGTTGGGCTGACGAGGCTGAGGTAACTGTTATATTTGCATACGGCATCGCCACTGCGCATGTGCAAACGGAGTCGCATGGTGGTAAAAACAGTAATTAAATCATTAACCTATTACACCGGCAGGTGGCGTCATGGGACCCTGATAGGTGGCGCTGGCGGCGGGGAAGGCGACACGCGTACAAACACGATCATCGCGCGACTAATATTTGGTCATCGCTGCCTGAGCCGACTATGTAAACAGCGACTCGAGGGGCGAAAACCAAGCAGTCCTGTGCCGCGTCAGGCTTCTAGATTCATTCTTTCTTGGAAGAGGCTATGATGGAAAAGTCTGGAGAACAGGAGCAGGGTTGTGAGTAGGAGGTGGGGGCGCGGGGTGAACTGAGCAAGTTGGGGAGGGGGTTAATATTGATGGGATGGTCCGGTTGTGAAACTTGACAATACTGATCAAATGCATTTTTGTGATTTACCGTGAGCGATATTTTAGCCCGTCTAAATATATCAATTAATCAAGTCCAATTTTTGGAGAGTACTTAAGTAGAAATACATTCCCATCACATTCAATATAACCTGTTAACCTATAGATATATATTAAGCCACAATACCTCACCGCCCCCTCACTTTCTTGTTCTTCTCTTCATCTCTCTTTTCTATTATTTATCTTGCCTACTTTAATTCTCTCCAACACTACCTCCTGTCTTTCTGTGGTCGGAATTCACCACCGTCCCCTCCTTGATCCGGATGAGCACCAAACAGCCTATATGTCTTAATTTTTACCAGGCCCGTCTCCTTATCCATGTGAATGAAATCAGCCCTTGGACTTAAACAAGCTTTGTAAATTCATGTCATGAACTATCGACGTGTGGCCACTGATCCCACGCGCTAGAAGCGAGCGTATAAGATATTGATTAAGCTGCGATCATATAATTTGAAACTCTAATTCATTCTGGTCGCAAGATTCCTTCCTTCCATACTGAAGAGATTGTTAGTGTTTCAACTACGCTTGTTAATATTGCAAGGAAACTCTTAAACTGAGAGTTGATGTATGATGTTAAATTGAATTTGTTAGCATACCTTATTATATGTTGGTGCTCAGGGTCTTTTAAAATAGATGTTTTATTCAGCTTCCTGTCATCTGGGCGTATACAGTCCTAAACGTCTCCATCTTTCTTTTATAGTTTTTTTGGCGGATTTAGTGCACAGGTTTTATTACAATCAAACATTCAGCTATTGCCACCTTTAATAAACAGCATCGATGGAGCGTAGAAAAGAACGGCTATATCTGCTTGATAATCCATAAAGGAATTTAGAGTTGCATTCGCAATTATTAAAACAACATAATTTTACCAAACATGCTTAATATTTTACATATAGGAGAGAATGTATCAATATCGTGTTACTGTTATGGGTAACACCGACAGGAAAGGATTTTGGCGGGTTTACGAAATATGAATGTGAACTTTTATTAGGCCCCGTCGCAAAAATATCGAGACAAAACCCTCCAAAATCTGTGGTCAAATGACTTTTAGATGAGATGGGATGACCGGAACAAAAAGTAGAAAATATCCAGTTTCTTACGGAGATTAGCTGAGAATGCAGCTTTAAATAGGAGGAAAGAGTTCTTGTTAAAATGACTCCACTATCATCGAGTATGTATCATAATGCGCAACTTGTACCATATGCCAGACTGGGTTATTTGGGTTATCTATGTTTCCATTCAAATTTTGCTGCAACAAAGCACGATTGTTGGTTAATTATTTGTCACTACATGACCGAATTTCCAAAGAAAGCATTGAAACTCATTCTTCTCATCCGTTGTGTGTTATGTTACATTGAATAGATCATTCTCTATGTAACTTGATCATGGAAGCCATACCCCACCATCTTTGCGAGCATGTTTTGCAATCGAAAAGGTGCATTCTTTCCCTCGTGTTAGAGAATTTGTCTTCTGTGATTTTACGACTGTTGTTTCCTTCTTGAACTCTACGTGGTCCGTCTTTTACAAGCAAATCACAACCCACACGAGTGTGCCGTACAGAAACGCCTCCAAGGACAATCGATGTGATATCAATAGAATGTATAGAGTTTAAAGTACCTTTAAAAGGTATTATTTTGCAAGTAGATGTGTTCTATACATCAGATGGATGTCTCAATATGAGAATGTATCGGTTGTTTTTGCAGCATCAGGTATCCGTGATAAATTACCCGAGGAGTGATGAGGCGTGGGATCACAAAACAACCACAAACAAATACAAGATATTGCAACTAGGAATTAAAGCGATGTTTGGATCTAGATCTATGAAAAATCGGCAGATGCTTTGACGTAAAAATACCTGCAGCAGATAAAGAAAATACTGATAGAATTTCCACTATCAAAAAGGGAAAGAAAATGCCAAAGAGGCATGATGATTATTCCCAAGTCTCACGTTTCTTACCGTTAAAGGTCAGAAGAAGCACGATGTTTGTCATAGACACTTGACAGGCCGAATTTACTTTTTGCTCAAAACTTTCTTTACCTCTGTGTGTATGACCTTCTGGGCGTATCCCTATTCTCCTCACGTCCTTTTGTGTCCTTTGCCTTCGATCTAAATGATCTACACTATTCCAACTGGAAGTCATTGTCTCCGTAACTCTGTGGCTTTGACACCAGGTGTCGCTACATTGATTGTTAGAGTAAAGCTCCAGAATGAGAGCATCGAGGAGCTCGTGAGAGACTCAAGGTCAAAAAGCAAAGTCAAGTGGAAAAAGGGTACGCATCAGCGATCCAGTCCTCTTTTCTGTTCTTGCTTTAGAAGATGCTGTGCTAAGCAATGTCTGTATTTGTATACCAAATATTGATTCATCATATTTGCCTTCAGTTCAAAATAAGCTTATAACAGATTTGGAAATTTAGACCCAACCCAACACAAGCAATGAACCATTATAGCCTTTGTTACTGTCCAATAATTACTGTGTATTCTACATATATATGAGAAGTGGGTTTTGCGCGATAAGATGAATGAATTTGGGTTGAATGTCAGTCAATCAAAATCTGCTCCTGCCGAGACACCATCCAGGCACCTAATAGGGATGTATATTTAGAAAGGTTTTGTCTGAAGTGAAGTCGGGCAATAAGGGATTAACATTTGAATGAATGCATTCGTCAAGTCCACAGAATGCAGGGATCTGTACTGAATGCACTTGAAAGCGTTTGAAGTAAACGTTGTGCAAACGCGTTGTTTCCTTAACATAAAAGTGAATATAAAAGTGAAAATAGGTCGACAGCAATTGTTGCTTTCTTCTCTTCTGCAATTCAAAAGATCCTCAAAATCCCATGATTTCTTTACACCAATTGTGTTTATGATATATTTTCGATTTATATATACACTACATACATACACAAATACACATACATACATGTAAATATAAGGGTGGTCTCCACTGGCTGCGGTAAGCTCTGCGGTAAGCCTTGCGATGGTTTGTGCTGGTTCTGTAGGTGGAAAAGAATGACGAGATCCTATCCACAGGGTTCACTGGCCATGTAGGCAGGGCCTCGCCACTCCTCACCAACACAACACAGTCGCAAGGCTTACCCCAGAGCTTACCGCAGTGCTTATCGCAGCCAGTGGAGACCACCCTTAAGTCAATTATACTAATACACGCCACACAGCCTAACTGTCAACAGGTTACATATTATACTGGTTGTATTTATATACACTGTGTATTCTTAATCTTGTTTCAAAACCAAAATGAATTATAAGTATGAACACCGTGGTAAATCGAACCCTACCAGGCCTATATACTATGCTGGTATCCTTGATGTTATACGAAAATACTGGCAGTGTAAAAACAATAGATGAGCTTCAAGATACATACACGCTTGAATGCTATGACAAAGAACGTAGATAAAAGTATACTTGTTTGCTGCTTTTTTTTTATCTGTTTCTATGAAAAGATGTTCCTTTGTTTGGGTGAATATGTTTCTAAGATAGTTACAAAGCCCAAGGCTCCTCCAGCAGCAAACCTCTATAGATTGCCCGCAGCGACTGTCACCATATAATAGTGTATGAGCTTTCATAAATGGGAGTAAGGTGGCTGTCAACACTACAAGCCCTATCTGACAGAAAGACTGAAGTGGGGACAAGCGGTGTCCAATGGGAGATAAGTGCCCTACGGTTATTGACCTAAGAAAAGAATTGTGCCAGTAGATCTAGATCGTTTTGAACAAGGAATATGAGGAAATACGAGGATGGTTATATCAATTACACATCAAAGTGGATAAAATGACTATAATTTGAAAAGGTCCCGGCAAAGAATCAAACACGAATGAGCGGAATTCACTTAGAAGTGTATATACGTAGCAACTATAATTACCTTGTTGGCCTATATCTTATATTATATGAATTTAAATTTATTTGAAGTTTTTAAAATCGTAAAGGAATCTTTTCACACATAAATCATATTCTTTTGATAATAAACTATGGAATATGTCCCCTTACTTATCAGGTACAATTATTAATATCTTTCTTTAGATCCGCTAGGATGATTCTTCATCATGAAATATTCAATATTATCTTTGTAGATTTTGTAAACAATGAGAAACTAGATAATTCTTAAAATATGTCTGCTGTCTCTGAACGCTATATGTTATCTCTCATGCAGGTGGCAATCCTGAGGGCTTTGTTCTTCGACGACAAGGTAAATAATTCACTTTCATAAATGTATACATATGTAAATATTCTCCTTGCCAATGCGAAATGCAAGTTCCTTTTCAGTGAATAGGCCTGAGACCGTGTGCCCCAATACAATTTTGACTAATTATGAAAAGGAATTAAACGATGAACTAGCCATGTACTATTCCCAGAGGGGGTAAGGGAGAGTATCGAATGAAACGTACCCTTGTTCCTACCACAAGAAAGACTCCAGTCTATTGTTTTTCATTTGGTGGCAGCAAGCAGATTGGATGGATAATTTTATTGCTGGGAGGGCAAGATAACACGGCTATTGTCTTCGGTTACCCCTTAGGAGAAGTGTTGTTTCTATTTCCTCGTCGGATAAAGCACGCTAGATATGGTATGTGTGGGGCCCCTTCTCAGTCCTATTGTGGGAGGATATCTTGATCTCATGTCGCTCATGTGACAAGTTGTCTCGCTGAACTAATGAGGGGTGGGAATAACCGAACAAGGGAGTATTACCATGGCGACTAAGAAAAGCACAACTACCATCTCGGATATCGTGGCACGTATTGCAAATAAATCATGTGACGCTTCGAGATTATCTCGCGAGAGGAAACAAGATTCCCATATGCTAGCGTGGGTTACATAACCATACACCAGCAGATCAGTCACACCAACTAGTGACTCATCCTTGAGAAATGAGTTTGTAAAGTTAAAGAACTCAATTGGTCGATTTTTCAATAAGGTCCTTCGCGACGTATAACCTTGAAGTCAACGGAGAGATTAAGTTCAGGGAGGTTTGGGGTGACTGAGCAATCTAAAAACGTTGGCTTTTGACCCAGAGACATGTGAGAATGTTCTGGTATGAATCTTGGAGTCGCTGCAATTTGACCTTCTCCCCCAGGTATAGGGGAAGATCAGCTATATATAAGCTGACCTGTCCTGGTAGACAATGTTGAATGAGATAGTTTTGTTTATTCTGCTATTGTTCCTTTTTGCTATTGTTTTCTCTAGCAATGGGTACCTGATGGTGAATTTGGTTTTGATTAAATTGTGATGGTTAGGATGTTGGCAACAAACATGCAGATTGGAGAGAGATGCGGAAGCTGGATTAACTTAAATACCTGTCTGTATTTTCGGCCCGATGCTTCCTGTTTGTTTCAAGAGCCGTCTTAGTTTCCATTCTCCTCACGCACTTTCCCACCACAATTCGCTCCTCCTGGTTCCTCTCACACCAATATAGCAGTCACTGCACCTATTTTTCCAATTATTCTTCTGCTTTCCGTACCACATTTTTGTCCGCGACTTATTCTGACTAATTTTCCTGTCTTGCTCTGCATGTGGTTCATTTATACATCCTTGATACTGAATGAGTCTTTTGGAATTGGTTTCTGATCAAGATTGGTCCCATGCTATATATACTAGATGTCTATCACAACATTGACCCATATTTTAATTCAACATACAGTCATATGTCCCACAAATATTTCCCCTCCAATGCCTTTTTAATACTCCCAAGACCTGCCCGTTAGCAACTACATACTGCACTTTCCATCAAAACTACAGTTCTTACCCACTTGATCCCAGTAATGCCGTCCTCAGCAGTCAGGCTATCTACCCCAGCAAAGTAGTATAAAGTAGCGAGAATGATTCATCCAGAGCCCCTCTATAAGTATACCTCTGGAGCATTCACTTACACCACTCACTTCTAACTTGGCAGTGGTAGTGAAACGGTCAGTCGCCGGCAAAAAACTAACTGGCAGCTGCCGTACACTCTTCACATCTCCCATCATTAGGGGAATGGGGCCGGCAAAAAGCAAGTTTAATCCCATGCCGATTAGAGGCATGTATGGATGGATTTGTCAATGTATGTGACACGTCAAGTGTGGGGGTGGGGGCTGGGAAACGTGTAACTGCTTGACATTTGCTAGGCCAAGAGTAGGCAGTACCAGTTATAAGTTGAAGGCACTGATGGAATGGTAGGGTAGTTGGAATCGAGGAAGGGGAGGGGAGAGTGGATGGGCGGAGTTAAGGCAAGGGTGATATGGGTGGAAAGGAGTCCCTCAAGGAAGTTTGATACCACCACATTACATATACTCTTTCTCAAAAGATTCTCTCTCAAATAGACCTTTCTACCCGCAAAATATGATTGCACAATAATCCTAAATAAACCGTAATTTGAATTAATGTATAGTCATTTAGTTTCTTTATCAAGGTCAGGGAACGTTTTGATGAGAACAACATGTGATAACGTTCATAATACCTCCTGTTGTCAAGCTTACAGCAACTTCACGTCTTTCTTTTCGGAATTGACTTTCATGAGCAATCTAGAAATGGCTAATTACGTTACAAAGGCATGTTGGCAGGATGTCAATAACGCCTATCACGAAAGAGAGTACATGTTTCCTTAGCGTCATAAAATGTGTCATAAAATCTGGAATGTACAGTCTGACCTCTAACGGTTTTGCATCTATATCAGTGTTGTTTTACAGTCGAGGCTGCATAAAGTTAGCAACAGGCGAAACCCCTTTTCAGTTAAACATTTTCATCACACCTATATTTCTTACGTTTAAATAGAGGAAAATACATATTGGACCCTCGTGAAGGTTATACTATTTGTTATTCTTATTATGATCGCCTTCCTATATTTTTACTCATTCCTTTACCTATAATTATGTTTTGCCTTCAAATGAGTTAAATCACTTATTGCAATTAATACAGGATTTGTTAGGTGACAAGATATATTGGACCCTAACGAGCTGTACAACTTGGTTCTAAACTGCCGCTATACATGCCCAGACTGCAGGGAACCAATGTACTGAACGCCAAGTAATAAAAGACTCTCCAAGCAATTCCTCATGAGCATATTTACTGAAGCCTAGACAGGGACTAAAGTGACAAGATTGATCCTTTATGCCCAGAAAGGCGGCCTCTGCCCCAGTATTCTCCCCACTCTATGACAAGTGTGTGTTTGTCTAACATGGATACATGGTCAGGCCATATTATACAAACACAGAGTAGTAAGGGCCAGTTTATGGAAGATGAAGAATGAAAGAAGAAAAAACAAGTAGAGAGTATGTATTATGGTTTGATCCAAACTTCAGTGTTTTTAAATGAAGAAACATAAATATTATGTATCTATAGATGAAATACCTCAATTCGCTTTCAGAATATTTGTCGGCCATGAAGACTGATGGCAGAAACTTTGATATACGGCAATCCAAAAGTTGATTCATGCTATCAAGTGCTTAGTATAGTATCCACTGATCCTTACTAGTGAGGTTTGTGTCAATAGCACGAGGTCCATCTGTTGTTACAAGAGGTACTGCAAAATATCTTCAGTCTTGTCCAGCTCTGATGTCAAATTTAGCCCACCCTGCTATTTTTATCTTCCCTTCTTCCGCAGTTACCAAACACTAATTCGCAGCTGCACAAATAAGTGTTTTTACGAATTAGGGTTAATATTGAATGCACAGTAATGATATTTGCTGTTAATGACTTGCCACAACGGCACACATGCGACTCCTGTGGAGGTATCAATCACTTTGGCCTGATACTGCCCACGGTCATTACCTGAATTAAGGCCTTCAACGAGTAGGAACCAGATGACTGTTATCTGCCCCGAGCGACCTCTGAGTCCAACTTTGACCTCTTGCGACCAATAGCTGATTGCCCTGGTAACCTTTGACTCGGTCTGTAACTCCCTATACCCTGAGCATCTCCTGTGGTCTCGAATAATGGAAGAGGCACTCTACAATGCAAGGATGAGAAATGTTGCAAGGGTATTGATATAATAGGCTTCTAATTATATAGGTGTTGCAAGCAGCACTGGCTCAACTTTCTGGTCTAGGTATGTTTATAAAAAAATAGTTCTCCCCAATACTTTATAATTTAGTTCGTATGTGGTAGTTGCTGATTTGGTTAAGAAAATGCTTGAATACAATCATAATCATCTTACAAACTTGTACGTTTGCTACAGGGACCTTCCTTTGGAATGCATATCGTGGTACTGAATTAAACCACTGCAGACTATTGAAATCACGAACAATGTTTATTAGTTCTAAATATATAGTCTTATGGGTACAAAGGTAATCATGAAATGCATAAATTTCTACTGAGTTATCCAAGTCTAACTAAACATGGATATCATAAATACGTAATTAGACATCAGTATCAGTATTCACACGCCATACTGCAAAATTAATCTACTGCGAGAGGTAGTTCAACATATATTCAGCTCGCAGCTGAACCTCTGTCCATGTAAGTATGCATTTATGTGCATGTTCATCTTCATTATCAAACATTTGTTGCTGCTACTATGAGGACATTGACTTGTTCTCCCACTCATTATTCGGCATATGATCTCCTCGGCAATATACCCAAGCAACTATGCCTAACCTTACAAGTAACCTTGGAATGTCTGACAGACATGGAAGCAAGAAATTAATGACAGGAGGTGGGACGAGTGAAAGGTGAAGGGAGCCAGAGAATGGGAGATGGAGGTCGAGGACGGGGGGCCCCCAATGTTTTATACCGGTTCTCAAACGAGAATTGGTCGAGCACTCAAGGCACGGGCCTACTATTTCCCCCAAACCATTAGTATCTGTCATGTCACCTACCGAGCGGTCCCATAACCATTGCCATTGTGACCGCCACATGGTTCAATCTATTGTCCTATTCCCACTGGGGGCAAAGCTGAGGGATCTAGCCAAGCGTACTGACAAGTATTCAGAAGCCTTCCACCAAATAACACCGCCAGCATCTCAGGCGAATGTTGGGTTTATCTTGCTTTTATTGCAAAGATTAAACCCTAGTAGAGCAGCAATCATACACTCAAGGTGACGGCCATCCACCCTGCCTTCAATCTTTGACCTTAAAATGGATTGAAACATCAGAGTAAGAGCTCAAGGGCCAAACGCTTCACTAATGCAATCCTGCAGTAGTGGCCATCGTCTCCATTTAGGAAGTAAAATGTCCTTTAGTTGGGCTTTTCAAGAATTCCTTGTGCATGTTGACCTTAGGCTTGGACATTTCCCCCTTGGGTGGCAATAAACATAATTGGTAGTGAGTATCAAAACCTTTGCTGATTTGGACAACTTTCAATTGCGATACGACTCTCTTGTCCATAAGTTGATATTTCACTGTCAGCAGTGTGTCGTTTGATATTCACTGAAAAGGATTAATCGTTGATTGGTATACAATTCCGTTTTGCAGTAGACTGCGGCTTGCATTGCATTAAATAATATCATTATTCTTTATGATTGATAACAACTGTATGTCATATATATAGTAATCGTCGCATTGGGCATGAATTTAATGTTCTGCATTTCTCCGGATTTATATCAAATAGCTACAACTATAAACACACGACAAACCTGTATTCGTTATCCCTAGAATTTGTCCCTAGAACCTTGGGGGATACATGACTTGGGAAAATGTCTGTAGCGCTGTATTGGCGTGGTTTACATTCCGTATAACTGTGGTACACATGGAAATGGAAGGAACCAGCAGAGGAAGAGGACCTACTACAACAGGAGGGAAGGAGATTTGGTCCGTGTGTTGACATAAAGGATCCTTTGCAGGGTTGGGCCAGAGCAATCCTGCCATACTAGATGCTGACAAATTAAGGGGGATCAAGCCGAATGAGGGTTTGCACGATCTACGAAAGAAGATCAAATTTTGGGATTTTCTAGGAATTGCGTTCACATGCATGTTTGTTATGCAAACTGCATTAAAAATAGGTTTATACTGCAATAATATTTATCTTGATCTTCCACCGTTGTTCGATGTAATTTTATGACTTGTTTTACATAATGATGAAATGCTTCTTTCGGACGGGTTTACTTTGGAAACATGTGAACAAGAAAACCTCATTGTACACTTTGTTTGTTGACCTGTAGGGACGGCTCTTAATGTTGACAGCAACATACATTAATTGACAATGATTATACATTAGTTATTCATTTAATTATTCTCTGTAGTTCCTTTTATACACCGACATTTTATTGTTTTTAATTCGATATCAGACTAAATCTGCCAATAAAGGCATAATTATAATACACTTGTTAAATACTAATCAAGGTCCTTGGTACTGACTATAAATCTAATTTCCCGAATTTGGTATCACTTATCAGGGAAAGACAAACATCCCCCAAGAACATGACATTATGTCGACTAGACACTGCAGTCTCTCAAGAAAGAGATCATTCTCTCTTTCAGAATATTTGTACGCCACTTCCATGAAATTATAGTCTCAATTAGTACAAAATTGACCACTGCCATGCTCGGTCAATTTCATAACAAGGGTTTTAATTAGTAGCCGATGTTATTTGACACTAACCCATTTTCTTCCTTTTAAAAAAACTGACTCATTCAAAATGAATCCTTGAACCATGTTGGCACAATTCCGTACGATTGAAATCAGATCTACTTACACATGATATATAGACCCAACCTCCTACAATATTGAAAATATACCAATATCAGAGAGCATATAAATATGACCCTCCGACCTCTTGGGATCCCATTCACCATGAACACAACCCTATTTATATTTATAGGATAGAATCTAAGGTACTTGAATATTCAGGGAGGTATGCATCGAGAACGAGCGATTGCACGAGGTTAGCATTGGGTGACAATAAAAGGAATCAGGCATGCCAGGGGATCTGAGGTAGCAGGTGTGAGTTGGCTTATGCAACAAGATGACCCTGAGTGACTGAGCGTTCAAATGCTCAACCATGGACCTGTACCTACCACTACCACACACCAATCAGTGGCGATACGTCGATCTATGTGGCATGGGCCGGGGACTGGGCATTGCATTGCAGGGTCCTCCAGGTCAAGCAGAGCCTGCAGGTATTCCAGCCACCCTCGGGAGAGGAGGCCTTGTCGTGGCATACATACCTTCAAGAAGAGGTGGGGCAGCACCCACTCCTTCTCTCCCTCACTGTCCCGTACAGAGCAACATAATTATGTATCATAGTATCTGTTTATAGTTTTCGTGCGCAACATAGTCAGCAAAGACATACACCGTGCATAACTAATAAGAGTCTTCTGTCCTGTAAGTTTTGGACCAAGGGGAGGCTGTATCAGCATAGAAGCAATTTTGTTTTGTGCAATAATCAACAGTTAGTCACTGGTATAATTGCGCTTTTCTATGTTCCAACAAAGTGTATTGCCTTCTGCCGCCTGGCAGTTGTGGTGTGTATAATAATCCTGACATACGACAACCACTCTCTCTATATATATATATAATATATATAATGTGTGCAATATATATTGCCAGGCTAGATTCTGATGGGACTTGAAGCAAGTCAGGTTGTTCTCAGTATCATATTGCCTCCTTAGGTTTGCTTCATCATTACTATAATCTTCCAATAACATATGTCACTGCAATTCTGACAGGCGAAATGCGTCTATTCTTAAGACGAGATCACATTCTCCATCTAGCGTTTGTTCGTGCCTGTTTATAAGGCCAGGCCAATTCTGGAGGCTGGTAATGAAAGCTGCTCATGTTTCTACTCCTTCCTCACTGTTTCTTGTCTAATCGCATACATTAAAAGCCATTCACATCCCAGTCTGTAATGCATCCTACTTGAGCAGTGCCCAGGGAATATATTGTTTTATCACGGCTGGAATCCAAGCCCGCCCAGCCTTGGCTTTGTGTCTAATGTCAGGTAATTGTACCACGATGCGTTGTCAGTCGGATACAGCACCCCACACAAATTGTCTTTGCTATCAACAGCATCTATAGCATAAAGAGCTTCGTCTTTTAACTTCCCTTGATGTCATTTGTTAAACGTATTAAGGCTGTGCTGGAAATCGTTCTAATTATGTGTGCTATGCAAATATACACTCATCATTACCAAAAAGGTTAATGTTCCTGAGCAATATTAGAAATAAATGGCTCTCAACAGGAGTTATTTGGTTCCAAATACCAGCCTCAGATCTACTTGATATTGGTTGATGAATTTCTGCTAACTAGTCATTTAAAAACTACACGAAATATCCTCCGCCATATATGTATTATAAGTAAGATAGATTTGCCTAACAGACATCCCTGCATAGTCATGGACCACGAGGAGGATGCATGGGTCATACGTCTGTATCAGCTCATAGCGTGTCGTAAGCCAAACGAGCTGACATGGAAGACTTAAGAATGCTTACACACGGCCATCCCATAATGTAGCTGTCATGGCGTCGGCAGGATGTTGCCAGAAGAGCAAAGGTCACCTGGGTAATCATGTGATCATCAGATATAAATGGGTCAACAAACCTTGGTCCGGAAAGAGGTGATGTGCAGACAGTGGAGAGAGAGGATTTAGACACATAGGAGGAGGAGCAAGAGGAATAGGAGGCTGGAGAAGCGGCTAAAGAGGAGGGGTACCTCTCCTTTATATGGATGAATACTAACTTTTAGACAACCCATGTGTGCTCTAACAAAGATGATATAGGGAATAGCCAGAAAGTAGTTTAATATCAGCTCTGTGATCATAAATCCAACGAGAAGTTATCTTTCCCTCATGATAACCTGGCCTGCTTTCCCCAGTCCCATCTTATCACTAATAGGAGATTACCATTAGGATGTAACCTGGTGAATTGACATAATGGTTAGGTATTTGAGAATTCATCAGGCTAATAGGTTCAATTTCCAACAGACGTATCTCTATTAACTTAAGTAGGACATGATAAAACGTTTTCATGTGTACAAGGCCAAATTAATATATTATCTTTTTTGTAAAGGCCTGATATTCAATAAGATGCAAGGTTTCGACGCATAATTAGGCAATGATTAATTAAAGACCATAATCAAACGACATTTCACATAAACTTTGGAACCACCCAAGCACTTAGATTGCATCGAGAATAAACCAAGTTGAAACTAATTGGCATTTAGTTATTACCACTTGGACCTTATGTGCATGGTTTGTTCCTGAAACAGTTTGTGTATTCGTCCAACCTTATTGCATGACTATCAGCGATACAAAATCTTATTTTCTTGTACTAACAAGGCCTCTGAGAGTGTTGCTCTGCTTTACAAATACTATGCCCAGTGCTTGTTTGCGCAAAAGAACCCCTGTACCATACCTTATATGCCTCTTCTACGACTTTCTGTTCATGTATACATGTCTGCTGTGTAACATTGGTAGTCTGATATCATATTTCCATGTCAGTCATACCTTTGTAGTTTTATATAAAAACCAAAAATCACCATGTGAGGAAAACCTTATTCATTATGCTCGCTCTGTCCATTTTCTTTGAAAACCTTGCCACACACAATCTTTATGTGAAAAGGTAACAGCAACACAATTCGCTTACGACATTAGAAGGGTAGTGAAAGTTTGAAGAACAACTCATCTTTAAACAGATAATACGATCAAATACATTATAATACAACCAGAACCCATGTTTTAACAAATAATTCAATTAGATAAGCAAAACTGCAGTAAAGTATTGCTTGAATTATCTTCAGTGTGTGTTCACTTTGTAATACCATGGTGTGTATGGTATACCTTAAATAAATGTACTATTCCTTAGAGAACAATATCTACTCTATATTAGTTGAAAATCGTTGGAGCTGTTATAAATGATCTGAAGAGTAGGATTGCTTGGTGGTAAGTGAGTTTACTATCATAAGAAAGTGTACATTGTAATGTGTGTCCACAGGCTGTTGTCCAGCCTGTACATCCTATGTCTGGTATGTGGAAATGACATGTGTTGTAACATGCCATTCACAATGGTCTTGTTCATATAAAGGTGTACATTGGGTCATAACAACTTGTACGTGTATAGCCATGCATCGCAGCCTGACGCAGAGTCCACTTTCCTAAGCTACTCAGACCAACCTCTGCGGAACATGGGCTGTAAGGTATGCAGGCACACAAAGGCAGCGACGGGCCCTGCATGGTGACATTATGGCTGTTACAATCGTCCTTCTCCTCCTATCCCTCTTTCAACAGGGCCTGTCTACCCCTCCGTTGTTAGGTCGAATTATCCTTATGTACCCGCTGGCATCTTTACTACATAAACTTTTCCACACCGCAATAAATTGTAAAAAAAACATGTTCGGATATCGGCGTAGACCAACGAATTTATCAACGTTACTTCCATCATAAACATTTTTTAAGATGATTTGCCTACATCCAGCTAAGGATCCATAACATGTGATTTACATTCGATTAATTACATTATTTGCTTCAGTTAATACAGCATTCCCTTGCATTGTACTATATATGTCTTAACCACGATGGGTATTAATACAATGAACGTCATATTGTGAAGAGGCAATGTCATAATCTGAAAATTTCTGTAATATTTCCAAGTATCTATGATAATGATACCCTCGATACCTGAAACCCCTTATATGTATACATATCGAGTCCTAGTACTTAACGATGCTTGACGATGAGGCGTATAAAAGGATATTGTGTTGAATAATTGAACGGCTGTCTTCCTCCTTACATCTCCCAACAGCATCCACGGGGTGATAATTCACACCATTGTGTGAATCGGGTGTGAACCCTAAACCTACGCGTCTCCGGAGAATAGTTTACAATCAGTGCTGCAAGTCACCGGAGATACTTTAGAACATCTAAACAAACCTTAGCGTTGGCCTTAGTATAGAAAGGTCTTCCGTCTGTCCTACTCCAGTTTATAACAACTTTGGAAGATGTTAGTGGAGAAGTAGGGCTAATTAAGAGCATTATGTGGGAATATGTCAGTTGATTGCAAATTCATATATATTTGTACTGTTGGGGACATTATGATGTATATTTGTAATTTAAGATTATTTTGCACCAGTGCGACGCTATGTCCGCCAAGTCAGTAATCGTCTGGCTCCACTGCAACGGTCGTTCGTTGGGAATTATAAGGTGTGGCTTCTCCGGTCCGATATTGCCGGAAATCGAGCCAAATATAGTTCAACTATTTATATCGCAGAAATTGGAGAAATATTGGCCAATTGGGGATAGACGGTTATATTCCTTTCGGGGATTCTATTACGCAATTGCGTATCGGCCAAAGTAATACATGCACATACATTTAGAGAGGATTTTCCATTCTTCCTGCGTTTTACCTCAGTCCCCTTCGGCGATTTGAAGACTTCTCTTAATGTAATTTCTCTAGTGCACTGTCTCTTTTCAAAACCAGGATAACTTCCAGGACTTAAAAAAACATAGGATGTAATTCTTGAACAACTAGAATTAATAATGATTTTGAAGGCCTTGGAATGAATTTCCATTGTCCTTAGGAAAGAGGCCCAAGGCAATTGCCCTATTTATCAGCGTGCTTTTTTAGACATTTAGTACTGATCACAAATCCAAAGACTGGATAAAGGCAAAATACATTCATTCATGTTTCCATGAATTGTTTCCTCCCTTCTGGCTCTTGATCCCCAAACAACCGACCCTTTTAGAAGCCAACATCCAACCTTTGATATCCCAACAATGTGCGATGGTTTCATTTGCTCTAATCTTTCCCTGCGTTCTCATACTAGTAAACCTTTCTATCTGACAAAGCGATTTCTTACGCTTTCCTGCTATTCTTACATCAAGTTGCCTCAAGAAACTTAATACTGCATTTAAGATTCTCATTAATGTAATTCTATGGTTCTTACTTTTTAATCTGAACCGACTCGCTTTTCCCCACAATAAGATACTTAAAATAAATACTTCGGATATTTAGATATTGAATTACAATTATTTATCCTGCATCCTGCATCTTATCTTCGAAGCTACCATTGTTCCTTGTTGTCTGCAAAATACACTCCTTTTTGACATGCCCCCTCCCTAGTTCTAGCTTACCTCTGCCACTTTCCTCCCACGTTATATCACCCGTCTTCTCTATCCAATACAATGGCATCTTTCCCTTGCCCTCCAGACGCCCATTCGCATGAACTAAGCCCTGGCAAACAACAATAAATCGTCCTGGAGTTCCTCACTTGCCTCTCACTTTAGAGTTGTCATAGATTCTTGGCATTGATTCTCGGTGCTGACTTATTCTTATCATCTCCTGACATTTTGACCTCCTCACTCGAGACGGAGTAGCAGTTTTCTGACCGCCTTCGTCCATGTTTGCTGAGATGTGTGAGAGCAGGTAGATGCATGTCATCCGCTGCATTCTTTTTTTTAAATGTTTCATCTTGATTTAAATTCTTAGCTCTGGTAGAAGTGATTGCGTTCAACCAAACAGGATAAACCTTTGTGATACATCATCGGAGAAGATCAATGTTTTGGATGTTGATGGTATCTGACACTCCTGGAATATGGCTTCTGCAAGCAATCCATTTTTCTGGACCTATAAAGAAAAACATTGATCATGATAAATCGGTCACATGATACAGTAAGGTTGAACCAAGTGTATAAACTGGTATGTAACGCTACTCGTGTAAAATCGTTAAAATCGTTAAAATCGTTAAAATATTCAATGGAATGGGAATGTATCTCTTAGATTTATAGACATGGTTCAACTCCTATAGTCCCGACTTGAATGAATTAATAGGTTGGTTAGATGTCCCTTTATGAATCAAGAACAGTTAGCGACCTTTTTTCTCTGGAAGAAATAACGGTACCCATCTCATTTTCTGCGGAAATAACAATATTTCCCCATCCCCAAAATAGTTCCCTGGTGAAGTAAAATCACATGGCATGGAAGTCAATGTATACTGTTTTTCCTCCTGACAGATGAAATTAGTGCATGATAGCTCAAGCTAAAATCGAGCAAAGCAATAGTTTTAGAGGTTTTAGAGAACCTATCATACAGGGCGATTATGGAGTCAGGCAAACCTTAGTGTATGTAGTTGGTCCTGGGATCAGGCGAGTTGCTCGTACTAGTTTGTTAAGGTGAACAGAAGTTAATGGTAAGCAGTTGGGTGCATGCACACTCTTTTTTCTTCCGACCTGTTACAGAGTCATGTTTTTCATTGAATGTTGTTCAAAGCTCGTCCCGTTTATTTGGGATAAAGGTATGAAAGTCACCCAAACAATTGAGAGTTCAAATGGCAAACTTAGAAAATATGTATACTAAAAGAGTTTGACTAAATTTACCCTGATGAAGAACCGACAGGGGAAGACCGTCCGACTGCTGAAAACCTTTAATAAAGATGTCAGTCAAACCAAAGTGTGTAGGACACGATTCTTCGGTATCCAATGATTTTCTACAATACTATACACTATAGCCTATGGACAAGATTACAGGTGTGCAAGGCCAAACTATTCTTCATAATGCATGATCACAGGATCCGAGGTCAATAAGCCTATGCTTCAGTACAAAGGGTAGCAACCATAAGACAACTCCATCCTTCTAGTCACTTCTTTTTCCTTAGTGCTACGGAGATGTTTGTCACCTTCCATATCTAAAATTGGATCACCACAATGCAACCATCTTAAACAATGTCCTTGGAGAAAGACTTTTTGATGATTGTTGAATTCTCTTTATTGTTGGTACATTCTTGCGAAGGAGTTGTACATTGGGTCTATATTACGAATAAATAGCCGGTATACTGAAACCATGACATAATAATGCTCATGCCAGTGTGTACATTCCCACTGATCCTATGGTCGTGCTCCCGTTTTAAGATATGCTGTTAAAGCTGCATCGTCAGTTAACGTCGTTCAAAACCTAAATAGTTTCTACCTTTTGTTCCATTCTTTTTTAACCCATCTAAAACTCATTTGACTAACATTTTAGAGGATTTTGTCTTGTTTTTGCTACAGAGCCTCACAAAAATCCATATTCATATTTTGGGGACCTACTTAGTTTTCCTGCGATGACTTCACTTATTATCGCTCACCGGCGTCTGTCTTTGCTGGGCCGATTCGACTTCAAATGTTTGTATTCACATATATGACAGCAGCAGAATGTTTATAGATCAGTCCGAATATATAAGTCATATGAGTAAATTTCGTAAGATTGAACAGATAAATTTTACTGCATGAAATAATGCTGAACTGCATGCTGATTGTTCCAGCCTTGGAAAGCCTATAATTATATAGATAAAAGACATATTAATCATATATCGACATCCCCGAATAATTTTCCCCGAGTAATTTTTTCACAAATGAATGCCTCCAAACAATTGTTATGACAAAAATCATTGGATTATTCATTGCCATGCATAATATATTGTAGTTTTTCTCAACGTCTTAAAAACGGATCTATTCAGGTCAGGGCTTTCTTTTAAATGACAAATAAATACTGTGTCAATCTGGAAAATTCTTGATGTATATTTTACCTTTATATGAGATCTTCGAATCTTAAGATCTATATTTCTATAAGTTTTTAAATTTTGAATCAACTACTATTGCAATCAAAATAGGTCTGGGGACATGAGAGGTCTTGCGAGCTCCAAATATTGCAGATGCCCACAAAAATATAATTATTTTTGGTAATCTTCAGCCATGAAATTGGCGGGAGGGAAAAGAGGGAGAGGGGAATGTATGGGGAGAGAGGTTGACCATCCTACATGCAGAGGAGTGGGAGAGTGAAGAAGAGGTTGTAGGAATAGGAGAGGGGGAGGAAAAAAAGAGGGCGGAGGGAAGAGAGGAGGGAGAGGATGTAGGGGAAGGGAGAGAGGGGAGGGAGAGAAAGCGGGGAGGGGGAGCATGAAGAAGAGGGGAGGAATAGGGGGATGGGAAAATAGAGATGGGGTTGGGAGAGAAAAACAGGTATGAAAGTCAGAGAAGAGGCAGAGGGAAAAGAGAGAGAGGGGGATGTATGGGGAGGGAATGGGACCGTCCGGAGGATGGGTACTTTGCTAGTACATGTATAATGTTGTAGGATTTCTGAATATGACTTGATTCCATAAGAAATCCTTCACCCTGATCTGCAAGGTTTGATCTGAAACTAATAGACATTTGCAGCGAACATTAATTTTGAGAATAGATTCATTCCTTTCTAGACTATTCAAGGATAAATAACCCCTTGATATTCAGGTAGAGTATACCCTTGAATCTTGATACTGCCGGGGGCAGAAACCAGGGCATACTCTTCCCATCCCCGTATCTCTTGGTTGGGGGGGGGGGCATGCCCCCACGGCCCCCTTTTCCTACGCCACTAAAGAATGAGAATGAGAGTTCATATTATCTCCATGAGTAATGCTTCATGGGGTCCGAGAAAAAAATCAAATGCAGAGATCTATATAGAGGTGTCTATCGCCAAGTGTAAGGGAGACAGTAAAAATGAGTCCTCTGATAACGGTTGTTCCACATTGCTTTATGGCTGTATGGACTGGTCCAAACTTGTGATGCTCCCTGTGCCTCTTGGCGCCAACTCCCCTAGAGATGATTCAGATAATGGATGTTCCCCAGTTGCAGGGTGAGGGATCTGTCCATGTCACATAGCTAGTGTTCTTGTCGATGGCGTAAGGTGTTGGTAGAAGTGATGGCCTTGCCTTGCCTGGGCCACAGTCAACTGGCAAAGCTTGCCGTGTCTCAGTCAGCCAGCTAGACCCCCATCACTCCCATACTTCACCACTATCTCCACCCTCCTCTTCCCCTACTTTTTCCTCCAGCTGCATCTGCATGGAACCTTCCATCTGGTGACGCATATATATATATGAATCACCCTAGGGGCTAAAACTTTGTCAAACACTGAACAAAAATAAGATGTACATCTTTATCTTGACATAGAGATGTGGATGGGGCTTTGGGAGAAAACTTTCAAAAATGATATACACTCCGTGGGTACTTGTCTGTTGGGATGGCATGTCTTTACCTACAATCGCTGTCTTTTTCAGTGAGGAAAGATTCCAAAGTCTTGCTGTATTTTCTCCCCCTTATATGTACTGCTCTTGGCCATTCGTTCATTCCTTCAGGGGTTGATATGCATATTGGCACGCGAGGGAGCGGGCTTCGTTCTACAATCCGACAACCATAATTAAACAGTTGTTGAATATTTGTCGATAAATCAGTTCTGTCATTAACATAAACAATAGGGCATTTATTTAATAGCTAAAATTTCGTCGATGATTTTTACTTCTTATCGTGAATATAGTGTTTGATGACTATACACGTATTTACATTATAGGTGCGAGTTGATCCTCTATAAAGGATTATTTGCTGTATGACAACATCTAAAGACAATCAAAGGTAAGGTCCTATATACTATTTCTCCCGATATCTGTAGCCAATATAGGGTAGCTTAATAGCAATCGTTGACTGGATCTTTGTCAAGTTGAGAAGTATATCAGCAATTGAGGTGAACAGTCAGGAAAAGACCACTAGAAGTTTAAACGACCAACAATGATAGCAAGTCATGTTCCCTTTGACATTTATAGGGCAAGTCTGATATGTATTCAAACATTGTCAAATATATACAGCTATGTCCAACACCCCAGTTTCCTTCTGAGAGGTGATAGAAGTAGAATGACTCAGAGCGTACCGGAGAGAAGAGGCATCAACGATCAGCCCATGGACCCGTCCATCAACCATATCACACGACAAAAGCACAACCATAACAAGAAGTTGTCCTTTCACTTCTACGAGCAGAAGAGCCACCCCTCAACGGTCCTTTACCTCCTGCAAGTTAATCGCGAGCTTGCTATTTGAGAGCGCATGCTTATTTTCTCCCTCAGTAATCGATTTCTTTATGGAGAAACTTCATCGCCATACAAGGTATTGGATCGCGGACAGATCTTGATAGTTTCCAGGGTTTATGGCAGTAACGTGGTCCTTCAAGCCTCGCCATGTTTCTATAACTGCCATGTCTCAATTCATGGTGAAATGATTGAAACTTGCACTTAGGATTTGGCAGCAGTTACGTTTGTCCATTGTGTGGGACAGAGAGGCAGATATGGTGATTGTTGGTGGCCCCAATGTCAAATCATTGTCATATTACTGCCAGTCGCAAGTATTCTACGAGTTGAATACAGCAGCAGAACTCATGAACAAGTACCAAACTTACAAACCTATCCAGGACAAATAGGACATCGCCTCATTTTCGTTTGCACGTGGACATAAAGCAACCAATCGGCAGCCAGGGCCCTTTATACTGTGCGCAGAAAGCATTGTCATTCTAACCACAATGCAATGGATTCTCCAGGAGGCAAGTACGACAGGAATTCTTTGGTTGTCATGGTTACCAGGTTTTTAACCTCCAAGTCTCTATTCGCATTGGTACCTGGGGAAAAGACAATAGGTGCTTTGGTGTGTAAAACGCTCGCTACGATCATAGTGCCCGCCGATCTTTTCAAACTCTGGCTAAAAATTACACCGTCTAGACATGGTAACCTAACCAAAATATATCTTCTAATTGACGTATAGTATTTCCTCCACGATATTACTACCCGATTAGATGTAAATGGGTGGTATGTGTATGCACACTAAAAACTATACTATATGTACATGTATGCATAAGATGCAGTAAAGAGTGCTTCGCGGTTAACATTGTGTATTATCAAATTAGCATATTGCTTGTAAAATAGTTCTGCAATACCCCACACTATTCTTTGCTTTATCAGTTCTTGGTCAATTCTCACGACCATGTCCATTGCACCTCTTTGGCAATGTCGACCTTGATATACTTTCTGCGTTCATGAAGTATGACAGATGAGTCCCACGTGTTCCACTGGTCAGGATCTTTAAGGGGATGTATGGTATGGCTAACATCAAAATCTTGGGAATTGTGAAGTTTTGATCAACTTTAAATAACAAAACGTAACTATAATCAGAATAATTGTTAGTGTCATCATATCAAACAGCTGGTCAATATATGTAATATGTATAATAAACAAGCTATACAAGTTCATATACTATCGGTGTTTATTTTGAGAATCATAAAAATATATACATGTACATAGCGTAATGATATTGTACGGTCATGGTATTTGTATATCCAACTAATTTCGTCTAGCTCAAGCAATTTAAAAGATTAATGTTCCCTAGTTGTTCTAGGCATCCTCTGGTTTGGCGTGCCAAGTTTATTATGCACAAAGGATTATTTTAAGATACAAATGCTCAAGATTGTTGTTTGGGGGAAACGCCCACTTTAGTGAGAATCCATCTCTTACTAGTTACAGAAATGCACATCATTTATGAATAATATACAATGACGATTGGCTTATAAACAACATTTTAACTGCATCCTACCGTATCCATTTTTAGCAGGATCCACTGATCATATGAAACAATTACCAGTTTATGCGAAAACATTGGCAGTAGAAAACAGTGTTATACACTCACACATGATATAGCCCGGTGCAGTCACGTGCAACTATATATGAGACGTCTATTTAGCACAATCCTTCATCAATATAGGTCATTGTGCGGGTGCCCTTCCCATCTCTCCTCAACACCCCTGTGTCATTTTTCTCACTATACCGACCCCATGATCCCTCCCAAGTGACCGGAAACTATTCCTAGCACGTTTGCCACTTCCGGTTTGTATGAGCAATGTGGCGACAGTAGAGCACGCGGGACCCGTGTCAACTTCTTGTTTTCCAGCCGCGTACTAGAGGGCAGTCCTATCGGGGAGACAGGCAGTTTGAGCCCACTGGTGGTGATATGTAATTCAGAGGTAAAGTTATAAATATGGAAGAGCTTCTGCAGTTGGACAATGATTTACATAGGTTTTAGTCTATGCTCCGATTGTTAGATACATGCCGCTACAAGAACGAGATTTTAAAATCCATGCATCACAAACGTTGCATATTATTCTTTTCCATTTAACTCATATATAGTGGGATGAATATTATAAAACAATGCGTCAATTATAGAAGAAAATCACATGCACATTTCCATTGAAACGTATCAATGCGCTAAGCATTTTACACTTTCTGAAATGTCATTATTGGTGTCTGGGGAAGGAAGGAAAACAGAGCTATGGTAAGATTCGACTACTAATGCCAAAGAGATGTCTATGATCTTCATTCTGAATCATGCCTGGCCGGTTGCGCTTTTCGGACTCGTTGCGAATAATGTGGAACGGCGACCATTATTTCTCTAATTACAAAGGGTCTGGTAAAATGTTTATCACATTCTCTTAATAATGAATTTACGAAAAAGCATTCGGTTTTACAATAAATGAGACCATGAGATCCGTTGAAGGTAAGATACCCCCAATCCAATGTTCATGTAGAAGCGTATTCTGTAAGATAATGTCTCTTTTGGCAGTTACCCTTCCTTTCCAAATAATTTTCCGAAAAATATTCTCATTCATCTTCGAAATGATATCAACATCCCCAAAATAAATTGGATGATATGAAGAAACTTGAGGAAGTTTGAAATACTTTCAGCATTGATTTCTTTTTCCCCTTTACCATGCAATTCATGCAATATCTCGAACACGAGAAAGAAAACTAATTTTAGATTCAATGATGCTGCTATCAACAAAATTATCCGTTTTATGAGTCCTACTGAGGCCATTTGGCCAAGCCATCTATGGTTATCTTCGACTGCATTAAATCAAGGACAGGCCAAGTATTTGGAACTTTTAACCGAATTAAAAGGGTGGATGAATAATATGTTTTTATATCTTCTTTATTTTTTTGATACCACACATTTTATTGATAGGCGCACTTCTGCAAAAAATACTTTCCTATATGTGCCATTGGCTATGGTTATGTATAGTCCAATAAATTCAGAGTATATTTTTCACGAAACCTTTTCCCTCGCCGTAATTGAAATACCAGTCATTGTGGAAAGTTTGGAAAAGCACCATAGATGGGAAGCTTGTGAAACTCAGGAAGCATGAGGTCTTTTGGTTGCAGGCTAGTAACTACTCCCGCTTAGGCACAGGAGGAGTAGGAAGCGTGGGCTAGGGTCAGGTATTGACTGAGGAGATGTAGGAGACGGAGGAGGGTGAGTATGAAGCGATTGCTCTTGTTTAAGAAGCAAGGTGTTGCCCCCAACTCTAGTATGGAGCTAATGCTCACTATCGCAGATCGTGGCCAGACATTCACATTCATTTTTTTCAATTACACCTTTTACAAAGAACAATGGTATCTAATAACGGGGAAGATCTATAAATTTTGTTTGAGTAGAAAGACGGCTATTATTTTTGAATTAGAGACAAATAGGACATGAAAACTGAGGTATGGTGAGATTTGACTACTAATGCCATAGAGATGTCTATAATCTTCATTGTGAACTATGCCTGGTTATGAATGTTGTGTATACAACGGTGCCCACTTCATGGAGATGATCTATAGATGAGATGGCTATAAGACTAGTATCCTTGGGTCAGACTCTATGGAAGAGGTTAAGCCAAATAACGCTTGTTCATAGTCCGTCTCTCGTCCCTAGCCGACGCTCCCTGACATCCCGCTTCTGATTGGTCAGTGAATCAAGCTCAGCCAATCATAAAGCACTCCTACTTATCGCTGCCAATCTATTGGCTGATTTTATCACGTGATTAAAAGTATGCCAACCAGGCATTTATCATGGGGTTGTGATTTAGATGTGTGATATGGCCTTTTCTCTGGCATGTAACGTCAGGGAACATGGGTCTTGTGGTCACTTTATGATGTTTTAAATCAGAAATATTGATCTCTTTTTTCAAAAATTGAACATTACCATCCAACAGATGGTCCGTTTATTATTGCGCATGATAGTAAAAGATCCTCCCTGTCTAACTAAATGGGAAAGGAAGAAATATCTTGATCCAATTGCAAAAACTAGACTACCTAGAGTAGGGAAACGTAATTCTGTGACAACTAACAGACCGATGTTGTGACTATGTTTAGTTCAGAACCATTGTGAATAAAATCTTGTGCATATTCATCTATGTCACCGTAGAATTCATGTATGTCACATGAAAGAAAGCTCCTAATAATAACGCCCCTTTTCTAGTTTTGTAAAAAAAAAAAAAAAAAAAAAAAAAAAACAATATCACCTCGGTGGAGTTTATATAAATAAGTATAGGAAAGGGTAGATCATAGGGAGTCATACCCTTTTATTATAATTATATACACCTTGCTCTGAGAACAACGTATCTTGAGTTAGTTATGCACAGTGCATAATTCACTAGTGGGTTTCGTGTGGTAGTCATGGCAACCAATGCGTTTTACCAGGTTTACGGCCGATATTCAACTTTAAGACTAAAAAAATGTTTTCTATCTATATCGTTAAAAGCATATTTGGTTTCAGTCGTTGGTTGGCACTCTTTGGTTTCGGTCGCTTAAAATATTGCAGTCGTTGCTACAGGGGTACACACACAGAGCTCATTCTACGGCCGATTTGGCCTTAAGATTATGTCTACGATTGAATTCCAACCCCCGATTAATCATAGGATCCTAAGACTAATCGCAGGACCAATCGTGTTACTTTTTGTTCCCCGATTTGGAAGTCACAGGGCCGATTCCACTGCCGATTCGCCAATATTTAGTCGTACGATTTGGACATAGAAAAAAAATGTATTTTTTTCATTTCTACGATCTGTGTTGCCAGTGTGGGCTGTGTCCCAATCAGTTGTAGGTTTCCCTATAATGGTCTACGACTGATCGGGAGAGGTCCTACAACATTCCATTTAATGGAAAGTCGTGGCCAGAACCCCGATTTATCTAAAATAGGCTTTTTTATTTGGGAAAAATAATTTCCGACACTATACCTTTTTTTTACCGAAAACTCAAAATGTTGTAACTTTTAAGATATTGGGAGTAGAATAATGTGTTATACATCAAATGAAAGGTAATTTTGTTGTCTACAAATAATTTAATATGCACAAACCTGTAGCACTGATATTTTGGTCGGTATTCAAGAAAATGTAAGCTATTATATTATATATATACACATCCCCTCAAAAATATATTCTGTTTAAATTGGTGGTGGATTCAGCTAAAACAGATGCATAGATTCTCTTAAATTGCTTTGTGACTGATTTTTAAAAAGAAGTAAGTTAAATCGTGGTGAAATCTACCCAGTGTGGGTTGATATCACCACGATTTCACATTTTCCCTGAATCGGGTCAGATTTTGGGTCTGTGAGGGTCGAAAAAAATCGTCCGATTCTGTTTTTTTACCACGATTTGGGACACAATTGGCGCCACGATCAATCTTAGACTTTGAAATCGCACGATTTCGCAAACCGATCCAGTGTGGGTACCCCAATATTCACGTTCCTTCAACCAACTCGTCAGTTACCTTTTTTCGTTGGGTATTACGATGTGTCTCGGTACAGTACATGTTTAATATATCATTATTAGAGTTTAGCTGTGTTAACTATTGAACAAATTAGCTAGGATATCCTAAGAACTAGAAATAATGCTATCATTAATGTTTTCGGAAAAATCGCTCGGTTTTCTACAAAACAACTTAATCTATATATATATATATATATTTACACATGGAGGTTTAGCTATCCTAGATTAATAGAATTACAGACTGCTACTGGACTATTTAATTACAGTGCTAGAAAATCTCGGCGTAATCCTATTTTGTGTATTTGTACCCGCTGCTTTCCCATAGCTCTCCATGTGGAGATAAGTGACTGGTGTGATAATGGCAATGAAAATAAAACAGAAACTGGCGTTATCGAAAGAATTACGAAACTAATACGCCCTGCCCTGCACCTTGCTTATCAGCGGAAACCAGACCAACGGCGCCGCCAAGTGACCGCTTTTTACATATTTCCTTGATTTAAAGCAAATTAGAAAAATGATGGTGGATCCTCAAAGAGGATTCATTCCCCTGCTTTATCACGACGTTATCGCCTTTATTCTCCCGAGGTTTTAATGGGTACGTGAGCAGACGAGAGGTGTAATGGAATAGGTAGGCGTGGATTTTGCGAAATCGCTTTCATATCATTGAAACACTTTTAAAAAGACATCGAAGGCACTGTCTCGTTATTTTGAGTTATATCTAGTCTAAGCATGTTGCTTCTCATAAACAATAGCAAAACTGTGCAACACAAGTTGCGAATAGAATTTTAATATTTAGGTAGCATGTGTAGTCCCTTTTTGTTAGTAAATAATATAGAAGCGCACGAAGAATCGAAAATGAAAACACACACATTGTCAAAGTTAGTCGTAAAAACAGGGCTCACTCAAGTTCGTCTGGAAACTTCCGACGAAAGGGAAAGCTTCTCAGCTTAATGACGACCATCATGGTTGACAAAATACTCAACAGGGCAATGGCGACTATTTCAAGCGTCAGCATTCCAATTGTATGATTGAGATGTCAATGACTCCTGAACTTAACCAGATTTATTGGATTAATATTTATGTCTTACAGTCCTCAATCTAAATCATGTCTTAGCAGTGGAGAACCTTAGCTACAAATAAATGTCGTTGCCATTAAGTTCGTCTCAATTCATTTGGAAATATGACATGGCACTCCTTCTGCAATGAAAGACATTATGCGGCTAAACAAATATTGGCTCTATTCCATGAACGATACTTGGAATGCTTAAACCATCAGAAGAAGGGTTTATAGATGCCGCCTTCCAGGCAAGCCTATGTTTTTATTCTCGTCCAGTCATCTGTGTACAAGAAAATAAGCCTGAGCAATCGGTTTGCTTTATTTACTTGGTGTTGCATTTATGACAGATCGCTCTGTTTAGTGCGAAAAGGGATCAACACAGATCTGCATCAGCAGAGTCCAGGAACAGGTATCTTCTTGCCTGTTCTGGCAGGTATAAATATGATCCAGTACGATATGATGAAGTTGTTATGACTTTAGTTGCTCTAGGTTGGTATTTTCGCACTTCAGATCGTGTCTAGGAAACTCCAAACTCTTGCTAGTCCAGGGCTATGTGGTCAAACTTCCAAGTATACATTTACAACAATGTTATTCATTCTCCATGTGTTGAATTTGCATCCTCAGCTACTACGACAAACAATCTTGTAAAAAATGTACTGTAAGAATTCATCAATATTTTGCTGTTGTTGTATGTTGAAGTCGAATCGGCAGAGAGGAAACGGCCGTCGGTGAGCGATAATAAGTGAAGCCACTGCAGGAAAGTATGCAGGAAATGATTCTTCGGCAGGGCTCCGAAATTTAAATTTGAACTTTTATTAAGTCCTATAGCAAAAATAATCAGACAAAATTCTCCAAAATTTTGGACAACTAACTTGGAAAAGAATGGTGTGGAAAAGAATGGAACAAAAAGGAGAAAATATTTAGTTTTTAACCTATAATAACTGAGGATCTATAGTGTAATTGAGGTAGTAGGGAGTTTCATGAAATACGAAATGAATGGAAATGATTCGTTTGGTGACATTGGATAATTACTAAGATCGGACAGTTAACAGGATTTAAAGCCCAATAATACACTTTCCATTCCGAGCCTATTTTCCGATTAGGGTAAATAGAATGCAATGATTTTGGCCTTATTGTCAATGAGCTTTGATCTCTTGACTACAGGAGGGCTGAGTATACAACCTCTCGGTGCTTTTGCTTAATCAATATGTTGGGCAAAGATTTCCTGCGATTTCACTGGACATCCTATTCTCCTCCTGGACGTCATAAACGTCATACCACGCGATCCGCCGCGATGGCACTACTTTTATGACGTCATTTCGCATATGATCGGTGATAGGGCGCCATATTTCGAGGTTACACAGTAAATAGGCACTCGCTGCATTATGGGTCGATGTCACGTGAGAGACGTACAAAACCACCTGACATAGGAGCAGATGTCGCGTGACTTGGATATTGGGCTGGGAGTGTATGGTGTAGAGGCCTTTTGATGACAGAAGCTTGAGTTTTGTGCCATGCTCTAGGGGCAAAGTTTATATCCACAGTTCCAGAAAAAAATATCGTGATAACTTTGTGGAACAAATAAATAGGAAAGAAACACAAGCCTCGTGTGATGCTGAGTTACCATACTTGAAAGATAATAATTCATGGAAGTATCATGTTATGCTCAGACCGTATAAGGTCATTCGAAAAAAACAACGATTTACAATGATTTGATCAACATATATACCAAATACTGTTGATTAATACATCCTAAATGTTGACATGCACATTTAAGGATTACGTTTAATTATACAACCTAAGTATGCTATGCTAACCTTCTAATTTTTCCCTTGATGAAATGCTATACCTTTTCTTATTCTATTTAATGTTCTATAGATACATTGACTTGAATGTCTATTTTGCGCATTGAGGAATGCATTCTAAAGATCAGTTGTCGGGGATAGAAGTAGTCCCTAGGCCATCCACAAGGCATTCATATACCTAGACAATGGGAGAATACGACATAATATGCAATATCTTCTGAATTAATGCTTTTATAACATCTTAACCACTACGGATGGATTCGGTGGTAAAAAAAGAAGCAATGGGTACCCCTATTTCCTGTGTGGGTCTCACAGTAGCGGGGTTGGTAACAAGTTAAGTTGCGATATAAAAGATATAGATTGGTGGCAATAGTTGTTATGCCTGAATTTAGCCCTGTCACCAACTGCGATAGCATTCCTTCATCAGGGGAGAAGGCTTTGCTATGACCGGGAATGAAGCAAAAGGTCGCTGTTCATACTCAATTTTTAATTTTTAATAAATAATTTTTTCAGGGTATTACCCAACTTTAGTTATACACCATGTAAAAATAAATGTGTTTCAATAAGATCTAATCATTTGGGGCCAATTCTTCTCACCTATGCTCCCTTTATTCTTATTGTTTCTGTCACTGTCCTTAAACTAACAAACATTGTTGTCACTGGTAGAGACAGCAAGGATGACCCTTCGTTTTTGCTAGACTAATTTATCCTGCTTCTTCTATGAGTGTCACATTGGTAAACGTAGATCAACCACGAGTTCGATAGAGTAACAGGGCTAGTTTTATAATTACCCTGATTAATATCCTCAGAGCCCACCAGGTGTCTGCATCAGCAACCCACAGATGGCGCTCTATGACCTGCGGGCACGTGATGTGTGTGGTGTCCGTGAGTGTGAAAGTGCACAGTGTTTTCATATGCGGGTGCGCTGACGGGGCTGAATTACTAATAGACAGAACCTCTCTACGGCAGTGACACACTAGGATAGCTTACCAACCAGCATCAATACTATAAGTCTCAAACAAAAGAACTTAAGTCCTGAAAATGTCAATGTATCCATAGCTTCAAATCCATGTACAACCTTATGAGACTATAGTTTGTTTGAAACGTGAATACGGTAGTTCTGATTAGTTCTCATCCAAAATCCTATACGGTTTGCTAATGACATCGATCTATGCGACTGAGTTAGTGGTTAACAATGGTAAGAATATATTAAATAATTGAAAAACAAGACACTTTACAAAAGGAAATGACGTCGGCTCAAAATGTACTGTTTAAATGGTATCTCTTGGGATAAAGAGTCGGAGTAAATGTCAGTATGAACTTTATAGCAAGCAAAACATAAATGTATACATTTATCAATCCATTCTTTTACACACATACAATACTTGACAATGTCAGCATTACTGGACAAATACGAAATAGAACATGTGAAAATTTAAGATTTTAACCAGGTATAATTTTATTCATTCAATGCTTCAGCTTAATTAGCTGTTGTATAGAAAGTGAAACAAGATAGAAGATATATATATGCATGTATAACTTCTGTAATGTGTTGTTTCCATTAGCCTGATGAATTTAATTGAAATAGGAAATGGAACTAATGAATAAAGTGAGCAGGTATTTGCATGATTGTACCACACGGATAGCACAATTATTGTTAGTTAAAGGGAATTTGAAATGAAAAGTTTTGATACTGTGAACTCTAAATGAAGAATGCAACTTCACGAATGTGTAGGTAATACTCAATTGAAATCGAGGCTCTATTTTGTTCTGAAATATTTTTCTCTAAGTGACTTATACTTAATAAATATGTATTAAAATTATGCTAGTGAGAAACACTGCATCTTGCCATAAACAACAAAGACGTGATTATTCTCATATGTATGCGATACATTGATTACTAGGGCTATCGGTCTTGGAAATTTAATTTGACCGCTGCCAGGGCCGAAGTAGCTAGGCCCTCGACTTTCATCAGCACTTGGGCTAGCACCATAATATTTACAAATCTGGAGCGGTAGTGAATTGCTAATGTGAGAAGTTAATATTTGTGAATGTCAGACTCAGTGTTGGAGGGTGTAGGGTGAGCCATTAGCACCAGACCTCGGCCATTCATTAAAGTCAGGGTGGCTGTAGCGTGACCAACACGGCCGATTTAATTACACCTAACCAGTATCGGTTTTGTATAATTAATACTTGAAGGTCATGTTTAATTATATGCTTGAAACCAAATTCCTGGCTTATTTGGTAAACATTATTCTAAGGGGAGACTGTAATGGGGATCAAGTATACCGCACATACTCCCTTTGTGGCCGCCTACGCGAATACAATGGCGAGTCCTAATGATATAGTTGGCAAGAGCTTAAGACAAATAAAGACTATGTGAAATACTAAACATAATGAAAATACATCCTGATAAAATCCCCTAATTGGATATATATGTCTGTCTAGTAAACATATATTTATTGAGAATATAGGGACGAGGAGAGGCAACAAAATAAGAAAGAATCACGCTCCCAGATAATGTAATCATCGTCAAACATATCATAATTTAATATCTAATTATACTTTGATTACAAAAGGGATGCCAGTCTTCCAGGATACCACCTAGCACCAAAAGAGATTAAAGTTTAAGTTAAAATCGTTGTTAGATATTTTCGGTCTGGGCTCATAGCCGAGAGAATCCCTCCAAACAGAGGGTAATCGCTCCAAAATGCCATTATAATCCCAAGAACACCCCCTACTCCAGGGCCAGAAAAACCATTAGCGCTTTAGGCGTCCAATCACTGGCGTTCAATAGCCTGTTTTGATATCATGATAAAGATGATACTATTCAGGGCCATTCCTATCTAAAGCTAAAGCTAAACGCAATACAAAGCTGAAGCAATGTAGGGTCGAAATATTGAATCGATACACGATACAAATTGATCAGGCTATATAGAATCGATATGTGATTCCAATTAGGTTATCCCCTTGTTTTAAACAAATGCTGTCTCTGTAGCTCAAAGAAGATGAGACTCTTTACTGGTGTATCCGCTTGTTTACTCTGTGATATAAGACAAAGATAGGAAGGAATAATTGTATATATAATTATAAAAATTCTTTTCTTGTAGCCAGCTGAATCATGTGGAACCGCAACAGTATACAAGGGTGCAGGGAATCTGGATGTAAATAGTCGTTATGGTAATACATGTATTTCTGGAATGTTTCGGCGTCAAACGCCCGTCACGAACAAGTAAAAAAGTGTATAGTATGAATAATTTTTATATAAAGTTAAGAAACATTATTAACTTACAGCAGAAAATTTGCTGAAATTGCGTGTGAGTAGAATCTTATAAATATTAGGGAGCAAACCTCAGACGGGCCTGTTAATTTGCTGACAAATTGATCGGGACTGGGCTCCGGAAGTTGTCACTAAATTTCAGGTGGAACTGCAGTAAATTTGTTGAATATGCAAACTTTTCCGTGACCAGGTTTAAGTTTGGTTGGTAACCGGGCCGCTAGGGAACTCCCTTATTAGTCTCCAGGCATGCGCATTCAACACTTATTCATGGGGAAAACAGACCACCAACAGGTGGCGGTACTTTCTGACGTCACTTCCCGTAAAGTTTCGTGGAAGCTTATGACGTCACAATGACCGTTACGCAAGAAGTAGTTTTGGTCAGGGACAGATCAGGCTTCGATGTAAACAAAGGTCGAATCTGGAAACAAACAGGATAAAGGAAGGTCAGTAGGGGGTTGGGCGCTTAAAGCTGATATGCTAGGGTAGGGACTAAATGGGTTGTGATGAAGAGGGCGTGTCAAGGGCGTGCCTGGCGTGTGTAAGGTGGCAGGAGAGACATGCAGGTCTTGCTGGATGATAGACACTAAGGGTACACCATGAACCCAATTATTTGACCTTCAAACATTCCCCCCAGAGACCTCATTGTCCTTGTTGAGGCGCCACCATACGAGACAGAGCTTAACTAGGCTTGAGTGACCAGCAAAGAGGAAGACTGGTCCCTTGGGGTGAGTCAAATACTTGTCACCAGGGGAACCACTTACGTGTCGAGCAAGTTGTCATGGTGATTAGTCGCTGATCCTGTAGGTCCCTAAACCAAGTTGACTGCGGTAGGTGATTAATTATTTTCCGCTTGGTTGAATAAATCCTGACCATCAGGAAATGAATGGAAACAATGACATCTTGAGCTGACCAAGAATGGATGCCTATCTATGAGCCCAATCCAGCTGGCATTTTATATATAACAGCCCATTTGAAAGGCGTAGATAGTAAATATTTCAAGCTTGCGTGGGTGTTCTTGCAAAAAGTCTCCCACACAATATCGATAAGCATAAATCTCCCTCCCTTATACAAGAGATTAGTTCTAACTATAGGGTCTTTTCACTTTGATCATCCTTTTCTATTTGTGATCCCCTTACCTCACGTTTCACAAATAATTGTTTTCAAGAACAGCAAAACGATTCTAACCGACTAAAGCGATTGAAATTTGCGGGGATCTACTTAAGATCAGGAACTCAAAGCCACGTTTCGGAAAGGACGTGTCTATCTTTTCCCTAACCTTCCCAGCATTTTTTACCAGCAAGCCTCAGATCACGCAAAGACATTAATTTCCATTGGGTTATCATAAATCATATTCACTATCATAAACGATAACAAGTGATAGGGATAGTATATCGTCTCTTGAAACTGTTTTCTATTTCTTGCAATTAATGCAAACGAAGATCCTAGTAGGTATCAGTGACTATGGCAATACTGATTACGATTAGAGATGTGTTGGTGAAGTATTATGCTTTGGTAAAAGAAAAATCTCTGACACTATGCAAGAAACAAGGGCTAAGAAATGGCGCTTCATATTAAAGTGAATAGAATAAAAGATATATTACTGTCCTTCACATTTACCTTTATCCACCTCCCTAAACTTCTTATGTACACTACATAAAAACACCAACACTTCTGTTTCCCCAATTAGCACTCTTACCACCTGCACCTGCCACCTGATTCCTCCACTCGATCCTTTTGCCTTAACACCCCCGTCAGACCTTCCTCTTCATCCTTTCCATTTCCCCCAACATAACAGTGAACCCAGACAACCATCGCTGCCTTTTTATGTCTGTTCAAATGCACCTCTGGAATCTTCAGTAATCTTAGAGGCATATGTCTCATACATGATTAATCTGAAAACAAAATCCCTCTGCCCCAGGAGCAGAATGAGGTGGGATAATATGGGAGATGACAAGGTACTGGAGGTGAGTGATATCCCCTGCTACCCCCCTTTAGCCCTCTATCCTACCCTGGTATACCAGAGGGGGTGTCCACTGGAATCGTATTGAGTTGAGACAATCTTCTCTTACTTTATGTACACCTAATTTACCGTGTAACAGGGGGATTATACGCTGCTAGTCACCTACGTAATAAGAGGAAGCCCTTAGCAAGCATTTTAGAAAGAAATGGTAAAGTGATATATTTGTATGCGTTCATGTATACCGTAATTAATGTTTATTTAATTATGCATGGTTCTTATCATAATGCTAACAATTCACATGCAAGATGCACGTTTTGTGAATAGGTTAGTATAAAGTTTGCAGAATATTTAAGGGTACATGGTTGGGATGGACCAGCTTAAAGTTTAGTAAACTATTTTGAAGATACCATAAATAAGTGGTTAGTGCAGGATTGAGTGAAATACGAATACATTAGATTGACTTGCGTGGGAAATTCCAGTCCCGATTGCTTCTCAGCCATTGTATTCATGCATCTGCGGATATTGTATAGTAGATGAGGAAAACCGATTGACTTTGTTATAATATCTGGTACATAAACCTTCAACGGTTATTCCTCGGAGGGAATACCTGTAATGTTTAGTACATAATATATTCATAATGTTTTCATATAATAAATTCATATTTAATTATCACTTACGTCATGTTGCGTAATGTTATGTAACAATTTAAACGCATAAGATCATAGAATTATGAGCATGACACCTTGTTGTCCAGTTATATATTTTATTGTATTAATCTGTATTGATACATGATGATATGATGCATATGATCCGATTTGAATTCATAGGTAACTTTAACCCAACGTGCTATTACAGTAAAACATTTATACAAAGCCAATTCGTTTTACCCCTATTTATAATAGAACATGGAGGGGGATAAATAGATGGAACCTAGCAAGGGGGAAGTCTGTACACTTGTTATTGACCGAGGGAGCGCGGGAAGTTAGAGGGTGTTAGCCCGAGATCTTCTGTGCTCCCGAGGTCACTAACAAGTGTATAGACTTCACCCGAGCTTTGTTCCATATTTATTACACCCCATTAATAAATAAAAAATATAAATAATTAAAAATAAAAGAAGTAATTTACGTTTTGGGCGGACCTACTTGTTGTATGTCCCCAGGGTGACATAACTCACATGTTATGCACCACTTTGACCAAGTGTGACATACAATGCTGAAGGTATAGGAAGCAACAGCACAGGGGTGTAATAACAAGGAGGTAAACATTGCGCATTGTGATTGTCTTCATCAGGGGTTTTGAGTGGGATTTGGGTTTCAAATCTTGCCCAGTTGTATAATGGACATAGAGGCTCTGTCACTGGGTACAGACACTTAGTACAAAAACCTTTATGCTGCCCTGCATGCACCCTAACAATCTTCAATAGAGACCAAACCTCTCGACAATGTTTGGGGGGAAGGTCAGAATTTGTGATGCGTCTATTAAGCCATTAGCAGGGTATTCTAAATACTCATTGCGATCTATCTCTCATTTCTCTAAGGGGAACAATCCAGAATAGATTATAACACATGAGCTAAGTGTTACCCATGAGCTTATAAAACTAACCTTATCATATAATCAGTCCAGCATAGTTGTGGAGAACGATCACATCTTACAACAAGGTTTAAATAATGGCTGAAGGAAGTTAGCATGTGGCGCCTCAAATAATGTTGGCACAGATATTTAATTTGTGCACCAACATTGAGTCTGAAACACTAAACACTAAGATTCGAATACATGAAAGTACCATGGGGAACCTCATTGCATGTGGACGTTACATGTATATCTTTAAACTTTGGAAACGTGTCTATTGGCATTGCAAATAAGAATGTTAGCCTCCGCCGTTAAATCAATTCCTAATACATTTTGACAGACTTTAAATTACGCCACGACGCTTTGAATGTAACAATTCAATCCTGCAGCATCATTTCTAATATTGTATTATTATTTTTTATTGACTTTTGAAAAGAAGGGTAAAAGTATGTATTACGCTATACGTTGGGAACACAAAATGCCCAGCCCGGAGATGCACAGTGGACAGGTTCACCAAAATAGTCTGGGAAATAGGACTTCACAAGAAGACACAACAAAGCTAAGGGCCAATAACACCATCTAGTGTACTGATCTACTATTGAAGGGGCAAACACAGAGACTTGAACTTCGACAAGTAACTAATTAGTCTCGGAAGTTGGGAAATGTCAACGAAAATAAGGCTTTTGACGGAAATGTTGTCTATGAACATTATCCCCATTGAGAAGTTTGTGAACAGGAACAAATGCCGATCCATATTTAGGTTTTTCTTATTCAAGTGAAAAAGCTAGGAAATGGAAATTATGTCTTTTTGTTGGTCGGGATTTCCACACCATCATGTTTTCGTGTTTTCATAAGAGGTATACATTAAAGACAGTTGCCAATAAAACCAACCCTTGCCTTTAGCAGAATCTAACACAATTTAGAATAGAAAAAGAATAGATTAAATGCCTCTGTTAGAAAGTCATTGTCTACAATATTTAACATACTGCCCAACAAGACCTTTCCCTGATTCGGGCGACAAATGAATATACATAAATGAGTAGAATTCCAACAATGCAGAAGACGAGCCGCATGTAATTCTGTTCGCCCTTATTTACATAGTATGAGTCACAGCACACAAAATAAATTCCCCCGATGAACGTTTCCACACAGACCGAAAAGTGGGGAAAATAAAATAAAACTTTTTACACCAGTCATCATGATGTAGACGTTCGTGTCGCCTGTTTTGTATATACCATATATTGTATATCGTTTTTATGGTTTGGAGATTGCTTTTCTCTCGCCCGTTTACTATTGAATTACAAAGTCATCCATACTGAACATGAGAGTATGCAAGATGCAACAGAAACCAATCAAACATCAACCTTATATAATGTATTTAACATAGTAGTATTATTTTTCATCTTAATTAATTTTAGATTTGATAAATTTGTTTAAAGTATACATTAAGTATAAGGACACAAAATATATTTGACTCGAAGGTACAATCCTTCTCCCTCTTCTTTCGAAGCTCTTCTGAATGCTTCTTTGTGGTTATGTACAATTTCATCCATAGATGGGTCTAATGCTAGGTATTGCCTTACAAAGAATTCATCATTCTTATCCATATAGCTTCCTGTTTTTCCTGATCTTTTCCTTTAGGAATCAAACTATTGTATCTTCTGTTGTCCTTATAACATCCGATACAGGGTTCAAAATTAATTCTGCTCATGAATTCCATCAATCTCAATAACATCACTGCACATATTCCGTCTAACTTTCTATATTGCCTTTTACGATTTAGTCGAGGCAACAATTTAAAGATCAAATGACATACAGTTCAATTATATCGAGGCGCTGTTGATGTTATATCATTGCTGCAAGTAAGCCTCAATCCATTACATTCACTTCCGTCCAGAACCCTGTGTGGCAGAACCTCAAGAGCTTCTGTTGAAATCCACCCACACTCTATGTCATGCACACTGTGTTTTCTAATTCTGCATCTTCCATATCTGCACTTCCGCTATTGTAGAGGAAGCAATATATGGACACATATCACTTACTTGCGTTCTATGCGCCTTATGTATTGTGTGATTATTGTGTTCAAACTTTAGAATCATTTCCTGACATTTGTCGTTCGTACTTATGTACATTCATTTATTTTCTACAGGATACAAAATCACCTTGATGGAAATTCCATTTCCTGTAGCGGGTATATGAAAAGATTTTCCCTTTGGACAAAACATCTTAACATGTATATGAATTTTTCGCTATCGTTTGTCAAGATGGAAATAGGTTTCAATTGCTGGCCACGTATATGATTATGTGGGAAGTAGTGTTTCTGTGCAGTTTCCACAAATATTAAATAGATGGCATGGGTATAAGTTATACGATGAATAAACCACTTTGAACCCTTAAGACCTCGATCATGCCCAACCATCGCATAGATTTTCTTTTCGCAATTGGCGCAAGAGTTTAATTTGGGGAAGTTAGCCCGTTTATTCATAAAATTTGTCAATACAATGTCGGTGCAATTTCCTGAGTTGTACGTCCAAATCAAATAGTACAAATGACTTAAAGTCTCAGGACTTTAATCTTTAATTTAATCGATATATCGCTATACGATATATCGCTATAAGGACGCATGTGTATTTTTTTTTAATGATATCCATCTTTCAGGAGACATGCAATGTTGCAATGCAATTTCTTGTTCTAAAACATGGATTTTGGACCTTGGTATGCTTGCGGCGCCTATAGTAGATCCCCGTCTATGAATTGATATACTCAGTTCTCCACAATGGACATAAGCCTGCTTCATCAATGATGTGTTTTCGAATATAATTTAGATGAGGTGATTTGATTTAAATCATTTAATTTAATCATTATAAGAACTAACAAACGTCTTCAAAGTAAGACATTTTACTAGGGCACTGGGCCCCACCCCCCTCCCCACATACACACACAACACCATAAGCATGGCCAAAGGAAGGGGAGTATGTGATTCCCTTGGGACCTTCCAAGGCACTTTTCTATATTAGAATAGAGCGCATCTATTCCCCATGCTCTACTGTACATCAAAGCGATAGGAGCCCTATATAAATTCCTGCTTAAAATAGGTCTACGCCCTCAAGATAAAGACCATAACAGGGTCTATACAAGGCCGACGACATAAAGGATACCTTATCGTGTTAGACCTTACCTAGAGCAGAGTATCCATATTAGCAAATAGCTACGCGCATCCCAAGCCGGTTTATACTTACCACTCGTCAACTAGCATACGCCATGTTCCCAATACATGTATCCCTGTAGTTAGGTAAAACCAGACGGTCACTATTGTCCTTTAAATTTAGTTTTCTGGGAATTGAAAATAGTATTGTGATAGCAAACATTGTTATTAATTGGTTCCACTACTGGGTGGGGGAATGTAATTCTTAAAATTTTCTCATAAACGTACACATGTATATCTTTTAAAACCCCAAAACCATGAATACATAAGCTCCGAAAAAAATACTGAGATTGGAAATGATTATCAATTTTATTGACTAGTTCAAAAGCACACCACGGTTCACATCGTCGCAGATGGACCCATCGAAACTGTATTGTGAAAATGTGTATACTATAACATTGGATAATCTGACGTAAATGTGACTAATCATGCAACTATGTTAAGTTCAAGCCTATTCTATTCACCAATATTAGGCACTCGGTCCCATGAGTTGGAATCGGACGCTCGTATGACCTGAGGGGTTTGCACTCGTTTCATGTCCACGTAACCTTGACTTTTACCTCGGGGTCTATCCTTCCCCCTGGACTTCTGTAAATCCAAGGGTTTTGATATAGGAGATGGTTGCTTTGGTCGAAATAATAAAAGAAAAACTCCTCCCGTTGTTTATCTGCCTCTCTCTCCCTCCGCCCCCCCCCCCCTCTTGTCTCTCTCTCTTTCTCTCTCTCTAGCTCTCTTGCTCTCTGTTACAGGAAGGTCTTATGATATCTGCTTATCACAGGAAGTCTTGGTTCCCCGATAATATTCCAGTGTTTTAGAGGGTTTACTTCGGTGCATATCCTCATTGCCATCGAATATTTATAAGAAAGAATCTCCCGCGGAATAAAATATTATTATTGATTAGTTCTACTTCTTGAGACTTGCAGGGGTTTAGTCGGAAATATAAGAAAATGTTCCTTCTGTATCTGTTAATTCACACATTTTTAATGCGAAAATTGATACATAAAATTTCGAAGACTTTTGAGCAAAAATTACCCACAAAACTAGGAAACTAATCAATATTTCCGAATACCTTCATGTAGGAAAGGATATCATTAACAGTAATTTGGAAGTATTTGCTGAAGAGCATATCTTAACTCATGCTACCAATTATTTGTAAGTTATGGGGATTAAATTACTTGCCAAATGTTAAGCGTCAGCAAAGATTCTTTGAACAAGAAACATCATCTAGTCAAAAAAGTATAGAGTTTCATCAGTCATTTAGGGGAACTTGCCGAACATTACAAGTTTCAGTAATATAATAAGGTCATCCACAAGATGACTTGATTATCTCGGCATAAATATAGTCTTTCATTTTCCTTCAGACGTTAACTGATCGTTTGATTTTATGTTCCATCAGTTTGCGATAATGGAAAATGAAAAGAGTTGTGCGAATTCGTAATTCCCATGTCAATCAGAAACCTTTCATTATTAGTGAGAGGGGGGAAAAGTCGCAGTCAAAGCAGATCGACATACGTCCTCACCCCAACCCCTCCCCTATGTCCCCTGTCCACATACCTGAGAAAGGGCAATTCTTTGAGGGAAGGAGAGAAACAGACAGACAGGCAGAAAGCGCAGGATTGAGAGGCACGTCGGGAGATACCCACAGACTCCCTGCGAGTGGTGGGTCCCGGATTTGAAAGTGGGTCATATAAGTATGATGTCCGCTGAGGTTGGTGCGGGGAAAGGAGACAGAGCACACATGTATTTACTTATAGATAGTTAGATTAGATAAATAAACGATTTAATTTGTCTTTGAGGTATTCACTAGACCAGTGTAGAGTCAATCCTACCATGTAGGGTTTTCATTGGCTCTAATTGGAAGCATTAAAATTTGTAAAATATAACTATACGCTTATATAAATATAGCGTTCACATTCTATTGCATCTTCAAATAATCGCCCAAACCTTTTTTTAAAGAATTTTATTGATGCTGGGTTATCAAGTCCCTTGGTATAGTGTTTTTCACTTGGCCCAATTACTGGTGATGAACTATTATTGACGTGGATTTGTATTACACTGTATCACATACAATTCAACTATTCATTGCACCACAAATGTCAATAAACCACCTTGTTGAACAGGCAGTGCTATATTTATTTATTTTAACTTTAACTTACAATATCCAAATTAACCAAGTTCTTAAATGGTGCATACGTTCTTACAGTTGTACTCATCTCTTTTGTTTTTTTGTTTCGGTCTGCGTTGAAAAATACTGTCAGCATAATTTGTTTATTCATCTATACTATACCCATGTCGTTGATTTTTTTTTATTGTATTAAAGGCCAATTACATAATATTTATCCGAACATTTACCCCAGCTTAATTAAGCCAGGGGCAGAATAACAACAAAGTGCGCAAGAGAAGTACATTTATTTATTAACTACCTCTTTCTCATCATTGATGTACCTCTCTTCTCCCTTCAAGTTCTATTATAAATATAATCGCTTAAACCGTAGGTGTACAACGGGTCGATTGAACCAATAGCTGGGTCCTTGCACGGTTACGAAGAAATAAGAATAGTTTTAACGTCCCCGCGTGCATTTGTTTACACTTACTACCGTTCTAGAGTTGTTTGTCCCTTTTAGACATAGAAGGATATAGAGAAATTTCAACTGCTGCGATCCAATGTATGACAGGTATTAAATTTGATTACGAATCAAATTGTCACGAGGGAAATTCAGCATATTGCGAGGGAAATTCTACTGAATCATCAATGGAATTAAAAATGTTTTTATAAAAAAGGAATGGGCAGTTGATGCAGATCTATAATATAAGGAAATTGATGAATAACATAATAGTCTAGCAACTAGCATCCTGATTAAAGCGTTAAATATATTTTGCATAATTCTTTTTAAAGATTACAGTTTCTATGTATAAAGCTGCGTAGCAATGGTGAATGGATTGGTAATTTAGATCAAGTTCATGGCGAGAGGATAAGTTTTGCAGAGCCATTAGTATTTTAAACAAGATATTACCTGACTTAGTCTCATTTGTAAAGTCTCAGAGTGAAGATTTACCGCTGTTATAGTAGTGAATGTACCAGAAAGTCTGGCACCGGTTCACCATGTGTAACACCACATGCATTATTAAACGGCTATAGGATTAAGTAATTTAAAACTTTTCAAATACCATCTGCCTCATATGGAAAAGGAAAGGCGAATCCATAAGTAATCCAAATTAATGGTAGTAGGCCTTGCATTCTATATTAACATCCAAGTTAATCAAATGGTTTGCCAGATTATGTACCAAATTACGAGTGACTCTTCACTGTTGAATGCCTTTGATCAAGTCAAAACACGAACGCGTCAATTCCTGTACAAGGGCCCCACAAGAAATGTCGCCATTAAGTATTAATCGGTCAGACAAAGTTAATTTAAATCTTAAAAATAACTTGCAAAACCTAGTGGTGAATGCTGATCTGAGTTTCAGCTTTACTATAGTAAATAGCCATAGTTAATTTTGGGGAAAGGATTATGTGTGGAATATAGGATGAGCTCAAAGAGCTTGCTCCTATAGAATAATAAAGCTTCCCTAAATTCATCTAATGAACAGTGGCATGATGGTACCAACACACTACTAGGCCTTTGTTGATCGCGCTTTTATCCTTTAAATCTATATATCTTTGTTCCTGTCAATATGTACCATGTTGTACAGAATACAGGTTAAGAATTCTGGGGAGAGGTAAGCTTGACAGTGCAGGCACTATTGATATTGTGTATGGAATAAAATGTTTTATCCATATCTGCGTGCCTAGATCATCACACATATATGGATTTTCTAAATGGAGGGAGCAAGAGGAACTGAGGTTTGCATGCATGCATCTTTCCTTTTCTCTCTATAAAGAGTAGCAGCAGCCGCTATTTCATCCGATCCTTCTACATCGGAGTATTTTTTATTCATACTCTCACACCCAAAAAGTGGAACTTTTTATATATATATAGTTCCACCCTACAGAATGAAATATTGTTGATGCGACCTTAAGTGTATAATATTTTACAGTGTTCCTATCGTATTCACTCTATTGACTAATGCTCTTTGATTGGCTCCTTCACTTCTCCGGGATTTGTTTTATCCTGATAGTTCCTTTTTTTGTTGTTTTCTTTCTAAGTAGAAATACTGCACAACGTGCACAATGCTCCCTTGTATCTTTCTTTATCTTTCCTTTTAGTACATCTGTGGTCTTTTTGTGACTGTAGTCAACCAAGATATCGAAATACTAAGAGAGAATGTAACGAGCATTAGATCTGGAAATATGTATCTTGTTTTTACTGTTTTGAGAATTTTACTGTTTTGAGAATCCACTCGAAGCGCAGCTTCGTGGATGAACACAGTAAAAACGCGTGACCATACGATACATATTCCCTGATCTAATGCGTGTTATATTCTCTTTTTATATCACGATGCTATAATTATTTTGTACTAGATAATATCTGATATCGTTCATTTACCTTCTACCGTGAACATGTCGAACTTGCGGTGCCTATGGCTTGTGCCGTTGCACGAAGTAAGTGATGTTTCTATTGGCTCATACTTTAGAATGACATGACGTCATCTGCAATTGCTGGATCGCACACGTGATTCCGGATAACTTTTTATTACACCCCTGTGATGTAGTTGCCTATACCTACAACATTGTATGTCGCAATTACAGAGGGAGGTTGATAGCATGTTAATTACATCGTCCTTAACTAATAACAAAAGTAGGCCCGGTACATAGGCCTGATCACTGAAAATCAAATTATGTATTAATTAATGCCCCGCACTTTGTAGCCCCAACTTTGCCACACTTTGTAGCCCCAACTGTGCAGCACTTTGTAGGCCAAACTACCCTTTATTTTAAAAGGACAATTAATTAGTAGCCTACAGTGAACCCGCCTCCCTCCACCACCAGCACCACCGATCCCAACTCCATGCGGGAAAAAGCGTTGTGAAGGACACACTTTGTGCTACTAACATTAATTGTGTAAATTAGAAGACATTCTTATCATATAGGCATATAGCCTGGATTTCACTGCCACGCTACTTCTCCCGCTACTACTCCCCTTTCGTTGGTCCCGCTACTTTAGAAGTAACAGGAAGTAACAGGAAGTAGTCGTTTCAAATCAAATATGTTTGAAGCCGCTACTTCCCGCTACTTGTTCCCGCTTCTAAAAGTAGGGGGACCAAAGAAACCGGAGTAGTAGTGGAAGAAGTAGCAGGGCAGCGGAACCCAGGCTTGAGGTTTGTTAGATATTGCATCTTGGCCAGCATCTGGTCCCTCCCAACTTCCTTTAATCTACAACCAAAACTACCATAGAACAAGAAAGGTTAGATGTACGACTGTTGTGTTCCACTAATTCTAGCTATTGTTAAGGCCCCTTTCACAGGTTTAGCAGACTAACAACAGCATTACTGCAGCACTGAGGAAGCTCACCCTTGCGTGTGGGAGCGAGCGGGCAGAGTGACCATTGACTCATAGCGGGATTCATAGTGCCTGACCAAAAACCCTGTGAAATCGTTCATTTTAATTGGATGCGCATAAAACGTCTTTAGGCCATTTTCTGAGTATTACCGTTTCTCGCTATCTATTTTTTTTTATCAAGAGGCCCCTATATAGCCACAATTATTGAAGAAACAAGTGCTTCGATGTGGTGACAAGTCTCAAGTTGCGTGTCCGACTCACTACCCGATCACTGCAACCAATTTAATCTTTTTTTATACAATTCAATTCCTTAAAAACTGGCTGATGTTAAATAAAGTGTTCCTACTAGGTTTCATAATAGGAAACACAATAAAATATGATATTTGTTGATATTCTGTTAAATCTAATCCATAGGCCTTTGCCTAATCAGCGCTGAATAAAAACTATTCCTGTCTAAAAACTGTCAGGGACTATTTTCTTTCATGTTCGCAAGAGAAACGCAATCAGATGAAAAAACTACATGATTTATCAGAATTATAAGATAAAAATGTGTTTAATTTATTTCAGGTGTGTACTAAATACAGAACAGGTCAACGGGGAGGGCCGAAGGACCTCGGGCCTACACTGTGCTTTGACCCTCGGTCCCTCCACCTAAATACTTGGTGGATAACACCATTCCCGCCCTCCCCATTGGCATGTTCCATCTATATATCATGGCAGGATTTCACTGTATAGTGTTGTGTACAACCACTCATCATGATATAAAATCGCAATATCCTCACAGAACACAATACATGTATACACACATGTATGCATTCTCCATGAGTTAAGATGAAAGTAGTATAGGAAAAGCGCCATTTTCGAATGGCCCCAAGGAAACGCATATCTATCAAACCATGCATGAAATGACCACCGTTAATAACCGTATCAACTGTTAATTTCCACGGACGAAAGGTTCTGAAAGCTATCCATCCTCTTCACACCAATCTTGAAAGGGAAAGACCAATGTCTGTCTTATTAGTTTCCTTTCTCCAAGCATCTTTACGCTAGGTTCCGCCCTATGCACCCCCTTCACAAATGGTGGTCACGCTAATCCGCGGGTGCACAGGCCAGGGCACACTAGCAATCACTTATGCCATGGTCAGTGATCAGCCAATCAGAAGACGCAGGCACGGTCAGTTCAATCATATGATTTGTGACAGAGCTCAAACTGGATAGTTAATCACGTCTACTAAAGCACCCAAACATTGACTGGCGTGGTCTACTTTGCAGATGGGAGACAAAGAACAAGTATCGCACATGTTCCGAGGAAGAAAACAAATTGAAATTTGTACTATTTATGAATACAGATATCTTCTTGCAACAGGAAGAGCGTTTTAACAATTCATTGATCTATTTTCAGTGTGGCTATAATACATCTACAAATGTATTGATATCTTTGCATTTATTGATAAATAGGACACAAATTAAAAGGTGTAGATATTTATATGCGTTTTGCTTATCTTTTCAGAATACCTGTTCGCAAATTACAAGAAAGGTATGTCATATCGATGTGTACATCCATCTACATCTTAACTTCTAACAAAACAATTGCAAACCTTACACTATCAAGATTCATCCAATTTTGCGGTCTTTGCATATTTGCGTCTGCTTACCGTACTTTCCAGATCATGGGTCTATAATTATAGCAGCGATATTTCGTTATAGCAAAGTGTTGAAAACCTGTGGTACATATCGGGCACTACATATATATTGCGTATATCATTCACTATAATACAATATTTTAATAATGATGGTAAAATATAGAGCTCAATAAAATCATATGTTTGCATGATGATGATTTCCACTCCCCAGCCTCTCGTTATTCTCATTTTTACCACAATATGCAGCCCATGGAATATATTGCCTGTGTTTTGTTTTAATCTAATTTACTCGCGCCTGTCAAACCTTCCCTGTATATAATATGAACAAATGTTCCTGTACATCATCCTTACACTCCGATGCTTTTAAGAACCTCTCCTGAAATTCACACCCTGTGCATGCATAAAACGGGACGGTACACGAGTGATCGTGTTGCTATACCTACCTGTCAATACCTAGGTTGGGACAAAAGAGAATTGCGTTTTATGAAGGTACAGAAAATGCGAGAAATGAAGGGCCGAATCGGAAAGGAACAGGAAAGTATTGAGCCATACAGCGGGCAAATGTTAGGCCATTAATTGGAGAGGGAAGTAAAAGTAAAAAATATGGAAGGCCTTCGAAGGAGGAAAGAAACTTAAATTGAAACATGAAGTTGAACCCCCACACCCACTGTTATTTAGAAAGTCATAAGGCGGAAGATAGAAATACATCCAAGATAATAAGCGTTAATAGAAGCGTTAATATTCGCGTGAGCAAGTATAAAGTATTGATTTACTAACCTAGGTACGTTTCACTATGAATCTAGATTATTTTGGGATTCTTCGACCTCGTTTTGATACCACCCACGTTCTTATTTGTTAAACTAGAACCCTATTCGTTATGTATTCATTGGTCATGTGTAATAATAAAACTCTCATAAGGCAATTGTAATTTATCAGGGAAATACTTTGCATGAAAACGTGGCGTTTACTAATTCAACCCGTTAGATAATGGCCATATGACTAGGTATACGGAGAGCCAACATACTATATTGCAATGTGGCTATACACCTTTTATTTAAGCATGAAAACGATAATTTCCAAATCTTAAAACACCGAACCGTTTTTGCAAAAATAATTGATAAGGACAATAAATCGCTTGGTTATTTGTCTGAATAATTTATATGGTTGAGGGAAAATCTACTTTGGGCTTTCTCTATGGTCCCTGAACTATAAAAAAAATGTATGATAACTCCTCTGGGAGCAATCCGGACTACGGCAAGGTTCAATTCATCAACTCCTACAAGTCTCCAGCACTTTTTGTCCCCTGCCCGACTCCGCTTCCTCCGGCATTCTCCCCCTACTCCCAACCCATCCGAGACCATTTCTCTAACTGCAAATATAACCCTCTAAAGAGATTGTTTCTTTATTAATGCCGTCTGTCTATATTTACATCTTTGGTAGTTCTACTTAAAGGACTTTTATATGAATATTAACTATTTCTTTTCTTAGTTTTGAACATTGTACCAAGGCCTGAAAAATATCGTTTGCGTATATTTCATCTAGACAATGGCTGTCATATGTATCCAGGAATTCAATTTCTTATCTTCATATCACTGTGTTATATAAGAATCTATGGGAAAAGCGCCCTTTTGCCTAAAGGTATGAAACATCATGACCTTAATCAAATGTAATGTGGTTCTCCATTTTCAAATGGTCATAAAAAGGGAGAGAAATTGTTCTAGAAGTATCCTCAACAAAATGTATAGAATGCGTTTCACTCTCTATCACCTGGAGGAACAATAGCTATAACACTCATCCCATGATCCAAAGTTTTCCTTCACCCAACCTACCGGTACCACCAACCTGTCTCTCTCATCCTACGTCTCCACCTTCTTACTCCTAGCCTACCTATCCATTCCCCAGATGCCCAATTCACTGCACGATATCATGTCTGTATCATTCCTGAAGCTCCTCAGTTAAAGCGACAGGCAATGTGCCCCCGCTTTCCATCTCGTTACCTGCGAGCTTCGTGAGAGAGCGTTGAGAGACTACTATTGCTGCTACTGCAACTACTATGTACCCACCACAAGCTACTACACCAACAGCAGAGGCCAGTGTACTAGTGGCCATACATGTAGTGACTATCAGTGTGTTGTGATTGGAACCAGTTTAAGCGAACATTAGTGGGCGAGGTGGTGAGCGATAATACCGGATTGTAGCTGGCTAAAGCTGCATCCTTTGTCCTCATCATTTGCATGCCTTTTGGCCATTTCATTTTGCCTGCGTCTGGTTGAGTAATTACCCCATCGCTACAACTTGATCAATCACATAACTCAAAGGCGCTGGAGGAGGCACACAACACACTATGCTTATCGAGATGCCAGTTTTCCTCGGTCACTCATACCGAACCTGCTGGCATGACCGTACTGTACAGTCATTTAGTTGTGCCACAAAAGCGACTGGAGCGATTGGCTGCATGTACTTGCATAAGAACTGCATTGAGCTCGCAGGGGGTGGCTAAGATGGAATGCAGCATGGTGGGTGGTACTTACACTGAAGTTTACGAGAACTACATAGTGAAAGTTGGGTTCCCAGAACTATATAGAAAAACCCTGTAACATAAGTTTCCTCACCATCAGTACCATTAAGGAAATGAAATTAGTTCATTAAATAATGAATTAGGAAGTGAATGAAATTGACAAAAATATATTCAGTGAGTCGTAAGGTTTGAGTTAACAATTTAGATCAGACCTTCTATTAAATAGGAACTTAATAGTTTGATAATAAATGGTAATTTAATGCATGACAAGGTCTTGTCCAGACCAGTTGCATTGTTTACTTCCGTCGTCACCTATTTCTCAGCTTTAATCGAACATATTTACAGAATATAATCAGATTTAGAATGGGAGGATTTCAGTCTATACTACCAGAAAGTTTCGTCATTCCTTAAAGAATGGATTACACTCACCTCATACAATCAGCGACCCACTTTCATCGTGGTGTAATATTTACCAGTGCCATTAGATATGAAGTTCTATGTAAAGGGGATTAGGTTTCGATGGGTAACTTCCTATAATTTATTAAGTGTGTCCAGAAATAATTATACTGAACTCATATGCTTTCATTTAATCCCATAGCAAGGTTCACCTCTTGCAGACATGTATCTATAGATCTAATGTATACGTGTATTTACTACTACCGATGTAGAACGTTTCAGCCCCATCAGTCAGCTATAGGCACTGGTGTAATGTAACAGATTTGCCATTGACTCGACCCCGCTTATATAGCATGTGTTAACATCTTTTAGGGTCAATGCAGGTCTTCGTTCCCTAGACTAATTTGACTTAATCACTGGCGATCTGCATTCTAATCTGCAATGGCGTTATTAAATTTGAATATAAATTTCGGTAGAAATACTGTTGAATAGCAGTTCGAATGGAATGTCGAATTTTAGAGATATATTTAGGGATATATATGTGGATATAATAATATATTTAAGCCTAGTTGCCATTGTCCATGTGGGGGTGGTGCAAATGTGATTCATGAATGCGGTGTGTATGTGTGAACAAGTCCATGTGTGCGACTATGGTCAGTCTGGGGAGGTGGTCAAGCGAAGTCCAGTGTGGACCATTTATCTCGACTTGTCCTTTATCTAATTAGGTTGGAAGCTGAGCGGAGACGGGAGCCCATATTGAGTATGATGTGCCCCTTGTTGCTACTCTGGTCATTTGGCTGACCATTGGCCGGCCATTACCAAGCGTACAGTGAGCCCTCCATTCTTCACAATTTGACAGCAGTCTACAGAGCTCTTGTTGGACCTATGGCTGGTCAAGGTATGCCGCAGTTCCATATGACAATGTGCATGCATGTAGTGGTTGTCAATTGTACCGAGTTGTAGGGACAAAGTGGTGAGCGGGGGAGACCCATAGTTGCATCTCTTACCAACTCCTTTTCAAATCATCAAAGTCAATTACGTTTGAGTCATAGACATCCCAATAAGCATATAGGGTGGGACGGAACCAACCAATATGATTATCTATTTCTCTGAAACTTGTGATACCTGCTAAGTAACAAGCTATTACTATGTTTATGTGCCATTCGTGGAAGAGACGAAAATATCCAGAGGCAAGTATAGAGGAAAAGAAAAAAGTATCTTTGGGTCGGGTCGACCTAAGCAGCCAGCGAGACCCAACCATGTAAGCTTTCAAATCATGTACAAGAGAGACTGGTTTGTTGTCACTAAGAGAGTGGGTAATGGCTACCATGGACCACATGCTCTCTCCATCTGTCAAAAGCCAGGGTGGAAATCAACTGTCAGATAGTTACAGCGAATGCCAGCTATAATTGCTAGGGAATGACTATGGTTAGATGCCACTAAGACATGCGAACCGTATGAGTCAAGAGTAGCGATAATCCACGTACTGTGCACCACTTACGCCACAATACAATCACAGACTCAAAAACACGATTAGGATTTATTCGATTGCTTCTATTTATGGCCAACAAAATATTACCTTTACAGACCCAGGGTTAAAAGGCGTCTGGGTTACATGTGTTAGGACATGGAATAGCACAACCATAATGTTGGGTCTATGAATAGCCATGCTAAGAGCATCTTTGTCATCTAACACGTGTTCTCAGAGAAGAACGGTATAATGTGACTTCAGTAATCTACATAGGTAGGTTGCAAGGACATTACATTATATATTATACCACTCTGTTTAATATTGAATCCCCATAATCAGTATAACCAGTATATGTCAGTATATTCATTGATATTACGTTGCAGAAATATTGGGTATAATACTGAAACTGTTAGAGAAATGCCGAGGCGAATGAGATCTATAAGCTATTGTGGGCCAGGATCATATCTTCATTACGCCGTATATATAATGCTGGGGAATTATACGAAGCCAGAATACTTGGATATGTCCAAAGTGATAAGTATCCACACTGGATTACCTTGGGGGAATAAAAAGATAACATTTAAAAACGACATTCATCAGCCATATACGTTAGACTGCTGATGCCGATAGAGGCAAATCCTTCAGCGTTCTGCCCCTCATCTATCCATCAATAGAGTAAACCAGGCGTGGTATGCAGTGTTTTCAATCACCAGACCTCAGAAGTAATGTAAGGCATTGCCTTGCAATAATAGACTACAGCTAGACTGGCAAGTTGACAGATGACTACTTAACCAGAACCTCCTCAGATGTAATCTTGGTGGGTCCTGAGGGACCATACGGAGCACTGCATCGTAAGAATTACAATTGGTGAGTCTGGAAATTATTTGTGAAACTTAATCACATAATAGACTTGATGGAATAGTGGAGAATAGTTGTATGAGCCTGCACTTGCTCGGAAGAATCCCTTCATTTGACTTTAGAGAAAACAATGTATGTCTTTGAAGTGTTGTGTATGTATTGCAAATGTTCTATACTCTAGTTGCTTTTAAGACACCTTAACTAAGATTCGTGTTCAGTTATTCTCCATATCAAATGAAGAATTCGATCAATCAGGCAATGCATGTAACTCTTTCCTCATTATATTTCATTTCCCTCATGTCCCCTTTTAAAGTTCCAGCCGTCCAGTTCATCTGTATGATGTTTATATTCATTTCTCTTCGTGGTTTTAATAAACAGAGTGCAGGTCATAAGAAAGTTGATGAAAGATGAAGAGAAACTCCAAATATTTACCCAAGAGTAAGCAAGCGAGATACAATCCAAGTTTGTTTTTTCATCATCAGTCTTAATCATTTGTGACTCTTAGTTATTGCTAGGCACGTTATCAATCATGAAGTTTGGAGACGACAGTCCCGCAATAATCAACAATTATATGCTTGAGCAAATCAAAAAGAAAATCTCAAGATTATGGTTGGCGGCCTCCCTAGGGACTGACTTTCATCTAGGCAATAAACATTCTTCATCAAGGCCATAATATTTTGAGTGGGGTGATAAATAATAATAACAATAGTCTAATCAAGCTTTAGATCAAGGACTCTACAATAATCCTTCCACTCAAGAAAATGTCAAGGAAAATCTTTCTTCAACATGTCCCTCCGGGTTGTACATTTTATAGAGCTCTGTCATTGGTCTTTCAGATTAAGGTCATATTTCACTTAGTAACGTTGCTAGAATTCCATTGAAATATATATTTTTAATTGTTGCCATGGTGATATATATTTTGCTTCTTCGAATCAACCGTCTCCACGTTACTGTATCCCAAATTATATGCAAAGGTAATAGTGGACACTTTTTATTAGAACTTAAAATCTGTCAGGAAATGATTGAGTCGTTCATCACTTCATGGTATATTATGGTTAAAACTCGTTCGGGCTTTAGTGTTTTCGTGGTAGACTTTCACGAATTATTGTATAGAGAAGTCTTCAGATTACTATTCCATGTAACGAGTATCACGGTTGCCACCCATTACACATTTGTCTTGAATTCAGACTGCCAGCGATACCAGAACCACAACTGCAAAACAATTTCCTTGGCCTGCAACGTGCTATTCCTCTTTCAGCTCGTCGAAAATTATTTGGTTAAAAAGTATTTGGGCTGGGCTTCTTTATAATTGCTATTAACATGGTTTATATGGACGATGCATGCACACATCCCTGCCACAACCGGATGTGCATGCGTGATGGGTGGGGAACAAGATAATAGGTGATTGAACTGTTCGAATTTTTGTCACAGCCCAGCAATGCATTAACTGATTAATTTTCTTAACTAGGAGGAGGCATCGAGCACTTTATTCACTGATATGGGTTTGTGATAACTACTAACTGAATGCCAAGGGTCATACACTACAATGATAACTAATCTATCTTTGTAAATGTCAAAGACCTTCTCTCAAAGTGGATAGTTTTAATGAAGAGAAATCGGTTCAAGTATGAATTCAAGTGGTGGTGGTTTTCATAGTGATAGATGATCAATTGATGTTCCACTCGCTATTCATTGAGCGTGCCAATTCACCCCCTGATAAGATCATGTGTTTAGATAAGAGATGTTTATTAAATGAGAAATCGCTCAAAATTGAGAAAACATCAGACTTGGAAAGTTCGATAATACATATTCCGTGACAGACCAGACGAGGGGACAGATTTGATATGATAGTCATGCAAACCAGATATTGTCAAAGTGTTTTGACTTTAAAATTGATAACGGATTAAGTGAAATGTCGTACATAGTATAATAAACACTAAAATAACTCGTCATTTGAGCAGAGGATTAACCCCAAATTAAACCTGATTTTTAAAAAGAAAATGTGGAAACAATATCGAATTAAGGTGTTAGAATAAATTTTGAAAATTGACATTTGGGTGGTGCTTTTATCATCAGCATTAAACATTTCTCAAAATCAACGGAGTTACTTTAAACAAAGGAAGTTTAGTGGGAAATAGATCTGGTATTGATAGAACATGACGAAAACAATTTATTTCAGGGTTCATCCATTCCCACCGTTGGTATGAATTCCGATCCATAAGAATCATCCTATAGTGTTTTGACGACACACTTTAAAGCAGTGATCTATTGTTTTATTTTCCAATCATCATAAAATCAGGCCCTGGAAGCAATCTTTGTGTTAATTCAACAACAATATTTTTATTTTTCGCCTTGCTGTTTGCCCGAATTTATTACTCTGAAATGGTAGATAAAAGGGTTCCAAAAGCGTTCGGAGTGATTCATCATTTTTAGTAAATGTGTTAAAACGACAGTATTCCAAATAACAAGGCAGATCTGTAACTGCAGCATGGCATGCTGCCTTTGGACAAAACTTTAACTAGAATCTAGACACCTTGTTGACACTTAAATCCACAGTTAAATAAGTCTAAATACCACAAGGTTTAGCACTAAATTGCAGTGCTAAGAAATGCCATCTATGGGTGAATGAAAGAGGACATCTTTTACTCTGCAATGTCCAACTTAGGGTTCTAGGAATTTTGAGAATGGAAGTAAAATGAACCTATAAAAGGGAGATATAAAAGTTAAGAATATGCACATCGTCTCATGGGAAATAGATGATACAACTTCGGTTTGTATGATAGCTTTGGTACAGCTCCCGGCATCATCATGAGCAGGGGATAAAAGGGTCTAAGGTTGAGGTGTCCGGGGACCGAGTGTGGGCTCACGTATGAGGATGGGTGAAAGGGCGACGCTGCATCTTTCTCTGCATTTAGAAGAGCATATCTCACCTTGATTTTGTGAGAGGTTTTGTTTTAAAACATCACTTGACACGATGGTCTATGTCAAATTTTAAGAACGGGTTACATAGGATGCAGGGTGTTGTGGAGAAAGTATTGGATCCTAATCGTGGATGATTTGTCTCTATTATCTTTAGAGAAATAGGTCAATATTACTCAGGTTAATTAAGGGCAGAGCCGCAGCCAATGTGGATGCTTTTAACTAATTTGCTGTCCGTGTTGTGTGTGCCTGCATGCTAGAGCCTGTTTTTGTGGCTCTTGTTTTGCTGTAAATAATTCACAACATAGCACAGTGGTGCCCCTAGTGGCACCAACTGCCTAGCAGAGAAGTGGGGGCTGATCTTCAGGGAAATCAAAAGGATGAAACGTACATGCTACCCTGCATCCAGTGAAATGCACACGCAGTCCCCTTGTACATTACATAATCAAAGCGAAGTTGGGACCTCTACGGTTCAATGTCCAGAATAATGGGTGTGTCGGGGGGAGAAACGGTCCCCATACTTCAAAGAGAACCGCCTATTGGTCTGGGTCCACACACACCCCTCATAACCATATATGACCACCCAGCATCTCACTACTCAGAAAAGTCATGACCGAAATTAAACCAGTTCATCATCCACCATAATGACCCATGCCATACTGGCCATTTATTGTTGATTGCCATGGATTCCCAGGACAATTTCCAGAGGAATAAATCGTAGCACAGTTATTAGTGAATGTGTCTGGTCCGATATGGCAGCAAGGTGGGGTCAAGGTACTTAATGGGTTATTAGGTCAAAATTAGCTAAGGTCGAAACGAAGCACCTGAATAAGAAAGTCCCAATAAATGAACCTTGGAGCAATTTTCCTCTAAGAACCTGAAGTCAATAGAAACAATTCCTCCTGCGACAGGCCGAGGTCAGCGAGAGACCGATGTCAGAGGTCAGAGTCTTTATTGGATCGGGAATAACCGAGCTATCAACGTGAGTCATAACCTTTATTAGTTGACTTGTTTTTCATGTTACTTTGAGGTCAGGTGCATTTCAGGATAGTAAACATGCTCTTTGGACAAGCCACTCAGGGAGGTCGGGGGAATATATGGACATTAGGACGACTTATATTATCAACGTGACAATGTCCTCATTTGCTATGCAGGCATTAAGTTATCTCTCTGAGGTGCTCTGAGGGGCTAGGTCTGGTTGGGGTTGGTGGCGATACCAGTGTCTGTTATCCACCTGTGATTTATGACCTTTTAGAGGGCAGTGTATCAGGGGCTCTTGGTCATGTGTGAGGTTGCTATAATAAAGCAGTGACTTGTCTCTGTGCCTCTGCTGTATATGGTCTTGTCGCGTCACTGGTGTTTAGCGCCTTATCGTTTATAGACTGGTTTTTGTGCTGGTTCTAACAATAATGGATGTAGATGGAGCTATAAAGTATTCATGCATTGAGACGCTTCTCTCAAACGTTTCTTAATACCAGCTTTTTCTATATCCATCATCCTTATTCCTCCATCAGGAGCAGAGAAAATGATCTGCGACGCGACAAAACACCATAGCGCCATCTGGTAACCATCATACTTACCTACTAACCAACGCCCCCTAGTGTGAACTCCATGGACCTATCATGCCAACGCCACCTGCCTTTCGGTAGGAGCACTAATACTTTAAACCAGAAAGACCTGAGAGCTTTTACGGTGACTTATTGTATCGCTCCTAATAAAGATATATTAACAATACGTCTATTGCACCCATTTACAACAAAGCCTGTTTCTGACCAGAAAGGATGATGAAATTGAAGCTCTAAATTCAGCAACAAATACGCATATCATATACATGCTTAGTCCCAGTTCATATTACATTGTATTACGTTAAAGTTCGAAGACACTGATGGATAAATCCCTGAAAATACATTCACATAGGTAGTATAAGATTTCCTTGTCGCACAATCCTGGCACACTAGGACAAAAGTCAAACACAAAAACTGGATTCAAATGATGTCCTTATTAGATTTTTTCATTTTGAGAAAAGCGATGGTCAGCTAGATCCGACACCTAGATCATGGCCACTAAAGACTACTATGTCGTAACTATTTCGTAGCCATTTGGACAAGCACCAAACCTGTCTTATACTTCATTGTTTCTTTTGGTCGGTTCCAAAGAGTCCTAAAATGACGAGCAGTTGGACAGTTTTTCAAATGCAATTCAATTGGAGCAAACAGACCTCAATGGACTTAATCGACTTCAAATGGACCTGAATGAGCAGAAAACGATTGAATTCCAGGCGGTTGGTATGCTCATCAAAAGAAATGATGGCACCAAGTGACATTGTGACCGATGTATGCGATCGACTGGTGGAACAAGCTTGTTAGTAGTATATGGAGATATTGCTTATTGTATGGCTTGTCCCACTTGTGTGGCCGGTCGCTGGTAAACCGAATGTTCAACATTCTGCCCTGCTAAATGAAAGTGCATATTGGAATAATTAGTATTAAATGGGCAGTGCCTTAATATCTTCATGGAATCATGTTTTACCAAACATTTTATCTAATATTAGAATCACTCATACAAAGATCATTGATCCGAGTACGGGTATTATGTTTTAACGTCAAGACACTTTCTATACCAAATTAAAACAGGTTCGTGATCATTTCCCATGCAAATTAAAACATGATTAAACCCATATCCTCCTACAGCTTACAGCTTAAATATCATCTTGTTCTTGTATTCAGTAATGAGACATTAACTATGATATTTTCCTTTTCTAACAACTTATAAAAGTTCAGATAAACATAAAATGCATATCACTATTATCAAGGGAACCACAAGTTGGAATTTCAATATTATATCTGTTGTATATTGTACCAGGCCCTTTATTCCGGTTCCATAGCTGGTCTTCCACTAACTCCTTATAGTATACTCCCAACTATTTCTGAGAGGAAACACGCTTATATGTGCCATATCCCTCCATTTTGGAATATTAGCAATGGATCTTTAACGTTCATTTGCCACAGACAACACACGGCCAAACAGCCTTTGATGCCCCAGTGAACACTGGGGTGAGGGAGAATTGGCACCCATAGCGGGGTTTGAACCCACAACACTCTCATGTCTCTTGGTTCAGAGCCAATACCTTCGATTAATGCACCATGCATCCATCCCCAAATTCCAATGAAATGTGAACATATAACGTAACAGAATAATGATGGTCTGGATGCACGTATGTGTTGTTGTACGTACGTTTATTTGTCAGATCAACTGCTACATCTCTACAAATATATGTTTTCGCTTTTAGCCTTAGTATATACCAAAGGAATATCAAAATAAGCAAAACAATAATGGCATCATAGGAAAAGATGTTTTTGTAAGTAATGAATAATTAGCGTCCGTGCTTCTATATGTATGTACACATAGCTAGATCTGCAGCAGATGTAAGGAACAAAAGATTCATTTAGGAATCGTTAGGCATCTTCAGTCTTAGTATAATTTATATATGCCTCTAGGTATGGTAAGTATTGATACAGTAAACATATAGAAAAAAGACTTGGTATCAGGAATCCAGGAAAACGAATTCATGCATATTAAGATACAGCACAGGTGGCTGCGCGTATCAAAATGGTTTCTGCATTCGGGATCTCATTGTTATATTCCCTATTGTAGAAACTTCCGATACTCTGACATATAACTGGGTATTTCTGGCTTCATCTGAGCTGAGAAAGGAAGAAGATAATATATATAGGCAACTATATAATATTAGTTGCACCGAACTACCGACCACCGAATTTAAGTAATTGAAATGGGGTTTGGGGCTGTTTCTTTTTATTTCTCATTTCTCCAGAAATATACAGGTGTTTACATCGCCTTTGTTACTGCTCAAATAAATGAACGAACTGGGTCAATCTCGCTCGCTCACAAAAAAACGTATATGAAATGCCATATCCCTCACGAAGGCAACAACGATATATATGCCCACGCCCATATTCCTCTCTACAGTGTACTGAATGCTAACTCTCATACCTGAAAATGTAGCTTATAGTTTGTGGAGCTCTAGCATTTGACTGGAAAAACATGAAAGATAATGTTCTGGTGCGCATCTTATGACCGAGATAAAAGAAAATTATGACTTAAAAGGTGTTCAGATCATCACCAAGCAAAAGGAAGAAGAACAGTACCAGTACTGACTTTCAGATCAAAGAAACCCAGATTGCTCACTGCAATTCCTACCTGTACTGTACATGCTCTTTTAAACTTTATGTACTATGTTCGTATGATTATTACTTTCATAGTCATGTAAAATTCCGCAGATATCTATGCAACTGAATCTCCTTGCCTTGAGGCATGTAGATTCAGTGTTAGATTTATTGTTACAAAGGCGGTCTAGAATCTGGAGACGGAAAGCAGAGTGGGAGGGGGAACCATCCCCCTCCTATATATACACCTCCTGCCTTTTCTCCATGGTGGCTGGATATGCTAGTAGAAGGCAGGAGAATGGACCACATATGGAGCTGCCACAATACGTATACATGATTTATAACCTGCAAGTAACGACGAACTGTCATCCACAGAAAGACGGACGAGATGCGCCCCGACGTGAGCGATAATAGGTAAAGAAACTGCACCACAGCGCTTCGCATACAATGCTAGGGACGTTCTGATTGGTTGATAATGATGCAGGATGACAGATCCTCCCTGTGTTGGTCTCGGGGCAAATCTTTAATTTAAAATACGCCGGGAAAAAATCAGAAGCAGATGGCGGACAACAAGAGGAAAGTGTATCTATATTAGAGAGGGTGAGATTATGTGTTTCCACGGGCGTTCTCTTCAAGAACAAAGCAGAAAAACTGACGATAACTATTGTAAAGCACTTCTCTCAACTAATTTTATATCTTCCAAACGACAAACGCTCGTTGTTGTGATATTTCATTGGCTTTTACTCGTATAACAATGCCATTTTGTACAACGGTGAAAAAGTGGAAAGGGCACATCTTGTAAACAACTCAGGTGCGATACAAAGCTGTATTTGTATATATGATGATACACATGTTATTTTGCTATCCTAATTTGCTAGGCGATTTCCATTTATTTTTCCAATATAACTATTATTTCTGTCATACCAATTAATGTGTTTTTAACTTATTTAATCAAAAGAGAATCACTCCCCAAAATTATCCATAACATCTTATATTAAATTGAGTGTTTATGCATATTATGTTAGATGATCTGTATGATGTCACAAATATACCAGTGTTGTTGTATCTCATATGTGGTTGCTCTGAGAAATAAGTATCTGGATACATATCCAATTAAATTGCTCTCCCTTTTAACTCTAGGAATAAAAGTTAAATTCTAAATATAGGTTCCCTTGGAAGAGCTTTTATTAACTTCCCAATTCTTAATTTCTCAAGTAGCAACACTTTGTTCTTCCACCACCTTATCTGGGTTATTCCCTTTTCCTGAAAACAGAAATTGAGCCTGGCAATTTGACCATGTTAAAGAGGGTGGGATTATATGGTTTTCGACTATCATTTTGTATAATTTATGAAAGCACGATATGCATTACGTTCAGGCAAAGGCGATAATATGTGAGAACTGGGACAAAAGTCTGTTGGTGTTTATAATAGCACTTCTTTCCGACTCTCTATTTTGATATAACGCCCCCTTTTTCACCTTCCTAGGCACCCCTACCAACATTTTAGCACCTCCATTGAAACTCTGAGGTACAAACAGAAGACAATTTTCTGATCTACCCTTACCTTTTATCTCCACAAAATTATCTCGGTCCTTCCCCCTCCCAGCCTTTGTGTGTTTACGAAACCCCGCCCACCCCATCCCTACTATTTATACATTTGCCCCTGAAAGAACCTTTCTGATCCTTTCCTTCTGCATCGATCCTTCCCCTCTCCCTTTCCCTACTCTATATTATACGATCCCCTCCCTTCACTCTGATCTTTTCAACTCAAGCCCCGGAAGTCCTTTGCTCGAATCAAAGCCTGGCCACCTTGAGCTAACTTTGCGTTGACCTTGCTTTGACCTAGACTGACCTGGTCCATAGACTATAGACTTAAATGTAGTAAGTCTAGAATCAAGCGAATGTTTGCGTGTATCCTACTACTTATTCAAGTGATGGTCTTTAATGCACTTCCATTCTCTACCAACCTCCGAGCGGGGATGGATGGGCACTGCGCATTTTAAAACGCCAGTTCATAAATTTACTTCATCAGACCGACTGGACCGACCCTATAGTCGCTGTCTTGAAGAGGAGAGATATGCATTCCCCTGATGAAAAAGCCTCCCCCAACACACACCCATATGTATACACACGTTGGACTTAGACGTCCATTCTTTTTTTAATTAATGAAGTTTTACTTGGCAGTTTCCCCGGCCCTTGGAAAACATAGTCGTGTACGGAACGAACATTAACCTTCTCAAGCAAACTATCAGTCCCTTTTTCTTTCCATCGCCGTTAGTAAAAGAAAACTTTTAATTGAACGTGATACTAAACGAAATGTTAAGTTTAGCGTATTTACGTGATTATTAGTATAATCCCTGCTCGTACAGAACATTACATGGAAATCGAACTTTTGGTTCAATATCCTTGGTTGGTTCTCGGGTTTGTATCCTGCTGTGCACTTTTACAGCAGTACACGCATGCGCTCTATATCTTCGGTCTGGATCATGTGACCAGACAGGTGATGCGATGGTAGTTTGTACAAAGGTGACTCTGGGAAAGAAGGCAGCTGAGCTTGGTATGCAAGTGGTACATTCCCAACTTCCTCAATACACCTCTTATACGTACTCCTTTTTCATCCCAGGATTATGTGTGTGGGTGTATGAGTTTCTCTCTGTCTCTCCATCCCTCTCCGAGATTCTCTCCACTGTATCAACCTGTTCGATATGGTACTTCTCATACCAAGGTCTTGCCTTATGCATATATTCATAGAAACACTTGTCTAACAGTGTGCATATCAAATGTGCAAGGTTTCTGAGTTCCATCTTTGATCAAGACTACATTGTACCGCTTTGAAGTAGCTGTACGTTTTTTATTTTGTAAAAAAGTGACTTCGAAATAAATTAGTTCTCAATCATATTGCTTTGCCCTTGATATGCTTACAGATCTATTTGAGAAGAAATCCTATCACCGGTACTGAAATTGCATCTTGAGGGTAGATGTGAATAGGGGAATGAATATTTTTAGCCCTCGCACGTGGCTCTGTATTTAGTCTTTGAAAGCATTCTTCGGAGTTTTCAAGCTAGTCTCACAACATGTTTCTTCCATCCTCATCAATTAACCTGCCATTATACAACACTCTAGGTGTTTGCTCACCAAACCAAAGTTTAGTTTTTAACCTGGGTGACAGAGAAAGGGCGGAGTTCAAGCGATAGATGAACAAATAGAATAAAATATTTCTCTATCAATCTGGTAGTTCGACATACAATATAACTGGAAAAGGGAAAGGGAAGAATTCCATGCAATATTCTGTTTCGGGACAAATATTTGGTGCTGTTTGTGTGGCCCATGACTGCTTTGGTTTTGTTATCCATAGCGAAGGCACTTTGCGTCACCAATCCATTTGGAAGATTGCATTATGGTGCCTAGTGTTGTCCATACCAAGCCCGGGCTATTTGCCTGCGCTTATCTCGATTATGAGTTGAGAGAGATTTTTCTGAGTGAATATGCACGTATACATATTGTAGTATTAGGTACCATACTATGAAAGAAATCATGAACTTAGTCATAGTTCCATCGGGAATACAACTAGTTCTTTAAATACAGAAATGTTCCCTCCAAGTATTGTCCATTGTTGCTAAGAATTGACTGACCGATTTATTTTACCAGGAATGGGGAGGGGGGGGGGGCTCATACAGCTTCCACTAAAGGGTTTAGAACCCGCAACATTCCCAAGTCGCTGAGGGGTATTTTTTTTCTTTAAACGTTTTTATTTTCACATATACACTGAAACATGGCAGAAAAAAACCACATCGCTAACAATAAGCGTTCTTCGAGGCCATCTGCTCTCGATCAAATGGGGTTTGCTTTTGCATTTACAATGGTATCAAAAACGGTGCATTATATATGAAAGATAATTAATTAACCAGAAGTGTATTCAAATCAGATTCCTTTTTCGGAATAAACAGTTCGAGGACAGGAGCGTCCAATAATCGAGTTGCTCTTGCAGAAGGGGGAGTTTTCCGAGTGTCTGTCTTATTTAAGGATATAAATGCCATTTAAGAGAGAAGAAACCCAATCCTGTGTTTAACCATCATTGTTTTAGTCGATGAGTGGATAAAGTCAGTTGATGTTCTGGGGGGGGGGGCATTTTGAGGCAATTTTTAGAGCTTTATTCTAAAGTCTTTGAATGGTAGTAATTGTTTTCTGGTTGCATCTACTAATGTACGGAGCACTATAATCTATTATTGAGAGGATGTTCGATTTAACCATTAGGATTGCACATTTTTTTGTAAAATTTGGTCTTATTAGGGATAATTGATATATTCTGTATTGAAGCGATTTTACCAGTATATTACTTTGTTCAAAGAAATTTAGATGATGATCAATGTTCATTCTTCATCCTTCATGGACTATATAAATGATTCACGTGATACTGTTGTTGTTACTAGAATGTCTGTTACAGAAGAGAAAATTAATCAGCTTATTAATGAAATTGATCTGTCGAAAAGTTGTGGATTCAGTTGGATCAATACTAGAACCTTGAAAATGTTTTTTGCCGTATGGGTTGTCTGCTACGGAAGCCAAGAATGTCCACTTAAATTTTAACAGAAATGATGGAGAGAAATATGAATAAATATATTTCAAATAAGGAAAACAAATCGAAAATCTGTGAAAAAGATGAAAGTTTAGGAACAAGACTCAAACCTGATGAGATATTACGAGATCTTATTGCCTAACAAATGGAAAATGTGTGAAGAAGATGAAAGTGTAAGAATGAGACTTAGCCGAGACGAGATATTACACCTATGAGCGCCACAGCATTGGATTCCTTCAGCAAGTCGAGTTAGTTTGATGTTTTAGACATGAAAAACATTTAGCTATTCGGAAATGTTTACATAATTGAAATCCATTAAGGAAAAGTTGTGATATGAACAAAACCATTCTGTCCACTTCTCACCGAGTCCTGACTTCTGTACTGACAGGGGTGAAAAAACAATCTATCAAAATTGATTTTCATGACAAAACATCAATGAAAATACAGAACTCTTGCGCCAAAAGTTTCGAAATTACAATTCATGTTTCATGACTACCGTACACTAAAATGGAAGTTTAAAGCTTTGCAAGTCAAATTTTTTATGAAAATATCCACTATGCAATGATTCGAACCTTCAAATAGTACCCCTTTCTTTAATTTCACATGGCAAATTTAAGGGTTTTCTCCCCCCCCCCCCCCACACACACACACAAACATTGCGTTTGCCAAGCATAGCATATAAATATCTTTAACTTTCTTAGCTCGATTCGCTCAGTTCAGGAAGGTCAGAATGGTCGTCTTCGCCATATCTGCGATCGAACAGCTAAATTGATATTAATCAATCTTTACAGAATTACAAATACTGACACATTGATTGACATTGATTAGAATCTCCCCTCTCTGAATCTGTTTTCATTTTGTGAATGTAGCTGGTAGAAGCTGTGGAACAAGTGAAAACCACCAAAGTAACATAGCATGTTTACTGGAACTACTTTCAGAGTGCACTTCCTCTTTTCCCGCGCTGAGGTAGAGTGAATGATCCTATAGCTTCAGTGCTTTAAAAGTTTATGCAGATGTTCAAAAGGATTGCGCACTTAGATATCCACAAAACTTTCAGGGATTATTCCTTACTACATGAGAAAGAAAGAAATTGGAAAAAAGTAAACATCATCGACTTTGTTCTATAGTAATGCTAATAGTATGGGAGTCAACAGGAAATCAGATCGGCGGCAAATGTGACTACCCTTAAACTACGGTTTTCCTGTTCAAGAATTAATGCATGTTGATAGAACTTTGGTTTGCTATTTAAAAAAGTCTCACTCCATAAACATTTCAAAATCGGAATCTCTATTCAAAGTGCTTCAAGCTGGTATATATTTTATGGTGAAAGACATTCTTTAATTGTAGTTTTTTATTAATATATATATATATATATGCACATTAAATTAATAGGGGAGGGTGAGGTTGAAGGGGCTAAAGGATGATCTTAGAACAGTTTCCTTGTAATCCCAATAATAGTAATGATTATGATAATACCTCCGCAAATGTGCATGAATCATGGAAGGGACTTGCGTCCCTTCCAATTCGAGCTCCTACTCCCCCCCCCCCCCCCACCCCCTGAGTTTCATGATGTTTCAGCCCAATCTATTTCACTACAAGTACTTTTCCTGTCCAGTTAGTTCTGTCATCCAAGTAGTTCATTCCAATTTGTTTATTCTCTTACACATTTTCATCGGTGGTTCCTACCACCAGTCATCTTCTCCCAGTCACTTAAGCTCATCGTTCGCTTGTACCTTTCCCTTAATGGTGCTCAATATGTTAGAGATGATATACATGGTACAGTGTTAACTGGTATGCAGAGAAGTGGTAAGGGAGAGTAACTCTGGGATGGAGAATAGCTCGGTGAATATTGTATAAGTGTGTCGGTGTATGAACGATTATCTAAAGCGAACCTTGTTCGTACATGTGCTTCCATAGGCCTTTCGCTCTCTAGTCAGCTCCAATACGGAGCCCTTTTTATAAATTACATGTATATAGACAAAAATCAGTGCCCCTGTACCCTATTAGAGCTATAAGTGGAAGAGTGTTAGTTATTGGACTCCTATAGATAGATATGAGGTCTATATTATTTATAAACAACGTTTAGGCCAAATTTATCAGCATTCAAAATGAGAATAGAGACAGGGGTGCATTGATGAATTGATGTCCACTGTCCTTCACCCTCACGGAAATAGTAAATTTAATCATAGATGTATATATAACTGTTATTTATTATATAATATATAAAGGTATAACTGTGGAGTGAACATTGCTTACCTAGTTGCTACCTATAGCTCCTGTTCCCGCCATACCTAGTTTGCCTAACAACCTAACAGTTTGACCCCGACCTTCATATAACTCAGGTGGTCATTCATGATTCCTTGGATTTATCTTAGAACTCTTTCTTTGGTGAAGTCTTTGGTGATTCTACCGGCGAGTGACACTAAGAGACAACATTCCAGCTCCATATGTCTAGGGCAGTAGCCGACATTTTGGGGAAAGGTTAACATGAGGAGTAGTTGATTGTACCTATAAATAAGAGAAAAAAAAGAATAACAAAAAAAGATATAAACTTAGTAATGTTAGATGATATTGGAAGCATTGTGGCCAGCATAGATTAGCAACCGTTGGGTGTGGCCTATGTTTATCGAGTGGGATAGAAGGGGGATAGGAATATATATTTTGTATATGTAAATGCTGAATGGTCCCCTGGTAGATATAGAAGCAATCTGTCAGTACAAAGGTCGGTGGTGCCAGAGGTAGAGAGCTACCCACACCTGGGGCACCTTTCAACCAGGTATTATGTATTATCTGTACTGTGCCATCCAATGCAGCAGATATGACAACAGATTTTAAGTCTAATATGCAATATATACATACATAGATCTACATCCAATTCTGTAAATGTGTACAGGTGTAATTTAAACACCGCCGTTGATGATAACCAGTTATCTTTATCAATATGTATGATGAATATATTTCCTTTGTTATAGATAATCATCACAAGAAGAGTCATTTCAAGTCCCTGTAACAGATTTATACAGAATTATGGAATTGAATGTCACACGTTTGCTCTATTCATGTATTTCCTAAATGTTTGGGCTGGTTTGAAAAATTACAAATGGCGAATATATCATTCCTTTCCATCTATAAGTCTTTGTTTCAAATTTGTGAGAATCCTGCTGCGGACACTTCAAGTGCAATTTGATTGCATGTCTTATACTGCAAAATATTGGAGCTGTAGCCAGACTTTCCTCTATTGAATTAACACACTGTTATGTCCTGGAGAATCCCTTAAGGGGTTTTAAAGGTTTTACATGAGATTTGACGCTTGTGGAATCCTTAGATTATTCTGCAAATGATTTGAAATAAAACGTTACGGCAACGATCATCTCAAGAGCCAAGATAGCCACCATCTTAGGAAAGCATGCTATTACGACAAAACAAGTCTTACCTATTTTTCTAATATTATAACTTATAGAATTCATAGGATTCATCAATATTCTGTTGTTGTTATATATTTATATAAGAATTTGAAATTGAATCGGGAGAAAATGACCGCTGGTGAGCGATGATAAGTGAAGTCATCGCAAGAAAGGGTTTGGGCGGGTCCTCCAAATACAAATGAGGACATTTGACAAGCCCTATAGCAAAACCAACTGGACAAAATCCTCCAAAATATTGGTCAAATGACTTTTAGATGAGTTAGAAAAGAAAATGTTCAGTTCTTGACCGACGTTAACTGAGAGTGCAGCTGTAAAATCCTGTGTCTATATCAAATTATGGCACTAAGGTTTCACTTGTGATAGAAATATTGTGTTCATACTGTTCAATATTGTAGTATAGTATATATCCTCGACATTTTCTGAAACATACTTCAATAATGCTAGGTCCAGGGGTGTTCAGGGGACCTTTCTAATCACATCATGCAGATGACAGTCTTTAGAAAATAAATATTGTACTTACTTCAATCGTTTTCTGCCTTATTCTATAATCATGACAACACTTAATTCTAATACATATTCGTTCGTAACATAATCTTGTTAAAGAACCAATGCTCCATCTCCCTATACTACTCGCGTACTTCCCGTGGCAGTCATGTCAGGCGCACATATATATATGCTTAAAATCAATTTGCAAATTCCTCCCCTATGATTGATACTATGTCGTTTTTCCTTGTTTCGATTTGTTGACTAATCTTCCACACATTTCACCTGTCACCTCACTTTCTTGTCTGTGTCCCTGTTTGTTCCCTTTCTGCATGCAGAATATCACGCAAGAGAACTTGTTGAAGGTAAATAGCGAAAGGGCATACAACTAGATTGCGATATATTTTCTAATCTTTCAAAGTTGCAGTGCTTATGGGGTTATGGAGCTTATCACGCACCTTTACAAGCGGCAAAGTTCTAACATAGTTTGATGTACTTATTTGGCTTTGGAAACACAATAGTACAAATATTTGACAATATTGATTTTATATACAACCGTAACAGGTATATTATAACCAATTAACTGCTAGATCTGACAATATTAATTTGTATTGACTTTTAGAAAAACAAAGGATTGTTTGCCCCAAGTCTTGAAAGCAGTACAGTTCTCCCAGTTGTACATTCTCGTATTTTTCATTCTTTCAGAGGGTCCTAATGCCTTTGTAAAGGTAAGTCAAGCCACTTTCTGCCTATCTATTATGTATACATGTACTACATGTTTGTGTCTCGATGGGGGATAACTATAGCAGTGTTCTCTAATAGTTAATCCTTAGTCCTCGATAGATATGATTTGGACCCCCTGACAACGGCAAATTTGTTAACCCCTTCTTTTTTCAGGACACGATAGAACCATATAGGCAACTGCTTCACCAGTTTATTGGGATATGTGGCAAACTCCAATCGAGATCGCTTACTTTTCATTCAGACTAAGTAGCAAATGAGAAAACATATTTTTCTGGAACAACCATCATCTACTTTGATAGGGAAAAGCATTTGTTCTGTAGTAGCTGGAGGGGTGAGCTGGTCTCATATATCCTAACTATGGGATGGGCAGAGGAAATCAGGTCCTTCAGAGAGACAACACACGTATATAGAGCAGAGTATATGGAGGGAAGGAAATAGGGATGAAGGGTGGCGACTGGGAATAGAAACAAGAGGAATAGTCACTGTTCTAGAGTCTAAGTTGTGATTTAATCATCCTTTACTTACCGTATACCTACTAGGGAACAGGAATCTTGCTATCCATATTGCTTCTTCACCTACCTACTATTGGGATTATCACTTGTGTGCTGGGCATCACTATTAATCTATTTTCGAGTATTTGACCATTTCCGTCCTGTGGAGGTTCAGCCGTCGGTCAGTTGATACAGTTTGTAGGTTATAGGAAAGAAATGAAAAGGTTTCTATAGGGATGCAGCGACGCTGTATGAGCCTGAAATATATGAATATACTTTGTACAGTATATCTGTAGCCAAAGAGGGTGTAAGCCCGTATTCCCTCCGCAGATCGTTTGGGGCAGAATTTAACATAACATTTCTCATTTTATGTTCTTGTTATGTTTACATCTTGAATGCTTCGTTGAACCTGATGCTTTAGCTAGAAGCCATGTTACGCTTAAATTGACCCCTATGGAGATGTCATTCGTGAATATACGGCTCGCTTTCTGTAGGTCTGTCTACATAGCTTGACTATGAATAATAAGGCCTAGACAGACCTCTGTGCAGCTGTAAGGAAATGAGTAGCTAGGTTAACGTTCCCTTTCTGTAGGCTAGTCAAAGTTATGGAATTGGCATATTATCATAATAGAACATATTGGATTAAAACTCCCCTTCTTATTGTGGTCTGATACCAAAGAGAACATATAATGCTAGATTAGAATCCTTTTTCCTGTGGCATATTCATCAGGAAGAGACTTTCCAAATCTGGCTTATGTCAATCAACACCGCCAGTCTATATTCCCTGCCTAAGTAATCAATGTACATCGTGACTGAGTGAATACAACTTTCTGCAGCTTCATTCCCCATTGGATTCTTTCTTCTTCATTGTAAAATAGTTCAACCTGTTCAAATTTATGTAGGCACATAGCTTATTTCTATTTGAGTTTGTTGGGTTAGTGTATAGCAATGTAAAGGAACTGCAACTGTTGACAATTAATATGTTTGCTTCGTTGAATGAAATGTACCATTGTGAAATGTCTGCGAAATAAAATTTGTTTAAAAACAAAGATACATTCTCCGTGAACACATTAAAGCTTTAAAGAATTAATTATCTTGTATCCAATCACAACCTCTGTAAGTCACCCGTATTTACCCTAACATACAATTCGAACTATTACCACCGGCTAATATGAATTCATAGTTTCAGCAAAATGTGCATGCCTGAATGGACCAGATAATGACTTGGTTGAATATTATAATGTATCGTTAATGCAACAGAATCTTAATTTTGATGCAAAATGTTCACTTTGTATGTGTTTTAATCTTAAAACCAACTCTTCTTCAAATACAAATACATACGGTGTCCCTGTCATTGTCACCTGCCAACTCACATACTCTTGGAAGGTCTGTAAAGTTTGTCTGGGTATATTTTTGCAATAGATTATACTATACAATGCGTTGTATTGCCTGCTTACCTCCGATTAATAGAATGACACATTATAATTGGCATCGTAAGTCTCAATAGTTTTAGACGGATGCAACTGAAAACGCCACAAAGGTGGGAGTTACTTCCATCAAGATCATTGTATATTCTTTTAATCAAAGGAAAGTGTTTATTCATCAAATGTACTGCCTGTACTATGCAAGCTGAGATTAGTCTCATGATAGGCGGAGAAACTTACTTCCATCTTGTGAATACACAAAATGGAAATAGGAATTTGTAAAATCTAATATTTCTAACCACTGGGTGTACAATACTTGTGTCAATATGTTTTGAAACTTCCTTTCCTCGTTATCATTCGCTACTAGTCTAAAGTACCTTATTTGAAATATTGGCATTCGTTCCATCCCGTATATTTGAATCAAATACTGCAATGTGCACCACATTGATATGATGCTAGAAATGGTGATGGAGAGGGGGTAGGGAGGAGGAAGAGGAAATGGGAAAATATTGTAGGGAAATTGTTCAGTGTATTGTGTGGAGAGGCCCTCTTGTCCGATATGGGACACTCGATACATGCGACACACAATATCTGGTGTACGACCGCACCATCTACTGGGTGTTTCCCGAAGCATGGCAAACACATAAACCAACAGTTACAATATCCTACCCAAGTCTCATTTCTTTCTGTATATTTGACAGATTGCTTCCCAGTTATTTTTTTCTATTCATTAAGACGTTGTCAGCCATTAGTAGTTACATCATTCAATATCTAGAATGTTGTGATTGCATTTAAAAAGTTTATTTTCCCCTCGCTAATACCCCATGTGTAGTAATACGGAAATGTGTCTCTGTTAACTCTCCTACATTGGCACATGTGTCGCGCTTGCTCCTATCCCCCATCAGGCAGAAACTTACTCCAACCCAGTAATGGCAAAATGAACAATCAGTGGTTGCTTTGCAATGATGTATCGCAGGGTTAGTTTCACCCAAGACAAATCTTGGGTCCTCATGAGATCCTCATTTCTGCATAAACAACTTACTGATGAATTATATCTCATATCCTAAAAACCTAAATAAAATCTTAAATAGTAATAAGAAGAAAATGTCCCTTTTATGTATGGCGCTATTTTGGACCTTTCTGGGTGAGAAATATACATTCGTTAATATTTCAACTGAAAATGCTTAAAATACACTTCGTCGGACACCCATGGTAAAACAAATTAGATATAATTTTGGATGTACTCACATCGCATTTGTAAACGTGTACATGCAAATTAACATGAAAAATAGGACAAAGGGAAAGAGCTATAGAACAAAGAGAAAGAGCTATTGAAAGTATGTACCAAGTTATTTGAGAGGAGCAGAGGATTTATAAACAGAAATCATATGAAAAGAAAACATCAAAACATATTATATGAAAATAAATTAAGTGGAAGTCAAATGAAAAGGCGAGAAAGTAGAAGACAGAAGGAAGATACGGAGGTAGGAGGAGGGTGGGAAGTCTTGTATGAGGCATTCTGAGTTTGCCGCAGGTGTGAGTGCTATTGTTGCAAGTACCATTATTCATCATACATCATGTAATGACAGCTGGCCCTAGATCACTTTGTTCTGTCTCATAGTTTCTCCCAGCTTGACAACAGCCATCTCCCCAGGCTTCCCTCATGCCGCACAGCGTGATCAGGACGATAGGGGTGGACAGATTCTTTCCACGCTCCCCCCAATACATTACCCTATACATTCCATCTTCCACCACCAACCTCTGTCTCTCCATCTATCTATCTGTCTGTCTACTTACGGGTATGTGTCTGTGCATCAATTTCCAAAGAGGGCAGCCAAGTTCTAGCTCATTTTACCGCCTGGAGTTTGGTGTCGACAAGGCAATAAAAGGTGATTTGTAAATCAAAACCAAAACGGCAGCTAATTTCATCTCATTTCTGATGGATTTACTCTTTTGCCTGATGTGAAAAAAGCCCAATTCTAGATGTGGCATCAGATGTGCTCGTCCATTTGATATCCTATTAGTTTTATTCTGTTTTGCTGTGGTATCTACTCGTAGGTGGGCGATCAGGAGATGCTTTGGGTTTGATACTGGTAATGTTTACAATTTGTTAAAGATTAAGTACAGCATTTATTATTCATATTCCTGAAAGCATATGATAGTGCAAATCCATTCATTATGCTTCTCATTAAATACTTCTTTTGTTACCGACGTCAATAACTATGATTTAGGACAAGGATCTCTACTGCCTTGGGATCCATAATTCTTAGATTTTGTATTTTTGCAGGGAAAAGTATACAAATGAATATGTGCATTAATGTACAACAGTAGAACAGAATATTAGTGTTGTGGGACTACTTAATTTTGGAGTGTATTTAGGTTGATAGTAGAGTGGGAGGAATGCATAGTTCAGAGTTACCCGGCACCTCTAGGGATAGTGTGCGTGTCCTCCGAAATGAACTGATCATTTATACAAGGCAGAACCCTCAGGCTTATCAGCAAAATATGATCAGATACTACCCTCTGGAAGAGTCTATATCTAGAACACACGAATATTATTTCCTTCAGAGAAAGCAGGAAGTCCCTGTAGTCTACGTTTTACATTAGGATTAAAATCAATAACTTATTCTATTAATCATATGAAGTCACAGCAGCATATACCCAGACATGGGTTTATTATTTCACTTCACATACCAAACATATTCGGCAGTCCAGCATTAAACAAACACATTTTTAAAAAACTGCGTCCATAGATCTTTCAGTTACAATGGTTCGAGTACGACAAGAAACATTGTCTTCTCACATTGGATGTGATTAATTAATTTCCACAGTTCCGTAAAAGAAATGTTGCGAGACATATTCGACAGGCATTATAGTATATAAATGTAATCATTAATACTTTCCATGTATGGTCACTCCAGTAGTAACGCGATCCATTCGTGCACTCACAATATTGCTATTGGATACAAAAAGTCTATGTTGTGCAGCTAGCTTCCTTCAAAATAGTTACGACAGGTGCCTGTGGAGGCGCCATGGTCTCACGGTCATCATGAACTAATCAAACAGGGCTGAGGGGATCTTGTTGTCTTTGATTATTGCGTCGCTTCTGCCAATACTCATGCCCATTCGCATACCCCACTCGCGCCCTCCAGTTCCGAATAAGCTCTTTCATTTGGCACGGCCTTTACAAATCAGTCCCCCACCCTCAGAATAGGTCCCTTCACTTTGATAACACAATGGATTATCATTCTAATCAACCTCATGTTCACGGAAAGCCGGATGTACAAAATGTGTCCATGATTGTCCCCAGAAATCATTTGTTAGGAATATATTTCTGAAACCAGCATCAATATCTTATAGCATTCGCCGTTAGTAGGTCGATTCTATCCAACCAGAAAAATCATTCATCGGCAACTACATCATTCGCAGAAATATTCCGTATCAGCGAGCAGTCACAAAATAACGCAATGTTATAGTCAGCCCGAAAACATATCCGTAATTAAAAGTAGGTTCTGTGTCCACATGCTTGTATCAAATGCTGGGGCACTGGGGAGTCTGGCCTATCGAAAGCATGATAGATTGGTTGACCCGAAACTCGAGTGGTCACGCGTAATCCAAGGTTGCTGGACAAATTTGAGGTATTAGATTTTCATTGAGCTATTCTATAGCTCGCATTACAACAAAAGATTACATTTGCAAAATGCTCAAAATGTGTCACGTAACCTATACATCATTACAGTCATCTAAAACGTATGACTATCTTTTCGAGTTTAAAGTTGGATTTGTATAGTATAATAGCGGAACTCCACTATAGGTAAAAAACGGCGCCAACAGGCAAAAACGGCTGCGACGAATTTTTTGCGACGAAATATCTAATCAAGTTAGATATTTTGCAATTGTTGGCAACAAATAAATGTGTTGCCAACAACCTATTTTACCCCCTCATCCACTAGAATTTTTAGTCATGTCGAATTTTCCGAATTTTTAGAAATGTCGGCGACGAATTTTGCCTGTTGGCGCCGTTTTTTACCTATAGTGGAGTTCCGCTATAATATGGGTTGTGAGATATTAATTTATTCTCTCAATAAACTTAGTCATGAATATTTTCAGTTATTCAAGGCCCTTTCACTGATTTTAATGTCCTCGGAAGATTCCAATATGCTCATTCGGGTACATATCACTAGAGTATGACAATATCGGGATTAGTAGTGCGATTCACATTGTCGTCAATAATTATGACACTAGCTTTAAGGATGCTTGATACTGAAACTCCATAACGAAAGCTAAATCAGAATGCTCAGCTACCACATAGATTTGTAAAAGAAACTTCTGCAAAGGGTAATGTTGTGATGTATCGGTCTATAGCCCTCCCACCCATTGCATACAGTTACACACATTTCACACATGCATGCCACCCAGCTGTACTAACGAGGGTCGTGATGACTAGAATTAATTAATCATCGCAGACCAATAATTCAAATACAGCTTTTGTGTCTTTCTGTGGCAGCATGGAGCTGTCTGTGGGGTGGAATAAATGTCTGGGTTGGTGGATGGCAGCGTCAGCGAGAGATAGGTCGGGGTCAAACAGGGAAGCACCACTGGGAGTAATGGTGCTGCAGGGAGTCTATGAATATTCATGAATGAAAAATATTTTAAACAAATTATATGGTCAGTAGGTGAGGTGCTGCTGGTTGTTTTGGTAACGGTAAAACGCGCAGTACTTTGGCATAAGCATTTATTTATATATCTATATATGTTCGATGTAAAAGTCGACAGGCTATTAGTTGGTCCTAGTTGGTCCATCATTCTCAATCCAAGACAGGCAGTGGGCTGCTCCATCTGTCTTTTTCTATTACACATCTGAAATATAATCGAATGGAATGGAACTAATTTCTGGTTAGGTATATATATATATAATATATATGTTTTTAGATATGTTTATTCAGCATAGTGAAATTATGTAGTTATACACTATTCTCATTCGAGGCTGATATGATGGAAACATCTTACAAAAATGCTTTCATTGATACATTTTTAAGGAGAAAAAATATAGTTCAAAAATTACAAAGAAGATAATTATCATACAAAATCACAGATTCCACACAATAAAACCATCACCCGGGCAGCATCCTTTTACAACAATCCTAGGAGCTTCGTTTATATTTTCACGCAGACAACATACAAAAAAGAATTAAAAAAAGAATCAACAGAATCAGCAAGTAATACTGAAAGGGCATCTCACCAAAGATTTCTCCATCCAGAGACATTACAACAAGAGATACAGAAAAAAGAATAAATTCCTCACAGAAGATTTTCTGGTTCGGGTATTACCCAAACATTCTGGCTATTTGAGAAGGCATTTATACATAGTTTTTTTATCTGATTCTTTAAAAAGGTCTGGTCATTAGTAACCTTAATTTCTCTTGGAAGAGAGTTCCAGACAGTCAATATTCTCCCAAAGAGACTCTTCCTAATTTTCTCTTTTAGCCAGGGAATTATTATTACTCTGTTTTTTCTCATGTTATACTCGTATTTTCTTCGAAGTTATGACAGTTCCAAAAAATACCAAAAGATCTCAATCTTCTAAAACACAGCGGTATAATTTCATATCTCTGATGAAGCTCAACATTGCTGACTCTATAGGCACCATTTCTCGTTCTTACCCCTATACACAGTCGGAGGCCATTATTTTGTATCACCTGAAGCCTCTTAAGATCTTTTTGAGTGCCTAAATCTATATGAGAGGATGCTGATAATTTATATGAAATCCCACGTTTAGGCATCTTTCTTATAAAGAATTCTCAATCTCTGCATATTAAAAATGTCACTAGCCCAATGGCTTTTGGAATGAAGAGATTAGACGATAGTCAAATACTCTCTTTTAAATGTAACTGATTAATGTAAAACATACCCCTTCAGTGTCTAATGCAGCTAGCTCTTAGAAGAGAATCTCTGCCCCATAAGCACACGGTAAATGCAGTACCATGCAGAAGTGAACGCAATCAAAGTAATCATTTAATCCCCGAAGACAACATTTTGAATAGAATAATTCCCGATTTCTAAAATGCTATTACCAAATCTATATGAACTTAGTGAATACCATGGATCTGCAGCCTTATGGCAACATTTTAGTTCTGTTATTAGAAAGTATTTCAGCTCTGCCAGATCATAAATCCGCATTGTATCCGAAATGAAGAGAAAGTGCAAAGAGTCTGCAGGTGTGGAATGCCAATGGGAACTTTCTGAAGCTAGATCAGCAGCAGTATTGGGAAGATATTCGGAGGGCAGGTGTCTTATCAGATAATCCCAACATCTATTGAATAGGATCTGGTCCCAGCTGGCAAAAAGCTCATATCCATACGCCCCCATACACTAACTTCCCCTACTATTAGTTCAGCTGGGTTCATACTTGGGTCAATCCCATGCTAGAATATTATCACTCATTATGAATATTCATAATTGCAATAGGTCTCATGCACACTATGCATTTACTGTGAGCATGAGAAATGTTTACTCCTGGAACTAACACAATAATGACAGAGTCAGATAACAGTTTAAAAAGAATTAAGCCTGATATGCAACCGCTGAGATCTTATCTTTAAATCTACATTGGAGGCGAACTTTGTTTTTCTTCTATTGTGAACGATAGTTATTTTGTTTAGCTGGCCTTTTCGCAGTAGTCATAACCACCAATTAAGCCCAACGACACAATGAACTCCAATGATTTGTAAAAACGAGTGATTAGAAATGCAATTCAGTTACTGTGTACACGTGCTTAATAATTACGTGACAAACGGTTGACATCCCTGCGTGAATATAGAGGTAATAACGGTTCCATTTGTTTAAATGCGTGCATGCAAGATTCTACTAAAACCCACTCACTGTCTGCTTGCATGTATACTTCGTTTACGTCTCCCACCAACACTACTACAACAACCACCTCTCCGCCTATCCACCTCCCTCGATACTATGCATGCATGATGTCAATGCACTCATAAATATACCCATCCAGGGTGGGTTGGATTTAATTATTAAAATGTTATTCTCCGAGTGTTTGTAGAATATATTATATTCCCAGTGTTGGGTGTAGACTTTATGGGGTCGGTGGGATCAAGTGGGGGTGCTTCAGATCCGTTTCTAATGACATACAACGCTTTTTGTCAATGCTCTTCAAAGAGTGAATGAGGACAAGAGCGGGGCCAAATGCGACCCCCTCGTATAACGGTGTGAGCCTTAGCATAACGGTCCCACGGCACAAGAGCTTTAGATATACATATATGTATGCTCAGATACAGGAACTCCTTCAAGGGCTATGAGGCATACGAGGAGGTGAAGGGGAGGGGGAAGGAATCGGAAGAAAAAGAAACAGTATAGAATATAATGTCACTTTGTTTGATCTACAACAGCCCTTTCCGCGAGGTTTTAGCACGGTACATACACAACAAAGAATAACTTGGTCATTAGAGGTACCTTTGGGGAGATTAAAACTATTTTTTCAACCTCCCTCTTCCTGGATATTGGTTGGATATTATTACTTGTACTTTTGCAGAAAAAAATAGAATTAACCTGTACTGTTGGCTGTTGATATTATGTATAATAGTCACGTTGCGGAAATATCATACCCTTTTGATTGTCGGATGAATCTATATTGAATAAACGCAAAGGTATTGACGGGTGGAAAATGGACATTTTTTACATTTATTTTTCTCCTTACAGACCAATTGGTCTTGTGTTTCCTAGATTCAATCCTGTCCGACATATTAAAGACGCCTACGAAAATGGAAGCACGTAAACATATATGATATATAAATCTACAAGATTCCTATCTGAGGTCATATTACCTATAGACCTACACATTTCCCAGGTTGACGAACCTTGCTCTATTGATTCTGGGCTCTCCCAAAAGTGGAAATTTGAAAGAAGTTCCAGTTAAAAGGGGTTTGGAGTAGGGGATTAAAGGGCTTATATACGAGTGTCATTGGGAATTTGGGTTAGTTATCTATTACCCCCTCAAAAGAACCTACGAATAGGAGTAGCAATGGGGTGGTTTCGGTGTCAGTGGGGTTTGTAGTGTACCGGGTAGGTGTTTTTCGCTCTAACCTCCAACATAACTGAAGACTCCTCTTCCAACACGTGGGAAAGTTCAGCCAGGCTTGACTTGTAAATAATCCACACTTATATACCCCAGATACCTAGACTAGCAAACGTGGATGGAACTTGATAAACATGAACTGAGAGTTTGGATCACTCTGAAGTGACCCAAGAGCCACTGATCATATGGACTAAGGGGAGAAGGCTACCCACCCCTAGTACAAATCACGGCCACTGACCACTATACTACAAAGCATTTGCCTTATTTCTGTATGCTAGCCCTGCTTGTAGTACATCTCTGTAGCTGTAGGTCCAAGCACATGGATTGTATACAAGCTGTCGTCCAGTACAATATCATTGAACATAGCTCTACTTTGAAGTTGCCACGAAACGAACCTCTACTTGCACTACGTTACTCCCAGAAATAACGCTTGACCACTGCAAAAGATCACACGATTTCTAAATACATAACTGTATAATACATAGATACAATAAGAATTCAAATCTGCGAGAATATCTATACCTTCCATTCTAAGGAGAAAAATAACTATAGGTGTGTCTGGAATATATGTTTACACAATATTATGACGTATAAAACTAAGTACAATTGTGTACAAAGAGAGCATGACATTATTGTCCATGAGATTGTAATTATTGATAGTTACAGGCCCAATAATGGCTTTGTGAAAGACCTTTTATATCTGCACATCCATTCGTTTAAAATTCTGCTTTTCAGACATCAAGACATACATTAAACAAAAATTGCCACGCATACTTCGATAATAATTGACTTTGTGTTTTCACAAGGGTACCCATGGCTGAATATACAAATATAGCATGATCCACGTAGCCATACTTAGAATATAAATAGAATCATTTCCTGACTGACAATATGCTTAACTATTAATTAAGAAAGTAAAATTACTATTCCCATATCTATAATATGGATGACTCATGAAATTCTAAGATGTATATATATGTGTGTTATATTTGATTATACTCTTGTGTTATACCTTCCTTATAATTCACTTTTGTAAGCCTAACCAAACCTGGCCTGCGCTGGAACACCTGAACTGAAATGCGCATCTCCTCTTATCATGAAATCAATTATGACGATAAATAAAGATTGATAACGATAATAGCAATAATGATAATTAATGCGATGGCTTGTTTGGAGTGTTTATTTTAAAATATATTTTTTTAATACTGGGCTTGCAACATGCCTGGGAGGGGTTTTCAGTTCGCCCAGTTACTCTATTTAGCTCATACTTATCAGGATATATCACTTATGAGCTGATAACAAAAGCAATAATATTAAACATGAATGGCTTTCACATCGTATCTTGCTAAGTGAATAAACTATGAGCAATGGTTTGTGTTTTACTATAAAGGTTTAGGCTATCCAATCTCAAAATATCTCTTGGCAAATGAAAATATCAATACTACTTCCATGTGTCAAAATCCGAGATCGATAAGTGAACTGATTGGCAAGCAAACTGAACTTGGTTTTACTCAATATTTCATTTGAGTGGCTATGCAAACAAGGCTTCTGACTTATGAATGAATGGCAATCAACATCAAACAGTCCCCTTGTACTATCTATGAAAGATATGGAACCAGAAACACAACTCAAACATATGAAAGAAGTGATTGGACATTTATCATCTCCTGAGAGAAAGGTTTCATTTCAAAGATTATAAAGATCTCGAGTACTGCATCTTACAGCACTCTTCTATAAAAAGTACTGAAAGCTTACAGGGGCGTTCGCATCAATATTTATGCCCTAATCGTTATGTTCACCTGTGCATATATTAAGGCTGAGTGTTTTGACAAAGGTATATGTGTGATAATTTATTGCCTCTTTAAATGTTAGGATAAGACGGCAATGAGTATGTACTTGTGGATGTATAACAGAGTGCACCTTTAAGAGGTTCTTATGCAAACACAGACATCTGGACCCAACCAAGCACGACGGTCTGGTGACAAGCATCTCTTCTGACTGCCGCCAATAATGTAACCATTGCTGATGTCTTGAGGCTGCAGCCCAAGTGATGACTAATACACCCTCCTCCCACTACATCCTACCCCTCCTCTCCCAACCAGCCCAGCCCCTCATTGCAAGCCTTTGGTAGCCAAAAGCACTTATAACTCACCCCAGCTTTACCATAACACAACCTCTTGTGTATTCTCCAATAGATGTAACAAGAAAGTGCCTTCTCTAAATCTAACCACCAGCACCCTGCTTTTCTCTCTTCTCCCCCTTGAGGGAGCGGACTTACACACACAGGTATCTAGGCGTTATACACATGATGCTAAATAAGGCTTGCTTCGACCACATCAGACGATGTACACACTCACACACTGACATACTGCCTACTGTCTGTTGTGTGTCTCCCTCCCTGGGAACCGTCCACGTGGGTATTACATTGCAACCTCTGTTTCCCACAAGACAGGGAAAGGGAAAGAGGGGAGTAGAGGTACGATGAGAGAAAGGAAGGCCAACTGGAGCAATATAGGTTGACAACAAAGTAACACTGACAAGACCATTAGAACATCAGACAGCGATGTGTGCAACATTATTTTGACTATAAAACTACACGCATGGACAAAAATGTAACCTTTTTCTTTTGTCCAATATATTAAACCACATTTAAAAATATCATTCGGCCTCTGAGGAGACAGTAACAAGATATAGGCCAAAATGTATGGATTAAGCTTACTTACAGAAAACCAAGGATTACTGATGCAATGGATAGGATTATTATAAGAAGTCACTGGATGCGAAGCAACGAGGGCTGTTATAAAGGGAGAAGGCAGTATTACGTATAGTCGCATGGGATAGTCCGCTTACTGATGGACCACAAGGCCGCCCAGGCCCCACATCAACAGGTGAGAGGTGTTCTGCATATATGTACATTTCATCCTTGAGTCAGGCTCCGGCTGAAGCTTTGCCACAAGGACATTGTGTGTATGTACACAGAAAGAGAGAGAATCAAAGGGTTCGGTGTAAAAACACTGGGAAGCAAACATCTGCCGTACCTTCTATCAGTGAAAAGCTTTGATGGATTTTATTTATTTATTTATTTCATTTTATGCTCATCATTTATTATATATAGCAATGCCTCCTTCACTTGAAAATGATCCAGATTTATATATGTCTGCTGATGTGAGGACATTGGTAAATATCATGGCAGTATTATGATAATGAGAGCATATAATTTACAAATAATATTATGTATGCCTATGGTAAATTTGGATAATCTTGGTCCACTTGATACATGCATGTACGATAATGATAATGTAATGGTAACGGAAGTTGGTCGATAAATAGGGCAGAAATATATGCAAAAAGTTACGTGACAGCTACACATAATCTGGATTGGCAGTATGATATACACGGCTGGCAATCAACTGATTTTATCCAGGAAGAACTTTGGTGATGAACTTGTCTGCTGCATATTAGATTACCCCCAATAAGTGAGGTCATAGCCATACTTATGGTACGATTGGTAAAACACCAGTTCCATAGTTCCAATCTCCATCAAGAAAACTCGGAGAGGAAAAGGCAATCCTTTATTTGATGGGAAATACAGAAACAGTGTCTCACTATAAAGCTTTTCTTATCAGTCTTCGCTACTAAAAGCTGGATATTGCATTCATTACCAATGACAATACATTTCCCCTTGGCCTTGTTTTTTTCTACGTTTTTATACTCCTCTCTTATACTTACCAGTGTGCGTTAATTGGACCGTACTGGTGGACTATTAGAATAAGTACAGGAGATATAAATCAGACTGAACGTTGGGTATTGTTGCAGCGCTGGTACGGAAACATAAAGGAATCAATGGTGGGTTTTGAATGTGTAATACCATAAAGGACAGAAGCAACCAATGAGGCTTGGCTACCATTGGGGCTCGCCACAGAAGCCCCCACTGGTGCCGGAAGATCAAGTACACACATGTATGCACCCGAAGGGAGACGTCAGCACTGACACCACTGCATAGACTCACAAAACAAACTGCCTTCATAGCCTACACACCAACCTCATAATAAAAAGAAGAGGTCTTTTCGGAGTACGCTTGACTTTTCGTGACTACTACTAGTGGCAGATTTCAGTGGATTATTTATCACCTTTTTGGAACGATGGGGTGAGCTTTTAACTTCTTTGAATTTCCGTAATACCTGCTGACGCAAAAACCGAATGTAATTTTGTGCATTAGGGCTGCTTCTTGGCAAGATATATGCGTATACGGCGATATACTGATGTTTATCTACGCTCTATCAATGAATGTCATTGTTGCGATGATTATTGTAATAATTACCCCTATTATGCGATAGAAAACTATCATGAGGCAAGATATCGCAGTGTGTATAACAGAGTATAGCTGATTTATAATGCAAACGATGCCAGTTTGATTGGCCTGAATCAGGTTGATTGATGCGAAATAGGCGATTAATACAAATTAATTACAATTGAGGATTCTGGAGATATGATAAGACATAGAGCCTGTCAGCGAAATCTGACAAAGCAAAGTGTACAGCCTTTCTTATTTTCTTGAGAATGAATGAAGCAAGATAGTATCACGATTGATCGGGACTTTTTTGAAGGAAAGAAAAACTAAAAGGAAGGTTCTCAAACTTACTTTAATGAAAATCCTCCCCCGTGGACTATAATTTATATAGCATTGAGCATGTTTACTCTATCTATTTGTTTAAGGATTTATTCCGTAAGATATTATGCAAAAAAGTGACATTATCCTACATTGCTGACAGGGTATATTATATACTACGGCGATATATATACTGATGTTTATCTGGCCCTATCGCTATCGTTGCGATGGGTATTTGCCAAACCTGATTAATCGAAATGAGGTCTAGATCACATATAAATTGTTGTCATCTTGTTATCATTGTTCCTTTTGATTTATTCATGGGAGACGGGTGTGTTTTTCAGTCCATCGCCTGTCCAAGAGTTTTGAAACATTACATTTTGAAATAAATAATGACAATGGAAATTACCAGCAGGTAGAGAGTTTGAGGATGATTGAATACGAAAGATGGCACATTATATGCAAGGGAATTTCCGCTTTGCAGCTTGATTCAATACAATTTAAATGACTTTGGCTTGCATTGGGCTTTTTTTGCGACTTGAAGATATATGATTTATTGGAACGGAGATAAAGAGGCGCCTTCAATGTTATTATGTTAGTAAGGTTTATTGTTGATTCGATTTTTCCCACGATCTAAAGGACATAAATTTGGCTTGCGAAGCCAGACATTCAAAGGTTCGCCTGAATTTATTCTAAACGGATACAATGAAAGCTGAAAACATATTGGCAGTTACATGCTGGTATTAATGGTTCCATTGCCGTAAATAGTGGATATAGGTCTTGTTGTCGATATTGCTATCCTTGTTATTTGAAGAAAAATATAGCACTGTAGAGTTACACGATTATTGAATGGTGACAATGGTAAATCAAAGCTAAAGCAAGCCATTATTATATTCAGTCAATGTTGCATGATTAGGTTTCGCCCTGTAGCTATTATAAGAGAATGTCAATTGGTTTTGTTGATTTCCAATGAATGCTGACAATACCGAATGCTAAAAACCTCAGCGTTTCTCACGATACAATTTCTATTTTGTAATATAACACAAACATCGAGATGAGCACTTGATCATGCAATGCTCTCTTTGCTGCTTACATCGGACCTTATAAATATACTGAGCTCCACCCCTGCAAAGTTATGCATTCAATAGTGATTACAAACAGCATCTAAATGGAATTGTAGCTGTTCGCATATAATGGTAACGGTATTATGACACTAATAAGTTGATTAGATTAAAACTAATTCTTGTTGGATAGTTTGAATTGGAAGATGAAGAATTGTAAGGTGAAAAAGAGCCGTGATTAAGCAAACACTAAGGATGAAATCTAACATTGTGTAAACCTGTATTAGCGTAATTATAAAGGTAAAATGACGAAGTGTAAGGTAAATATAGTATTGATTTGAGGCGACGCGAGAACACATCCACAAGTTGGACAGGCGCTTTTTGTAATATATTGTAATTTGTACGGCCAAAATGGTAATAAAAAAAAAACAAAAAAAAACAAACATTATAATGTTTCTATGCTATTTGACAGGGGAAGTTGTGGGTTACTCTATAGATAATTGGTCTAATATTTAGAACTGCATGTTGCATGATTAAAATTTACAACCCATATATCGACCCTGCCAACTTAATTTGCCTTGCTTCTAAGCCAACCGCCACTGACGTATATTGACCAAATTTGATAAACATCCCCATGGCGTATACAAACTTTAATTATTTGAGAATTAATGCTTGCGAAATATTGAATACTCGATCAAAATGGCCCCAACACACTCGAGTGCTTTACCACACGCCTTCTAAATTTTAGCCAGGTGTTGGATGTAATTACTAATCATGACAGAACCAGGTTATATTATAAGGGACAATAAGTCAAAGAAACGACCATTGGGTCGTGACAAACTAACTGTTGCAGCGCATAATACCCATAAAATTTACTCTAGCATGATGTTAGCTTTGTCCCTCAAGTATAGCATATTGCGATTAGAAGCTGATAAATAATGAATGGATATTTTCTGTGTGTAAAGCAGGTTACCTATAAACAAATGTTTCTAATAATCTGCATCACATTATAGCAACAGGATACCTACAAGTTGTGTATGATTTAGTTTGACTTTGAATGATCAAAGTACTAAAGGTGTTTTGTGACATCGAAGTGACTAAGGTATTAAATGGGGATAATTGACTTATTAATTTAGGTAGGATTTCTTTGTTAAAACAAGACACAAAGCCGACGTTGATAAGCGTACCCTGTATACATAAACTGGCATAATTTCTCATTATTATGGTTTAATTAGGTATGATCCTATGCCAACGTTTCAAACAGCGTTATCTCATGGTATAATAGCATATCTTTTTTTTAAACTGTTGATGATATAAAAAGACCACCCATGATTTACGGTAGTCCGTACCATCTGCTGACAGAATGGTTATAGCAGCGTGGTAAACCACTACACCATGCCACCTGCCTTGTCTTGATCGACACTATCAAAACAAACAAAAATTGCAGTTCAAAAACTCTGCTATACGTCTTTTTCTGAGACACTTGCATAGATGAAGGAACGCTTATTTGCATATCACATGTGTTCGCGGCTTCAAAGGAGAATCAGCAAAAACGAAAATCGTGGTAATATTTAATAAGTCAGGGAATTATTTTTCCAAATCGGCCATGCATGTGAGCACGAGACCATCAAAAAGGTTTTTGTTGGCAAATGCACATTTCCTTTCGGCTCACAGTACAATACAGTTTTAAACAAGCAATAGTTAAACAAATATGCGAATCGAAACACCAACAGGAGAATACCACAAATGTGAAACAGAGATCAATAAGAATTTTCTTTAAAAAAGCATAAAAATTCATTATCTTCATTATAGTATTTCCAGTCACAAATCATCCATAAAGCGCACAGTCAAAATCACCCCAGAGTATATTAGTTAGTATAAACATCTGCAAGTAAAATAAAAAGCCAATTCTTGTAATCGTTGAATTCTATCCAATACTCTTGGCAGGGAACCTATCCCAGGGACGTGGTAATACAAAATAACCAGGTAGGACCAAGAAATCATGGTTAGATTACAGCATGTCCCTGGTATAATGGTAACTTTTGATAAAACATTGATCGCTTTCAAATGATGAAATATGTGTTTGGACTGGCTCCCATCGTTGTCTTCAAGACAAAGGCAATGCAGCATCGAATCGATACACTTACTAGCCCCCATGTTAAGAAAGTAGACTTTCATTATTGGGTCATTCATTATACATTAGCGGTACATGAAACTGACAGGTTAATAATATTTCTATTATAGATTTTCAATTAATCTTTTTCTCGAGATAAGCAAACACCACACACAGGTAAAATAGGTCGTGAGGGAATGGTCCTGTTCCCTAGGAAATATCTGTCCGCTAGTGCACTCCATTTATGCAGATGAAATAAATATAACATTACTCATGGTCACAAATGGATCTTTATTTTGTTCCAGCTACTCGTGTGTCACTATACTTTAGGCAGCCACCCAAGTACATACTTTCTTCGCCTGCGATCATGAAATCATTGTAGGCGATTCCAGTAGGTGACTTGGGTGACAAATCCAATATTGGAAACATGAGAACTGCGATACATGATATTCATGATAAATAAATGAGAAAGCCATATGACATTATTGTATAGACTCTATAGTCCATACAGAGTCACTTGGACTGTTTGCAAGGGATCTGGAACGTAAGGTGACGGGAGCCAAATCTATACTATATATACTTTATATATAGAAACATAAGCTTCTGCAAACTGTTTTATACCTTGCACTCAGACACCTCTTAACATCTGTGAAATTTAATACGTCGGAGTTCGATGTAATCTTAAGTAAAATACCCATAAAGTGTACTACATCGATTATCATAAATATCTTTCCACACCCCAGCTCTATCATCTTGGTACCTTTTATCACGGTTCCTGAATGGCATTGTTATGAAATAGGATGTAAGGAAGGCCAATATCCATATTTTAGTGAGCCTTAAAAAGCTAGTAAATTGCTTATATACTTGCTTTATATGTTAGACCGTTGAAATGAGGCCTTGACTTCAAGTAGATGGAGTAAATAAACTGCTGTTCATTTATTTAAAAAATGATATACCTTGCTGTCTGATGGATATACATTTATGAATTAATGCAATCATTATAGAGATAAGTTTACAATTTGTTATATAGTTCATGTGAAGGCCAAAGAGGTACAACTGTCAATTATCTGACCTGTTGCTGGTTCATTGGTTCTATTCAAAGTAAGTTAGTAATTCAGAATGCGTACCTCTGCGTGCTTTGAGATCTATGATATCATATGACCTCATATGGGGAATAGCAGTTGACGGTGCGTGCTTTATTTGGTAACACCTATACATAAACATAACATCATCATGATTCTGATTCTCGAAATGCTGACAAGACAGTAGATTCTAATCTTCGAGTGATGCAACGGACTGACCCAAATCTGCATGTTCCATGGCAGATAATAGTGTGTCCAATATCAAAGCTTATAATGTCTTACCTTCTCTTTAACATCTTTCTTTGCGTCAGTCGAAAAAGTTGAAGCTGCGTAGGTGATCTACTGTTCTGTATCGGGAAGTCTGATTGAATACTGATACTGCTATTGTTTTCGATACACCATACGCAATGTGCTTTCCACCACACTTTAGCTTGACGTTTTATGCAACTTTGTTCTTTTGTTAGCTTCCTTACACCTGAAGGCCTTTCAAGAGGCATTTTTGTTTCTGAAATCCTATCTAGATTTCCATTTTCTGCCACACCTTTAGCAAAGTATTTTAAGTACATCCTTGAGGCCCCGCCCTCAGTCCTAACATTCTGCATCTCACAACAGGAGCTTGTTTTGCTCCTGGGGAAGCATTATAGTCCCCTACCGGCTATATCTCCTGGACATGACGCCAGGAGGCGTTCTACGCCATCATGGCGGTTATGGGGGATATGGACCATGATGCAACAGTGCTGTATTACACCTATAAATATGTATACGCACCCCTAGTCTCGTTTTCGCGAGGATTATATCGGAGCGGAACCGGAAGTTAGAAATGTTGAATCATGGGATTGGCCCTAGGCCCATTCGCGAGGACGACCCATGGGAAAAGATAGAACATGTCACTTGCTCCTGTTTCATCAAGATGTACAGAACGGACATGCCGGAAATGACGTCAGCTTTCCTGGAAAAGAAACATGATTGTCATTCATAGAAATGAAAGTGATATCTGTGTTTAATCATGATATCGAATCCTGACAGGCTAATTTGCATTCATTTTGTTGTTCTTTAATTAAGAGTGGTATTTTTTTTCCTCACCAAAACAGAGAAGTCAATCGCTTCAGAAAGAATATAATCATTTAAACATTTGCCATTTTAATTACTTTCTTCATCCTGTGAAGACCTCTTTCAACAAATCAGTTTTTTCCACTCTTTCCTCGATCTTTCATTTTTCCATCAATATAGGTTTTTGCCCGGGAAGCAGGCTTCCAAAAGGGATATATATATATATTTACCCTAACACACTGAATTTCAAGTTTAACAGCGCCGATATACCCCATGCCAATGCAAGGAATTTAACAATACCACTTAGTTTAACCCATCTAACAAGACTCTTACAGTGATCAGTCCAAGGTCGCTTAAAGGGCATGTGGCAGGGGAAAATTTACAAATGGGATAAGTAAGAGATAAAGGAGGGATAAGTGGGGTTAGCGGTTCAAGTCAGCCAATAAGCCTTCGAATAAATAGGTCAAGTTGGCGTCATAAGTATGGCGGATTAAATTGCTGAATGAGAGTGAAGGACAAACACTAGATGGGTTTATAGAGAACGGGCTTAGCCTCGGGTGTTGAGGTAGCGTGTGCTGGTTTTTGTGGACGATAATACGTAGAGATAGGCATACAGATGCAGCGCTAATTGTGGGAATAGGGCAGAATGAGACACGTGACTTACAATGGCCTGGAAGTGATCAGCTGTTCGCTTGGTTTTGTCAGTTGATGGGGGTGTTTACTCGCTCCCCACACTGAAACTTTGTCACCCTCCTCCCCTATCCCCACACACGTGGATCTTTGTGTCTAAGGTGCTCGATGGGGCGTGCAAGTGGTATTTAATAGCTTAATGTTATTTGTTTCGAATTGAATTACTTTTAACTATAATATTCTTGGATAATTCAATTCTAGAAAGAATATTGATTTACTTGTTTTCATTACATTCAACTGATAGTCTTCAACATCGCATTTATGGGAAAACCCAATGGAAAACCCAATCGAATCTGTGAAATTTTCCAGTAAATGGTTATAGAATACATGTATGCCTGTACATGACTGTAGTAATAACGTCTAGTCTGCTCATTAGTATCTAGAATAGATAGGTCCCGTTTTAACAGAGTGAGACTTTAAATTATTAAGTGATATCATGTTAAGAACATTATCAAATTGAAATAAGCAATATTGAGAATTAAATCGGAGCCGCCTATTGATAACTAATATAATACGGCTATTATGTCAACATATAACCAGGATAATAACACTTTTCTTCTCAAAGCCGTTCATCCAATTCGCGGGAGCCATATTCTCCTGAAACATCTGCAGGCCCAGAGAAGCTTTTTTTTACTTCTCTCAATCTTTGTAGCTTCATCTCAGAGATTAATTCAAAGGTAACTCACTTTATATTCTATCATCACTCTAGACGAAAGCTTTAATCTTTCATACGCTAATTAACAAGTCAAAGACTCACACAAGAGTGAGGATTTCCCTCTGAGGATCATCTCTAACCTTTCTCACGGAGGCGGATTCTTCGGTAGCTTCAAAAGCAAAAGGAGTGGGCCTCGCTTCAACCTCGCCCCCCCCCCCCCCCCTCCACCTTCGGAGTCTTCTTAAATATTGTAGTACATGTAAGAGTATGCGATTATTATTCAAGCCACCCATATTTTCTAAGTCCCCTACCAATTAATGTAATGTAAAACTACATTCTAGTTATCATAATGTACTTAGCCCATGGTAGCGATGATTGTGGGATCTGTGTTGCCCCTTCCACCTATTCCTCTCTGCCTTGGCTACTTTACCGAATCCTACTATGCTCGAAGTGGTAGCTTTTTAAGTTTCCAAACCGGCGCAATCTGTCACAAAATTCCACTTGTAATTCTGCTTAATTCAGTTGATTATAATCCAATTTATCCTGGGTGAGAATGATGGATTGAACTTAGAAGCCAGGCAAATGAATTTCTTTGCAGAGGCAGCCGGGTCCAAATGGCAATACTGTGCAGTATCTATTATAAATGATGCGATCGCACTACAAGGAAAATACATAATTGGGAGCTTTCTATTGGACTTTGTCTAATTATATCACGAGTGCATTTATTAATTAGTAAGAATATAATAAGATTGCCACCCCTTCTTAAATTAGCATATTGTGTTGGATCCTACATTAATGTTGATCACTATGTCTCTCTTGCAGAATGCACACTTCGAATTGACTACTAAAAAGATATATTGTCATACTAAGACACTGCCATACGCTCCCGATAATGATCATAATTATACGTTTAATTTAAAGACATCGAAATCAGCTCTAAACAAATGTGTATACACCTTTGTCTTTCTCTTTCTCTCTCTCTCTCTACCTCTCTCTACCTCTCCCTTCTCTCCCTCTCTCTCTCTCTTTATCTATCTATCTATTTCATGTTTTAACATATTTTTATTGGGTCTTGTACATTTAGATTCTTTACAAGGTACGCATAACCACAATGGGGATTATTTTCATGCGTTGCCAAGTTAGTCAGATTTTACAACTTATCTATCTCCCTCTCTCGTGTACTAAGGTTCAAAGGCAGGATTTAAGAAAGTCAATCTATATAGCCTACTTCCAACTGGTACTGATTTAAGTAATCAATTATTATAACAGCAATTTATGCTCCCCCCCTTGTCCCTAGGTCAGCTGCTTTGTATAATATCTGCAAGATGGCGGAGAAAAAAGAACGAACTTCCTAAAAAGAATTACCGGACTTGTTTTGGGAAACAAATTAGATTTTCGGAGAAACCTTCTTCTCGACCCGAGGGACTGCATCCACAATATCTTCAACCAATCACTTCCCGAAGGGCAACGTCATCAAAACGACGTCATTGTCAATACAATCATGACGTCACGTGCTACAATCACGCCACCTGGCCATGTCATTGTTTATTAATTACCCATGATTCTATTGTTGTCAACGTTAGCACGCAAGCTTCTGGGGTACCTTTCATGTAACGGTATAGTAGAGGGGATGATGATAGAGAACGCAAACAAAAGAGTAGGATTTTAAGGAAAATAGCCTCCTCTTAAACATACACACGTGCTTGAGCCATTTTTGCTCTGCACTTAACCCCCACATAGAAACTTCCAGGAATCGGCAATAAATTCTGATGGAATGGTTGAGGATATCAATGGCCTCTGCACATGTGATTACGAGTTGATTGTATGGATCCATTGTTCTTCTATTGGACTCACAAAAACCAAGATCCTATGCCAACCTCAATACATTCTTTTTCTATTTCTTTGATCTGCACTAATTGTATGCTCATATAATGGCATAAATACGCTCTTAGCAATTGATAACTTTTATCATTTAAATACCTAGCAAAACCACGGGAAATCTGATATTTTCAATCAATTATTTAGTACAATTTTACTCACTGAAAGTTTTTCTCAAATTGCTTCAAATTTCCTATTGTACATTCATAAAAGTTGGTATTATTTTAATGTTACCTGAATACAATAAATGCACTAAGATAGTCTTTAAGAAAACATTATGCCTCACCGAAGACCAATCACTTCAAATTCAGAGTAGGCCTACCTTGTCTGTTTGGGTAGATTTAAAGTATTCTGTTTGATTCCACTTCAATCTAGAATAATTCACTTTAGAGCAGTTCGATAATTAGGTCAGGAGAGCAAGTTGTTTCACGACTGGTTTTCCACGACATGTGAATCCCATTCCCCTTCTCCATTTTGGACTGCTAAATTCAATTTTAAGTACTGACCGAACCGTTAGTTTCATTCGAATCGTGAGGATAGTGATATCCCAATACACTTTACCACTTCTGTTGTCTTGTGAAACACTCCAATAGCCTAACAATGGAGTAAATGATGGTTTTGATCGAGGGATTTATGTTCAACGGCTATGATCCCGTTTCAGATCAAGGCGGGTGCTGTTCACGCCTGCACAAACACAATCTCAGACGCGCACATGATCCGATCCTATTTAGAAAACGAAATGATAAGTCTCATACTTCAAAGTAAAAATATTATTCCCCATGTCCTTGAAATATTCATTATACACACTGCCTAGAATGCACCTGTTTCAGCCAGAGGTTTTGTTGTCATCACAATAGGATGAATATGCTAGAACTAGGTTATTGTTTCGAAGAGTTGTTTATCAGCTTGGATTCATTGCCTCCCCACTCCCCACTCCCCCCCCCCCTCTCTCTGTCTGTCTGTCTCTCTCTCTCTCTCAAGTGGAGATTATATTGGGGTTTTATGTATATTAGGGGCACTATTTCATTGGATGAATGTCGGAGTCACAAGTGGAAGTACGTGCTAATCAGGCAAGTAACCCAAATGCCTCTTAGGTAAAAATACAGAAAAAAAATCGGTTTGTACACGAGGTCGTATTGAACCAGGTCGCCTCGCGAATTCTCGTGGGAGAACGCGGCTGTGTTTACCTGGGCGAGACATGGAAAACGCCACCTGTGAATCATGAAGGAACTAGGAGTTAATCATTTTCAGCTGTTTCTTTTTCTGTTGTGCATCTGCTTGTTTGGCAACCGTCTGCATCTTGTAAAGCATTTGGTTCCATGCTGATTTGTAACACATTAAGAAATGATTTTTCTGCTCGAGTGTATAGGGCTACGTAGTTCCTTCGCGGCTGCAAAAAACATTCTTGCCAAACAGCCATATTTTGCTTCTTTTTTTGTATCTATACCCGAATCTTTGTTATCAAGGCAAAATATCCAATGACTGCCTTTGAAACTTAGTTTTCAACCGATTCTATCTGAGTTTGGGGCTTTTACTAAAGTTTTCTTGTCAATTCAATAACCAAACCCGATCTACATGTCTTATTACATAGATTATATTATTACACGTGATTATTGTTGAGTTAAATTATGGCCCAATATCTTTTATTTAGATGTTCTATCTAGATACATATATTAACAGCACCTTTCATACTACCTCTGTCGTCCGGTTCATATGGATAAAATGCAAAATGGCTGATTGTGTCGAGCCTTGAAAAGGGTACAGTTGGTATAAGTGAATATATAAATAATACAGTTGGGGGAAACCAAAGATAAATCATACTATGTATCCCGATGTTGTAAATCATCGTCCAACCATCCTTGTCTCTCTATCTTCTTTAGAAGGTACAATACTCAGGATGTTGAGAATGTGTTTTGCATAAACAGGTTTCCTGAGGCCATGTCGATGAACTGTCTAAAACACCTGGTCTGTGATGCTTCATTCATGCTATGTAGTGTTCGTATCTATATCTTTTGGGACATGTACTCCTAACCTTGAACACTAATTTATTTTTGAGAGACTAACTAGTATTTTTGCAGATCTTTCAAAACAATAGCAGTTATTCTAAATAAATACCGGTAAACAGATCCCCCAGCTGAGATTGGTGGAAAGGGAATTAATGAGGAAAAGTCAAATCTTCATCAATAAAATAGTCAACACTCGACTCCATCTTTTTATCCATAGAAAACGCAAGATTATTAACTATATTAAAAATAACAAAATCAGTCAAGGGACTCAGTGCTTGAATATTGTCATGTGAAACGTTCAGTTCTTTATGGTGAGACACGATCAGTACTTTGTCTTTGCATTATGTCTTTGTATCGCCGGACCTGATACGTGATATACAGTCCATATTTATAGCTGCATTATATGGTGGCAAGTCTCTGACAAATACATAGACAAATACCTCCACAAATACCCTGACAGGGACAAGGTTTACCAAGGCAAACTCACACCGGTAAACGCTGGTACTTGTATGTGGTCTGGGATTGTGTTACAACACAAAGGATTGGCAAGTAGCTGACAATGCTTGAAATATGTATTTATAATATATATTATATATATTTAGTAAAGGCCTGGCTTATTTTCCGGAGGCATATATAACCTTATATATATGCCTGCAAAATGTATATAATATATATCCTTATTTCTCAGGTTGACTAAACGAAATAGACTCACTCATTGCGCCCCTCAGCCATTGAGTTTTATATAATTATATGACCCTGTCCAGTGTTCTCAGGGCTCCAGTCATTCTGGATATATTTCCTTAATATTATGATATATGTAGACGCATTTGTGTTGTGTTATTTGGATGGATTTGAATGTGGAGGGGAGAGATATGAAGATATGAATAGTGATTAATACCCTTTTGGATGACTGGGGGGATTAATCTCACGGGACAACCTCTTTCTCAAAATGGCTTGACAGACTATACTAGAAAACATTCAAAGGAATTTGTTCAGAGACAATATATTAAAATTGTAGAAAGAATATTATTCAAACATTGAGCAATTTAGGTAATTATTGACAAAAGAAAAATAGTGCTAAGATGTGCTGCCTACACTTGGTTTTGCAACGTTCGAAAAACAATATTAAAATCAGCAGGAATTGATCAATGGCCTATATACACCGAGTAGTTTTATTTCAAAGTCAGAAGAGGATGTATTATAGAAATGACTGCTGCTCATGAGTTATGTATTTTGTACCTCGAGTTTGTTTTAAGAGAGATTATTTAGAGAAGATTTACACACGGTAATGTTCTTAGAGGCCTTGATAAAGTATCATTTGACAAGCCAACGATCCTGCTTCAGGATAAGTTAATTTCTATCTTAATGAATTAAGAGTGAGTATGATGGCAAAGAATCATACTTAGACTGAACATAATCAAAATAACGCTATTTTCCTGTGGAAAAAAGTCCATCCGATGCATATTGTCTGTATGAGACAATTGAGACCTCTAAAACAATAACTACATATCACTCTCATAAGTCTCCTTAAAACCATTTGATTATGAAGCATATCAAACACCTACTCATTAGCCTTTCCATCAGAAGACATAATGAGAAAAATTACATTGACAATGATTATGATTCGGATCTAATTATCCTGGATCCGGGAAAGATAAGAAAATGCCGATAGTACCACTGATACCCAAGGAAGGCGGAGTGCTGATGAATGAGCAATCAGAACCTACTGTTCATTACATCATCCTAGCATTCTTAATAAATTCTTAATGTCATAATTGGTATAATCACCCACAAAAAGCAACATTAATGAATACTTTACAAAGGAAATGGATATCAAAGATGATGCGGAAATGTTATATTAATTGTTCACGGTTGTAATGAATAAGGCGTTTTTTTAGTCTGCCCTTACTCGTGCTGTCTTGTTAATAACATTGTCTTGCTAGCTGTAAACACCCAGCCCTCTAATTATCAGGCTAGGTTATCATCCCTTTCAGATCCTTATTTATGTCATTTTTAGGCTCAAGGCTGGGGCATATTAGCTCTGGCTCTTGGCGTCAACTAAACTTGGGTAAACATAATCAATTGTGTTAGAGGATGTTCCATATCAACCCTGAGAGAGAAAGTAACCTTACAATATGTGTTTCATCACCTAACTATTCTTTGCCAAACATTTCTTCAATGAATAGTACAACATATGGATGGTGGAAAAGGACAATTCCCCATGTACAACTCCCTCGGCTTCTTTGTGTTGCCCTGAAGCCTAGTAACACTTTAATTATTCAACCATAGAATAGGCAATTAATCAAGAAACTTCCCTTATGTGAAATTACAGGGTAAAAAACTTGATTTGCTTGGTCTGATAAGAAAGTAAAAACCTACTCAATTGAATGGCTTTCCACTGAATATGATCACAAACTTTAAATACCAGGAAAAGGGGATTTTAGAAGATTGGCAAGCAGTGGCCTTGGGTTGTCTTGAGCTCTTTTGTTTTTGTGCCATTCAAAGAACAATTTATCAACACACATATCTTCTCCTGGCTTTGTTAAGAAAGCGAACCGGTCTGTAGTGGTTCTCCTGTGTCCTGGCTTGACCTTGGGTCCTTTACAAGCTTAGACTCTTAAAAGTTCATCCATTTGTATGGACAATTCTTCATGAGACCCCTCTGTCACTATTCCCATTGTCATTTTCTAGGCTATTTGAGCTTAAACCATAGGCAGTGTTATTCTACTTACTCCTGAAGTTGTGATGTAGTCACTAAAAGTTTCAACACCTGAAATTAACATATTCATTTACGTAACAACTTATTTGGAATCTAGTTTGTGTTGCCAGTGCTGTCCTTTGGTCTTGGGTCGTCCACTGCTTCAAGCTATTCAGGGAAGCAAACATGTCGGTTAAGACTATCTTATTACGCGAAATGACAAATCTCTCTCACCGAAGGATATATTCACGATTCGCCCCAAATATTCCCCATTGATAAGATTGATCATAGATACTCCCCTATGAATCATGTTTTTTAATTATAACATGCTGAGTCAATATGGGTGTGAAACTATAGAACGATTCCCCGACACCCGAATATCAGATTGTAATATTTGACTTAATTAAAGAGAGCAGCAGGTGGCGTGTTTCTCATAATTAGGCCAGAGTTATCTATTCAATTCTTTTTCATTTCCTTTGGATTTTCACCCGAAGGCACAGGGAGGTATCTGACCTGAGGTCTACCATCTATCATATATGCCTATATGTTCATGGGGGTAACAACATTTTTAAGGTTAAGTGAAATTCTTCTGCGTGTTATTATCATTTCCTCTGCGCCATAATTTGATCCATGGGCTACGTGCAGGTGCAAACTAGGATCAAATTATTTTGTAAGTTATAAAAAAATATGATTTGAATTTGATTAACAAAGGTGTGAACTTGAGCTATAAATTTGGCCATATAGTAGGACGTACTGGTTTTTGCTCCAGGGGAGACCCCTACGATGATCTGATGATTACATTTTTTCGCTTCAAATAACTGATCCGGCCCTTTCTAACTAATACATCTCATCTACTACTAAGGCAATCATGCAGTGTCCTTTTGTTTAATAATTTGCATTTTCCCGAAATCCTCATTTCGGCTATCAATGTATTTACCCCTTGGTCATGAGCCCTAGAAATAATGCCATGATAATACATGTTTTTGTTTGGTATGTTACAACTCTGACAGGTGCCCATCGGCTGTTTAACTGGTGCTGGTTTCTTTGTTCACTCTCACGGTGCTCAAAATAATTATGTATTAAGTATGGCTTTCAACTGCCCATTAATCAGAATAACATAAGTCTTTATGGCAAATAGCAACCTCACACCTTCAAACACCCCCAAGATATAGACCGCAGAAAACATTAAATCGAAAGCATCGGAAAACTTTAATCGGGCGAATTTCATTTCAATTTCATAAATTCCAAAATTAATGAAAGTGTGTGTGTGTGGGGGGGGGGGGGGTGTCTAGTTATATGAATTACCGTAATTAGGCACAGATAAATTGTAACGTTTGATACTACTGAATCCAAAGTGGATGGTGACGATGCTACGACATGAATGTCGTGTTGCGCTATGTATCCGCACGGTGATCTAATCTCTTTATTGTAGAGACAACAGTTACCTTGATAACGGTATAGTTCTGTATTAGCTACTTAGCTTGTTTAATTGTTGAGATAAAAGGTAATTTTAGAAATTATATTGCAATGAAATAACAATATAAGAATGTCTTCACCTTTGATATGAGAAAACGTATTTTTCTGATTGTAATTTCCATCTTGAAAGATGACCCGGATGACTTTTATAAATTAGCGTCAGACCTTTGGATAGACCTGCTATGTTTATAAGTATCTCCTTTCTCAGGAGGCAGAGGGATTTGCAAAAACTGAGGCCTGCATTTCAATAACATAATAGATAATATTGAGTACGAAACGTGCAGTGAATATATATTTTGCATATTCATATCCTCACAATTACTTACGTATTGCCCAAGCTAACCCTCTGCCTTAAGATAGAAACCTGTGTCTTTCTCTGACATTTTGTAATACTAATCACGTAGATTTATTAGCCTAGCCGAATGTGAATGGTGAATCTCGAGAATTTCCTCACGATCTAAATCTAAAGTTGTCACAATCCATCTAGCTTTAGGATATATTATTCTTTATATTTAAAGGACTTATGTATCGATGCTTCTTGTACTCTAAAGACACCAAAGGAGAAGTAGCTTTAGTTCGGTGTGGGAACGTAGTTGGAAGCAAATACTTCATTTGTTCTCATATTACCTCCTGCTCCGTGGTGGGTTCTTACGAGATCCTGATCAGTCTTGGCTCACTGGATTTGAATGCGTGCCTAGCACACTATCAGAGCATTTCAAGGGAGCTTGATTGTAAATAGGTATGAACAAGTTGGATCCCATCCTCTAAAACCAGAGGAAAGGTTAAGAAAGCCAATTCTCCTTTCTGTGAAATATTCAGACGAGAAACTCAGTATGGGGATTTTAGGTGCTTATAATATTGATATTTAATTTTCATAGAATTATATTCATGTACATGTATGTACGTTCGTCATTGATAATATTTACGGTTTTATGTTTCCCAAAACGCAATACAACAGAACGCAACACGTTATACTCGGTCGATGTTCCAAAAGTGCAATAATAATAATAATCGACGTCCTCAGTTGAAATTACAGCTACAGAAGAAGGAACTATTGTTATAACGAATTCCTGTTATATGGTATCTTTGTCTTCCCCATGTAATGAAAGAAATTAATCAAGATCGGTATCAATTAAAATGCCCTGGCGTAAAAATAGATTTATACCTTCCCCAAGCGATCTCTGAGGATAGTTCTTTTGTATTTGAAATCCACATATATACATCAATTTAAAGGAGGTGCTCCGCATACATAGAAAACAGTCAGTGGCTCTTCATAATGTGATTACTGTAGTCGGCAGTTCTCATGCCTGCTCCAAATCGTATGGGAACACTGGAAATACTGACAAAATGAGTGTCATTTAGCCAGTGAAAGACTCCTTAGAAAACATAGATATGAGTGTGAGGCCCTTCTTCTTCTTTCTCCCTCTCCTCTCTCCTTTCTCAGGAAGGGGAGACCAGGTAAATTCATAGTACAAAAGAAAAGCCAGCTCCACCCTAAACACCTGAACCACGATGCTCCCATGCATTTTTATCAAGGTTTACAACTCGTACAAGCCAACCGTAACCAATTTTATCTCATACATTCAAAAGTAGCAGCAATGGGAAGGCAAAGTGTGTGAAATGTTCATAAACTTAATATATATAAGAAACGATATACGTTTGAACTTCTTAAATCCTTAATAATGTATCTATGTGTGAATGATTTGAACGAGCCAGAGTGAAACATTTTATGAGGACATAGACATTTCCGTGAAGCAAATAATCGAATTTTTCCTGCATGCAAAATTTGATACATTGCCTAACACTATTATAGTGGCTTGGGGCGTTTGTTTCCTGAAAGAAACATATAATATGATCTCCGGAAAAGCTAAATTAGTTCCTGGGCATAGATTCTATTTGTAGTCATAAGCTAGAAGAGAATTACAAAAGGTAATAGAATGTTATTTCCAAGACTTGTATTACTTAGTTTGAACACAGAAACTAGACCTATGAATCACAATGGCAGGATATATTGTCTGCAAAGGTTTGTCAGTCAATCACATTGTGTATACTCTATTATAAAATGAGTTCTGACCATTTAAGCAGTCACAAACTGGAGCAGGATTAAGGAGAAACAGTGTTCATGCTGCTTACATGCATGCATTAAAACCACAGTGGGAATCCTCTTTGCTCAATAGTAGCGTAGATCTCACGGCCTTCCATGCCCACCAACACAACACCACTCACCCACAACGACCTCTCGTCTCGTCTTTAAGTAATTGACCTCTGACCCTGTTATGGTCGGTTGACTTCTGATGTTTCCTGGACCCCTGGGGCTCCACAATTAGAAGTTGTGCCATGGATGTGGCGTCTTATAATACAAACAAAACTATTGGAAGAAACCTGAAGAATAAAAGACATGCTCTCAGTAGCCTACACCAGAACTGGGTCTGACTTGCGCTCTCTCCAATTATTTTGTCTTCTGTTTCCTCTTTCTGCCTGCAAAAGAGCGGACTAGATTTTGTTTTTGTCCTCTGCCGCCTGCTGCCTTAGATCTATACAAAGAGTCATATCTACACATACATACATGCTTATTCAAACATGCAGTCCATACCACTGCCCATGCCCCTTCAGAAGACACTTATTACCATTTAACGCCTCCTCGCCTCAATTCGGTCTTTCCCCTTTGGATCTTGCCCCAACCCAATTCCAGTTTTGATCTCAATTCTCCCCCTCCTCATTTCCCCTCCCTTTTTCACCCCCCCCCCCCCCCCTTCTACCCCCCCCCCCCTTCACCACCACCCCCCCCCCCCCCTTCGCCCCCCCCCCCCCACCACCACCACAACACTCCCCGACACACCCATTCTTCTATGCATGTATATTCCCACAAACACCCTCAGGTCATACAAGTAGCATTAAACGCAGGGACAAAGACACCAAAGATAATCAGAAGTCACCGGTGCTCAGCAGAGAGCTGTCCAGCCTGTGTTGAGTAAAGTGTAAACCAATAAAGTGAGCTATCAGTCCAGCCAGGTGAGCTTTTACACCTGGTGGGACATTAATTAATCCTTTACTAAGGTGTACACGTAGGTGTCTTAATACCTCACACTCAACCTTCAATGGGCAACTTGATTCTTCTTAAGGTGCTGGACCCTTTTTCGGTCCCTTTGCTGTGAACATAAAACACTCAGTGTACACAAAAGCCCTCGGCAAAGATCATGACTAGGGTAATGCAGAAATTAAAAAGCAGATCTTATAAAAAAAATATCCAGGGTATTCGTAATGTTTAGCACCATTTTATGATATGTTAAGTAGGCTCCTTGAACCATATACCTTACTTTATGCTGAGAAACTGTCTTTATTATTATTTTATTCTTGTGAAGATACATATCTGCTAGAGCTTGAAATACTCTATCTGATGCAGACACATGAATTATGAGAACGTGAGATGGCATTTACTGATTTCGATTTCATCTCAGGTTTATTTTAACGAGTCCAACCTCGATAGAGTAATTCCATGTGTCGTACTTCCATTATGTTTAACTCTTATTGCAACAATTGTGATCTTACAGTTTTGCTATGACAGAACTATAATTATCTTTGTGACATTACCTCAGTACCGTTTAATTGAAGTGTTAGACGACCCCACCTAGAATACCAAATTAAACCCGAATTATTTCCTCTTTATCAACAGGTACCAAACACCTTGAAAAATGTTGATTCGTCTCACAAGGTAAGTACCGAAACTGACGATCTCAGCACAACTTAGGTTATCTATACAAAAAGAAATGTATTATCGCTGATATAAGGATTGTAAGTTCTATGCCAACCTTTCAAAAGTAATTAGTAGCAGATACCCAGTACAATGAGTTCATATCAAGGAGTAAGGAAAGGAAATGAAGCAGGATATATAGCAATCACGTTGCTAAATTACCTGTACACACATCACACAAAAGTGTTTTGTGGGGGAAATCAAAGGAGCCTGTATTTAAAGTTAAAATGAGTTCTCGATTTTATAAAAAGAACATTGCGTCCGATGAGAAAGCATTTGCCTTTAAAAACATCTTTCCATGCCTTTTTTCTAGCAGACAAAGGTTCCTCTGTCGTATGCATGTAAGTTGTACCTTTGAGACTTAGATGAAATAAAAACATGTTTGTAAGAGTTTGCTATCGTCCCCATTCTCTGGCAAATGTGCCAGCAATAGAGGGGGCATTTAATGAGTGAAGCATACGTTAAAAATCAGTCTCAGATGCCGTTGTCAGGAAGGATCTCATACATAGACTTTCCATATAAACGAACCTGTTTTATATAGCATCTATAGTCAATCTATAGTCATTCAGGAGGATTAAGAAAATGATGGGAACAGATAAAAACAATGAATTCCATTGTTTAAAAGTCTGAGTTAAATTGCAGTACTGATTACGCTCTAAAACTGACAATCAGTTGTACTTTCCCCTGAGAATAAGTGTATAGATGATATCCACTAAGAAATTAAATGACCCCATATAGATTGATGAAAAGAAATTATTTCTTCTGTTTCGACACAACATTGATGTGATTAAATACAAGAATTTTCCTTCTTTCCCATGTCATATATTATGTAGTTTTCTTATATAAATTTACATGGAAGCGAAAGACAGAGGTCTGGTAATGGTTCCTTTTTCCTCAAGGTGATGAAACTGACCCATATTTTAAGGGTACATTTCAATGTCATTAGAACAATTGGTTCCAGTCCAAACCCAAATTTTAACTCATAAGGCCTTTGGAAATTTCTTTGAAATACAAATCGTATCATACAAAGATACGTTTTATGTTTTCTTTGGAAACTTGACCCATACAAATATGAGAATATGTGTTAGCTGTCTAACCTTACGAAAGATATGGAATTTGATGGACGACGATTTGTGATTTGCTTGAACTCGTTGACTTTGCCTTCGCGTATACACTGCAATTGTCTTCCTAATTTTGACAGTGATGAAAAACACTTGAAGATAGATGTACCTCCCCAACCAAGTTAGGACGTAGTAGTGCCTTTTGATACGTTTGATTTATATAGGTTTTATTAGTTTTTCAATGCACCAGTTGTTAACAAAAGCAAGGCACGCGCGAGTACCAACTTGTCGCGTGGAGCACGGAAAACTCTTGTAACTTGAGAATAGTACGAAATGAAGTAGCACGGTGTCTGCTTATATCAACAGGACAGATCTCAATTAATTATCATAAATAACCACTTCAGACTAGGATCTGTGGATAGAATAACAAGAAGCAAGTATCTCCTTTGTTACAAATCAAATATAATTGTGGAGTATACCCTGCGCGGAGACAAGATAATTGGTTTATCGTTAATTCCTATGAAGCTGGAGATGATTAGATAAAGCAAGCAACGTCTAATGTAACGTTTGAATAATAATGATAATGATTATGCGAAATAACAATTTTAGTTCATTCATTAATCACCACATTTCCTAATTATGATAATAATTACATATACATTTTAAGGGAATCTCTAGCAGTTGTAACAAAAAAAATACATTAAATTAAGATATCCAAGTATGATATCTATTATTAGAAAAGAAACAATCTATAATAAAAATGTGTAATGAAATATGTACATGTTTACTATATCTGAATGCCCATGGCGTAAATTCGAAAATTTGAAACTTAAAGTATCTTATATCTTGAAAGCTTTTAGAAGTCTTGAATCATGGAAGAAATGGTTGTTCAAAAGAAAAGGTTGATATTTTTATAGCCTTCAGCTAACAGGTTTGGTTGTGGAGGTGTATTGGCCATAATAAGGTGTCCATGTACACCCGAGGGTTAAGCGTGAGTACAAGATGGCCCCCTGGCGTCCTATACACAAACCACACCTGCCTGGGGCAGGCCAAAGCGAGGTCAGAATTGAGAAGGGCTAGGAGACAATCCATAGTAAATTTGTAGGGAGTGCTACTTGGCGAGCCACCAATGGTTAGTAGACTAAGGAATTATGATTATAATCAGGATCACCTTTTCACATGTTGTGCATCTATTTGGAAGATCCTAATGAGGGTATTTCTCCTAATGTTTGCTGTCATTCACGACCATTGGTAATACAGATTTTGCCCTTTGATGTAAAGGAAAAATATAGGTGTGTTTCCGGTTCAAACCAGCTGGAAACTAAGTAGGGAGTGGGGACATTTTTCTATTCATCTTCAGAACAATGACTATTTTTATTTTTATAAAAGCACTAAAAAAGATGCTCATTTTGTAATAAAGGTATCAGAGATCCTCCGCATAACATACATTTTGATCTGCCACTGTTTTATACCAGACAATAAATGTTATTAATGACAAAACATGAATAGATTTATAATCTTTTTTCAGTTAGGAATAGCACTTTGGGGTGAAAAAGAGTAAGGTTTTCCTATGTAAGGGAGTAGGGGTGAAGGAGACGGGGTGAATCAGTTGTTCCATTATTCTTCATTCTTTTAGATGCAGGTTTGCTGAATCTTAATCTAAATAAAAAGACTATATTGGTTACTTGCATGTTTTATCTGATATCAATTAAACATCCGCTACATCTTTGTTAAGAAATGAGCCATGGTGTTTGTTATACTATGATATAGTTTTATATAATATGCTGAGAAATGGACCCCTTACATTTAAACACAAATTTAGGCCAAACATTAATCACGCCCTTTCCCCAAATAAGGATGTCGAGCTAACCTTTTACAGTTTGCCCACTATATTTCAACACAGGGACAACGTCTATTGATATCTTGATTCGGTAAATGTGGACATCTTTCATATTGTCCAAGCTCGCGGGTATAGATACAATAGAATGATGTATAGAATAAGATGTTATCTACCTAACCTTCGTGCAGGTCAGGAAAAAAAGGTCACTCACAATAGATGTCCAGGCCGAGAAAGAGATGTGGGAGATTAGACAGAATAGAGACTGAAAACTAGACAGAAAGACTGGAGATAGTACGCTGAAAATGACCAAATTGAAGGGAATAAGCTAATGATGGTTTTAGTAGAGACAATCAAAGTGCAAGGCTGATCTCAAGGCTACCTTAAAAAAATGGTAAAGCTAATGATAGTTAATGGTAATTGACAAATTATATTTCCGGGGACACTGTTCCTCTAAGGCAAAAGGAAGCCTTTTCAAAACATTATTTTAAGAACATCCTATTTGCAGGAGTCTTGAATTGAAAATAGATGTGTGCTAATATATCAAGTGTTGCAATATAGAAAAGGAGGGCGCTGACCCCAGAGAAGGGATCCTTAACTACCTGTAAAACAGCCTGTACATACGTGTATATTTGCATATACTTGAATTGCAAATTTGTAGCAAAAGAGAAACTCATAGCAGCAAACATATTTTTACTTCGCAAAACTATTTGTCAATCCCATAAATCATCGCTGCAATTTGTAATTGTCTTAGATGAACATTATTTAATATAATTGGGGACCTATTGTTGGGTGTAGTTTCTAACGATCGCTCATTGAGTTATGTTGTACTCGCTCCCCTCTGTTCAATTATGAACTATACGTAAGGTATTGTCATTCATCATACAACCAGAACATATTTCAGGCGATTTATGTCTATCTAAAAACCAAAATACGCGACAAGGCTTCATGATCCATTTAGGGCAAGACCAGCCCCCAGGTGTTAAACGCAACCTGTAATCAGACAAAACCATTAAATCCCTCTTCTTAAAGGGATGCTGAATGAATTCTTACACATGGGTGATTTTCTTAAAGCCTGGCAACATGTATAATGAGGAGAGATTGGGGGTTAATGGTCTGTGTTTAGCAGCAAAAATAAGAGCCCAGACATATTGGAACCTTTTTCCGAGGCCACTAGCTTCAAAATATCATTTATAGATTCAAATTAACCAGGCCTCCAGCTTGGTACCTGGGATGGATTTTAAGGTCAGCCATACAAGGGACCAATAATAACTGGCAATCTATCGGTACCCATATAAATATACGACTGCTCCTTTGTACTTTTGTGGGATATCATTATGCGCTTTTTACAATAATTGTCGAATCCAGGCAAAGACATTTGAGATGAATGGTTCCCTTTGGGTGGTTTAACACATAGGATGAGCCATTGTTATGTTTTGAGTTTTTAAGGCCAAAGAGTTACAAAAGGCTCAAAACATCCTGTTTGAATTGATGTCACTCTTCAGACCTCATACTGCGTTTCCAATGGAAGGAAGAAATAGAAGAACTTTTTATTGATATTTTTAAGCTTTTTCCATGGTAATGAGTGTTCCTAATGTCCGTCATAAAGTAAATACTACAATGATTCATGACCAGCAAGGTCTCTCTCCTTGGTCATACATCCAAATGTTATATAGTTGTTTTCTTTCTGATGGAACCCTCCATTTACAGGTGGCATTGAAGGGTAGCCAACGCATGTTTCCTACCTTCAAAAACTAAATTTAGATATTGATACACTTATTAAAATTAATAGTGTTGGGTCTTTACTTAAATATGATAAGATAAATGATAATAAAAACACCTTAAAGTTGTGTAACCTACATCTGAGCTTTGAGCATTTTTTCTATCCAGAATACGAATCAGGAATTCCGACGGTCAAAGTTGCATCTTGCTACAATGTGAAGCAACATATTATATATATGAACATTATGTTTAGAATTAATTAACTGAGAAAAGCTCTGTGATTTCTAACTAAAATCGGTTGGTGGAGATACGGAAGTAGACAGGCCTAACAGTCTACTTTTTTATTTAGTTTTCTCCATTTTTGTTATAAGTCGCCATTAACAAGGACCAATCGTCACCATGGCGCTATAGTCACACTGGTCATAACAGAACCTCCTTAGATCTATATTTTTCCTTTATGGCTTGGGGTATCTACAGACAAAACTTTTCAATGGCGAAATGTCAAAAAAAAATAGACGAAAACAAATGAAAAACTAAACAAAACAAGGCGCGATGTGTGATTTTTTTCCATAGGTTTTAAGATGGCCCCCAAGAACTGGCCCGAGGCTATGTTGGGGCGGTGGGAAAGGTCTTCCTCTCTCATAATTTACAATTTTCTTTGTCTTCTACAATTATTTAAGCTCTCGGCTCAAACAGTGAAAAACATTTCAATGGAATTCTGGGAGGTAACCTCGGGTGGTTCAGAATCTAAGATTTCGTCAATACTCCTTTCGCTATGTATATCAATATAAATGCAAATGTCCGAAAGATGTATTAAATTGTCAATATTTCTAAAGGGGCATTTAAAACCAAAACTATCCTGACTGGTTTTTTTTATAATGTAGCGTTCTGTGTTTCAAGGTCTTTCTTATATGTCAATGTATTTCAAATTAACTTTAGTTAAAGTTAAATTACCAAACCCAAAATTAACTATCATACTCCCACGCAAGTCTTACATTTGTGAACGGTTGCATACAATAGCACGACTGTATACAATAGCAGGTAATGAATTATATAGGAAATGTCTCCACCCACTCTTAGGCCATCAGCTGTATCCCAAAAGAGTGATTTTCGTTCCGGATTTTGGGCACTACTTTTTAGTAGCAGATCCCTATTGCTAATACCCTATATTATAATATCCCAAAAGTTCTCCATGCAATTCCTGCCAGATTTTGAGTAATTGGGCATTGTTTCTGACAGTGCAAAGCCTATGGAGCCAACGGTCTGGCTTCATTTTAATGGTCATTTTAATAGAACATCATTTATTTGATGAATGTTGAATCTTCGGTCATACCAATGATTTTGTTATTGACTCCAAATCTCCGGAATCTTCTGATTCTGAATCTGCCATTTTTAACTTTCTAACTTTTGAGGAATTATAGTTCTCCATGTTTGGAAAATAAAATGTAAAATATTAAATAAATAAATAATAAAAAATACTATCTTCTATATTTAGAATAAAGTGACTAATATTAATCAATAGAGAATATTGTGCCCTAAATTTGTTTTCTTTTGACCTAAGATGTCAGTGCATTATTTTCAGAGTTATTAGCAAAATGCTTCATAAAGGTCAAGGTCAAAGGTCATTAATCGGGAGGTATTTTGCAAATAACTCTGAAAATAACGTCAATGATTAAAATTCCTCAAAAATTACAAAGTGGAAATTGGCAGATTCGAAATCAGGAGATTCTGGAGATTTTGAATCAATCATAAAAATTTAGTAGGACCGAGAATTCAACGTTTACCAAATAAATTATGGACTATTAAAATTACCATTAAAAATGAAGCCAGACTATAAGCTCCATAGGCTTTGCACTGTCTGATTGATTGCTCATTTTCTCAAAAACTGGCACGAATATCATGGAGAACTTTTGGGATATTATAATATATAGTATTAGCAATTGGAAACTGGTGTCAAAAAGTAGTGCCCAAAATCCGGAACGAAAATCATTTTCTAGCCATATTCTGAGGCTCAGCTGATGGCCTATCTTAGATTAGTCAAATTTAGACCTCGTTGTGTGAGTCAGATATATGTTTTAGATTGGAATGACTTGTTCCTTTTGATATAAGCTTAAACTTATACTTTGCTTCGGTCGTTTGTTCTCATTCCCTGAACGCTCTATGTCCTATAACAATGTATGTAATCATTTTTTTAAAGCAACACATGTTTCCACCGGCGAACAATATTGCAAATAACATCAAAAGTCAATAAAAGTCTGGAAAGGTTAGCGTTATGACTTGTTGTTGTTTGAATGATGCAGTAACAAAACGGTCGAAATAAGTAATTAGTCAAGTATAGCAATTCGGAAACTTTACGAGCAACGCCTACAAGTTATGTGTTCTAAAGATAAAAGTGAACGCTGTATATAAATGTATACATACACCTTCTGGAAACAATTTTTTAATTTTATTTTCGTGGCGGAAAAGATGATAACCGTTACTTGCTATACGAAGTGCTGTTATTATTATTTTTTACCTATGGAGCCTTGTTATTATCATCAAACCCCCGGTGTTTATATATTATTGCTTGCCTCGGGGCCCCGTGCATTATTATGGCATTAATTTTACTTCATTAATTAACTAGGACTTGCATGAACGATAATTAGGCGTGATCTCGTGTAGTATCGCGAAACTGTGCGTGATTTCAGCGAGGGCGATGTTCACATGCGATTTTGTCATGAGAACCCACTGAGAATGGCTTTCTGAGAAACGAGCAGGCAGTAGGGGACCATCAGTCAAGTATATGTATACAATATTTATGTTATCAATTGGCCCATAATTAGCTTTTCCAGGCGTTCATGACTTAAGAAGCTGGAAATCTGGTGAGGAACATAAAGAATGATCTAGAAGACAACTGGTAATGACTTAGACTCCTTTCCAAATGGACTGACTTCTACTATTCACACAGATTTATGGCAAGAGACCATCTCACAGCCATCTATTATTTGGTTGGCTGTACTTCCTCGTATATTCCATCTAAACTAATGCTATTTTCACTTAACCGCACTCTTTCATGACTTTTTAGTATCCATCACTTTTTCTAATCGTCGAAAGATTTGTGGCAAGCCACTCCATATTCATCTGGCTCTTTCCCTTGCCCCCCACTTTCTAGCTACTTGTCGCTATTTCTAAGTCAATTGTTGGATCTTTCATTCTACTGTAATACTTGGCAAGGTTAATGTGTGTATTAGATATATATAATTGCATCTTCATTGTCCACGAGGGAGCAATATAAGTGCTTTAAATTAATCAAATTAAATCAAAATAAACTATTTCTATCAATAAATCTAGCATTTAGATTCTATTCTGGCCCCACACATGCATGCATTCGACAATAAATGCTTCTTTGCAATTGTATACCTTTCAATTATTTATTAATACAAAGTCATCTAAATCACAGCGTACAGTTTAATGTTCGAGTATAAGGAGTTATATAACTGAAATAGATAGAGTAAACCATTCTGTCTATATATGTTCTCTTACTCCGATTTAAAGAGTTTCTCTTCTTATAATCTTTCTCCACTTATTTTCTTTTTCATTCCTTGACTAATAATACCCTCTCCTTTCCATCTTCCTTAATCAATCACCCTCGCATTTCACCCCAGCTCCCTTACCACCTAGCTCTTTGCCAATCCATGTCCACGCTAACCCTGGAGATCCAAGAGATAAATAAAGGTCAGACGGTGTGTCAGAATCGGCCTGGCGCTGAAACTCATTCTCCTATTCTTGTCGAACTTGGCCCGGCTCTCGTACTTTCTAGACAGCCAAATGCCATGGGCTTAACACAAATTTTATCACTCATTGTTTTGTAACGTTTTAACATCCCGTTTAGAACAGTGGTTCATAGAAAGCTCCAAATATCGACACAGCCCTGTTTATTGACACATAAATTCCGGCGAGATGGAAATCCTATGACAAAGTATTGAAATATATTTGACTAACGCGAATATGAAAGGGGTAGAGACTTTCGACTATTAATTATACCTGAAAATATTTGAAAACTTTCGATTCGTCCATAACATGTGCTAAACTGGTTATTTAGAGCACATTACCTCAGGCATTGAGAGGCAAACCTTCTGATTTATTTCTTAGATATTATGCAAGGAATAAATTCTTACTTGTCACCCGGCTTTGAAATGGTTTCTCCCAACAATAGCAATTTTAGACACACTTGAAGGGCTTTGCAATAATCCAGTTCGGTTACACGAAATGGCTATGATCACATACAAATGTGTGATTTATGGTTTTGCGTTAGCCCACCATACCCTTGAATACCAACGTAATTTATTAACCCAACTAATTAAATATATTCTTATAAAGGTCATCCATGTGTATCCTCCAATTATGTTACGTGTGTTGCACTTTACGGGGCGGAGACCAATATGATTTAGAGAAAAGGGTTATTGGTTGGTTCCCCATGGTGAAATGGTTGTATGTTGATTAACAGTTGAGAAGATGTTTCCGATATCCTTGGTATACTATCATAATGATTCTCGCTTGTTACAGAATACCTTTCAAAGAACTCCACCTAGCATAGCTGCATCTTACCCATCCTTAGAAATCAAATTACTGATACTTTGTTACTTCATGATGTTTTATTTTGCTTAAACAAAGGTATATTTACCTCATCCTCCGAGAGTTCCAGAGAGCTAAAAGAATATATATATAATGTGCACACATTTTAGGAATATTAAATGAAGCCATTTAGTTCATAACGAAACCTAGTAACACAGTATGCGAAACGTTCGATGACCAGTATATTGGGTGTGGACGGAATATGCAGAAATAAAGGAAGACTACCCAGGTATATGGGGTTTAAATCCTGTCTTCCTGGACTATAAGGGCAAAGGGTGCAGTTTGTTTCCTTCAGGGACGTGTGAAATTCTCCAAGTATTATTTCAGTCAATTTACCTCTCAGAATGGTTACTTTAAGAACCCTTTCATACACCTTATAATTTTACCTGACCCTGTTGTGTGCTCCAATACCTCTAGCGATCGACTACTCCCTAATCCTATGATCGTTTTACAATTTTCCACCCAATAATCTTCGGGTTTTGTCAAATTGTAGTCAAATGATAAGAGGAGCGCAGTATACTATGCCTATAGCCCCACTAACACAATGACATGCCTGGTTGCCTGAGTAGATGGACTTACACTAAACAATTCTGCTGGTGGTGAATCAATACAATACGGAAGATATACAATTAAGGAAGAACCCGGATTCTTCTTCACTGGTGGGATGATTGGCTGTTTTATATATAAAGGTAACAACGTTGTGACTCATTCTTCATGAAGACATGACCCTAAAGAGTTATGGCAAACCTAGAAATACTCACCTATATATAATATGCCAAGGTAAACTAAATGAGGAAAGTCTCTAAACTACCTGTCTTATTCCAAATACAAATATACTAATGACCACTACTAGAGGTCAGCAGCTAAAACGAGACCTAGATTTACGAGGGCTATAATAGAGACCTCAATCAACGACAACCGGACGTGTTTTGGGGTATGATTGACAGTCTAAAATAAAGTGACCATACCTAAGGGCTCGATCTAGGTCCCGAATCTCACATAAATCACTTCTTAGTCTAAGGAGTTCCAATCAAGGCCTCACAGCTGTTTTCCATTTAAAGTCAGGATCTTTACCTCAAGGTAAATTTGAATGTAAGGAAACTGCCTTAAGGCACTTGTTCCTCAAGCCACTGATCCCCGCCCTACCCCTCACACGGCCCCTCCCCGACCTTCTCCCATCCTACACCTCCTACACTAAGGATATCATTTGCATATAAAGTACCATTTAATAACCTGCTACTCGCTTACAACTATGGGTCTTCATTACCACTCAACCACGCCCTATCCCCCGCGACGGCCACGCCCCCTCATTAGCCACGCCTCCAATCACACCCACTGTGTTGTTTGCCAGCTTGCCGGTGCTTTAGATCTGAGACACTTTAAGTGGAAAGGATGGAGTCGAGTTGTTATATGCAGCCAATAGGTGCTTAAATACCTTTGATATAACCCCGCTGCTCAAGCTTAAGACACAGGGCCTTAACATATAAGTCCTATACCTGACTGATCTATTATCAGATATAACTGGTTAGACAGTACAGTGGCACCTAGACTTTGTCTCCTACATTTTCCAATAGCCAAACTGTCCATTGGCTATTTGCATAGATAAATAAATCACCGCTTATAAATACCGAAAAGATTATAGGCGTCAAGTTCGTAATAAATTTACCACCGTTGCTTGAATGTCTTGACATACATTATATTGCCTTTGGGGTTTGTTTTCCAGGTCCAGGGTACCAGTGCATAGCGTATTAATTGCCATCTCAAATAGAAATATTTAATCATGTGTATATTGCAAATCTTGAAATTGTACATTATGATAGCAAGTACGTTATAGTTTTATCATATCATTATTTTGATTGTCCCTGTATGAGGCCATTTGAACCAGAGCACTCAATTAAAATCTTTGAGAAAGCTATATTCAGAAAACTCGTCCTTTCACCCCCTTCACAAACTGTTGTGTGAAAAGGATCTTCCAACTTGTCATGCAGACAGATATATAGGAATATCAAATATTCATCTAAGATTACTAAGATTACTTGTTTAAATACATTTCATAGTGTCTATCTATCTATTTATATGTATATGTATACCTGGTACATACAAAGATTGCTTTCAGTATATATAACTGGCACTTAAAATATCAAACAACTGGAGCCCTCAAAGGGCGAAATGCATTACAGAGCAGGATAAACTCTCTTATTTTCCAGTCCATGTGAATGCATTTCAAAACAATTCTTTTACAAAGGACATAAAGGACAAAAGTACTTGAAACAACTACTCTGAAGTCCTACATCTGAAATAATAAAAACGCAAAGGCGGCATTTAGATGAGATCATTATTATATCTACATCCTATTGCCAGCGGTCCTTATGGAATTTATAAAGGTTTTGTAACACGAGTCTAAACATTGTTATAGTTACATTAACAAGCTTTATCCGCGGGGTTATCATGACGTCGACTTTGAGCACCAGAAAACACATTTATTCACATCCACAATGGTGGTTAGGCGATGGCCACTTTGAATGACATAAAATTCAAACTTATCAGGTTTCCCCTTGTTTCAGAACTTCAATCTTGTGAGAATAATATATCAAGAGCCATTACTCGTTCATGACTAATCGAAATCGTCTCTACGGGCCAGTTTGCTGTGTTCATTGACAGCGAAGGGGAATAATAAATTTGATTTAGAAGAATAACGTCTCTTTCACTTAATACAGTAGGCGCCAAGTGTGTTATGCTACGGTGAGATAAAGCTAAATAACAACAGCCCATGCAAGCAATTACGATAGTGTAGTTCACAGAACAGTGCCCATAAAACCTAACTGTCGTAAGGGTTTGTGATAGTAGCGCATTTCCTAAAGCAACCCCACTTACCAAGGGCTAAAATCAAAGAGACCGGAAGTACTACCTGCGCTCCCTCGGGTACCTGGGAGAGGGACCAGGTGATGGCACTTGGACTCCTTCCTCCATTTCTTTCTCTTCACCCTCTCTCTTTCTCTCTCTCACTGCTTAACAACCCCCGCCCCCACCACACCCTTCACTATCAATACAAACTATGAGGATCGATCACAGTTGGCACCCGATGATGCAAATCAACGACTGGCAGCTCACTAGGATTGGCAACTGTGTTCCATTCCTTACAAAACTGATTGAATCGTTTCCAAGGAGAAGAAAGGTTTACTTTTTTCAAAAGAGAATAGAAGCGTTATGTTAAGGCCAGGTATGGTAGAGGCCATTGATTCGGATTTTAAGGATTAAGGACACAGCTGCGGTTTTATAATTGTCCCCAATCCCTATCCAAAACAGGTTCCTAATATCCCAATATAGTAGATTGTTCTAACTTCTTGATTTCGGGAAGGCTTCGGTATTGACAATCATATGCTGATGTTCCATCTTCGGGATCTGTCCCCAAGTGGTTTATAATAGTCGAGATTTGATCATTCTTAAACTTAGTATGATGCGGCCCTTTAACCAAGTCTCTTCATTTCAGTGACAGGGGATACACTATTCATGTGGAGAAATGATTATCAGTAAGCTCAGTAATTACCCGTGAGCTCTGGTCTTGACGAATAATCATGTCTTGCTGTATACAAATGTGGAATTAAAAAAAAGGCAACACTATGTAACAACTCTATTTGTCCTAAATGACACTGGTCAATACTGGTAATTTAACATCATTGTTTCTGTCTATGCACCTTGCCAAGGTTATTTCAAAATGATGTACCGTAAGTGAACATAATCTACACAGAAATACCCGCACGTTAGTTGTATACGCATGCAAGTAGTACTAGGAAATGGGAACTATTATCGGGACCCGAACTGACGCATGTTGATGGTCATCGGACAGAATGAATGGTTTTGTGTCCGTCTCTTTGACTAGCCTAACGGGCCTTTTAAATATATTAGCCAAGGCCTGTTTCCATCACTTCTAGGCCTTCCGTGACTGATGGGGGATGAAGAGACTGCCAAGTCCCGATGAAACCTCTCCAAAGAAAACTTCCAGGTGATAAATTAAAATAAGGTCACGATGGGGAAATTAACTGTGCCTGTCTCATCTCTCCCTTCGGTCAAATTGAGAATATGCCATGCTGAAAATGTTGCTTCTAGTCGTGAGCTCTCGCTTCATGAAATGGGTTTATTCTAATAGGATATCATAGTTTGTAAGGCGATGAAAAAGATCTAATGGAATGTGTGGGTGGGGAAGTATATGTATTGGTTGCTTCCTACGCAAACCATCATATTCCTTCCAAAATGTATATCCATGCCAAAACTGTGATGACCAAGACGTATATGACTGGTAGTGTTTACAGAGCAGAAATCATGAATTGCGTCAGCAACATTATATTCAACATATAGCGACTCTACCAACGGAATAAATATCTGAGGCGGGGAGGGGGCGGGGATTATATATATATATATAATATGTGTGTTTGTGTTTCAGGAAAATGGACAATTACTAGTAAACTAGCTAAATATACACAATAGAATAACCTTAGAAATGCATGTATTTATTTAATACACTGTCTTGAAATTTAGTACATTGATTCATGCCACTTCAAAGACTATAGATACAAAAAAAAATCCAAAACGTTCCAACACAATCTCGAGAATAAATGACAAAATATTAATTTTGCTACTTGTGACTCATTTTCCTGCAACACATCACATATTATTACATATCTTGTTACTAGTTGACCATTTGCCATAACGTGACCTAGAACATTTCGGTGAGTCAGCATAGTGCGACGGTAAAGAGTCAATGATGTATTGGACCCAGCAACCCATCCCGCCTATGCCCCCCCCCCCCCCCTCTTTGCCATCCAATTTTACTCAACCCTAGCCAGTGAACCTATAGGAGCTGTAGGCCACATGCAGAACTGACCGTTTCTCCGTCCTCTGCCTAGATTTCTCCCAGCCCCCGTATCGTGGCGCTTAATTTTATGCCCTCCATTAGGACCACTTCGGGCGCGGGAACGAGGCTGTGTGAAGGGCATTCTGGGTAATTAATTAGTGCCTAGAACAATAGCGGGCCCGCTACAGATGGTCCTCATCATCCGGCCACTCTGCGGAAGTGGTTGTGCCCTAGCAAGCAGGCCCAACCCGGCGTGGTAGTATGCTTGTGTATACTTGGTTAAGCAATTAGGGATAAATGTCATCTGCGTTTTTCTGCTCTCTCTCTCTCTCTCTCTCTCTCTCTCTTTCTCTTTCTCTCTCTTTTCCTGTCCCTCTCTCTCTCTCTTTTTTTTCTCTGCCCCCCCCCCTCTCTCTCTTCCCGCTCTTCATTGGTTCAAGGGCTGCAAAACTGATTCTAACTGTTCAATTATCATCATACAGCCAAATTTGTTTCATATCGTGTCGATGAAAAATCTCAATTTCTACTATTTTCATGTACATGTGTGTACGCCTATGCCGCAAAAAGGCATGCTTCCTCCTTCTACAAAGCGAAACCTGTACAGATTCATGATGAAAAAAATCACCATATCAATTTGGATTTGAAAACACTTTTGTCGAAGTAAGCTTCGGAGTTGCACAAGTTCGTGGTATTTCACTGCAAATGCCATTGGAATTTGAGACACAGCGCCCAATAAGTCACTGGCCGCTGGTCCCCAATTAGTTAGTGGATGGAAAATAATTGCCACCCATCGTGACCCAGAATCCCTGATTTTTTTTATTTCTTTTTAGTGAAAAAGAATTTGTGCCACAACCCCTCAAATCGAAAGGATCGCATCACAATTAGGAAAATTGAGCAAGATTAGTTCCCCTCTCATCAATTATATATCTTTTACCTTTTAATATATGACCAGTATTCATCTTCAGCATGGCAAGGATGTTTCTTATTTCCACAGCAGTCATTACGAAAATAGTATACCGTACGTTGTCTAATTCAATTGAGAGAAGCATTCTAAATTTACTTAGGATTAAGGTAATGCACTGCAATCCTCTTACAACCATTTTTAGTGCCATGATAGGCTTTATCCATTTGGAATTTAACTTAATTTAATTTAGGATATAACATAATTATTGTTATGTTTTATCATTATTATGAATGCCTTCTCTCTGTCTGAGTCTGTAACATTATCCACCATTCCTCCTATTGCTGGCTTCATTATATGTTCCATATCTGAACAGTTTCCATTTGCCTTGCTTTAGGTTCCGGTTTAGGTCTCCTTACCTTTTTTCACTTACTACCATTCTTATGAACCCCTGTTCCCGTCCTATGTCAATATTTTGATTGTGTGTACTTTGCCACGGCCACTATATCATTCATTCTTCCTATCACTCTAAATGCGAATGCATAAACATGACTGGAAACGATGGATCGATATGTCTTTCTTCCCCAATTATGACAGTTCAGGTAAAATCTAGATTAATGGGCACTAGGGCTTTGAAAACAGTCGCCATTAGTTCGATTATTCAGGAAGATTAGAGGTCTTATTTAAAACCAGGCGTCTGAATAACACGTCAACAATAGGGAAGTGATTAGCGCGCGCGCGCGCAACTATATGCTGGTTTTAGCCTCATGATAAATGCAGTGTCTTTATATGCCACTAGGGGCGTGTTGAATGCTGATTTAACGATCCATTGTTTTGGCAATTAATAGCGCGTATTATTGTCACTAGGTGGATGTGATCAAACAATATGGGGATTACATCTAGAATAGTGAATTAGTCGCTCGTGCGGCGGCGCACTGTACTTCCGGTCGGAGGCAGGTGTTCTGGAGATATTCTCCCCACAAGTCCTTGGACAGAAAAATAGGGAAAATATTAAATGGAAACGAGCCCCACGAAAGCTATATTTTCAGTCAGCAACTTAGATTTTCCCCAAATTGAATGTGCATGTGTGGATGACTCCAGGAATTCGCAGATGTTGGCTTTCCCTGTTTTGCCTCTCTAGACAAAGCGAGAGAATAACTGGATGAAAATGTGTCTAATGCTCCTTATCCGAAATATCTGGCAAATATCTTTCTCCGATTGTTTTTCCCCCTGTGCCCTCCTTGCTAATGATGTGTTGCAGGAGCATATTCATAGATTTCTAGAAAATGCCTTTTGTTTTGTTTGTCTGTCTTCTGCTATCTTGTGTATGGGCATTTTTATTGTGTTGTTCATTACTGATTTCTTTCTGCAGTAACCAAAACTAGAGTAGGTTTTACAAAGACTTGACAGATGCATTAATATTTATGTCATCTATATGCCTTGTTCATTCCCTGTAAGAAAAATGACACGAGGAAAGATTTGCCACTTGCCGAAAAGAATTCATTAACCTATGTGCATTCATTACGCTCTTATAAGAGAAAGTCCATTCAATTATAAATATCTGATTCATCAATACTTCATCGGTTAATGGTATTTTAGAATAGGTTTCTTCTGAATGACCAGGCATTTTTCTTTTTCGGATGTGAGAGTGGGTATGGGTATTTAAGCCAGTCCAAAGAATATACCCCCGCTATATTACTGAACCCTGCATGGAAACGGTTATACTTGCCCTAAGAGGACTCTATTCGGGTCGGGCCGAGTGGGTTTCATGTGACAATGTGTACCCTACTAATGACGTTGTGTGCACGTCATTATGTTGACGACGTTGGGAGGTCATGTGGACATATGCTCTGAGTCACTCTCGGTGTCCAGATGATGCATTTCCGGTTGTCTGGAAGGGGATGATCTGGGTCAGGAGTAAAAGCTAGCAGCATGGACAATGGTGTCGTATGACAGGACTAATCCGATAGAATGGGCTTATAATTGACTTTAAAAAACCTGTTACCTTTCACAGTATTCACTGTTGTGTCGACAATGTGCCCATACTTATTTATTTTGTTTGATAGGTTTATTTAAAATGTGTCCATTGAACAAGTATATCAAGTAAAGCGCGTGCTGCGTACATAAGTAAACTGCCAGACAATGATTGAAGACAAGCAAAAATCATAGCCAGCTCGTTGTTTCTCAAAGTACTTGGCATCTTCAATTCTGTTTCAAAATCGTTATCTAAGTGTGAGCACTCACTCTGAACAGAGTGATGGAACGTCTCAGCGATAGGAAAGGTAGCTAAAGAAAGAAGAGGAAACGCCTAAAACGCATCTTGTCATTCTTTATCGATGTTGCTTGAGAAACGATGCGCGCTTTAAACTAACTAGTTGTGCTTATCCGGACAACTCGGGCATCAAACTCTTGTTTCAACCCTGACCTGGAAAAGGATTCATCAATCCTATCTGTCACGCAATACCGCCTCCTAAACTGCCCTCGATCCTGTATCCCCTAATAGCAAATGAGTCTTTTTGTTTATGTGGTGAGGTCCCCCATTTTCTTTTAAAGTTGAGTCTAGTAAAATCCCTAAAAAATATTGACTATTTCTTCACGCACTAAAAGAAAACGTGGGTCCATCTGGATCCTAATTGAAATGGTAGACAGAATTATCATATATTCTGTCACAGTAGAATTCCGTTTTATGTTTCATTAATCCATGCAATTCTGGTTCGGTTACAATGTTCCCCTGGCATCTCTTTAGATGCCCTTTTAAGACCAAGAATCTAATCCATTATTACTCACAGATCATTCCTACAATGCCACTCTCCCTTCTTTACCCCTCACTAAAACTCATCTTACAGGGACAAACAACACGGCCTAAACCTAACACTGACGGTCAAGGTCATTCTCCTTCCTTGGTCCCGATCACACCTTTGCAGATCCCGATTATTCAGGGTCATGGGTCATCCATGCTGGTCCCATGTTCAATCCATTTCTACAATGGCTGCCGGACGCGTGCGTTGACCATTCATTGTCCGCCATCTTGGGTTAATATTTGTCGTGGGCCGGTGGTCGTGAAATCACCAGTTGAAGGTCATAGATGACGTCACCAATGGTACCCATATGGCTCGAAAGAGGACGCATTAAGCCTGAAAGGGAAGGGGGGAAAGTCAATAGATGTAAGCTGCCAGAAATGTGACCAAGGAAACACTAGTAGCGCATGTAAAAAGCAAGGATTACAATGGGAAAATGTAAAACCCACAGCCGCTGAACTCCGAACTGACTACGAAATGGTGAAAATTTAGAGACGCCTTTAGACTACATAAAAAGTCATGGATGAATAAGAGACATGATTAATAAAACATGGAGAAAAACTGACAGTATCTTAATGAAGATAAAGTAGATTTATACATGCTATCATGAATATATATTTCTATTTCTATGTTTCTGCCAGAATAAGTGAATAATTCCATTACATATATTGTTTGAAGGTACCGTCTCGGGTGTCACGAAACAATCCAAAGTTCCAAGAAAAATAATTTTTAGAATAACAATTTGATTATAATATAGGTGTAAGCTGAAACCATAAGATATCATAATTGTTGTGGATTGTCTCGGTGACATTTGTTTGCCTCTAGTGAAAGGCTTGTATCTGTTAATTAGCGCGTTCACGACTTGCCCTCCACGACATTGATCAATGTCGTCGTTCGTACGGTGGTCAGATCATGTGACAGTCACATGATCTGTGAAGCCGGGTTTCCTACGACCTCTATTAGCCCTTCATCTCATCCATCATCCTATTAACCTAATCTCTAATCCAAACACAAAATGTTTAATTTTTAATTATTTTCATCTCTTTTCAGATGATATTTTATGGACTTGGTCGACAGTAATGTGGTTTTAATGGTAAGTGATGTTTTTCCTTCCACACTCTTTTCTGTCCCGCCGTTGTCCATATCAGTTTGCCTTTAAGCTTGAATATGATAATTAAATTGGTGAAAAAGTTCGAAGTTTGCTTTAGACCTACTTCATTCCAACCGCATGTATCGATCGCTGCCAGTAGTTCTTATATATGTGAGAATCCCATTCGGTGTCATCAAGTTGAGGAAAAGAATTCAGCCAATCAAGAGTTCCCTAGCAAGCAGCCAATCAGCGGGTTTCTATTATTTGCTGCAGCGTTCCCTGGTTGAGCTTATACAAACTAGAGTCGTGGGGAGACGTGCTATCGCAAACAGCCCGTGACTTTGGGAAGGTTTGTGTGAATCCTTACCCCAAGATGGCGTCCCATGGGGAGCCCACCCCCACTCTCTCATACAAAGCCAATCAGAGACGCCTTGCGGATAAGTTCTCGAGCTTAGAAGAGCTACATCTTGCGGTGAAATGGGAATCAAGACGAACACGCGCCCATATATGGAGTGGGGATTTATACCACGACAAAGCGTTCACCGAACGTGAAGAGTCAGCTTCAGAAATATTTTTTGCCTTTCCTTTCTTTGGCCCATTTCTTGACTTCTGAATCTGCCTGGCTTTTTGTAAGGTACTGCATCGAGTATATTTGGTGATGGGCATTCTTCTTTATAGACGAGTTGTATTGGAAACTTGTTGAGCAATTTGTACTAGCTTGTACTGTCAAAATAACATAACTGGTAACATCACTGTACCTCACTATGTGCATCATCCAATTGTCTTAAATTCGTCTTAGGATTAAAATTCGAGCGGCCACCTGACAAATCTACCTCATATAATAAATAACAAAGGTTTCTTTAATCGCTCACTTCCTTCTTCTAAAAGCCCATTAATCCAGATGAGAAGGAGTGAGACCAAGTCTCTGAGAGACCGCTTTACCTGTAAGTGCCCGTACTCTTAAGAATTGCTATGCAATATTACGTAGTTAAAGTACCTTTTAATTCCTTAATTTTGGTCAATATCATGTGCCTGCACATTAGGCCTTGAATATCAGCTAGCAGGTGGGCTTTTGATCTGTCAAGTCAGTTCTGTGCACTGAGTGTGGGCACTCAAAATGGTTTTATTTCTTTGTGAATTAGTCTTGAATACCAATACATTTACCAGGTCCTTTCCCCCTTCTCTATGATACAAAGGATCGTAATAGAAATCCAGAACGCATAGGACTTTAAAGCTCGCTTGTGAATGCGTTACGGTCAGCTAGGGTTGTAAGTAAGAATGGGCCTATATTGGTTGTTTATACAAGTGCTTGCGTAACAGTGTCCGTGTGTGGGTTAGAATACCTGGGGGCACGCTGTCATCTGTCGACTCTCTCACCTCCCCATCACTGTCAGCGCAGGGGATAACTATTTCTCCCCACGCTCCCAGATGCACATTTTAGTATAATTCCTGTTCTGTGTACTATTATTCTCCGTCATATGGTGAACCTTTGAGTTCCCGATGCAACTTAGTCCCAAACTGTCCTCTGGCTTACTCAAATGATTAAGAAGTGACAGAGTCGATGTTATGGTTGCCAAGCTGTACGCAAACTAATATACCGGTAGTATAACGATTTCAATAACTTCCATTATAACCGAAATCAGGAAAAGCTTAAAGTTACGTCATATTCTGCAGGGTCTAACGCGCTTGTATTATGAATCATAATGCCAAGTTCGATTCTTGACCTACCATAAGTGAATTACACATATGACTAAACATGGCTGTTTGGCTTACGATTACTATTCTAGGGCTAAACCCGATCATATTCACAGCTGATGCGCTCCTGAACGAGTGACAGCTTTAGCACCTTTTCCATCGGTAACAATGCCTTTCCCACAGAGCCAATCGATGCCCAGTGTCCATTAAATACTTAAATACTTACACATACATTGTAACAACACATACCACGAGCCTTCACCTCTGCACAATGGCACAGTTAAATAATCCTATAGAACTTTCCCTCATTATCGCCCCATTAGTGCCCCCATGCTCCCTTAGCATACAATACGCACCCGCGCCCATTCTCACACGTGTGCTGGGTTCAGCTGCCTCTAATATAGGACCTATTCAACAAATCTGATGAATAAAACTAAGATCCTGTGTGTATGTTGGCGTCCTCTAAAGTAGAGGCAATGCCATGTAAATGATTGGTAAATATGTTCTCAGCTTGGATCATTCAAAATTTAACGTTGACACATTTGGTGATTGTGTCGCGAATAACTGGCATTGTGGAATTTTGAATTTTTTATGGAACCATTCAGAGTGGCAATTTGATCACAAAGCTCAAACTTCAAACATTTTACATATTACATGAGTAAAGGGACAGAATGTGGTACATAAATTATTACTCTTAGTCTAAGTAGTCTAAGCAAAAATACTGCAGGGAGTGATAACTAGTTCACTGGAAAACCTGAATATGCAACAAAATTAGTTCATTGATTTATATTGTATTTCAGTCAGAGCGTCAAGCTAAATTCAATATGTTGATTCATTAAGTGATTATTATACAATGTTGCGTTGATCTATATAATTCATAGTTCTGTTTATTACGTAAATGGGAAAGCTTAATTAGTCTATCATTGAATCTGAAAAGGAATCCTTTAGAAAATTTCAGATTGACAGCAATGCCAAACAACCTTAGAATTGTTTGGGTTGCTACAACTTAAAATGTAGATCCTGCTTTATTGATACCGACATAAATATAATTTCCTTTTTTCTATTAAGATACATGAAATTCCCTTCCTCGAGAATAATTATGGACAATGTAGGTTTTATGGTATAGGATTTCGGAGTGACACTTACACCTCTACTCTCTTTCTTGGTGACTTACTGGTTCAAGCAGAGCCATGTGTGTTTGTTAATACAAATGTATGTATCTTTCCATATATCTTCTCTGAAGGTATAACAACCATCTATTGTGTGGTAGGGAAGGAGAAAGAGGTAGAATGGACCACACGTTTCCTCTTGTTCCTCCTTACATGGGATATATGGCACCCATTGCCTACTAGTGAGGACATCATACTAGTGGAGCAGCCAGTCTGGGTCTAGTAATAGTCACTTTTCAAGTGCGCTGCTTACCAACGTGTGATTTTCTAACCAACACTTCCTTTAGGATCCGCTCTTGAAGCCGCAAAGTGTTACTGGAAGCTAATTTAGGGAGCATGTCAACATCAATCATTTTAACGGCTGAGTTACTTCTCTGGATTATACAAACCAAATTCGTATGTTTCCTTAATTCAAAAGATGAATATACTATTGGGAAGGGATTGAGAATTTCAAAATTCAATTTAAATTCCTCCCATATGGAATTGTGGGCCACTGAAAGATTTCTTCTAAAAAAACATGAATTCAAATAGGATCGTAGATAGGGAATTACATTTGGATTTCATAGATTCTATCATTTTGAGGACGTCCATGACAAAACAAGAAAAGTCTGGTAAATCTATCTCTTCATTTTAAAAAGAGTAATAGCTTAGCATTCTTTTCAATAACTGAAGGATGTGATACCAGTATAGCTACTCCAGAGGTCATTGCTTTTGAATTTGTTTTCCATTCGGCGCCTTGATATGTCATAGCAGTTCCCGAGGTGCATCCCCGCAGTTAATATCCTCGGTCTATACTATTGGTTCATTTGATGCTCAGTTGATATCTTCCAGTCCGAGAACGTGGCTAAGTTCGCTGCAAGAACTGGGTATTTTTCTTCGTTCTAATCAGTACAAGGACAGAGCCAGGGCAGGGCGATCTCCCCTCCACTACTAGTCGAGCCATACCAGCAATCAGCCCTATCCTATGTAAAGCATATATAAATCCATGATTGTGGCATAGATTGGGTGCAGAGAGCTACAGACCTTTCCACACTTTATATTTTATCATCGGTGTCTGGCCCTAGAGCCGCTCTTTGAAAGAGAACCAATAACAGGCAGTAGTCCGACTGACTGGAAGAGCGGGGTATGTTTCTCCTACTAGTACAGAACTAGTTAGCTTCGTCAAATCAAGGCCAAGACTCTCCTTTACGGACTTTCATGTTGCATCTCTACTAGTTCTGTATGAGAATATTCAGCCAACAAGCGTTGATCTGGGGCACGGGGCTTGGTACATAGTTCCAATTTGGACATAATCTTAATTGAAAAGTGCTTATGGTTCAAGGCTAGGACAATCCCCATATACTGTAGGCTTTTATTCTTTTTATTTCATATTGCATCTGATTTTACACCACAACGGTCCTTTGAAATTTGTTTCAACAGCCCCCGATACACTGTCCCTTTACCTCATTCCCTCTCCCACAGTATATAAACTGGATTAGTGGCGCACATCCGATGTTAAAATCTTTAGTTTCCACGTCGTCTATAAAGAGTGAATGCACGTAGGCTATCATCCACCCACATTAGCCTCTACAGACATGACAGGGTCTCTCCTTGTCATATGGACTTCCCTCCTCATCACCAGATCTTCCAGCGTCCTATAGTGAGTGGTCAAAACAATGTGACATCTGGCCAATGGCCATCAACGATAGAAAAGTGGGAAGCAACATTTTACAGCAGTTATCTCTTCAACCAAGCACGGGGAGTGATATGTCGTGTCAAATGATAGAATTGGATCAGTCACAGTCATCTCGCTAAGGCTTCGAAACAAAATGAAATTGGCCAATTTGTCCTTGATTATCTAATACAATGATCCTCTGTTTTGCATTGGAGCTATTCAATTAGGGAAATCTCAACACGATACTCTAAAACATGTACTATTATCTTAGCAATTAGCCCGATTATATGCTCTAAAAGGTATTATTGTTATCTATTCTTTGGAAAGCTGACGTATCCGCATTATTTCAAATAAAAATAGGTAATGGCGTTGTTTATCAGATCTTTCCCTCATTTCACCTCAACGTTTCGAGAGAAAAAAGCAAGTCGTTTCCGTAGCTTGGACAAACCACCTTATATACTGATAAGTATATATCCATTATACATTAATTAATTAATTACCGCTAGAATGTTATACTGTTTCTGCCCTAATACAATAGAACTGTTGTTTTTCACATCGATAATTTGTATATGTATAGGTTTTCATAAAAAAGGATATTGCGCTGTTCCTTCCTGATCCAGACCATTGATAATTTAAGCTGACGGACACACTGAGCCAATGTAATCAAGCAATTACCTTCCTTTCTGTGCGGTTCGGCCCTTAAAAGATTCAGTATAATGTTATTGTTCAGAAAGAACCAATACCAAGAGAAGGGGATTGGAATTTGATTAGACATTGAAGCAAGTATACACACAACTGTAGTCTACTTGACTGTCTATCTCCTGTATACCAATGGCATGGGGTGGTTCATCGTGGTGTTGTTTTTGAGGAGGGGATTTTCTTGTGAAGTAGTAACATTCTGGTAAATGCCTTTCCGTCATGATTTATTGCCTATGTTTCCTTGTTGCGTCGGTTGTAGCGACATCTATAGCGATGTCAACTGACACCACGACAACAAAAAGCGCCCCGCTCCGGACATTAGAGAGTTAACCTCCGCTATATCTTTGTCACGTGACGAAGCAGGGCCCGCTGATTGGCTAAGAATTGGTGGTCATTAAGCCAATCAGGAGATGGGATCCGGCAGTGCTGAATAGTCTCGTCTCGTACGGCAGTGTATGGGATTTCTTCCTCTCTCATTCAATAGCAAACTTTTCTTTGTCACATATTCCCCGTGGACAGGTGGGCTAATGTAAATGATTCAGTGAAGCCGGGAGTGGAGAAGGAAATGGCGGGTGATTGGAGATAGCGCTACGTAAAGACGGCAGAGAAATGGAGTGCATTAAGCCGGATAGAACACAGAGGGGAAATTAAGGCAAAGCTAGGCAAACTTATTGAGAATGTGTGATGTTGTAAAGGAGCAATAGTTGGAAGTTAGAAGGTGAAAAAGAACGAGAAAAAAATTGTTTCCAAAAACATTCATTGAAAGTGAAAGTACGGGAAAATTGATATAAGATTCAGGATTTTGTCGTCACTCAATTCATTCTATTTCAGGTCCGAGTAGATGATGCATGGACTTGGCAAAAATAAAATGCCTTTGTTGGGAATTCTAGATACATTTGGATGTCCATCGCTCCTGTTTAGTCAAGTGTAGTATTGAAGTATGTGCGCAGGGCTGGTCGGTGTTTGTAAATTGAAAATAGAACGTGCGAATTTAAACATTGTCAAAGAATAGGCGTCGTAGAAATAGACCCAGTGGGTTGGAGAGGTAAAGTATAGGGTGTGAAACCAGCCCGGGAACCAGTAAAGTCGTAGAAGGAACAGGCAAATCCTGGAGAGCTAAGAAAAGCCTTTAATTGAAATGCAGGGTGGCCGGACGTGGAACACGAAAGGCATCCAGATGAGTCATGTTTGCGGAAGGACCCTTTTAGTGACTGACTTTTTTAACCCAGTATTCCAAAGCAGTCAAGTATACAGTCTAACAGCTGCCTATGCCTATTGATTCCGTTGGTGTTCCGTTATTTATTTACTTTTTATAAAACACAATCGTTACAATGAGACCTACCTTTATTTCATCAGTGTTGTAGATGTTTGCAATGTGGTCAAGTAGGCCTACCTATCTATATCGCCATTGACGATATCTGATGACTTAAAGATGCATTCTCGGCTATTGTGAAAGGAGTCGTGCAGAATTCACCCATTGTTTGACTTACTAGTATATTGGACTTAAGGTGACAGTAATTTGCTGATGTTATGTGTATACAAGAAATCGATGAATCGACCGAAAGAAAGCGATCGGTGATCGATAACAAGTGAAACCACCACAGAAAAAGATTTCGGCGGGCAGCCGAAATATAAATGTGAATTTTTATGAAGCCCTTCAGCAAGAACCACAGGGAGGAATCCTCCAACATTTTGGTCAAATGACTTTCAGATGGATGGGGAAAGAACGAAAAAAAAAAGTAGAAATTGTATTATTTGTTAATCAATACATGTGCAGCTTTAAGTTTAAAGTTTAAATGTGCTATCCAAAGGATTTGGCTATATAACGTTTAGAAAAGGTTTGCTTATTTTTTTCTTTGATTTTTTAGGTGTGGATTTACGTCACCCAGGCTGTAAAAGGTACATCACAATAATAATTGTTTATAGTAACATAATTACCATCTGTCAGTTATTCTTGTTGTATTCATAGAAATCTAGATGAATACGTTTACCTGTCAGTCATTTATAAAATTATTTTCTTCTGGTTATACTGATCAGCATCAATTTAGGTGCAGTGATATTATTTGGTGTAATTCGGGTATAATTTAAAATAATAGTGTACTTTTGTTTGGCTGTATCATTGAGACAAACTCTTGTTTGCTGCTATTTTTTTCCTCGCTATATATTATTTTGCTTGTGTACAAAACATTCATAATGAATAACATTTGAGGAGGGAATGGAATGAATAGATTTGCTTATGTACAAAATACAAATGTATTCATAATCAATAACATTTGAGGAGGGTACGGAAAATCTGTCTGAATTCCATATTGACATATAAAATTCCCCTTAAAAGGAAGAAAGAAAGAAAGAAAGATGGGGGGGGGATAACCCTTATTAAGTAAGTGTTTTTGATTTAAGAAATAATGACACCGAATGAATTTGATAATGGAAAAGAGTGTTTGAATTAGCAGTGGGAGTGTTGGGAGCCCCAGATGGGCGTTGGCCCCAGCGTTAATTTAGCTTTTGATTGGTTGTTGATGGAGAACTGGATAGCCTCGCTGTGAGGGGTATCACGGGCAACCTCTTCACGCATGCGCTGGCGTTGTATTTAGGTGAAAAAGAATGCATGTCCACGAGAGAGAGGGGGGAGGCTATATAGAATTAAGGTGTTATAGGTGCAGTAGGCAACACTAGGTTGGAGGTCAGCGTAGGTGCAAACCCTACTGACCCTAGCATTGATTCCTGCAGTGTGCGCACCTGGTGACAAAATCAGAAAACATCTGCGATAGTTCGAAAAACGATCGGGTGAAATCAAAACACTCGAAAAAAATCTCAATTCACATATAGGCAAATTATTCATATCTTATTGTCCACATGGAAATCACCATTTCTATCGACCCACTTGGCAAGTGTGTGATGGGAAGTATTAATTATTCTGTTTGGTTTTCATGATAACTGGCAGAAATCTATTCAATATTCCATGGTTTTATGACATCTTCACTTTTCATCAATTTCCGATGAGCCGGGATGAGATGGAGCACAATAGAGAAAAGGGGAAAGTATGGGCCTGTGCACAACCCGGTAACACGTATTGAACCCTTGTGTGCGACCGTAGCAGATGGCGAAATTTATAGTTTATTTGATGGTAATAGTGACGTCATGTTGTTACATGTTAAAGAGTGGGTGTAATCATGTCGCTCAGCATGTAGTGGAGGGGTACATGTTCATAATGTCAGCCTCACGCTACACCAAGAGCCAGGTGTGAAGGGTTCTACATGCACGCATTGTGACCCACCCCGGTGCTGTCCATAATATGATGGACAACATGTCATATCTGATACACATTATCTCCACAATCAGGAGCTGCACCATAGGGTTAAATATCATGTAACCATCCCCTTTGCCTTGATTTATAAACATTCAAAAATTCGCCGTAGGCGTATTCTGGCCTATTAATCTTGAATTCATTCAAACGCTTTTAGACAGGTTGGAAGTAAAGTTTCCAAATGCATTTGAACTCTGATATTAATCCAGCAGATGGAAAAAGCGATAAAATAGGCTAATGAATCTCAATAAGTTCACACGCTTTCAAACGAATCAACCTTTCGCCATGTCCTTGGCATAACTTGCAAAGCCCCGGTAAACTATTGCCACGGTTATATTCATACATGGAGACATGCCACAACATATTGAGATAATAATAGACTGGAAAAAATAATGGATCTGAAATAATATATGATATGATTATTAGATTCTTTTTATAATACATTCATTACTCGACCGGTGTCATTATACAATGTCTGCAGTAGAAGATCGTGCTTTTTTATAATTCAGTTCCAAAACTGTTTAATACGATACATATTCGGAGAAAAAATATCGATCACAGTGTTCGGCAAAAGATCTCGATCTGCTGGATCGACATATACAGTACTTATAAATACAGTATTCAATAGTGACATATGTATTGAAATGTGTTGCGGTGGAACATATATAGCATGCCAATGCAGAAGCCATTAGGTCTGTTCCAAAGCATTTTTCCTATGCAATGAAGCCTGCGAAATCTATGTTTTGTCTCCCTACTTTATTTTTATAGGAGACAATAGGGTTTCTCTGTGGGAATACAGAGGGAAGAATTGACATTCTGGAGTGAGGGAAACGTTCTAGTGGTGACCTTTGCCAGGAAGGTGTATGGGATCACTTGGGGAAAGACTTTTTCACCTGATTTCTGAGGTGCTCCTGCGTCCTTCCTGCAACCTGGTTGGTTTGACCTGCGGAATGACTGGACACAATCTGAATTCAAATAACTCGTTGCGAAATAGTCTAGCTTTTGGTTGCAAAAGTTTTGCATGTCTCATATCTACGTCTCCCATTATTATAAAACCAAGCCTGATGGTAAAGATTACATGAGCTGTATGTTGGATTTTCCAATAAGCGATATTTTAATAATCTTTTTACACATGCATGCATGCATGCTTTTCATATCTAATCTGTAATCCCTTTCATGTGTTATCTCGATCACAATACCATAACCCCATGTTCACGCATAGCACTTTCGAAGATGCTTCAGGTTTGCAATTTGTTTTATATATTTATTTATTGTGGTATGATACATTTCTAATGCATAAATTGTTGCTCTTATTTCCTATCAACATTTCGCATCTATGTAATTAATGTAGGAAGTGCCTAGGGGCTAGATGTCCGAACTATCACCAAGAGATTAATTACTGTCGATCTATGTTCTCATCATTTTTTATGGGCAATAAGAGCACACAACTTTGCCACTTCCTTGCGCAGACACCCTGCTTATGTGTCGGCATATATTTGTGCCTACTAGTATGGGTGGGACGTTTGTAGATAACAGAGTCGATAAATGCCCACTATGTGAGAGAATGTTAATCAAGGTGTCAGGGATTATCTCTAGTTATTAATGGATAAACTGGATTAATCCTAACAATAAAACATGGGCAGGTAATAAATATTGATTATAAAGATCGCCATGAGTGCGAGAAGTGTGCTGATATCAAGTAACATCTGATGTAATCCAGAGAGCGCGAGCACTCTGGTGACATCTATGGTTCTTGACAATAGAGGCTGACCTATCCAAGTATCTCGGTGTCTCGGTACAATATTATCCACATTCTGCTAAAACAAGTAAAAACGGGGAGGGTGAGAAAACTATGGAAGACCTTTTACCCATCAACCGATGTCAAATGGCCGAATCGGATGCCGAAATCCGATGCCCGAACCGAACCCCGAACCCATACCGAACCTTGTATGACAATACGCCATTATAAAGCATAGCAAACAACTCTCACCAAAAAGAAACAATTCGGAAAAATTGTCTTTTTTTCGGCCTCATTTCGGCCTCGGTTCGGTAATCACCGACCTTTATAATTTGCCGAAGGATCCGATATCCAAACCGAGCCGAACCGATATTTAATAAATTCGGGAGAAATTCGGTAAAATCTCTCTTTTATTCGGCTGAATTCGGCCGAATTTAGTCCGAATTCGGACTAACTTCGGACTAAATTCGGACATCACATATTGGGCCACTGTGTCGCCATTTCCCAACGGATTGGAATACTTTAAAAAGCTCTGTAATGCTGACATTTTCCCGGTTCGTTTGGTATACAATACAAGTTCATAGTCTTAATTAACTTGCCTGTACAGACGTTAATTAATAATTTAATATATTTTTTCATATTGTAAAATATTCACCTGATATAATACATTACTAGCAACGATTGCCAAATGAGGTACAGATAATGATTCAATAGTTATATGATTTTAGGACAGTCAAATAGATATGTTCAGGTATTTAATACATTTTAAATTTTGGAAAAGGCTCAAATAGTTTTCGAGTAATGAGCATAAGTATTCGGACATAATTTTAGACGTTATTTAGGCAAATTAGTTATACCTGAGTATAATGAGTAATGAGCGGCACTATGTGTAGAAAGACAGAGAGAGAGAGAGAGAGAGAGAGAGAGAGGAAAACAGAGACTTGTTATGTATATATGTGTTATGTATACTGTATGTTATGTATACTGTATATTATGTATACTATATGTTATTTATATTATATGGTATGCGGTATATATACATGTATGTATGGATGATATATTGTATGTATATATTATGGTGTATGTGGCCAATTCCACCAATTTGGCAACATTTGGTCTCCTACTGTCATAATCATTTTATATCATTTTCTGAGTTAGGTGTGTATGTCAGGTATGTATGTATGTATGTATGTGCATGTATGTATATGTATGTTATATATAAGCATAAAAGATTGCAGAATGCCGAGTTTTCCGAATTCCGGCCAAAACTCGGCCGGGTTTCGGCCGAGTTTTCGGCCGAGTTTTGGCCGAATTGATCCAATTCGGATATCCGAAGTTCGGTATATGGGTAAATGGTCTTCCATAGAAAACTTGTTAACGCCCGTATGCAAGTGATATGACTCCCCGGTATGACTCCCTGTGGATTTTTGTGGCACTCACTTCTCATAATTCATGTATGAATTTTAAAACCACCTCTTTACCGAGAAGGAATAAAAGGAATCATGATAGATTGTATTCAACCCTTCACACTTTGGGTACACAATTAAAATGCCATCTCACCATGGAAGTATATAATATAAAGATCGAGACGCTGCGCCTCTTTGGAACACGTCTGTTATAGTTGACGAGGCTAGTTTCTTTTGGTCTCGGTCGTGACATTCGAAATCACCATCTGCAATCACTATTACATATTGGCACCGGCAAAGGCATACGGTGATGTTGAATTTTGTAGGGTTTAAGATCTTTGTCCGGGCCAAAGTTAAACTTCACTGAGGGAACGTTAGGAAAGTGTGTTCGTATTATGATGTGTGATGGGTACTATCAATATGTACTAATTCGGGGGAGGAGCCAGTGAAAGACGGGTCGAGTGGCATGCACTATAAAACCCTGTAGTATTTATTGAATTATCAGCTACCATTAGATAAGACTCTCCAATCGACAAGATAAACCCATAATATCCCGACAAGTAGCCCGTCGCGATAACGAGGCGGCTATAAATGCCACAATGCGCTAGTTATCTCAACGCCCGCCAGGTGTTAAAGTGTCCGGATGATCCTTCAATAATAGCACTAAGCCTGACGCGTCAGTTGACATGATACCACCACTTCATGTAACAACATGTCAGCTTGGGAAGGATATTCAAGGGTATGGAGGTGTGCATGGATGGAATAGACAGTGATGATGCATTTCTCACGTTGTTGTGACTTATTGATAACCTTTCCTTGTAGAAAAGGTGCGAAGGATCCTGATACAATCTTCATTTATACTGGTAGAGACTCTTGAGTTGACCTAATAGTCCTTTGGCCTTGAATAAAGAGATACTTATAGAACTAAAGCAACAGTAATGATCAAAAAGTAAACCATGATAGAGATGATCATAACGCGGAATAGTAATATATTTACACAACATACTGAAGGAAATATTTCTTGAACTGGGTTTTACACGTTTCATGATATATTCCTTTCCGGACGAGAGCACAATTACTATTTCATGGGTATAGGAGAGTGCTGGTATATTGAGAGAATTACATGCTCTCATGGTGCTATTGTTGTAGGGGCACATTCAAGTCCATTCGTTACTTAGAGAAATGGCCGTCGATCTAGGGGTGGGATAGCTGCCATCTCCATTTTACATGCCAGAATGCAATAGTTTCCTGGAATGCTTCCAACTTTGCATGAGCAAAATACCCTAACTATTTATCATACTTCGAATAGACAATCATTGTCTGAATCATATTCTTATATATTATGTTCACTTAGTCATGGAAAGTGTCTGTGTCGAAATATTTTCTTTTATGGAAGATGGGCCGTAGATCTATAGAAAATAGAATCACGGATTCGAAAACAAAATAACGTAAATTTAGAGCATTTAGGAAAACCAATAACATTCCATTTATCCCACATATATGTATGGATGTGTAAAAAAAAATGCGTGGTATTTCCAACTTCACAACCGTGCTTTATCATATTGAATATGATTCCATAATGGTTTGTTCGAAGGTATTCATTATATAGCTAACATAATGGACTAACATATGTCCGTCTCATAACTTTTCAAATCACAGTCTGTTATACGAGTCTCCGTTGATGAAAGTTATAGAACCTGACGACGACTATTTACAAGATGCTTTTTATCAGCTAATACAATTATCTATTCGATATCTGTTACATACATTCACGATTATTTAAGCAAAGGTCTACCAATTCGTTATGTATTGATAATATCAGACATATTTTAAGCATGGTATTAATAACATTAATAATCGGCTATCATTTACATTGATAACCTGCTTCAATTTTGGGTGATTTTCTATTAACCCCATGCATTGAAAGTTAAAAAGATCAATGACAAAAACATATAACTGATAAAGAAATACAGAAATACAAAAGAATACAGACAAAAGAATACAGACAAAAGGAAATGCTAACGGTAACTATAAAGTTGATAAAAGAAAAAGATAGTTGCTACTTGTTCAATATTGGTTGTGACATTCATGTATAAGACGCACCTTGCATCCATACCTTACAATGTATACTCAGCTGATGTGTAATGATAATTAGAAAGTCTGCTCGGAAAGCCTTGATAATGGTGCGTTTAATTAAAGACTAACCGTCATTACCTGGGTGGAACTGGGCAGGAAAATGTCGGGTATATCCGGCCAACTATCCGCTGGAAAGCCAATGTTGTTTCAAGGCGCGTGGCTTGTTATTTCATGGCTATGTGTTGTTGACTGAAGGATCAAGGTTTTCTCACAATTATATCTTAATTATAACGACAAAAGAATAGAACTTTAAATTCTGCCTCTAGTTTTAATTTCTCACTGGGTATGAGTAACTTTCGGCTTCATAGAAATTAATCTGATATATATTGTTCACAATATATATATATCTGTACACGCACATTTATGAAGTTCAAAAAGAAAAAGCAATGTATACGTGGACTAAAATGAATACTTTAGAAATGAAGTGCATTGTTTCACCACGCATTCGCCGTAACATCGTAAAAAATTAACTTGTCTGGCCACATGCATCCGCATTCCAACTCCCACCATCCCTCTATCAGATCAATAGCATGGTCGCTCCACCCCCCAAGTCGCGGCGCTTTCAGTTTATTCTTTAATCACATGCATCCAATATAAATACAAAACCCAATCATGCTTTGTGTGACCATTACATGAGTGTATAGAACAGAGAAGTGGTGGACGTCCGGCTGTATAGGCTTCGCGGGCTCAGTCTCTGTGTGGGGAATATAAAGCAATGAGAAGGGGTTGTTTGTGGAACCCAACAGAAGGCTTGCCGCGCTTGACCAGTGGGGGGTTGGAAGTTCTACCCATGGGGGTCTGCCACTTCTGACACCACCGACTGTAAAGTACAATTAAATTAATGATATGTTAATTAGACGATCAAAACATGAACAATCACAGGCATGCTGCGCAAGCTTTGAACATTGCGGTTGGGCGGGCGAATCGGTTGAGTTGGTGTGTTGTTTGAAATGATTCTCCGTTTCCTCAGGGACAGACGAACTGATTAAAGCGATATTGAAATGGCAACGCATGAAAACAACCAACGATATAAGGTTATGCGTCTTTTGTAAGAAACGTGTTTAAAACTGTGGCTAATACAAATGTTTAGCATCTGGCAAATGGTTAAGATGCCATTGGATGTAAAGAATAAAAAGCTGAACATTGATTATTTTAATTCAATCAAACATTATAATGATTTTTGGTTATGCTTATATTTGTTAAGATGTATATCTCACTTATAACTAAGTATGTTTAGTTTATGGCAATACGAATACGTGGATAATGTATTAAATGCATCAAACATCATATTATGTTTTCTAATTATGAGAAAGTCCACATAATCATTCCACTACACCTGGTATGAATAACTCGTGAATAAGTGATATTTAAAGTTGACTCGTGAAAATGTCCCTATTGCAGTGGGTATTGATTTTTCATCGGAGGCATTGTTAAGACTGCTATTAGCCCTCCATCCCCCATGCCGCCCCCTCCCTCCCCCTCCCTCCTCCCCACTACTGCTATAGCCACCACCAATACACACCCATCAACCTCCACAAACACAAGTGTGGTCAGTGTGTGTCATGGCCAACAATGGTCACACTCCTCTACTCCGTCTCTCATTCTACATACACACTCTACCATCACATGGACTCGAGTCGGTGAATCAATCGTTGTGGGATACTGCATGGTCTTTCGCTTTTACTAGGCAAGCCATCATGCATAGGTGCATGCATACGCGATCAACACATTTTACATCTTTTTTATGAGAAATAATCTGGATTTTACGGTCTTGCCATCAAGTTTGGAACGTAGGTGAGTCATCAGGGTTTTTTGCGAGAACTTACTAGGAGTAGTGCGCGAAGGTATTTGAGCCTGGCTTTGAATCATGATAATCATTGGATAAGACAAATTATGGCATTATATGTTAAGGCCGACATAACAGATGATAACTAAATATATTTATTTCATTATAGTGCGCATCTACCATGTGATAACGTTAATTAGATCACACGTGTATAATCTGCATTTTTAAGCAGGAGATGTAACAATTAATTAAAGACAATTTCCTGTATTTGGGATTTTAATCATCGTTAAAGGATCCTTATATAGAAATAACGAGCAACAATTAACTCCGGTGGTGTATCAATATCCACTCTTTTTTTATTTCTTACATTCGCATCTCATGAGAAACCGTGGTCTTCGAATGTTTACGTCAGCCTCGTTAAGCTCCATCCTGGGATTCTTACGGGATATAACGATCCAGAAACCGTTAGATACTTCGAGGAAAAATCGTCTCACATGAATTTATTCAGCGGATCATACGTTCTGTCCAATTTCCCTTCTTAACCTAGAATACAGCTAATGGCTTCAGTCTGCGCGACTTACGAAATGTGCATTTCATATCTTAAGTCATTAAGACATTATGAGATCAACTTGTTACGGGGCAGTATTCAAGGCCCCAAAATACATACAGCAAACGTCAACACTATCTTTATTTCAATTACAAAGATTTGCCACAAAGGACCTCCAGAATGGCTTTGCGAATTCTTATTCGTGTTTAAGAAATATATAGATGAGGCCTTAAGGGGGTCCTCCTTTAATGATTGACGCCACTATGAAATGCCTGTCCTAAATCAGGCTAATTTCCAGTAGCTGTAACTTAGAGAAGAGGAGAGTGTATTTTATGAGATAGCGTGAGTCCTAAGTAGTGGTGGGAAAGTAACTCCTGCCCCAGGCGTCATTTACCACTAGTGAGCCGATTGGGTCTTTTAGTAGTACAGAGCCAAGAGCACACATACGCACACATGTATACACACATACAGAAGCCTCATTATTGATATATAATCATTGATTATTATGTCAACTTTTCATGTGAAGCCCAAAGCTTAGCTGTGGATTTATAGAAGGCCTAGGGCCTGGGCCTAAATAGCACAGCAGGGTTACAGCATTAGGTTAAATACTTGATAGAGAGGGGCTATAGGGCAAGACCATTTGGATGCAATATTTCATATATATTTATTACTGATGTATGTACATGTATACAAATCCATATAGTATTATATTCACCCTAACTCCGTCATTACCTCCAGTAATAACCTTTAGATGGTAGATAATTTATATTTGTGCCGATAGATTATGAGGAATATCACGTACTGTGTTCGTGCCACGACAATTTTTATGGACGTTATTAATCGAGATTGTGTTTTTATAAAGATTGCTCTGAATACAAGTGATAGCTTCGTATTTCATCTTTCTGAATACTTGTATTACAGAATATATATATTTCACAAACATCGTGGATATATTAATAGGAGAGACGAATCACATCTAGTTTCAAATACGAGTACGTACACGTGAATTGTATTGATATATAAATATGTATTACTTATATGGCTGTTATTTATTAATAATTAATTAATTAATAAGGGTATAACTGCGGAATGATCCTTGCCTACCTGGTTGCTAACCAACACTTTTCCCGCCGAGCCATGCTTCTATTCCATTCTATTAATTAATGTAGTGAGATATAATAAAATATACATGAAAACTTTGCGAGACAGAGAGAGGAGGAAGGATAGAAAATATAGAGAAAATGAGTCGAATATAACCGTTGTTTGATAACATTATGTGTTACTAGAAGGAAACAAACATAGTTTGTTCCACGCTTTGTTCCCAAACCTAACTTAAATTTGCAACTTGTCACACAACTGATTATTGGCCACGAAACGGATATGAGTATCAAACTGTATCGTAGGTTTAAAGTTTCACCGCCCCTAAAATTACTTCTGAGTTTAGGCTCAACTCTTTGACTCATTTTTCGTTTGGGAAATATTATCCTGGTAAGATTACGTTTAATGAATGGTCTTTATTGCCTAATGTTAATTATCAATTTCTACATAAGAATTATATAAAGTAATCATTTAAAATAGATTCTGTCTTGTAATATGATATTTCAAAGTTTTTCCCCGATAGCATGTAGAAGCATGTAGAAACAAGAAAGCATGTTGGATTCAGTAAAGTACAATAACGACTAGGTATGGATGCTACGGTATTCATAGTCCGATGACAGCCATATAACTGGACATAAAGCATGCGGGAAATAATAACCCGCATCACAAATACCTGGACACAAGACTTAGTAACAACGCATTGTATTCATGCACAAGGCGCGCTATTTTCCCTTGCGCATTGATACGCCAATAAAGTGGCAGGGTGGACTGAGCACCAGCACCTCGTGTCATATACAGGCCTGCATAGAGAGGTGATAGTGGCCCATAGTCTCTGGAACGGGCAAGATGACCACCGCATGACCGCTCCTCGTCGCCATAGTGACTGGGATTGACATTTGACCAGGACGACGTCGTTACGTCAGAACGTACGCGACGTTAATCGACGTGTGCTGACGATAGAAATGAGCAATCGGAGGACGTGGTACCATTAATGCATACAAACGATCATATCTGGGCAAAATACTTCAATTATGTTCCATGTATGGCTGTGCAGGGACCAGTGGCGCAGAGAAGGTGGTCATGACTAAGAAATACTCAAAGATAGGATCATGGCGGTAATGATCACACAAACTTTGTGGAAACCAACAACTAGGCGAGATATTCTTGAGATATTCTGATGTGACATCATCATGTATGCTACATAGCCTAAATTATTATTCCACTTGACGAAGGCAGAACTTAACATTATGGTTCATCCTCCCACAATTATGACCGTTAAAGTAGTGGCTAATACACATGAATTTCAAGGCTCGGTTTATTGAACTGTTCTGATAAATCATTATTCATTGAACAAAAAAATCCTAACAAAAAAAATGCCACGAGCATACACTGAGATAATAAATGAAGTTGCCATGCGGGTTTATAGCCTCAAGCATACGCCCATGTACTGGTGCATGAAGAGCAATGGGACTGTGCCCAAACCAACTATAGAATCCAGCATAGTTACATAAATTATAAATTCACTATATCACTCATTATAATCTAATGTCTAAAAATAAATGACCTCCATTTTGAATAGGTAAGGCCGAGACTTTATGAAGCAAAATTATCTTCTTTTAAATCAAATTGGATAAATTTCAACTCTTGGAACTCCACACAAGCAACCTCTGGTTCTAGCCTGTGAAGGGTCCACGTTAATTTAATTAATCTAAGTTATCAATTTGCCGCGAACTCAAGTCGGCCAGAAATCACAAGTCGTTTTCTTATTTACACAAAGCCATACGGTGACCACTTTGTGCATTCGGTGGTTTATATATTCATCATTTTTGTAAACATCCATTAACTTTTACCTTTTTCACTGAGCTCGACCCAGATACATGGTACCGCGCCATCTGGAGTGATTATAGGTAATTAAGTATAATTACTAGGGTCACCGACAGGCGGCAGGTGATGCCGTGTCACGTGTCCACTGCGATTGGGGGGCATATATGTACCATGATATACTCTCTTCCTACTTTATAATTTATTTCATTTTTAAAGAACAGGCAGTAGGCATTTAGCAAATTACGGTGACATATGGGGACTAAGTGTGTCTTATGTTAACAACTTATGAATCTGAACTAATTAAATCATGGATCAATTACATGGTACTGGGACAAAATGGCATCATTTATTACAAGAGTCTTGAATAAAGGGACAATGGATGGATAGCCGTCAGTGAGCTATGGTTGGTTTTGATATTAAACTAAACGGGCGGTTATAGAATCATTGTCCAAGATGAACACTTTTAAAGATACAGGTTCTACATTGCACATGTTATCACTATCAAATTAGAAAGGTCGAATTAATCTTTTTTACTCAAGAACGTTGGAAAAATAATAGCAACAAATTATACAGCTTATGTGCTTGGGTCAACACAAAGTTGTGTCATCATGTGAACATACCTTTCCCCAGAAATACGTTGAGGAGTTGGGTGGGGGGCTTAATTTGTATTAATGGACTTTACCAGGAGTTTAACTCGTTGCAATAAAATTGCCCAGGTCTTTCGTCTTTTAGAAACGTAAAAAACAAAAAAGGAACCTATCGGTATGGTTTTTTTCCTAGATAATTATTCCGCCCCAATCAAAGTTGTTGCCTTCCACGTAAAGGCGGGTCACGACAAGTAATGCTATACCTATAAACTCTTGCTTGTTAACATCTGTTTGTTCAACATTCTTTTATCTTTTTATGATTTTCTCAGGCACCATCACTGGTGACATGCTATCAGACAGGTGCATTGTGGTAATATTGGAAGCATGTAGAACACAGCACCCCTACATGCCCCTTCTATAGGCACCCATTCATCACGACGAAAGCCCGCGGTCCCTGTCCGCCGACCCTGTTAAAATTACAAGGATAATGAAATGATTGTCTCATCAGAGTGTTACCGTCTTGGTACGTTCTGTTAGATTCCACTGGCCGATCGAGAACAAAGGGTATGTACAATACCCCAGTGCCAGGGGCAGGGTCACAAGCATGAGGGGGCCAATGGAAGCTATGGGGCAGGGACATCTGGCCCTTTGACGGGTCAAACATGTAACAGGTTTACGACCTGAGGCGTTCCCTATACCCCTATCCAGTCCCACTGACTTTGGGTGCAAGAGGGGCGTAATATCCCCCGAAGGATCAGGTGGAGGTTTGGGATTTGAATCTTTTGATCAACATTTGGTGTTTACTATGGAATCAATTAACTAATTCTAAGTGACCGTCTTAATTAGAGGCATATGGGAATCGGTCACGCCCAGTTTTCTGAGAGATTGTTTCTCTTCCTTTCAAGTTAATTTCAAGTCAATCTCAGGGAGATTTTTATGGCTAATAAATCCTTTCTCCCAAATGAAGGTTTCCTTTGGCGGGAGTCTGAAGAGATGCGTGTAGCAGGCTGGTTTGTCATTTTGTCTTTGTTAAAAGCCAGATCTATTGATCCCGACAACAATTGGAAATTCTTGGATAAAATCATTTCCACAGTCTCCCTGGACTTTCTGGGTTAAAATTTGGCCGATTTGGCCGCAGATTGGCATTAATCAACCCGGCAATTTATGGGTAATTAGCTTTCATTTTGCCTTGGGCAATAATTCTTTAGAGATTCATTGCAGCATTGTGTTCCCTATAACAACGAGGGAAATTATCCTGTGTACGACTTTGAAACGGGATCTGGAGATTTGTGGGTTAATATCAATTAAGACTTTTAATGCAAGGCACCGACATATCAAACATAAAAGCTATATATCTAAAGAATCTTTTTACGATTTTTAAGACTACAACTTCTTATGAAACAAGCATAATGCAGTAGGCCCCTAGCTAATTTTCTAAATGTCCCTCCTGTCATTTAATGTACATATTTAGCCATTGAATAACAGAGAATACATGTTTAAATTAATGGAGTTTTTAAACAAAAATAACGATTACCTCAGCTCATTTATAGCTGAGGAAGCAAATCGCTTGCCTTGAATATTTTTAAAATTCAAATTGAGCGATCTTCACTCTCGGGGCTATGTTCTCATCATGTGAGAGGAAAATGGCAAGGTCTCAACGAAAAACAACTTCTGCGCCAAATTTGGCAGCCAATAACTACTCCATTTAGTATCATTATTATATTATCCCGCTGCATTAGCTCCTAGGTCTTACCCTGTCTGGCCAATAACCGAAGGCTCAATCTAACGATTGGCTACCATAATATAAAAGATTAAAAAAACATGAAAGAAAATTGCCCCCCTCCACACAGACACGGCAAAAAAAACCTGAACAAAAGGTGATATATTTTCCAGCCATATATGTATACAGCCGCGAGGTATAATATTAGTGCACGAAGTTGGTTGTAAAGGCTGATATATACCAAAATGTATGCATGTGTACACACACGCTCGTGCATAGAGAGTATAATAGAGCATTTATTATAAAGTTATAAAAACAGGTATTGTCCTCATGATAACCTGTGTGAGTTCAATGTAGGGTGGTGGGTGTCGGGGGTGGGGTGGGGTCGGATGGTGTTTGCTGGTTTACCCTCTCGTGCCCGGCGTGCTGCTATTCTCGTGCGGTAAAGGAGAAAGCACGTGTAGACGTGTGCGTGTGTGGGAAGGTAGAGATGGAGGGTGTTTCGAGAGAGGGTTCAATACTTCTGTGGGTTTTCAGCGAGGTGCATGCGAAAGGAAATTCTACAATGGTTCAAAGTCATGAAGTAGTAACTGACAAATCAATCCGGTTAACTTCTCCTAAACATGCTTCGTGGGAGAGCAGCGTTCTTCCAAATTAAAACACCCTATTTTGCATTGGTCTCTAAAGAAATTATATAATACCGTTTCTGTCTCGCTCGCTTATGATGGTAAGAATATAGAAATCTTTAAGATAATTAAATATTATTTAAATTTGTATTACTCAATACAATCAAAAAGCAGGGGAATCATCCTGACCAAGATCACCACAGAAATGCACCAAGGACTATGCATTGAGTTTATTCAATGGAACAGGAGAAAGAGGCCGAGATATGCCCGAGGATTGTTTTTAGAGTAAAAAAAATGAGCCAGACAGTGTAATAGCTGCACTGTTATTACAGACTCTTTCATGCAGAGAAAGACTGCAGTGTGCTCAGTCGGTGGACTTGATGATTTAGCTGACATGATTGTAATTCATAACCAAGGCATTCATCCTTCATCGCCATTTCCATCACACTAACACACCTCTACACTAAACACTCACTCCACACCTGTCTTCACGGCCCACTGAACTCCCAACCACCTCCATCCACCTCCCCAAAACACCTCGACCCCCCTCTTTAACACCAGCGAAATTTACCTGGTTTCCATGGAAACGCGTGTCTGAGAGCGCCAGAGAGGAACCTCTACAACCATACCTCCATCAACTCCTACCTCCACCGCCACCACCCCACAACCACCACCGCCTCCACATCCTTATCCTCCTCTACTACAACCATGATGTATAATGAACCACTTTTTGTTCTTCCCCTATCTAAAATATTAAGTCCCACCGTGCGCCTGTAGGTGGCGTTAGCGTACGGAGGTAGCTTCAAACGGCGGTTAGTGTGTGCGATTTGTATAAGGGATTTGTACACCCGAACAGAGAGAGAGACAGACAGACAGCGACAGAGGTATCTGCCAAAGAGAGAAGCTGGGTATAGTTCTCATACAGAACGGTGCTGTGGCGGTGGCGCTGTAGTAGGCCAGGCGAAGCCCGCTTTCTTCTCTCCGTCAGTCGGGCTAGGACAGGCACCCAGCGCGCATCGGAGTACGAGAGCGGCTGGGGCCAGCAAGCAGGAGATACATCCTAGTTGTTTTATGGAAAAAGAGACTGTAGTGAAGCACACATACACACAGACTTGTTCCTGTGCCAGAGCGACTGTATATAAGTGCTTGTTGGCGTATCGATTTTTGTATATTAAAAATGTACAACAGAGTTGCGAGATTCGCTGAAGGATTTACTATGACTATCCTTGTGCTGGCTGTCTAGGAGTTGTATATGTCAAGCCTCCACAGACCGATGGATTAATAAGGGAGAATATGGCATGAACCGGATTATCAATCTATATGAGTCAGAGGGACAGTGGATTAGTTTTGATAATCTTTGCTTGTGGGAAGCGGTTGTTCTTGTCTGTCAGTGTATTCCCGTGCGACTGCTGTTGATATGTTCCGCCTGTTGTTTATGGTAGAGGGATAACAATTATGTGGATTCAGGTGGTTTCACTGTATCGGCGGATCGTGGACTGACAGAGATGGTTGATGTATAATGATATGTATTATTTGGATTAAGACACTGCAACAACGCATATTTGCACCACCACCATCGTGTTGCGCCAATATCCAGTCTCCGTCATCACTTCCTCTGCAACATCCATCCACCTACCTATACAATACATGATCTCAGTGTTACCATAGCGACCGTTTCTCACCATGGAGGAGGGAATGAGAGGTATGTTTATCCAACCGTGACCGCCTCTCCATCGTCGTATCGACCCTCCAACAATTGGCCATGTGGAGTACCCGCAGTGCGATTGGGGATTAAATAAGCAGAAGTAAACAACTCCAGGTAAACATAAATGCCCATACTATCACCCTTTCAGTTTGCCATTCTGTCCCAGTTCAGAATCCGTAAGGATGTTCATCATTAAATAATAAGAGAACGTGTTTAAATGGTTAAGTGGGAGTTCCCTAGCGAGTGCGTTGAAGACCCCTATGGAGGGGCGGAGGTGGCAGAGCTAGTTTGAAATTTAGCCATAATGATTATTACCATGGAAACCTCTAGGCACACACACAGGTAAAGAGACTGAGGCTGAGGCTGTGTAGTTGTTTGGGAGTCCTGCACGAGACCGAGAGCCACACGAGGCCGTGTGCTCGGTGCCTGAGCATGCATGGCCGGTAGAGCGTGGCAGTGAGGGGGGCACACCAGGCACGTGGTGAGTGGGGATGGGGAGGATAGGAAAGGGGAGACCAGAACACCAGGTTAAGGTTCAGTGTCATTATATGATTATCTATGGCAGTCTCTGACCTCTGAACCTCGATATAGAGAGTCTGAGTGGAGTGGCGCGTGCCTCCCTTTTTAACTCTTATCCACTATTCTTTACACATCACCACTTAGCCCAACACAAACACTCCATTGTGCCCATGACAACTCATCTCTACGCCACAGAAATGTATTCTCATTTTAAAGCATTCTGTCAAACGGTGCACAGATAACAGTGACGTAATGCACAAAAAAGTGTGCTCGGACTACGGACCAGCTGTTACGGTCCCTAGACGAACGGCACGACACGGCCGAACATTATTGATCAATGAAACGCAGGCCATTCCTTTCTCAAGTATTCCTTTCTTAAATAATCATTTTAAAAAAACATCCCTGGCGAGAGCCACTCCGAGTAAAACTATTCCCCTGGAAATGCTCCGTCATCCATTGTGCATTTACACTTTTGATTATCAATCATTCAGACCTTGTTGTGCGGGCACACACATGCTTTAACTTTACCACGTTTTATCAACGAGAACATCTAATTCGCCGCATTTATACACGCCAGGGGAAAGATAGAAAAATCAGTTGACTCCTTTTATGATGAAGAATAGTATGCAAATCTCCCCCTGGAAATTCCAGTATCCAGGTAGAAGTTAGTTACATTCACCTGGTGAGCAGGAAGGAAAAAGGTATAGAGGAGGGGGAGTAGGAGGATGAGAAAGTCGAGGCACAGAAGGAGTAGTAGCAGCAGCAAAGCTCAGTGAGTTGCCGAGTGGCTTTACTCGGCGACGGGAGAGTCACCGCGCGGCAAAATCTTCAATAAATCAACAGTTCACAAAGCGACGCGGCTATATACTACTCACTCCTTCCTTACCTCCACAACAAGTTGTTTCCAATGTTTGGGTTTCCAAACCATACGTGTACAATACGATTAGGTGCAAACTGTTAAGTCACAGTCAGAACATGTTCATGTACAGATTTTACCATACACTTTAGACCGCCAATGCAAACAAAAATTCCCATTTACCTATATAATGTATATCCCTGACAATCACTTCGATGGAAAAAGGCAATGTGTTGTATTTGCCATACTTTCCCTAGTAAGTTGTTCACCCTTGAGTGTATAAAAGTGAAACTCTACAAGACCTATATACTAGCATTCACAGCTAGTCGATATGCAACGTAAACTAATCTAAATTCAGGTGTAGGTAGATAAAATTAATGGTGGTGAAGGTACCTGGCCTACATGAATGTTCAATGAACAGCTGTATGTAGCTTGCGTGTGTACATATACACCCGCATGCATACACATAGGAGCCGCATTTTATGTGTTACCGTATTCAGTACATGCATAATGCAGTCCCTATTTATCCTAATACATTGCTCCACTTCATCAGTGCATTTACATGCATTATCGCATACTTAAAATGTGATCAGTCATATATGTTTTACCCCGGGAAGAACGACCAGAGGTGTTATATATAATTTTATATTACTCCCCAAAACAAGTCCTGATTGAAATTGGAAAGATGTGGAATTAATGGGATGGGAGGAGCAGCGAGATGAGATGTAGGTGCGGTAGTAGAAATAATGTGATTGCTATTTTTGTACAAAGGTGTTAGCCGAAGAATATGTCAGCGTGCATTTTTTTAACGCTGATTAGACTTCGCTCAGGGATTGGATTTTGAGAATGAGTTTAAATAAGGACACAATTATCAGTTAATCAAGCAGCAGTCATTAAGATTTAATTGCGCCGAAGTGCATGGTGTTAAATGCATTCCCAGTGTTGAACTGTTGGGCAGCGTTTTTAGCTCGCTCTTATTGCACTGAATAGCGATGCTTGAAAGTGGTTGAGAAATGTCAGAGGAATAAATAGTATTTAGGCTACCCAGCTGGTCAGCGAACGTGGAAAGGAATTTCAAGGAGCACTAATGACGAATAAATTGATAACACAATCATTCATATGATCAGGATGAAATTAAAAATAGTTGACATGGAAATATGCTTAGAAAAAGGAATTGGGTTGGTGAACAATTGAAATATCAGTGTTGTGACAAACATAAGATACTGAGTCAAAGAGATAAATAGGCAATGGAAAAGAGGGTTTAGAAAAAATGCGGATAACAAGAAATTAAGATTGGGAACGAACTCAAAGCTGAATCACTTAGAATATGAATGAGTATGGAATTAAAGATAACCCAGATGGAGAATGGTGGATCTGGGAAGAGGAATTGAAAGATTAGAACAAAGAATAGGAGTAATTATGGCTAAAATACGGGGAGCAATTGAGAAGGAGAGGATCAAAGAGGAACTATCGGAGGCAGGCACCTGGGGTTGCGATAAGAGAGATGGATTATTACAAAGGTTGCAATAGGAGGTGGGGTTTGAGTATGAAGCGAGAGGAAGGGAGAATCTGTTCTGTGTTTAACATTAGTTGTCTGGGTGATTAATCCTTGTGATTGAGGGCTCATAAATCCTTGTTTTATGTATAGGGTCACGCTTGGAGGAGGAAGGGATACTCTGAAGCCAGGCAAACAGTGACTCACAGTCAGTGTAAACTGATACAACATCTGTTATCCCGTCATTGAACGGGGAGGAAGGGGAGGGGAAGGAAAATGGAACTGTGAGGGCATGGCTTTGAGATGCACGAGTCCAGAGGCAATAGCCGACCCTTGTCAACCCCATGCCAATTTCGAGTATCCATCACAAATATCACTCAAAGACGAATGTATTTTACAGTGTATTGTTTACTTACTTGAGAGTTGGGTGTGAGAGGCAGATGGTTCATGTCCACCTTGTCCCTTATTCATCCCCTATTGGCACACTCCACTCCCCCCTCGCAAACACAAACTTTCATACACAAATACTCGTGGCTTTACACTTGCCTGCCAAGCCAGGCACCAAGCCGGCTTAAGTCTTTGCCACTTCTCCACACCCATTCCAGCCAGACCCAGGCTCTCAATTACATATACTACTTACGACTACTACCGCCTCGCTATGCGGGCGTGGGAAAGTTCCTAACACGGGACGCTAATAGCGCGTTCTACCAGACCAAATAGCGCTTACATTCAGTTGCTAATGGTGCCTAGATGTAGTTCGTGCATTTAGCTGCAGTTTGTTTCCCCAATTTGGAACTTTAAAATACACTTTGTTCCAAGTTTTACTGCCAAGCTTGGGATCAATATTGATTTTCCCTTTGCTAGCTCAGGGTCACCAGTTCAGTGTTCGATACGGTTACCACCTCCTTTTCAATCGACAGATTCTCTTCGAATGATGCATAACTATACCTTTCTACGTTATAGGTATAATAATCAAGAACCCAGAACAATCCAAACCAAACCATTAGATTAGCTTTCGATTAAAAGATTTGCCCATACGCCCAACTTGATTGTATAGTGGGTATGGGTTCTATAATACCCTTCGGTTTAAACTAAGCCTCTGCACACACAGTATTACAAATAATCGATGGACCTTGCATGTTAAAGCAATAGCGTGATGCTATTGAACCCACTGTAGACCACCTGCACCGGGCCTGATATGATCTTTAATTTTGCCTTTAAATCCATAAAGTAAAATTAATAAATTGCCAAATTGATATATACTTACATGACCTTGTATTCATTTTCTGCGTTGGTAGTCAACATTATTTGCCAATTGATTTGTTCTTTTTGTGTCAGGCGGATATTCACCACACATTACGCAGCAGATTTGTTGCTGAAGCGAATACGAGTTTGTAGTGTAGTTCATACGCTTAAATGTTTGTATGAATGACCCCACACTACAGTCCCAAACAATGAAGTACGGGCTTAGATTAAATTCAAAATCAAGTAGATCTAGGACTATTCAAAGACTGTTATTCATTCAGAAGAAACATAATACTTGATTAGGAACTTACTCTTTCCACTAACGAAGCATATCATTGCAGACAATGAAGGCACACCCGCAGTCTATTACAGGAGAGCACTATCCAGTTTAACTATTAGGACCTAGTTAATACAACAGGCGTTCCGGTATAATTAGTATCTGTCTCTCAAAGCGTACTGTTAAAGGATTATATTACTGCCCCCTGCCCCCTCCTCGCTGCCCCTTCCAGGCCCAGCAGCATATCACTGATCCCTTTACCCTCTGGCATACAGACACACTGGCCTCAAGGCGAGTTGGCCATCTGTGGTCTATAGATGGGAAGGGATATAGCCCACTGACCATACTGACCATCCTAAGTTTGGTGCCTGATGCATAGTCTGCAGAGGCTTTTGTATTAAGGAGCAGGTGTGCAGGATTTTAGATATACTGTATAACCAAGTATTAAATGATTGGAATCTTATATATGACGAGTTGATAAGATTAATGGATATGCCAACCAGTTAGTGTGAATCCTTCCCATCAATGGATGGGGCCCAGTGAAAGTATGCCCTCTTGAGTGACAACTAGGCCATGCAAAACTATTAATATGATTATTTTTATACTTGAGATATCATTCCACATTGAATGAAAGCTAGTTATGTAAGGTCTAAGGATTGCATAAAAAGATAAATGATTGTGCAGTCTGACGGTTACTGAAATAAAATGAGCTTTTGGAAATCGTGATGGATCATACAAAGCTTTTATGCTTTGGATATTTTAATGAAACATAAGATCCAGGGTACATTCATTTGGCTCATCTTAAATTACAGACCACGTAATAATGAAGCAAGTTAGAAAAGTGAGTGACGAAAAATGCCCAATAGAGATAATTTGATATTAAGTGCAAAGCCGCCTCCCTTCGGCGCCGGAATGTGCTGTAAAAATTACACCGCAAATTAAAAATAATAATGTCATGTTTTCATAACGTTTCAGGGACCATTTGCATCATAACAGGGGTGGTTTAGACATAAAATGTTACGGGATCGAACACAAATTGTAAAGCTAAATAACTCTGATGTGTTTTGTGCGACCGATATTCAATTCTGTATGTTAGTCTGCTGCAGCGATATTATTTTAAAAGTTATATATTGGTGCTCTTTAATATGGGCCGTTAAAGACATACATTTGAGATGGGGGTATTTGGTTTAAACTTTTCAGTCTAAACATCCCCAAGTCAATATGTGATACTTCTGAATATTAACACTATATGATCCATTTAAAGAAATATGGTGAAGGCTTAAAACTACAAAATAAAGTTATAAACCCATAGATATACTAGTGCATTTATATGTTCTACATTTGCTAACTACTTGGAGTGGACCATGGTTGGACGTCAGAAAAAGTGATAATAGTGTCCAGTTATTGCATTATTTTACGAGTGATAATGATCGTTAGAATTACATTAACCGTCGATCTGGACATGCGGCTGCGTCACTCATCGCTCATGATGTGGTTTAACGAGCTCTTTAACGATCGTTTTTAATTATCCTGGACCCACACGAGAACCGCATTAGTATTTCAAACAAAATTATTTAGACATAATGATGACCATTTATATAACTAAGCCATAGAGTAAGTGAATCAGCTGACACATCCAATTCTGGGGGACAATCGCAGTTGAGAGCATAAATAGATCTTGAGTCTATGTCAAATATCATTATGTTGTGTACATTGTATTATGTAAAGTAAAGTTTGACAACATTAATGTCCCCTGGGTGTGCTTTCTTACGTCACGATTCTTACTCACGTGATCCTATAGAATCAATTTTGATGAGATTATTTATATTTAGATTATTACAACAGCATGAATACCATGTTGCAATACTTATTTCAGATCGAACGATGCAAATAAATGTTAACTTAGTATAACGGATTCCTTCATAATTATAACAAAGTACAGTTAAGATGAAATAGTGATTTATATCAGACAGTATGCATGGATGTGTTGTCAGATAACACGCCTAAATGTTTGAAATGGCAGTGACTATAATTATGCTATTTATTAGAAAAGATAAATCTCCCGAGAACCCAAATATCTATACTGTTTACGACATAATGCGAATGGATCCTCAAATACTATTAAATAATAGACGCAAAACAGGCCTTAAATTGGTGTATATGGTTGTCACTCCAATATACCATTTGAACAGCTTATATCTGAAAAGCCCTGACCGGGGACATTAATGAGGGACACCGTCACACAGGCATGAGGGTAGGGAGGAAAGAATCGCCGGAGCCTGGAAGGAAAATAAGGACAGGGGTAAGGACTAGGGGGAAATGGTGTATCAAAATCCCCGGAAATGCTGAAGGGGGCTGAGAAGGGGGCTGCGGGTAGGGGAGAGGGAGAAAGGGGCAGCAGTTGGAGGTAAATGAGATCGCTCATTGGGGAGTTCCGTCACTGACGGCACCGGAGGCAAAACACAACCGGAAATTGAATGTTGACCATGGCAACCGCGTGAATGCGTGCGCATGAGCCTTCGATGTGTGCCCCGTATGTGTGCGCTGGCCACGGGAGAGATCCATGCACGAGATATCGCAAGATTGGCTTGCGTGTTTCTCCTGGAAGGCTTGTGCATGTATGGATTTGGGGTACTCGATGTATACGGTGTATGACAGTTTGTAATATGATACATTTCCATATAAATCTCGGTGTTTAGTTTCTTCGGAAACATTCACACTGAACCCTTTTCACTCTATGGAAAGTATTTCATAGAAACAGTGTGCATATCATATAGCATAGCCATTGTGCACATCATGAGTCATGCTTTTCATTCTACATGTAAACGGTTAATTATATGCAGATAATTTATATCTTTATCCAATCATGCAATTACAAAATTAATATTTTAATTGCCTGATGGTGAATTTTGTAGGATTTTGTAAATAGCCTTGCCTTGGAAGATTAAATGACGATTAAATGAAGATTAAAGCCACAGTCTGTCAGTGGAAATAATGTTAGCCGATAAAATCATACAATTATACATATTCTATATGTGCAGGTTTTGCCACTAAGATATACAAGCTAATAACACACTCGATATAAATGACTCACATTCAGAATGGTGTCAATGTCATTCGTGCCTCATTCCTTATTAAAATACGTAGGCAAAACAAACATGCAAAATTGTTTTAAACACATACCATTAATTTAATCATTGATTGTGACTGTCTATGATTAATTTAATACTCCGAACAAAAATCGCCATATTTTTTACACAAAGAAAGGAAAGGGGCTGACGTCCATAGGAGGCATATGCCATCTGCCCGGAGGCCGTTAGCTCCATCTGTCACCCTCCCCCAGTACCTCCAGCGTCCCTTACCTCCTCCTGTGACCCACTGGAGGCGACATGACACCATGGCTGCAGTCTCGCCACCAGTATACAGATTGCCATAGCCATGTGCTCATATATAATTAACATGATTACCATTACACCTGTCACAAGCCTGACAACTCATCATTCAAGTCATTTATATACTACATCATATATAGACAGGAGAACCAAGTGAAAAAGGACTGATAGAACCACATTTACTACAACTCTTATTGCCTAGAAGGTAATTTCATTACCGTGAACATTTCTTCGGGGTACCTGGAGATTATTGCAGTGATGAATAGATTGGGCCACAACAGGCGTTTTGAATAATGTTACGTGGAGTATATCTTAGCTTCGGAATAGATGCTATGAGAATGGTGTATGAGTATTACTTCTTGCAAATTGGAGGAAGTCATTCCCCATGCAAGCGTGGCACATGTGTTAAATATGATAAATGGTAGTTGCTGCCGTCGTCATCTGAGCCTTGCAGCGACAAACAAGGCTGCATTCGACACCAACGAAATAATTATCTGTTATGGCAACCACTCGCAGGTGTGGCTCTTTTTCGTTATTGAATGTAGGGACGAAGGGGGTGGTTATTAGCGTAAGGGAGACCATGTGAATAAATGCTGTAGCTTCAAGATGGTGGCTTTTTCAATGAGCTTGCTTCTCAGTATACTCATGTCGATCCCTGATGCCACCACAACCTTCATTGCTGCCTGCTGTTCCAAACCTGAACGAAATTGCGATGGAACACAATTGCCTCCAAAATTATTAACACAATTCACAAAATAATGTCTATAGGGAATAACCTGTAGTAGTCAATCTTGTCTTCGAACCTCTCTCCCTTCCCCCTACTAACACTTCCAAATACGCAAACGAAGTATATTTATTCTATAGGCCTATCATTTTCTTCTAAAAACTTCTTAGTGACTTGACACCCTATGTTATCAGGGAAATTATGGGAGAGGAGAAAAAATAACAAATCGGGTTAGCTTATGATACCATGATGTCATCACGTCAGATGGGATCGAAACACCATTTTTCTAGTAATATCAGCGGATTTGGCTAAATTAATCTATCCAATAAAAACTGTTACAATGAGACTTGCATCGAAATCTGCTAGTATTACTACAGAAAAACGTCTAAAATGTCAATGGACGCTAAAACATTTCCTACTGATTAGTTCATTATTAAGTTACATTTTCATGAATCTGCATGTCAAGGCAACCATTAAAATGCTGTGAATGCATAGCTGATTTAGACGGTAGAGACTATATATGCGATGACGCATCAATGTAATATATATTATATGTATAATTATACCGAGGGAATATACACAAGTCTATTAATAAATATTACCTATTCATATTATCTGTGAATCAACATGTGTCATTGATGTTGTTTCACCCATAAAAGTGGGAAAGAAAAGACTTGCGCTAAATAGGTCAGGGACACTATCTTAGCATGTACAATCAATTATATATCATGAGTCATTTTTGTACCGATGTGTTTAATTGATATTTGAGGTTCCTCCGTTTCATACAGAATCATATATGCTTCGAGTTCCTTATGTTGTTTGCTGGAACTACAACATCTTGAATAATTATACACTCAGCTAGAGCCCAATCAGTTTTGCCATTGTCACTTATGGAAATACGATCGTAAATAGTCATGTATTATGAATAACTCATATGATAATACATGTCTGTATGCACATCCTATTCTTACGCAGTACTATACATAGGGGCACTGTGTCCTCATATGAACCCTCATTTGAAATGCCAAATGTATACGCACATATGTAGCCACTTCAGCGAATACTCGTCGCATTCAATGCATATGCAATCGGCGCCACTGTCATTGACGAATTCTGGTCGGTGGAGACATACCCGCGTCCTTGCGGTCCGTTAAATGAGTCAGAACAGTAATTGCATAAAAGACCCCAGTCTTGTGGCTGCCAAAACCAAATGCATTTCATGCCAGAGGATGCTCCTTTTAGTTGCAACAGATGTGGCATAATGATTCTGAGTGGTTTTATCCTGTCATTGCTCTGCAGTATGCACTGCGGTTAAACGAAATACTTTTTCACCGCCTCTAGCTGTGTCTATTTGTAATACAAACATGCATAATTAGGGAAGGCATGGCACGCATGACGAAAAATAAAATCAAGCTTCTATGGCACTGACAAAACCAAAGGCAATGACCGACGGTGGGAAATGTTTCAATACAATGATGAAATAGAATTGATAAACCTGATGAAAACTCCTGGCTTGGTTAATTCATTTAGACTTTCTCAAAGCAAATAATATCACATGCCAGCCATGTGCATCACATATTGTCACAAACAATGTTTTGGGTGATCGCACCTGTCAAAGGAGCAATGATTCCCCAGATGACAAACCGCCTTTTGTTGGGTGACCGAGTATTATAATCGTGACAGGGAGGGGAGTCTTCTATTAAAGTTCGGGGAAAGCCCGGGGAAAGATCAGACTATACCCAGGAGACAGGTGATCTGATAATCTTTGGTCGTGCTTTGTGACAGAGCGCGTGCACTTCGTATTTATGTGCTGACGAGCGGTACAGGTGAGCGACTCAGTAAGGGAAGGAGGCGGAGAAGCTCATTATAAATGCATACATGAAGAGTAAGAGACAAAAAAAATATTGTGTTTTCTAACACATAGTACTGTGTGTTTTCTAATGCGTATGTATTTTTATCAGCACAGATATAGGCTTAAATGGATTTTTTTTTTCAATTATTAAAAAAGAAGACTGCTATCTGCTGGTTTAATGAATGATGATGCTTATCGAAAACATCCGTTGAATTTAGGTCGACTTCACTTGTATTATCTTCAAGTGTGTATTATGTCAAAACTCTTTATACAGCAGATGTAACGATGACAAAATAGCCATCGTTCGTGAGATATGACTTTTACAGAGTAATAATTGCCTCATTGGAATATTTCCTACTGTATAATCTGTCTACAGGTTTTATAAATGGGGAGATCTATATGTCATTATTGATATCAAGATCACTACTGTATGCTTATTATTCGAAGCTCATGAACTATTTTGATGTTAGTGGTAAAGACCTTAATAAGGGAATCTTGTGCAACAGGATTATCTGTCAGTTCTTAAGTCTCTGTAGTTTAGTTAGCCTTTGTCCTCTAAAGTTCATCAAACGATGAAGCTCTCCTTGTAAAGACGCACCTCTTTCTCTGAATTTTGATATCGATTATAAACATGTGCACATGAGCCAGACATGAAGCAAAGGACATAGACGTAGGTACGTGGTGGCATTATCTAAGTAGACCTGAAGCCTAAACACATGCATATATGCTTTGTGATATAGTGCCAGATACATTAAAGATTATATATTGTTGTTGTTATATATTGTTGCGACCTACTGGACTGATATGCTAAAAGAAATCCCGAAAGTCAGGTGCTTTCCACCCGATGTATGAATTCATATAATGTATACTGAAGTCACGCAGCTGAATGGCAACATATCTTATTTACCTGTATTGCATGTCATCAAATAATCTTGTATAATAATATATTTGGTCGTAATTACGTTACATTTCTTTACAGTTCCGGATAAATGGCCCAATGCTTAAATGTTATAGGTGTCCTTTGATATGGCCAACATGCACCTGCTACTAGTTACTATTTATTCTTATTTAATTGTTTTTATTGTTTATTTCGCTTTCACATTATGTCTATCGTTTGATGCACCTGTCGCAACTATTTTCCTTTCTTTAAGTCCCCACACCCAACCAATAGTTATCGGTTTCCCAATACGAATCAACAAGCTTGCGAATATACGCACAATACATTATTCCAAGTCCTCCCCTTTCTCTCTTTGTGTCTTTGAGTCATATTGGACTGAAATATCTCCCATGCCGAGATCCTTTCATCATTTGTAAGAATTGGGTTGATATCCTTGCAGATAAAAGACATATTCAAAAGCAGCTGTAATAAAAACCTCTTATGAATAATGGAACATTCATGAATACCAATGGGCGGTAACTTAGCATACAAAGACTACAGCAATGGTATAAATGTGACTTTTCTCTTAAATAGGCGAAACGGGTAACTGTAGTTAAGAAGATATATATTGAATATAGTTGGGCATTTATTTGTATTGTCCTTTTCTGAGGCTTAAAGGAAGCAATGTCACAGGCAATAATATCTTAGCTTGGGATTATTTACCGGTACCAATAAGCTCTCTAGTTCTGTTTTTAAACAAATGAATGGGTTTGCGACGGTATAGCCCAAAACATCATTTTTATCATTAAAAGGACTGACATGTTAACATCCTGTAAATTGGCTATACTAAAACAATTGTCTTCAGATGATTGCGCTGGAATTACAAGCACGAGCTCACATTTAAAGACAAAAAAGATGCTGTATAAGGGACTATGATGACATGTCAAGCTTAAACCACATCCTTATGAGGTCTTATATAATAGTCATAAATATTATCTCATCATTAAATCATAAACACTCCTATTTTCAGTGGGGGAACAACCAATACATGGAAATACCTCCCCCAGCCGCACGACCTCAGCCTGAAGTACTCTGCACACGTGCATCATATATATTCTGATAAATCACACGTGCATGGGACCACTTTTAGCATAGAGTTTCGGTACTGCAATTAATCTTTATTATTTTGTTTGGCTTAAGATAATTTATGTCGCTAGGTTCTTTAAAATGTAGGTATGTAACACGATTTAAATGAGATCAACATTAAACTTCCAGGAAGAAAGTGATATACTGGTTTTAGTGAATTAATACAGTTTGACGAAAAACTACAACGTATTCCGTACTGCGCTGTAAAGGGTTGAGTTGAGAAACTTGGACCATCGATGCCTGAGTCAGTGGCGTTCGTTACATGTTCCTGAAAGGTGGGCTAATTACTCTTTACATGCTTAGACAATGACTTCCTTTGTCCTTCGTGATGAAAGATGCCATTCTTGAGCACAACCTTTGCTCTAGGAACTGTCGGAGAAAAAGGTGACCGCAGGAGGGAAACGAACAATGGATTCCTCTGAAAGAGGTTTCAGAGATACTTGAAGATAATATTTTACAGATACACTAGTACCTACATCGGTAGTTGGTTATGTTTTCTTTCAATAGGTATATGGACAGAAAGTTAAAACAAGAGAGACATTTCATCTGCTGGAATCAGTGGTTTTAGTTTTGATGGAAATATATAATTGTAGTACTGGGTGTAGCCAACTATGTTCAAAAGAATACTCTTTGTTCAACTTGGGCAACTATTCTTTGGAATAAGATAAATAGCCCTGACAACCAAGGCTGGATTGGTCTTTTGTTACGTCAGACAAAAACAGAGGAGCTTTTGACATGTTGAATAATGGCTTTTCAAGTTAATTAGACCATAGAGAACAACAGCGTCGTCGTCAGACTTCATGATTAAACATATCTTTTGTAAATTTTTTAAGTCTTTCTATTCCCTGTTGGCCATGAATTGGCTGAGATTGGTGGGGATCTTGATAAAGGAACCAAGTCGAGACTTGCCCGGGAAGTTAAGAGCCCATGCGCGAAGACTAGCTGTAATAAATGGCACTAAACTAATCACAGATACATGAGTGCCACTTGCCATGTGACAATAGGTGCGCGCGCAGGTTGGGACATGCTCGTGGCGCCCCTATGTTTCACCCTCCCAACTACATCCATCCTCCGGTGTTGACAGACGTCGAACAGACGTCAATAACTCTGCCATCTGTCGGCCTTGGCTGAAATGGTTCCCTAAATACAGTCAGGGATATGTATGGCTCTATGAATGAACGCACACAACAGGGGGGAGCTCTCCCATTTGATTTTAAATCAAGATCGATCATTGCCAAACAATGCAAAGGATTGTGAATGGGGAAGTTCTTACGTAATCGCCGACGAAACTGTATTAAACGGAAAAGAGGGAACGTGTGTGAAGTTACCCAATTCATAAGTAATAAATCGATAAGGTAAACAATAATCTCTCCTAGCCTTCACAAGGTTGGGTGGCAAACATTGTAAGAGAGAGTTTTATTGATTGGTTGATTTGTTCATCTAGTGAGGGCAGTATAAATGGCGGAACTGGCCACCTTCCTTTCTACCTGCGCTTTGATATTATCAATTATGGTTCCTATTCATCTCACTACCAGTGCACTCGTGGGCGTTTACCTGCGAAAATGGATCCAAGAGCATGCAAAATGTGTATGCTCTTGGATCCATGTTCGCAGGTAAACGTAATAGTACACCGGTCAGAACATATACTTGCGTCTTATTTAGCTTTATTTGATGTCCCCTTTGTGTCATACTTCACGATGCCTTGTGTGAAAGGGATGGAATTAATTAATTACTTGCTTGTGAACAAACGTTTCGTAGAGAGAACTATGACAATATTGAATGAGGTTACCCATAACTTTACCCATCCATGGTTTAGTTTTATAGACAAGTTAAGTTTCACAAGCTTTAGTACATAACTGTCTCTACAGGGAAGATACCATACAGAGAAATATCGTGGTCTTAAATGGAAATCAGATTTCCATCACTATTACCTGAAATCAATGTACTTTTGGAAATTGCCTATAAATGTATATTTTTTGCGCCACACGCGCCTACCGATTTCCTTTGATTGATGAAATCAATAACACTATGACATACCATAGGAGAGATGTATACCTTGACTTAATGATGTATAAACTGGCATCAAAATCAAGCATTATTATGAGCCCACTCCATCAATAATGCAGCTTCCTTGTTTGGACTGTGGCCACTAGAAATTGGCTGCGTGTCAGATTTAACATGCTAAGATCATGTTCTCACATGTCTGTCATGTTTGTTGGCTGCTCCAATGTTTGGGCCCGATGCTGCCGGGCTTGGAAGGAAGGATCAGATGTTGTTAACTTACTTTCACCAGCTTATGTCTTTCCCAAATAGAGCCACTGCGACCTCCGCTTCAATGCGCCAGCCCCGACCACCCCAAGGGCACAAATTAGATGACAGGATAATGTTTCAGCCTGTTTCATATACTTTAAAGCGCATTCTCTCTTGATTTCTCATTGCAACTGCTATATCAATACCGCGTCTATCCCACCGACCAACATGTGTTAGCTGCATTTCAAGCATTTCATAGTTGGCCATGTTAAAGATCCAAGAGTTGAGAAGTCAGTTGTGTAGTGACTGCCATGTGGATGCAACAGACATGACTAATCCAAATTCCAACTGATGAAATCAATTCCATAAATTACTCTATTAAGATTATCTTCGCGTTTATGTGACTTTGTTATACCTAGATCTCAGTATACTATATTACCTATAATCCCGGAAAACATCACGTCCCAATATAATATTTTACCCGCCCAAGTGTAAAGAAATAATTCGAAGTCTCTTGCTGAAACAATCCCAAACTGTAAAGACAATAGTACTCCTTCAACCTGCCTCCTATTATTCCAGGGGAAATTTGATCTCCCACAAGGAAAATCGCTTACCGTATAGGATAACAGATGAGACACACACAACTACATGAGCACGCCTGAAAAATCCATGTAATAGCCAGTTACCCCATGGGACGAAGTAGAGTTATGTCCAACACAAACTATGATTTAAATAATTTAAATCATCTGCTGTAACAAACATCCCGGTAAAATTATGATTTAATATCGAAAGTACATGGTAGTTGTTACATAAAGTGTGACTTATAATGGGGATGGGTTTGGACCAGATTTGTCTATTTCTAGTCTAATGGATCGTGTGGACCGACATCGCGCGGGTGCTCTCGTGATAACGAGAGTTGAGAGTAGATCTCGCAGACCCTGGTCAAGAGCATAGCGTTCAACACTCAGTTGGTAACAGATTTAGTGTCGTAAAAAGATTTATGGTAAAATCGTAAAAACGTGAGGAGATGGCTGAAACGGGAATGAGGTTGGAATGACAAACTGACGCTGACAGGTTTAGAGTTGAGTTGGAGAGTTCCCAGCTGTTAGTTATTGTCCTACAACAAATACCTGTCAAGTCTGAAGCAGTGGGTAAAGATATGCACCTCCAGAAGATAGCCCGACTAAGTGTCTAAATCATTCTGTCCACTACCGTGGGAATATATGGGAATTTTCTCCCAGGCTTTCTTCGGCCTCTGTGTCAGTGATTATGGGGATGTATTCGCAAGGCTCTTTGCTGATAAAGCTGCAGTGGCGAGTCATTGTTGAGTTGCCATTGCCTGATAAAAGCTATTAATTACCTAACCATTTGTCATGTCTTTGTCCTCAAACTCTAGATATTTACTTAATGCAACGTTTATTATGTTTTGCAGGTTGTGAGTGATGATAGGAGAAGCTTATTGATGACGTATATCAATGATGCAGCCAACACATCGCAGTGTGACGTCATTTATCAACACAGTCAGACACAACGACCCTCCTAAACCAAAACCATTCATGTGGCGAGGGTTTAGGATAAAGTGATACGACATTAGTGGTCTTCCTTAATATTTTCTTCTTTTGATCCCGCAAGATTTATACGAAAACTCTCGGGAGAATATATGACGCCAAAAAAATGGTGAATGGAATTTGATGAACTGCTAAAAGTGTTTTAAAGTTTAATGAATACATGCCCTAGCATTGGAACGTGTGATCATGGCACTGTCAATGTGTCATAACAGTGACGATCAACAAAATAGGATTATAACCCTCTCTGGGAAACTGACTGTGACGAGGTTAAGATGCATGGCCCGCGTTCTTTGCCTCATTATATTGGTGACATTCCCCATGCCTTCCTCTGCTTTTGGGCAGGTGAACGATGCTCCTCTACAGTATGAAATAGAGGAGGAAGTGCAATGGGGGACTATAATTGGGAACATTTTCAATGATGCCAACTTACATCGCGTCTATAACTCAACAACTCAACAAAAGTTGCAATTCACCTTTCTGACTCAAGGTGACCATGCCAATCTATTTTCACTTGATGAGAGGAATTCTGATCTGCGAACAGCAGCGCGACTAGACAGGGATAAAATATGTCCGCAGCAGAGGGAATGTGATATCAAAATGGATGTGGCTGTACGGCCTGTGGAGTTCTTCCTTTCCGTCAAAGTTGTAGTGAGAATCATTGATCTCAATGACAACGCACCTAAATTCCCCCAAGAAAACATGGCCTCTTCCCTATCAGAATCTACTTCTGTTGGCCCATTGTTTCCAGTTCCAACTGCCACAGATAAGGACAGCCCTCGATATGGTGTCAAATCCTATCGGTTTGAGACATACACAAAGAAGTTCAGGCTGGACATCAAGAACAGTACCGACGGCATGGTCGACCTACATCTTGTCCTGCTCGAGGAGCTGGACAGGGAGCGAGAGCAGAGTTACCAGATGAGAGTAATTGCAACTGATGGTGTGAACACGGGCTCAATCAATATTGACATCACAGTGGTGGATATTAATGACAACAGCCCAAAGTTCCTGAACTCGAGCTATGAAGTGGAGGTGGCAGAGAATGTTCCAACAGATAGCACCATAGTACAGGTTCATGCCGAGGATCCAGATGCTGGCTCCAATGGTGAAATCTCATACGGTTTCACAAGTCGAACTAGTAGAGCCCATGGAGACACCTTTGGCATTAACCCGCACTCTGGGCAGATTTATCTGAAGAAAGCCCTTGATTATGAGAGACAAACCCAGTACAGTTTAGCAGTAACAGCTCAGGACCAGGGCACTGACTCACTACCAACACCAACAAAAGTAGTCATTCATGTGATTGATATAAATGACCACGTGCCTCAGATCACCATCAATGCTCTGACAGGTTCTGGCCATGCTCAGATCCCAGAGCACTCTGAGGTTCCTTACTTCATAGCTCACATATCAGTATATGATCCTGATGGTGGGAACAATGGTAAATTCAACTGCTCACTCGATGACCCTCTCTTTCGCTTGGTTCAGCTCTATGATACCGAGTTTAAGGTGATGGCAGTAGCAGAGCTTGACCGTGAGATGCAGGATTTACATGATGTGAGGATCATCTGCAGAGACCAGGGTGTGCCCGCTCAGGTGGCCATCTCCCACTTACCAGTACACGTCCAGGATGTGAATGACAACACACCCAAATTTGCCCTAGACATGTACTACGCCACAGTGGAAGAGAATAACCCACCAAATACATACATCCTCCAGGTCTCTGCGAAGGATCGCGACACAGGTATGAACAAAGAGATTGAATTTGAACTTGAAGTTAATGCTCGCAATGCCTTCCAAATTGACCCCTACACAGGCGTTTTGAGGACCAATATGGAGTTTGACAGGGAGCTTATCCAGGATTTAGAATTCCAAGTGTTTGCCATAGACAAAGGCGACCCTAGGAGGACAGGGACCACAACCATCCTTATTACAATCAGCGATCAGGATGATGAGGCACCCCACTTTACTGAAGACAAGTTCACATTCCACATAGATGAGAACGGACCTGATGTGACTGAAGTTGGTCGGGTAACAGCTGCAGATGCTGATCTCCCAACCAGAAACGAGTTTACTTACCACTTAGATGAATCTGATCCACTAACAGATTTGTTCCATATTGACCCAATCTCCGGCTTGATCAAGACAAGGAGAAGCCTGGACAGAGAAGCACATGAAATGTACCTTGTTAATGTTTATGTGAGAAGCAAGAACCCAAGTCACCCAAGTGACTCTGCAAGCATCATAATTTATGTAGATGATGTCAATGATAATGCACCCGTAATAGATTTCCCAACAGAGGGAAACCGTACAGTACATGTGTCAAACCAAGTCCCCATGGGACACACTGTGACCAGGATCCTTGCACATGACGTTGACGTTGATCGCAACGCTCGGATGACGTACTTCATTTCAGAAGGCAATGAGGGCAATGAATTTGTCATTGGACCCAAAACAGGAGACCTGTTTGTGAATGAGAAGTTCAGTAAATACGATTACCAGAACTACAAGCTTGTAGTGATGGTCAAAGACCATGGAGTGCCACAAAGGATCTCAGTGGCACCTCTTTTTGTGATTGTTAATTCATCCATCCCTTACATCCCTCCACCGTATGGAGGCTCTCGCTCCCAGGGTGGGCAGGGTATATCTGACCTCCACCTTATAATTATCATCTGTGTAGTCTTGGGGTCAGCTATAGTAGCCACTCTCTTAGTAGTGGCCATCGTCCTGCTAAAAAGGCGGGATCAAAAACACAGACCTGATCCTAAATATGCCCCAAAGACAGAGGTAAAATTTACAATACCTAGTGATGATCCAAAAAACGATATCCGCTCACAGACACAGTTACCTAATGGAAGTGAGGGAGATTCTTTAGTGCGGACAACTCCGCCCGGAAGTGATGGCGACCCTTTAAAAATGAAGCCGGGGGACGCCGAGGACGATGACGATGTCTCCATGTCAAACGTCCATGTGGACCAAGGAAAGGTAAGGACATATTTTTCGACACATTTTTCTCATTCTGTTCTCAATGTATATAATTATTATTATGATGCATTAAATATCTCTGTCTTGTGTTTCTAATCTCTTTTCGTATGTTTGTTTACCAATAACTGCTATTGAAACTCGTATCAGAAGATATTAAACCAGACTAGTATGTCTTTTTGTTCCTCAATGCGATTTGCATTACCAATACGTTTTTAAAGGGGGGCATATTGATAATGCAATACATGTATATGCAACAATATGGTAGGAAACTTGGATTGTCACAACAATCACGTCCACTTTACATGGAAAATCCCTCTCTACCGGCCCATTGGTTTTTAGCGTTCACACAATTGATAACTAACAATAGGATCATTCATGGCGAATATCAATTGAATAAAATCTGCTCTTGCTCATGAGCATAAGTGGTTCCTGCTTGAACAATAGTGCCCACCATTGCCTCATATATATGGGTGCCAAATAGTAGTCGAAAAGAAAGGAATGACTCCATATTTCCCCAGGATGACTGTATATATTTTGTCCTGGAAAATGTTAGCTTACCACTTATAGACCTGGGAAAGAACCTTTTCAGTCATAACAGCAGTGACTCACAATAATCAATGGTCGTGAGTCCAACGATAGCCTTATCGAAGTCGGGTGTTTTTATCCCCGTGTAATATGATTTCTATATGATTAACCGGTCTACTCATTACATGGGTCACATCCTGGTAATCGGGGGTGGGGCATAGTTACAATTCTCAGAAATGTTTTCGTTGGTAAAGCTTGGCAGATACTGACAAAATACAGGGAGGCTTGGAAGAAAAGTCGGGATAATGCAAACGCCTTCACCCATGGTGCTTAATTAATTGCGCTTGGCATCCAAGTAGCAAAGTGCGTGTGAGGGCAGACAGTGGTGCCAATTCAAATGGTTGCGTCATACATATTTCCAAACCATGGCTTTAATCCTCTAAATGATACGAGGCAGTGGAACGAGGCAGTGGAAGATATCCCCATAGATCTATCCAGAGACAGTAACAAATTGAGTAGCAAGTTGCATGCATTCGTTCTGGTTGGTGATCCAGACAAGGAATCCTCGTACAGATCAGGCTTGCCATGATAGGAAACCGCATTTCCTCACAGAGGAAATGACATATAGGCCATGAATCATCTTGAACTGAGAGGTGCCATAGTCTAGGAGACATTTATCATAGGATCGCACCCCACATACCCACCAATGGACGATTTGTTGTGGTGCATTTCCCCCTTCCGTCAAATTTCAGATTAACATAATAAAATCATCATACAGACAGACTGAGTAATTGATAACCACGACATCAAATATAGAGAAACCTGCTGGTAATATTACAAGGAAACGTTCTAGTAATATTATATTACATTGCGGGTGTGAGCATATTTTGATATAATTGCAGACAAGAACTGCATTAAATAGAAAAGAATTGCCCCCCCTGTATACATCGCTTATGCCACCTTATATGTTAAATTCACCCATACCATTCCTGCTACTCATTGAAATAAAATTTTACCTGTTCTGGGAGGTTGCTTGCAATGTGAAATGTCTATCCAATGCCTTAATTCAACTCGGAATCCCGCTTTATATAAGTGATAATTTTATTGTTAGCAGATTAAAGGCAAGCAAAGATTCTCCTTTGGGCGAGAACAATATATAATGATGTTGGAATACATCCAGATTTCATTGAAGCTGGATAGCCCTACATTTGATTTCACGATATTGATATCGATGTAAAAAGAGAGGCGTTTGTCTGCACAGGGAGGGAGAGGTCATTGCCTTTTTACCATGCTTTTCCCTCAAATCTGATGCAAATAACAGGAAGGTAATCGGGCAAACAGCCAAATCAGAAGCCAGTGTTTGGCCAATGAAACTGGCTAAATGTGCCACGTGTTCTGTTACTTCCTGAAGTCCCTGGAAGTGATTACCTAGGGGTCAGGAACAGAAAGCCCAAGAGACGATATAGATGAAGGTGACGGCCTATTATAGGTGCAGGGTCTGGGTCTATGAAATCTATTGTTTAGAAACGAAAAGTTTGTTCTGTCAATGAAATGCCATGACCAACACATATGAGCCACTTTCCAGGTAGAATATGAATGAGACAAGAAAACCAATGACAAATGTAAGCTAAAAGGTTATAGAAAGTTGGAGCGAGACCTTGGTGGCTTTCACGCCCTCCTTTTGCTGGAGAAAGGAACTAATCGTGGCATCAGTGAAGCCAGGATTGCAAACACTAAGCCACCATCTTGCATCAATACTAGTAAAATGATCAATAATAAAGGGGGCAATTATCAAACATCAAAGATTGCAGGAGAGGGTTGGGAGTGGATCGAGCACAGGGACTTTGATATGCAGACCCCCTGATCTTCTGCTTTGCCGATTAATTGCTAGGTCAGGTATAGGAGTGTTCTAAATCTGTAGAATGAAAACATTTGCCGCCCTGGTTTATACCCCTGGATTCAAAAGTCCATCAGGGGTGGAGCCGCTTGATGATAAAATCAGTTAGTATCGTTGAAAGACAAAAAGTTGGTATAGCGAGTTGTGTGTAAAATGTCTAAAGCATTCAGGGTAATAGGTGGCAATTGTGCCCTAACAGGACTTCCGAAAGCCCTTTCATGGATTTACACAATTGCACTCCACAAATCTTTATTCAAAGCTTGCGCAGAGTGGATTTATGATACTAGAAGCAAAGAAGTAATTTACCATTACCTAGTTTCTAGAGAATTCACGATAATAATACCCACACACGAAAAAGCAGACACGCCACAAATGCGCTATATTGCTATTTCGTTTACTGTTATTCATTGAATATTAATCATAACGAAATACTTATTGCGTTCATCTACTAGAATAACCCCCAAAGTTCTGACAGTTCCATTGTTCTCCCTGATAGCATACATTCAGGTAATGGGGTGGCAAACACAAAGATGTAAAGGGTCAAACATGATGTTTTATATCATTTGCTTATAAACCGTAACAACTCTATGTTCTGCCACTGCCACAGCACCGGTCACTCAGGTATGACGAACTATGCCCTCAGTCACTATGGCAACCAGGTGGGCCATTAATTTGACTCAATTCAACCAACAGTGCCAGATGGATTTATTTTCCTATACACAGGTCTAAAAAGCTTTTAAGAGAGTATGACCCGTATACCATTGATACATGAATTGGATATTGTTCAACCATGTATTGCTGCTGATAAATGACTCACGAAGTTAACTGACTGTTGTTTGAAAGTTGCTTTATAAGATTTTTCGCAACTTCTGCAACGTTTGACGCTAAATTCAATCTGGCGTTATAAAATTTGATTTTGATGGCTTCTTTTATTATTTTAGAGGAGAAATTCTCCGAGAGCTCACTACTCCAGAAAACTTTTCGATGTGGGACAATGTTGTAACTCAAATCCTTATTCATCAAAATTCGAAATCTTTAAAACTCTTGGCCACTCTTCTGGTTCACGTGACCATGAAAACGCACCGTAATTTGCATAACCTACTTCCAGACCATTTAACGAAGAATAACGCCTCACTCGTTATTCCGCGTGATTGGAAAGAGAAATAATAATAATGAGCATGCATGGTGAAGATCGATAAAGGCAAACTGCACTAGCGAGGTGGAGGAGAAACAAGGGGCATTGTGGGCCAGAGGAGGGTCGGAACGGGGTAGAGAAAATTAGTTTAATCTTTTGAGAAAGGCTATTGATTGAATTAAATCTATTTAATAATTTACCTGGCCTTTTTGATAATTATTCGATGGCTTCGATTTTAAATAATCCCTGTCCCTCTGATCTTACCCAGCAGATCTGTAAAACTATCTCTGGTCTGGTCTTTTTTATATTTCTAATATAAATATTTGTCATTTTTCACCACAACTGCATTTTCGTCACTATTTTATCACTGTTTCTCAGCCCTCTCTCTCTCTCTCTCTCTTTCTCTCTCTCTATTTCTATCTTTTTATTTTTTCATTTTTCGTATAGCCATAATATTCTTTCTCGGGTACCCATACTTCAGATATTTTACCCTCGCACAACTCCCAACCGCTTTGCCCGCAGTGAACTTCGGCCTGCTTTCTTCATACAACGATCGTCTCCTGACAAGGAGTTAGCACTGACAGGGGCTGAGCATCTTATCTAGCAGATAATCCGATAAGGAACCCTTCTTATTTGAAAAAATATAAATAACCTTTCATGACTCACATTTCAAGCAAAGTATTCCAGGGACTTGATACCTAATCCTCTCTAGTAATTCAACGCACATTTGTCGTTAGAAACCTTTGTTTTTAATGATTATACTCTTCTAAAGAATCAGGCTGACCTGTTAATTGATTTTATTTTATTTTACTAATTAAGATGCTATCCAAGTGCCATTTCTAGTTCATGAAGCATGAACAGTAGTAATCAATATATCCATTCACTTTCTCTTCTGCATTAGAATATGGGATCCGATTGTGAATGCTACTCGTACCTAGCACGTCAGTAGTAGATAGAAATGGGGAAGGGTTGCAGGACCTGTTCCACTATCATTGCCCTTACGTGGGGTTGTATCATGTTTCTGCCTGGGGAATTATATACATGGCGGAGTACAGGAAGAGAAGATGGCCTGTTCCATGAAGACCTAGGTTAGAGGTCATGTCCCTGGAGCAAGGTCATGACATGGGCGCTTTCCGTGCCGACATCCGGGGCTCCGGCCGTTTACATACGTCATCATCGCCAACTAAGATAGCACCGTCTTACGGACAAGCTTTCATTTCCGGTACAGACTGCCAGGGGAATTCTAGGGTATTGCTTCTGAGCCTTGGCGTATAGATGGAGCGCAGGAAAATGGAGTTGGCCCCCTCCCTTTCAAATCTCCTTCAGTCCCCCCTTCAGCACCCCACGCCCATCACACAAACTTTCCGACCCCTAGTGGCACAAGAACGAAATAATGCATGGCGTTCAGCCGCCATGGCTATGACAGATCACCACCATCTATAGTGACAATCGGCAGAGTTATAGATCCTAGGGGCGGGAGAAGAAGTAAAAATATGAGTCGTTTGTTTTAGCGGGAAAGATGGGTCGAGTTTATCATGGGAAGGGGGGAACAACGGCCCGCGCTCTGAGGCGCTACGCCGCACAATAAGCACGCATAGATCACTGACGTCATCAATCTGTGGGCACTACGTCATATTTATTGCTAACATCAGAGTACGCAAGGCTCGATCAGAGCCAACATAGATCAAGGCTGAATACATCATCGAAGCTTGAAGTAAAGAAACGGTCAAAGGTTAGAACATGACTGTGTGCGGGTTAAGGTGGTAGAGATAAGGCATAGATGACCTACAAACTGGCAACTCAAAGTACCAATGCATATGATAAAAACTATATTTATACTACTTAGCTCAATCATCTTATGCTCGTAATATTTTACTCCCCGTGGCATCAATCATTCAATCCGTTGCCCCTGGATTTGTGTATCAACAATCCTCTCTCCTTTTGTCTTGCACGTTAAGTATATTGCATGGATTCACTCACTACTAATAAGTCACTCTAAGGTAATGACAGCCCATGATGAGATCAGCAGTTCATCTGATCTTTCAACAAGAGTGAATTGATCAAGTTGGAGTATGATGAGATGAGTACGGTTGTACGATAAGGACGAAGGTCACTGGGTTGCTGAAAGTAATACAGACTAGCGGCAAGGGGGTGAACGAGACTAAGCTTCCAGAGACGTACCATAATACTCACATCCGGTTATGATGCATGCTGGACATTCTATAGATACTTGATCACGCCCTAGTAACCTCGCAGCTATAAAAACACTGGCAGAAACACTTTTATCATGATAGGAATACTAGTGAGAGCTCCATCTTGTGGTGTGCATACAATGTTCAAAACCAGCCACAATTTAACTTCTTAACCTGCAGAAAAAAATATTCCCCCGGCATCAAATAGAATTGCCTGTTGTGGAAATCAAAGATCACTCATACCTATGGAAAAATCGGTTGCAGAATTAGCTGTCAAGATGGGACTGCCTCTCTACCATATTCATTTTTATTCATGTACTCTGGAGACTTACTGTCTTCTTTCTAAACCAACCGATTTATTTTCCGATTTTCTTACCTCGTATTCTCTCTTTCATCATTTTCCCTTATGAATGATTCGGACAAATCTCGAACCTTTTCCTCCCTAACCATTCCCACCAAACCCCAAAGCCCCCTACCCCCGCCCCCCTCCACATTTATACGCACCTATCTTTTGCTTCCCTTGCGACCAGTTTTGATCGTAGACCTAAGCGGCTTTCGGACACCATGTCGAGTGAGATGTTATACTAGAGGTCTCTGCGCCAAGGGCGTCGTTGGCTGGGGTCATGTGATGGTGATGTTAAAGGTCACACCTGACAAATTGTTATATTGGATCAATACCGGGGGGAACATCGATCATGGAGTGTAATTCATTGTCAAGATATTCCCGACTGGCACTAGGAAGGTGGTAACAAGTAAAGACCGTGCCCCGGCGAAGAGGCTTTTAGCAAGGGAGTCATGACGTCTCACAATGTGTGACGTCACAAGAGTGAACGTCTAGATAGTAGACTAGGATCGAATAAGATTAAAAGGGGATTATCAATATCCTATTATCTACTACTCTCCTAGATTACTTCTGGGAATTATGTCCACACTTCTTCTTCGGTCGAGCCTAATAATAAAGCAAAACATCAAACTTTCAATCGGACAGAGGCAGACCCTTGTGAACTAAAGTGACCCTATCTAAGATACCATTATAAATCCTGTTCACTCCATCATTACACTGTTCCATCTAGAGACTATTGAAGCGCCTCCGAGATAAACTGGAGTAGATTGGAATATTATTATTTAATTAAGCAAGAACAAAATAGGTGCACTTTATGCGTGGATTCGGGTGCAGGATAGATATATACTCAAACTACACTGCCACATGCCATGGATTTCCTGAATATATGACATAAAACATGCCATTTGGATCCTGTTTGAATGGCGCCAAGATCGATCGAGATTTATCGTGTCCCTCAGAGTCCTCTAGTGAACTCAGGTGAAAGATCTGATAAAGTGTCCCACTTCAAGTATGCGACCCTTTGAAGACATCTTTTACCTGGTCTAGATCCCGCAAGGATGAGTTCGTTTACACACTGTTAACGACTCGCCTAGTTTCCATAGTGATAACAATAACAAATGGAAGCCATTGTTACTCGTGTTAGCACCTTTAATATGCATGTAAATATGCTACACCAAAGGGACTGAACGCTTCTTTGAATGTATTTGGTCTTCATTATGCTGACAAAACAAAGCAGGTAAACAGAAAAGACAAAGAAAGGGAATCTGTTCTTTCCAATAACCACTTTAGCGGGCAAATTACAACTAGGATCACATTATGATCATTGTTTGTCTGTTCATGATTTATAAGAATAATGGCAGTAAATTGTACTAGCTGTAAGGTATATAACTTCTATTTGCAATACAGTGTTGGTATTTTTCTACGTTTGGCTCAATTCTAGGCGGAGACAAGCAGACTTCTGGTATGTCCAATAGTTCATTAGAACACGATTCCAATTCCCCTAATCATATATTAATCATTCCTCCAAACTGTGATTTTATGTGTATACCCAGGATATGAATTGACAAATTCCCTTTGATCCCCGATGCTATCACCCCGTTTCTATTATCCACAAGTCCTTAACGTCTAGAGTGAAGTAGGTCATGATTTATAATTCTTCTCATTTGATTTATTTATCCTAATCGATTGACTACAATGCAATACACATTTCGGCACCCAACTGAGCCATAAAACCCACGGATGATGCACTGTCATTGATTTGCTTGGATCAATAGAGCGAGAGTGAGAGAGGAGTGATTCGGAGATACCTTGAAAAAGAAGAACTGGCGGATCCATTGAACAGGTTTCCAAGGGGTGGGGTCGAGGCTTTGGTTGCCGCCTGTGTGTGAGGGGTACAGAAATGATGAGTGTGGGGCTCAGTACCTACAGGTATTCCTAAAATTATACCTATGATTAATTCTGCTGTAAGATTATTATTCGAGTGTGTAACGTTATTGTACTAACGTATAGCAGAGCTATACATGCAATAATGTACAGCTCTGTGTATGATAAACACAATTCTGACATTTCAATTATATGATCAGGGTACAGGAATGCCACATTACCAAATTTATTTCTTAATTAAGACTAACATAGCCAACCTTTCTTTAAGTCGGCCGGTAGCTTTAATTAAATTGTCCAATCACATAAGTTGATTACGCGAATCATTTTAAGGAAAACATTATGGGGAAAGTATTGTATGCAGCGACGATGCTTTGGTGGTCTGCGGCGTCATGTTCCCCTCAGTAGCGCCACACTGTGTATTACGTCTGAACCAAACAATAACCATTCACGCATACAAGCGCCCCATATATGGCCGTGGCAAAGTAATGCACTATTCTGACAGGTTTTTATCCTGGGGAAGGTGCTCCCCACCCAACCCAGTCCCCAGACCAAACACCATCATTTAATCCTGAATAACTATCTAACTTATCTTTTAAAACGTTGCGCAAAGCTGTCAGAAATATTACGGAATTGGGAACTATTGATTTCTTATTCATTTAATATGATGTTTATGCTTTTCATGATTAACCGTGGCCCATCCCAAAGTGATCATTTTACCACATTCAGAGAATGGTATGGGAATGTTTAAAAAGTCTCAAGAACATGGAGCTCTCGTGATGTATCATTTGCAAGTTTGTAAGTTTAGTAATATGGGATTTTTTTCTGTTTTTCTCTAGTGTCCACAAGAAGTCCATAGTCCTTGCAATGATAAGGACACAGACAGTGGCTGCTGCGCTGACATGTCAAACCACGAGCATTGTGGAGAGGATGCCGAGGGCAACCGCCTAGCCAACCAGATACAAGCCCAAGGTAAGCATTGTGCACTGTCTCATTCACTATTGCAATATCGGTGATAGATTCCTATTTATTTCTCTTGTTTTATTTCTTAATCAGTCATACTCCTTGTGGATGTAGTATTGCGTTGCTAAAGATGATATTATACATGGAATTACAAAATCATGGGAAATTATGAAATCAATTAGGCCTACTATAACGCTTAAAATCATTATCATCACTTACTTCAAGGAAACATCTATGTAACAGAATTTCAAGCGGGTTGATTACATTTTTTCCACTGTTGTTAAACAAGTACCTTCAATTATTTGTAAACCTTCAGGTTATCGCAATAACTGTTAAGGCGACATTTATTATACTTTTCCCGATATTTATGACGAAGAACTAATGAAATTTCGATGGGAAGTAATGGCAACACTGTGTTTACAACCTCACTTCCGGTTAGTGTGTGCTACACAGCCATAGCATGTGGTATGAGCGCCAATGCTGTAGCCTATGGCATTCCATATTACCCGCTAAAAAGGTAATAAAGTCGGGAACAGCATGCTTCTATACACTTTTTGAATCGGAAGTTATGTTGGCTTTGACTCAACATGAAAAACCTAAAAGGCGGTTGAAGCCGACTGGAGTCACGAGGTTCAAGACTCCCGACTAGTTGAATGAATCCGCATAACTATTTAACAAATGAAGTCCATGAATAGAATAAAATTCTTGCTGAATTCAACCTTCCTGCACAGCTATTTCGATCAGCGAAATCCCCTTTAATTAGAAAATCAATAGTACTGACAATTTTTTCTACTGGAGCCTGGCATTTTCAATTAACTAGTTATCCTTCTCAATTCTTCATGATTAAATGCCCGTGTGAATCGTTATGAAAGAGAATTAGAAAAATGTGATGACAATATTTGTTGTTCTTTTTTCAGGTGTTCCTGGATCCATCCTGAAACTGAAGTGTTATCACCCTGCAGGCCATCGCCGCCCTCCACCTCGCCAGTCTAGCTTCACAGACTGGTTGAATTCTGAGAGCCAGAACCTCAAACAGAGTGGCCATGTATATCGAGTCAATGATCTCAACCGTGCCTCGGCACATCCTCAACACCTCCAGCCCCAACCGCAACACCTGTCTCCGCAACAGGTGAACATAGCAGAGCCTCTGGACAGTCGGAAGGTTCGCTTCACAGAGGGCCAAGAGCAGGACCTCAACCAGCAATCTGCGCTGCAACAACAACACCAACAACAACAACAACAGCAGCAGCAAAACCAACACCTACCAGAAGTCAGTCTTGACTCTTTCAAAAACCCACGCAAAGTACAAATGAACTCGTTTCAAGGCACCTATGGGGGCCACAGGAACTATGGGGCAAGCATAGGCCCGGACACAATTCCCGAGGAACCAGAGCTTCATGTTGATTCCTCTTCACATCCTCATATGACAATAGGTAGCTCGTGGGATGAAGGAAGTGTAGTATGACCCACAGCCTAGCTTACTGTGTCCCTTTCATGGATATTGCCAGCAGTTTACTTTACTTGATCAAACGATTATGACGATGAATAAATAACCCTTGTTATATCCTCCTCATTGGGTCGCCTACGATAGCTTAGACAAGCCCTTGATATGTAAGTTACTAAGAAGGTGCTTTGTACACAATATAGTGAGAAATCATCGGTGGAACTGGGTCTCGCCGTATATATATGTGACGTTTTCGTTTACTACCCTGAGGCAAGGACCAGGTCTTTCGTTTCTCCGAAGTTCACCTAAGGTTTCAAGGATATGAAGTCTCCAAGATCCAGTATTCCATGTGAAGAATACCTATTTTAAAGCTATGTTTTATATAGTATCATTGTGCATTTATATGTACAATTGAAGGTAAAGAATTTGCAGAGGTTTGGATATGAACGCAGCAAAGATATCGCCAAAGAAACAACGGCTGATAGTGATGGGTCAAACAGAGATCGTTCATCTCTTTACAATCAGGATGGATTTCCAATAGCTGGATACTAAAGACGACAAGAATCAGGTCAGATCTGATCAAGTGTGGGACAAATACACCCAAGAGTAACAATTAATGTGGGAAGATAAAGAAAGCCGTACCCTATTATTATCATAGTAGGGCGACTACGTTTGGGATAACACCTTGTGATAGATTAACAAAATTCATTAAAAACAACCAAAGTCTGGTGGGGATATATTTCATAGACAGTTGACAGGTTAAAAGGGTACTGATACCAAACCAAGCGGTTAAATACAATTGCCATCATATTACAACTTGCAATATATCCGCCATTTCTTGGTCTCCTAAGGATTGCTTTGATAAATAATAACTGATTGAGAGGACTTGGTTCCTGAAGCACCACCTAGTGAGTAGAGTGTGTCATTAATTGAGTTAGTTTTATTATTTGCCACCAGGGCCATGTACAAAAGAGGGTTTCAAGCCCCATGGTATTTAACATCATGATAGTGGTGTAATTTGTTTCGAGAGGTGTGTGCATGCAACGTAGGTACAAATGCTAGAATATTATTATAAAGTGTACATGAAACTTAGGGACAGCCATGAGAGATGCACATCTCTTTTTCTCCACTCAGAGCTCGAGGTCACTGAATAAGTTAAGGATAAGTTCCCAAGTCTATCAATAATACACATCTGCTTTGCCTCAATCAAGTTGAACATAGTAATAGAACTATTGGAAATCCCCGTAGAAATTATAAAGCGGCACTGCATATAGAACTTCTAGAGTGATATTTTGCTAATTCTGAATACAAGAAAATGACCCTTCTCCTCCTATTTCTCTTTCCTTGAAATAGTCTCGATTTAAGGATGGGATATATTGGTTTTATCCTTGCCTTGTAATGACCTTAGTATGTTAAGAGGTAATGGTTCTTAAAAGAGACCTCCTCAATGGCTGCCGTGCCCTTGATTCTTACTCGTCATCAATCTGTCTGTATGCTAGTCTCTATCTCCATTACTGTTCATCAACTTTCATAATCTCATCCTCTATTATATATAATGTACAAATGTATGATATGTGAAATATATATAATGTATTTATCATATTGCGAATATATGTAAGGTTTGCATGATATAAAGATACACGAACTGTAAAATGCACTCTACTCAATGTGACTATGTTACTAGCAATTGCGTAGCGGGTTTATCCCATCTCGTACACCCACAGTTCACCAATCAAACACACTAAATCATCAAAACCAAAAGAAAGCAATCGACTGTTCCCCACCACAAATCAATCTTTTTTCATACATATAAATATATATTTACAGAGTTAAGAAAATAGTAAATCCAGTAGACAGAGATAAATAAATAGCTGTTATAATTTAGTTCATACCGAATGACAATCTCTATGAGATACGTTTCTAAATATTAAAGCTGAAGGTGTAACGTTACTGTCATTATGACGCTGCTGAAAACAAAGTTCAAAGTGGGCAACGTGTAAATGATTGAATTATGAAATGCCCTGCCATTTGTCATCCTGTATTTGTGAGTTAACTTAGAATGAATGTGAACCATCTAAGAGTCCAACTTAGAACTTATTTTTGTCATCTTACATGAAAGGGTCACTTTGAATTTTACTGTGTTGTTATTTGTTAGTGAGCTACAATATTTACGGTGCATTTAAAAGTGAATAGTATTGACTTATTTCGAAAAGAGGGACCCTTTTTTCATCTTCTTTTAATGTCAGATGGTACGATCATTGTACATGGAATCAGATAAATAGGCATTATGGGGTTTCCTTTGACAAAAATACGAAAATTTAATCAAACTGCTCCCAAAATTTGCAACATAGAGGTCACGTTCTGTTCGTAGATCAATGTATTTTGTGATGTTCTGTGTGACCTTCGATTGACCTCCAGACGTCTCCTTCAATGAAAGAGAGATGACAGTGTACATAGACAATAGTTGACAAAATATTAGCGTCAATCTGGCATGAGCTCGATTCCAATGACTGTATGTATAAAACAATAAGAAATCACATACTAAACAGAGACGAGATGGGGAAGAGATAATTTCTCAACTCAATACCAATGTATTATAGTGTGAGATTAAAGTAAAAAAAAGTATATGATTAATAAAACTAAGCTTGTAAGTTAACCAAGACACAGGCCCGGCCGGCAAAAAAATAAAAACCCTAAGTCAAGACCTTGGCTGGCTCATCCGTATGAAAGTGTACATAATCTATGTGCTATAATATCGATGCCTTATTTATTTGGACTGAGTGAGTTTTTTTACTATGCAAGGTTAAGAAAGGGTTTCTATATTAATGCCTGGAGACAATGGTTTCAGCTTCGCTTGCTAGGAGGCGCTACTGTACTAGAATACTAAGACGCCACCTGGTAGCGCCTGTATGTACTGTTTACGATCAATAAATACTTCTTCCTCAAAACAAAGTATAAAATAACGTTGATTGTCCTATGTATCAAGCTTCAGTATCATCTAAACTTCAACTGTTTATTCACATCAATAATACCACAAAAGATTTGACATTTAATGTGACACTTTATCGACTAAGACTTTTAAAGTATTTTCCATTAGCACCCATATTACTATAATGGAAACTTCTTCACCGAAATAAATGATGCAACGCATACTAAGTAACATCACTGCGGACTGCTAATCCTCGAATATCATTATTGATATATTATTCGATTCAGAAATCAGTGTACCTTCGATCTTCGGGGAATGCATATAAAGGTTATAATCCTGCAATATAATAAAGCATGTATGCATACATGTATGGATTCAGGAATCGATTAATTCTGACGCCAATGACGTTATATATTATCTAACTGCCTCTCGAACAATTCCTTGCACCTTCGGTCTACCAATATAGTGTCTAGCTATTGCATAACAGTTAGCCTAGTCAATATTGACCTGAGTTACTCGTGTTCAGATTGATTGGTAATGAGTGTAACCTACCCCTTATTTACCTCCAACAACACCTGAGCCCCTAAGTCTACGTAAATATTGGGAACCTCTGCTGTGTATATGCCCAGCGACCATGCCGAGGTGAACTTGGCTCACCAGGAGGTGTTTTAGATCAAGTGTAAATTCGATCAAGTTTATGCATTAAGAAAATATAAAATTAGATACCTCATAATTATAAAAGATGCTTTTGAGTGGGGTCCAGTGTATGCCTACTTAATGCACATTTGTATGCATTATTGTACCTCTGTAAGTTGCCAATGATAACGGATTAGAGCAGAGGTCTTGCCCCGCCCACATGCATTAGGTTTTTTAGAATGAATGCACAAGGGTGGGGCTAGCCCGTTCTGTTCTAACCTTTTTAGAAGAGGTTTGGGCTGTCAAACTCAAAGATGCAAGTATTATTACCTTTTTTGTAGGTATTCACGCCACAAAGCTACTTAAAATGGTCGTTGAAAAATCGAACCGATGGAAGTGTCCGCCATTTAAATCGCATTGCCCATTCCTCGACACGTGGGATATTTACATACATATGAGCAATTAGTAGCCAATTGACTTTCTGATTGGTTGAAATTTACCCAGATTGATTGTCACGAGAGAACACTCCTCAATAACGTATCTGATTTGCTGCAGCTCAAATTATCACAAACAATATTGACAAAACGTCTCTCTTTTGCATGCCATTCTACCTACTGCATGCATGGAAATGGAAACGGAAATGGAAACTTTCAGTTTGGCATTTATTCAACACGAATAAAATGGTCCCGACACCATTTCATTAAGATTGATTATTGACCTGTAATAGGGGGTAAAAAAGCCCAAACTACGGAAGGTGGCATCCCGATGTTACACTTGTGTATGACACCGGCCTGCCGCAGCAATTAAGTGTTGCAGCAAATATTACCGACATGCTTATGAATACAGAATCAAGCAAGGTGTAATGTGATATGTGTAACTGTTACCACTAGCTCAGCACAGCTTATGTTAAGTACAATATGATATCTCCATTTTAATAACCATTTAAGTAGTGTACTTTCATCTATTATGTGTGACAATTGTACTTGTTATCGCACGCTCAGCACAGACGATGTTTAGTACAAACATCTTCATTAGTAGTGTACTTTCATCTTTTTTCATTTATCTGAAATTTAAACATATAATAATTGTTACTTAACTATTAAACGTCTTATCCTATTTCCCAAATTCAGGATTGAAGTTTACGATACTTTTTAATGTTCGCTTACATTTTTGTCCAACGATGAAGACTTGGAAATTCCCCACCAATTGTTAATTATCTGTTATTATTTGTATGTGCAGCTTTAATCCTTGAAAGGCTTCGCACTATTTCTTTGATAACACTCAAGAGAGCGAGCACCCAGACGAAAGTGGCTTGCCTGCGTGTTAAAAGACCTACTTGGTCTTGGTCAACCGCAATTGAGTGAAAATCATTGTTTTCACAGCCAGAGAAAGTAAATTGATGTTTTTCTAAGAGGGAATTTATAGGGCCAAGAACACATAGAAGGTATAGAATATATATAAGGGAAGATGTCATTTTCACGTAAATAATATTATTAGCAATTCCCTTCTCTTTCCAAGAAGTTATAATGTTGAGACATGCCTGAGAAATATTCCAACCAATCTATAATGTTCACGTATTAATATGTTATTTATTCCATTGTGTCGTTGATAAAATCCACATAAAAAAGAAAATCTGACCCTGTTTGCTGTGTGGTGGTACAGCAAATGTAAAGGTATGTGTAAGGATCACCACGAAATCATGATAATGATATTATGCAACTTACCTACAGTTCACAATAACAATGCAAATAAATAATTAAGTAAAGTTTATGAAATGAAAGAAACACTTTTCTTGTATAATATCATATGTAATGAATATTTATTTAATGGACATTTTAGTGCCATGCACCCTAAGAGGTAGAAATTGAGGTGGGGCGTACTATATATGGAACCCGGAAAACCTATTACGTGTTACTGTAAAGGAGACCCAAATATCAATATTTGTCTTGGGTGTAAAAGCACGTGTGAGCCCCGTGGACAGGTGAGTATGAGGTATTATATCTAGCCATAACGTTGATTCATGCGATGGTGAGGGAATAATAGAGAAGGGCACCAATTTTCGCCTCTCAAGACTAAGCTTACGATACGCTGGTAAGTGAGTTTTGTTCAAATTTACAACTGAATCATACTTTTCAACAGTTCGTGTAAATCAAACGCTCCAATAACCAATCCATATAATATTCACACTTTTACATTCATGTTTATACGGATGAGATTCAAAATATATAGCCTTTATGAATTAAAGAACTAGAAATCAAGAGTTGGAAATTTCATATCTCCGATTATGATTCGATAAAGAGATGATGAAGTTGTATTGACGGTGAACTCATTTATTTAGTTCAATCCAATGTTTGTTTTCCTGTATTATCCAGTCAAGATATGGGTTATGTAGTACAACCGCATTAGATATTACACAAACGAAGGTTAAATGAAACCTCGCATTGGGGAAGTTTAAGATTATGTTGAGCATTGTGATAATCAGATATAGGACGGCAACGGCATTGGCAAATTATGATTTAATCAGACTCCAATTGAAGAAATTACGAATGATTTTCTCTCAAGAAATCGTTGTTTTATTACTTTTTTGAAACAAACTCGCATTCATGTGGGCGGTACTGAGAATAAAAAACTGGGGCGGCAAAGGCTAAGGCTTTGACAACTAAGAATTCATTTTCTCTTTTACCAGTGCCGACTAGCTCATAACCTTTGAATACTGATCGAAGCTTAGTTTCTGCTATGCATACAAGCAAAAGCTTATACATGTATGTTCAGTTTCTTTGATTTGCCCCTACACCTTGCATATTTTATAGGAAATGTGTTGTCACACCGTCTTGTAAACTAGCGCGCCAAGAAGTTTTCCACCCTAGAATATCAAAGAACATGCTCACGGGGAAAGTACCCACATCTATTGTGATATTATTACAGTTTATCACAGAACTAGAGCGACTCTCTAGTTCTCTGAGTTTATCCAAAGTAATTTACCTTGCCTAATGCATGCACGTCCTTAAGTATTTTCGGTAGGAATAATAGTTCAATACCTATTGTAGGTTTATAACATATACCCGGGTAAATAACAGGTGTGGGCGGGGGAATATTCCTCATGAATTCTATAGTCGAACGGCCATAGTAGCCAATCGATACGACTCTGTCTGAACTAGAATTGGTCCTCCCTTTCCCAAGTCGTACATAATCATATAACTATTCATAATCCTGAAATAACCTGTCCAATATTTAAAGGGATACTCTCAGTCGTTAATAGCGGAACTCCACTATAGGTAAAAAACGGCGCCAACGGGCAAAAACGGCTGCGACAAATTTTTTCGATGAAATATCTAATCAAGTTAGATATTTTGCAATTATTGGCAACAAATAAATGTGTTGCCAACAACCTATTTTACCCCCTCATCCACTAGAATTTTTAGTCATGTCGAATTTTCCGAATTTTCCGAAATGTCGGCGACGAATTTTGCCTGTTGGCGCCGTTTTTTACCTATAGTGGAGTTCCGCTATAAGAAGCAATATTTTTGCTCTTACCATTAGACTTGTCATTGCTTTAGAAGAAGTTTTCATTGAATCCTTGAACCTTTGTGAAACAATATATATATATGTAAGTCCCTTGTACTGTATCATTGATTTTCACTCTATATCATTACTCACAGTTAACATGGCAAGTCCTGAGGACAATAGATACCTTCCCTGGTGGGAGAAACCAAAACCTGAAAACACAAACGAAGATACTCCATTTGCAGCTAAAGAGGATAGACCAGCCCAGAAGGAAGAGCAGCTCCCACAAAGTCGCTCACTAGGTGACGACACTGATGACGAAATAGATGGCGTCATCTATGTACCAAAACCAGAATCACCATCACCAGAACCTACACCAAGGCGTGAGGTTGAAGGACCATCGCCTCTTGGTCCTGGCTCTGCCAAGAGTCACAGGTCAATGGAAGATGGCACTGCATTGTACACGCCCGATGCATGGAGTTTCCACAGTTACCCTGTCCCCTCATCCAGTCTGGGCCAGCGCAAGAGACTTCCTGCCATCATTGGGGCATCTGAATTGATGATGCTCCAGGAAAGACTGCCTTTTTTACATCTAGATCCACAGGAGGACCCTTACCATTGGGAGAAAAAAAGAAACGATTTTGTGTTTACAGCAAGGGGTATGATCGAAAGACCAGATTACCTCAGTGATAAACCAACATCTAGTGATCCCGATTACCTAGGAAATGATGGTTCTGAATACGCCGGTGGAAATGACGATCCTCGAGCAAATCCCAATAATAAGTACACTCTCGTGGCAGATGCTTTAGGACAAAATGACTTTACTCAAAACACGTCACAGCAGAATGTAACTCCTGGAACTTCCCAACAGGGTGGAAGAGATGAAATAGATGGTCCCAAACAGCAGGGAAACAACAACAATGTAAAGAAAGACGTCAGTTCAAAAGATTCAAATAAAAATAACAAGAACAAAAATAAGAAAAAGAAAAGATGGCAAGAGGTGAATGATGAAGATCTACTTTCACTTTCTTACGTTTGAAATTAGCACAATTTGTTTTATACGATTCAATTACTAAAGTATGCCCATAACCGATCTAGATCTCTTGATTACATCTTTCTTTTTTAATCTCTGAGTAAAAGAAACTCTGAGCGTTAACGTGCATTGCAGCAGGGCCATTGGAAATTACACTGCATTAAATCAAGCATAACCCTCCAGCACATTGTGTTCACCTGCGTATCTGTGGCCTTGTTTTTCATATATCTGTCTATGCTGTGACCTCAAACACAGATCTATGAATTTCAAATGTTCTTTGATGAAAGGTTAGTGTGATTTATGTTTGGAACATACCAATCGAGTTATTTCTTTTTTATATAAAGTAACCGGTAATCACGTAAAGTTCTATGACTCAATAATATTATACCAAAATGTTTACTTGAATAGATTTTAAAAATACATTCAACAGGGCTTTGTTGCACAATGGATTTCAACGAACGTGCAGCCAAAGAGTTAAATCGTGGTTGATCTTTGGTTAAGAACGAGCAGGATTAGAAACGATCAGGCTCCGTTGCACAGGGACCTGTCCTAAGTCTGCACGTTCTTAAGTTGCACACTCTTGCATGTACCTATACATGCAATACGGTAATAATCAACTGGTAACTAGTAGACTCCAGAGGAATTCCTGTTCATGACATCACTAAGCTAGGTGTTTTCCAACCCAATTCTCTAATTGTATAACATTTACCTATGAATAGACCCTTCAATCACTGTCCCTGACTGCTGTCGTAAATATTCATCATTGATCATTGGTTGGTCTTGACTGATTTAGGGCCAACCTGCCCTCCTGCCCTCCTGTCTTTCCACCCTCCCTTCCTCTGAGGACTAGTAAAGATTACCAACGAGTAGCCGTTTCACAACAAATTTGTGGGTTCTCGTTCGTACATCATCGTGAGAACATAGACAAATAACTGGGTAAAAATGGTGTTGCACAAGTCAAACTTAGGACGACCCTCAGGGTCGTCCTAATAGGGCGACTCCACTATAGAAAAAACGGCGCGAACAGGGAAAACCTATAGTGGAGTTCCGCTATAATAGCGGAACTCCACTATAGGTAAAAAACGGCGCCAACAGGCAAAATTCGTCGCCGACATTTCTAAAAATTCGGAAAATTCGACATGACTAAAACTTCTAGTGTATGAGGGGGTAAAATAGGTTGTTGGCAACACATTTATTTGTTGCCAACAATTGCAAAATATCTAACTTGATTAGATATTTCGTCGCAAAAAATTCGTCGCAGCCGTTTTTGCCTGTTGGCGCCGTTTTTTTACCTATAGTGGAGTTCCGCTATAATGTGTTCATGCTTTCTTACCTTCCCCTCCCCATCTGTTGCCATGGTGACATTTTTTCAGTGAAATTTTGGCCATTCCCTGGAAATACTGAATTCTAACAAATAATTTGATATGGTATATGCACACAAAGTAGTCTATGGAATGGTTCTCTAATTTTTCTAACTATTTCGGCGAATTATATGGTTGCTAGGCTATGTATGGTTGCTACATGCAAGCCATGCATACATCATGTGTGTGAGTGACTGGGGAGAGGGGGGGGGGTGAGTGCATGTGTGATATATATTTGTGCATGTGTGTATGCAAATTAAATCAATTCTTCCTGGCTAAAGGTTGGAATAGACATGGGTTGTGATGTCATAAGGTGGAATTCCTTGGGATTATACTGGTTACCTATTGGTACCGTATTGTATATAAAGGTACAATGAACAGTATGAGACTTGAGAACATGTAGGAGTATGAAAGATTAGGATCAGTCCTTGTGCAACAGAGCCTGCTCTTTTCTACTCTTAAGTGTTCTTAAAAATGCATTACCAGCTATGCATGCGCAAATCTGCGCAATTTTTGCTTTTCCACATACACCATGTATATGATCAACCCAAACATGTCCCTAAATATCTAAGAAATCCGAACCCATTAAAAGCATGTAAATAAGAAAAGAAGTTGTGCATTTTCCAATTGGTGCGCACCGAATGGACGTCCATTGGATTGTCTGTCAACCAGAGATTTCACAGGGATTTCTCCCTTGTTAGCATACGTCATATATTGGAAATGAGGGTGCACTATATGCTAATGATCTCAGTTGACCTCGTTAGCATATTGTGACGTTTTGTGGAATTCCGTTTCACATGTTGAACAGATGTTTGTTATTTTTGTTGTAAATTACGTCATTACCAAATAGGCAATAAGGTATTGCAGCAGGGGCCTGTTGTACAAGCTAAGGAAGGAATTGTCTATGTGAATTTATATCGTTTCTGTTGTGACAAGCAAATAACACCCTGGGCTTCAATGAAGCTGGATAAAATAAAATTCCAGGATCATTTAATAATTATTATAAGCCATTTAAAAAGGTCGTTTGCGCAGTATTATGCTCATGGCTGACAAAATACTATATTTTCTGAGGGGTTATGCCTCAAAGAGATTAATAGTTCAGAGAAATATTTGTTACCTTTATATTAAAATGATGTTCAATATGGGGCTTTATATAGTGAAAATATTTTTTATTAATGTGATTGCTCTGTACCTGATAAAATGCTATCAATAAACAAATACAATTACAATATCCATAAACAATTAACAATCACCGGTCGTTTCGTGGCACCAATATACCCGTATTTTAAATAGAATAGTAAGTTACAGGTAATGTAAGATCAATATCTCCTCATTATTTTCGTTTTGAGAAATAAATAACTTTAGTCTCCTTAGCTTATACAACAGGACCCTAGTGTCTAGTTAAGTATTGGACTTATTGATTGAATTTTAAGTGCCAATCATCAGACCATAGTCATTTATACATGTCTACAATTATGTCCCTACTGGTGATTCATTGCTCAATGAAGCATGAACCCCACTGATAGGTATGTTTGTTTGTTTCTAACTGTGACCAATAACTTGATTGCCTATTAGAAACTGTAAAGCCTATTTCTTAAACTTTGCTTCTTTGGACCCAAACTATATACATGTATATAAAGATAGACCCTGTGCATGTATGTGACCAGGGGTTCCCCACTACCCCTCCTGTCTTGAATGGGCACTTACAGGCCACTGGTGCAGTGGTATGCAGAGCAAAAACCGATACAGAATTTGTTACTTTTAATCAGTTTTTCTTCATTTAAATCGTTTCTCCAGGAGAGATGATAGGTTTAGGGTGTTTATCTCAAGGATAGGCATTTCATTTCAGGATCTTCCACAGCTGGTAATGCATCTTTAACCAAAGATCAACCACAATTTAAATCCTTGGCTGCACGTTCGTGGACAAAACATAGTCTATTTCAACCCTTTAACCCTTCAATGTTTCTGCTGAGTCATTGAATGCAACTTATCATTCTAATAATAGTGATTGAACTGGCAATTCCAACCAACAAAACAATTAAAGCCACTCTGAATTGTCTATTTATCACGAGTGTGCACAAACGTGAACCCACGAACTGGTTGTGCAACAAGTTCTCGTCAGTACCCCAAAGAACGAACGCGATTGGGTAAGATTAAGTGAGACACTGTACGAACAAACAGCAAAGAATGGGCGTTGTGCAACAAAGCCCACTAGTTATTTCTCACATCCCCTTTTTGTATCAAATCTTCAGCATTATGGAAGTACGTATCTAATATCAAACATTATTCTGTACCCCCCACCCCAACCCCACCCCACCCCCACCCCCCGCAGCTGGCCTGATGTGCCGGTCTTCCCTCATATCACCCGATGACCCTCTTTATAGGAGTTAGGACTTGTTTACGAAGACATCATAAGTCGCCATAAACATCAACATAGCCAAATGGAGGCTTATAAATTCAAAATGAGAGAGACACAATGTCATAACGTGACTTCTGAATTTTTAACTGTTTATTGATCAGAATGGCAGGGCGTATGAACAGGCTCATATGCCATATAATATTTCAAGTGATCAATGTAGTGAGTATAGAGGTGAAGCGGAAGCTTGGATCTTTCGGACATTTATGTATACTATATATTCTCTATAACACAAACCTTTCATAGGAGAAAGTTTTACGGATAACTTCACGCAAATCCATTTTGAGGTATGTTGATTGAATCTAATATTTTTAAACATTCTGTCACGAGAAATCCTAACACACGCTACATCGAACGAACAGTATTTCTGATATAGTTAAGATCAGTCAGTACACTCAAATGAATTCAGTCTGTAACATATTATATAGTCCGTATCTATTTTAACTCATGTAGACATCATCCCACCGTTAGTTTTTATCTGTAGAGTAATGTCACTTAACTAGGTTCTTTGAAAAGGCTTTAGGTATGTTATCCATTTCTTGTTGGAATGTTAATAGGTACTATGCATATAAATTTTAGGCAGGATTCGTCATCATGTATGGAATTGGTTTTACGTTGATCGTCATTCTGAGTATATTCCCGAGCATTGAATGTAAGTTTGTAATTCGCCTTTGATATGCTCTTCGCATTCAATACTTATATAGTTCAATGTCGCAAGCGATTTTCACCCCCGCGAATTTGCGCGTTCCTTGTGTTTTCATTGGTTGACAAAGCGAAACTAAGTAACAGATAAACAAAACAACGATGGTGACCCCGGAGGTGTGTCTTTTTACATAGCTGCCTCCCATGGAAAGTTAGAGAAATTTGAGTCTCTACAATTGATTGAAATCTTGATCATTTAGATTGGGCCACCATATATAATATATATATCATGTGAACACATCTTACCTGAATAAAGATATTTGTACAAAGAAAATCATATATATAAGTGTTCATAATGAAACAATTCGGGGCTGATGGCTTACAATATGACATCTTTAACAATTATAGATTAAAATTATAGAGAGATAAAATCAGAGAATATAAACTATATTATCATGTAGGACATGTAGATTAATAAATATAGAATAGAGATGTAATAAATATAGAATAGTAGAGTGGCGTGCGTTTTGTTAAGTGTGCTCTTGAAACGGAGGTTTTAATTCCAGGTCTGGAATGCTATATATGCGAGTCTGACGCTTTTACTTCCAACAATTGCCGTGATATGTTTGATGAATCTAAGCACACATTGACTAGCTGTGGTGGTACTGGTCAAGTGTGTAAGGTATCCAAAGCATTTTCTCTTCCCAATATTAATTATTTTAACTTGTGTTAGAGACAATCTTCTACATCAGAACTTTAACAATCAGCTAGATGCGTAATGAATGGTACTTTGCACGAAGTAAGAGTGTGTTCATTGTCATATAATAGGCTTCATGCTTTCTTATGACTACCTTTGCATTATATTTCTCGCAAGGACATGGCGGGTATCCTCATGACATTAATATGGAAAATAATATATTAATATTTCAGAAGAAGAAAATGACGGAGTGGATTGTTATCAGAGAATGCAGTGATGAGAATAAATGTAATGAGGTGTCTGGCCTGACACCGAACCATGGAGTGTTTTGTTGCAAATCAGACGGTTGTAACGGTTCCGGACAGCTTGCACCACACCACCAGATAATAACATTAATGGCCATGTCTACAGTCATGCTTCTGATTTCACCATAAATAGTATCGACTGGGTAAATTAAAGAACAAGATTGTTGGACATCTTTGCCTTTGAATTGCTGTAATGCTTGAATTTGATCATGTATAAAGCGATGCGAAAGAATGCGAAATGCGAAACACTTATTGAATAATATGTATTGCGATGTTCCTTTCAAATCGTTTCGTACCTTTGTTTGAAAATACGAAATATCACCTTAATCTGGAAACTGTTAACGTTGTCCCTATATACTAAGATCTTTTTTTACTAAAGAAAATTAATGTCATTCCAAGTTTGAGGAGCGTAGTTTCCTCCTGCCCAGCAGCTCTGACTGCATGGTCAAGATTAATAAGTAACAATTTATACTGATTTATTATACATGCTTTCAATCATGAAAATAGAAAAAAATCGACTCTTAAATTTGGATTTTACCGGTAACCTTAGTAAAAAAAAAATTGGTTGCCATCACAACCCCACGTAAATCACTATAGATAGTGAAATACGCACTATGCGTAAATCACTCTAGATACGTTGTTTTCAGAGCAATGCGTGTATAATATATATAAAAAACATATAATCTTAATAGTAGTCAATGGACATCAAAACCATGAGTCAGCTGATTGTTGTGATTTGTAAGTTTTATTCAAAACTATATACAAAGGTCGTATGATTCCTACGTTTCGGATCTTCGTTGATCCTTCGTCAGGGAATGATTTAACAGTGAAACATGCAGGGGGTATATCAATTTTGTGTAAGTTGGGTTGCTAGGTTACCATGTCAATAAATTGATTTAAGGCCTTTGATTGGCTGATATTAAGATGATGAATAATATAATCTTAATTGTTTAGGTCTATGTAGGCTTAAATATTGTGTTCTGGTGCAGTCCTCCAGGCGGTGACACAGTACTTAGGCCTTTAATGCTGCACTGCATGAAAACCACGCACCGATCTTCGCCCTATCAGGAACCGCGAGAATTTCTCGCGGTTCCTGATAGGCTGTATAGGGCGCGAATTTAACACCAGAGGCATGTTTGACAAGCCTCAGGCTTGCTGCGCTAAGACGGGAGCTTCCGGTGCGGCTGAAGTGTATGGTTACAAACAACAATAACAACAAACATAGCGAACTTTTCAGGGTCAGAAAACATGAAATAAAATAATCATCTGGTTATACACACAACCAGAATGAGGAATCTGGTCAATCCTTGACAGAATCTTTAATTTGATTATCATTATTTGATCTAGAATCCTGTGATTTTTAGAAGTTTGACCTCTTGTTTTGGTCGATTATGTGCAGAGAGCGGATGTTATAGTCTCCGCTGGATGACGTAATATTTGAAACACTAGGTGGCGTGACGCTCTAACTGGGGTAACGAGAGTTGTGGCGATAGCACCATCGGATTATGACCGAGGCAAGAGATATCACCTTTTTATCTGATATGGGGTTATCGCATATATGGTCTAATTGTAAGTGTCAAACCACAATATAGTGGATTAATGGGAAGTAGTGCAGTGAGCCGATGCGTTATTTCCATGGTTGAGCGATGAAAGTCAAGTATATAAAATGCAATGACCCTATGTTCGCCTGAGGAGTAGAAATAACAACAGAACTCGTCATTCTATTAATACTCTGTTTATTCCAAACTTCTTTGGGAGATCTGATGAAATTGTTCATACATATCAATGGGTGTAGTACATAAAGAAGTATCAAGTATCGAGAAGTAAATTAAAGTAGTAGCCTGTGATATAGCTCCATCTTGAAGATAATATTTAACTACCTATACAACGAGCCGTGAGTAGTATAAGAAATGTATAATTGTCTGTGGCACTACTATTATATAAATAAAACATTTATAATACATATATATATATATATATATATATATATATATATATATATATACATAATTTATGTTGTGTATATTGCTCTAAGCATGCATTGCACCACTATAACCCCGATACACCGTCGGATCCATGCAGCTGAGACCTATACATGTACCAAATGCATTTTCTTTATAACTATTATGTCAATATCATTATTATTGTATTTCATTTTTCAGTACAAAATATTAATCTAAGAATGTTCTGCACACCATAAGGCCTATAGGTTCATTACCCTCAGAGAGATCCACCGGTTTTATTTGAATAAAGTCATGAACTGTGGTTGTCATCCTATGCCTATGAGTCTTCCCTATTGCTCCTTTCAAATAATGGCGGTATATAATTATAATATAATTATAATATCTATAATATAATTAGTTGGCCGAAAATGATATTATTCTCACCAATCACGCAAAGAAAAGCATACTCATATAGACCAGTTATGAGCTGTGTTCCTATTGGTTCAACCAGCCAACGCCCTTGGAGACCCTAGCGCTTCCCAGGTAACTGACCATATACAGTGGCGGTCTCGTATATGGTCCTTAATGGGGCTTACCTACCTAAACTACTCACCCACTAATGGTATCATCCAATTTATTGTTAAATAATATAGGATATACTCACACCTGGAGCAACTTCGCTTTTGACCCACGATATGAGTTATGCATGCCCTTAGACATGCCCAGGGCTAAGAAGCTTCTATAGGTCCTATGCATAGTATATCGATCCTTGTTCCAACCTCCGGACATAAGAATGTATGTAATTATAATTATATGACTCAGGAAAACCTTACAACGATGTGCACTCCATCTATCTATAATGTTATGAACATATGTTTTATTTGACGATCCATTCATATCATTACAATATATTTAATCTTTTTTTTACTTTTTTTTTTATTCAATTGGCCAAGTAATATTTAACAAGTGATTGCGGATGTGTTCTTGGTTGCTGTTGATACCATTACAATAAATTCTACATATTATAAGCATATATCATTTACATATTCAAGTCTCAGTTCACATTCTACTTCAACATATATTCTGAGTCATTTTCTCCAAGAGAATCGCCTATAGTCCTAAAAAGGACCTTTATACACATACAATAAGAACAGGGGGGGGGGGGGGGAAAGCTTATATCAATTCTCGTTCCTCCAATTCTGTTAATCTATTCCAATAAAAAAAAATTCAAATAGTTGGACAATGTTTTCAAGTCCACACTCCTTCAGTATCTTCAGGTAATTCGTTCCACCGGATTCGACCGCGATAAAAAGCACTTCTTTTCATTCGTTCGGATGTATACATGTATGCTTATTTGATAAGCTATTTCCTCGATCTCTATAACGATTCCCATACATTTATACACTCTTACTAAATCCAGTTTGGGGAACGTATGCTCTTGATTGTCCCTTCGTCGAGATAAACTCACACTAGAGTTGTAAGACCTCGTGTGCAACTTCTAGGAAATAGTATACAATTAAGAGGTAAGGGGTCCGATAGTTCAGAGCGACATTCCTTAAAATAAGTTAACAGCTCCCTCTTGCTTATGTACTTTGGCATTTACCAAAGATAACAAATAGAAGGAGCAAGGAATCTAAAGGTAATAATATCCTATAATTTCCAAAACGACCTGGTTTAAAGCGCACTACCAAGAGGTACTAATTCCTGATCATTAGAGGGGAAAGGGTGATGATTACAAACCGGTTTGTAAAATCTAACTAACCACTAATCATCTAATCACTTTACCGGTAGTAGCTGTTGCTGTTTAGTCATTTTCAATAATTCATTCTGTTATACACTTCTGATATAGCAGCGACAACTCGCATATATATTAGAAATGAGTTAAGATCAGGCAATATAAGAATGATAAAATAAACAATTCATGGTTGCGGATGTGAATCTAATGACCATTTGGATTGGGAGAGCCCGACGATGTGCCCAACGAAGCAGTTCTCAACTTCGGGGTTTTCAGCTTCTCTAATCTTTTGGAAATACTTTCCAAACATGCATCTCGAGGATAGGGTCTTAATTACCAGTCGCCTCAGCTCCGGACTCTTGATATCCTTAGAAGCTTCCTTAGAAGATCGGAGATCCTGGACACGTTTTACAAGTGTGTCCTGTTCCTTCACTGCCGCAGAATAATGCTTCTTCCAAGCGATTCAGGTAGGAAGAATGAGTTCTATCAACTTCAGCCAAAACCGATACCATTTTTACCCTTTACAAGATCGACAGAATGGTTACGGTCCAAAGCTAGGGCCCAAACATCAGACGCTAGGGCCCATTTTCGGTCATATTCTGAGACGTTAGAGGATGGGTGGGCCCTAACGTCTGAAAATATTACCGAAAATATGCGAAAGTGGGCCCTAGCGTCGTTGGGCCCTCGCGTCGTTGGGCCCGAATGTATGTAGACCCTCAGGGCAGCTCATGTACATTTAACTCACATCTGTCTTTCATTGGTAGGTGATAATCTGATAGATTCTTAAAGATATGTAAGTGTGGAGTCACATGACTTATAAGTCATGTGATCAGACTGAAGAAGGATTCGATGAACGCCGAAAGTCTTTCTTTAAAATGGTTATACACTTATAGTCTACTGAATCTACCGGATTACATTTAACTCCATTTAACTACTTATTAGTAATGTATGTCCACCTAAGTTGATTAAATTAATGTATCTTTACCCAAATGGTGATACTTACACCCGCACATTCAACCAACTCGTTATTTACCCGTCATATCACACGATTACTGTCTATCGTCTAGTTTGCAGGGGAAAGATAGTGTAGTATAGTTCTCCGTATTTCATGTTGATACATCTAGCTCTATTACCGTACTATTAGTGCTATACAATACATTGTGAGAGCTGTTAGAGAAACAAAAATGGAGCAAGTGCCATCATGGGCCTTGTGTAATGGGTAAATTTAGGCTGTCAGGGTTTATGGCAGGTCAGCATGTTCTCACATGGGAAGGTCTTAGATGTTGAACATGTGCGTGTTTGTACGGCTAGCTAAGGTGGGTACACCTGACCAACGTGATACATGTAGGCCTACTCAGAAAGATGTGTTAACCATGATTAAACCATTCTGTGTCTCCCTGTTTATTATTGTTTTACATGTTGATCCCATTTAAATCAACTAAATGTTATTCTCATGCATTGTTACAGAATCATATAAATACTTGGCAATAGAAGGGAGAATTTACAGTTTTACATGAATTATGAACCTGTGTCATTCGGTTTAAATGCACGATAAACATACTATACTAACTACTCTGTAATAACAAGTTATAAGTTTATTAAGTTAATCAATCATTTAATGAACTATTTTTCTGTTTAACTTTATAATCAGTTTAAGTTAAGGTATATATTGTGCGTTTCCAAAGGAAACGAATTCTACGGTCAACTATTTGTGCGCAATGGCTAGATTATGAATATCAGACGTACTGTAATCTGAAATGCCTTGAATGTCTGTATTAGAAGAACACAGGAGTGGAAGTAAAATTCAGTTTATTAACAACTAGGAAAGTTGCACGCTCCCTGTTTACAAAGGCAGTTGGATAAACATGAAAGTACAATGCAAGGGAATTAGACATAAGACATCAAACAACATATTGTAATCTAATAATACACAATTGTCTTTTAGTCTTTACAATTCCGAGCTTGTCTGTCTCCAAGACTTGAAACCCAGAAATCCCAAAGGGTGTAGTAGGTGTAGATCACTCAGATTCAGTCATGGGTGGTCCTCTCTAAATGGGTTCCTCTCAAAACCTATACAGTGGCCTTAAGTGGCAACTTGTCAATCAAACCAAGATAGCCAATAGAATACAACAAATGTCAACCAATAGGATGTCACACTGGCCTTCAGGGATTTACTGCAGAGATGGTAGAAGGTTGTCAATCAAGCAGTCCTTGCATAAGTGCAAAGTTAATAGTGTTGGCGTGAATTACATCACACAGAGATGGGCATCCAGATATCCTCCCAGATAAGTGTCCACACTCCTCACACCAATCCTCAACCAACACCTCAAAATGTATCACATGAACTTGCTACTCAGGATGATTGACAGAATGGTACCCAATTCACTAACATTCACGAATTTTTTTTTTAAAAAATACCATAGAATGTAAAAAGTCGATAAATCAAAAGAAGCGGAATTCTATATTTTAAATGCATTGGTTTATTTTCCTTTTTAGTGGCACTTATCAAAGTATAGAGAAATGATATATATGATTACCATTTTCCTTTCAACAAGCATCAGAGGAATGTTAACTCCTAATTATAGTAATGCATGACCCGGCTACATGAGTCATGAATGAAAGATGTATCTTGTTTCCCCATGCTTCTATTAGATTGCTTGTAGACTTAATTCAGCCTCTCTCAGAGCTGATTTTGTCAAATAAATAAAGTACTTTATTATATACGCATTGCTCCGAGAACAACGTATCTAGGTTGAATTATGCACAGCGCATATTCTGTCGACGCATTGGTTTGAGTACCTTAGAATATCGCAATCGTTGCAATATTCACGCTCCTTCAACCAACTCGTTAGTTAACATGTATTTATTTGAGCCTCTGATTCTGTTGAGGACAATAATCCAACCCAATTATCTTTTGCCCTCTATCCCTCATGCTCTAATACTATAATTAGTGTATATATAATGTGAAGGTGCAGAAGACGGACTGATGTTGTCATGGTGTCCAGAAATCAGGCAAGATGCGTCATTGTATGCATTGCACGTCAGGTAAAAGTTCTATGCAGCTGGCGGATATCAAGGAATCCTAATCTAAAGGCTCCACTCAAGAGTATACCTATTACATTTTGTTTAGTAGATCTAGAGCTGCGGCTTGGGGAAAAAGGGTAACTAGCTTTGGTGATTGGAATCGGAATTGGTCAAGGTAGTTTTGAAGCCACAGTTAGCGGTTAGGTTTCAATATCCTTTTCCTCACCAAAGTATATACTATATGTAAAACTATAGCCTACATTTAATCCCATTATCCGTCAGCTAGGTATCAAGGTGATAAATAGTATGAACCCAATAAACCGAAGGCAAAATTACTAATACAATTTACTTATAAAGTAACCTGACACCTAGGGTCATATAAGGACACAACACTATTACAAAGCCCACATCGACCATGTTCATAAAAACAATTGGAACGATTGCAAGTATCATCATTCCATTTCCAGCAAATTTCCGAAGGCCAACTATCGATGTTGTACATAGGCCCCCGGCTTTTGGTAGGATACGACTTCCGCTTAAAATGGCCGACACGGTGATCTCGACGTGTCAGGTTGCGAATCGCAGTAGTGTTTTCCGCTCCCAGAAACATCGATTCGGCCCAAGAATCAACACCAGACCAATCCTGAACTTTTCCATCGATAACTCTGGTATAGTAGCAGCATTTTCATAACGAACAATAGCCTCATCAATGAAAGCCTGACGATGAGCCTTGTACGTAATAAACTGCAGGTGTTGAATATAGCCGTCGATGGGACATTCAGATTCACACAAGTAGCTCAAGACCCCCATACAACCACACATCAAATCTTTAAATGAACGTTCATCATAATTGCGAGGTGGGTCGAGATGGTAACCAGGCCTAAGCTTACCCAAATCCAGGTGACGAGCAATGGACGGACACACACGGCTGTTAGAACGAGGAGAGCCGGCGTTGAAACTATGCAACCATTGTTGCCTATGGTCTGGCGACACGGACATACTACGAAGTTCAGGTTCAGCCTCAGAAATCTTCCTAGATAATTCCGCCTTGGTCTCAGACTCCTTCTTTTGCTTCATTACCACCTCCAAGGCTTTCTCCAGCAGCTCAAGATATTCAGGAGAAGCGGGATCAGGCATGTCCGCCTCTTTCAAAGCTAAAATTTTAGCAACTCGAGAAGTCTCCATGATATTAAGAGTAGGACGACCAGCGTTGAAAGCAGCTTCCCTTCTGCATTTAATCGTCTGCAGATACGTACAACTAGGCTTTGGATGTTTCGATAAACAAGTGCTGCAATTAATTAACTGCAAAAGCTCGGACATGACAACCAACCGTAAGTAGAAATCAAAGAAAAAAATATTTTTCTCTCTTGATTCTGGCCTAGCTGCTGCCTTCTATGCTGTCAGCCGATGTTCTGTTGGGACTTCGATTTCAAAAACCCCGCGGTAACCCTAGGCGACCTGGCGATACTTCCGGTCGGTCGATCATGTTCCGGCTCCGTTCACCAATTATATCACACATAAATTGTGGCTTAGCATAGAACTGTTCTTATGCAATTTATACTATGAATATTGAAGAGGCCCTCAAAGTAATACACATTTAGGTATTCCCATAAGATTGATTATGCTCCCAGGGAAGGGGCAACAATAACCCATATGAGGAAATAACGTTGGGCACTTAATAAGATGGAGTCAGAGTGACAATATATATGCATCATATAACACCAGGCTAGCATAACGTATGAAGTCACTGTCAACTGAACAGTCCGGTGACGCCATCGGCAATGGTCACTGATATTACGAAAATAGACATGAACGAATGTAGCCAGTGCATTCCCTTATCATGCTTATACTTATCTGACGCATCGGGTCACTATGAGTAGTAATAGTCACCGCGCGGTGACTATTACTACTACTATGTTTGGCTCCTTCCGCATAGTGGGGTTATTTAGAAGGTTGCACATGCCGTTTCAGACCAGGCGATATGAGTGGCTCGACTTATCAATGCGTGTACTGCATAATTTGCTGAGGTACAACAGTACCATGCGAGGATAGATTACTTCTCACCAAAACATGATATTTGCTCATATTAACTCAAGATTTAATCAGCATGTACTCATGATTCATAGGGTCATTCCAGCAACAAACGTTATCGATGGATTGATAATATATTCCATCAAAATGTAATATCCTATATAAAAAATATCTGATTAAATTGCCAATGATTCAAATCCAGACATTTCTTAATTGTCTAATCCCATTTCCCAAGCATGGAGCCTCTCATTCGACTTTAGTAGATTTACTACAGAACCAATTCCAAAAAGACTTTACTCGGGACTATACTTACTATTAGATGCCTATAGATATATCCACGCAATTGACTCAAGTCTTTTCGTTAATAATGGGCTTAAGCCGGGGTACACTGATCTTAAAATCCCATAACTGAAAGGATGTTCGTACTTTGAGCCAATCCCTCTGGGTGTATAATCATCCAGCACAAGGTTTTGCCCATACAGATCAGGTTGCAGACTCAAACAGCATCAAAAGGAAAAGGTCATAAATATGATAGTGAATGGATTGCTGGTATATTTGGTGGATACTGGAACCCATTGCATTCAATCATTTAAATATGTTTATCATTTCAACTGCAAATAATGCTGACTATAGGCATCGAATCTTTGCTCTTATGCCCGATCATTGCTGCCACCCAGTGAGCTACTCACAATTCACTCTCCCCTAGTGACATTCCACTTTCCCCTCACTCTCGCTCGGACCTTATTACCCTCTCCTCTCTTCTGTTCCCACCACTCCGCACCCTTTTTCTAACTAACGTTGTCACCGGCCTAATTATATATTTTATTTTCTGAATTCATAATTTCTTTTATAAATTAATTAACTAATTAATTAGTTAATTGATTGATTATTTCTCCAATGCCAGTCTTACTCCCATGTATTAATATTTAATGGCAATACCGTCATTAGAAGACATTGAATTCATCTTGCTTCTGGTCAGAATAATAATGAACTTAACCGGAATTTCGAATTGAATTCCTAATTATTATTACTCGTGGCCACTGCAAATTAATTATTCAAAACCACAGTCACGCCCCCATCCATTAAGAGCCGAGCATGATCAAATACTTCCACCAGAAATTGAACGAGTTGACATTCAACTGTCGACCTCTGTAATCTAACAGAGTGACACTCTATCAATTACCTCTTTCTTATGTGGATGAAAATTTGAAGTCGGTGGTGATGGTTTGCCATGGCCACTGTAGACGGGATGGAGACCTCTTTTGCCCGACCGGGTAATTACCAGAAGAGCGTGTCACCCGACATGAAAGCATATTAATCTCGCTCGTAAAATGTCTATCTCTACATAGAGTTTCCGGCTCATGAGAGATACACCGTGACTGAATATCAATAAAGCTCAAAATAGGTTTTGTTACTAAATGTCATGTGATACGATGCGTTCATAGATATTCACTAACCCAAGTAAATAAGTTCATTCAAAGATAATTTTCCACGTGGATGTTGGCAGACTTAAAGCTTCAAACCACACATGCTTGCTCATTTTGTAGCAGTCGACTTTTTAAATTGAGATTTCCACGTTGGTGCTTTTCTTCAGGTTTACACAACTTCTAATTGTTTCTCGACCCAGTTTGCCTGTGGTAGTGTAAATTCTCAATAAATCTGGACAATCGGTGTCACCTGCACTTTCAAGTTTATTCTCTTTACACATGGGCGGGGGCCAACGATGAGGAAGTATATACCTCAAACAAAATGCGTCCCTTTTGGAGAAAAATGCCTAAATCAATGGGTATTGATCAGAAGGAAAATAACGCTGTCTCTGGAAGGAAGCCAGCTAAAACCTCTGTAGTCGTGTTGCTTTGATGAGGTGACATATATCTATAGGTGTACTATCATTGATCTGTATAGTAAGAGTGTGTCTGTCAAAAAAGCATGATTCAGACAGGTTTGAATTTATAGTCATGGAAATTGTCTGTATTAGAATTATGACTGATACAATTGTTGGTGACTGGTTCCTATTTGCGTCCATGAATCTAGTGTTTTGCAGGGCGAATCGCATGATGTGCTACAAATGTTTATGTTCACGCTGGTTCATGACTGTATTACATGCAATGTGAACTGTACCATCTGACTATGCTTGTATCGTTTGCATTCGCCATGCCATTACCACATGTGCAACAGTGTCTTACTTTAAATATTATTGATTTCTATTATAACATATTTTATTTTACAAAAGTTTTATGTGATACATTTCATCTTGAAAAATATCAATCATAGAAAATTTACATAATCAATTACCTTAGATCTAGATATCAAAAAGACAATTTTATAACAGAGATTTTTATATTTCTATATTCATAATTTATCCATCCATCCACATTTAATTAACTCATAATAACGCCAAGTATGATTATTATAACACCACATTCTTTTTGTATTCTTTGCCAGGAAACGATCGCTTTTAGACATATATTGGCTTAAAACCCTTAATTTTACCTGATCAATGATTTTCTCTTCTTTTTTTAAAATATATTGATTTCCAATATACATTCATACACGGTACATGTATTCGGGGAAAAGTTAATTTATTTACACTAAACATTATTTTACTGGACTAACAGGATTATTGTTAACATTCCATGTTTTTTTGCAGTGGCCGAAAATGTCTGGATTCGGCATGAGATCCCTTTTCATGATAAAGGAACATAAAACTCCTGGATGTCAGATTTTATGTCTGTTCAGTCTGATCGTATATACGGCGCCTGTGGATTCTGAGAGTAACTGATATTCATCTCTACTATTTCATGCTGTGACAGTGCCTACAGAGAAAGGTCTCATGTTTCAGAACGGACTATATTCCCATCCCAAGCTCATGCCATCCCAGGTTTGTTATTAATTTAGAAGGGGTTGACATTCCAGGAAAATCTGCAAAATTTTAATATGATTGAATAACGGCGAGTGTGTATCCATTTTCCTTCCTACTAAAGAATGCACATTGTACATAGAATCTGATGATGAGGATGATGAAGATTTAAATCACGCCCATAGTAACGAATGCAAAAATACATGGATCATTTATAGAATGATTAAATCCTTTTCTACTGTGTACTACATTAGCAGTGCGCATATTTTTTCTTCTCTCGAGGTCAGCTAATCTCCAATAGAATTTGACTGATGATCATTTTTAAAGGTTGGTATTTTCAGGATGCACCAGACCATCCATGTTAAAACATATTGAAATGTTATTTCTGGTATTCAGCCATCTGTTGGGTATTTTATTGCATCAAACATGCGTAGAAGCACTTGTGACAGACAAACACACTTCCAATCGGTTCTCTGCTGCAAGAACTCAGAGAGCCCTTATTCCCATTACAATCCTTTTGGTCCGTCCCTTGAGGAAAAAAAACATGTCCTCTCTCTCTCTTCCCCCTTCCCTGCTGTACATCCACGTCTAGGTAAATCGGTAAAAAGTAAGAAGATCAAGGAAGACTTCATCACTTATACGGCTTAAGTATTGATCTAATGACACTGTACTACTGTATAGGGAATGGCACGAGACAGCCTCTACAAGGCTATAAGGGACATCTTTTCTATAATGGACATGTTCCAATTGTGCCTTATTTACGTTTTCTTCAAGAGTATTTCGTGTCCCATCATTCGGTACACTTTCATCTTGTCATTGTATGAACACATTACCCAATTTAGGTCCTTCCTTTTGTTTCGCGATGATCAGTGCATTTTGCAGTCCAAAGGTTATCAAGCATATAGTGAGACGGATAGATAGATAGATAGATAGATAGATAGATAGATATACCAACAGATAAATAGATAGATCGATAGAACATATAACGTTATCGTAGCAATAGATCAAACCTCACTATACAATGACATTAACGAAGGAATATCACTGAACACAACGTTTTATTCAATATACCTTTGCAATAAAACCGATATAGCACATCAAATTATCCAAGGTAATGACAAAAAGTGACCTATATATGATATCGTCGTCTTTGTAATCTCATATTTATATACTGCAGTGTACGACTCAAACATTACCAGCAGGAACTGGAATTAACTTGCCCCAGGGTCGACTTATCAAATTTCGCCTAGCGTTCCGGTCGCCATCTGCAGTTTCTTGAGGTTTTCCCACTTTATAATGCGTGTATAACAAATGGTATAGGTACCCCTTCTTCTGATTACAAAGATTTCAGGTACAGGTCAGACGTATACTTTCAAAGTTTTTGCATAGAGACAGAATGTATAAGACAATGTTGAGGCTTTAACTATAGATTTTATGGGCGTGTCACAAGATCTATGTACATACATACATCAAATGGTTGCTTGTTACTTCATCCTACGTAAAATGTATCACGTCTTTCTTTCTATCTGGGCCTAGTATTACAAAGTCGTAATGAATATAAGCATAGGTATAAAAATATGTATTTGAAGTTTAATACGCTAGAGATATTTTCGATGTAAACAACACAGTTTTTCTTAAAGCATACTTCGGTAATTTGACAATTTGCCTGCTCATCGGGCCTACTTTAATGCAGTTCAGCATTGACCGAGTGGTTTGGTGCTTCTGACGTTTTTCCTAAATTTGTACTAACTTTGGTTCGGACAGTACTGAACCTGAGTAGCAAAAGACCTCGCAAAGCCTGAGAATTAACGCTTGCATCCTTGTCAAACGAACATCTGTACTCATACACAACTCAAAACCGTGGTGCAATATCAAAGAATCCGCGTAACATCTGCGAACCAACATATTGGCACTATCCAGTTTCCTGATGGGATCGACAAGGTATAGTTTGATTACTATTATGTTGTGCTGGCACCTTTAAGCTTAAAGAACAAGTATCTTACCCATATTATACAGTTTTAATCATATGCAAGTCTTGTTGGTAATATATAGTCACATTCAAAAGATTGCTTTTTTATACATATACCAGAAAATATATTGAGAAGAATGCATGCATATTTGAAATACAGTCACTGTGTTGAGACATACATTAGATGTAATTATACCCAGACAACACGCTGACATTGCATAATTTATTATCTGGCGTCCCCACAGGACGTAACACAAAAAGCCAACAATGTTCGTAGAAGGTACTTCTTCACTGGGGCCATTCATATGTGATTAGATCAAAATCTCTGCATCATATAGAATGCCCCTAATAATTAATCTCTGAAGGAATATTGTTATAACACATTTTTATATGAAGTATTTTTGGAACTTTAGTAAGCGGTCGGTCATCGGGGAAACACGGATTCTACTCGTTACCTTTCAATTCAAAAGTTAGTTCTATTCCAGTGCCTCGAATTCGTTTATTGTATATTTCATCCATGTATTCATTCTGTGTCTCATTAAAATGGTTCTTCCAGTCCCCCACTATGCCTTTCCTCATAAATCTCTTAATATCTGCGTCAAGGAAAGGAAAGATTCTCAGCTGCGTCATTGGGTTTTTAAGCATTTCTTTAAAGTAGGCCATTTTAGTCACTTCTTCTATGCGTTCATCCGTAACGTCAATTTCCAGAAAGTCCACAATGTTCTGCACCTCCCGCCTCAAATCGTCCACCATGTCCTCAAACTCGAGAAAAAGTGCGTTCTCGTCATGGCAAAGACGCCACCAATCGGTGACATGATCAAACCAATCACCAAACGTAAGCCTTCTTTCCATTACAAGCTGCTCGAAAAACTTGTCAAAATCTCCGTAAAATCCGAAAATGTCTTCGTTGTTTTTGAGGAAATGGTAATAAGAGACGAGACAGTCTTTGGGATTTCTCATGGCTACTAGGATCTTTGGTTTGGTTTTCGCAAGTTGCTCACTAAGAAGGGAGTATGGCAAGTGGGTACGTATGAGGCGAGGCTTTGGGAGCTGGGTTGCGACGTCCAAGAACTGAGGCACATACCCTCCCGGTACCCTTGCTTCTAAGAAACCAGAGTGTTGAGTGAGGTCATGCACTGAGTGGCTCAGAGGGTCACTCTGGTCACTGTAAAGCAGTAGGTAGGTGATATGCTCGATCCATGTCGTCCCTAAAAAAGAGAAAATAATTTTAATTAGTATAATGTGTAATAAGTATATGTGCATAAGGTTTTCCCGGCCGAAGGCGCTCGTACTGGGAAACCTATGTACACAAGGATCGAAGTATAACACATTACCTTTTTCATGGGCGCCACCATTTAAGGGTGCTCTATTCAAAAACGTTAGAACTGGCAGTATAAAATGGAAACACCAATCTGTGTCCTGCCACCTGAATATCAGACGCGTTTGTGGGGAATTAATGCTGCTGTGAAGTAATAATAAACGCTATTTCTCTTCAATATTGATGGATAAAAATAAAGAAGATTGGGGGGGGGGAACATATCGTACATTCTAGCCTACTGGGCCTACGCAGCTCTTTTTGTGTCATATCACGGAAAATTGATGTAAGAATTTCCCTTCAGAATACATCGAAATTCGGAAAAGAGGTGGCTTTCCTACTCCAAAATGTGTAGTTGTGTCATCTTTGGTGGAGGATTAAGGGAGTTGTGAGGCAATTAAAGCATAGGCAGACCTCTAATTTGTTGGTCAATACCAATGCCAGCTAAGCCGCAATAATGTATACGTCGTAACATCTTCTAATTTATACAACGTTAGTATATTGGAGTCTTTCACAATGCTTTTTCCTGCGTGGAGTGGGAATCGATGGTGTGGGAAAGGGGCTCTAGGCCTATACTATTTAGGCCTATGATAGAAGCAGGGGATTAGGGGAAACCGTTCTTTCCTTGGTCAAAGCCAGAATTCCTTGTTACTGACTTGAAATTAGGAGTGAGTGTAATTGGTTGCTTTACGCCCTTATCAACACATTTAATATGGTCATATCAAGGGTGGGAGAGCTGAGGCAGAGGGAGGCAGTTTATGATCATACCCAGGAAATAGAGATAGAGAAGAAGGGAAAGAGAGACAGAGAAAAGAGACAGAAAGGCACTTTATGGTCATACCCAGGACCAGGACTTGAAATTAGGCATAGGCCTAATTATACTAATAGTCTTATGGCACTCATGCTACACGTTTCTTTTAAATGATTTATTCATATTGAAAAATACTCATAATCATATTTCATATTCTCTGACCACTACATCGACAACACAAGGGCATGTGTTAACTCAGCTTTATTATACCTCTGAGGGGGATGGTATGGAAAGCCATAGGCTATAGCATTGGAAAACCGTATCACCTTCTGGGCGGTATTTACATATCATATTTACTGCTGGCGGAATTTTTGTTGAAAAAATAGGCTGATGTTCGCATCTTTATTTTCTGTATTTAAATAATTATTTTCGTGGAAAAAAGACTTGTTATAAATCGTAGGCATATGTAATGATATGATAATAATAATAATGATAAGCAGCTGTGAAATTGCTAATTTATTGCGTATTTAGATAGAAAAATAGACCCAAAAATGAGTGAGGGGGACCGGAAGTAGAAACTTTTAAAAAAGTAAACAAAACAGTGTGGTGAAGAGAGCATGTTGTCCAATTAACTCTAATTTCCATCGAATTTTCACTATTTTTTCACCTAAAAAATCTGGCAGTGTAAGAGGTGGTTATCTCCCTTGGGCTATGCAATTTCGTCGGGTGCTACGCATCCTTACGAAATTGCATGAAGCATTGCATTGTCATACCCAGGACCACATTAAAACAGTGTTTTGAATGCAGGACAGATCTAAAATCTTACATGTCAGTCTTATAAACCAACTAAGAGGTAATTATAACCATGTTATAGAATTTCATTTCAATAAGTCTAGGCTACTTAAGGGGTCGCTAAAAACATGATAGGTGACTGTAGGTCAGGGCAAGGCTAGGCCTCCCCACGCTCGGAAAAAGAACGTGAAAACAGCTGTTTGAATGCATGACAGCTCTCAATTCTTAGATGTTTAGAAGGGAATCAACTAAGAAGTGGTGATGATTATGTATAAGAATTTTCTTTTCTTCATAACTTTAATCATCACCACAAAACATGACCGGTGTGTGGGCAAAAAAAAGGGCTGCCGTTGGTCAGCCTAGTTTTGTTTATCACGCAGCCATCCCATGATGCAACGCCTGGCTGAGACCGTGAACTGGCTTATTACACGCGTACAGAAATGAACAAACTATTAAATGGGCGTATTCTTCCCGCTCGAAGTGAATAACCCATTCAGTCATGGTATAAAATACATTACGTCGCCCGAAATGAAATTTTCCAGAAGTAAATCAAGAAGACAATACAATGATGTGGCATCCATCTAATGCAAAAACTAACCATTTTCACTTCCAAGAAATTGAAATTTGGATACCGATGTCGACTTTCTAGAAGCCTTCTATTGAGGGAACTCTGTAGGCATGATTACAAATCGTTAACGATTGAGAACCTGCATCCTTGAAGAAGTAATGATTTATTAAATAAGTAAGCCAAGTGTCATACCAATCGACTTTTTAGAGAAAGAGCCAGAACTGGTTACAGGACCACTTCGGCTCGAGGCGGAGTGGATGCAAAATTAGGCTTTTTTCTCCGATGCTCTCTTTAATGAAAAGCGACAGCTCCATCAACATGTGCGACCCTTGAGTCTGTCTCCCAAATGACTTGTGTCTACGTCTTTCATTTATTCTTATGAGATGGATAATAATGATAGAGGCACTGTAATCAGCATGGAGTCATATTTACCTTTTCTATGCAAGGTATTAATATAAAGGGTAGTATACCATGCAGATGACAGTAAACCATCATTACATTAGGCCTAATGAATGTGGACTCTTTAGCATTAGCTTTTTCCAACGGCATCGGTCCGATTTCAAATATGCGAAACGTAAGAAATAATTTACATTTTTCAGACAAGAGAGAATGCGTTAGAATAAATCACAATTATAAGTTCAAAACACATGAGCAAAGACAATCGACGAATGTTTATGGCGCCATCCGATATTTTCAGTAGAGTTACAAGAATATAAAACAAAATGTTATTATATTAATAAATGCTTTGTTCTTCGAGTAGCCCAGCTCAGTGATTATCGTTATCGCTATAATTATGAAACCGGTTTGATCTTTTTAAAAAAGCTATTTAGATTCGATAAACCACCTGATGCATGCAGAACAATCATATCGAATATTCATTGTAGACAATCACGACCCATGTTTCCTATGTAACGGTTTAAGGTTTAAAATATGCACAATGGCTATAGGCTATACGAATACACATAATATGTAATTTATGCTTTTGTTCGGAGCATAGGACAATTAACGGACAGGAAAAGTCGTTCTTCGTCATTCAAATCATTTGGTTTTAGACGTATTTATTATTATTATGTTACTTTGTGTACAAAGGGAGATTTTCGAACGTCACTAAAGTAAATGAATATTATCCTTTCGTGAATGGGACCGATTTTATCAATGCAACATTTAGAAAGCCAAGATCCAGGTTTACATGCCATGGCCGTGCCCCGATTTCCTGGTTTTGCAATTATGGAATACAATACATAAATATAATTATGTGTCAAAGAAGTGTTCATGCGATGATATCAATGCTGCCACAATTTTATATGTATGGTATCTCCACCGGGCCACCCTCTTGAGAACAGCATTATACTAAAAAGATACTCCTCTAATTTTTGACTCCTTATAAGATCCTTCCACTCATCGGTTCCTCACCCATTTTTTCGTGGCACCTTACAAGCAGACATGTACCCGGTATTGGTCCTCTCAGAGAAGCTTCGGCTCTATCTGGGTAGCTTTTCTGTATCCACAATTGTGGACATTTTACAGGGCAGCAACCAATTTAGTTCATTGTGAGCGCAAGTATAGGGAAGGCATAGGGAAGCCTCGGCGAGATGAATAGGATTAAAATGTGTTATTAACCTTCGGGGGTCACTCGTGCTTTAACTGGTGCTGTACATTCTGCTCCTTACAGCGCCCATTACAACATCTATAATTGATCATTACAACATCTAGAATCATCATTACAACACCTAGAATCATCATTACAACACCTAGAATTTGATACTGAATAAATCTACGACAAGGACTATATGATATTCCTTTATCCAATTAAATTCAACTTTATTGAAAAACATTATATCAATGTTATGTTCTGTTTGAATTAATTGAACTCCAGGTTCATTAATGTATGATTAATTCGTGATTCATAATTTGCATAAAGACTATTATTATTGTTATCATGTTTTGACAATATAGTATTTTTTGAGTTTTTAACAAAATTAATTTTTAAAAGGGGTTAGGCTTAGTCGGTTGTGGATTGGAGCACAAATTTAAAGAACAAGCTGATTCCACTATGTGTTTTCCTTTCGTTTTGACCTTAATACGGTGGTTTTCATCACGCACTATGTGTTCTGTCTGTGGTTATGTCAATTTTCCTTTATGTTGCTGGAAGCGGAAATAAGTATTTTTGCTACGTTAAGGAACCAAAATTCCATCGGTTGGATGGGAAATTCCGATTGAGAAATTTGTCCATGTCAGCAGTGGCAATGCCTCGAAATCCTTATGAGTAAATACTGATTTCTGCATAATTCCGAGTAATTGACTGTATGTGCAGTTTACCTGCTAAGCCATAGACAGTTTTTAACAAGGCACAACATGTATCGGGAGCTCGAGATACAATCACTAATGACATTATGTTAATGATATGTTTTTGTTCCATACATTGACAAAAAGTAGAGCCTTCTGGAATATAATTCAGGTCTTTCAGGGAGTGCACACATGTATCATTTCGAATTCTAATCATTGTTGACAGTGGTACCCATGAATTAAGAACACAAATGAAGATGTCAATCGTAATATTAATATTCAATGTAATAATACAGGGAGCGAGATAAAGTTATTAAATTACATGCATAAAATTCCAAAAGATCCTGACAATTTAGTTGTTTAACTGAAATCGCTGTTTACATTCATTTGATTCAAGCAGACGACGCATGAAATTATGTCTGTTTACGAATATACCATATATACATCAGTATTACTGTAATATCTCTGTAATTCTTGTAAAATTAAATTCACGTATGATGCCTGAATAAAAAGATTTCATCTATACTACCTCTCTAGTATATGGTTAGATGGACCCTGTGCTCTGTGTGATGCTTACTCAGATCTCCAAGATTAGAAGATTATTACAGCGAATTTAGCTTAACGTGTACAAGGGCGATACTGCTGGTTTGTTCAAGGTGTCTGTTAGATCCAACGTATTACCCTTGAATTAATCAATGCCACCGTACATTTGCTTGTATTCAGCCCACTCCACACAAAAGGACATTTTTCCTCTTGTATCCACTCCGCCTTCGCAGAGCCTACGGCTACTCACTCCAAAGGAATCCACGATTGGTGATTAACTACAAAGCTGTTCCGCAAAAACTACTTCCTCAATTGGTGGTTTTTCTGCCTCTGATCCACTCAAGTAGTTCCATGTTGAAAATAAATAGATCATACTTCATATTATGCAGTCACAAGGTAATGGTTGCTGTATCAGGTGTAATTCTATGTCGGGCTGGCTGAGAGATTCCCGTAACGCGGAGAACACATACATATACAATGTTATTCAGTGATCTCTCCTGAGTATTCTGAATTATATACCTAATTAATGCATTCCTTTCTTCTGCATCTTCTAATAAAAAGGGTACATGAGTCATCAAAAAGTCTAGATTCTACAATAGGACCTATGCAGTGCAAAATATTCCACCTAAAGGCAGATCCTCTGCCTGAGAGCTTACATTTAAATAATCGCAATGAATGATAAACATAATATCCCATTGAATCATATTATTGGGTTTACCACCAGTTGATAGTAGATTACATGTCTATTACCCGATCTACAGCTACTATATTAACAAATAGGTACATCTAGCAAACAAAATGATCATGAGCTAATGATGTTAGATAACATATTAACCAATATGATTCTTATCTGCACAGCATATCCCATCAAACATATTATTTAATCATGGTTATTGCTATTTACAGTATATCGACAATCACCAGGGATTTGATCAACCGTTCACACAGTATTCCATTAATTTTGTTAAGATATGATTAAATCATAACGAAATCCTGACGTGTTTTATGCCATATATCATAACACATTAATAGGTATAATTTGAAAGTGTGAATGAATGTGCACTTCGTTCATTTTGTATTTATCCCCATACAGGTAAATAATATCTTTTATTACGTTTGTCATATAAAGCTGATAATTGTATCATGTATTGATGTGATGTATTAGGCTAAATAAGATTTAATCAACCAATCAACAATGAACTGGTAAACAATTACAGATCTGCCACAGTAAAAAATCTGTCAAAGGTTCTAAATAATAAAATAATCATGAGCCCGGTACGAATTTGATTATTATAATTGATATTGCAGTTTCTCTTGTATGATAAGGTAGCGTTGCATTCTATACAGAGTCAATAAACTCATGCTTCAAATGTTGTTGCTGATAGGAATTGCTATGGAAGTGGAGGGACAATATTGCCTTATCTTATATTATGTAGTTGTTGGTTGGTCTAGATAGAGCTTACCTGTCTTGTTACAGGAGGAGTCCTAATTAGTCCCCTTTACCTGTATTATGTACTCGAGTTGGAGGGAAGTGCCATACGCCAGGGAATTCAAAATTGTTTTGTCTTGATTATCGCTGACCTTCTCAGAAATTGTGTATAAGTGTAATTTACAATATAGTATTTGATCGGTACCTAACATACAGTATAGAGATCAAAACTTCAAGGGGCGATATCACTTTGGAATTGTTTGTTACACTGTAAAATTGTACACAACGTCAATATGAATACTGGTTCACTCTTCCCTTCCTTGCTTTCTCCTATACCCTAGGACGAATGGTCAAAATAAAGATAAATCTGTAGAATGATCCCGGTAGCCGGCCTGCAAAGTGTGGTATATATAGGATGCAATAACTGCTTCCATGGTGCTACATTTATTCCATCATTAATTTAAGTCATGATAAATAGGGAATACTTCAGGAAAGACAGCCGAACCTTATGTTGCACAGTTTTTCTCTGTCTTTCGAAAGATGATTGTCCTGTGGAATATAGCCCTCTTTTCATTCAGAGAGGATTGGAAGACAAGGCCATATCTATATATGCTTGCCAAATTATATGATGACTGGGGCATCCGCTGGCTAAGCATAATGTAACTCTACAGCTATACTGTGCTTCACGATGCAAATATCATGTTTCAGCCTCGCCCTGGGATATCCTGGGATTACTACAGTCATGCAACCTACTGGTATCCATTAGAATAATTAAATAAAAACTGACAAAACTGGGTAATCTACTAAAGCTTCAGCCAGTCGCAGCGTGGTAATATGAATGTGGGATGGCTTCATGAGCACATACATACATTCATACAAGCTACATGCATACAAGCATATTGTGTTTATTACTGAACACGTTAGGTCGGTGTTGCATGTTCCTGGCCCTGCTGGCCTAATATGAAGGCATTTTAAATTGGATGTTCGCTTCTCCCTAGCTCCTCATGCGAGAATGCATTGTTGTGGCCCCATGATTACAGGTCTGCAGAGAGTCACTCGGCGCTGATAAATCAATGAATATACTGTACACTTACACAAGTAAGTTTCTTCGGTGAGAACTAAAGGCTAGTGTAGTTATAGACATTTTGCGGAAATATTTTTAGAACGTAAAGACTTACCGCATTTAGGATATCCAGCTACAACAATATCATCAGGTCTGAATTCGAAGTCCTTAATGCGCTCTAATACTTCTTTTGGTACACTCGCGGGGTACATTACACCTTCGTGTTCATGTTCACCATCGAAGTGAAAGGGTTTTTCCTCTTCCTCCTCTTCCTCCCCCTCGCCCTCAGCATCCTCTTCCTTCCCTTCGTCATTTTCCTTACCACCTGTTGTTCCATCGTTTGCTTTGCTATTATTTGGGCCCTTTAATACTGGTTCACTCTTTATAGAAATATCCTTTGCCTTTTCACTGCCCTTCGCTGAAAGACTTCCATTTTCTTCTGACTGTTTCTGCTCTTTGCAGTTATTCCCTTCCTTGCTTTCTCCATCCTGCTCTTCGTTAACTGCAGGAGGCCGAATCTCCTGTTCCTCTGCTGCTCCTCCGGTTTCCGCCATTTCACGTGTAGACAACCGTACAGGAGGATGGGAGAGGGGAGAAGTCTGGCGATGGGAGAGAGAGAGTGGATGTTGTGTGAGTGCGCGTGTGCGTGGATGTGAGGATGGGTGGTTGGTTGGATGCTATGAGTGAGGTTGGGGGCACTTCAGCAACTATACCCATTCCTGTTTCTGCACATCCTCCTCGTCCTCCCTCCTACCCATCCGCCTTCCCAAATGCTGGTGCTGTTCTGTTCTGGCGGTGGTGGAAAGAGAAGGAAAGGAGGGGAAACGAGACGTTTGAACTGGGATAGATGGATATGATTGTAAATATACAGGCAGACGGAGAGCAGGAGAAGAGAGCATTAAGCTGAATATGAATTAGCTTTGTGTTTCCGATACATGTTACCTAAAGAGTTTGTCGAAGGAGCGGGAATTATCGCATGGGTTGTTTGATCGCAACTCACGAACCGAATGGCTTGCGACAAAACAACTAGTGCAATATTTCCGAGGACGAGAAAGTATCCGCGCGAGAATTTGTGTTGTGTAGGTGTATGGTAACTGCTTGGCTGGTTAGTTTAGTAGAATATTTTCCGGCCGCTGTATTTGTTATATCGTTGTTGGTATCGTTGATCAAAGCTTTTAAAATTATGTTTTCGGCGACTGCAGAGCCGGGGGACCCGGCTAAACTTGGCCACTGGGAACGAGTTGACTCGGTGTTTTGCCGAAGTCTGCAGGCGTCTTTATGGCAACGCCATAAAACCCCTGCAGATTTTAGACTTCAGGAGAAGAATCTATATTTCGTTACCTTTTTAATGGAATAATCGTGGAGTTTCTACATGGAATATGACAGCAATACATGCACATGATAATCCTAGGCTAGTTGTTTTGGTTGTGCAAGTGCAAAGACGGAAGTGTCTGACCGGAAGGAGCGCTCCGCGCGCGGCCTTGCCTTGCTCAATACACTATGAGAAGCCTTACGTATCATTTCCCATGCATTTCAGTCATGTGGCCCAACTTTCACGGTCGGTCGATCGGCCGATATGCAGTCCCCATTCACGCTAGTGTTAACGTAATTTGAACGAAGATTGTCATTTACTTGTGTGCATTTCGGTTAAACTGACTTAACTCAAGTATAGCTTTGTTATTTTGCTGGCTATTGATGTGCCTGGATGGATACGTTTGTAGGAAAATGAGTGCGAGAAAGCTTTTGCAGACCCGGGGCCCCCTCTCTAATAATCGCTGTACAGTTATGGCGTGGCGTTCGCAATGTTTAGGTGAATAGCATTTGCTTATTGAAATAAGCGTTTTGCCACCGTTCGTCGAGAGGTACGAGTTGGGTAACTGATTCATTATACACAATGTATATTATGCTTTTAGTAATCTAAATAGATGGTTGCCATTTTCCTGCTTTGAATTAAAATTTGTTTTCTGCTGTTAAAATTTCTGTTCTGCATCATAAGATGACTTAAGAATATACACTTGATTGAATCATGCATGTTCCAAATTGACTAAGGGACAAGCATCAAATCTACCAAGATAAGAACAAGTCTGATTGATATGTTCCCGTTCTTAGTGTCTGTGTTCGTTTTTTAAAGTTCATTTTAATGAGATAAAAAAGCAAGGCAGCATGAGCAAAAAATAAGTGTGGTTGTCTCATCAGTAGCAGTGAAAGTGAACTACTTTCTGGATTCGAAATACAGGCATAAAGTTACGGAAGCTATGTATATCGAATATACCTATGCATTTTCTAGGTCAACCATAGGAGTATATTTAGCTAAATCTACCTGCTTTACTATAGTGAGAGACTATCAAGAAATATCACTAACTTTCTTTTCATGCATACATCAAAATACTTATTAGAACTTATAAAACTTAAAGTACTTATTATCCAAGTGCTTACTATCATTGGAATCAGCTTGATCTCATCTTTTCAAATATGATAATATCTCAAAATCTATTATTGGCGATCTGAACACATCACATATTTAATAATATATCATTTAACCCTTGCCTTCAGCAATGGAAGATCCCAAGCTTAGCCCCCCTGTTTTATATAGACCAAGCTAGCATATCTTATCATACATGTAAGCCACGGCAGAATGGGGGTGGGGCAGATTCCACACTCCCAATAATTACATGGGGGGGGGGGTCTGACCTCCCCCAATAATCTACTATTATACATATTGATATATATATAAATTTATATATCCTTCTCTCCATGTCTTTTTTCATTTCTCCCACTCCCCTTCTCTCTTTCACTTTCAACTCCTCTATCCCTGACCTCCTCTAGGATTTTGAGATATCATCATGTTTGAAAAGACGAGATTAAGCCGATTCCGAGGATAGTAAACATTAGGACATAGATAATAAATTCTTCTCTATTTTTTTAGGTATGAAAACAAAGTTAGAAATATTTCCTGTGGGGCAATCACTGGGCAATCACTAAAGTAGTTCAATATACCTTAGAATAACCTCATATGCATAGATATGTTCAATATTTTTTTATTTTATTTTTTTTACATAAATTTTATTATTTTTAATTTCAATTTTACATACAACCGATAGCATTGATTCTAGGCACCCATAAGGGTGATTAGGGACAACCAAGTGAAAAATCGCTGGGGGCTAGCCCCCCCAGATAAACCGGTAGAAGGTGATGACAATGTAGGAAGATGGTCACCTAATTTTGCCCATCCCCGATAGGCTAGCATAATTGCTATGACTCTATGCTGATGGATGTTTCCAGATTCAAAACACAATTAATTGATATGGGTTTTAGATACTGGGATTTCTTTCTTTATTTTCTCAAAAATGAAGGTGGGGTGATTATTTCATCCTTTTCAATATCCCCATACTGACATCAGCTTGATGCCAGTTGCCTGATGAGCTATTATTAGCGAAACCATGTAGTGCCAAACCAGTGAAATTCTCATTGGGAAGAAGGAATTCTGTTTATTATTCTCTAATAAAGACTGCTACCCCCTGGAGGGGATCAGTGTAATATTTAGGGCGAATTTCCTTATTAACATCATTTGTTATATATATCGGATGAGGTTAATATAGCCTGGATGCAATATCCAGGCAACAAGAGCACCCCGTGTTGATGCCGCTGATGCATCACCAAGGGCACGAAAGAGGTCTTAGTAACCCACGTCTGAAGAATGTGACGTTCTTCAGTTGCATGGTAGCATCCAAAGGGGAAGGTCGCGTAATCGTATTGTTTGAATAATAGATATGTTCAATACACAGTCTTGAATTTCATAAATATATTCATGCTACTACCAGCGCTAAACACCCCAAATATGACTTCATCCCATCAACGATAGAGATCCTGTGAATAATTCACTTATGAAAAATATCAACTTTGCGACTTGTGACTCATTTTCCTCTAACACATCACAAACTATATCTATGATTATTCATATCTCCAATTAACCCAGTTCTATTTTATCAGTTTAAATTATATTATTATCCTTTAATGAATAAAAATACAACTAAAGACTAGCAAAAACAACAGTAGTAGCATGCCAAAGGCGACCATGTAAAATGTGGAATGTTGGGATCGCCGTCGGGCATTTTGTCTATTTAGATGGAATGCATTGAGTGGTTGTTTTGAAATTGCATATCAGACACTTAAAGTGAAAGTGTACAAATCATCATGAGTGGTGAAGCCACGAGCGATGATGCATATATTTTCACTTTAAGTGTCTGATAAGTGATTTTAGAACTACCACGAGTTGCATTCCTTATTTATATCACAACTACCTTGTTGTTTAAAATGGTGAAATTCCATATATGGGTCAAATTTTTTTAGAATGTACAATTGCGAAATTTGCATCCTTTGCACATTATACTGAACGGGTATTGCAGATAAATGAATCAATCGTAATGGTTCTGGTATCATTGGAAAATCTATACATTAGTATACATATTTGTAAGTTTGTATGTAATAAATTGCTCTAAATGTTGATACTCTGATAAAAATGCATCAGAATTCACTACTTTTTCATATTATACCCCTCTTCTGAGAAAAAGTAACTGTTCTAGGTATTAAATTACACCTGGTTTCATTTCTCGTGCCTATATATGACAAGTTAGTGAAGTTTTAGCCTTCTATTAGTGATCATCACAGTATATGTCAGTCCTATACTCAAATGTCCAATCTTCAGGAGTCACTTGGGCATACCCGGTATCAAACATAGATTGTACTATACTGGCTGAAAATATATCTGCCACATATGATTTAAAGTATCTAAATTACACTTTAACATATAAGTGATGCAATGTTGGTACAATTTGGCCAGTAATACAAACATAATCAGGGCCATGCTTCAATGTTTACCAGACCAGAGATTTTATACTATTTCATATACCCTGTTATAATGTAGATCCAGTTTCACTGCAACTAGGGAACTAAAACCCAGTATATGTAATCCCTGTATCTATCCTAATATTCACACCAAATGACAATCTTCCAAATCAATTTATTGCGGGGATACGAATGCAAATCATATCAGGGGTATACCCGGTATAATGAGGGATACCCGGTATGGGAGGAAAGGAACAGCTTAGGACACACATTCAAACTGTTTTATATGAACAAGCCTCTGTTTTTTCTTCTGGAAACCATGACAACCACCTTATATTAGTTATTGGGTAGGTATTCCTGGGATTCCTTGCACATTTTCAACCAGAATGAGAGTGACAGAGGATTATACATGCACTTGCATGGTGTGGAAATATTGTTAAGATGATCAGGAATCAGCAATCTGTGTATATTCAGCTGTCTAATCATTATTAACATGTTTAAAAAGTTGTTTTCAACCATGCTCAATGAAAATTGTTCCTGCTATTAGTTAAAGATGGGAATAATACAGCCTTACTGTGAACAAGAATCCAAGAGGGTATGCCCGGTACCATCACATTTGGACTTGAATTCTAGGCACATTTTATAGTTGTTTTTCAATAGGGGTAATGTTAAATTAGTTTTTGTTTATTAGAAATGTCATGTGCATAATTCAACAAACATTTAGGGCTGAGGGGGTAGGGGTGTTGAGACAAATGTGTTTTGAATTGATGCCGGGTATCCCACACAAATCATTTTCTGTTGATAAATGATAGCAAAATAGCATTATTAACGTAGGTATAGAGGCCTCATATAATATGTCAATGTCCCTTGCAATTGCTTTGTCAATGTACAAGTGAAAATGTGTTCATAAACACAATAGATACCTTTTTTAAGCATATTAAAGGAGTGGTTGATACCGGGCATCCCCTGATACCGGGCATCCCCACTTCAATCCCAGTACCCTTCACCAACTCCATTTGAAGCTACAAATCACCATAAAACTTACCCTTCGAACATATCATGCCTTCCTCTACATATGTATGTGGCTTTAAGCCTCATTTCCATGCAATTTAATTCAACTTTAATCAAAATCATGATATCGGGCATCCCTTGGCATCCTCTGAAATGTTGAATTTTTGTCATAACTTCTACCCATGTGACTTTATCTTCTGTATTTTGTGTACTAACATGGCCCGTTCCTTCCCCTAACATGTGGGAACGTTAAAAATGAGATGTGGAAACTTTTTTTTTCTGATGTTCTCAACCCCTATATATTTTTATTAAAAAATTGTATGATCCATTACATTGACTTGTTATCATTGATTTTAGAGCCTGCATGCATTACTACATATATTTCTTATGTACTTACTGAGTTTCATATGCTTGTGCCCATTTTAATAGCAACAGTGAGATGTCAGATAACATGTACTTTTTAGGGGGATGCCCGGTATATAGAAGGATGCCCGGTATATTTGAGAAGGTATTTGTCTCAGGCAAGTAAGATGATATTTAGTCAAGGAGTGACTTGAACTTAGATCAATTGTGTACCACACATATGCTGTTCATGTACTTGCTAGGTTTCCAGTGGTTTTGTCCACTTTTGTAGCCACAGTGACAGGTCAGATATAAGGTACTTTACTGGGGGATGCCCGGTATCATATGTAAAGGGATGCCCGGTACCAATGATTGCTTTCTATTACCAATTTTCTCAGGGATACTAAACATGATAAATTCGTAATAAGTTGCTATATTGATGGAAGAGATGTGTAAGTTACCAGAAAAAAGGTTTTCATCCCGTTTATGGCAACAAATGCATCATTATTGAAATTATATTTGAACTATATATTACTCATCAAAAGACTCCTATTTTGGGGAAATGTGATCCATTTGCTTTCTTGTCTCACATAATATCCTTTGATGATACATAGTTATGGATTGGTATACTTGTAAAGGAACATTTTATCCTTATGAGGATTTTTGTTATTTGGAAATTGAATCATTATGTCCTGAGTAATTAAGGATTTAAAGAGCTGACACTTCATTTGATACCGGGTATACCCCCCAAAAAAGATCACCTTGTTTTAACTACAATAAAAACTGACATATTGAAATCTGTTGAGTATAATTGGTGTTTTTAGGTGGTGGGGACATCTGTGATACCAGTTAGAAGGAATATGAGTTTATACTTATTATTTTTTTTTCAATCTTCCTAAACCTCACAAAATCGCAATTGTACATTCTAAAAAAATTTGACCCATATATGTGACCACAGCGCTAGGAAATATAAGATGCGAGAGAACTAGTCTTGGCAAAAACAGCCAAGAGCTGTTTATCAAAAATATCCCAAGAGATATCCACAGTTACAAGTAAAAAAGATAACCAGTATCATAGGGATTAAGCAATAGCTTAAATAATTTACCATGCAAAAAGACAATACCAGATAATAAACAGTAACATTAAAAATTTGAATATAAACACTGAGCTGACTCCATTGCACATTTATATGGTGAAATTTTCCTCGCTCAGTCATACTTCCTGACATCGTTTACATGTCTACAACACCTTCGCATCTCCACAAAGCACGTCATCTGCAGAAATCCACATGTGGTTTCTCTAAACAAAACACATAGTGTGGATCAGTTAGTTGTGGGGTTGGTAACATGCTAAGTTGTGATTTAATATGATAATTATTATGCCTTTACTAATCTAAATTGGAAAATTTGAAAGTCATATATATATAGTTGAATTTTAGTGAGATCAAATACAAACGAGGGCAATTTTGTATTTATTACATACTGAGTTGTCAAGAAGGTAGAAATATGTATATATTAGTATTTACCTTATCTCTCTATATATAGATTTTGGAATGATGTGTGAAAGTTGAGTTCAGCTTTCGAAGTGGATATTCTAGACAGCCAAGCTGACGTCTTCAACCAATCAGATCGAATCTTTAGGTAATGTTGCCATGATAAAAGTGCAAGAAGTGGGGGTTTAGGAAAGCAGAAGGTACAACCAAACTACTAAGTACTACTTGGATGTGTATACATGTAGATATGGATGATGGTCCACAGTAACATAGAAGTATCCATTCATGTAGGCCTAGATAAATAACTGAAAGTTATCCTTAGCATATAAAGCTGCAAGCTACCCTATACCTCGGAGATATTCCATACATATCAGTACTAATGTTGGGTCGCCGAGCAGTCTGGGGCCTTGGGTAGGCTGAGTGGCATGTGTGGCATGTTCTGGGTTTGAACCAGGGTCCGGCTACAGATCATTATTCATAACCTAAAGAAAGTCCCACAAAGTTAATGGTATAAGAGATGTCAAAACTGTGATTTACCATGTATTCAAATTGCCTGACGATATTTTCAAAGATGAAAAGTAAAAGAAGATTTCAACATGTATGATATTTCCCAAGATTATATTTAATGAGATGTTATAGTAGATTTTTATGTGAGTTATAATCATGTTAAATTTCTCTGTAAATTGACAAGCTAGCCACCTTGTAGACAACTGCTTTAACCAACCAGATTGCATCGTTTAGGCCATGTGTAACCATCCTAAGTTGTGTGCTGTTATGGATAGCACAAGCGCACCCTGAATTGAACTGCAATAATTGAACACATAAACCGAATAAAGAAAATGTAATGCCACTTTCCATAGTTACACTGAAAGCTGCCATGACTAGATTTGTTGCATTGGCAGTAAATTTAATATATAAAGATGAGACATGTTAAATTTCAGAAGATGCCAAAGTTCAGGTTTTATACAATTGCATTCATGTAAAATTGATCCGTTTAAATAATTCAATTCAATTCATCAGCATTATATATTTGCATCTCATAGTACTTACAAAAAGGAGTCATACATCTAAAAGATGACTTCCAGGTCTTCCAGTATGTTCCTAGACTTAACTACTGAACCAAAGATTTAGATAAAATAGATTAAATTTTAAGTTTTATAGGTCGAAAAGAATTTCGAAGGCTATTTTCTAAATGTCCAAGCATTAGTTTCTCAACTAGCTGATAGATAACATGGTCTATACAGTTCATTTTAAATATATTTACAGTTTGTAGAACTCTTTCCTGATATTGTTTATATATATATGTTCTTTGAAGGAGAGGTTTCTATCCATGATTTGGCCTAGATATATTCATTTACTGATATCAAAATAGAACTCCCTAGGGATAGAGTATTTAATTTGTTATTTACTACTGTTCTATTAAGTATCGTAGGCATATTAATACAGCATGGGCGATAGGGTGAATGCTATATTCTATGCTGGAGATCGAGTTCTTTATTTTCATGTCCACATGGTGAACGAGTCCACGAACGAGTCCACGACTCCCTAAGTTGATATAAGTATTATTATACGTGCCTAATTTTGCCAGTAAAATATACATTATTTCAATTAAAATTGCTTTTCTGTCATTTTGAAAACGTTAAAGTACAGTCCGACCTGGGTCATGTCTGAAGAGTGACAGCCTGATAGGTGGCCGAGAAAAAGTAGCCAGGCAAAGAAAACAATTGCAAGAATACTGACAGATTTACTCAAGACAATAGCTGATCCAACCTCCTTCTTCTGTAGACGTTTTCGCTGTTAATATTATGTGTATTATTAGGCCTACCATTATTAGAAATATGAGAAAAGATCGGAGAGAAGAAAGTGTCTGCAAAGTCGTGCAATGTAACATCATAAAGATATCCCAAAATAGTTTGGTTGGTACTGGGTCCGATATGGTTTAAGAATGGGCGTGGGAAGATGTTTGAATCCCAAGCACTTGTTATTTTTAAATTTAGATATAACTTTCCGTATAGTATTTGAAGTATACCTCCATAGATTAAAAATATGTGTATCTTCATGCATTGTATTTAAATGCATGTAAAAACCTATTCATCATCCATATTTTCACATCAAGATTGTCCTTATCTAGATCTTCAAGTTTTGCCCCGTACCAACATTTAGAAAGAAAGAGTTAAATTCAGAGGCTATTATTCAAATTGTCCAAACTTTGGACTTTCAATCAAATGTAATCCTGCAGTTTATCTATACTGCTCGATTATTTGACGGATAGTTAACGGTGCACTTTGAAAAGATTAATATCATTAACATGTTATAGTACGAATCCTTCCATACGTCATAGTGCAATGTGATGTATTGTATTCATGAATCAATTATACTGCACATTGGCTTGCATATTCGACAAAGAAATATATAGTGATAAGACTTACTGGGTATTATAAATCTAAAAACCCTGAAATCGCAAGATACGCCCCGCTCCCCCCCCCCCCCCCCCACACACACACACACAGCCACAGCCCTTCGCACAGTTCTGAACATGTTAAGACGATATAAAAACAATCAATCAATCTGGAGAGCTAAATAGTCAGCAAAAACCTTCGGTTTATTTTGACTTTCCCCACGACTTCAGCGTGTATAATCATTTTAACAACTGTGCCATATAAATGATATTTATACACATCTAATTACTTAATACAGTTTGATTGACCATAGTGGATAAGGATTCCCATTAGATGCGAGGATAACCTAGCCAGGCACCCCGTTGCCGGGGTAATTTAATTATTCTGGTTATAAACATCTCCTCCCCTCTAATACCTTGCTATACGGTGACGATCAAACAATATTTAAATGCGATAGTAGATAAGAAAATGAGCCGTGTTGTGATCTAATCAAATAAGACTAAACGGTACAAAGCTGAGCTAAACGTTCTACCCAAGAAAGACTGAACGATCAGGAGGAAGTCCTAGATAGATTCGTGTGAGCCGCGTACTAACTGGTTAATTTACAGACGAGTGGTTGCGAATAACCGGCACTGCATGAAAAACCCTCCAATGGCGATACAAATTGTGCCGTTTTAGGTTGGCCTGCAATATTGCCATCGCCCTGATCCAGTTCCGTACTGTTGAGGAATTAATAGGCAGACGGTGAGGCAGGGACAGGAGACTAGATGAGATCCAGGAATAGCAGCGATCCATGCTTCAGTCAGCCTATTTTACGCACTACTAGCCCATGGGTGTTTCATGTAGTGATGGAGAAGGATTCACAACCATGAAACGCTGGATAAGTTGTGATACACTGCCGGGTGCATCGAGGAAACTCTTTACTCTTGTGCTCGACTTAGGCCTATATAATGGAGTCAAGTTAGGACAGAAAAGGTCATATTGAGCAAAAGCAGCAATATAATACACAATTGTTAAGCGTTTAGTTTGTTATTAATACCATCGACTCTATCAGTTACAAAATGAAAATCTTTTAAGGGGGTAAGAATACTTTCTCATAATTAACCTCAGTGAAAGTTTTTTTGAATCTGATACTTGGTAATTATTTTAAATCGACTGTAAGGACCCAGAACCAGATGAAGCGTCTGATTCACAATGTATGCAGTTTAATGGTAGCAAATGCATATATCAAAGAATATGTTATTGTATATGAATAGAGATGCCTCAGATATATCCATATTACTAACTGGGCATTGAAGGAAGTGTATTGCTGAGGTCTTCCAGGCACCATCTTTCCTATCCGCTCCAGGGCTTGTCCTCTAAAAAGTCCCATGCATAGATGACTCTATTATCGCTGGGTATAAACGGCCTGGAGATACGTCAGCCCGACTACAAGACTCCCTAATCCTAGCGGCAAATGACATCGCAGCTAATTGCCCTACACTAGAATGGTATCTCAACGCGTGGGGAAGGCGGAGAAGATTTAGTAAATGAAGCTGGGATAATAGATTGTGGACTGTATTGGTGAGCAAATCGCCAACACAATCCACAGAGCAGTTTGCCACCAGAATGCTACAACATATTCACCTTTGGCATATGATGCGATATCATTTACCATCGCATTATCTGAGTTGCTTGCCAAGGCATGGCAAGGCAGAGGATATCGAAACGCTATGATGTTCTGCCACAAGTATCGATTGTGTGTTCCAGCCGTTTGTTTTACAACCTTATTTCATCAAAGCAAATGCATCATCAAGGGGAGGTTCCATTGGGATTAAGCACCGGTATAGTTTTATTTAAAAAGGGAAATTTTCGTTGAAACCACTTTCAGGACAGTCGCCTTTTCCTCCTGACTCTCATCCATTTTGCCTTATGCCCTGCCCTCTCGGGGTTGCATGAGCTTTATGTTTGAGCTGGTCGCTTTCCTAAATGCCATTCCCACTATCAAGGTTCCACTTTGTTCCGTATTGCTCTCCTGTAAATGTCAATCTACTCTCCAGTTTTTAAACAAGTTCAGTTTTCTGGTTTCTCGCTCCCTCTTTGTCTCAGTGTATCCTGAAACGCAAAAGAGATGACCATCATTTTAAATGAAATAAACATTAGAATTAAGATGCATATACTTCAATGGAGAAATCGAGCATTTGAGGACACGTACAATGAGTGCATTGTGTCTTGACAGATGTGTGATCTCCGGCAATGCTAAATGTATCATTATCAAGTCAATCCTCGGATACTTGACGCCGTTTCCAAGATCTTTTCTGTACCCCTTGTCAATTAATACCGACAGGGAAGGTGCAAGTTAATGCAAACTAATATTCAACCGACGAGAAACAACCATTGAATGGGGGGAAATGTTTTTCCTGCCCTAGCTATAATAAACTATACTTGATTGCTCGTAGTAGTGGTTAACTGTATACGTTAGGAAAGGGTTTATTCTTTCCGTTTCCGTTAAAAGCACAGTGACCAGCAATTACATGAATATACACTACACACGTGCAAAGTACAATTCGCCATTGTGCTCATAGTGTGGGTTAACTGAAAATACAGTCCTGCATGACATTGTATAGAAGTGAATTTAGCGGTGATCGTCTATTTCAGATTTTCTATGGATTGGATCCTCCAGTCCATCGTTCGTTTGGTCTGATACTGAGGAATGTAAGCATCTTATTGAATTGAAAATACAATTCGTTACATTATAAAAGAAAACACTGTTTGGAGTAATTGAAATGCACAAATGCGAAAAAAATCTATTTATACCAGTTCAATACATAAAGTAATGGGAATAATGCCTTCGATTGATTTCCATTTTGTTGATGTACCAATCATAATCGCTTAGCTTGCTGTTTTGCTCTACAAGGAGACCTACCCATTTCTCTACCAACCATCACCCTCGCAGAGGTCCTTTGTGTGTTCCTTTATTGCTGTTGAAAAGCAAGTCTTACGAGCTGAATTACTCAGAAGCGGCTCGGCAGAAGATGAAAAGACCGTCATAACAGCCCCAAATCGGGAAACGATGTACTTTCCTAGCCTCACTTGGTCCCAATGAAACGAGATGATCCAAATCTCATGACTACAATTCCATGCTGGTATTTAAAATAAGCGAGGGAACGGCAGGGGATAGCAATATGGTCTTGGGAGCATGGACTATAATATGTTGAGAGATTACTGGAAGAATTGTGAAAGCACCCAAAGTCTGGTGGATATTGGACAAAATGTAAGGGATGAGAGTAGAGAAACTATAGGAACGAAGATAGGAACTATCAAAATGGAAGTTCCAAGGAAGATTAAATTTATGGTGGTTAACAGCCGACGTACTCGTTGATCCATTCCATATTCGATATGTATCATGTAAAATAGATAGAATGTGTGTTAATGTATTAAACAGACATATATGAAGAGAAAGGTTAATTGAGTTAATGTCGAATCATGCAATAGTTATATATACTGGAAGTAATGTGGTTTCTACGTGCTAACTGATACCAAAAAAAACAAGAATTTCCGGAAAGCAAGCGATGTTGATCGAGTCTGCGGGGAAGGAAGCTATTGAGGGGCTATCTTAGCCCAAGGTCAGGAGCGGGATACAACAGTTTGCCGAAAGAAGGTGGAGGAGAAAATTTGGAAGAGGTTTTCCTGACCGTTCGAAAGTGATCTAATGTAGCTAAATAGGATCGAGTTCGAAGCATGGGGTCTGTAAACACCCTGAAAGTAGTGTAATTAAATGAATTTACTTTATAGTTTGTAAACAATAATATAAGTTTTGGAATTGTAATAAATTCTATGCATAATGATATGATCATACAACTTTCTAGATGTCAATAGACTTACTCACTATTGCGTAAGGCGTATAACGCTTATAAAACTCGAAAGTAATGTATTCTCGTGCGTATTTCTCTAGTGAGTTATGTGCGGCAACCAATGCGTGGTTTTTTTTATTAAGTTTAATACCGAAATTCAACTTTCTGACCCCAAAATATTTTCTATCTATATCATTAAAAGCATATAATAAAACAAGTGTGTGTATATTACAATACATCAATTAGTCTCAATATGTATATCATTGCAGCATATTTGTATTAAGAAATACAAAATCTGCAAGCAAATAATTGTTTGATTTCGTTTTAGGATTCGTTTATATGCAGCATAAAAGACACACGTGATTTGTGTTACATGGTGATTACTTTCCTTTGGTTCATTCACCACATTTAATTCTAAATTGTTTTGATGGAGATGGAGATGGAGACTACCGCAGTACCTGACTAGTAGAGGTTATGGCTGAGCTCTAGAGCACCTTCCCGCCGAGGTCATGATATTCTAAGATCTAGTATAGAAATCTTCCTAATACCTCGTGGCTATGATGCCATCCCAAGGTTTATGGATTATTATTCGTTCTATCGTGCCCTAGGCAACTCGTAAAATAATAGAGAAAGATCGCGTATACAGTAATTTATAGAGAGGGGGGGGGAGAGGGAAAGATAGTGAGTGACAGACGATGACAGACAGAGAAGCACATTCATACAATTTGTTTACATGGAATTATTGTTCTCCGTATTTGAGCATAATTCTTTCCCGATCTTTATCAATTGTTTGGATGTGGTGACCATTGCTGAACACCAACAATCGGAAGGCCTAGATGTAGCGAATATAACCCCCAACCTTAATTGCAGTACGAATGGAAATTTGCCAATAGTTCCCTTCAAGCCAGATTATATTCTGCCGCTAACTGCCACTGTTGTTTTGGGAAGGACAAAATAATGCCAAAACACTATACATAGTACTTAGTAGGGTATTGAGCTGGAATATCATTTATGTGTACACGTATTTCCTTGCTTTTCTCCCACAAGTGATTTCAACCATGGACTAATTCGCATGGTGAGCATGTGTTAATTCGGTTACTGCTGACGCCAAGTTGGCTTTCCAAATCCCCTCATTGATTTCAATCACTCCTTGGAACCGGGATTCCATTAATAATTCGCAAGGTAAGACGCTTATTCCATGTTGTTTGATAAGGCCATTCGTGAAAGCCCACCGCACATCTTCCCTCGTTTGCAATTTGTCTTCATAGATTAGAATCAATGAATGGGGCCACTCGATCTGACCTGTTTTTCACTAGTTTATGTTTATCTAAACTAATTGATATGCTGCATGGGCCAATGTAAAATATGATATGAAATATAAATAATGCGAAGAGCCATTGCGCTTGCATTTGACATAATTAATAGACTTTTTGTATTAAGTCTACAGCATGTGGAGTACAAGAAGGACATGCTAACGCTGGAGTGTTACAAGTCCGCCTCGGCCCAATAACAGCCTGGATTGCGTGATCCAGGAGGATGTACCCGGCCTGCCAAATTGTACCTCCCTGTGTTTTCCAGTAGCTACAGTCGATGCGGCATAACATCTCTTTATTGTGTATAGTCACTGGAACAAATGAGGAAAGTATAGAGGGACTGACAAAGCAACAGCATTGGGTTTACCTTTCTCATATAATGTGACATTTCACTATAAAGGTTTATATTATGCAAACATGTGTTTTGTGATTTGCTGGAGGAAATGTTATCAATATGGATCTGATCTAGTATAGAATGGCAATCGATGGTCGCAGCGTTGTCTACTATTCTCCTCTTAAAATTTAGTCTGAATTAATTTCAGACTGATTGTATTATAATGATAATCTCAGTCACAATTATCCACATGTCAGGTACATTACATAATGGGTAAAATAAACAGATCCGCACAGGATTCAATCAACAGTGACAATTCAAAGCAGTGGAAATGATTGGAAAGAGATTTCTTAGGTTGAAGCGCATCGTTCGATTAGTACTATCAGAAGCAGTTAAAATGGGATTGATGTAGACCTTTAATTTGTAATTATGTTGGGTTTATGTTGTAAGACAACATACATCATTGGATACCTTCCAACACTTTCCGCCTTCTCCCCTTCTTTGAACACACGCATTTGAATCGATTGAAGCAGTTGATATCGCCCCTGAGGCAGCATGAAGGCTATCTAGATAAGGATCCAACACGCAATCCTCAATAAACAAGGATCACGGATAGTTCGATCTAGCTGATCAAATTCGCAAATACAAGGCCAAAGAGATCAAACAGTTTCTTGTCCCCAGTCCAAATAATATCCTTTCACACTACAGATTCATTTGTGTCATAAAGTCACCGTTTGACTCTATCAAATATGAAGAGTGGCGGGTCCAGGAATTTTGCAAGTGTGTGGAGAACGCATTGTATTGCCTTGGAGAGGATAATTAAAGATAAATAAATAGAATTACATGTTTTAGGGCTCCAAGGGGAGGGGTTGCGGGTCCCAAAGAGTGTGTGTGCATCCCCCTCCCCCTCCTCCTCACCCACCTGTCATAAAAGCTTATCAATGATTGTGTGTCTTGTCACTAATCTAAATTCGATGATGGTGGATAATATCAGTGTGTAATAACAGAATACCAATTGAAATAGACAGGTAGCAGAAATAGTTATTTGATATGCGGTTTGAATACATGCAGCGAAACCTTAAATGTGTGTAAATTAAGTATGACATTATTTTCCATCATGAACAACCTTCCATGCTCCCCCACCCCCAACCTCACACTAATGGTCTATATATATATATATATATATATATATAATATAGGCGCTTCCTCCACCCCACCCCTACTCAACCTCTCTCTGTCTCTGCTTCCTTCTTCCTCCATTACTATTAATGGCCCTCTGTCCCAGACTCCTACTTATGCCCATCCAGAGCAATCAATACATGTAGTTATTAGAGGTCTCACCTATATTGCCATGCAACATCCCATGCAAGCCGTTCGAATGCCCCTGTTTCTCGCGATTGTGTAGAAATTAGTACCGGAAGAACATTACCTAATATGTCAACAATTTGGTTCACAGATGAAAAACGTGGTAAATGGACAGAAGGTTACAAACCTTGATAGAGCAACCCACAAAATTGAGATTTCGCGCGCATATATGATATTATATTCACTTTCTTTGATCGGCTACTCCTCAACTCAAAGAGGAGAAATCAGAGATGGCCGCATAGTATAGACGCCCGGTCAGAGCGAAGCGACCGAAATCGTTGATCAAATATAATGCTGGTGATCCGATGGAGCTGATCTATAGCCACAAATCTCTGTACTAGGATAGAGAATCCGGACATTTTAATTTATATTGGTTTTTGGGACGTGAAACTGATATATCCGATATTTATATTGCCTGGATTGCCCGGTGAGCGATAGTAGAGAACGATCGTTTTTACCCGCCAATTACTACGGTAAACAATAGTGGACGAACAATGGGCGCAGGCCGTGGCAACCGAAGGAAAAAGAGAAAACAGGCACAGGAGGCGGTACAAAATACACCTAATGAATCTGGGGACTTATCGAGCACATACAGCCCCGATCAATCTGCTGAAATGGAGAATTTACGTCTACAAATGGAATCGATGCTAAGGAAACAAAAAGAGTTTCAGACGACAGTAGAACAAAGACTTTCTAAGGATAAAGAGGACATGCAAGGTGCGATAGAAATGAACTCAAAGTTTGTCAATGATCTCATATTAGACCTGGATAGTGAAATATCAAAAAGAAGGGAAATGGAGAATGTAGTTTTTGACGTGAAACAGGCACAGGAGGCGGTACAAAATACACCTAATGAATCTGGGGACTTATCGAGCACATACAGCCCCGATCAATCTGCTGAAATGGAGAATTTACGTCTACAAATGGAATCGATGCTAAGGAAACAAAAAGAGTTTCAGACGACAGTAGAACAAAGACTTTCTAAGGATAAAGAGGACATGCAAGGTGCGATAGAAATGAACTCAAAGTTTGTCAATGATCTCATATTAGACCTGGATAGTGAAATATCAAAAAGAAGGGAAATGGAGAATGTAGTTTTTGATGTGAAACGAGAAACGGATTACGTTAACCAAGATCTACACTGCTTGAGAAACCAATTGGATTCATGCGAGACCATGGCGAAGGAGAATTATATGGAGATTGAAGGTATGGATTATTATAAAGGGGAAAGCCCTATCGATAAAGTTGTCAGCTTGTGCCAACTTATCATACCGCACTTCACACATGATCTTGTTCAGAAGGCCTATAGGCAAGGCTTCCAAAAGGGTAAAATACCTCCAAGGATGATCGTGAAATTGACGAATATTGGCATAAAAGAAGAATTAATAAGGGGACAAAAGGTATTGAAGGATAGAACTAAATTCCAAGGCCAACGGTACAACTATCTGAAATTTGTAAAGATGAACAATGTACTCCCTCAACGAGTTCAACAGAAGCGAAGCTTAGCTCAGCAAATAGCTAAACGAGCAATCTCGATCGGTTACAACGAGGAAGAAACCAAAGCAAAAGGAGATCAGCTGATGCTGGAAGGAAGAATTATAGATAACAGCCTCTTAGACACGATACCTGAAGAGATACTGCCTGAAACGACCAAGATTGTGCCTGTAAGCGGTGGATACGCATTTCAAGGGGAGAGGGCCTTCCTCTCCAACTTCTTTCATACTAAATTTATTTATGAAGACTTTGAATATACCTCATCGGAACAGGCATATTTCGCTAAAAAAGCAGAAGTGCTTCAAAAGGATCGTCTAAGAGGGAAGATCATCAACACTAGAGACCCGCGTATGTGCAAGAGATATGGAGAAGCTATCCCATCGAATGATAATTGGGACTCTATGGCTAACGATGAAATGAAAAAAATCCTAGTCGCGAAGTTTGAGCAAAACTCAGTGTTGAGGCGCAAGCTGGTGGGGTTGGGTAAATGTGAACTCATTGAAGCTACTCCCAACCGCATTTTCGGAGCAGGTTGCTATTTAGGCAACTATAAACTTGACGATCATTCGTGGGAAGGAGGTAACTTGCTAGGGAAGATGCTGATGGAGGTACATGAGAAAATGCGAGTCAGACATCCCCTGGATGAGCCAATATCTCCTATCCGGAAACATCGTGACCACTTGGTGTTTAAATATGCTAAAACAGCAAAGAAGGATACCAGAAAGATAGTGCCCGTCGGAGAAGAGGCAGGATTGGCCAGAATGACTGCTGTGGAGGATAAAAATGAGGAAGAAAAGGAGAATCAAGTCATAGCTCTCACCCAGGATGGTTCTATAAGCAGTAACCTGATACACGACGACCCCTCAAACGCAAGTGATCATGATAGAGAAGATCATGATAGGGAAGAAAGAGTGAATCAATTGATGGACTATCAAGACAATGACTCACTAGAGGTGGTTGACACACAGCCGATCCCAGGTGCGCTAGACGATGTATGTGAATTTACCACGAGAATCACAAGAGGTATGGTTTCAACTCCGACAGCCGATAATGCAAAATTGTTGAACACTTCGTACCAGCGTATGAGTTTGAATTCTAGACGTGGATCTAAATTAGATCTATTGAAAAAGAAAGATCAATAAGTAAATGATAGGACTACTGTATGATGTATGTGGAGGATGACGAGATGGTATATATATGTAAGGATTCATCTGTTGTTTAGAGAGATCAGATAATGATTGTTGAATTTACGTTTACTATTGTCCATGTCTATCAGGTACCATACAGTATGTCAGCTGATGAGGTCATTAGGTGGGACTTTGTTTTGTCCGTGTTCATTCTGTAAACAGAGATTGTGTATTATTGTTATTGTAATCTAGCAGTGTATATTGCTCCAACATAGAATTGGAGTATGGCCGAGAGCCTATCAATATGTCTTCAAATCGCCTTTTATTATAATTATACACCGAAATTGAATACTGAAAGGGTCGTAGACCAGGATCGTAAAGGCGATGGCTAGACAGGTTGAGGGTAATACAAACCCAAACAGATTGGGTCAGACGATTATGTCATACAATTGTCAAAGTCTTATTTCTAACCAAGAACAGGTGCACGAAACTTTCCTAAGTAAAGGTCTCTCGATAATTGCTCTATGTGAGACGTGGTTGAACGACCATGTTAGGGACTCGTATATCGCATATAGTGGATACGCTTTGTATAGGCAGGACCGAATCGTGAATAACGTGTCTGAAAAGGGAGGAGGGCTCGCAGTCTATGTTAGGAGGGGAATATCAGTAACAAGCAAAGGACTTGAAGGTATGTCTATATGTAACATTGACATTGAAATGCAGGTATTGTCTGTGAAAATAGGGAATTGGGGAAAGTTCATATTAATGAATGTGTATCGGAGACCATCTGGATCTCTTGAAAGATGCTTAGAACATATGAATGATGTACTCAGTAGGCTAAGAAGACATAAGAAACGTATAATGCTAGCAGGTGATATTAACATAGATCTGAGTTGTACTAATAGACCAGCAGCGAAATGGAAGGATCTAATGTTGAGATATAACCTAACCATAGGTGTAAATGGGCATACACAAGTAACAGCGAACTCAGCGACTCAGTTAGATGTAATCTACAGTAACATGCCTTTATTTAATGGTACTATACATAAAGTACATATTTCTGACCACTATCCGGTTAGTTGCATGATAAATGTTAAAACCAAGGTACGCCTGGCAGATAGAGAATACAAATGGGTTCAAACAGGTAGGCGAAAAGCACATATGGAATTCAATGATAAATTGAGACAGAGGGTCGATGACTATGATGCAAATATAAATGTGAATGTTAATAGAAGTTGGAACCAGTTTGTTACTGATATGAAAGAATGTGTAGAAAGATCCACTAGAAGAATGAGGGTACAAATAAAATATAAGACACAGGCATATATAGACCAAGACGTGAAAAATGTAATTAGACAGCGTGACAAGGCTTTCTCTATAGCAAGGAGAAGTAAAAACGTGGTTGATATTGCGGAGGCTAAGTCCCTTCGGGTAAGAGTCACCAAATTAATTCGTCAAAAGAAAAGGGAGTGTTTGGTCAATTCGGTGCATGCAAATAGAAAGAATCCAAGAGAATTCTGGAGGTGCATTAATAAAATCTACAATAATAAAGATATTAGTAGTGAGAACCTGAATGAATTCTATCAGGATGGCACTGTAATAACTGGTCTGCCTGCGCTTGAACACGCGAATAAGTTCTTTGCATTACTAGGGAATGATGGTAACATTGTAGTGGATCCGACTGTAATTGACGTGCCTATAGTTTATGATATCACCGATGATTTTAGGGTAGAGGAGGTAATAGCTGAAATTGCTAAGATAAAAGAACATAAGAGCTCTGGGTTAACATATATTGACAACAAGCTATTGTGTATGGCATTAAACAGAAATGTGAGATACTTTACAGCATTGTTGAACAGTTGTATAAAATCTAGAAAAATTCCAGATGAATGGAAAATATCGGCAATTAAACTTTTACCGAAACAGGGTGATGTGAAAAACCTGGACAATGTGCAGGCTATAACAATTGTGCCTACTATGAGTAAGGTAATTGAACGATTGATTTACGATAGACTATACAACTTTCTTGAGGAAAGTGAATTCTTTTCGGTCTCCCAATTTGGATTTAGGCGCAACTGTTCTACTCTGGGCGCTATACATAGAGAGAATGGGACGAGCCGGCAATAATCGAAAATTTATAGGACGAGATTCGTCCACATAAGCACGATGCCGTAGGCAGAGTGCTTATGTGGACGAATCAAGTCCTATAAATTTTCGATTATTGCTGGCGAGTTCCATTCTATATTTATTATATGTGCATAAAATTTGATCATCATCAGATATCACTGAAAAAGTATTAAAGACTCTCAGAGAGCCCCAGCTGCCCCGCTGAGAGCACCTTCAGTAGGCTTGTTGTAGCTGTCAGGACTGTGTGAGTGAGCTGTCAGGACTGTGTGATCATGCAGTGTTTACTTACTGACTTGGTTGAACTAAAACGTTCATATCGTAGCCATTTCTTGAGCTACAATAATAAACCTTACATCATTTGATAGAGAATTTAATTCTCTATTTAATGGTGTGGTGTTTATTATGTATTTTTATAATCACAGGTGGATTACCGATCACGGGGATCTCCGCGGGGATCTCCGCGGGGATCTCCGCGGGGATCTCCGCGGAGACAGCGGAAGTGCTGAGTCAGAGCTATTTTTAGACAACTACATTTTTATAGGACGCGTCCTATATGACTATTTTTATAGCACCCCACTTATAGCATCTCTCATATAGCATGCGCATATAATAAACTGCAATCAAGAAGGGATCTATGAAAACTTAGATGCAGGGAAAAGGTGTCTTTCGATATATTTTGATATAAAAAAGGCGTTTAATACCGTGTCGCATGGTTTGTTCCTAAGAAAGCTGAAGATGATGGGCATGGGCCCAAATCTTTGTGGTATATTGAGAGATTTTTTGAGTGATAGACTGCAATTCCTTAAACAAGATGAAATATGTACATCCAACGAGCATGTTCTAAACGGTGTCCCCCAGGGGAGCATTTTAGGCCCCTTAATGTTTTTAATATTCTGCAACGACCTTGGAGATATTAATTTTGGTGGAAAATTGGTATTATTTGCGGACGACGCAGTGATTACTGTAACAGCGAGTGGGGATAAAGAATTGGAGATTAAAGCCCAAAATGCTATCAACATCTATAACAATTGGTGTAAACTAAATGGACTGGTAATAAATAAAAAGAAAACAAAATACCAGGTATTTAGTAAAAGCAGGTATGAAACGAATATTATGTTGAGGTGTGATAATGATGTATTAGAATGTGTACACATATTCAAATACCTAGGCGTATCAATTGATGATAAATTAAGCATGAATATGCAAGCGAATAGCATGGTAGCAAGGGCAAAATGGTCATTATCTGGCATAAGTAAGAGATGAAAATACCTAAACGGTGATCTCTGTTGGCTGCTGTGTAAAACGTACGTACTCCCTTTATTGGAATATGTAGGCCCGGTAATTATGAATTGTAATCTAGTAGCACAGAAAAAAATGCAAAAAATAATCTTTCAGGCACTAAGATTAGCGTTTGGTTGGGAATTATCCAAGAAGGAACTTTTGCTCAAGGGAAAATTGTTACCCCTTGATTACCGAAGGGAAATTGCACTTATCAAGACATTGTTTAGAAAAAGAGAGGCTTATAAAGATACGAGCGAGAGAGTGAAGGAACTCCGAAATAGAATAGGTGTCACGTTCAAAACATTCACCCCTAAATCGGAACGAATGCGGAAAAGTGCGTACTACAGAGGAATAACCCTGTGGAATGATTTACCGGAATTAATTCGCAATTGTAATGACCCGGCAGGCTTCAGCAAACAACTGAAAGACCTATACTGGTTAAAGCTAACAGAAATGATTGAAATCTAGATACTGCCAAGTGGTAGTTTTTAATCTGTCCCTGTTTTTAGTAAAAGCTCTTGTAAGGGCTAGGCAATAGTGAGTACAAACAGCATCTAAATGGAATTGTAGCTGTTCGCATAAAATGGTAAACGGTATTATGACACTAATAAGTTGATTAGATTAAAACTAATTCTTGTTGGATAGTTTGAATTGGAAGATGAATAATTGTAAGGTGAAAAGAGCCGTGATTAAGCAAACACTAAGGATGAAATCTAACATTGTGTAAACCTTTAGTAGGGTAATTGTAAAGGTAAATGACGAAGTGTAAGGTAAATATAGTAATGATTTGAGGTGACGCGAGAACACATCCACAAGTTGGACAGGCGCTTTTTGTATTATATTGTAATTTGTACGGCCAAAATGGTAATAAAAAAAAAAAATATCTCCTAATTTATAATGAAGATATAGGGCTGGGTTTGATGGTATAACTCAATCTTTGCTGTGTATATTGAGTTACAAAAGGCGTGTAAACTGGAGACTACTGTTAAATTAATTGCATTGATTAAGTTTGTATTTGTCTTTAGATGTTAGTTTGACCAAAGAGTCCTATGGCTCAGGCCTTCCCTCACATCTCGGAATTAAAACTTCATTATTTACAAAGTTACAAAATGAAAAGGTGGTAATGACGTGAAAATACAGAATCCAAACAGCGCTATCAAGTAGTATAGCATCAGTATTAGAGTAACAGTATCACGAGTATAGAAAGAGTGGCCGATTATAAATTGTGTTTCTATTACATAGACCAATACTCCGAGATTACAGGGATCGTCCATCCAAATGCATTTATTTACTGAAGTTTGTTTCCGCAAGGCTCTGGATATCAAATTTCCTACAACTGCCAATACAGTTGTCCTTTGATGGAAATAGAGATTAGGAATAAAATCCAATTTCTAGCATAGCTTAGCATGAGATGTGAACAATTGAACCTGCATACCCCCGATAGATACACATAATTATGTTATAACGGTGAGTATTTGCGTTGCAATGTTGCGAATTAATTTACCTGTTTGCAATCTTTGCCATATACCATTACCAGTCGTCGCTTTATACCTGTTCATCACCTTTATACATCGGTTCTAACGTAGGCCTATGTCCTATCACAGGAAAAATAATTATGAATTTAGCAGTACAAAACCCCTTTGATATTCAAAGGTTAGGGCCTGCTTTCTTTGTCCAGGAAGCCTTTGTCCAGACATTATTAGCATAAAGGCCGTTCAAAGAGGAAGTATTGGTGTAATCGCCGTTGAATATTTCAATAATTTCAACTCAATAATACCATCTGACAAAAATGAATGTGTGGCGGAGGAAAAACTAATAAATACGACTATTTAAGAGAAGATATCTATTGTATGTATATGTTTGTAATTTATATTCTTATTTAAATTGAATTCAAATAGTTCCCAATGGAAATTAGATATAGTATATTCCTATTCAAATTGAATTAAAATAGTTCCTAATGGAAATTAGATAATTATTATCATAAGCAAATTATGGCTTTCATGGTTTTCCATAAAATGTACCTTCAGTACCCGTGCATGGAACTTTGCAAGAGATCCTGTATTACTCTTCTTTGCAGTCCACTATAACTGACTATACCCACGGGTGAAACATTAAAACCGGGTATTCCAGTCATAAATCTACCTGGAAATAAGGAATAAAAAGCAAGAGGTAATGTTTATCAGAATATTACACCTGTGTGAGGCGGGCGGGGACGCTTATTCGATGTTATACAGTAGGTGGGTGCGCGGTATTGGTATGTGAATTAAAACGAGGTATTAAAGGTATCCATCCACCCGAAAATTATCAAGAGGCATCATGGAAGGACTGATGGGTCAGACAGTGCCCATAATTGAGACCTGGAGTAGGTAACAGTGGGTAAGCCACACAGTGCTCGATTCGGGGTATACCAAACTCCTTCTTTGTCATCCGTCCTGGCAGAATGCACCTCCTGCCACAGGTTTTCCAGGCTCCGTTGCGCCATCTACAGTATTATAATTAATATAGGAATATAGTCTGGTGGCATAGGAAAATGGACAAACTGAATAACTTTCAATTTCAAATCAATTAGAAAATCACTTAATTTGTTCATGAATCGAACCACTGTTTTGAATCTAGAGTAAACAGTGAGTACTCGTAAATTCACCTTAGATAAACTAATGCTGTGCTAGCGATGAAAGGGCCAAGGTTCATCAAGATAAAGCCATATACCACACGTCAGAGAACAAGGGATCGTCTCTAGTAGAGCAATTAATTACTAAGGTAGGTATAGTATATTAATGAGTGTTGTGCATATAAAATGTGTATTCATTGATTTCCAATACACCAAAAGGAAATGGTAGCTCCTTAATATATACATTCCTGGTTTATTCGTTTTATATCCAACATACTTCATTGTTCAGATATCGGACCTAAAATATTTACGTCAAAATAGATTCTTTCATGTAGGCCCTTTATAATGAATATCATAAGTCCATTATGCATGAGTAATTATATCCAATACATAATAATCTAATTTGATTTAGATATCTCCTAATCAATGATAAATATATCAATATATACGCTACAATGTGAAACTGGATATATTATCATCTCTTTTGCAACGTATAGCATGTAAAAAGGGAAACTATTGATTTATACATCGATTAAATTCCATTCGCTACGTTGTTTAAACAGTCTAACCAATGATATCTTATCACAGGTGTACTCTTAGATATCAGCTGAAAACACGGATTCCACTGTTTGTTATGGCAGGCAATGGTGCATCAAACGTGAGATCATACCTGTAACACTACACAGAGTGTCCCAACGTATGCATTACTAACAATGTTATCAGGTAGCGATTATACTCATATGTAATGGGGGGGGGGGGGGCTGTTTTCCAAATAAATGTTCATTCTTATATGCCATTAGTTCATATCCTTTTGCTCAATAAACACTGAATAAACACATGATCTACAATTATAATGCGAATGGTATTTGCCAATTGAAAGGTAGAGTTGAGACTTAATTGGACCCAGAAGTTTAAGCTGACTATTTCGATGAAAGGGAGGAGGGGCGGTCGCTTGTTGAATATTTACCGCCCCTATCTAAATCCAATGGGCTTTCGACTAATTCCAATCCGTCAACAAACTCTCCTTTCAACCACAGTCCCAAGGAAGGAAAAGACCGAAAGGGTTTTAAGGGATATATATCTACATAGTGGATTTTGGCCATCCACAATCTTTCACATTGGAAGATTATTAATTGTATCAAGACAATTGTATACGTGCTTGCATCTGGAACAGTATTATTATATTCCGCTAAAATACGAGCGGTAGCGATAGAAAGAATGAAAGGACTTACATTGTTCCAGGCATTTCTCCTGCTTTTGCTCGGGATCTGTGTCACCAATGCCCAAGTAATAGACACTTTCCTCTACGTAGAAGAGAGCCAAAATATAAATGCGAAATTTGATGAGAATGCAACCATACACTGCAATGATTCGTCCATATCGGCAGGAGTTAATGTAGAGTATCTCTACTGGATCCGACCAGGCCCAAACATAATGAAAGGAGGGGAAGACAGCTCATTCAAGATCCTGGATGGTTATGCTGGTTGGATGGTGAGCCAGGACGGTATGGATATGGTTATTATCCACGTACAGGAACAACACTTTGGCATATATACATGTGTTTTCAAGGATAAAACGAGCAATATAGTTTATGCAACACAACAGGGACTGAATGCAAATGGTCCTTATTTCGGAAATATGTGGGATATCTACAGAATGAATACCATAATAGGACTCAGTGCGTCTGGCGGATTCATGGTATTTGCTGGCGTGATAGGATTGACATACAAGTTCAAATATGAGGAAAGAAACAAAGAGGAAAGTAGTGAAGATGTCGTACAGTCAGGGTCATTTAGTGAAGGAAAGGACAATGAAGCATTCGAAAGTAATTACGAATATGTACCAACAGATACAACCACATTTTAATGACGTGTATATCCACGAGATACACTTATCTAACCTGAAGATGTTATCATAAAAGATGTACTTTTGAAAGTATCTAGTTTACTAATTTAGCTGTGATAATACCATATACAGAGGGATTCTACAAATACACATACATATTCGTAGAGTACAATAAGGTTGATAATGATTGATACGGTCAATCACATATATAATCAATAGTCAAAGTGATCTTTCTTATTCAAATAGACTTATAATTGATTGCAACTCTGAATACTTTGCTTTGGTGGTTTACCAATAAATCACATCAGTCATGCTGTACACTATAGTATAATAAAGTAAATGACTTAATGGTAGTTATTTTTTCCGAACGTGTTCATGTTTATTTACCTTTCCCAGACATTTATCCCAAGCTAAATTTTAAAAAATGGCAATAGTTTTTTTGTTTTTTTAAAACAGCTTTATTCAATATATCAACAAAACTTGTTCTCTCCGGGCCGATAACACATAAAAATACATCGAACCCATTTCGTTCCTCAGCGTAGACCTTAATAAAATGAAAATTATGAAATACATACTCATCTTGATGATAACATTGTGTGAAGATTAGATTATATACACATTTTTATATTTTTTTAAATCATTATATAAAGGCTATATTCCATTAGATTTGAGGTCTAATCTGTTAAGCTACTTAGGTCGGCATGTAAAATTCTCCATGCGTTTTTCCATTCACTTGAGGTATTAGATATTTTGTTCTGATATAAAACTGATCTACATCTACTGTCTAATTCTGCAATCAGGTGTTTAAAAGTAAGTTCACCATTATAGAAGAGTTTTTGTCTGTGAACGAAAGCTTTGACTTGTAATATTATCCAATTAACAATTTTTTCTGTTATGCCACAAGGCTCCACACCAAAGAGAATACTCTCAGCTTTGAATTGTACATCATTATTTGCAATATGAAACATGGGTTTTCCATTTTTCGATGAGTTCAGATGACCCATAGAGCATACACATCTTATTATATCCTCCCATAGCCTTTTGGTCTTGGGGCAATCGGCCAGGAAATGTCTAACATCATCCCCTTTGTTGCAAAAGGAACATGTGTTTTCATCTCTGATTTTTTTGTTTTTCAGAAATTCATTACATGTAATAGTTCTGTGTATTACCCTATATTGCAAATTTTGCAATCTTGTTTCGGATGTGCATTTATAGGGGTGAAGAAAAATTTTGCTCCAATCAATATTCATCATTTGTTCATCAGAAAACATCAAAATATCTTTCCAGCCATTTAGTTTTTCTGTTTTTGGCTTTCTCTTTGTTACCAATGCATTATATATTATTTTCGCACTGGCCGATCTTACATTGACGGTTACCTTGTTAATCTTAATGTTAATCAAATCGTCAGATGGTACATCATATTCATTTTTGAGTTTTTTCCACCAATCGGTAGGGATTGAAGATAAAAGGTCCCTTCTCCAGGAGAGTAGAGAGTCGACATTATACAGTTTTTTTAGTTCTAAGATTGACATAAATTGTTTTTTCTCATTCAGCAAATCACCAAAAACTATTATACCTTTCTTTTCCCACGACTCATATAGGAACATCTGTCCTTTGAATTTAATAAGACGATTGAACCATATTCTCTCCTTTAAAATGTCAGAAGTATTCTCTGGTTTAACATTATAGTAGTATCTATTCCATACATCAAATACATCTTGATAGAAATGATTTAGTACAGATATGGGTTTGTATCTTGATAATATAATGCTTTCAACATTTCTACCAGCATCAGCCTCAACTGCTCTAAAATTATTAGAGTTTTTGTATTCGAGTAGTACCTGAATCCATTTCAGTCGATTCGTTTCGACTATTTCTTTTATATTTCTTAGGCCTAAGCCACCATTTTCGATTTTCTGTACAAGGAAATCGGTGCTGATTTTGTTGGAAGGGCCTTTCCATATAAAGTTCATTATTATTACATCGATTTCTTTCTGTGTCTTAACAGGTATAGGGACACAGGCGAGAGTATACTGAAATAGGGGAAGTATAAAAACATTCACGACCAGTATTCTCCCCTTCATAGTCAACGATCTTCTAGACCATTGTCTTAATACATTTTTCATTTTGAGAATAAGCACACTGGTGTTCTCCTTTACAATTTTTTTCTCGTTTCTCGGAGATAGGAGGGTTATACCCAGTATTTTTATTTGATTTTCCCATGAAAAATTTAGTACATCTCTATTAGTCAGAATAATGTTCCCCACGTTGAAGCCTTTGGTCTTCTTGGGATTAAGTTTTAATCCAGAAGCGAGATAGAAATTTTCTATCATTCTAATGGCTTTTACTAAGGATATTTCATTTGGTACAGAAATTGTTAGATCATCGGCAAATTGTGTTATTTTAGATTCATATTCACCAAAGCGGATACCTTCAATTTCACTATTTTCTCTTATGCTTATAGCTAACATTTCAACAGCTATTGTGAACATAATAGAGGAGATGGGATCCCCTTGTTTTACTCCACGCTTGATATTAAACCATTCTGAGATGTGGCCATTGTTACAAAAGGTGGCTTTTGAATTATGTAATAGCATTTTGATCCAGCTTCTATATTTCTCATTAATGTTATACGATTTAAGGGCACTGTCCAAAAACTCCCAACTCACGGAATCGTAAGCTTTGGTGAAGTCGAACGATACCACCAAACCCTGAAGATGGTTCTTTTCCAAAAAAGAAATCGGATCATCTATTTTTCTGACGGCTATTCCGATATTTCTATTTTTAATAAATCCAAACTGGTCTTCTCCTATCATGTCATGTAAGTAAAATTCCAGTCTTTTAGATATAACTTTCGAGATAATTTTATAATCCATGTTTAACAGAGTAATAGGTCTCCAGTTACTTAAATAAGTAATATCTGAATCCTTTTTAGGTATAACACAGATTAGGCCTCTACTCTGGCTGTCACACATTTTCCCTGTTTCAAGACAAAAAGCGAACATTGACATAAAAATATTGTGTATGGCGTACCAAAAGAATTTATAAAATTCAGCAGTGAAGCCATCGCAACCTGGGGACTTATTATTTTTTAGATGATTTTTGACGATTTTAGTTACCCGACGGGCACTGAGTGCAATTGAGTGTGATGGCACTGTGATCATTTTGTGATTGACCACAAACTAGTGAAGTGTGATACTTATGGCACTTGAATCACAGTGAAATGAACATACCATTAGCAACCATTATGTGAAATCCATTGCGTCTATTTCCTCCAATGTTTTGGTGGTCTCACACTTGTGTTGGATCAAGTTCTCATTCATGTTCATTTATGTTTGTATTAAACATGTGTTACTCAACCACTTGCATTTGCGAATACATGTTTTCTTCAAAAGTCAATAATATTGATGTGATCTCAATTGCGCATATAATGCGCATTCAAAATCGCGTCTAGATACTCATTATAATGCAGCCACAACAGTACACTGGCACTGCTAACTCACCTAGCATTCACACTTACTGTCACGCATCTGACACTACATTCTCTGACACTCATACTCACTCTCTGACACAGAGAGTCAAAGAAACCTGACACAGAGAGTCAAAGAAACCCCTACACATTCCAAATCTGCACTTACCCTTCCCCATTTTGCGCAAATATTTTAAAAAAAACCCGGGACAGTCAGGACATCCAGTGACATATTTAATGGATAATGGATGTGTGGGTCAGGGAGCCATGGTTTACTGCGAATAAATGAACGCAGACGGCTTATTATTATATTAATGCTTCGGTTAAACTATAAGTGTTTTTTTACACATACTAGGCCCTGAGCATCATCTGCTTGCCTAGTACCTGTACTGGATTACCATGTTATTACTTAGTTATAGGTTTTAAACTGTTTTAACTTGCATATATGATTTTACCTAAATGTACTGTGTACTATGTATTAACCCTTTATATATATATCAAGGGAACGGCTGGAAGACCTAGGTGTAAATCCTAAAAGGTACCTAGAGACCTGTAGACCTGTTCATCAATAACATAATGTACAACCACGATGATGAATAAAAGATTGTTCTATTATATTCTATTCTATTCTATAACAGAGTAGCACCTTCAGTGTCGCCTATATTCATACAAACAATGATTATAATAATAGCTCTGATTTTCTTATAGATGAAATAAGTTATACATCATTAAATAATTAAGGTAATAGCCCATTACGCTTAGCCCGTACCATTATGCCATTTGTACTCACCAGGTGGCGGTACTGTTTTCACTAGGTGGCGAAAATGGGAACTTGGGTGCATTTACAATTACTTTTACAATAAAAGTGCCGTTAATACACTTAGGTGACATTTATACCATTATAGCCATTCTGTATCATGTACATAGGAATGTTATAAATGATATACTTCTATAGTTTATGTGCGTTATATACCTGTTTGATATTGAAAAATGCTGTGATCAAAACACCCTAATGACTGAACATATAGATTGCCCCTATAGTGGCTTGGATAAGGCAGAACCAACAAACAACTGGAATTCATCAGATGAAAGACTTCTATGCTTCAGGCTCACAAAGAAGATGATAGAATTGATGAAAATAAAATGATGCATATAAAGATAGGGCAACACATGCACTGCCCTAAACTCTATTCGAAATCTTTGGGGAATACTGATACCCTCAAACCATTCTGTGAGAAGGTATATACTGCCACTTCTATGGCAGGAAAATGGTACTGCTATGAAGTCTCTCATTTATTTCTGATGCTATTGATATAATATAAGGAATCTGTAGTATACAAATATCCCGCTCAAAATACCATAAGAATTTGCTGATTATTGCACCAATATTGCGTTATACCCTTAGCGTGATCATCACGCAATCATTGCGCAATAATTATTGCGCAAAAAGCGTCCACTCTCATCACAGAAGTATGGCGAGATGATTGCGCATTAAAAATCGCGTAGAATCACGTTCATTTGCCTGTCGGGTACTTCTTCGTACTCAACAGGTTGAGATATAATATCATTATCGATTTCATCTAATTTAAAGAAGTTGTTTCTAGATAGAAAATCCATTTTACATTCTTGGTCTATTTCTACCTTATCATAAAGGTTTTTATAGAATTTTTCACCCTCATGTAGAATTCTTTTGGTACCTTTTACCATTTTTCCGTCAACACATAATTGATTTATAACTTTTTTCTCAGCATTATACTTTTCCAACGAGCAAAAGAATTTTGTTGGACGTTCCCCTTCCACTGCCCATTTTGCTCTGGATCGTACCAAGGCGCCGTGGGCTTTGTCTAGTTCTATTTTCTCCAAAAATTTTAGGGAAGTTTTTCTAGTTTCCATTTCTTCCTCAGTCAGAGTACTTTTTTTGTCCAGGTCATTTATAATTTGCTGATGTGTATTATTTATATTTTTTCTGGCATAAGCTTTATCTTTGCTTCTTTTGATAGCTGCCTGTCTCACCTTCATTTTAAACAGTTCCCATCTGAGATATTCTCATCAGTTTTTTGAAAGGCTAAGAATTCGACATTTGCTATAAAGTTTTCGTCTTCGAGCAGCTTAGAATTAAATTTCCAGAAACCTTTACCTCTCGTTTCAGATAGAAAAGCAGAAGAAATTTTAATAATTTTGTGATCTGATAGAGGAAATGATTCGGAAGCGCATTTTACAACAGAGTTCATCATATTGTTTGACAATAAAATGTAATCGAGTCTAGACTCATTTGAGTTTCTAAACCATGTTTTTGGTGGATTACCACCATTTTTTGCATATATCGAGTCACATAAGTCTAGGTCATCAATGAAATCTTGCACTTGAATACTTGATTTCAGATGAGGTTTAAAAACAATGTCTGCATTTAGGTCACCCATTATAACCAATTCGTCTGTGATTATCTCACTTACAATATTAATTATTTCTTTCAAGAGGATGCTTTGATTTTTGACATTATCCGCTGTAGGGGCATACAAGTTGAAAACCGTGGTTAATTTACCTTCAACGTTGAGAACAATGTATTGCCATCTACCATTTACATCTTCTTTATTTTCAGTTACATATTTTTAAATTTTACTAGAAACCAACAACATCACCCCTCTGGCAGCAGAGGTGCCGTGAGACATGTATATATTACCATGCCATTGCATTTTCCAAAAAATTTCCGAATCTATACAAGAGTGGGTCTCTTGCAGTGCTATCACTGCATTTTCTTCTTTTTTGAACAAGTCGAAAATGTCTTTTCTTCTGATATTGCCACCTAGACCACTCGTATTGAAAGATATGTAATTTAATGTTTCTTTTATATTATCAGGATTGTTCTCCATGACTGTTTCTGTTTTCTTTACTGATTCATAACTTCTTCTATGTTGACGTTCTATGCTTCAGAGCCTGACGTTTCATCATCCATTTCCTCTTCTTCATCTTCGTCAGATTCGTCGTGAGATTGGTCGTTTTTCGTCAGCTCTTCCCTTATGGCCATCCACGATTTCCCCAAGAGGTTACCATTTGGGGGCCAGGCAGCCATGTTGTAGATTTCTGGGTCGTCAAGGGGAATGCCTACCCCCCATACCTTGTCTTTGGGCGAAGCCTCAGCGATTTCCTTGGTTCCAGTATACAGTAGGTAATCTTTGACTTCAAGATTATCTCTAACTTTGGCTCTCAGGGCGGACATGATGAATTCCTTCCTATGTTTCTCCCACTCGCCTTTGAAACCCATGATGGATCCCATGAAGGCTTTTGCATCTTTGGGGTTGTATGTGGAGAGTGCCATTCTGGTTTTGTCAGCATCCTGACCTACCTTTGCTCTTTTATAATATAGAAACTGTTCGACGTTGTCAAACTCATATCCATCGGCTCGAAATGGGGCATAATAATGATTGGATAGTGGATTGTTTTCGGTGAAAAAAGCCACTATCTCATCATTCTCTCTTTTGGTTAGTTGGGACAGACGTACAGGCGATGGCACAGCTGAAAGTTCATTATGTCTGTACCAGCGATCTACGTAGACACTTCCTCTACTGACTTTGGCTTTGGTGAAACCAGCTTTTAAGGCAGCGTCGACTATTATTTTAGCTCTGGCAGTCCTCTGCCTCATGAAGTAAGGGATGTCCTTCTTTATGAAGATTTTGCCTTTCTCCGGTTTGTGTTGTTTAAGCTTCAATCTTGCCTCGTATACCTCTATGGCATCTTTTGTTTGGTGAAACTCTACCTTTATGGGACAGTCTCTGAAGGTGTTTACTCTATAGGCGCGTTTGATCTTAATGGTTGGGAGGATGAGAAGATTTTGCGTGGTGTTTAAAATAATGTTCTGAGAATCTGCATCCGTCTTATGTTCCGTCGACTTTATTCCGACAAACACTAGATTTTTTTCCAGTTTGGCCATCTCGTCTCTGACTAACTGTTCGTCCTTCAGTATTTCCAGTCTTTTCTTTTCTATGTAGCATATGTCTTTCTTATCGCCTTGCTTTTGTTTTAGAATTTTGATGTCCCCCTTGTATTCTTTCATTTCTTTCTTGATGTTCTCCATTTCTTTGTCTCTGACAATGTTCGCTTCTAGAACATCGTCCATATTCACAGCTGTGTCATTTACCACCTCCTTTATTAGCTCCATATCCTTCAAGGCATCATATAGTTGGTTGAAGCTTCTTTGGTTAGTGTCAGCGAGGTCTTGTAGCATTTGACCTACGTCACCCTGGAGATTGTACTTAGGTGGATCCTTATGGGCTCTCATTGGGATTTTTTTTGTTTGTTTTGGGACACGATTCTTTCCTCTCCCTGCCATTACCTTTTTTTTCGCTGATTTTGGCTCTGGAGATTCACTATGTACTCTTTTTTTCCTTCTTTCTACTATTCTCGCAAAGGCTTCGTCCGATATGTCTTCGGCACTTTCAGCATGGGAAGTCATGTCGCGCGGGAGAACCAGCTGCGCGTTGCACCTGGTTGATCCGGCCTGGGTTGCTTAAGTATCGAGTTTTACTTGTGTTTTGCCTTTTTCACTTCTTCCGGTAAGATGGGGGACATATACTTCCGGTTACCGTATTTCGATCAGACCTTTAGACTTGAAAAGTCAATAGTTCATATTCGTGGGTATATCTAGTGATTTTATTTTGGGTTACTCAGCTAGAATTGTCTTTCGATATTTATTCCCGGAGGAATAAGATGTTAAACGTTTCTTTGCTATCCTGTTTGTGTTTTCGTTGTTTCGATTTCACCTTGCTATATACGTCAGGTGAAAGCGCCGTTACCCCCCCTAGTGAGATACACGCGCAGTCCTTGAGGCGAGGATGTAGTTTTGCACGCCACCTGGTGTTAATATTGGAGACCTGAATCGAATCGACGGTTTCTCATTAACTATTTATATATGATTACGACAGTGTTCAGAATAGACAGTTTAGTTAGAACTTTTTCCTTTTAAAATATTTTCCTGGATGTGTGGCATTTCACTTTGTGCGGGCAGAGTATGTGATCCAGCTTTGACGTTGCCGTAGGTCTGCTCTCGTGTGCCATCCAAGATGGCTACCACGTGAGGTTCCTCCAGTGTCTACTGATCGATGGTGTTAAATAAGTCTCTTGTGTGCACGAGGGGTTGATAAATAATTCCGAGTTGCTCCTGAGTTCTTGATGAAAACACTGACAGTCTTTTCAGCGACTCCGATGAGCGATAATTCAAGATGGCGGGTTTTTTTTTGTTCCTCCGTTGAGCGGGAAGATACAAAAAGTGTCTCTATTTCGCAAATCCTTAATGTCAGATGATTTATCAATCTTCTCAAGCTCTTTTGGGTGTTTACGAAGCTTTCTCACTTAAAGCGAAAATTCTGCAATCCTCCGGATCTGAAAAAAAAGGGTAAACTTATGGAGCTATGCTCAGAAGCGTTTTCTCTGATTCTTTACCGACCGGAAGCAACCAAATGGCAATAGTTAGCCTGAAATAGTTAGCCTGAAAATATGAGATCCAACTATGACAAACAATACAAGTGTAATACAACAAGGTTTCTATATGGGTCAGATCGCCTAGAAATCTACAGTTGGTTCTGATTTTCACAAATCCTGACTTTGATGGTACATTACAGAAAAAGTACTAAAGTCGAGTAATTTTTCCCTTTGAGCAATGAACTATAGCAGTATGCATGGAAGTACCTAGGGACGCAATTTCACATGTTTCAGTGGATAGTTTCCTTGTACGGCATTATAATACATATGTGATTCTACTTTCATGATTTTAATTAAGGGTTATCTTATTTTCCCCCCATATATAACAGTCTTAGAATAATATTAAATTATCATCAAATACATATAGATGTAGCTTAAATAATTCTAAAAACGCGGGAGGTCTGCACACATTTGTCTTGGTCTCACATTTTCATCACGGTTGGGACACACGGTCAAAAATGATAACTAGGACATAAAACCTCTTGAGGAGAAGGAGGCGGGGGAAGGAGGGGAGAAGGAGGAGAGGAGATGTATGTAATAAGTAGTGGAGGGATGGAGGAAGAGTGGGTAGAAAGAGGAAGGGGGTGTAACAGGAAAATTGGTTAATCAATATGTTAATAAATAGCCATTACTACAAAATATATAGCGGTAAATTCTCAAAAATCCACAAATTTTGCGAATAGATATTGTCAAAAATTCTCAAAGTTGGCAAGTAAGAGTGTGTGTGTGGTTGGGGGGGAGGAGTAAGAACCCTACCCTTCTAAAACAATGTGTATAAAAATATTATAAATATGATTATAGCTTTAATACCTCAATTCGCTCAGCCATACAGTGAGTGAAGTGTGTGCTGATTGTGACACTTTTTAAAGTTGATGAGAACCCCAAACAGTGGTTAGTGTGTTCAGAAATCACGGTAGATGTTACAAGGTGGGTGTTATTTACAGAAATTAATAAACTTGCGATTATTTTCTTGAAATTCAAAGCCCTTTGAGACAGATCCAAATATATCTGAGAAAGGCCCTTTTCAAATTCATGCCCGAAAATGATAACAGTTAACCATCAATCTGGTTATTTCTGAAAACATCAACCATATTAGATCCGGTATTTTTTGATAATATAAAGCCATAAGCAGTCATGATAATGTGAATTGCTTATCAGATCATAGATTTAGAAAACTAATTTTGTATTTATGGGATCATGGTCGGGACATTTGCCTGCTTTTACCTATGCCCTCTTTTCTTGGCCTGTTTCCAATTTGTAAATCAAATGAAATGTATAGGTATTTTCCTCCTGAACTCTACTTTACCTTTACCTAATATCAAGTTCTACATTGGAAAAATAGTATTAATTAGGGCCACAGACGGGACATATTTCGATGACTTTTAAAATATTCTGCCGAATACAGTGCTGACCTCGAGTGGCTGGTCACGGCACCAGTTGCAGCTTTCGTTGTTGTCACTACCAAAAACTAAACACTGCTGAAATACTCCTCAAACAATTTGATAGAGCTGAGATCGAATTTGAAATAGGGACGACACAATTGTAAATATAGCCTACACAACTTTTTCTGCAAAGAATACTAACTATGCCTTTGTCAAGTTGAGAAGTCAACACTGCATTGAATGGGAGCCTATTTTATTCGATCCAATGATTTGTACAAATGTTTCCTTCAATTGTATTATAGCCTACCAACTGGGCTGGGGCAAGTGAAAAACCCTGAAAAGGGGACTCGAATAACCCAGTATAAATAACAGTTTCAGTGGGAAATTGGTTAAATTGCCACGCATTGGACGGGGGCGCCACCTGCCTGTTCCAACTATTGTCCAGAGTATAACTGCGAGACATTGGGATTTGTAGGGTTTGCTATGGTTAATGTTAGGTTATATGAATAAAGAAAAACATTTGCCGGCGCACTCCCCTCCACCCAGCCATCCCGTCCCCCCCCCCACACACACACACACACCTGTGAAGAGTATTTGTGGTTAGGCCTAGTTCCCGTGCGCAAAAGTAGAGGTCGTGGGAATCTGGGAAGGGTATTAATTTTGTTTAGTTCCCCTGCGCAAAAGTAGAGGTCGGGAATCCAACCCAAGAAGCTAGGGATGAATGTACTTAAAGTAAAACACTGGGTTGGAACAATTGCTGGTCATACAGCTCAAGTATGGTAAATAACTGGTATCTTTCATTATATTAGGCATTTCTGTGTACTGATATTGCCAGACTCAATCAAGTAAATTCTATCCCGCTGTCCCCAAAGCTAGCTCTGGGTGCTTCCATATTGCTAGATGTATTACACTAAAACGGGCTGGCTAACTACCGATCTGCTGGTCAGTCTGTGGTCACAGTCTACTTACTTTTACAGTAAACAGTGCCTACTCTAGGGCATGTATGGAAAGCCGTTTATAAACATATGACTGATCCTCCCGAATAAACAAACATACTCCAAGATATACCTGTGAGGTACTATTATATAGACATCTTTCTATTTTCTCTTAATTCAATTCAAGAATTCTTTATTGCTGATATTTTTTACAATAAGGTGGTCCAATAATCTAAATAAACATGCGTCTAAATAGGTCTTCCATTGGATGCCTGAATTCTGTTTTGAGCTTTCTTTTGTTTACTCTATTTCTACTACGGTTTTCTAAGACTACTACAAGGTTATACAATGAGATGATAGAATGGATATAATGGTATATGGAGTATGAGTAATAGATGGATATTATACACGTCATGGCTATACAGTGATTATGTGGTGGTTATATTTGCGGTTTCCGGGTAGTACAGTTAGTCCCGACAAGTGTTGTGTTATTGACATAAATTCGGATATAGATTAATTCAGATATAGTATTTACTAAGTATTGTGCAGCTTAGGTGGCATGATGTCTGGGTCAAGGTATGGCACTAGAACAAGTTACCTTACCCAGCCCAGAGGTAGAGTAAAGAGAGGAAGAGAGTTGGGGCAGGGTCAAGGTACTAGAACAAGTTACCTTCCCATGCACCCAATACCCCCATGGGGGGTGGGGGGGGTGGGGTAGTCACCAGTGATGGGATCCAAGAGAGTGTGTCTGTGGTTTGTGGTTTATACAGGTCTAAAGGGCGATAGGGGTTTTTCTGTGTATTTTTGGAATGCATGCTTGTCCTCTTTATACTTATTCTTTATTCTTTATACTATTTCTGCAAACATATTGCTGTAGGAAAAATCTTCTTAAAAGGCTAGATAGGATAATGATCAGATCGTTGAAAATTGCCTATGGGGACCTAGCTTTGGATATGTTTATAAATAGCTTTCCATAGTAATGCATGCAATGCTGTCAACCTGACTAGTCAACAAAAAGTTGGTAGTGATCAGGAATGAGGAGGAGGAAGTTTATTTTTTGCACCTTCCTTTATCCTTCCATTGAAAATGTAATAGAAGAGATCCATAGGGTCTTTTCATTCCTCATTAGTTCTAGTGTAATATCCATGGGCCTCACAGTCAGGCAATGTTGAAAAGAAGTGATTTTAGCACACCAAAATAGTAGCCTACAGTACAGCAGCCTGTATACAATAGCACTAGCTACAGAGTGACGGAAGTTTGCTGCGCTTCGCTGACGTCATTCTCACATAGGACTCTGGGAATCTGGAAGTTGTCAGCATTCCGGATAATAGCCAATTTTAACACAAACAATTACTCCTCATTCACTTATAAAAGAGTGAATTACATTATACAATGTACAGAACATCATATTATAGTTTTTCCCAACGTCTGAAAACGCATTATACGCAGTCCAGTGTTCCCCTTTAAATAGAAAATGTACTACAGGTAATAGAATTCGTAAGTTAGGTAAGATTTTTCTTCATAATCGTGTCGAGGGGATCAATATCTATGAGAATCAGTCACTGGTTTTTGGCCTACTACGTGTTTTCTATGCAAACAGGTCGATATTACCTGGGTCCCGTACCATGGTCCTTGTCAAACCCGAGGGGGCCTGATATGACTAATCATACCCTTTGGAATAGCCTGCGGCCACGGCCGCGGGTGTCACGCTCGGTCCAGAAATTTTACCCGCGAGTATTTTTGGTTGGTGTTACTTACTGATTTTGTCTGTTTTTGAATGTTGGGCTTTTAGATTGTTTTTATATTTAAAGATAAAGGATCATCCCATCCACCCACCCTATCTCTACCCCTCCTACCTACAATATCCATTTGATTTAGTATCAAATAATGTAGCCTACACAACACCAACATGTTGGGTAGGCTACACCACCCACCCTGTAAATAGCCTACATGTTGTCAACAGTTTAAGCCTTCCATTTCGAATATATCCCATTTGCCGGTTATGTTTATTAGCGTGAACGTGACTTCCGGGGACGTTATGGAACCGGTACGGAACGGAATAAGGGATCGGAATGGTCACGCGATATTGCTGATAATGACGCACCGATTTTTATATTTAAAAGTACAAGTTTGTTACACCGTGTAATACATAAGTCCTCCCATAAAAAGGCTTCGTAAATAGCATAAGTTTCATTTGAGACGGTAATAAGGTCGCTACTTACATGGGATAACAACCAATTTTAGGCCATAAGGACGGGTCGTTCATATATGGGGAGAGGACGCTGATTCAGGGGGCGACAGGAGGAATTTCTGATGTGGGATTCCACCCTCATAGAGGGCGGGTCAGTCGCGCCTTGTCAAGCCGAGGGTAGCATTGTGATTTCTTCATTATATGTCCGAAAGGTAAGGAAATATGGCAAAGAATTATTTTATTGGATATCCAGAATTAGATGACGGGAAATTATGCTGGGAGATTGTAAATATTGTAAACGAATAAAATACTTTTTAGTGATATGAATCCCTTGTTGCAACACCAAACATAGCGTCCAAGCAACAGAGAGGAACCATATTTATAAAGGTGTTACTTCACCAAGAGAATTTTCATTACGGTCCACCCGGTCTATGCCGTTTAAATGAACAAAAAATCAGACCTTAGAGCAGTACAAATAACACAGGATAAAAATCAAAAGAAAACTCCCTCTGGCGTACATGTGCTATATCGATGGTCAAATTAGGTGCAATTCTCCGATCTCATACCTTATCACATATTCATAGAAATATATCACAGGAAAAGGGTGAGAAACAAACAAACAACAGAGGAATGAGGAAAGGCGAGCTATGAATTCGTTCTCAATAAAATTAATATCAATAAATACCGAATTTGGGCACTCAAAGAACACTCTTTTTTCCAAAATATCTTTATTTGCTTATACTAAAGTTACGTTTTCCCACCAGCCAAAATTCCCTTTGGAGTAATTGCGTATTCTGCAAGACTTCACCATAATTTAACAAGCCCACGTTTAAACACCAGACAGTGTTGCAACACATAGCCGACTAAGTTATGAAGCAGGAATGGAGAGATTACAACGGCAACTATTAAACAGTCTGAGATATTTCGATTGCATAGTGCCTGTTACCACTGTATGTAACATACCCCATGTACTTGAATACCATGCCATTAAGGCAGCTACACTTTGTCACCCACTGATATAATATAATATAATATGATGTCCTTAATCCAATTAGTTCGAATGTAATGATTTTTTGTATGATTGATGCGTTATTATGCAATCTGAATGTGACTGTAGCCTTTCGTGAGCAACTGGGTGAAATTTTGTTTTCAAATGATTTTTAGGCTATAAGGAATATTGCTCTTTGAGAAATTCATTATTGAAAAGCTTAATATGTGGAGATCCGGAAAATATTGTGAATCAGAAGCGTTTTAAAACGCGCACACTGTGGAGGCCTAGTGTACACTCTTGCAAACACTCTTGCAAAACTTTATGTTTTAGAAGAAAGGCACGATATTCGACCACGCATAGCGCACGTCATAAAATGAAGCGGCGATGTGTGCGTAACCACTGCAGTGTTCAAAGTGGCTAAGAAGGAATTAAGGCGTGGCAAAGGTGGGCGGGGCACGACGCTGGTGATTGGTCGCGCCTGCCGTGACGTCATAGATGGGAAGTAAACAGACCCACGTGCCGCGATATGGGCGTTGTCACGTCCAACTGTAGGTTATTCAAAATCGATTCTCTCTACCCCTCTACTCTCCCCCTCCATCTTCCTCTCTCTCCCTTCCCCCTCCCCACCTCCTTCTCTCTCCCTGTTTCAAGGTTACTCATTAAAGATAATTGGTTCATTCAAGTGATGGTCATGTGATGGGACATTCATCCATACAACAGGCTATAAATAGAATGTGGATATCTTTATCTAAAAGGGCTTCAAAATCAGATTTCCCCCCCAGATACCAGATCGCCTTTTATATAATAGATAACCCCTACTAACGTTACAGTTTAGCTTTTCAATTTGTGTGTGTGATAAAAACAAGGGCGTAATGAAATAACCCTTCCTTGCCGTTGTAGCAGATAGGCTAGTCTATAAAGGTAGACTAAGGTCTCTTAGAGTATAACATGAGTAAATCTCCCAATTTGATTTCAAGAGGCGATTTTTGAGAAAAAAATAAATTGGTTGGATCTATATCCTTTTTGGCGTACACATATTTGGGAATATCAGCCTGATGCAGACGAAGTATGGGAAGGCTGTGGCAGATATTTCGAATCCTACACCTATATATATGTTTCAGAAACCCACCTATAATAATTGGTTCTAGGACAGACACCCACCGGACATCTACCCCCCCCCCCCCGAATTTGGTGTTAAGATTCATGTTATTATTGGCGTTAATATTGCGCATAATTAATATTAAGATTCACGTTAATATTGACGTTAATGTTGCGCATAATTGTAAATTTGCCACCAATAATCGCTGGCGTGGCAGTCCCGCGCTCAGATCTAACTACGGAGATATACTATACCACGATTCTCACCAAAGTAACTAAACCAAAACTACAGAATTACAAAAATAAAGCATTGAGAGCAGTATTGCTTACAAGTGGACTGCACCCCATGCAAGAGCTACACAGAGAGTTGAACGTTTTTTGTTGTATAATAGAAGAAAATATCATCTACAATTACGTGGCTTCTCAAGAACTAAATCTGAAAACTAAATCCAGGTGGCGCTGGCGTCAGTCTGTCTGGACCGTATACACTTTGCCTTGGTATAAATACCGGCTTAATTTGTTAATTTGAGTCACATATATTGAAACTGTGGATCCATACTCCTATGGGCAATAAATAACCATGATTACATTATGTTATACTATATATATAGTATAATATAATGTAATCATTGTTATTTATTGGATTAATTTATTGCCTAGGAGTATACCTGATCTTGCTAACGATTGTCGAATCAATATCTGTTCCTCTCCTTGGAGTCCACTCTCAAAGCTAGAGGTTTACCTCCATCATTAATATCTAGATTCATGTATTCATATATTGTTGATTATATGTTTCCTTTCTCTTTATCTACCTTGTTACATCTAGGGTCACTCTAACTTTCAAGTAATTAAAAAATATTTAAAATTTAATTGGCTAAGCTGGGTACACCTGAAAACCCCATAGCCGTGGGAAGTGTCAACCCAGTGGAAATAAAGTCTTTGAAAAAGATATATACCATATTAGTTGGGAGACCCACCCACCCTCTCATCCTCTGTCCATCCCAATCATTACATAAGAAATTAGAAGGTACCGTACTTTAAGTACCGGTAGGGAGATTTCAACAGTCCGCATATTTGCTCATTGTAGACGTAGACTGGATTCGATGTTGGTGCCATAATAAACAGTGTTTTACATTGAAACTACTTTTTTGTCATTGTAAGTGAGCAAAACTTTATAATTATTAGGTTGCGCCTAACGTGCCTGGAACATTTTTATTGATTACTTGACTTAGTCTTGTGAAAAATTGCTTTTTAAAAAATAGTATTTCTGGGTTTAGTGACACTGGTTGGAACAACTGAATTCCTCTGAACATAACTATCATTAATAATGGACAAGATAAGAAACAGATGTTAGAGGCTGCATAAGTACTATCACAGGTTATCACTACGTACGATCTATGTCGTATGCAAATATGATGAGCCACCCTGTATCTGTAAGTGTATTCAAATGAGACATATAAATTGTCCCACACACAGTTGCAACACAACATTCTTCCTTGCATTTCTATGCTGCAAACAGATATACTCCGGGAATTAGCATAATTGGAACATGGATAAGGACATAAAAAGAACCCCATCGTATTTGTCATACAATGGATCAGAAACACATAGACTAATAGGTAAGTACCGGATAGGAAAAATCGTATACACTTACTCTTACTTACACTATACTCTAAATATTACCTCCTGCGATCACTGTGTGTTCATATTTTAGAAGCCTGACTCCTATTTGTGGATAATCGAAATATATTATAGCATAGGTTATATGTGAATCAAAACTGCTTAATGATGCTCGGAGAAATCCCGAGACTATGATGAATGAAGATAAAAATAATGGTTTGAGGATGCTATGGATAGGCGTAGATAGACTTAATAATATCTGTAAGAACATCGTATAAGGTAGGACATCATCAAAGCCATGAAAGCTAAACAAGTTCCTCACTTAGTGGGCTGTTTGGGGAATAAGATAATGTATCATAATTCATTTTCAATTGTATCATTATCACTTCTAAAAGATGGAGTAGAGCTCAGTATATGCATAAATTGCACACATCATGCCTTACATGTGCAACAGCCATCGTATATCGTACCGATCCCTTTTCCCGTGTAGAATCTTTCGAATATATAGCTTAATCACAACGCCACTTTCATGGGAGGAAATCACCGAAATTGCTTTACACGGCCATAGAACTATAATTATAGTTATGAACTTGCAGTAACCACTAATTGGTATCTAAAGTGTAAATATTATGGGAGTATGGCATTTATGAATAAGAAACTATTTAGATAAGATTAGATAAGATTATGTAGCAGGTATTTCGCAACATTTGGCGACCTTGAGCAAACTTGTAGCGCCGTACGTTTCGATATTTCGCCACTGGTGTAGAGACTATTTTTTAAGCTGATAATTTAATGATTTCGATTTTCTAGAAGATGGCAAAAAGAGCTCAAGAATTTCAAATTTCATGGAGAAGAGCTTTCCCGGAGGATACTGCCGAGAATTTAAAGACACGATACGTATTGCATGGGCATTGGTAAAAATGATTTGTATAATAAGTATACATACTATGTAATGAGACATTGCATAACCTCATTATATTTATATTAATTTTTCATTTAACATTAATATATTGATCTATTAGGTCATATTTCTAAAATGGCTAATTATGCTTAATATTTGGCAATAATTATACATGCCATGATACACAATAAGACAGTAAAGGAGATGAAAGCACCTAGTGGTTAAATTCGTAAATTCTTGAAGGCCACAGACGATATCTCAGGGCCTTAAAATTGGGATATTTAAACAGTTCGTTCATGTGCACAAGGTTACCCTAGACAAATGTATAGTTATTGTTTTTTTACATAAACCTCTAATGTTATAGAGACAAATACCATCAGTAATAGGAGGTTGCATTATTATTGTATTCAGTACATTGGATAGATCAGTACTTACAAAGAGAACCTGTTGTGCATTATTAGTCTATTTAATGTGAAATTTGCCAACAAGAGGAACTCTAACTGTTTCCAGGTTTGATCTAGAGGAAACAAATACTTTGGAAATACTTGTACAGTTTTCAGTATCATAAAGAATGATGGATGTATAATCAGCATATAAATCAAGGTTATATAATGTGAACCGTCAAGATCTATAATGATGTTGGGACATGAACTTTTAAACTATTCTTGAATTTCTAGGTCATCACCCAAATGTGCCAAATTTACTTTCAACCCGTTGCAACAATATTTGGGGGACATCTTGGTAAAGTAGAACTGGATGCAATAGCCCTCTCAAATACGGTATGAATCAGTTATCACTCCCACTCCCAGGACAGCGTTAAAACACTCCTTTATTTTATCTTCCATCTTTATCCTCCTTGACAATAAAAAGATCTATGTATTTATTATTCAGGATATTTATTCCGCAAGTCAAAAAATAATGATCAAGGATGCAATACATGTATCCGTACAGTGAATATAATTAAGATGCAGGCTCACGGGTTAATTCAACTAAGAATAGCCATGGTTTTCCGCCCACTGCTGTGTCTAGCTATTTACCAATGCTACTGCTAGTATCTTTAATGCTTAGACCTATGCTAATAATATTATCATCATTAGCATCATTCCATGTAGAATATCCATGCGTTTGCAATACAATTGATGCAACCTACATGATACTGTTTTCCAGCTCATAAATGTGTTGGGTAATTCCATCGTAATTGGGTTTTCAACAGCTTTAGATACAGTTCTCTCTCAGGTAAGCTCATTTTCTCTCCTATTTCACCTCGTCAAAAAGATCAATTTACGTTTATATGGTGATCCGGAAAGCTATATATCTATGTAAATGTGAAGGAATTATCCCGATGGACTTTGATCCGTAACTTAAATCCATGTCACAATGGTGGCGGATGAAGCATGGGATGGGCAAATGAAAGACGGATTAGAGGAATGATACACACATTCTGGTTCACTCCAGAAGTGAAGACAGCCTGTGAAGATTTATCCCTGTCATATATATGAAATGTAAACATTGAACGATTAGCCCGTGTCGTACACTATCAGACCTATTAGTATGTCTGTAAAGCGAGTTGATTTATTTGTTTACTTCGATAATTTGCCCAACCTTATCGCATTAAACACTAATTCACAAGAACATAAATGTCAACTGACCATTAAAGTGCAATTATTATCCCTTCCCTGTGTATGTGCATTGCCATTAAAGTATAACTTTTCACAAGCTTTGTACGAGTAATCTCAATTTAAGATTTCTGCTACGCTACGAAAGCTGTAATTTCAATACATCTCATTTTCTTCTCCCTTTTCTTCTTTTAGAGCCCCATTCCTAGTGCTTTTGTATTTTAGTCAGGAAAATTAACAGTATAAACCATCGTCATCTGCACTGCTACAGGCGGGAGTTCAAGGAACTAATGCATGAAAAAGTCACAATATTATTTTCAAACTTTGTCTTGAGAAAGAACATGGTTGGGTGAAAACGAAAAGCAAAAATTAGGATCCTACCATAGTTCTTTACCATTTAGGGAGCACCAATGTTTACAATTGAAGTCTGTGTGGAAAAGGATATTTTCTCTCAGTTTTTCAAGATTTCAGATAAATGAATCATACTTTTTTTTAAAAAAATCTTTCTAAATCAAGTAGTTTAATTAAAATCTTTAAAATAAATATATAAAAAAAATAGCTGACATAAAGTTTTGCCCTCATGCATGAAAGAACAGAATAATTATCAACATACTTTGAAAGAAATCATTTAGCTTTGAAGATTTTCCATGTTCCCGTTTTTAACTCATCAGGATGCGAATTCAGCAGAACAATAGATGTTGAAAGCAGGTAACCCCCTGTTTTTTTTGCTTGAGAGGGTAAATTTACATTTCAGCTATGTATATACAGATTTTTAAGAAAAAAATATATTCCGTTTTTTTAAATATGTAATTATATACTGGGAAAAGGGAAACAATCTTCCCTTCCCCATAGACTGGCGCATCCAAACAATTTTAGATTGAAGCCCGGGGATTGAAGCTACATTATATGCCTACCTCTTCGTTCAAACTTAAAATAAACTTTAATAAAATAACTTTTTATAATAACTTAATCATTCCTGGGCACCTCAAACCGACTTGTGCCTTCAGAGTCCATATTCAATATCATAAGTATACCTAAGAATCTAAGGATTTAACCCATAATATGGATGTCAATCATGACCTACCTTGCACTCTTTAGACTGCTTGTATATCTCTGGATAACCACATTAAATGTATTACTCTCGACTGGTGTATCAGGTACACTGTGATTAAAACATAGATAAACCAATAAACCACCAAAGGGACCCATGTATTACAGGGTTGGCAAACGTAGGATTGACCTTAGAGTAAGAGGAGAATCTAAGAGCTTTGGTCCAAAGTGTCAGTAGCAAAGCTAGATGTGGTGGGGTTGATGAGGGGACAACCATTTTTTACAGCTCCAAAATAAGAAAATCGCATCAAGAATCGTGTTCTTCGGGCTCAATAATAATATTTTCGACTTGTATCTTTTATGTATTTTGTAATATAATCGGGTGGATTATTATCACCATGGTTTTTGTTAGTTTTCTTTCATTTATTTTGTTTTGTTCTGGGACTCAAAGGGTGCACCCCATTGACAATCCTAAATTGATTCACCCCTGGCAAAGATAAGAGGTTTAAAGCGCGATAGTCCCTCCAAAGTGGATATAAATACACCATTTTAACAACAATAGGCTAGGAAATGTATTTATACACAAAGAGTGGCTCAGATTATTTTAAACATTCAAATCATCAAGCAAGGTGTATATTGTTGGGCAGTATGTTTCATTGTACACATTATTTCTCCCCAAATAGACTTACGGTCAAGGAAACTATAGAATGGTTGGCATATACTTCCAGAAAGGTAAGCAGCCATTGCCACATTGGGAATATTCTAATAAACTTATGTTTGTTAGAAGTGAACGTGCTTTACAGTTTCAGTCATAATCTTTAATAAAATATGTACTTCTCTTAATAGGGGTCTTTTGAATTGGCCATTTGGCTTAAAATAGGTGCAGCTGAAACTAATTAAAGACGGGCATCGGGGCCTATCTGAGTGTGGGCGGGGCTCTGACCACAGCTAAGGCCCGGTCTATGTGCGGGGCAGGGTGCGGGGCCGGGTGCAGGGCAGCGTGCTCGGCAAGCTGGGCATAGGTCACTTGGTTCATGGGCATGTCAGCCTGTATGATGAACTTGATTTTAGCCATTTAAATGAACCCACTTTATTGAATTTCTTGGAGCTGACATGGTATCCAACAAGAGCTTAACTGATGTGCATAGTGTTGTCTTTTATATCCTCTAATTTGGAGGTTATATTACATTTTTTTCTATTGCTAAAATGGCATTTAATGTGGGGTCCTCCCTACGTCCATACACTTCCCTATGAGACAAAATGTAAACAAATGTTTCTGGCCCCAGTTCCGGTCCAAATTGACCGTGAGCCTTCATTCTGGCCTCGGTGGGTCAATGGTGAATTCTCAATTCGGACCAAGTCTATTGTCTATGCACGCTAAACTTTACATTTTATATTCAAACATTTTGTATTGTTCCTACTTACTTGTACCTGTACATTAGGGATCAGAAAGTGGCATCTTACATAAAGGTTGATCACAAACCCATTGACTCTTTATATGCGAACATTTACATTACTTATATGTGATCATATGCATTAATCTCACTACGTACATTTGTCTATACACCATCACCATGTGAACCTCGTGATTTATTTGTTATTTTTTATAATTAAGTACCCACATGCTTGTCAGTCCTGTGTAACTATTCTGATCACCTTTACATTGTTTTTATTTATTGAGTTCATTTATTTTACCAACATGTATTAAGTTTATTTGTATTACCGACATATGTACTATAACCTCTTGAAATCATATGTATTTGCAAACTCACACATATATATCTATTAGTCACCTTACGAAAATAAAAACAGTGCTAGTCTTAACTTTAGCTCTTAATGTGTCTTGTCTAAGTTTACAATTTTCATAACACTTTCTCATGTAAACGCAGTCATATTATATCAACCGGTAGTTGTAGCCTTTTAACTATGTAACGCTTCAAGAAAAACAAAAGACAGACATAAATTGGAAGTCCTGACTCCAGTCAAATGTTTATGACTGTAAACATAACACAATTTTCAATTCAATTCAAACAGAACCAATGGACGGTTACTAGTTTTGATTTAGTAAAGAAATATTTATGTCATACCTCGCTATGAGATTACTCCAACCGTGTCATAACTTTTAGATCACGGGTTATGAGTAAATTGGAGGTAGCCAATTTTCTTAAGCTTAGGCATATAATATATAATAATATATTCACTTGTTCTACTGTTAGGTATTATCTTAGCATTGTTATGTCTGATGCCATGCTACGCAATACACCTCAATTTGGAGCCAATACTTATTGGTTTGGGGCAGGACAGGGAGGTCTCCAGGTACCGTAGCTTGTTTATCCAGACATTCAACCCTTTTTGGACTTTTATTTCATCATTGTAGTATCATGACAATAAGTGCCAATATCGGTAGTATAAATATCAATATCCATAAATAACTATGATCACCAAACGTATATCTCATAAGACGGGCAGGTCATTATCCTGTATGTTCTGGGTCTATCATGAGCTTGTGCGAATGAAGAAAAAATGTAAAGCGGCTTTTTTTCACACAATGCTGGCCTTTTTTATATCCATTCTCCCATTATAATTCATCGTTCCCGGAAAAAATATACCATGTAGGTCCTTTTAAACATATAACCATATTTACCCTTTTACTTTAAACCAGTAAGCGCATATATAATAAAATTCAAAACACTAAGTACATTCAAACATACTACCGCACTATACTTGAATGTTTTTATCACAAATGGCCTGTATTGCCCAAACAATTCATATGCTTTTATCGCGATGCTTTCAGACTTGTTGGTACATACATGCTCTATTTTATGCCGGGGATGTTTGTAAGTATGAAGAATATACTTTTCCCTCTCAAATTAAGTAGATATTTGCAACAAATATGTGATCCGCCAGGCACAAATGATGCTCTATATTTCTAATCCCATAAAGATGAATAATCTGGTGATTTTGGAACGTTTTCCCAAGTCATTTTAGGATATAAATCGGTTTCTGTTGCCATGGTTATTATGTTATTTGTTATTAAAATAAAAAAGGCCCTAAAATGGATTAATTTATTTTCAGGATCACATGAGAAATGTAGATTGTTAGTGTTTGCAATTCTTTGTTATTAAGGTTGATGTCTTTTATCTGTAAGAAAAAAGTTTGATGTCTTTTATCTGTAAGAAAAAAAAATCAAACAACCGTGTCCTACCTTTTTACATTCTGCAGTGCTTGTTCATGTGGACGGTCATCAGGAAATTTACCCAGTGTCAGAATGCTGTCATTCCACATATAGTAATAATACTCATCGGTCATGCCCTTCATGCGACGTTGCAATATCTCTTCTTATATCAGTTTGGATTCGGAATCATGTAAGGAACGTGTTAAGAATGTTAAGAATATCGGATTGATTTGTTATTTTAAAAAACGAATATCGGTTTGTTTACTAAACGCTTCTAGACAAAGTTGAAAGGAAGTAATCCATAAATTGTAAAATTATTTGTAATTATTACATAAACCTGGACCAATCGTTTCGTATTCAATTTCAGTGGATCTGCATTTGCTCAGGGAAGTACATTTTTCGTGCTGATGGTACTTACAACGATATATACAATAAAGTCCGCTACATTTGAACTCTCATGGGGTGGTAAGTTAAAACAGCATACGTATGCTGTATAGTAACAATATACTGTACTTTTTTTTTTAGCGATTTAGCTATCTACGTGGTCCGACCAAAAGTTGCATTCAGTAGGCCTATATTGAACGAACATTAGTGATCACCGATACAAGTTTCCTCCCAAACTGGGATGAAATAATTTTTCAGACCATTTTATTTTTTTGTAGCCTACGAGGATTTAAAGACCCAAAACAATGAGGACAGCATAGGGATTTTAGTTGGGGTTGTTTCTAACGAAATACCTATTACCTCATGGGGAGAGTGGAATGTCACATTGTATAGACTAAACAAAAGGAGTTGAGATACTGATAAACTAAAACTTCTCTCCCATGAAATAAAAGGTATCGACAGGCGATGTCTGCATGGTTGGGGATCACTAGGATTACTCGGGACGTATGGAATGCTTATGCTTTGTCTCGAATGGTGGGCTTTCGAAATTTCCATTATTCTGGCTGGAAGTATTGGTACAACAGAACTCGCGGCCCAGTCCGTCAGTTTCAACTTAAATTCTTTTTGTTTTGCGGTAGGTTTTATCCTGATCAAATATTTCCTTTCTTACATCGCTTTTTGGAAGTTCTATTCTAAGTTTTCCACCTTCATATGAATGATACTTGTAAACTCACTTTGTTTTGTTATACCAAGCTGTGGACTAGTGTAGGGACCCGACAGAACAGTTATTTGGAAACCTATAATTATATTTTGTTAATCTAGGCACCTTCAGGTCTTGCAGTTGCAACAAGTATACGTATTGGTCAGTTACTAGGCGCAGGAGAAGTACTTAGAGCAAAAACAGCTGCACGAGTCGGAATGACCATCACATGTGGGTTCAAGATAAATATTTGTATTAGCTTTGATCCATAGGATTAATGCGTTTGCATTGTCGATCACTCGCTCTACCTTATTACAGTAGACTCTCGCTTAGACGACCACCTTTGGGATGGAACAATCTTTACAACAGTACAATAGTTCCAACCATGATTTAAAGTGCCGTTGGTTCATGTTTTTCCTTTCAACAACTGTTTTATCATACTTTCCTGCCCTCTTGAATTACCGCTATTAGCTGAGTATCTATAGGTACCTTTGGTATGGTACAAGTGCGATGTCGTGCACTCACCATGCACATGCACGACTTTCCAAAAGATGTTTGTTTCCAGTAACTGTTACTGTTGCCACGTGGAACTGTTGTACTGCTACACCGGGTATCTTATTTTATCTCCTTATTGGGACAGAGTCAAACTGGTCTCAATTATGGGTTGGTCACATTACAGATGTGGTCGTTGTGCGGGACTCCACTGTATATCAAAGTATATCAATATACCATATGGTGTTCCCTATTCACCCAATCCACCTCCCATTTCTACACCTTCCTTTCTACCTCACTTCTCACCTAACTCATAGACACCCTACTCTCAGTACACAAACACCCACCCACCCACTCCTATTTCATTTTTTAAAATGAACATTTTCCCTATCTTATAAAAATGTATATCAATCCACCATCTCAAATTTTATTAATAAAATATCAAAAATTGTTATTATTAATTTACCAAATGAACTCTAAAATAGAATTAATAAAAGATGATTCCCCACAACCACCTTCCAATGTTTATGTATCTATAATGAAAGGTGGGAGTGTTGGTTGATGTGCACAATGATATTGGTGAAGTACAATATAAGGATTAAAATCTGGAATACATATACATGTATGTTCATTGTTTGAAACGATGTAAAACTAATGTGGCAGTGCGGGCCTTTTATCTCGTGGTAGAACATAGAGGGGATTTTTTGTAGTCATGCTTCTATTTATGTATAGATAGATGATAAACATGTCTGACTAAAAGGTACTATTACAGCCTCGCTGGTGATGCTTCTTGTTATACACATCGAATAATGGTACCTTTTCTCGTACATTTTTGCAGTAGCCAATGCTTGCGTATGGTTAATCGTTTTTGCTACAGCTAGATTTGAGCTACCAAAGGTCTTTACAAATGATCAGTAAGTGTTTTTTTAAAACGTTTAGCTTCATTTTAGGGTGCCGGTCACAATTTCTTCTCCATATAAAAACATTCACTTTTGTCATTTAAAAACCCATCGTATTCTTTCTAAATATGATACCTAAGCTGTCTAGAATATATAAATTATGTGGGTTTTCATTAGTAACGGTGTCAATTTCAATTTCAAACATTCTTTATTGTCTTTTTTGGTACAGAACAATATTGGTTATCCAATTCTGGTGTGCGTTATTAAAATTCAAGGATATTTAGCATTTTAGTGAAAGATAACTATTAACTTTGTGGTGACTGCATGGATACCTTTTTATGCACCCTCAGCTGTATTCGCTCCTGATTCGCAATATCCTCGTGAACCAAATAAAAATTAACATACAACATAATTAGAATGAACTGATTAATTGCAGAGAAGTTATTGATATGGTAGCAAGTGTTATGCCGATAGTTGCCGTATTTACGATGGGAGACGCCATAACGGTAAGAGTCAAACCATGTGTTCCTTTTAGCAAACATTATGTAAATTCCCAATAGTGAGACATCCGCAAGGAAAGCGGACCACACTGTCATTATTGATATATATAGGCCTACATATGTGAACTTGATGGAATTTCTTACAAGCTTCAAATATTTACACTAAATATATAGTATATATGTTCATTAATTAAGAGGTGCTAAATATCCACATAATTCATATTTTTCAAGACCATTGGGCGTGGTGTGCTTAGAGGATCAGGCAAGCAACTTTGGGGCACCGGCCTGATATTCATCGCATATTATATGATAGCTGTTCCTCTTGCATTATGTCTCCTTTACTTGACACCCATGGGGATTAAAGGTGAGCACCATCCACAGCCAACGGATACTTTCAAACTGGACACTGAAAGAATAGGACGTGCACAGTACCTTTCCTTCCTCCCGCCCACTCCAATAATATAAATACCTATTATAACGTTATTATTACTATAGTGAATAAGCAAACATGTAGATAAAGACAGTCGCAAAGAAGTGATCTTGGCCTATAGGCTTCTTCATTTTTCTATCCCAGGCACTGACTTCCATGAATTATATAGGATTCATCCATATAAAAATGTTGTATAACAATTAATGGCATGAAATCATACTTAAAATAATATATCAGCTAATGGTGAACATAGGTTGTATAAACAAAGATGTTCGGTGGTGTTTTGGTTAGACCTACAGACACATTTGTTTGCACATTATTTGAATTTGTAACAAACCTAGGTATTGGTGGTGGAACTTATTGGACCTCTACAAATCATGTCTAGACAAACCTCCCTGATACATCCAAACACATATGATTCATATTGATATACTGTGGGATGGAAATCGATGAAAAACATAAACATATCAAGGCAGAAAGTATTCTATTAATCAATAGCCAAGGACTGAGACAATTGATTTACAGTATACTGGTATATATATATTTTCATTGGTGAATATACCCTCTTCTCATCTGGTTTGGTATTAAGACAGAGAATCGTACCTTTGGACATGATTTTTTTTCCCCTTTTATTTTTGACACGAGTAATTTAGATTTTTTTTTTTTTTTTTGTATCATTGGTTGGGTTGTACCAGTAATGTGTAAGGAGTTGAATACTACACTTTCAGACTTTTAAGGTCGGTGTGAAAATCTTTCCGTTTGAATTACCCTCATACTCAGTAATGCTTCAGCGGAAAATGCTTTCTACTAATACAATGATATGGGTCCATTCTGTAATCTTAACAGGAGTATATCGCCATCTTGGAAGAATGAAAAAGTGAATATCACCTGTTTTATTTCTTTAAAAAGGGGCAAAAGGGATGGAGAGAGGGAGGGAGGGGTGTTGGAGGAGTAAGGGGGTGTGAGGGGGAGGGAGAGGGAGAGGGAGAGGGGACTGAGAGGGAGAGGGAGAGGGAGAGGGAGAGGGGATGGCGCAATGAGACATTAAGGGAGAGGGGGAACATGCATCCATACAAACCTACATACCCACGATTCATTATGATTGTTCATGTATGCACAGAAAAACAAGCACCGGACGTTTGATAACAAAGTAATTCCTAAAGAGTCCAGTAAGCCATTCAATGAAGGGGTATTTGATATCTGATGATATCAATGAAGGGATAGTCGATATCGAATAGATAAGGTCCAGACAATTTATATACTTCTGGTACACACTATTATGGATTAGGCCGGATTGCAGTAGATACATCTGCATCCTTTAGAAACGCATGCGTTTTTTTAAATGTTTATGTTAATTACCCGAACATGGATTTATTTTTGCCGTGTGACATATAGCCTTACAAACTAGATTTTAATATCATTTAAGAATTAACTCTGCCTTCAGAACAATTCCCACATCAACATTACAGACCAGTTCACGCCATATTGAAGATTAAAATACTTTCATTGTGTTCCAAAGGTCTGTGGCTGGGATTTCTCATAGCCATATACATCAGCGCCGTTGTATATTTTATTCTCGTCAATTTCAAACTTAACTGGGCTAAGTTAGGACAAGAGGTAAGTCAACTCGTCAAAAAATTACCCCTATTCATGTATTTGTTGCTGAAGCTGCTCCATTTATGACAATTATAAATACTATATTCATAATACAATAACTGTATGACTGGTTTCTCTGTAGGCACAAATAAGAGCTACTGGACAAGCATCTGGTGACATAAATGAAAGTAACCGTCGTGACAACCACAAAGACGATGAAAAGAAAGGTACACGATATCATTTTATTTATTTGTGTTTACATCTTTGTTGCCATGTCTAGATCACCGCAATGGTGGTCTTCCTCTATAGTACCAGGGTAACTGTAGCCACGCCCGAGTTCGAACCCACATATTACATATTAAATTCATGCCACTGGTCCGACCCAGTGTGTAGACCACTCAGCCACCACACGCCTCTATCAATTGAACTCTAGTGATTTGGCCGCCATTTATCACTAATGTCTTGACTTGACCCACGCGTCCAAATTGATCTCTGCTTCTAGAAGATTAATCAACTATCCATGCCATAGCCTGAATTATAATATCAGCTTTTCCATTTGCAGCGTTATTAGAAGCTGATGAATACGAAGAAATGGGAAGACAAGTAACAAAGAGTCTTGTCGTAAAGCGTATAGGAGTTGTGTCCATTTTTCTCCTCATTTTACTGGCTGGGATTTTAGGTAGGGTGGCAACGACGGGGTCATACATGAGGAATGATGGCGATTGGAGAGCAGATAACAGCACCAACTCCCAATATATTATATCAACTACAGCTAGTCAAATCAATTCCAGTAGTTATGTATTATGATAGATGGTGACGGGCTTGTAATGAAGTACGTCCTAGTCTGACAGAAAGAAGTGATGTAGTCCGCAATTGGAGAAGTGAATTCTTTATTTTTAATGCCTGCGAAAAAACGAGAGTTATATACTTTTGTCTTTGTATCTCTGATTGAGTTTCTCCCAGGAATCGAGCAGCGCTGGTTTGCGGTTAAAATATGTTAAAAGACAGAACAGGTAACGTTACACATGAGGGAACTGTTTTTGATCTAATTGCGGACTGCCGTTAATCCAAACTAATATCATATACATGTATCCATAAACTAAGGAATATATTTTTATTAGTTATGTGGTAGTGCCACCAATTATTTAAAAAGTGTATTTTTGTTCTGAAATAGGGTTTCTTTGAGCTTTATAAATTACTATATAGATTTACATTGTCATTGTTGTGCTGGACAGATATGCCTGTACTGAGACACTTTGTTTACCTTTCCGAATACGGAAGAAGGGTGTCAGCAATATTAAAGTATTTATGGCCATCAAATGTGATGTAAAAATGGATTTCCGAATCCACTGTTAGACACAGCTACCAAACTCATTATTTATCATAGTTAAGATGTACATACTTCAATAGAGTATGGCTGTATAAATATACTAAATTAAAAATATATAAATAAAAAAACATACATCGCCTACCATCTTACCGTTGTGGACATATTGGCTTGCACATTATTTGACTCCTTGTCCAAAACTATTCCCCAGGACATTAGGACTGAACGATACATTCATTTGATGAGAACTACTGTATCAGAACTCAGTCATATTCTCGAAAGCATAGAACAACCGCTCAAAACATTAACAGGTAACAGATACCAGCCGATGGTACACAGATTTTGAGTACTGTCACGAGCTGTATTGTTCCCGTAATTATAACAAAGGATTACATAAGGTTATGCAATGGCATAACGGATTCCATTCATATCAGTACCTATTATATATCCTATTATTACGGCAAGTAATCACTTCACAGTATACTTCGTAATAATCCACCCTGCATTCATGCTACAAGGGTCTAACTGGGTAGTTTAACAGATTGTTGCGTTAACATGTTTTCAGTCAGGCAACTACTCTGCCAAATGAATAAGGCAAGACTATAATTAAGAAAATACATGTTTATTTCCTAAATTCGATGAACAATACATACTCATTTTATTATACATTCCAATATTTAAATCTTAGCACGAAATAAATAATAGTTTATTGAAATATAATGATAACACTATCATCAATCAAAAGATTATGAAATACCTAAAGATGAAAGGCTGGTCATTGGTTTAATCGTGCATAATGTATGCAGATATGATTTGCACCAAATATGTTTTGCAAAGTTAAGTTAAGACACTGGCCTGGGTCTAAAATTAAAACGTTATAACAAACCGTTTTTGAAAACTCACAATGCATGTGAAAATGATCATCCATTTCATATCACAGGGATAAGTCACAGATCATGCATGGAAGTACAAGTATTGGTCTAATGAAAATGTTGTGGAAATACAACTGCACACAAGAGTATAGTTAACATTGTGTACAACACATTAGATTATATCCTGAATTTAACTTAATTTAATTGTAATCTACTACAATATTTGTGTATTGTGTTAAAAAGAAATGAGTATCATATGATTTACTGATACGGCTACAAACGAAAAACGGTGGAAACACCGAGATGTACCGGAAAGTGAAATAAAAACGTTACAACAACAATACATTGCCATGTCTTTATGTCACACCATACTCCGAGGGCGCTATGATCAGCCACCACTGAGTTCCACGAGCTAGATGCACTAAGTGTAATGCGAAAATTCAGGATACGGGGGAAGGCCGGGTTTACCCGATCCGTATAAAAACTTTGGCAAATGCCACTTATTCTCCTGAATAAAAATCTGTTAAAAAAAAGATTAGCCAGGCTAAATGTCAATGCTGTTTGGACAGGATGTGTGTGCCATTACATACTGTAAACTAGCGATTATATCAAAGTTTATTCAATATTGTACTAAATAATTCGCCAATGGGCCAGGCAAATAAATAACAATAACTGTTTAGGAGTTATTATTGATTCATATATTGATTTTAATGAACTTGTGCGGAAAATACTACACAAGTTATACTATCTTAACAGACACCAAAACAAGTTTGACAATATGGAAAGCTCTTTTTTACCAGCTTTGAAGCTTACTTAAGAGGTGTTTGGTAGTAGAATTATAATGTCAACATAATCAGACACCAAAACAAGTTTGACAATGTGGAAAGCTCTTTTTTACCATACTTAAGGTGTTTGGTAGTAGAATTATAATGTCAACATAATCAATTTTTGGTACAATAGCAGCTTTGTATATAGCAACATATAAGTAACAGTGTTTTATAGAATAACCTCAACTTTCATATGCGGTCAATGTCATGCCAGAGTGACAGCCACTTCCGTATATGCCTATCTAACTGAACTATCCAGCTACCATTGTCTTTCAAGACAGACAATTGCCATAAGATACAAGTACAGAATAATGCATGCATGTACCGTATTGCCCGCCATAAGTTAAACACTAAGTCTTGATGAAATTCTGACTTCTGGCTACACCATTTGGGGTACATCAATATATGATAATTTAGATTTGAATAGTTGCGTGGCGTATATAGTGGGAAGGAGGCAGGGGAACCAACATTGCTATTGGTGAGATTTGACATAAAACTAAACTTCACAATAGATACACCGGATACACCTCATTCATCCTTGTTGCAACCCCGGGAATTCCACATAAAGTACTTCCGGCTTGGATATGAAATGTAATTTGGACTGCCAGAATACTGTTATATGGTGGCTCTATCTGTCAATATTTAGCCCAACTAGAATACTGTCTACACTGATCCTAATGCCCCGTCTACACAGCTGCGAATTGGCATGCGAATTGGGCCTTGTGGCAACTCCTGCGAGTTCACACAAAATTGCATACAATTCATAAATACTAAATCACACCTGTGTAGGGACAGCTGCGACTACTCGCAGAGGCAAAAATTGCACCACACAAGGTGAAATGATCTAAAACCAGTTGCCCATAAGATAGATAACAAACTGACTTTTAAGAAGTACCGTATAACCTCCAGTAATAGCCGGGATTCCAATAATGGCCGGGGATCTAATTACCGCCGGGGTATCAGTGATATTTGTTAATAGTCGCCGGGATTCTAATAGTCGCCGGGTGTGTGTGTGGTATTCCTAGTGGGGATGGTTGGGTGGGGGGAGGGGGGAATGGTCATTTGACTCCTTGTGGTGACAAGCTCATCTCCTGGTGCACTACCATTGAACAGTAGTCTGGGAACTTGGCTTTAATGAAGATTAATGTGACAGAGACATGTGTCAACTGATGTGTAAAACATCTGATAATTCTGACCAACAACTGTATTGTTTTCAGTTTTATTCATTTTAACGGTCCTTAGAAGTTCAGTGTGTTCTATTCAGGGAAAGTTGAGGCTCCAGTTCATTTCATTCGAAGCCTTACAGGTGACAAGAAGTCAAGATGGAATCTATTGCTCATGGTGGAAAACGTACAAAATCATACACTGTGGAATTTAAACTTGAGGCTATTGATTTTGCTAAGTCAAATAGTAAGGAGAAGGCAGCCAAAAAGTTTGGGGTAGACCCCAAAAGGATTAGAGAATGGTGTAAGCAAGAGGTCAAACTGCGTGAATGTTCTCCAAAAAAAAAGAGACTGGGAGGGGGAGGCAGGAAATTGTCCAGTGAGGATCTCGATGAAAAGCTTCTCAAGTGGATGGAAGATTTAAGATACAAAAGATTGAGGATTACCAGAAAAATGCTGACACGAAGGGCTCTTGAAATGATTTCACAGGGGGAAGTCACTTGTAACCAATCAGAAACATTTACCGCTAGCCGAGGATGGTTACAGAAATTTCTTAAAAGAAATTCTATAAGCCTTAGGAGGACAACAGTTGGTCAAAAGGTTCCCAGTGATGTAGCTCCAAAACTTGTGTCATTTATCTTGTATCTTCGAGCCTTGAAGATAAAGGAAAAATATTCTTTGAATGATATGGGAGCAATGGATGAAACTGCATGTTGACTGGATATGCCTGGAGAAGATACACTCGATAAGAAGGGGGTAAAATCTGTGCCAATGAGGACCACTGGACATGAGAAAAATAGATTCAGTTATTCTAACAGCAAAAGCAGATGACACCAAACTTCCCCCATACATTGTTTTCAAAGGGAAGAGACTAGAGAAAGGATTAGCAGATATCCCTGGTGTGGTCATTGCCATGTCAAGCAATGGGTGGATGAATGAGGATTTAACAATTGATTGGCTGCATAAAGTTTGGGGCAAATTCTCCTTTAAGAAAAGACTCCTAGTCTGGGACAGTTATAGGTGCCATATCAGTGAAAAAGTCAAGGGCGAAACAGCCAAATTAAAGACTGACTGTGGTGTGATACCAGGAGGTTGCACGGGACTAATTCAAGCCCCAGATGTGAGTTGGAACAAGCCATTTAAGGCAGCATACAAGGAATGTTATGAGGTGTGGATGATGGGTGGGGAAAAAACCTTCAAAAAGGGTGGAAACATGAGGGCTCCTACAAGGCATAATGTGGTTGCGTGGGTCACGATTGCCTGGGATAAAGTGTCAAAGGAAGTAATAACTAGTCATTTAAAGTGTGTGCTATCACCTCAGCCGTTGATGGTTCTGAGGACCAGAGAATCAACGTCTTGAAAATAGGTGGTTTCATTCAAGATAGACAGGGGGACATCAAACACCACACACTCACCCTACTAAATAACAGGGGAAACTTTGGGTCATTGGATCTGTCACACAGAGAGGAGACTAGTGGGGAGAGCCAGGATGCCGAGCAACTGGAGGAAAATGAGATAGTGATTGATGATGAGGAGGACAATTCAGAATGAGAATTGATAACATCATGTTTAATAATTAGATGACTTTGCAAATACAATTAAGAAATATAAATGGAATTTAATATTGGTACAAAATGTTGTTTATGAACATAGGGGCAAGGCTATTAGCTTTACCTCAGGGTTAATCCCAACACATTCTTAATTTGAGTTGCTTGAGGATCATTAATATACTCTAATGTAAACCGCTTGAAGTCAACATTTATAGTTATATGAGAAACTTATATAGAATAGATTATCTACCTAATATATGACTGTCATAGATCAGTTTAGTGTCTGCTTTTCTCTCAATATAGTTGCTAATGGCTACCCAATACTACCTTATCTTATATGTCAGTAATAAAACAAGATATCCTGGATACGAGTTCAGACCATTTGTTAATAGGCGCCGGGATTCAAATAAACGCCGGGGGCTCTAATAAATGCCGGGGTAAGAGGGGGTTTGACTTAATAGCCGCCCCCCTGCTATTACTGGAGGTTATACGGTACACTGAATGCCTCATAGCCCCAAAATAAATAAATAATCAAGCTTTAAATGGACATAGGTAGTCCTCACATTTAATTACTTTATAGGTTGCTATTCAAGTATTTGTTGTTAAGCATATCATCCCTGTCAAGAAGTGACCACATCTCACTTAAAAGAATTAAGAATTATGCTTGAACTATCATTTGCCTTACAACTGTATTACTGCATTCTCATGCCTTACCCTTGTTATCTATTAAAAATAACCCTACTCTACCTACCAAAACTTGACCCCACCCAAAATCAAAACAAAACAAATTGATTTGTCATGCCTCGGTCAGTCAGTCGCCTTACTTTCGCACTATTCATGAAAATCAAGAAATAAAAACAGTGGAAAAACCGTTGGGTTGGTAAGGCTGAGACAGGCCTACAAAATGCTGAGATCAGGCTCACAAACACCGAGGAAGAGCTAAAGGGATTAAATAAAGAAATGATGGAGAAAAATGGAGCGAGAGATCAAGTTAAAATGAAGAGAACCGAAGAACAGAGGGAAAGACACCTAGTCAGTGAAATGAAAAAACTTGAGAACAATGTACTATTTATGGGCCTTGTATCAGGCAAAATTGAGTTCAAAGAAATGTTACGAGCAAAAATAATGAACATTCTGGAGGAGAAGATGGGCTGGGCGAACCTGTCCATCAAGATGTTCAGGATAGGCCGGAAGGAAAACGCGCCTGTTTAAAGCCCACGCACACATACACAAATTCAAATCTGCCACGAAATTGCGACTCACGATTACTCGTGGATGAAATTTTCACGAATTCGCAAATGTAATTTTTGGAAATCGTGGTCCAAACTTTGGCCCACACATGCACGTTTACATTTTTCTGAATGTGTGTCTACTTGGTCCACACTGTCACGAATTTGCATCTAATAGGTTGCCATGAATTTGGTAGTAATGCTGCCCACGATTTGGGAAATCCGTTCACAACGTATCGCTAGAGGGGGTAATGAGCAGCTCTTGTATGAGCTGTTCATTTTTGCCTTTTTTTGCGTTCGAGCGTGCGGGCACTTCAACTTAAGAAGATGGCGATGATGACGGACAACAAGATCATCGCAGCAATGCATGCCCCTATGGCAGCAATGATGTGTGTGGCAGTGCAATTTTTGGCTGAGGTTGATGCACAGTATGAGGGCCGCATTTGGATGAAACCCCAGTTGAAGCGACGAGACACTGACGATGGTCCCAGCTTGGTCCATTTGTACCAGGAGTTGTTTAATGTAAGTAACTATATGCCTACTGTACGTTCTTTACCATCTAGACCAATGGTCTTCCCCTTGTCGTCACCTATTGGTTATTGACAATTCTGCTTGCCAGGTATATTAACATATAGTTCAGCATTTATGAATCTACTATCAGTGATAATATTTAATTTTGGCTTCATTTAATCGTACATCTGTATGTGCACACCTACTTTGTGAAGACCTAATTAAAGTCATTTATGCATTATTAGGATGGAGAAACTAGTCTGTTGATGCGCATGCTGAGGATGCCTCCAGCTGTGTTCGAGGAGCTTTTGGAATTGGTCAAGCCCCTTATCACTCGAAAAAACACTAATTGTTGGAAGGCCATAGCCCCGGAGATTTGGTTGTGCATAACCTTGCGCTTTCTGTGCTTAGGTAAGAATTGTGTACTGATGTAAATATGTTCACCTAAACATGAAATTATGTTTTTCCTATTTGTCTTTTAGGTATATCAATTATAGGTATATCCATGGTCATCACCATTGCGATATATTAACAATATAACTATTGTACGGGTATTTTCTTGTGTACCATTAAACTGTATTAATAAGGTATTACTATCTTGCATAAACCTTTGGTCAAACTTTGTACATGAACTGTAGGAGTGCTTCTATGATTACTGTAGTGTCTTTGTTCTAGGCCATGTTGGGCGGCATCTAAGGCTTTTAGCATAAAAGGGGCGGTTTCAGTATCAAGGCAATAAAATACACATTGAGCAATCATGGTTGACCACCCCTCCAGGTAGACGACCGTTATCCCATTTTTATCATCCTTCCTTTACTGCCCAACAATAAAAATGCCACTAATTCCTACCCAGGAGGTTTCCGTGTTTTGGGTTGGTGCATAACCCTGGACAGTAGTATTTAGTAGTTGGTCCTCCAGTTGGAATTCCATGCACCCTCCAGTGAGTACCACTTCACTTCCTTCACTGGCAAGTTAGCCTTCATGACATGGAGCCCCCTATATTTGCAGTAGGATCATTCGTCGATGTAATGGACAATAACAAATGGCAGGTTGGTGTTGTTGAGTCTGTCAACAACAGCAGTAGGACGTGGACTTATGGAGTCAGAATTGCTGATACACAGAAGGCCCTAACGGTAGGGGCTAATTTCCTAAGGCCCTCACTCAGTTTCCAGACAGAGCTGGCCTCTCAGCTGGACCTAGGCCCCCCAAGCACTGGCCCTCGTCAATCCTGCCCTACAGGTAAGCATTATACCATATTACCTACTTAGTCGGTTACATAGCAACTATTTGTATATATGTAAGATTCCTATTGAATCTCACCATCACTCTTCATGTCAGTAACGATATTAATAATTTTTTTCTAGGCTGATGATGCTGCCTTGGTTATTGCAGCAACGGCAGCCCCAGAGGTGCTTGCTGACCCTGGGGCAGTACCAATGGAGGGCAACCCCAGACCAGACCTAGACCAGAAATGTATAGTTCGTCATAATGTTAACAGGTGGCAATTATAACGCCTCTGTATGGGATTTTGGCCTAGAGAAAAGCTTTCTCTGCAAAGAAAAGCTTCATTTTGTCTAAGGTATGATATTAATCCTCGTTAACCCATCTTGGATATTAACAGGAATAAACTTATTATTGTTTTATATCATCAGGGCTCGAAAAAAACCTACCAACTTCACTTGCCCATAGGGCAAGTGGCAGCCAAGATTTACTTGCCCGACAGAAATTTTACTTGCCCGAATTTATTTGCAGAATTATAAACAAAATCACCCTGATCTGTATGTATATTGTTTTATTAACATAAAACATACATTAACATGTTGTAGCCTTACAAAAAACCTTATTTTTATCCTATCATTAGTACTTTATGACTGAGAATAGTCAGACTTTACTTACAACAGAAAGGCCTAAGTAATAATAACTTCATGTTAGGAATAAACAATATTTTGGCCGAAGATTTAGTGAAAGTTTTGTACATTTACAGGGGCATTTCATTGTAAGTAGACATCACAACAGGGGTTTGAAATCGGCGCCGTAGAGATTTTCACTTGCCCGCTCGGGCAAGTAACTTTAAATTTTACTTGCCCGGAGCCATTTTTTACTTGCCCCGGGCAAGTAAACATAGGTTTTTTCGAGCCCTGATCATAATCGATAATAATGAAAATGTTTAGTGATGTAGAAGCCAAGACGGCAGGAAGAGTTTAATAAAGACGTTGCAAAAACAAAACAAAATAGTCACTGGATCTGTCATTGGGAAATGTGGCCACAAATTGGGAGACATTCCTTATGTAATTTGAGTGATACTTGGATGTGATCAAAGTGGCGGAAGATAATGATAAAAGGAGGTTGGCTCTATTCTTCAATGTTACCGGGGATGAGGCTAGACGCCTGTACAAGGCTTTCAGGTTTGCTGACCCAGCAGATAAAAAGAAATTCGCAAATTGCATGAAGAAATACGATGAATAGTGTGCTCTACATACAAATTTGATGTATGAAAGACATCAATTTCTAAGCCGAAGATAGAAGGAGGGAGAGTCACTGGAGTCTTTCTTTCTATGGGGACTTACAATATATGGCTTCCTTGTGTCAGTGGGCAGCCATGGAGGAACCATTATGTCAAATGCTTGTCAGTGGCATTAGAAAGGCCCCCATTAAAGAGAAACTGCAGAGGAAAGCTGATTTAAGCCTAGAGGAAGCGACCTGCAAAGCAGCGATGGCAAGTAGTAAAGAGGTACAGCTGATGGCGTCAGAAGTTACCGAGTCAGTCAACATGGTGTCTCGAAGAGTCTTGCCCAAGATGGCCGCGGCCGAGCAAGTCAAGTTGTTGAGTGCAAGCAACAGATGTTCCCCCAAATTTATAGATCAGGAACCAGGGCAGCAGAGACAGCCAGAGACTGAGGCAGCTACATTAAGGACCACAGCGTTGTCCACTTCTCCAAGGGGACAGAGCATAATTTAACATTTTGTAATGTATATATCCTGAATGAATATTTCCAATTAATCACCCTACTGTTTTTGTACATTTTTCTATACCATTTTCATTTTGTATCCAACATCATAGACATGGACGGTTCTTCTGCATGTCCTATGGGGCCCTGACTCACCTGCAACAACCTGACATTACCCTACCTTCTGATAGTGCATGTTAAAGCCTGCAGCATGACTGGATTTATAGTGATGCCTTGTAGTTTGCATATCATAAATAAATACCACGTTCAAATTAAATTAATAGAAATCTGTTTGACTTTCTTCTGTTTAATTCTTGTTTCTGTTATCAAATTCTTTGCAGGATGGTGGTAAAGAGCAACTTTGGCCACAAAAAGGACCTGGAAATGCCAGAAAGAGAGGCAGCTACAATGCTACGTACCCATGGAATAACTCCTGAAAGAAACATGGGCTTGGTGAAGGAAATACCTATGTACAAGACGATAGCTTTGTGCATAAAAGCTGCTCCTTCTAAGAATAAATGAAGTCTTTTTAGTACTACCAAAAAACGCAGAAATACAAGCCTCATTGTGAGTAAATTGGCCTGTGACAGGAAAAGGCTTTTTACGGCAAAGATGTCACCAACCATTAGAAAAGGCAGACAGTTGGAACTGAAACAGAAGGTGGTTCAATTCCTACAGGAGGGACAGAACTCTTATGAATTACCAGACAAGAGAGCATGCAGAAAAGATGAGAGGCAAGTTTTCTCATTAACAAAAGTCATGGACAGGCTCCATGACATTTTCAAGAAGTGGTATCCATCGATCACCCTAAGCAGGACCACTTTTTTTCATTTTTGACCATCATGGATTCATCTCAATAATGCAAGTAACAGAACACAGTGCCTCTGCATTGAAAGTGAAAACTGCCGTCACAAGTTGCGGGCACTTAGACCACCACATCACTTGAAAAATTCCTTAGTGACCACACCAATGAAGAGATCCCAGAAACATTGCAAACACTTGTGGGAGAGAATGAAACAGTCTTTGCAGAGTGTATGAGGATCGACAGACTGGATCCAAAGACAAAAAAGTTTTGACAGTCTGACATTTGTGATCTTATGCTGGAGAAATTTGTTCAGAAATTTACAGATAATTGTATCGAGTTATGTGAACATATCCGGCGTTTTTGCTACTCAGCATGCGGAGGTCCCTCTCATTAAAAGTAAGCTTGCTAAAGGTGAAGAAGTTGTTGAAGTAGTTGTTAATATAGAATATGCTGAGAACTACAGATGTTGGTATGAACATGGAATTTCTCAAATCTACTATGGGAAGAAAAACATCACCTTGCATCTACTGGTGGTAACATATCGTACAGATGAAGGACACAAGCATAAGAGATTTTCTCAGTTCAGTAAGCTTCACCACATTGAAGCAAGTTGGCAGTACCTGGAAGTAGTTGGCAATGGTAAGGGCCCAGCTGATGGTGATCAGCAAAAGAATTTGTTGACGGGTAATTCAAGCAACTCAAAAGATTTGCTTATTTGAGGTCTCACAAAAGGGAATTGCAGCAACCCAGACACAAATAAACTCATGGAAGGCCCAATCACTTGTTGGCATACATTATTGGCTACAACAAAACCCTTCTTGCTCGTGAAACCTCCTGCTTCAAGAACTGTTGCCATAAATCTTCCACGTTTACACCAACATGTCCTGACTGGACCACCACTGGCTTTTCCTTCAGTGGCAGTGTTGGTGTGGATCTGCCTGAGTATGTAGAAGACCAGGAAAGATCAGAGCAAGATATTGTCACATCAGATGAGGAGGATGAAGAGGTGCTTTCCATCAGGATGCAGCCTCAGCAGATGCAAGCGACCTAGAAGATGTCCTTTACAATCTGATCATGAGAACAATAGAGACCCAGGACATGAGTTTGACCTGGTCCCAGAAGGTGCAGAGAAAGTGGAAGAGGTGGAGTCCCCGTTTGCAGATGTCCAAAAGGCAGGGCAGCAAAGGAGGTGGTCCCGGTTGACCTGATCCCAGAAGGTGCAGACAAAGTGGAAGGGGTGGAGTCCCCAGTGGAAGGTGACCCAGAAGGCATGGTGGCCAAGGAGGTGGTCCTGGTTGACCTGGTCCTGAAAGGTGCAGAGAAAGTGGAAGAGGTGGAGTCCCCGGTTGAAGGTGTCCCAGAAGGCATGGCAGCGAAGTAGGTGGTCTGGTTGACCTGGTCATGGAAGGTGCAGAGAAAGAGGAAGAGGTGGGAGTCCCTCGTTGAAGGTGTCCTGGAAAGCATGGCAGCGAAGGAGGTGGTCCCTGTTGACCTGGTCCTCGAAGGTGCAGAGAAAGTGGAAGAGATGAGAGTCCCTGGTTGAAGGTGTCCTGGAAGGCATGGCAGTGAAAGAGGTGGTCCTGATTGACCTGGTCCCAGAAGGTGACAACAGAAATCAGCTGTGGCAGTTCCATGTATGAAAAGATACTTTCATGGGCCATTCATTAAAGTGGATGAGAAAGATCGTTGCCCACAGGTGAAGAGATTCAGAGAATTCCCAATGGTTGACATCAGTCATGAGACAAAGGGGTCCCCATTTACAAAACAGAGAAACATCATGGGTCCATCTACAAAACTAAAGCCCATCATAAACGCAGCCCCAAAGGTGAGAAGAGGTTACTGTGAAATATGTAAAGCCTTTTTCACAAACCCTTTGAAGCAACACACCCAAGAGACAAAGGAAGGGGCAATGGACTAATACATGATAAAGTGTTTTAACATTAATGACTCGTCAAAGATAGTATCATCAACAGGACTGTCTACATCCACATCAACGTCAATAAGAGAACCAGAAATTGCAGAGTATGTGGCCGCTATATATGAAAAAGAGTGGTTTATTGACCAAGTGATTGTGATAGTGATAGAGTAAGGACAATATACCAAAGGACCCAGAGGCAAGTAGTGTATGTTCTTCAAACTATCATGGCCAAATAGGATTACCTAGCGTGTCAAGGGAGACACCACTAAAACCCCTAAGCTCAGAGGGAGTCCTGTTCTTAGTAAAAATAATTACAAAGTGGCTTAAACGGCAAATCCTTGCAACATCCAGGTGTAATTAATCAAAGCGAGCAGAAAAAAGGGAAAAACAATTCTGAGTTCTTGCTCCCAGCAATAAAAGGCCAAAAATTATAGTCTAGTGGCACCCCAATGCAATAATTATGCACTGCAATTCAATGTGCTAACCCTGGCAATCGTAAATGCCTGTAAAATACAGAATGTCATGAATATTATGGGTACAGTTTCCTTATTTTTCAAGTACTCTCCTAAATGTGAATCTTTTCTTGAAGAAAAAATCCTGGAAGTCTACCAGGATAGTACAGAACATATGCTGGTTGATTTATGCAAGACAAGGTGGGTTGCTAGGCATGCGGTCATTGAAACTTTTAGCTAACTCTATCCAGCAGTTGTACATCCTCTCAAGGACATCAATGTGAACTTAGATGCATGGTCTCAGAAAGCAGTTTCTAATGCAGGCTCATTCTGTATAGCTATCACTGATTTTGATTTTATCATAACTTTGTTGTCTGTCAGAATAGTCTCAGGTGTATGAAGAAACTAAGTGTCAACTGACATTTGCATGGCTATGACTGAAATATCTGCTGTCATAAACTCTGCCACATAAATGCAGACACAAAAGGTGAAAAGTGGTACAATGAGGCCATTGATCTGGGCAGGTCAGAAGAAGCAGAGGAACTGTCTATTCCCCTGACTCAGTGGATGACAAAAGTACAGGGCAAATGTACCTACTAGCACAACCCAGCAGTACCTCCACAGGGTTGTGACTTTGCCTTTCCTTGATTTCCCAGCTGGAGAAGCTGGATTTTCCCCTGCACAACAGATCCCAGGGTCTATGTGTCATTCCTTCAGTGATGGCAAGTGATCTAGAACAGATGGTGAAAGCAATGGCATATGCTTTAAAAGATCAGTTGATAGTTGCCAAATTAGAGTTCATCTTCATAGCAGGTCTTGTCAAGCCCTTCCTGACAAATTATCAGGGAGACAAACCCCTCATCTTGTCCCTGGCTAGTGACCTAGCACTCCTACTGATAGACAAACCTGATGGCCCTCTTCATCAAGCCATATGTCCTGAAGGAAAATGGGTGTTCGTACAAGCTATCAACCCTCAATGTTGAGGACAAAAAAAACCATCTCCCATTGAATAAGATTAGCATTGGCAACGGAGCCTAACTTGTCATGGATTATGCAAAGGTTTTAGCCCGACAAATATTGCTTTCTACCATCAGCAAAATTCAGGAGAGAAACCCCTTGAAGTATTCATTTGTTCCGTTCCCTTTCCTGCCTTGACCCAATGAAGATTTTCCTCGATAATGAAGCACAGTGGCAAAGTTGTTAAGGGTTCCAAAGAAAGTTGTGCCATCAACACATTTAAAATTAAGGAACCAATTGCCTAAGGAACCAATTGCTTGACCAATTTTACCATGGTCTACTGGCAAAGAAGGAAGAGTACACTGAGCTCGGAAAGATTGTCCAAGTTTAATTATCTCACATGAACAAGCCAAAGTTGAGAGAGGGTTTTCAGTAAATGGTGAATTTCTTGTGCCCAACCTGAAGAAGAAAACCCTTTCTAGACAAGTGCACAACATCATCACTTCCATGGACATTAAATACACAAAGTGCAGTCAAGCAAGAGCCAAGTATGCCCTATACCTGCATGACATGAAGGAAGAGAAGGAAAAGATGGTGAAGAAAAGAAAAGCAAGCAAAGTGGGAACAAAAATTCTTGAGGACAAGCTGAAACAGCTAGAGGCAGAAGCAAGAAGCTGTGAACAAGAGGCTGACAAGAAAGTTAAGGAAGCTCTGTCCAAGCACAACTTTAATCTCCTTGCTCAGTCTGTTGAGAGAATGCCCAAGCAATGTGTCAAGGTGACATTGCTGTACAGAAATGGATTAAGGACAGATTACATGTTCCAGTTATACTTAGGACTCTTGCTTTTTAAAGGTTGCCACTGTTATGATGTGATGTTGCATGGCATAGCATGAAAGAGAGGGCTAGGTCATAGCAATATAAATGTTATGTGAATCCTGTTATCAATAGGTGGCGCCCCTGCGCATCATTGTAGTTCTGATAGGGAATACAGAGGGCGCCCCAGTAGGGGGTGTCAGAACTTCAGACTATGTCTTAAACTCACATGAATAAACAGAACCATCGTAGCAATTGACTCGTCCAGTTGTCTTCACACTCACTCCAATATTTAAACTTTTTTATTTATAAGTAATTAGGCATATACTATCAACACAGCAGTATATCACTGGTGGAGAACCAATTAAGATCATTAGGTACAACATTTGTTCTAAATTATTTACAAAATTCAGAGTTTTGAGTACATGGAAGCAGTGCACCTACATACAACCAAGGGACGCTTCCATGGTAGGAATGAAATAGGAGCCTGTAGCTCGGGACTCAGATACCACACAAAGGGATGAGGAATGCCAAGTCTAGAGGCCAGTGAATAAGTGCCTTTAATTCACTGGCATGTGTATATGTAATCATTCAATTGACTGTATTTCCAACAAACTTGAGATAGAGACCACGCTAGCGCTTTTTTCCCTCTTTATTTCAGGTTCCAGAAAGGTGTTATAGACATCGCTTAGTACAAAGGTGTATAAAGCATTCAGGACAATGCAAAAACAGTGGAGGACGATCTAACCTGAATCAAACCAGTGAAATTGAATTACCTGAATGTAAAGCTGCCTGGGGGAAATGTCATAATTAACAACGCATGTTATAGGCACAACAACCTAGGAGCTGTCCCAAATGAGCTGCTTCTATCAAACCTCTCAAAAAAAGATGTAAACACCATGGTCTACTATACCGCCGACAAACTGCTGTCAAATCATTACGTTTCCCCATTCTTCTTAAACGACCATTACTTCCAAAATGTTGAACAATTCATGTACTATCATTGGGCCAAGTTTGGGAAAGGGTCCCAAAAACTTGAAGCTTACCCTTAAAACATTTGAACCAGTAGACTGCAAAAGAGCTATCTGCTCCTAACCGAGGATAAAGTCATTGGTGAGGCCTCCCCAACTGATAAAGTTTGGGGTATAGGTATTGCCATGCACAACGAGGACACCCTCAAACAAGATGTATGGCCCCTCAGAGGAAATCTCATGGGGAAACAAGGGAATGGCTTCAGGCCGAAGTGGCCCCCAAGCCTGAATAATTGTCACCCGGTTTAAAAGCTTATATCCAGCAGGTCCTGTCCCTTCATTCATAATGGAGGTTAGCCTGTCAGAAGTTCAATCAAAGTTTTACTAATGATAAAACTCTGTGAGGTGAAGATGACACCTCAACTATCGAAGACACCTGTGTAGGGTACAATTGTGTTTTTTTCCCCTCATACTATATGTCTCATAATTAATGTAGTTGGCCTCAAATGAAATAAAAAAAAAAAAAAAAAAACTATTCCAGTCATGAGCCCTGGCAAAGACGTGCATGCAGAGACTTCCGGTTGAGAGATTGAGCGAAGAACAGGGCTAGCGAGAGCTCCCGTGTACTTTTTCCTTTATTTTCAGATTCCGGACCGGCAGAGGTGCCGTTTTTGCTCAAGTGAGCAGCTCAAACACGTAGATCAAGGAAAAGATCTGCTCAGACGCGTCAGAGGTTAACAACGAGAGAAAAACTGAAAAGAAAGACTGAGAGTGTACCCGTCCGCCATCGCACACGGTTTAACGGTCACCATAGCCCGGAGGGTCTCCCCCAGGAGGAATCGGGAGAGTGAGTTACTGGTGAAAAGCAGGACTGAACTATATCTCAATGATACAGGCAAGCTGAAATTGTTAGTTGGTATCTGGATTATCCTGAAAGACAGTGACAGTGGAGAAAAATATACAAAAGACTAAGAGATTTACACGGCGCGGGACAAGCCCTGGAGGTAAAACACCCACAGCCCAGGAGATATAGCGTGGCTAGAAAAAGATGGGAAAACTGCACAATAGGACTAATAGTACATGATCAAGAGTCACAGGGATAGTTGTCTAAGGAAGTGAATTTAAAGACGGTAGGAAAATACTGAACAGTGACAGGTTAGTGATTGTGCAACGATCTGACAACTAAACACATCGCCCACCACCATTAGAAAAGAGCGGGAGCCGGGAAGAGAAAGGAAAAATACGGTGTCGGTAGGAACATACAGGGCTCTGAAACTTGCACAGTGAACTAAATTCTTGGAAAAAACTCTTGTAATACTGAGTGCTAAATGTCTAGTTCGCATAAAAACTCTGGGAGTTGTTCAGTGAAACTGTTGAACACAAAAGGCTCGGGGAAGAACGGCCTTGACCTTGATAGTGTGGCCTTGACACACAAGCCCCTCGTGAACGGCCTCATGAACATAGTGACTCTGAGCTCTATGAGCCAGAAGCGTGAGTGGTCGAGAGAAGACAGTGATACTGGAGCTGACAGTGAGAGAGACTTGAAGAAAAATAAAAAAATGGCTGAGAGAGATCCCATCGACTTGCTTGACTCTAGCGAGTCACAGGATGAGGAGGAGCAAGAGAAAATGGATCACGGGGAGCAGGCCCGCTGACGGATGATGAGTCAGTCTCCCTTCGTCAACTGGTCCTAGGCACAAATAAAAAAGTCAACCAATGCTTGGGAGTGATCAATAATACAAAAAAAAATACAAAATTGATTGACAAACATGCCAAGGTGATTAGGGCTCAGGCAACCGAGATTAAAAAAAATCGGGAAGCACGCCAGACACACGCAAAGGAGATAAAGACCAATCGGGAAACAAGCGAAAAGCTTAAAGCTGATTACGAAGCTCTGAGCAAGAAGGTTCAGAAACTAGAGTCAGAGCAGGCAGGAATTAAAAAGCACTGTTTGCAGAAAGGACAAAGCTTTCGTCCAGATAGCCGAGCAGGCTGAGAAAGCTGAGAATGATCGACTCAACAAGGACAAGGAAGCAATGAGGAATTGCCTCATTCTTGAGGGCCTAAAAAAGAAAGCTCCAGAGAAAGACAAGGAATTTCTAGCCGAAGCTCTGGAAACTGTCTTTACACAGGGAGCAAAGATGGTGGTGCCCAACGAACTGAAATATTATAGAGTTGGCAACGTTAAGCTTAAGTTCAAAGAAGTAGAGCACGCCGACCTCTTCTATGAGGAAAGGTTTGAGTTGAAGGGGTTGTACTTCGACAGTGAAGGCCCTAAAAAGGTTTGGGTTAAGAGAGACTTACCAAAAGTTTTACGGGAACGAGTAGCTCGAGCAGAATTCAGTCAGAAGGGCAAGAGCACTAGGTACTTTTGGTCATGCAATGCAGAACGACGGGAACATATATCTTGGTACGGGGGACTGTGCTCAAGTCATCCCATATGATAGACTGGACCTGCTGCCAAGAGAACTTAACCCTGTCACTTATTCTAAAGTGGAAAATGAGAATATCTTCGCATTTTTTGGGCAGGACTCTCCACTGTTGAATCATTATTTCACCAGATTCCAGACCAGTGGTCAATCCTTCACATCAATGGAGCAGTACCTCATGTACTCCTGTTTAAGAGCATTGGGAGAAACCACCAGGGCAAAGGCAGTACTAGGGTTACATGATGTAGTCATGTTAAAGAAGTCTCGCAGCTTCTAAGGAGTACATCAACTGGTTCGGACGAATCAAGGACGTCATTGAGGTGGGCCTAAAAGCCAAGGTCAGAGACAATGAGCACATAGCTCACTATCTCCTAGAAACCGCCGACAAGTCGCTGGCAGAAGCATCACCCACCGACAATGTATGGGGTGTCGGGATAGGCCTAAGGAGCCCTGACATATTCTGCAAAGAAAAGTGGCCGCAGAATGGTAACCTCATGGGGGAGACGTGGATGAAGGTGAGGAATGACATATGTGTGGCGAAGGCTAAGGAGGCGGGAAGATCTTAAGAACGGACCATGACCGGGTAGTGCCACTCTGTCTAAATCCAAGATGGAGGACCACAACACCCCGGCCAAGCCGCAGAACGAGGAAACACCAGTACAAGTCATGCAGGCAACAAACAACCAAAGTAACAACAGACTGAACTTTATATCTTTAAATGTTCACGTTGTGAGCCAAATTAGTAGAAGAAAAGCGCTTTTCTCCCAACTTTTAGGACATAAAGAGGCTATTATCGCCCTCCAGGAAACTCACAGCTCGATCGAGACTGAGTCGGTATGGTTAAGTCAATGGCCAGGCAGAATGTTTCTCAGCCATGGTGAGTCAAATGAGAAAGGAGTATTAATTCTGATATCGCCTGACCTGCAAGTAAAAGTTAGAGAGAACGGGAAGGATGAGGAAGGGAGATTTGCTTACGTTATTATAGAGGACGAAGGGGTTAAATATTGTATTGTATCGTTGTATGTACCCAATGCATGCTTTCAGAAAAAACAGATTGAAATGTTTAAGGTAGTGAAGGAGAAGTTAAACAGGTTGAGCTATGACAGCTTGGTTCTTTTGAGACTTTAATCTAGAAATGGAAGGGGAGCGGTGCGACAAAGCTAGAATAGCATGGGAAGAATTTTTATGTGATCTCTCACTAATTGATGTGTTAGCAGCCCTAGACAAGAATCAACATACCTGGAGACGAAAGCACCAAAAATCCAGGTTGGATTATATTTTTGTACAAGAAAGTTTGAGGGTGAAGGTGGTAGAAGCACGAATAATATTCAATGGATTGTCTGACCATAAAGAGGTCCACCTCACTTGTGCTAGGGGGGGGGGGGGGGGGGGAGGGGAGTAGGGGAAAGGGCTTCTGGAAATTTAATAATAAACTTTTAGGCAGGGATGAATACGTTGAAGGAGTGCGGGAGATAATTCGGGAACAAGAGCTGGCGAGTTACAACATTTCTGACAGTATGAAATGGCACATCATTAAGCAGGAATGCAAAAAGCTAGCGATCGATGTTTGTAATGGATGCTAGGATAAGAAGAGAGTGTGACGAGAGACAAAAGGAGATTAATAGCCCTAGATAGTAAACATCTACTTGATGAGTGGAAGTGAAGTGGAAGAAATGGGTAAAATTAAATTAGATCTTCAGAATAGAGAATTAATCAAAGCGGAGGGGGCCCTTTTTAGAACAAAGGCGCACTGGGCCAGAGCTGGTGAGAAGCCAACCAAATATTTCTTATATGGAGAGGAAAAATGGTAAAAACAAATCGATTAATAATCTGAAAAGCAACAAAGAAGAGATACTAGAGGAAGGTAAGAGATTCTATGAGAGTCTGTATAGTTTTCAGGAGGTTAATGCGGACATGGGGATGAGTTTTCTGGGAGAAATGGAAGAAAGGGTTGGAGAGGAGCAGAATGCCAGACTGGAGAGGGATATTTCTGAGCATGAGGTATACATAACCCTTAAACAGATGAAGGAGGGAAAGTCCCCCGGTAATGATGGTCTAACTGTGGAATTTTATAGATATTTCTGGCCAGATATTAAGGGAATTTTCTGTAAAATGGTCAATGATGTAAAAACTAACCGCAAGATGTATTGGGATCAATATCAAGGTGTTATTTCAGTTATCCCTAAAAAAGATTCAGATGTTCGTTATCTCAACTGGAGACCTATCACACTCCTGAACATAGATTATAAAATTATTTCCAAGATTATCGCGGAAAGAATGAAATCGGTTTTAGGTAAGATTGTTAATGAAGATTAATATGGTTTTATGAGTGGTCGTTTCATCGGTGTTGCGATAAGAAGAATACACAATATCCTCAGCATACAATTCCATAAGCTGGGAATTTTTGTACAAAGGTCTTAGAGCTTTTAATTTTCCAGAGTATATTGTAGAGTGGATTGAGATTTTATTGGAAGGGTCGAGGGCATGTTTCACGACCAATGGCCACATCTCAGAATTCTTTAACATACATAGAGGTGTAAAGCAGGGAGACCCCCTATCGCCGTTTCTCTTCACGATTGTGGTAGAATTTATCCCTAAAGAGAGAAATGGCAGACAAAAAGTCATATCCCTCAGAGGATCCAGCAGCTGTCCCGGCACGATATGAGAAATATATGAAATCTCAATCTAGGAAGATTGTAGGAACCATACGATACTATTGTGAAAATGAAGCTGACAAGCTCAGGATGGCTAACAAAATATCATCAGTGAAAAAACTCATCAATCCAGCTGAGCCTAACACTATTTCGAATGAGCAACTTTTATCAGCATTATTGGATAACTTCATCAATATAAAGCAGGTTACTGAGGAAGGAGATGGAATGGAAATCAAAATCAAAATCAATGTTGTTCTTCGAGCACATTTCTGGAAAAAGGGAACACTGAAGGATCCATGTTCTTGTGTACATCCGAAGCTGCAACACAATTGTCCAAGATTCTGTCCCAGCATAGGAATTGTGCTTTCTCTCCAGAGATCACATGTAAGCAATATTTTGGGCATGTAGCTAAGTGTAACATGAAGTGCTCCTCATGCCAATTCACCTCAACATCGGATTCCTCTCCATATGTACCTTCATCTGGCACCCAGAACCCAATGTTTTTGGTAAACATGAAGATGGCCCATGCCTTTATTACTTCGGGTATACAAATGGTGCAATATGAAACCTTATGCACTGGTACTGGTATAGGAACACTAACTAAGAACAAAATGGACCACATGAAAAACATCTATATATACCTATTATACAGGAAGAGGCGGATAAGTCAAAGCAGCAAGTAACAGAAGAGGAAATAGGCTGTACTGACGATCTCATGAGTGGCATAGACATCATGACTGATGCTCGTCATGGGACAAGAAAAAATGCCAAAGATACAGATGTTATTTGCAGTATGGAGAACATAGTCAAGCATTACCAACACGATCACACCTCATGCTCACCTGTTTCTAGGTGCAGGAAAGATCCCAACTATGATCCCTCTAAACTGGTACTCACACAACCAAAAGCCATATCCCTACTCCTGCAATTCATTCACTCTCTCAATATATATAAAAAGCCAGAACGATTTATCTATGCAAGAAATACAGGCTATGTAGAATCCTTCAACCGGTCCATCAAACTTTTCCATTCCAAAGATGTTCATTTTTCAGATAGAGATTATTTAATGAGGTCCAATTTAGCTGTCCTCTCATGGAATGAAAATGGTACTAACGAAAACTGCCCCTTTAAGAACTGTACTAAGAGTTACTTGATACATAGGAATTCAAATTAAATCATAGTATTAGTGCATTACACTATAGTTTTGAGACTTTCATCTCACAGATTAATTATGTTCAATTACAAAATAGCATGTTTAACGGCTGTTTATGTTCCACTCAACAGTAAATCTCCTGTCCTAGAACAGGAAACCCAGAAGGACCTCACAATTGACGAAGCCCTTGAATTCCTAGAAGAAGATAAAAATGAGTCTACAATCAAGAAGCTGACACTCAAGTATGATATGGGCTGGTAGAAACGGTTGTCAGGTCCGCCTTTCTGGCATTGGTATTATGGTTGGCCAGGAAACAGGGAAGATCGTTGGATTTGACACTAGACAGAAGAACTGCATAATATGCACATATATGCTGAGAGGAAGGGGAAAGAACCACTGGGTCATGTATGTACAAAGAATTATGAAGGATCCTCAAAATCAATGGAACCTGATGTGGCCGCTCATTTAGTTAGGGACATTGAAAAAGATGACCTTCAGATAGGAGCTCTTGTCATGGATGATGACTCCACGACAGTTGCCCAGATCCGACAAGAGCTGCCCCAGTGTCACAAAATAGTGATTTTATGCATGTTCAGAGGTTACATCTTCAATGTATAAAATCCAGAAGAGGCACAAAGTTTTAACCGCAGTTGTAATTAACCCATTCAGGACAGCGCCACCAACATTGCGTCATGCTTGACGACCAAGCGCAGGAAATGAATGACGTCCTGAGTAAAATATACACATCGCATCACGAAGACGCTTCACTGCGTCCACTGTTCCGAGGATGACGCACATTCTAATAATATCATGTCTATTAAGGATGGCCCATAACGTCGCCACCACTGAATAATGTTATTATGATGCTTTTTGGCAATACACGTCCTTTCCCACGGAGTGTTTTATCGTATTACACATCCTACGCGTGGGAGTGCCTTTACACACTACGCGTCCTACCTTATGGAGTGCTTTAAGGCAATACACTGCCATACGCATGGGAATGACTTAAGGCAATACATGGCCATATGCCTGGGAATGCTTTAAGCCAATTCGCAGCCAGAATGGGTTAAGTATTTTGTTAAATGTTTTTCTTATGCCCTCAATCAAAATTGTGGTGATGCAACTGTGGTTACTGCAGCATTAAACACGATTGTTCCTCATGCTTTTGATGAGCAAAATAGTTGTGGCAATTGGTATAATGGCAGTAGCCACAAGTACAAGTCTTTACCGAATGGAAAACCCCTAGAAAGCCCAACTCTTAAAGGTCAAGTGTAATGAAAATGTTAAAAATCGAGATAAGGGCTGATTTACATTTGTGGTGGTGGTAGCATCTGGGGTTGAAAATTAAGAAAAAAATCTGTTAATGCCCGTTTTTCACAGCTTTCTTATGAGTACACAAATGGGGCTCAGTTTGCCTTAGTAGAGGGTGTGTATTCGCGCCCCACCGCTGTGACGTCATCCATGTCCAAGCTACGGCCTGCTTTAGCCAGGCTAAGTATTGTCTCATAGCATTTAGGTGTTAGTTGGTTGTGTATGCTTCAATTTACTTACGGCAGTCATGAGGATCTAAGGGTGATTTCTACAGTTTCTGATGCCTCAACTTGGCTTGAGCATTATCTACATGATAGGTATAATGGATATGCCTTGAAATAGCCATCATATAAATAATGATCAGTGTGTGAAATTAACTTTTTTTCTTTACCCGCCAACTTGATGGGTCAAATCAGAGATTTACCCGCCCACACATAAATGTACCCGCCCGCAAATTACCTCAAGGGAAAAGTTCAAGTTAGTTCAATCACACAATTCAATTATTAATTATGAATTGGGTAATAAAATATCTTTTCCCTCACTGAAAGAGGGTAGAAGGATAGCAGCGGATTCCTGTCTGTCCTATTTGTTACATTTATCAGAGCTATTATATGTATAAAGTATATAATAGCTCTGCATTTATGGAATTCGATCAGCAACCAGAATCAGAATGTTTCATCTTCATGATTAAGGGTTACCCTATACTTGCTTACCATTGCATCCCTTTCTCTTCCTGACTCTCTCTTCCCCCTCTCCTGTCTGTTACACTGCTCTGTCGGTTTCAAGGGTGCTATATTTTCCCCTGAAACATGCTCTATCATTTCTAGCATGCAGGTAATAAATGATTGTTGTGGGTTGGGGCAGTCTTAAATGACCGTTTCTTTGATTACAGCAGAGGCCCTCCAGGGGGTGTCTGAAGTACCGACTTAATATACCCAAGAAAGAAGCATATATCCGATCTAAGACATTGCCGTTTATGGCGGTTTAATTAGATTCTGACGACCTGAGTGCTATAACACTTAGTAGGACGCTTTACTAGGCACAGGATGCTTTGACAGTCTTACACTTTGACCAAACCCCCACTAGAATAATCCAACCATCACCAAATCAAATTCAATTCTCAAAGATGAGCCTTGCAACATTGGACTATAGCGTATAGACTATAGCTCTATGCTCACACCTACCAGTCGCGCAGGGACAGAGATGACGTCACAGGCAGCTTGACCTGTCCAAGATGGCTACCCACCCTTGCCGCGCTGGGCTGCGTTGGCCTAACAAATGGTAGCGCTTATACACACCTCCCACTGGTTTGATTTATTAGGTTGGAAGCTATAACCTTGTAGATCGTTTCAAAATATTACTCCGAATGCATTAAACACCAAGTAAAAACCTTTACACTTGACCTTTAAAGCCAATCTCAAATCCATCTTTGACAATCTAGTGCAAAATGTCAAGAAAATTGCACCTTATTAATAGCACCAAAGAAAATGAAAGTTTCAATGCTATGGTGGCATCAAAGGCATCCAAGTCAAGGCACCCAAGTCAAGGCACTACAGCTCTTCTGGTAGTTTCCATTCAAGAGTTGAATGTGCAGTCCCCCAAAAAATGAAGGACATGGATACTTATCATCAGTTTTCCCATCAGGAGGGCTATCCCCCAGCACATTTTATGCTATGCATGCCCTGAAAAAAGACAAAAAGCTACAAGCCAACAATAGATACAAGAATGATCTTGTCAACAAAAGGAGAAGACTTCAATTTACATTTCGCAAGAAAAGGTCCGAAGTAGCAGCAGAGGTAAGAGAGGGTGTTACACAAGTGGCCAAATGGAGATTCAGCAAATATTGACTCAATTCTCCTGCCTTTTCCACCTCCAAAGTATGATGCTCTCGGATGTTAGTGAGCTGAATATTGTATTTTTTGACATCTTTACTGTGATCTCCTCCAAGTTGCTGCTTCGACTAGTTGTACAGAAACTTTCATTATCTATGTTATGCCACTACATACCATTCCAACTTAAGTTTCAAATCTGACAGGCGTAAAGATGTTCAATGGTGCTTGTGAGGCCCTAAAATCTTTCCTTGAATGGCTAACAAATAAGAAACCTGTCCTCCTTGCTGCCCACAACTGAATAGGTGTCAAACTTTGCCTCTTTATCCTTAGAATACAATTTGCTTTGTGGCTGGATAGCTGTTCCAGGATTATCAGATCACATGTTGACAGTAGTTTTGCCTAAACTCAAGTGGATTTTAGCGCTAGATCTTATAATAATAGCAACTTTTGTCAAGTGAATCCACCAAAACATAGGGCAAGAAGAAGCACAGGGATGAATGTGCAGGCAGAGGAACGGGACACAGGGACCATGCATAGACTTGCAGTATGCCTCTAGGGGTTCAGAACTACTGTGAGCGTACAGTGCATTGTATATAATGAGAGAGGGACTGTGCAAGTCTGGTAACCAGCTGGTGACTGGTGCTCTGGTGTGTGCTGCCCCTCTCTCCCTCTCTGAGCCGTCCCCGCTCCCCCTGTCTCAGTGCCCGCATTCCAGCCACCTCTGGCCAGTAATGATCTGCGCGGTGGGAGTATCTTAAGACGTCCGGTCTCCTCTACTATAATTCGTGAAGTGTCCTATTGTGGAATTTGGGGCACTGAAAGTGATTTTATTTTAACAAAAGATAAAAGACATGAAAACGTGATCATACAAAATACATGAATTCCCCTGTAGGCTATATTTAATAAAAGGAATCTGCTGAAAAAGATAAGACAGAGGGTCTAACATACTCATTAAACTGTCAAAGTCAAAGTCAAGTGGGAAGGCAGAAGCTTTGGCACTCACTCCTCATTGCCGCAAGGCCCAAACCAAACCGCTGCCCAGACTCCCCCTACTCAGAAGCCCCCAACTCAGAATCTCCCTGCCCAGAATCCTCAGCCTGGTCCCAGCCATCAAGACACCCCTCCACAGCCCCCTGTGACACCAAAGTAAGAATGATTAATATTGTTTAAACATAATTTACAATAGGCTGATCATGATACAGAAATTAACGTAAATTTGACAAATTAATTCATATTCAAAAAAATATTGGCGGGTCAACAAAATGGCATAAGTAAATTACCTTAATTTATATCTGTTTGTATTGGGCGTCATTTTTTCAGATTTGTATAATATTTTCATTAACAGGTTGATAGTTTCCCTTCCATATGTGAGGAACAAACTTAAGGCCATGGCAACTCCACAGAAAGAGGCCATTGCTCTCATCAAAGCTGAGGGTGTGCAACCAACCAACAGCTTCATCCAACGACTTCTGCCTTATACTGCCACAATGAAATGTGTTCGGAAGGTCGACATTTCTGTAAAGAAAGAGTTATTTAAGAAGAGGCATAAGGGAATGGAGAGAATAGCTCGGGCAATCTCCAAGAAATGTGGAATATCTAGAAGTCTTGTTTTTGCAGAAAAAAAAGTGAAAAGGAAACGGCAGATTGCGTCCCATAAGAAGAAAATACAGGTTGAAGAGTTCCTAAAGCGCACAGACAACAGCTACACCCTCCCAGGTAATAATGAAGTTGGCAAGTATAGCCTGTGTGACACTCTGGTCAATCTCTACCACAAGTTCCGATCAGAGAATTCCGACATAGCGATCAGCAGTTCAACCTTCTTCAAAATGAGGCCACAGAAAATGATGACCATTTTTTGGATAGCAAGGCGACATTGCTTATGCATTCAACATGCAAACATGGCACTTTTGCTAGCATCAGTAAAGAATCTTCCAAAATCTTCAACAGCAGTGCTGCAGATGAGTGCTGAAGACATGACTAGTGCCTTAGCCAAAGTGCCAGATGACCCTGTCAAATTTCTTAGATGGCATCGAGCTGAAGAAGAGCATAAAGGAAAGCAAGTGAAGAAAGCATATGAAAAAGCAAGAGATCAACTTACCTTACTTAATGCTTCAAGAGGAGCTGGAGATATTGAGGGAACATGCCAGATGAGTTACAAATCAGTTCACCCAGATCAGAGTCCTTAGGTCATCTATGCTACCTTTAACTGAGTGCACAGTTCAAATGGACTATGCCGAAAATTGGAAAACCTGTTATCAAGATGCAGTTGGCATAACATACTTTGAGGGGAACCAAATATCAATACATCCCATGGTCATCCATTATCGTGATGAGAACTTGCAGCAAAAGCACTTCAGCATAGTTGGTGTGACAGATGAGACATCCCATGCTGTGGCAACAACATATGCCTTTCTTAAAGCAGCACAACCATACCTGAAAGAAAGATTGTCTGGCCTTACAAAAGTCCACTATGTCACAGACTCTCACGCATCCCAGTACCGTAACAAGACAGCAGTTGCATTACTTGCAAGACACACTCATTTATTTGGAACATCAGCATCATGGCACTGGCTGGAAACTGGCCATGGAAAAGGCCCATGCGATGGGGTCGGTGGAGCCGTAAAGAAGTTAACTGATACTGATGTGAAAAAACACAACATCATAACTGACACAAGGTCCTTCTGTGAAGTCCTCAAGAAGGTGGATACCACTATACACTTCCTTGAAGTAACCACCCAGGATATTGCAAAGGTGGAAAACTGTTTATGCGGGAAACGTCATGCTGCAGTGATTGTTGTTATGAAGGCGGGGCTTTCAAAGCAGCATGTCCTGGCTGGATGGAGACCAAAGTTGATGTGTTCAGGCCACATAATCAGGTAAAACAAGCAACACCCATTGTGCCAACAATGGAACGTGGCAGTCCTGATGAGGAAATGGATGTGGCTCAAGCAAAAGAGATTACAGAAGAAACCCCACCAGAAACAGAGCCAAAGAGATACAGCACAGGGGACTACATTGCATCTGTTTATGGGCGCAAATGGTACATAGGGAAGATACTACAAGAGCCCAGCCAAGAGGTGCCTTTGTCACATTCATGACACAATCTAGGGGGGGAATTTTCCTGGAAACAAAAGGATGAGCTGTATGTTAACCCATCAGATGTTCTGTGTTCTGTTTCTACACCTGTACAATCAGGAAAGTTCTGAAAAATAACTGAAGGGGACAGGATTGAAGTTGTTTCAAGCTTTGAGAAATTCTTTGGCCATTAAGTATCAGTATCAGTTAAATGACTCGATATCTAGAGAACACTTCCAATTACCCACCAGGGATGAGATGTTCGTGGGAAATCAGGGGTGCTCAATACTTTAGTAAGCTTGATGCTTCTCAAGCATTTTGGCAACTGAAACTGGACGAGGACAGTAAAAATCTCACTACGTTTGCCACTCCATATGGGCGTTATGCATATGACCGCTTACCATATGGTCTGTGTTCAGCACCAGAGGTGTTCCACCGGTCCATGGAACAAATGTTTGAAAATATATCGGGTGTAAAAGTGTATGTTGATGACATATTGGTGTGGGGGAACAGCAAGGAAGAGCATGACAGTTGGTTGCAGCAGGTTAAGGAAAGAATAGTCCACAACAATATTATTATGAATTGGGCCAAGTGTGAGATTGGAGTGCACAAAGTTACATTTCTAGGGGAGGAATTAACAAGGGATGGAATTAAACCAGACAAAGAAAAGGTAGCGGCTATTGTAAACATGCAAACCCCGATGACAAAAGAGGAATTACAGAGAGTAATGGGTTGCGTGAACTTTGTGGGGAGGTATACCCAACCTCTCGAGTGCCTGTTCAAATATAAGATCGCTACTTAAGAAGACCGTATCATGGGTATGGGAGGAAGCTCATGAAAAAGAATGGCAGGGAATTAAGAAGACCTTGAGCTCTGAACCGGTCTTAGCTTATTTTGACATTACAAGACAAGTCAAAATAAGCAGCGATGCAAGTAAAAAAGGCCTTGGGGCCGTGTTGCTGCAGCGTCATGGCGATGCGTGGAGACCAGTAGCGTACGCAGCATGCTCCCTGACCGACTGTGAAAAGAATTATGCCCAAATAGAGAAGGAGTTATTGGGAATTGTGTTTGCATGTGAGAGATTTCACAACATCTATGGTATTCAAGAAATACTGGTGGAAACTGATCACAAACCGCTTGTTCCCCTGTCGCGAAAACCCCTTCAGGATATGACTCCCAGAATCCAACGAATGATGTTAAGATTGCAGAGATACCGCTGCAACATGAACTGGGTACCAGGCAAATTGTTATATATTTCGGATACCCTCTCCAGGGCAAAATTCAGCGGGCAGGTGGGATTAGTGGACAAATCCGAGCTAGTTAATGAAATACAAGCTCAAGTAAACATAGTGTATGAAAGTCTCCCAGCATCTCAGGAGATGTTGAAGAGGATAGCAATGGAAACAGCTAGGGACGAGGTCCTATGTGCAGTAAAAAGGGCTATAATGGATGGGTGGGAAAAAGGGGTGTGCCCGGCCTACAGTGCATATAAAGAGGAGTTATGTGTAGTTAATGGGGTGATACTCAAAGGGAACAGAATAGTAGTGCCCACCTCAATGAGGAAGGAGATGCTTCAAAAGCTACATGAGGGACACTTAGGCATTGAGAAGCAAAGGAGATTAGCACGACAGTCAATATACTGGCCAAGAATGAACTCGGATATCGAATATTGTGCTAAGATGTGTGGTATCTGTCTGAAATATTTGCCTGACCAACAAAAGGAGCCCTTAGGGAAAGATAACGACACATGGGGGCCCTGGGAAAAAGTGGGGATGGATTTATTCTACTGGCAAAATAGTGATTACTTAATGATAGTTGATTATCATTCATCCTATCCTGAGATTGTAAAGCTAACAAATAAAAGCTCAGAACAAGTTATACTACACACAAAAAGCATTTTTGCAAGGTATGGAATTCCCCAGCTTGTAATCTCTGATAATGGCACACAGTTCTCTTCACAAACTTTCAGAAACTTTGCGGTCAACTATGGATTTAGTCATAGAACATCCAGCCCGACCTATGCGCAATCCAACGGAAAGGCGGAAAGAGCCATAGGGATCGTCAAGGGCATCTTATCCAAGACGTTGGAGAGTGGTCAGGACCCATACATGGCGTTGCTGGCATACAGGTCTGCCCCCATGGAGTGTGGCAAGTCCCCGGCAGAGGCGCTGTTTGGTAGGAGAATCAGAGGTGTCATACCGGCCATATGACGTGGACACCAGAATGTCAAGGCCGCGAGTGAGGTGGTTCAGAATAATGAGCAACCTACCGTCACCTCCAGTGACAGTAAAAATAAAGTGTATTATGATGAAGGGTCAAAGCCCTTACGTTCCTTACAGCCTGAGGACACTGCTGGTAAGGGACAAGAAGTGGGACCGTGCAGGTAGAATAGTTGAACGACTGGGTGAAAGGTTGTATGCGGTCTCTATGGAGAATGGTAATATCCTGACAAGAAACAGGAGACACATGAGGCAGGTCCCCAATAGTGTAGTGCATGAAAGACTTAGTAGAACGTCTTCACCTGAGGAGGAAGATGATGAAGTAGAGGTAGCAGAGACTAGCAAGAACTATACAACAAACATACCTATAAGAACTGAACCAAATATACCTATAAGAACTGAACCAGTTATAGAAATTCCAAAAGTACCAGAGATCGTACCTCCAGCTCAAATAAGCATTGAGCCTAGGAGATCGAACAGAGTAGTCAGACCACCTAAAATACTAATTGAAGAAGTTAATTAATATCTAACTTCATTATAAACTTATACCACTGCATAATCATATCTCGATGTAACTGTATTCATCATTTCTAATACCTACTGTGAAGGGAGATGACTGGATATCACTTGACGGTGCCGCCGACTCATGGCGAGTACCAGACCTAACAAAGGCAGCGAGCAGAATAAGCAGTAGCACACGAGAGCTGAATGCAACAAGACGTGTTGAGTTATTCATACAAGATTGTTAGTGGATTTTATATCTAAGTCAATTTGCTTGCTCAGAAGGATTGTACGAAATGCAGGGATCATAAAAAATAAATGTAAAATGCTGTAATTTCAACAATGCTAACCATTTTCCCTTCTTAAAAATTTCTATCATCTTCAAGCCAAAATTATATTATCTGTGTGGCATATCAACAGTTACATTGGAAAAAAAAATCATGTTGATTGAGAATCCATCCAGGAAACGTATTGTTAACGGTTCGAATAAGTAAAACTGATATCCCTGAGATGATGAGTAGAAGTCTAGAAATTGCCAAATGGCTATGGCACGAGATTCAAACTATAGCATAGCCATCAGATTTGAATCAGACAAAGAACTGAAAGTTATAGCTGAGAAAAGCAAGTAATGAAAAAAGATTTTTTCTGTTTGGTTCAATCCAGCTGCCTTATCAACTGCAACGGCTTAATACATCTGGCCTAAGGCATCCGAGACCGAGTTGTTAGCCGAAGAAGAAATACAGAGATGGTAGTCAGGTATTAACACTTGTCACTGAATATACACAACTGGTAGTGTGTTGTGGTGTATCATGTATGTAGAATGGAGGCTATAGGAATGAATGAGATATATAACTTCCTATTACTCAACTCATTACATATTGAAAGGAGAATCGGAATGTGTAATAAATGCAACATACCAAAATGATATACCTTGTGTAAATAGGGGTCTTTTGAATTGGCCATTTGGCTTAAAATAGGTGCAGCTGAAACTAATTAAAGACGGGCATCGGGGCCTATCTGAGTGTGGGCGGGGCTCTGACCACAGCTAAGGCCCGGTCTATGTGCGGGGCCGGGTGTGGGGCCGGGTGCAGGGCAGCGTACCCGGCAAGCTGGGCATAGGTCACTTGGTTCATGGGCATGTCGGCCTGTAAGATGAACTTGATTTTAGCCATTTAAATGAACCCACTTTATTGAATTTCTTGGGCCATGACAGTTTTATGCCAGGGTTGCTTAACCTCTATATCCCACCAGACTTAATAGAACATGAAAAATAATAATTATGAACCTGTTTGAATGATAATGTTCAATACTAGGTAGGGCGTTTATTTACACCAATACACTATGGAACGCCCCCGCCTCCAACCTTGAGCTTCCCAAATTGTAAAAGCCAAGTTGATTTACTTGTGATCAGACTTGTGATCGATTCTCTTTGGACTTCTTGGCTTTCCGATTAGCAAATTATTTTTGGGCGAACACGTTATAGGATCCAATGAACAGAGTGTGACGTCATATCCGGCTTCCTCGGCAACCAAGGCACGATCTCGATCTATCAGTAGCATACATTCCTTCCCTGGAATAAAGTGAAGGTATTAGTCCACCGATTGAATACAGAAGCTTATTAACATATATATATAATATAATTAATGTGCAACAGATATAATTAATGTGCAACAGTACTCACCGATGGAAGCTTGGTTTATTCCGAATTCGGTCTGGTCAGCTGCATGTGTAAGGACGAGGTAATCCTGCAACGAAAGAAGTAAAAAGCTCAGAAACTTTTGTATCCTCTGGACAAAAGTAAATGTGAATTATTCTTGTAGCTTAAATATATACTTACGCTATATTTAATTGTCCTTTCTTTGAAGCATCGGCTTCTTGGATAGGTCATGGTGTGTGTGTCTTGAATGCTTCCATAACAACAAGGGCAGATCACGAATGAGGCACGCATTTCAAGACAACGCTGAAGCACCAGATCAGTAGCGACACCACAGGCATGGAGACAAACACCGACATCAAAATGGCCCGTGTAGTAATCCATATTACACTGCAAAATTAAAAAAAATAACGAATTAGTAAAAAAAAAAAAAAAAAAAAAAAGCTGTGCATTCACAACTCATTACATTGTAACATCAATTTAAAGCATTCATTTCCTGAGATCGTGTTATAAAATAAACGATTTTAGCTCTATTAGTAAGGTGATGACATTTTTACCATACCTGATATAAAGTTATATTATTAAGACCCAGTTGTTCTACTCTCTTTCGTCCACGTTCTAACGATTCCTCCTTGTTCTCAACCAAGACTATCTGCAACAGAGGTCAATTATTATTTAATCCACGTTGATGTATGTACCACATGCTATTTGTATGGGTGGGAGTAGTGTGGTAATTTGCACCAGTTTCACGTGTGTGGTATGACTTCCTCTCCCCAGTAAACATAGCCATATAAGGTAAGCATAGCAACGTGGGAGTAAATATAGAACCTAAATTCGATTGTGGTACTCGGGACACTATTACACTGTTCTCGAAGTTTTTGTTTTTTTCATAACCCACTCGCCTATCGGCTCGTGGGCAACGAAAAAACAAACAACCCCGACAGTGTAATTTAAAAAAAAAAAAAAGGGATAGTGTCCCTTGTACCACATTTTCATCAGGTTCTATCTATGTATCTTCTAAAGGGTATTAGAAAAAAGATTGTATTTGTGTCATACCATTTTCCTAGTTCCAAGCAGGTATTCCCTTGATTTCAAGAAAGGAAGGATTGTTTTGATGCCTGATTTTGTTACATATACGGACTAACCGGAGCTGAAATACTTACTTGGCATTGTGGTAGTAGATGTGAAAGTAAAATACCGAGATGACCCTACAATAAAAAGAAACAATTTTAGGTAGAAAGGATGTCTTCGCAATATTTCAATGACATATCCTGGCATTTTACATGTGTGTACCTAACGCATTGATGTACTTTATATCTGTAGTACTCAAACCTTTTTAAATTGAATCATGTATCACATATGTTCGGTAAGAAATAAACCAGCTGTACAAAAAAAAAAAAAAGAAACGTATATATAATACATAAGTTTGTCTACGAATAGGTAATGAAATGAACAGGTTTTGAACACTGATCTAATTCTTTGAACCAAAGATATTGAGCTGCATAAAGTTTCGAATTAACGTAATGGACTGATATTTTTCCGGTCATACTAATGCCCGTACATACCCCTCCTGAACAGAAATCGACGATAGTTAGTCCATCTTGAGCTATATGATTGACAGCTGCCGCTAGATTTTCTAATTGCTCACATTTCCTAGTAACCCGGCTTGTTGGTAAGTCACCTAAAAGTGAAAAACAATGGAAGTAGGTAAGAATGCAGGGCTTGAAAAAAAACTACCAACTTCACTTGCCCATTGGGCAAGTGGCAGCCAAGATTTACTTGCCCGACAGAATTTTTACATACCCGAATTTATTTGCAGAATTATAAACAAAATCACCCTGATCTGTATGTATCTTGTTTTATTAACATAAAACATTCATTAACATGTTGTAGCCTTACAAAAAACCTTATTTTTATCCTATCATTAGTACTTTATGACTGAGAATAGTCCGCCTTTACTTACAACAAAAAGGCCTAAGTAATAATAACTTCATGTTAGGAATAAACAATGTTTTGGCCGAAGATTTAGTGAAAGTTTTGTACATTTACAGGGGCATTTCATTGTAAGTAGACATCACAACAGGGGTTTGAAATTGGAACTTTAAATTTTACTTGCCCGGAGCCATTTTTTACTTGCCCCGGGCAAGTAAACATAGGTTTTTTCGAGCCCTGGAATGTCCTGTAGATCTATGGTAACATAATTAAATGTACATCATGCCTACACAATCATTTAAGGATAGAATTTCCAGAACTATTTTATTATCCACAATATGTGCTCGACTGGTCCCTTTTCGACTGACAACCATTGCAGACGGGTACATTGCTAGTCACGAATATAGAAGCAAGTTGTGACCAGAAACTTACCTTCAACAGGATGAACTGCAGACGGGAGACCTTCCCAATTTAACCTCAAGTTATCGGCACAAGGATGGCAATCCACAGAAGGAGTTATTCCTTGGCCCTGTTGATTCCAGATTCAGATATATAAATGTTCAATAAACTTATAAAGTATTTCCAAGTGGTGTGGTGCTTTTAACATGTGGTGTTGGAACCATGTATGTTTAAAAAGCTTTAATATTATTATAGAGATGCACATTTTTCTCATACAACCCATCATCAATAACCTGTGCCGTAACTGCGGATCCAAGATGGTGGAAGGCAGGTTTTGCCGATTTTGAATTTTTTTGATATATGGCTTGACATGACTTTTTTTTTCTTTTTTTTTTTTAAACAAACTGAATCGACAGATTCCTTCCCTTAAAGGCATACGAACATTTTGATTGGTTCCAACCATGTACCAATGTTGATATTAACTTGTAATGTGTACATGAAATATCGTGCTGTATCACCGCAACTTATTTCTAAGACCACCCTAACTGCAAATCTTTTGATACTGAGCTGGTAAAAATCAACTTACATTCAAACTTTCCATTGTATTTGCAACTTCGGAAGGGTGAACTCTATTTTTCTTCTTCGACGAATCTCTGAAACATTTAGCCAGATTTTGTTGTTGCAGATTGCCATATTCAAGGAACTACTTAAAAACAAAAGCCTTATAGCGTGAACTATACTGTGTTGATATGGAGTCTCGGTAAGGAATTACTCTTTGTTACTCCGAAGACTTCTATTACATTTTATCAGATTTTATATCAGAATAAAAATTCTCTTTACCTCACATTTAAATGTGGGACAATTTTCTGTGGAATATTTTCATGTGGTGAAGTGGGAAGTTCGTTTGCCACAAGCCCACTTCTCTGAATAGCTTCTTTCACAGGAGACAGGTTCAGCATTCTTTGATACCATTTGAAAACCAGGGGTATTTGTTTAGATAGGGTAACCCACATTTCTACTCTTTGTGCCTGAAATTAAGAAAACTTTCTATAACTAATGCTATTCTAAGCAACATGATCAAATTATACGATAATACATTAATATGTTTTGGGCTTTGGGGGGAAAGGAGGCTCATGCCCACCATGTACTCACCAAGAAAATGGACACACATGGTAGCAATATTAAATCGGTCAGCGTCATATCTGTCCCTTCCGCAAAGACATGTTCCAGACATTCATTATTTGATTGTTTAATTGCTTGACGCTTCCTCTTGGTTATATTAGGTATAATTGGTGGCTCCCTCATGTGGTTCTCAAGCTTTAGGATTTCCTCTGGGATTTCCTCTATGGCCAACCTGTAAATGTGTACGGATAGGATTTATGATTATTAAATAAATATATCCAAACAGAAATTCGAACAAGCTGTTGACTTGAATCTCACCCGAAAAGAGAAAACGTTAGAAGAAATATGTGGTTACTGACGGTAAGAACTGTAGTGAGTCAATCAGTTTCGGCATTTCAACTTCGCAGAATTTAGTCCACACAGATACCTCGGCACATGCCTTTAGACAAATACCTTTGTACCCCTAAAATACATCAAATGAAAAAGTTGTTATGGAGTATCTCCAACAGTAGACAACCTTCTTTTGAGCAGTTATTAGCTCGCTATTCGATTGTATAAGATACATATTTTATTAAAATAAAACGGGGATTTTAGTAATTAAAGCATCTCACCAGCAAATGATTCAAGCCCATGTCAGGAGACTTGTGGTGAGAACTTTTAACGATGTGTCTTAGAACAGTACAAAGTCCAGCCCTCACTAGATTTCCTTCTAGCAAAGCAGGTAGTTTACAGTTGGAGGCCCCACTGGGTAATGCAGGGCACACTTCAACCTTCTGCCCCATAAGCATTTCATTCTCTCCCCCAGGCAGGATATCGAGCGATATTGGCAGTTCTTGGCATCGGCAATAATTCAAGACAAAGAGCGATATTTTAGTCTGAATTGGAAGGATAGCATCAGCTCGGGGCGGTCCATTGAGGTAAAGTCGACATGTATCCATCGTCATATTTACTGAAGCTGAAATCATATATGGGACAGGGTGAGAGGAAACCTCGTAAGAGAGCACGCAGAAAAATAAGTTTATCATTCCAAATCTAGTTTTTGTTATCATCAAAACTCTACGAAGAGAGAAAGAAGAGGTCTGGACTATGAGAAAGACAGGGAGAAGGACCGAGGGAGACTGTCAGAGAGGGAGCTATTATTGTTTAGGTCTGGGCCTACACTGAGATTGACTGAAATTGTGTAACAGCAATACAGGGACACAGACTTATGGCAAAAAGTACATTATACTGAGTGAGGGCATTATATATCTAGTGTAATCTTAGGTTCATTTTTCAGCTTTTCGAAAATTGATCAGGGGCGGATCCAGAAAGGTGACCGCTTAGGAGAGCTTAGGAGCGTTTTGCATGGTTAGTTTAGTAAGTTTGTTATTATCCCCCCCCCCTCCTTCACCCCCCACCACCCTCCTACCCTAGTGTCCCGCACACACCACCGCCACTGGCGTCGTGTGCGGGAAGCTGTGTGTGGGTGGTAGTACGGCCTAGTTAGGGGACGGGAATTTAGCGGCAATGGCCATCAGTTCAAATCTTCACAGGACGATGTTTCAAGCTTTATTTCACCCCTCCTGGGAGTTGCCCATACCTTCAGCATTGTATCACCCAGTTCATCAAGGCGGGTGATAACATGAAAATTACCGCGCCCTTGGCTGATACAACAAATAGGTCCGGCAGCTACACTTGATCACCTGAAGTCAAGTATAAATGCGCCACCGAACGTTCACCCTAATTTCTCTTGAAATAATAAATATAAAGCTTCAAAATGAAAAGTTCTACCGTATAATGACATTATAAAATGTTATTTTGCTAAGGTCTATCAATGTAGAGCCACCATGAACAAAGATCCTATACTGAAACGAGTAGCGAATACGCCACTTGACTCTGACGGCACCATGAGAGTAGACCCACATTGTTTACATTTTACCATAACTTCCCTCAACGATTGTTTCTTATGAATTCTGGTATTGATTAACGCAGATTGAAATCTAATACTTCTAGATAGAAAAAGGAAGGTTAGATTAACTTCTAAGAGGCCTAGAAAGCTGGGAAAACTTTTATTTGATTTCAACTGACTGACAAGTAGCCGGAAAGTAGCATGCCTGACTCTTAGATCACCGTGTGGCTGTCAGTGGAGTGTGGCGTATCCGATTCGCTAGCCAGATCATTGACACTGCAGAAGGCCCAATCGTTTCTCCTAAATTCTGGTAATAATTAACACAGATTGACAACTAATCTTTTATTTATTAACGGGGTGTAATAATGATTTAAACCCACCATAAACCAAGATCATATAGCGAATCGGTTACTGATGGGACACGCCACTTGTGACAGTACTACTCAATAGTGTGTGGTGTCAGCTATGACAGCACTACGAGAGCAGACCAACGTTGTTTATAATCGTTGAATTCAGTCATATTACTTCATGTTATATGTCCATGTAGTTCAAGTTCAATGGAAGAATATGTAAAAAACGATTTTGCTAAAGTATATTAGTCTAGGAGAGTATCGTGGCACCAGAATATTGTCACAACAGGAGAAGTCTTGGGCTATTTACTTTACTAAACATGGAATGAAGTGTTTGTACGTTGATATTGCCCACCATCCTGCCCACCTCCCTCCTATGGCGTCTCCCGACGCCTTCCAAATCGTTTTGTTTGTTAGCTTTAATCCACAGATCGCCGATCGGCGCTGTGGATTCCCTGCTGCTATGACGTCATTACATGGGCCTCGTTCTGGGTAGGGTTCCTCTGGGGAATCCCCGTGACTATGACGTCATTACCCGGGCTGTCACGTGTCACGCCGAGCCTACGAGTACGAGCATGGTTATGGCATTTGAGTTTTCATCAGTCAGAGAAATAGGCGTAAGCATGTAATGCTGGAAGTCCGTAATTATACTAGTAAGACGTTAAATTTTTTGCTGAAATGTCTCTTAAAATCAATAAGCTTGAGACTGGGACAGGTTTCAAGTGTGTGTACATATGGGAACGTAGGGATTTTTGGAAATTATTTGCAGATTTGCGCAATAGGTGTTGGCCAATGAGCTTGGGTCGAATTGCTGAGCTGAGGTTTTTTATGCATGGCATTGCCACTTGGCGAATTTTCGTCCAGCAGCCAAATGGGGATTTTGGGGGGAACCCGGCTCTGGAGGTCCCACAATGGTTTTTTACTGATTTTATACCTTTGGACCCTGGAGAATCCAAATCCTAAGAGTGCCAAGCTGTAACCCTTGAGGGTTTTGAGAAATTCAAGATGGCCACCATGACCACACCCAAAAAGTACCAATTTCACTTTTCAGCTCATAATCCAATAAATAATAGGAGTAGAAAGTCAATTCTTGCACCAAAATGTTCCATTTATGATGGGGAATCATAATCAAAAGGCCTTGAGTAAACAACTTTATCCTATTTTTTCATATTATAATATACCTGTAAATTTCTCAAGATTTTTGATACCATTTTCCAGCATTTTGTGGCTATTTTCTATCAGATTAAAAATTATGTTAGTTACTATCATACACCTGTCCAAGGGAATCATAAATGGATTTCCTTGGTATCTAGAAGCATCTACAACCACAGGTGTCCAGTTCAAAGTGCCCCCCTCCCCTCCCTCGAAAAGGCACTGATCCAACAATTATACAAATTTGGAGTACTATGTTCCTATGATGAGGTGAGGAGGTTTCACATATCTGCTGCCTGTGCAGCAAGGCATGTCACTGACAGAGGGCTGGTACATACGTCGATGGAAGGTGCTGGGCTAGTACAGGTTATCGCTGATAACTTTGATGCAAACATATCCAGCCAAAATGGGTTACAGTCAACTCATGCCCTTGCAATGCTTTTGACACAGACTAATGCAAGTATGGAAAGAAATGCCCCAATGGAAGAGATGATACATATCAAAAAAGAAGAAATGGCCAAAGGGTTTGATGACTGTATTATTGTGCAACGATACCAGGGCCCCAAAAAACCAGACATGCCAGATATAAAGGCGACAAAAGTGGACCCCACTCTGAAAGTTCTTGCAATGCAAGCAGTATCAAGTCAGAGGGCTTATGAAAGGGATTTTGATTTTCTCAGGATGGTTACCATGGAGGAAGGTTGTCCAGAGTGGAATGGATTTAATAGTTCATTGAATAGAGATGAGGGGCGTGCTGCCAAGTGCCCGACCAGCTGTGTCTACACTCCATTGCTCAATATGAAGCCCTCAGACCCAGATACAATGCTCACTGCCATGGTAGAAGCTGAGAAACTAACTAAGGAGACTGGGCAGGATATTGTTGTACTGACATGTGACCAACAGCTATATAAAGTAGCAGTAAATATAGTATGGGTATATCCAGATCGATTTCAAAACTTTGTGTTACATCTGGGTGGGATACTTCCTTATGAATTTCATAGGCTGTGTTGGAACCCTCATGGCTGAGACAGGATTATCTGATGTATTGGATGCAGCTTTCGGTGGAGTATCCCAGATGCTTTTGGGGAAGAAATATCCTCAAAACTATTGTGCATTACATATGGTAACAGAGGAACTATTGCGCAAATTCATGCCACAGCACACAGATCCTCAAAGTTTAATGAACCACTTAGAGTGCCTAGCAAATAGGAGCAGGACAACTAAAATTTGGGTTGATTCCCTGATAAAACCTGTGTTGCTAATGATGCTGTTTAGCAGAGCAGAAAAGGAAGGTGATTGGCCTCTCCACTTGATGGCGGTAAAAGAAATAATTCCATATTTTTTCGCTGCTGGCCACCACAATTATGCCCGATATGGGCTGTATTATCTTCGATCAATCCAAGCACTGCCAAATGATGTACTTGACAGATTCCTCAAGGGAGAACATGTGACACGTCATAATCCAGGTACATGGAATGGAATATGGACAGACATGATGATTGAGACTACATTCATGAGATATGGGAAGGGACCAAGTATGAACGAGCACCAATGCCCACATCAATGTTCACAGATTCAGGTGAGATGAGAATTGCAAAGAACAAATCAGCACTAAAATGAGCCCTACAGGTGGAAGTTCCAATAAGGAGTTACTCGCACAGATTACAAAATAATAGATGGCTCAGCAATTCTGTGGGTGGTTCATTGGCCTACAAATGGAAATGTTCAGGACCTGATAGAAAACGTCCTGAACTACATCTTGTATAGATATTGACAGGTGCTCCCACCTAGTGGTGAGTGACTGAGGCAGGCGCCCACCTAGTGGTGAGTGACTGAGACCATCTTGAATAAAACATAAGTACTCAAGTAGAGAAAGAGGACGCACGTCTTATACTTATCATTACATGGTGCCAGGAGATTACGAACTTTGTGGAGACTTAGAAAGTAACCAAGATGGAGGGAATAAGGCCACCGGATCGAATGGACTTTGTGGAAGGGAACGTGGCTGAGAGGTGGATTCTCTGCAAGGAAGACTTTGCGTGGTACGCAGACACGATGGGAGTAGATGTGCCCAGGCGTCTAACGTCCATGTTCCTCCATGTGGCGGGTCCCGAGGCTAAGCGCATCTACAGAAATTTTAGGTGGGCACCTGCGATAGCAGCTCAACCGGCTCAAGCAGGACCACCACCAGTTGATGCAGTTCTTGCAGCTGATGCAGAGAACAACACAGACTTCCAGACGGTCTTAAGAAAATTTGATGCATACTGTATGCCCAGAAGGAACAGATTCTTTGAACGATTTAAGTTCAACACCAGATGCCAGGAAGACGGTGAGTCTATAGACGCCTACGTCACCGATCTACGCCTCAAGGCAGCCTCCTGTGAGTGGGGCGATGAGCTGGATGAATTTGTTCTCGAACGAATGGTAGTGGGCATGAGAGACTAACTTACGTGAGAAACTAGTAAAGAAGGAAAATCTGACACTGGAGGATGCACTAGTATACTGTAAAAGACAAGCACAAAGAGAGAGAGAACTAAGGGAGATGAACCCCGGAGCACAGGTCACTGTCAACCAGGTGACAAGACCACGTGACCGCTACACTTCTCAGCACGGACCTACACCAAAGGGGGCAGGAGCTACAGCGGCGAGTGACACACGTGCTCCTCGGGCAACAACGGTGAGTGACACACGGGCTCCTCAAGCCAGGGGGCTAAACACAAAGCAACTGATTGACTGCAAGAAGTGTGGAGCCAAGCATGTGTACAGGAATTGCCCAGCATATAGTCATCGGTGCACTAGATGTAATAAGAAGGGGCATATAGAGAGCAAATGTTGGAGCAGAATTGATGAGATCGTAACGCAGGACGACGCATCTTCTCAGGAGGGAGATGGCGAGACTCTCTTCATAGGAGCTGTTAATAAGCAAAAGGAACAAGTGTTAGCAGTGACAATAAGTAAAAGTCACAAGTGGGCAGCTAATGTGCAAGCTGGATGTGACATTATTACCTGCAAGATAGACACAGGAGCGGGAGCTGACCTAATGAACATCAGAGATTATCAAGGACTAACTAATAGACCCCCACTGAAACAGATCAAGGTGAGACTAACCGACTATAATGGACATCCTATACTGGTCAAAGGATACATCTTGAGGAATATAACAGTGAATGGGAAACAGTTCCCAGTGAGATTCATCGTCTGTGAAGGGATATCGTTGCTGGGAGGAGACACGGCAGAAAGGGTCGGTTACATCACCAGAAACACTACAGAGGAGGAACAGGCGGTAGGTGTGCATCTTATAGATAAAACCAATCAGAGGGAAACTGTGATTGAAGTTAAGGAGTGCATATTACCTGAAGTCATCAGACTATCGTCCATTCCCTATGTCCACCGTATTAAGCTAAAGTCAGGGGCAGAGCCAGTGATAATCCCACCCCGACGGGTCCCGATAGCAAAGAGGGAAAAGTTAAGGCTAGAGTTGGAAAGAATGGAGAAATTGGGAGTGATACATCAAATGACAGAACCCACTGAATGGGTCAATGCCATGGTGATGGTGAACAAACCGGACGGGTCAATCAGATTGTGTCTAGATCCGCGGGACCTGAATAAATCAATAGCTAGAGAGCATTTCCAACTCCCCACTCGTGAAGAGATTTTTTCAGAGATTAAAGATGCAAAATACTTTAGCAAGCTGGATGCTTCCCAGGCATTCTGGCAAGTGGAGTTAGATACCGACAGCAAAAGACTCACTACGTTCGCAACCCCGTTCGGCAGATATGCTTACGACAGACTGCCGTACGGCCTATGCTCAGCACCTGAGGTGTTCCACAGGTCGATGGAGCAGATATTTGAGAACATTGTGGGGGTAAGAGTGTATGTAGACGATATACTGGTCTGGGGCAGGAATAAGAAAGAACACGATGACAGATTAGAGCTAGTGAAACAAAGGATAACAAAGAATAGCTTACTGATGAACTGGAAAAAGTGCGAGATTGGTGTAGAAAAGGTAAAATTCTTGGGAGAGGAACTAACGCAAGAAGGGATTAAACCAGACAAGGAGAAAGTGGCAGCGATTATAAATATGGAAAGACCCACAAGCAGGGAAGAGGTACAGCGAGTCATGGGTTGTGTAAATTTCATAGGCAGGTACATCCCACACCTTGCTAGTGCATGTGCAAATATAAGATCGCTGTTAAAGAAGACAACAGAGTGGATATGGGATCAGGTTCATGAGGATGAGTGGAATCATATAAAAAGGACTTTAAGCTCAGAACCAGTATTAGCATACTATGATGTGAGACGTACCACCAAGATAAGTAGTGATGCGTCTCGAAGTGGGCTGGGGGCGGTGCTCCTACAGCTCCATGAGAATGTATGGAAACCTGTGGCCTATGCAGCGAGGTCGCTGTTAAAGAAGACAACAGAGTGGATATGGGATCAGGTTCATGAGGATGAGTGGAATTATATAAAAAGGACTTTAAGCTCAGAACCAGTATTAGCATACTATGATGTGAGACGTACCACCAAGATAAGTAGTGATGCGTCTCGAAGTGGGCTGGGGGCGGTGCTCCTACAGCTCCATGAGAATGTATGGAAACCTGTGGCCTATGCAGCGAGGTCACTCACAAGTAGTGAGCAAAATTATGCACAGATAGAAAGGGAACTTCTAGGAATTGTATTTGCCACAGAGAGATTTCATAATTATGTGTACGGGTTGAAGGAATTGATACTAGAGACAGATCACAAACCGCTAGTACCATTATCAAAGAAGCCGCTCCAAGACATGACGCCACGGATACAGAGGCTCATGCTCAGACTTCAGAGGTACAGTTTTGACATGCAGTGGGTGCCAGGGAAATTGCTATATATATCTGACACCTTGTCAAGGGCAAGATTGAGGGAAAGCAAGGGAACAAAGGTACAGAAAAGTCTAGAAGCAGAGGTACAAGCCCAAGTGAACCTAGTGTACGAGAGCTTGCCAGCATCAACAAGCATGTTGAGAAGGGTGGCTGAAGAAACAGCCAAAGATGAAATATTAATAGCAGTCAAAACAGCCATTATGGAGGGCTGGCACAAGGGAGAATGCCCGGCTTATGCTCCGTTTAAAGAAGAAATGTGTGTTATAAATGGGGTGGTGTTAAAAGGAAACCGAATAGTGGTCCCAACCAGTATGAGGAAGGAAATGCTGGAGAAACTGCATGAGGGACATTTGGGTATCGAAAAGCAGAGGAGGCTAGCAAGACAATCTATTTACTGGCCGAGGATGAATGCAGATATCGAGTATAGTGTCAAGAATTGCGGGATATGCCTTAAATATCTTCCTGATCAGCAGAAAGAGCCAATGATGAGGGATGGAGAGTCATGGGGTCCCTGGGAAAAAGTAGGGATGGACCTATTTTTCTGGAGAAATAATGACTACCTAATGATTGTCGATTACTATTCATCGTACCCAGAAATTGTGAAATTAAATAACAAAAGCTCTGAACAAGTCATTTTGCATACTAAAAGCGTGTTTGCTAGGTATGGTGTCCCACAACTTGTGATATCGGATAACGGAACACAATTTAACTCTCAATATTTCAGAGACTTTGCGGCGAGTTATGGCTTCAACCACCGGACCTCTAGTCCCACCTATGCGCAGTCAAACGGAAAAGCAGAACGCGCAATAGGCATCGTAAAAGGAATCCTATCCAGAACAGCAGAGAAAGGACAAGACCCGTATCTGGCGTTACTAAACTACAGATCAGCGCCTATGGAGAATGGGCTATCACCTGCTGAGGCCCTACATGGTAGGAAAATACGGGGTCCTATACCGACATGGAGAGACAACAACAACAACATGATAAAGAGTACCAAAATAGGGGTAAAATCAAACGGTAGCGACTATTATGATCAGAGAGCAAAAACTCTCAGTCCCTTACAGCCTGAGGACACGGTGCTGATAAGGGACAGAAAGTGGGATCAGGCGGGGAAAATAATCGAACAACTAGGGGAAAGGTTGAATAATGTTGAAACAGAAAAGGGTAACGTACTGCGTCGAAACCGCAGACATCTCTTAAGCGTTCCAAAAAGTGCAGTCAGTGAAAGAATGAGTGAGGAACGATATGAGGAGGAGGAAGATGATGACATAACAAAAACAATTAATGAAACACTCAGAGAACAGAACAGTAACGCAGAAAGTAATAGAGACAAGGGTAACGTAACTATAAGAACTGAAGAGAGAATTGTTGAAGATCGAACGAAAAACGTAAACACTAATGTGACAAGAAGGTCACTAAGACCATCAGTAAAAACAAGGTTAATTGAAGAATGCTAAATAATTATTCCTCTACATAAATTGAATGATCTCGATGTAAACCACTCTTCCTGGAATTCCTGTGGAACTGAAGGGAGGAGATGTATAGATATTGACAGGTGCTCCCACCTAGTGGTGAGTGACTGAGGCAGGCGCCCACCTAGTGGTGAGTGACTGAGACCATCTTGAATAAAACATAAGTACTCAAGTAGAGAAAGAGGACGCACGTCTTATACTTATCATTACACATCTCTCATCATGTTAAAGACTCCAATGTATACTTCATCTTCGATAGGTACATAGAATATAGTACCAAGTGTAGCACAAGATCAGCAAGAGGAAAGGAAGCAAGTCGACAGCATAGACTTTCCAATCAAATGCCATTGCCACCACAAAAAGTGATCCTCACTAATGCATATAATAAAAGCCAGCTGATAGAGCTCATCATAGAAGCCATCAAGTCAAGAAAAGACACCATTACACATGGGAAAAATAAGCTCATTGTAACTGGTCCCAGGCCAGTCCCCATTGAAATATGTGGTGGCATTCTCATCTACAGGCAAGATCTCAAGACCCTACAAGAGGAAGCAGATGTCATCATTATTTAACAGATGTTGTCCATAATAAAGGAAACACCAACATCACGGCCAACCATAAAGGTCCTCTCTGATGACACAGATGTTTTTGTCCTACTGTTGCACTTCCTTTTGGCTCAGCTACAATGGCAATCTTCCTACTCCCTCCCAAGGACTTTATGTTAGCCTCTAGATCATCACCCAAGAGATTAGCAGGGGACAAAGGGAAGCGTTTAGCATTAGATGCCAATTCCTTGTAGGTATCCTTCAAATGCTTAGCCATTTCAGTATGATGTTGCTTAGTAGAAATAAACATATTGTAGAAACCAGCAATCGCCAAAGCATCACGACAATGGACAAAACCTTTGTTTATCTTTGCTAGGATATCTTTATCAACGACATGAGTCTTAATGTCAAAGAAAATATCAGCAGCATAAGTCACAGCGGTGGCTTGAGCTAATATCACCTGACGTTTCCTGTGAGTTGAATCAAAACATTTTGGATCATCACCTAAGGCCGACCAGACCAGATGAGAAACATCCGGAGTCTTGAGAACTTCAACATTGGACGGACGTTTGTTCCTAGCTTTCACCTCATCAAACACTTTCCCAGTTGGAGGAGAGGTAAACACTTGTTTTAAATAGCGCTGCAGTTCCTGACTCACAATTGGACTACCCTCATTGCCCTTCTCATTCATCTGTTTGACAAACACGTCAAAGATACCAGAACAATCCTCGACGAGCTCCCCATCCTCTATCTCAGGAGCAGCAGGCTCCGGATCATTCACAATGTTATTGTTATTCCCGGAAGCTGTCTGACCGCCATCTTGAAAGGTTACAACGCCACTTCCGGCGGCACGAGGTGACCTAGATCTCCGAGGTGACCTAGATCTCTGAGGTGACCTAGATCTCCTACAGGGAGCTCTGGTTGAACTTCCACTAGACATTGAATGAGTGCGCTTACGTTTGCGAGCCCTCCTCGGCCTCCTAGGACTGGGAGAGGAAGAGGAAGAAATAGATGAATAAATCTTTGGGCGGCGAAGAGAGCGTCGAGGAGAATCTCTGTAGAAATCCTCTCTTCGTGAGCAGTGACCCGACGGACGAATGTAAGGTGACCTAGATCTGGACTCACGTGGAGTACCATTGTCACCAGGTTTCGCAGACACCTTTTTTGTTTCAAGAGCGCCCTGTTCAAGGGAAACAACCCTCTTATTAACGCTGTTCACAGCCAAGTTAACAATGTCAATCTTAGAGTAGACACCATTGAGTTTTTTGAGGATATCTCCCAAAGTTGGCTCCTGTGGAAGAACTGCGGCCTCCTTAGGGGGATCCTTGAGCGTCTTGTCCTGAGCGAGGTCAATGTCCGACATCTTGGAATTTGGACGCAAGCCACGTGCTGACCAAATTAGTTCTCAATATACAGAAAGGGAAGCAATAAAGTTCACCAAACTGGTTAAGAAGAGTCACAATGTCAATTGGAACAAGTTTGTCGCTGGAAAATTGGTAGGAAATTCGTCGAAAGTAGAAAAATAGGTGAAAAATGCACTGAGGACTTGCTCCCGAACTGCACTTGATGCGTAAATCCCGTAAACTGCCTTAGCCTCGTTCCCCTTCTCATGGGCTGCCACCTGACGGTGGCTGCAGACAAGAATCACACATGCATGAAAAGTGATCATTTTATTTTTATTAGGCCTACTTATTTGGGGTCTGGAGAACTAGGACCGTTCTGGGCTTGGACCATTGTATACTCGGATCGTTGTAAGCTCGGACTGTGTAAGGTCTGACCAGTGGGTTAGTGGACTTGGACAGCAGGGGGTTAGTGGACTCGGACCAGACATAGCTTTGAATAGAACATTATTATGATAGATATATCGTCAAAGTAATTCTTGTATTAGTCAGTTTTACTTCAGACACTCCACTACCGTACTAGCTTAACTGACTTAGGACAACCAATTTTAGGGTTAGGTTTAGGGTTATTTTTTGTACAGTACAGTTTGGTCCGAGTCCACCAACCCAGTGGTCCGAGTCCACTAACCCAGTGGTCCGAGTCCACTTACCCCCTGGTCCGACATCAGAGTGGTCCGACTTCTCTTAGTCAGTCGAACCTGCCTCTACTCATTGAATGATCATGTGTAGAGTACGGCCGTCACCATACTAGAGTTAGACTTGCGCTAACTAACTTCTCTAGGACCACATCATATTCACATCATTAGTCTCTAACATAAGACATGATAAGAGAACCCATGGAAGGGTTATGTTACATTCATATATAATAATTGCTCAGTTCCATAAAGATGCACACACTTTCTTCAAAGAGAAAAATAAGAATTTTATAAAACTTTAACATGAATGCCGTTTCCCGACTAGGCTAACCTAACCCCGACAGGCGTATGCCTATAGGCTACCGGTATGTACAGTGTTGGGCGTCCAAACTAGGCTAACCTAGCCTAGGCCAAATAGAAATATACATTAATTCATTCCTGACGTTCGACATCACTTTACTCACCTACGGTTGTATCATTGCCATCGGTAGTCATACTCAGGATGGGTTTGTAACTAAACGCTGAAGCTTAAATTAAATGGATACAGGCGAAAATCGACAGAAGCACGTTGTCGCGCTTGCAGCCACGAGTTCGTACGATTCTGGTAGGTGTCGAGATCACGTGGTGATCATGTGATTCCGATGAAGTTAATCCGCATGTTGTTGTATGGCTCTCATGAAAACACTCAACACTAGTGGCGATTGGATAATGGTACGTGGTCGTATTTTCTAGGGAAACCATACATACGAAATATGTCATGCCGTCCATGTATGCCGGGAAATATGTTATCGCCAATAGATGAATTATTAAATTGCTTCCCATTTTAGAGCATAGACAAGAACAATTTGCCTCTTGTCTCCAGTTATTCTCCTATTTATTCTGGTGCACACATTTCACCATAGCGCCCCCTGTAGGAAAGAAGCTCAATGAGACACATGATGTGCGAGCGGGGGAAGCGCATAGGAATCATTGTCAGTCATACGTGCAGCCACAGACCCGGATGTGAACGTCACTGGCAACAACAGGGTAAGAAGCGAAGTACTACGGACTCGGAGAAAGAAAGGATAATTTACGCTATATTTAGGAAATATATAGAGGAATCCTCTCGTTAGTTCGAAGAAAGAAGTATGTCTACCCCAGCAAGAAGACGGTTAATGCGAGACTTCAAAAAGTAAGTGGTTATTAGAAATTGAAAATCATTAACCCAAGTGTCGCGACAGATCCAAAATGGCGACCTCCTGATCATGGCGCAGTCGTGAGATATGAGACTTTCTAATTCGGTGCCCTAGCCAACTCCCTGTAAAACGGCGTAATAACCTTTTCATGATTGTATTAAGCAAACGATCTGCGTTACTTGTAGTGGATCCCATATACATCGTACCGTTTCTTTTCAAGTGATTACCAAATAACTCACAATGTCTTTGTTTTCTTTCAGATTACAAACAGATCCCCCAGCAGGTGTTAGTGGAGCACCTACAGAAAATAATATATTGTTATGGAATGCTGTAATATTTGGGTAAGCGCATTAATTAGCCACATATTTATACCCCTACCTGCTTACGTTTAATTATGTGCTTTATTTTCTAATAGTCCAAAGGAATTTAGTTGGGACAACTCAAAGGCAAAGCAGTCAAATGACAATAGAATTAGAAATAGTTCGGCTGTAGTGTAGGCTCAGTATCTGTGTCTGTGAATAAAACTATGTTTTTGACAATAACTATGACTGTAGTGCTATATCTGTATTTTATGAGTGATGACGGATGCTGATTCATTTATTTACATTTTTTTTGTTGCCCTGGAGACTAAGTTAGTAGTGTAATGACTAATGATGATGAAATAACTAGTATGTTCTCGGTCTAGTCAATGAATCGCATTGCCATTGGAGGTTTAACTATAATTAGTATAAATGATTAGGCGCAATTTAGGGTAATTATAATATTGTTGACATTGATCAGGTACTACTCACTGAGGTAGGACAATTTTGTATGGTGAGGTCACCGTAGGCGTAGAGTTTGAATTTGGGGGCACCTCTGTAGGCCTAGTGTACCGTAGCGTAAGTGAAACTAGAGCTAAATTGAATTAACTTCCCTGATGATACAGATGTCATGATATGCTCTGTCAGTACTTTGCCAAACACTTTAGTCAGATATGCCGTTTAGCTCGGGGAGCCCCATGTTTGATTATTTTTGGCGTTGTGGGTGTGGTGACTCACAGGGATGAGATGTGAAATATTCTTCTTAGGCTTATGGTTATGTATGCTAAGTTAGATGCGCGTCTGATCTAAGAATTTTAATTAAAAGAGTGTCACAGCTTGACCTGGAGTTATTTATAGGGAATGGCACCTTTGAAATTATATAATCAGTGAAATCAGGCAAGGTATTGATGTATCGGATTTTAGGTTTATTGCCATTGATAACGGATGAATTTCACTATCATCATCATGGACAAAGATTGTTAACCACTAAAAATTTAGTATCAACGATTCCACTGTTCTTATTGAAGAATGCTGGGGGGGGATGTATTCTTCTACAAGTTATACCCTATATTATTATATACACTAAATATACCTCCCTCTCTCCATACAAAGATTAAGAAAGTAGGTAATACAACAGAAGTATTTGATCCATCTTGATTACCTAAAATGTGATCGCTAGCTTAATTATTTGTGAAAATAAATGTGTTGCAACATGTGTGTAATTCATCTATGTGTTTTGTTGGTTTAACTGCAGGCTTAATTTCACCTTAGAAAGTTAAAGGAATCTTTAATCTAAGTTTTTTTTGTTTCGAAGATGGAATATCTCAATGAAAGGAGAGACTCAGACTTTCTCCACCTAGCATATGAGATGAATCATGACAAAAGATACCTTGACAACAGAAAAATCAATCTGCGAAGTATGGCAAAGAGTAAAGTCCTAAAAATACCAATGACAAAAACAGAGTATCAGAAAATCATTTATTGTACAAGCCCCAACCCTTTTCAATGAAATTTCACCGGCTGGTAGAAACTGCCCAACCCGGAATTAAAAACCTACCTTGAAGAAAACTTCTTCTCCCATGTGGGATAATGGAGAGACCCCAACATCAATCTCTCTCGGGCAGACCTGAGAGTATTACAAAAACTAGTCAAAATATATACAAATGTAAAGAATGTAAATGAAAAGGCTGTAGATGCAAAGTGGGGCTAGTGTTCGTAGGCCTCTGTATCTCGTAAACTGTAACTTAAACTCTAGTCTAAGGGACCCTCTGTAAGTGCTATAGCAGAGGGCAGTTCCCTTTTCCGGTGTTAATTATCCTATATATCTTATCACGTACTGTTTTCCGGAAATGAACAATATACAATACAAGATACAAGAAAAGTCAAAATATTGACTGTAATAAATTTGAGATCTTTGCACATGAAAAGCAGGATCACAATTTCCAAGATCTATATTTTCTGTTTCAGGCCAAACGACACACCTTTCGAGGATGGAACATTCAAACTCACAATAGAATTCACAGAAGAATATCCTAACAAACCACCAACAGTGCGATTTGTATCTAAAATGTTTCACCCTAATGGTAAGTATTGTGCGGTAAAACAGAAACTTTCATATGAAAATTAAGACAATTGAAATGTTTATGACAACTTCTCAGGTGTAGCATAACACCATATCCCTAAGACACTTCTAAAAACTACTATTGAAATGTTTAATGATTTTGGAATTAAAACTAGCTTGTATTATTACCTCTTAAATACTCTTAGTAACTCTAGAAAACAGGCGTTTGATATTTACTTTGGTTAATATATAATGTTTTTTTTGCTTCCGTTTTTTTTGTTCATTTTATTCAAGTTCTCAGTCATAGATGATATATTGTATACATGTATGCAAACTCATGATTTCTCATGGTCCTGGGTATGACCATAAACTGCCTTTCTGTCTCTTTTATCTGTCTCTCTCCCTTCTCTATCTCTATTTCCTGGGTAGGATCATAAACTGCCTCCCTCTTAGCTCTCCCGCCCTTGATATAACCATATTAAATGTGTTGATAAGGGCGCAAAGCAACCAATCTCACTCACTCACTCCTGATTTCTCTCCGCTCTTAGCCAACTAATGATTTTTACGCATCTCTTCTTCCAGTTTATGCAGATGGAAGCATATGTTTGGATATTCTACAAAATAGGTGGAGTCCTACGTACGATGTATCAGCTATTTTAACTTCTATACAAGTGAGTATAAAATTGGACATAAATGCTATGTGTATATTTTGGGGTATCTACATTGAGTTTGTCTTTAGAGGTTTTTTTTTAAAATGATATGCCTGCTTTTGTAAGACGAAGTATTCTTTTTCCTACACAATTTTTAAAATCTTTATTTTTATTATTTTTTTTCGTTATAATATGAGATATATTTCTTTTATCACTTTGGAGACTTGAGGAAAAACTACTTTTAAAACGAATCCAAAATATCTCACGGCTTACACGTGTGTACTTCGTCCCTGTACTGTATAATACAGTTGATTGACCCCACTCCTGTGGTTGATGCACGCTTTTTTTTATCATCAAAACCTGCTAATTGTTTGTTGAGGTTTTCGAACAGAAAATACTTCACTCTCCAAATAGCTCACAGTCGTAATGCCATTGTTATTATTCGGGGAGACACGTTGTTCTGTCAGGTATGTTGACATGATAGGAAGGGGAATCCCAGAATTCTGACGTCACTTTTTTTACTCAACCCAAGGGACGGTATTACTTTGCACGTGGCAATGTTGACAAGTCTGGGAGTCGGCACCTCTTTTGTGACGTAAGACAGTGTAGTCTGGGAGTCGGCACCTCTTTTGTGACGTAAGCCAGTTGACAGCTCTCCGCTCGGCCGGTTGAAAGTAAAAGTAATGGCAAATGGAATCTGAATGAAGGAAATGGAACGGAATTTTTTTGGGTGTTTCTGCATCTTATAGAAATGGTTGAAAGTAAAAGTAATGGCAAATGGAATCTGAATGAAGGAAACGGAACGGAACTTTTTTGGGTGTTTCTGCATCTTATAGAACTGGTTGAAAGTAAAAGTAATGGCAAATGGAATCTGAATGAAGGAAACGGAACGGAACTTTTTTGGGTGTTTCTGCATCTTATAGAAATGGTTGAAAGTAAAAGTAATGGCAAATGGAATCTGAATGAAGGAAACGGAACGGAACTTTTTTGGGTGTTTCTGCATCTTATAGAAATGGTTGAAAGTAAAAGTAATGTGATAAATCATGTTTTAAATATTTAGATGTTTATTAGCAAATATAAATGATTCGATTTAGGGAATTTTATGATTATTAAAGTTGTTTAAGAACAAGCTGGATTAAACCATGAGGCTTTCATTTTTTTTACGAACGACTGACTTTTACGACCAACTTTTTTTTCGACCAACTTTCAACTCTTTTTTTCCGACCAACTTTCAACTTTTTTTTTCGACCAACTTTCAACTTTTTTTCCGACCAACTTTCAACTTTTTTTTCAAAAAAACTTTCAACTTTTTTCCGGCCAACTTTCAACTTTTTTTTCAAAAAAACTTTCAACTTTCAACTTTTTTTCCGACCAACTTTCAACTTTTTTTTCAAAAAAACTTTCAACTTTCAACTTTTTTTCCAACCAACTTTCAACTTTTTTTTGACAAACTTTCAACTTTTTTTACGACCAACTTTCAACTTTTTTTCGACCAACTTTCAACTTTTTTTACGACTACCCTCCCCCTTCTTCATCCTTCCCCCTACTCCTCTTCTCCCCTTCCCTCTTCTCACCTCTTGCTTTAAGTTATCATTTTCCTCCGTTTTAACTCCATAACGCCACAACGATTGAATACTATTACTTATGCCCCAAAAACGATTGAAAGCCCATACTTCAATTAATTCAGAAAGTTCAACTGTTTATAAGTAGATCTGATCTATCTGTCTGATAGATATCATATTAAAAAATGCGACTAGTATCATGTACCACACAGTCAAACTAATAAATCTGACACCAATTGATATGGGGGAATATGAACTGGACAGAGGAAAAGGCTGATAAAAATGACATGAGGGCAGCTGTATGGTCGACCCGAATGGGGTCGGTAGACCCTTCTCAGGAATGTTAATACAAAAACCGATTTCATGCTGTCTTGTTTGGTTGATTATGTGGTTGTTATGTGCATGCGATTCACCGCACAATGATCACACGCTTCCCTCTCATTTTGTTCTCCATCCAATACTTTTTGCTTGCAAAGCATGCTCCCTGGATTTAGATTTAAGCGAGACAAGCCGAACTACACGATGATCACACCTTTCCCTATCATCTGTATCTTTGTTAAATACTTTGTGCTTGCATGCTCACTCGATTGAAACGAGAAAAGCAGGAAGCATTCGTACACTACGTCTGTGTGTTTATTTCATATAATCGACGTGACCATTAAACGCTGACATCATAAGTGCTAGCTCCAATTGTGGAGGCCTGCGTATAAGAACTTGGTGATAAGTTACAGCACATTATTAATCTGACAACCTATTTAGACTTTAATTTTTTTCGGGTTGCCTCAGTCAAATGGCGCAGATGTTTGTAGCACCATTTGCCTCATGTTGGTCATTTAAAATCCTTCAACTAACAACGGGTGCTCCTCTAAGTCTCCCCTTTTATGACAAGAACGTATATCTCGCCTCCACTAAAACAAGCTAGGGTGGGGTTTTTTGCTAAAACTTTTGGATCCTAGTTTTGATCTTTACTCGGATGGGCACTGCAAAATTCTTTTCATCTCTTTTGTGTTGCATGTTGACTCGCGCAAATTCCATCCAGTCGGATGTTATCGGTCAAATCCAATATTTATCGGGAGGGGGAATCCGTTAAAATTTAGCCTCTGCCTTTTGAACTATTTGTGACGTTTAATTTTTCATTTAATTTTTCCTTTTGATGTATTTTCAATCACGTTTTATCAGAACTGAGCAACTTCATTTACTCATAGCTACTGCATATTTGGTTGCTTCAATTCATGAACTTGAAATCAAATCTCAAACCGTTCTAGTATGTTATGTTGCGGTTTAAATCTATATCAAAATACCAAACTAAAAATGATTGATTTATACAATTAACGTTTATGACTTAGAAATGGAAACAAAATTAATCACTTCAGAAATAAGCAAGGCTAATGGTATTGATAAGTTTTTCTAATCGGGTGGACACACTTATGGATGGCCGAACGTTATTTCGTTGCAGTCGCTGCTTCACGATCCAAATCCTAACAGCCCGGCCAACAATGAGGCTGCCCAGCTCTACAGAGAAAACAGAAGAGAATACGAGAAAAAAGTAGCTGCAATCGTGCAGGAGAGTTGGAACGATGACTAAGAGAGCATACCCGGTGTTAAAACAAAAACAAAAAAATCTAGGGATATTATTACCACGTGTCATTGATGACTTTGTATATTATATATATATATAAATATATCGACTTTACTTATCATGAAGGAGGTGTGTGTCATTCACTTGTGGGTATGGACATCGAGATGGTTAGAAACTTGTGCTGTGTGTGTGTGTGTCTGTGTGGAGAACAGTACTGGAAGTGTCCCTTTTATGGTCTGACGGTGGTGTATGACTGTCACTATTGTATCACAATTTTTTTTGTGTATGTTGAGAACAAGCTCACCATTTGGACAGGCCGTAAATTTTAAATGCAACTTTTTAAAAAACAATCGTTCTCCACCGATTGTGATTGCATACCATACAATACGGACACATTTGTGATGAGAACAAAAACCGAGCACCACCATTGAGAGAAGGGGGATAGAAAATGGAAATTCTGAAACGAATGTCCACACGAACTGGATATTATTTTCTTCAACCAATTATTGCTGCTGCTAACAAACCTTAACGCACTAGAGGCACAGTACCACAACCAGTTTAACCTTGTTTTGAATATCACTGTGATTTCAGTCTCTACTCGATGAACCCAACCCCAACAGCCCTGCTAATAATCTCGCCGCGCAACTCTACCAGGAAAACCGACGCGAATATGAAAAGAAAGTGAAAGTGATCGTCGAAGAAAGTTGGATCAACCATTAATGACATGCATTTAGGATCATAACGACACTAAAGCATACCAAGTCGACCACAGTGTTCACACGATCTTATGTCTATATTTTTTTTCTGGTGGGTCTCTTTTGGCTGTTTGGAATCTAAATTCATATTGATGTTCGTCCGAAGTATCCAGTGGTTTTCAAGGAGAAAATCCATATTTCAGCACACTTGCCAGCCCACAGAGTTATCAGCACTTTTAAATTTACCCCCATATGTTATTATTTTATTCCCCATGTTTATGAAGTTATTTTTTATTAATGTATGAACCTCCAGCGTTGTAACGTTTAGACAGTTAGACATTGGTTTATTAGAAAAAGTGAATCCATTGATGAAATCTGTCCACAGTTTAATTTAATTGATCTGGGGGATTGGCATACATACATGCCCACTGATGTGATGGTATGATTTATATACCACCCCACGTTAGGTTATTTATTCTGATCGAGATGTATCTGCGATGTGGTGAAGAAGTGTGAGTGGGTTGCCAAGTCTGTGAGCGTCCTAGAATGGCCAGTTGATCATGTCTGATAGTACTAACTTGTGTAGCAAGTATTAAAGATCAAAATAAATTGAGGTAGGAAATATTTTCTCATATTCCCGAATTAAACGTCACATGCACCCTTATTGTAGATATAAAAAAGGGTACGAATGCTTGCAATTAATCTTGTATTATTGTCCAGAATGTCTACTGAAATAAAAACTTATTTCTCTTATGTTAACCCGGTATATTGATTCTGCCTTTTTGGTATTTCCCTGTATTGAGCTAGATACGAGATATTAGAAGCTGAGCCCTCGACTCTGATTTCTGATTGTTATCGTGAATGTGTTTATGTTGGTAGGTATTTCTCATTCAGCAGCACTTGTAATGTGGAGTATTGTAGGGCAAGTGTTGTGAAAAATGAACCACACTTCCCCCATAGATATTATAATTATTATCATCTTTACACACAAAAAACTGGTATGTCAATACTAACTGAATGCTGCTTGTCAAACGTGATTATACCATGCATATATACATTACGATTGAAAAGGTTTATACCTTCGGAAATTATAGCCAGTTACTCTAGGGGTTGCACTGATTTCCATGAAAAGTTCATTTCTGATTAACTAAACTCATAATTGTGAGAGCGTGATTCTTCCTGGTGTCGCATTCTTACCCAGTGGCCATGGGGCTGATTTTTTTCTAACCATGCTTCACGCTACTGCCACGTGAAACATTGGCATGTGAAGCATGGGGGTGAAGCGCCTCTCACTGCCTCCCTGTTCACTACTTCCCACGCAGACGGTGATGCTGTTGGAACTAGCAAACTAGATTTATTGTATACTTGTACAAAGTGTAATAAAGATATTTCACCAAAAGATACATTTATCTGTTCGTCTTAGGTTTGTGGGTTTGTTTTTTTTTAAAAAAGAAGTCTTTGTATGTGCTGTATAGAATTTTGCCATATGGGCCTGATTGATTCAATTCTTTTTTTTTAGTAATTTATTTCCCAAAATTTTCATAATATGATTTTTTCTCAATTCGATATTTGGGTTTATGTTCTGGGCCATGTTTATTTTAGATCGTGTGACATGGAAACTCGTCTCTGTTGGTAAGAAAACAGATAAATAGAGGCACTAGATGCTACCTACATGATTGTCTTGAAATTATTTTTTCGACATTTTATTATGTACATAGGGAAATACATAGTATTTCTGGGATATGACCCGTCACGTTGTACAATTGTGGCCTGGTCTTTGACTCGACCACAGCTTTTGGTTAATAAAAGTTTTATTTGCATCAAAACGCATCCGCCACGCCCCCTACCGACTCACATGTAATATAACTTCGATATGAGTTGACTTATCTGTGTTTTGGCTCCATATCTTATCTGTATTCATATGCTTCAACATCAAAATCAAGAAATATTTGGGGTACCTTCACACATAAAGATGCGGCAGTGACTAGACATAAAGTCGCTTTCTAGCTGGGACTGGTGCCTCATGGATTTTTCACTTTTAGGTGCCATACCTGGCGTTTGTTATCTGGTTGGGTGCTGCTCTCCCATGCTCATCGTATAGTGAAGGCATCAATATGAGCCAGACATTTTGAGGGTTTTTTTACTCTTCAATTCTCATTACATATATATGTGTGAGAGTAGCATTTTCTTAAATATTTTACAAAATTATTGCCTTGAATATCACCCAACAATCGACAAAGCTTAGAACCATATATATGAGTTCACATATATACATTTAGTAGCCTACCCCTCCAGCAGCTTTTAATTAAAAGAAAAATAAAAAAGCGCCGATCCTCCCTATTTAACCGTAGAGCAATGGGACATCTGGAATGACGACTCGCGAATTATTATCCTCCAATGCAATGAAAGGCTCACTACTGCTGTCATCCTGAACAGGGACATCCTCTGTGGGTAGATTCTCGTATCCATGGCCAGGCCCGTGTCTTAGGCTCGTGTGTAACCACCTACATAAATTGCATACTTGTAGAGACTACAGTGCACTTTAGTACAGGGAAAAGTAGCAAATCTATTTACTATGTGTATGTGTGGGATATGTTCTCTTTACTCAATACTGTATGCCACGTACGAATTAAAATTGATATATAGGAATAATGAATTTGCGCCAAGATGTCATATTATCTTTAAACGTGTTGTGGGGCGTGTATAAATAAACCATTTAAAATTTACTAACCAATTTAGGCCGAAGGGGAATACCGATATTCCAGCACTAATTAAGAACACTGTACCATGCCACAAAGAAAGAGTAATAGGATATATGGAAGGGAATAGTATCCCTCCAATAATCCCTGTTATACTCTGTATGGCACCAAACACAGCTAACATACCGCCTAATGAATAGGAAAACAAAACAGGGTTAATTATTAAAGAATCTTAATTCTTTACTATAGAGCCGTATACAAGATTTATTATTATTAAAAAAAACTCAAGAGAAATAGGACATTTTATATTAAACAAATGTTACCCCAAATGGGTCCCATATCCCTGCTCAAAGGATGTCAAGGTCACAATATCTGCAGAACGATTAATTGCCTCGATCCGTCTCTTGTCGATCATTACAACAGGAACCACTTACCTAATTCATCCTTTTCGACTAATCCTACCAATATAGATCTTGTCACCCAGACTGCCTCGCTAAAGATTCCAAAAAGAGGCTCTGAAATGTCAATTAAAAGTTAAATAACCCAACCTTTAGAATAAACATATATAGCCTATCATATCATAATTGAACAATTAATCTAGTTATAAAAAACCTTACCTAAAAACACCATCCATGTAGTAACACTCAGCCCAAGGACAATTTCTGCCAATGCCTGTGATAAAATGCCTAGACCGACCAAAAATGTGTCTCGTAACTTGAATCTTTTTCTCAGAGGAGGTACCAAAATGAGTAGGGCTAAACCAGGCACCATATTCTGCACAGCAATGTAAATCCCATAAAGAGATTGTGACCAACTGAGAGGTCGCCTTCTCAGGAATAAATATTGTAAATTCAGACCTACAATTAAACAGAGATCCCACTTGGTTTGATATTACGTACATCGGTCAAACAAGTCATACGTAATTCTACAATAACGTAGCTATATCCTTCATTTTATTTTCATTGTGACAATTTCAAAGATACAATTTCATAATGGCATGCCATTAATTAAAAATATATATAACATGTTACTAGTGTCCATAGGCCTACATGTAAGTGTGTGTATAGCTAGGATGTATGCGTTCAAATAAATAATTATCGCCCAGTACCCCTCGTGGCCTCTGGATTCGAAGAACAAATACATCGATCTACCTTTACTGGACATCATGCCTCCGAAACACACTCCTAAACAGGCAAGTATCTGTAGGCGTAAATTCCCATCTCTCTTCTTGAGCACAGTTTTGAAGGAATGAATGCTTGTGTCGACCATAGATTTGAGGATCTTTTTAATACTATTCCCATGTAAAGTCCTTTGCTCGGAAGGAGATGATTCTGATCGGTGTTCTATTGGCGACTCAAGAATGATAGTAGCATGAAGTAGTGCGATAAGTGTGAAGGCTGTTGAAGTTGAGTAGACAGATAAAAAATCTGTGTGATCCAGGAAAACACCTACCAATAGGAAATATGTATACTTAAACACATCTCAGAGCCCCCAACTGATGGAAAAGAACAAATAGCTATATGTCTAATGAGAACGTTAATGGCATATATATAAATGTATAAACCTATAGTACCCCTATTTCCTTTATGTGAATATTAAAGCAGTTTACCCAGTATATCAAGTTGAAATTAAATAATATAGGAACTACATCTTAGCATGCGCTTATATATATCATATAATTATGTTAAGCTATTGTTGTAGGGACACACTGGAAGAGCTATGATTGTCATAGAAGGGGGACACCCGTTTCCAGGAATATCATTTGTTGAAATGTATCACATTGCATGGTTCCCGCGATCATTAAAAATCATTAAATTTCGTATTTCATCCTTAGAAGTCATTAAAAACTGAAATCAGCACCTAGCTTGGGAAATCAAGGCAGGGGTGCAAGTTATCAGATTATTGTCTGAATTCGGAAAAAATGGAAAATTGACAAAATTTCCCCAAAATACTCCATTTTACACTTGCAACATGTAGGCTATGTACCAAACTGTTCTCAAATTCCCTTTTGTCAGAAGTATCGTTGGTAGCTTTGCATGGAAAAGGTTATGTATAAAGTAAATATGAAACACATTAAAAATGGTTGTAATATCCCTTTACTTTGTCTCTAAGAAGTCATTAAAAATCATGTAAATTAGTCATTTAATGTTGATGTGCTCTGGGCCGCGGGAACCATGTATCATATAAACACTGGAAATAAACAATATTTATACATATTTTTACTGGCCTCAGACATAGTCATTCACCGTATAATTGCAATATGATCTCCTTCTATTCGGTTAGCGTAATTAATAAACAATTATATTGGGGTTGGGGGGGGGGAGGGAGGCATGGTAAAAATGGTAATAAGTGGTGATTGAGCTTTTTTTGGCTATATAAACAAAAGAATAATAATTTTATTCAAATGAATGGAATTAACAAGAATTTTCTCTGATGGCGCTCCTGCCTTTTATATGGCCCACTATACACATTTACTAAGTTTTTGTTTTTTTAATCATTAAGAATTAAAAAATTCAATACGTCGATACCTACCGCTTACAGCATTGGATACTGCTTGTGCCACAGCTGACAAACCCTCGGCTATGAGTACATGGTATGTCCTCTGCTCTGGGCTTGAAACTACTCCAATGTAACTATAAACAGCCATAAGAAGAGTGATCCACCCACCAGTCATACTCACCAAGAGCTTCCCTATTAAAAGCCACCAAGGACTAGCATCGGAAAATAAAGAGATCACCATATTAAAGATCCCGTCCAGGAGGGTCCCGAAAAGGGGAAGAGCAATTGCTGCTTTTCGACTGAAATGATCCGAGAGTGCTCCAAACAATTGAGTCAAGATGAGGGAAGGTATGAAATGAGCCAAATGGAACCATATTTTCATGTAAGATGCTTGCTTTTGAACAACATCCTCCTCAGTGGGGTAGGGTTTTAGATCATTGCAGATGGTACTATTGAAGTATTGGCGGCATACCATGTGATATTCAAGAGCATCCGTTGTACTACGTGAAAGTCCAGTTCCTAGGTAATGAATAACGAGAGCCAGGGCGGCGAATTTTCTGAAGAATCTCGTCCATCGTTGACATCTGAAGAAGTGAAAATTATTCCTATATAATCATATAGCTATATATATATATCTTACGAATGCAGAATATAAAGAGGCCGATTTTTCGTTGGCATGTTAACCATCATGCTCTACTTATTTCAACTCTACGTACTATAACCGCTCCACGCAAGAGATGTTAACGTCTAAAACAGATGTTTAAGCTAATCAAAATCACTCATGCATCGCTATAATAACCGTATGTCAACGTGGGTATCAAAAATCATCTTGAAGCACACTATTTAATTTCAAACAGCATCCGTCTAAAGTAAAAAGTATGAAAACTACATTTTATTTTCATGTGCGACCATAAATCCTCATCTAATAAATATTGACCTGAAAAGACCTGTCGAATTCAGAGTTTGCGAAATAGTTATAGGGAGCTTCATGATGACTGAGTGTATAAGCCTTGGTTGGGGATATATAGCCATAACATATAACTATTTTATTTAAAAAAACAGTATAGTTATAAGGAATGGACTGTATACTTATGTGAAGATTATAGTTCAATGCTCCTACTTATTCCAAGTGATCTCAGGTATGTTATACCGTATGACATACCTGTGATTGAAGCGTGAAGAAAAAATAATGACAATATGGGTCAAAATATTATAACATGTGCTCCTACCTGTTTGTTTGTTGGCCACATGCATCCCGCACGACCACCGTTGGCTCCTCCATGGTTCCATAAGTATTTCTCACACTGTCACTATCTACAAGGCCACTGTGTATATGACTTGGCATTCCCAGGTAGCAAGTAACGTTTAACTAACGTTGGCTAACGTTTGTTTATAGTGGATATTCCCAACGTTGGGAAATAAATGTCATATTATCGTTTTTTCAACGTTGATTTTCAAACTGCTTTTATCCCAACGTTTATCTAACCTCAAGGTAACGCCAGAAGATTCAACGTTTTTTCAAAACGTTAAAAAAACGTTAAAAATACGATGCATAAATGGACTCATTATTACAGACGTTGAATTAACATCTGAATTATTAACGTTTTTCCATACGCATTAAATGTATGTAAAATAAATGTTGCCAGAAAGAACATCTTTCCCTCAAATGTTTTATTAACGTTAGCAAAATGAACGCAATTACCCAGACGTTTGATTAACGTCTCAAATATTAACGTCTTTCCATAGACGTTAACTGTCTGTTAAATAAACGTCGGTAGAATAACCATCTTTCCCCAAACGTTTTATTAACATTATAGAATTTAACACAATTACCCAGATGTTTGATTAATGTCTGAAACATTAACGTCTTTCCATAAATGTTAACTGTCTGTTAAATAAACCTTGGTAGATTAACCATCTTTCCCCAAACGTTGTATTAACATTATGAAATTCAATGCAATTACCCAGACGTTTGATTAACATCTGAAATATTAACGTCTTTCCATAGACGTTAACTGTCTGTTAAATAAACGTTGGTAGAATAATCCTCTTTCTCCAAACGTTGTATTAACATTATGAAATTCAACGCAATTACCCATACGTTTGATTAACATCTGAAATATTAACGTACTTCCATGGACGTTAAAAGAATGTAAAATATATGTTGGTAAAAGAATCATCCTTTTCACAAATGTTGTACTAACATTAGCAAAATTAATGCTAAAATCCAGATGTTTTATTAATATATTGCCATAATAGAAACATAATAGAAATATCTATTCTACTGGGAATAACCATACTCTGCATTTGTTCTAATAAGCAGTGATGACTAAGAAGTATACAAGCTTCTTCTATGATTTTCTGATTGACTTAAAACAATCTGAAATGATAAGATACCTAAATATAGAAACATTCATTATTCATTTCTGAATAATTAAATCATCCTTAGTATTTAGATTTGAGAGTAAATGAAGATTAAGAATGGATGAAGAAATGAAAATATTCTAATGTACATGCAGGATAGAGAATATGCCTACTGTCCACAGAGTCTGCCCACCAAATTGTAACCATTCACTATAGTTCAGTACTTAGTTGCACCATAGTTCTGTACATAGCCTTACGCAAAATCCTTTGTCATCTTGAGACTAAAATGACTGATATAGATAACCTCAGTTGTATTGAAATGATAAAGATTTCTGCCTTCCTGTCTTCATGTGTCTTTTGAATATCCATTACTTAATATGATTTCCAATGTGGGGGGAGAGTAATTACAGAGAGGATAGGAGAGAGAGGGGATTGGAGAAGAGAGAGAAGACGGGAGATTAAGGGGGTAGGAGGGAGAGAGAGAAAAGGGGAGAGAGGTGAGACAGCAAGAGGTATGAGGGAGAGGAGATGCAGGCATGACAAATCCATGGAAAAGAGATGCTGGAAAATTCTGTCAATCTGATCCATAAATTAATGTAGTTTCACAATGCAATTTGTTCATGTATTGTATTTTCTTTACTTATATTTTCAAATTTTATTTTCAAAGAAATAAATGGAAAATCATATAACTTGATACCACAAAGGTTTAAATTCAGTCCCTTTACCACAAAGGAAAACTAAGAACCAAGAAATAATATGTACACCACTTAATTTTTAATATGAAGGAAAATACAAAATGCAATTATTATTATATCTCCAAAATTTAACATGAGCAAAAATATAGTCACTTCTCAATTGTTTCAACTGTTGTGAGGTATTGTCAAGTTTATTCCATGTATTTGCCCCCCCCCCACACACACACACACCCAGGAGCTTGCAGCAAAAGATTTATATATGCTGAGATGAAGTGTTCAAAGTATTCAGCTTAGAAATTAATCCAGACAGGCCAGAATCCCAGTAAAATCATTACCAACTGAACCCACATTAGATCATATCAATCCTGCAGAGTGTATGGCCAAATATCCTAAATACATTATGGAATAATTGAGGAGTCCTTTATTCATAATGCATAATCAATCTCTTTGACTCTTTCTTCTGTTTGAGTAATGAGTTTGATTTCGAAGTAATTTCAGTTAGAATGCATTTGAACTATAATTACTAAAAAAAGAAAAGGTTGGATCTGAGCTGAAAATTCAAAGCTATATCTATTTATACTAAATAAGATAAATCAACATAAAGCTAATATCAAAATTGTGTGGTTTTATAGTGGGTTCAGTCTGTAACCCTGTATCCATAGGTCTGACATATGTGATGTGTCACAGGAAAATGAGTCACAAGTAGCAAAATTGATATTTTCATTATAGTGTTTATTCACAAGATTTCTTTGATGGAATATTCTCAGTTTTAGGGTGCTTAGTGCTGCTAGTGGCATGAATACATGTACCAAACATCAAGACTCTTTATTAAATATATCTATGGATATCTGAGGTTATCCTAAGGAGTAGCCTCTATTTAAATTCCATACTATAGTGAGCGACCATAAAAAAGATGGCTAACCAATTTTTCATGTGTAAATATATTAATATAGAAGTAGACCAACTTATTAGATATAGTGAGGTTTACTAAGAATTGGCTTGATCTCCTCTTTTTAAATATGATGGTATCTCAAAATCCATTTTTTGCGACTTGTGACTCATTTCCCTATAACACATCACATATAAACATTTTGGATGGTAGATTTTGGAATTATGGCTAGTATTCAATATTTATGAAATAGATACCTCTGAATATTGTCTGCACATGGCTAAAAGTATCATTCATTAAGCAAGATTTATTTTTGCCTCTTCTTTACCCCTTTCGTGGGAATTGACCATATGGTTTATCATTTTATACATGAATTTGAAGTCAAATCAGCCAAGAGAAAATGATGGCCAGTGGGTATAATGAGTGAAATCTTGTTAAACATTGTCCCAGTTGTACCCAATGACTTGGGGTGAACAAGGATGTGTTCTAGGAAATGGTGGGACCAGTCCAGACAAGTTCCTTCACTCAACATAGACTTGCCCAATGCTTAGTAGCACAGATCTTAGTAGCACAGATTAACCATATAGTCTGGAGGCATTTAAAACAACCATAGTTTATTTTCCTCAAGGGTTACAGAGTGGCACATGGCAGATTTGGAATCAGGAGAATTTGGAGATCTAGAATCACTCGAAAACATTGTATGACCCAAAGCACAAAGTTCACCCCTCCTTCCCCTGGACTAATATATATATCATTACAGTATGTATCTTCCCTCTCTCACAGCACATGAAAATGCATGCAGTCTCTGAGCTGATTAATATATTGTCTATTCATTGGTAAGGAGAGCGATTTGACATAATGATAATTATGATCATTCAAACCAGGTCCCAACATCATAACAATTATAATATAACTATTTCAATTACATAAAAGTATGATGGTAATAGTTAAATAGGCACATGTATATTCTAAGTTAATCAATGCTATTAAAAGAGCAAGCTATTTCATGTATATTGTAGATATTATAAACTTTACTAGCTAAGTATAGCCTCATGAAAACAAGGTAACCTGGAACTAGCTATACCTACTAAAAGATGTGTTTCATGTGCTTTAGTTTCTTAATCTTTCACATTGTGTTTGACTTTCTATTGGTCAGAATGTAAATTGAATTAGTTTATTTATTAAACTGAGCCATCAGGCTCCTAAAACGAATAATCTTAGAGCCCTGTGCCAGGTCTACACTTCATCTAAGACTTCCCACCACACAACATGTGGTTTCCCTGACCATATCCTGTTGGCCATTCTCCTTCTCCATTCCCAAGGTAGTGGTGGCAAAGCTTGGTCTATTCTTTGGTCTACTCCTGATAGCTCCACATATCAGCATCATATCCCAGTCAGAGCCATCTTCCCTGTCCCAGCATGGTAAGTATTACTTTGACTTTAATAGGTCTTCATATTATGTGAATTTCATGAATTCATTTAAATTAGTTACTTATATAGTGTAATAAATTGTAAATTCATACTGTCTCTCTCACCTTTCTCTCTCTCTCTCTCTCCTCTTTCTCTCTCTCCTCTTTCTCTCTCTTTCCATCTCCTGTCTCTCTCCCCTCTCCCTCACTTTCACTCTCTTCCTCTCTCCTCTCTCTTTCCCTCTCCCCTCTCTCTTTCACTCTCTCTCCATCTCTCCCTTTCCCTCTCCTCTCTTTCTGCCCTGCTCCCTCACTTTCACACTCTCCCTCCTCTTTCTCTCTCCTCTTTCTCTGTCTCTCCATCTTTCTTTCCCTCTCTCTCTCTGCCCCTCTCCCTCACTTTCACACACACTCTCTCTCTCCTCTTTCTCCCCATCTCCTCTCTCTCCCCTCTCCCTCACTTTCACACTCTCTCTCACCTCTGTCTCTCCCTTCTCTTCTCTCTCTTTCACTCTCTCCATCTCTCTCTTTCCATCTCCTCTCTCTCCCCTCTCCCTCACTTTCACTCTCTTTCTCTCTCCTCTCTCTTTCCCACTCCCCTCTCTTTACCTCTCTCTCCATCTCTCTCTTTCCCTCTCCTCTCTCTCTGCCCCGCTCCCTCACTTTCACACTCTCTCTCCTCTTTCTCTCTCCATCTTTCTTTACCTCTCTCTCTCCCCTCTCCCTCACTTTCACACTCTCTTTCTCCCTCCTCTCTCTTTCCCTCTCCCCTCTCTCTTTCACTCTCTCTCTTTCCCTCTCTCTCTCCACTCTCCCTCACTTTCACTCTCTTTCTCTCTCCTAGCTCTCGCTTTCCCTCTCCCCTCTCTTCTCTCCCTTTCACTCTCTCTCCATCTCTCTCTTTCCCTCTCCTCTCTCTCTGTCCCGCTCCCTCACTTTCACACTCTCTCTCCTCATTCTCTCTCCTCTTTCTCTCTCTCCATCTCTCTTTCCCTCTCTCTCTCTCCCCTCTCCCTCACTTTCACACCCTCTTTCTCCCTCCTCTCTGTTTCTCTCGCCCCTCTCTTCTCTCTCTTTCACTCTCTCTCTCCATCTCTCTCTTTCCCTCTCCTCTCTCTCTGTCCCTCTCCCTCACTTTCACACTCTTTTTCTCTCTCCTCTCTCTCTCTCCCTCACTTTCACACTCTCTTTCTCCTCCCTTCTCTCTTTGTCACTCTCTCTCCATCTCTCTCTTTCCCTCTCCTCTCTCTCTCCCCCTCTCCCTTTAGGACAAGGGGGATTACATATTTTAAAAGAATTACCCCAAGGTGTACCAAGTTGACATACATGTCAAGCTAGTACACCTGTGGTCACTGGTTGACCTGCATGGTATACACCAGGATGTGGTCTTAGTGGTCTTGGTAATGGGTGGAAGAGGAACTTCAGGAAGTGACTCACCATACTGCAGACAAGCTCCCTCTGCTGTTTGCATGCCTCTCTCTGCCATTTTTTCTTCCCCCAATTCCCTCTCTGTTTGCATCTCTGCCCCTCTCTCTGCCTCTCCCCTCCCTTTCTTTTGCCTCCCCTCTCTCTCCCTCCCCTCTCTACCTGTCTGCCTCTCTCTTCCCCTTTCCTCCCCTCATTCTGTGCCCCTGTCCCTCTCTCCCCATCTCCCTCCCTCTCTCACAGTTGTTCAGTTTCCCCTCCCCATTGTCCCTCCCTCCTTGTCTGCCTCCCTCTCCCAACCTCTTGATTCCCTCCCTCCTCTCTGTCTGCCTCTCAATCCCAACTTTACCCTGCCTCTCTTTCTCTGCCCTTCCTCTCTCCCCTAAATCTCTCTCCCTCACTCTCTTTTCCCGCTCCCTCTTCGTCCCTTCTCCCACCTTCTTCACTCTCTCTTTCTCTGCTCCCCCCCTCTCTTTCCCAATCTGTCTCTCCCTCTGTCCCTTCTTTCACAATCTCCTTCCCACTCTCCTCTCCCTTCTCACACCTGTTTCTCTTCTTTCACATGCCTCTCCCTGCCTGTCTCACTTCTCTCTCTCTCCCTGTCTCTCTCCCGCTGTCTGCCTCTCACTTCTTTCACCTCTGTATCTTCCTGTCTGTCAGATGTCTCTCTCCCTATATATATCTCTCACTATGCTCACATGTCTCTCCCTTCCTGTCTGTCCCTCACATGTACCTCCTTGTCTGTCTCTCACTTCTCTCAGATGTCTCTCTCCCTGCCTATCTCTCACTTCTCTCACATGTATGTCTCTCCCTGCCTGCATGTCTCTCACCTTTCTCACATGACTCCCTCTGAGAGAGAGAGAGACAGGGAGTCATGTGAGAAGATGAGAGTGAGAGACATCTGAGAGATAGACAGGGAGAGAGACATCTGAGAGAAATGAGAGACAGACAGGGAGACACATCTCCCTGCCTGCATGTCTCTCATTTTCTCACATGTCTCTCTCTCCCAGTCTGCCTCTTACAATTCTGTCTCTTTTTACCTGTCTCTCACTTCCCTTGCATGTCCCTCCTTGCCTGTCTGTCTCTCACTTCCCTCACATGTCTCTCCCTGCCTTTCTGTCACATGTCTCTCCCTGCCTGTCTCTCACATGTCTCTCCCTGCCTGTCTCTCACATGTCTGTCATTCCCTGTCTTTCTCTCACTTCCCTCATGTCTCTCTCCCTACCTGTCTCTCACTTCTCTCACGTCTCTACCTGCCCGTCTCTCACATTTTGCCACGAGACATGTGAGACAGACATGTGAGAGACAGATAGGCACGGAGAGAGAAGTGAGAGACAGGCCAGAAGGGACATGTTAGAGAAGTGAGAAAAAGGCAGGAGAGACACATGCAAGAGAAGTGAGAGACAGACAGGCAGGAAGACATGTGAGAAAAGTTAGAGACTGACAGGGAGAGAGAGACATGTGAAAGAAGTGAGAGACAAGCAAGGAGAGAGAGTCATGTGAGAGACAGACAGGCATGGAGAGACATGTGGGAGAAGTGAGAGAGAGTCATGTGAGAGACAGACATGTTTAAGACAGACATTTGAGAGACTGGCAGGGAGGGAGAGAGACATGTGAGACAAGTGAAAGGGATAGGGAGAGAGAGACAGGCAGTGAGAGAATTTAATACTGATTGTAATACATATATAACCTTTTATATTACAGGTGGTGTACGATTGTTCAAGAAGAAGGATCCTGTTGCTTAATTCAAGGCAGCCATATGGAAAACAAAAGCCTTGAGGAGGGACAATATTATCCAAACATAAAATGGAATATATGCTGGAAAAGAATTGATGAAAAATGATGTTTACCCAACATTAACCAAACATTAATAAAACGTTTATATGCCTCTTGAAAACGTTTATATGCCCCTTGCTTCGACGTTAATTTATGGTCTAAATCAAAAATGAAAAATAAACATAGATATTGCTTTTAATTCAACATCAATTTGATGTAGATAAAATGTTTATTTAACAAAGAAAATAACGTTCTGAAAAGCAGACTATTTAATATTATTTTAATGCTTTACCAAACATTATTTCAATACATTCTGAACGTTTTTATAACATCATTTTGAGGTAAATTTGTAACCTGGGAAACGTTTATTCAAAGGTTTTCTTAATGTGGGTTTTACGTCCATTTCAAAATCTAAATCATAATGGTAAAAACGTTTGTATAACGTTGTATTGAGTCCACGCCATTTGACATCAAAATAACCATCAATATGAATGTTATTTTGATGGAGTCCAAACGTTGATTTGATGAAGAATTTACATCAAATCCTTGAGTTATCTTAACGGGGATTTCACCTCAGTTTTAAAATGTTAGATTACAAACGTTAAAATAACCTTGTTTTAACATTTTAGAAAAACGTTAAGAAAAACGTTTGTATAACGTTGTATTGAGTCCACGCCATTTCACGTAAAAAAAACCATCAATACTAATGTTATTTTGATTAATTCCAAATGTTGACTTGATGAAGAATTCACGTCATTTTGTTACCTGGGTTCCAGAGCGGTGCATCTATACAGAGAGTGGTTGCAAAGACAAGCGTGACCAATGGTCTACATATACCTTGGTTGACAGATAGGCTATATAGCCGGGTATATTATTAGGAATCGGGGGTAGTTAAAACGTGCGGTGCATGGGTTGAAATTGACCCGAATGAACAATGACACGATCTACCATAATAAAGATATGTTCAATGGGAAAACCAGAGCAATTTTTTTAAAACATTAAGTCTGCATACATGTACATATGATATACATACACATACGTATAGCAGTATGGCAATTCAACCGTTCTATGCACGAGTTGAAATGGCCCAAATGAATATGTAGGTTCAATGGAAAAAAACAGGGATAATGCAATTCTTTTAACATTTCCACCCGCGAGGTATATATATATACCAGAAAATATGCTCCCATGAGCCCACACACGCAGTGATTTTGTGGGATTATGGTTCCATGTGGATATATAGAAATCGAGCAATTTGCAAGAATTTATTCAGTAGAAAAGTTCTATTCTATGAGAAAAAAGAACACGAAGCTCATGATTATAAAAGTATGTCAATGTTAAACTGATCATTTATATTAGAAGATACACTTGAATAATTCCCAATTTTCGTTTACCGTGATTTTGAGCTCAATAGAGCGAATCGCAAAATAAAACTCAAAGTGCACATTAGTTACAAAACTTTACAATGCTTACCTTGACGTGTGGTACACTTAATTATATAGCTGTTGGTTTCAATATATTCTGTTATACGCCTCCATCCATATTCAGTTGCACTGCTCTAGGGTCAGAGAAAAGAAATGCTGCCAAGCCCTATATTAGTTAGGATGTGTCCTCGGGTCTTCCCTGTTTGATTTTTAGGATCGTGCCAAGTCACATATATCGGTACAATATGAGTGCATAAAAGTTTATCCTCGAATGGGAAAGAACCGCCATTCCTATTTTAGTGAGAAATATTAGTAAAGCCGAGAGCCGAGGACCGCTATAGGTAGCTCCAGTATCATCCTGTTGTTATACCTCGTGGTAACATACCCTAAAATTTTATTCCTATACTACTTGTTACCTGTATGATGGCTCTAGCCCAAGTGACGATTATCATATATTGATTGGACGGGACCACCGTTCCATGACTTTTCCTGACCTGAATGAAATATTCAATGACCCTCAATAATCAGAGTAAAGCTGTCTGATCCACCCATTTCTGGTAGGAGGCAGGAGACAGGAATGAGATGAGGCACAAATGCAGAGCTGCGAACCTGTATCCCAAATGACGCGAAGCCCTTCTAGGGGGGGGGGGGGGGGGTCGTCTAGGGACATGCTACCCCAGGAATTTTTTTTAAAATTAGGAGTCAAATGATGCATCCTGGGAGTAATTTTACCTCATAATTGACTTTTTAAATTGTGAGGATTTCTTGGGTCACACAGTATATATATAAAGTTAAATATTTCTTTTAATTTTTGGCAAGTGATGGGTGGTCTACTTGAACCTGAATTTTCAGGTATATATATAGGGTCTGAATATGCACACAGGTGCAATAGTAAATATAGAGCTATCGGATTAATATTTTTAGATCAAAATTTATCAAGGCAGTCCTGCATCCTCCTCCTTGTGGGGCTCTCTACCCCAGCCAGGGTGAATATGGCGAGCTTCATGGCGAGCTGTTATAGAATTTGCATATATGGAACTTAATCTAATTTAAAAAAATGTAATATTCTAATCGCCCAAAACGCCCCTAAAATTGTGTACTATGATAGGAGATTGGTTGGGCTATATATAATCTTCATTTTTTAACCTCATGGGATTAAAGCTATAATAATATTTGACGAAAAACGTAAACCATATCCTTGGTCCAAGATTATTCTACACACTATCGGACTGGGCCTTATTAACTAATTTATAATCAATATCAAAAGGGCATGGACAATTTCCAAAAATTAATATATCTTGTGATATTTGAAATATCACAAGATGCATTAGAAAAATGACATGGCACTACATTTTGGCAACAGGCAAGACAAGATCGACCGAGGGAAAGTTCATCTAAACGTGTCTGCGATGAATTGGCACATTGGATAAAGGAAAGTAAACACATGCAACGTTAAAAACTGTTATATATTCGGGGTCAATGCACATGTACACAACCGGTTTAATATATTTCTTATTTTTCTGGTTCTAACTTGCCATCAGAAGAAAATGATTATAGCATTACCGTAAAAGGTTTCCTTGGTTCACTTCTGTTTATTGGTCTAATATAAAGCATGAAATTCCTTCATATCTAGGTCAACAATTATTTGTAAATCAAAGAAAAGTATTTTATTTATCTCATGGAATAGTAAGCCCTGATTGCCCTCGAAGAAACACAGCGATAATGCTTAAATTATCTTGGGCCAAAGTACATTGACCCACATATGTACCTTTATATATGGGCCATGTGAGGGGAGAGCGCAGTAGGCTTCCTATCAGAGAGGGAGAGCTTGATTTAGCGCAGTAGGCGTCCAATCACTGAGTGGAGGGGGGAGGGGTAGAATGGCAGTAAAGGGATTTACTCGCTCTCTTCCACCCTCTCATACTCTAGCTTCTGAGGAGAAGGAGGAGGAGGAGGAGGAGGAGGAGGAGGGAGAAGTGGGCTTTCAAAAGTGGAACTAATACAAGGAATCATCAAAGACCAATCAGGCATAGATTCTTGTGGCAAAAAAATATATAAAATAAATGTAGACCTAATACTTATGAACCCGGGAGTTGGAAATAAAGTAACTTAACAACTACACGTCGTGAGTTAATAATTCACAACAAAATATTAGAAGATTGGAATAAAATATATGGTGTAAAATTATTCATTGTATGCGCATTATATATAAATATGAAACAATTTATCTAGAGTGAGTGAGATTGGTTGCTTTACGCCCTTATCAACACATTGAAGCTTATATCAAGGGCGGGAGAGCTGAGAGGGATACAATTTATCATCTTACCCAGGAAACAGAGATAGAGAAGAAGGGAGAGAGACAGAGACAAAGACAGAAAGGCACTTCATGGTCTTACCCAGGACCACATTTATCTAGAGTGGTATATATATATATACAACCACACCAGCTGAATCACTGGAAGTACTTTTGGGTGTCCACAAAATGGCTTTAAACTGTTCTTTTAGATTGTTAAAGAAAATCAGTTAATAAACGCATTGGTTTCAGTCCCTAAGAATATTGCACTCGTTGCTGCGTACAATATATGCTCCTTCAACCTACACGTCAGTTAACCTGTATGAGGACTACGGTATATAATCTAGGATGAAACACAGAGATGTAGCTGACAAACCACATTAGAAACCAGGTTTTATTGTAATGATTATCAATGTATATTCACAGATGCTATTTACATCTTGATGTAGAAGATACCTAAAATAGAAAAAGCTTTGTTAAATCAGAAACAAAGTCAACGAATGTGTAGACTGAAAATAGCATAATAACATTAAGATATAAATATAATATGATCACGCGGAGGATCATCAAAACATTTATGCAGAAAAGCTTGCGGCTGTATAATAAATGTTCACCTCTTGACGCAAACTGGAAGATTCTTTGTAGAATTAAAAAATGTGACTAAAATAGCTTTTTACAAACACTCTCATTCATTTCACTCCCCCAACTTGTTTCAGAAAAAAGGTCTACTGAAGTACTGAATAAATCTAAAGAATTCGAACTAATATTGTCAACAGTTTCTTCAACATTTTCTTTATCCTCACACGAATGCATGTGAAGATATTTTTGTCCATGATGATTCGGGAGACGATAAGGAAGGTCAGTCATTTCTTGACTATCAGGCACTATGCAATTATCATCTATCATATCACAGGGAGAATCACATCCATTTTTTCCAACATCTTGAAAATGGGGTTTCTTTGGCTTCAATAGTAGAGGTTTACATTCTGTCCGTGTGCGACTATAAATAGGGATGTTATTCAATGTGTGAATTGAAGAATTGACGGTATGGAGCGGTGTGCTATGCAGTGTCAAATTAACTACATTTTCTTGTGTACGACAAACCTCAGGACTGGGGGAAAACAAATCTGCCTGTGATAAGAAAATTGAGTTATCTGCCACCATTCGGGCTGTTGAATTAGAGGGAGAAATTAGACAAGATCTGCGACGGGACTCCTTTGGTTTGGGAAGAGGGGTAGTCTTCATTTGCATGTCTATTTGGGGGATAATTTCAGTGGCAGTAAGAGCACCTGCAAAATGAACACTTTTCCTTCGTTTTTCGTTTCGAAAATTTGCGGTAAAAGAAGGGACTTTAAAAACAGTCATGCCACTTAGATTTATTGGTGATGGCCTTTCTAGTTCTTCCTTATATATATAAGCAGGCTCTGCATCATTCGTTTCATCCTGTTGTGACGAGAAAGAACTTGAGAAGAGTTCTGAGGCACTACTAAACAGGCAAGCACTTGCACTAAGCTCAGCATTGGGATTGGATTCATTAGATCCTAGGCAACTCTGTTCTAAATGTAAATCTGAATTTTCTTGAGAAGTAAATATTTCCTCTGACATTTGTTGCGGGATTGCCTCTTCCGTGTGATTGGTTTTACTTTTAATTTCACAATTAGTTCTAGTACTTTCGGATGAAGATGGAACTACGAAATCGCCCTCAAACTCTAGATATTGCGTACTGTCAATAGAACTTAGATCATCTCCAGTGGTTTGAGTTTGAGTCACAATTTCCTCGCTTTCTTCAGCACTAAGGTCAGCATTGGGATGGGATTCTTTAGATTCTACGTAACTCTCTTCTACCTGCAATTCACCATTGTCTTGGGTAAATAGTTCCTCTGATATTTGTCGCGGGACTGCTTCTTTCGTGTGATTGGTTACATTTTTAATTTCACAATTATTTCTAGTACTCTCGGATGAAGATGGAATTACGAAATCGCCCTCAGACTCTTGCTGTTGTGTCCTTTCAAAAGAATTTAGATCGTCTCCAGTGGTTTGAGTTTCAGTCACAATTTCCTCGCTTTCTTCAGAATGTATCCTTTTACAAAGATCTGTTTTAAACGTATCTTTAATGTTATTCTGCTTGTAGTCTGAGTTTTGTTGTTCTAGCATCGAATATGATAAACCCGGCTCGCTTTTCGAAGAAACATTTACATCATCTTTGTTTCGGCTCTCACCATCGGTATTGCACTCCACCTCTAATGGATCGGAAATAGACATTTCGTTAAGAAAAACTTCCAAGTCTTCAGAAAACAGCATTTCTTCTGAATTTACTTCATTAACATCAGATGACATGGGTTTATTCTGGGATAATATGGTTTCAATTTCATGTTCAGATATTTCCTTAGATTTTGTCTGGAAAGAACTATGGTCCTCTTCTTGAGCATCATATAATTTTGCATCTGAACGTTTTTCTGAGGGGGATTTATCTTCCTCCGGAAATGACATTTCTTCTAAGAAGGCATCTAAATCTTCTGAATAAGGAACTTCTTCAGGTAACACACTGATGTCGGACGTAACTGAAAAGTTGTCTTTCATGAGTTTGGTATCGCTGGGGATAGTAGAAATTGTCGATTTTCCCTCCAGCATGTCTTGTGTAGGGACTGCCTGACAAGCCAGAAGTAGGAAGCTGTCACTATCACTCACACTACTGGAACTTGAATCAGAGGAAGAGTTATGAGTCTCATTCCCAAGGTCTGATTTATCCTCTTCGTTGTATCTGTGGTCAATTTGCGATGAAAGGTCAGTTTTAGAAATATAGCTAATTCTAAGTTCCGCGGGGATCACAGGTTCGGGTTCTAACCTTTCTCCTCCCATGTCACTTGGGGAGCTAGGATCAATTGTTACATCCAAATCTTCTTCGATATCTTTCTCGTTTCTAAAGATTGAATACATCCTGGAATCTTCCTCCTCTATCTTTGAAGAGATGACGTTTCTTCGTTGTTCCAAGCTTAGTTTTTCGAGCACGCACGTCTGTCTGGATGATCCAGAACTGAATGCATATGAATCATTTTCTGAATAGTGGAGATAATTTTTCGAACAATTCCCATTGTCCCAACCGACGGACAGATTTTTGTCTCGCATAGGATCGCTACGGGGCATCTCAATACTTTCTGAAAACTCTGATTCAGAAGGCATTGAATATCGAAGAGAGTCCTTTCTTCCACTAAATCTGACGGACTCTTTCCTAATTTTATTTGACAGGACATTAAATGAATCCATTTCAAGAGGGTCGGTGTCTTCCAGCGGACAAGTACTCACAGACATATTATTGAGACTATTGTAGGAAGTTCTATCACCATCAGAAGATTGCACGAATCCGTAAACACTCTGGGAGTAACGTTCTTGTGGGCCATGTAGATAACTTTCATAGTGTAGTCTACCGAAAGTCACATTTCCTTCAGCAACTGAACCACCCTTGTCACAGCTTAGCAGCACCGATTTCTGTCCATAATTTTGAGCAAAGCTCCGGGCAAACAGAGCGCAGTAGTTTGGAGTTTCAATAGCAAAGTCATTGAAACTGTTTTGTGTGGATGAGATTGATATGTTGCTAGAAAATGTTTTGCGGGGATTAGAACATTGAACTTCACCTCCTAGACTGTGTATCTCTGCTTGAATTTTCCTACGGAGCGCTTTAAGTACAGTATGGGTGCCCTGTGATATGCCTGGTTCAGGAGCCGGTAGCATTTGGTAAGCTACAAGCGATGTGATGTTTTCATTGTTGGTTCTAGGTAACTGTCCACCAGGTACATGGTCCAAAAGTTTTGCAAGGGACAAATGTTTGTTGAACTTGGTAACCGAGTCCCTTTTTCGTATAGGGTTAGATTTAAAGCCGAATAGAAAATAACGTCCAACAAAAACTTCCTCGAAGGCAGCAGGCAGAAGGGATAGTGTTTCTTGGTTATCATCAACGTACCTAGTTGAAAATAGAAGAAATATGATTCACTATATTAGTACGGATGGATCTTTATAAAACAAATGAATATGGACGAGCGAAGCGTTTTTATCGCTCATGTATTCAGACTAATTCATGATAAATGAGGGAAATCGATATAAAATGGTCTTCTAGAGTTGTGTCACATCGGCTTATTCATTGAATATGTATAAGTGGTTTTATTTCCATTTCTCACATTTTACAACCATTAACTATGGAAAATGGGTAGACCCATACATGTTGTTTTGGTTTCTCCTTACAAGAACAATCAGTTATACAATACAATTGTGATCCAACTATACAGGTTTCAACATACATAGAGCATTGTTAATATTAGTATCACCATTTCTCTTTCTCAACTCATCAGTGCTAAATATTTCGTTTCTGAGATTTGGGGAGTTCCATTGGGCGGGGGCAACGGATATCAGCGACCTCCTTATCTTTTCAGTCCTTGGGGTTGGGACATTTAGCAAGTTATGAATTCCTTTCAGACTGTTTTAATGTTTTATTTCGTACAAGTATATCTAAGTTGTTTTCATTTGTAGGTTTCACTTTGTAAGCGAATTCCAGTAAATGTGATTCTCTCCTTTTCATTAAGAATGGTAGGGAAAGTCTTTTATGTGCTTTCCTGGTGCTGGATCTTTAATCAATTCCTTTTATTATTCTTATAATTGAATTTTGAGCTGTCTGTAACTTTTGGAGAAGGTTTATTGTGGCTCCATTATAGATAGTATCCCCAAATTCTAAAACTGGTAGGGAGCTACCTTATAAACTGTAAGCAATAGGTATAAGGATTGACTTTCGCACTTTTGCCAGTTGTCTTACTTTAGATCTGGCTATCTGAACTTTAGTTGTAATATGAGCTTTAAAAGGTATATCTTTAAGTATCTAAGATTTGGTACAATTAATCCGCGAAGCTGATATAGAAAATAGGGAAATGTACCTTTTGAATTGATAAGCTGAGCAGCCGAACATTATTTCCAGATTCCTCCCAAACACAGATATATTGCAGAATGCCGAATCATCCGTTATTTGAAGCTGGATTCGATATCGGTATAATACGTCACTCTCTGGAAACTGTGCTTTGCATTTTAAACATTTCCATAGAGACCTGAAACAAGTTACACATTATTGATATAATAGTTGTATTTCCACGATAAACATGAACATTTTTTGAAGTAATATAGAGGCTGGAAAAATGCTTCACACTGTGATAACCACGTGCCTTTATGATATAAAGATGTAATAAATAAAGTAGAAGCTTGGACATTAGAACAGAAAAGTCGTACAGTACTACATTGCAGTTCATTTGCTGCTCGTTGGATGGCATTTACACAGATTTAGGGAAAGTCAATTCGAAAATAGATGTCTTAATTAATGTCTTAATGACTAGAAAATGAGTTTCTCAAATGTAGTTTTATTTTCCTATTTAAATCGTCAGCATAGGCTGAGAATAATGTATATTTACATAATCAATATCGTGCTGAATAAAATTGATTAAATACAAAATACTTTCACCATCACTAAAAGCGACAAAAACATCATGAAATTGAACGGGTCAAAGGACTGTATTGAGTATCGGATAGTTTAACTAATTTTAGAATGAAATATAGTCAGCTAGCGTCTAGCATTACGTGTGTGGTACTTACTCTTCCCTATCACCATGACTGAAGACTTTGGAATAACAGAACTTGCATGAGGGGTAAATAACATTCTGTTCCTTAGCACTGACTACTTGAGCAAGCAGTAAACTTCTTGATGAAGACATAGTGATTGGCATGACATTATCATATTTCATGACATCTTGTGCTGGATTACCTGAAACAAGAAGTTACTCAATATAATAAAAGTTCTAACATACCAGGGGTAATAAATCACTCCCTCCCGCGCCCCCTGCGGCTACACCCCCGCCCCATATAATTATACATGTATTTAGCGCAAGTCTAATTATAGCAACAGCAACGGGGTTCAATCATTTGACTGACTGTGAGTTAAGTTAAGACAGGTTCGACCGACTAAAGTTATATGGCAAAATTGAATACAGTAACTTAGACCTCAAGGGGCCTACTCATTTATATATTATAAGCCCAATGCAACGTTACCATTTATTTTGCTTAGCCGCCCTTATATAAACCTTAGATAGTTTGGGACATAAATTAATTGGTTCTTATTGCAGGGTACGTCGCTCAGGGATAAAACAAGATGTGCATTTACATAGAAAACAAAAATCTCAATGCTGCAGGTTGTCGTAAAATCATTACGATGCTTGAAAGGGGTGCGACCCCGGGACTCCACTCGTTGGATGTATAGGCCCCGGTAGGCCCAAGCGATTGGACTTTAATGCCCAGCTCTTGACTCTCCCACGACCACCGCTTTTTTTTTTAAAAAGCCGCCACCGGCTACTCACTAAAATTAGACCAGGCGTACCCGTTATCACGGTCCTACGCACATAGTAGAAGAAAAGGGAATTGCTGCTGTCTCTGCCCAACAAATACATGCTTATTCAGCTTAGTATCCACGCTCACTCCGACCGTATATTAGTAAGCAACGTTCTGAGCGAGTAATTACTGGAACAATATTGTCTAGAAAAGAAGATATAAGCCCATTTACCACTTTCGATTGGTGTGTTATGATTTGAATCGATCGCCGCATTTTAGTTCCGAGACAAGCCGTTGCGGCCGCTGCGGCGCCACTACTGCTGGCGGTACACATGCCTCACAGAGGTGAGGCATGTGTATTACTAAACACCAAAACAAAAGCATAGGAGGGGAGGCCGGGCGGGGGGGGGGGGGGGGGGGGGGGGATTCAGCTAAATATAAAAACAATGATAGGCATACAGATCTTGAGAAATATAACCAAACTACTAATATAAATACATCTTTCAAGCGGTTACTTTCTGGACGAAACGGCCCCTCCAGGCCGGCAAGGACCACCCCCAAAACAAACGACTGGGCCCCTAAGGGCGAACCCAAGAGCTAGAGCACTCTCTAGTACCAGGAAAGTCACACATTGGGCTGATCTCAGATAAAACATATATGAACGTAGCTCGATCTTACTCCCAAAACACAGCTTGTTGAAAATGAGAGATAAAACATACAGGAATTTTAACTCTACCTTGCTTTATTACACTATGATTGAGAACCGCGTCATCGAAGTGAGGGCAAAGGAAAATGGCCGACATAACAAATTGAACGAGCGCCGTTGCGGATACTATGACAGAGCAGTCAATCAATGACAGCCGAGTTAACAGACTGCGTCCTTGGCCAATCAGAGAGCATCTACCAAACTGCTCTAGGCCTCACACATTGTCATGGCTTTTCTCCCACTCTCCCAAGCAGGCATCGAAGTTAAGCTAAGTTAATAAACAACAGAAATGTTCTGCTCATTTAAAGAGGATTTTTAACCGAGTATATATCCAAGGTAAAGCATTGGAATAAGTCGTCATTAATCCAAACACATATTTTCTGCCTATGTAGGCCTATGCTCTTTTTATTCAAGAGATCACGGCCGTAATTTCCGCGGACTTCCTCGCACTAAACTTAAAGTGTCAGTAAACCCCCAAATATTATGAGCAAATCCATTTCCTTGCTATTATTGAAATGTAACCACCCCGGTTTTACTTAATCCAAGTTATTATTTAGTGAGTTTTACCCATTTAAATGAGTGAAAACGTAGTTCCACATTTTAACACTCCATTCAAGGCACCACTGTTTGCCTACGTCATAAAGGTGCACTAATCTAGAAATGTACATGCAATGAACATAATAAACAACTCTCATAATTGCTGCTAGAAAGAAGGAGGGTGTACCAACCCAATTATTGACCTCTCATGACTGGTTCTTGTCATAGGTATTAGCTGTATTGCATAACTGCTTCAATTGCTGTGAGATTGGGGGGAAAGGTAGGGATATTATGTACATTTCTGGCGCGCCTCTATGACGTCACACAGCACTCTCAGTGCCCTCTTGTGCTAAACAGACCTTTTCAAGTAAGCTTTCTCAATTCGGGCCTGTAAGTGACTATAAGTTAGACATAAATGGAGGTAAAAAAATTGATACTTGGATGTTGTATTTATGGCGGCATGAAGTTTGTTGTCCTAAAAGTGACTATGAACCCGTTTACTGACCCTTTAAGTCTAGTAAGGCCAAGGTTCTGTAGCCTACAGTCTAGGGCATGTATCGCGCCACAGAATTGAGCTATATTCTCATGTCTTATATTTCTGGAAAGCAAATTGAGAGCCCTTTCCTCTCGTATTAATCATAACAGTATGCGTGATGAGAAAGGTTAAGAAAAACGGCCCGACGACCCGAAAAAAGGCCCGACGAAGGAAGCGAGGGTCGGACAAACCATTAATATAAACAGGCATGAATCAACGACGCGTAATCGCACACCATTCAGCGGAAACTAACTAAAGATGCATTTCGTGTAAACGACTAGAATTGCATCGAAACAAGCTTTTTAAAGAGGTATAACACTTTATAATATGGTTGGGCACAACGTCGACACAACGTTATTTCTCCTGCTCAAAAGTGATGTCCAGGTTACAGGCAGCTATAGAGAGCTCAAAACTTAGCCTACGCATCGGCATGGAAACTATCAACAGCAGTAAATCGTGTCAATGGCTAGAATGCCATACTAATTCTCTTCTGATACATATACAACACTTTATATAACAGTACATAAACAAATCAACAGGGAACATGTAAACATTAAATAGCTTTAAAATTGCGATGCGTGGACGAGTTGACGTTTCATACACTTCCTATGCCTATGGTGGCCCAACTGTCAACCAACCTTTACCAGGTATGGTGGACAGAGAGCCCAAATTTGTTTTGTTTGTCATTCAGTTAATAATGGTCGCACAGACCCCAACTGCACTTGTTTCAAAGGAAATTTTATTACCTTTAATAAGAAACAAACAAAAAAATGTTTTATTTCATTTCCAATCTTTCTGTATTTCATAGGTAATAATAACACTAATAAGTGTGGAGATTTTATAATGAGTTTCTTCCACTAATATACAGTCAAATGCAAACTGTATTGCATCAGTTTGAAGGTATCCTCCAAGTTATTTGAATAAATAAGACCCAATGCATACCCCATATGTACAACTATAAATATTGTTGCCAATAGATGATTATTTTTAAGTCACTTTTTATTGGTCCACACCTGCCTACTTTCTACAAGATTGTCTGCTGGTCGTTGGGGGTCCAGGGCCCTATAAGACCACTGCAGACTCCTCAAGGCTAAACTCCTGACTACTCTGTTCCTGGTGCACCTAAGGGTGCACAACTTCCACTACAGGAACACAGGGATCAATGTTCATAACACTTGCAACAATATCAAGGGAATTTAAGTTGATATTAAATGAACTGAATAGTTCTGAGGTTAGGGTACCCAAATCTAGGGCACAGCCAACATAGGGGTAGAGGAAGCTCAAATTAAATAATACCATGATCTATACATTCTAAAAGAAACAGCTAATTTACATACATAGGATCAAAAAGCAACTGCCCAACAACTGCCCAACAACTTGTTATCTGATACATAAACTTCACTGCCAGCATCAAGGAGCAAGAGAAAGTCACTGCACAGAAAACAACAGCCACACTGAGTATTATTCATAACCATACAGACATCAGTCCCTGTAACACACACTGTTTTCACAGAATACATATATATGATTATCACTCATACCTTTGAAACAGCATAGGCCTACATCAACATTCAAAATGCGGGGCCTATACCCCTGTTGCCAATCCCCATTGAGAACTTTATGCATTGTCATCAGATCAGCATAATCATCAGAACTCAATAAGTCAGCTCCGGCCCCCGTATCGAGCCTCACTGGAACAGTACAGTCTCCTATCTGTAGCATGTGGACCCATCTACAATGCTTTGACAGTTTCACATGACGAATCTTCGTATTAACTAGTCCAATACAGAATGTGTTGTCTGCATTCTCCTCACCATATTGACTTTCAGTGTTAACTATCCTCACTTTCTTAGGGCACAGTTTGGCGTAGTGTCCCTTCTCCTCACACTTGTAACAGCGCGCACGGAACGCAGGGCAGTTGCGTCTACCATGCCGTGTGCCGCACTTCTTACAGTCGTACGCGTCCTCTCCTCGTGGTCTGGAGGACGCCGCGTCCCCTTCTCCACGTGGCTTATACGGTTTCTTTTCAATGGCCCCGATGGTCTCCGTCTCACTCGGGTGAACCACTTTCACCTGAGTCCTCGCCATTTCTGCTGTCCTAGCGATCCTCAGGGCTGTCTCCAGTGTGAGATTTTCCTGTTCCAATAACTTTTGAGATGTTTTAATGTTCTTTAGTCCAGTGACCATTCTGTCTCTGATCATCCCATCCTTTAGGTCCCCAAACTCACACGTGTTGGCTTTGAGGCGAAGCTGCGCCGCATATGAGTCAGCACTTTCACCCTCTCCCTGATCACACTTGAGAAATTGAAATCGTTCATATGTCACATTCCTCCTGGGGTTGCAATACTGATCAAACTTGCCTAACACTTGTTGGTAGTTCCGTGGATCCTCAGCATCTATATTGGCTCCCTCTGCATCTTGTCTTTGTGGCAGCCACTCAAAACTCTGATAAATCTCCTCGGCATCTTCTCCTATCGTATTGAGCAAGATGGCTACCCTCCGGCGATTCTGGCCAGCAGCTATGTCCAGTGATGCTAAATAATTGTCCAGCTGGAACTTGTACTTCCTCCAACTCTCTGCTACATTACCAGTAGTAATGTTCAGAGGTTTTGGGGCTTTGATACCCTCCATGATCCTCAGATCTCCCGTGTAAATTCGGACAACGAACCACTCCTTGGCACCATGTAAAGAAGCGACTCAACTCGTCTCTAGTAGTAGCTCGTGTGTTTATTCTTGACCAGTATGTGTGGCTCTCTGTAGCCCTCTAGTGGCACCACTGTATCACTCAGTTACATTGTACATTCAAACCACCAGGTGGCAGCTCATATCAGGACAATTCATATTGAAAGTCAATGACTCTATCACACAATTCATTAGTTTTCTCCCCCATGTCTATGACACAGAAATTACTAGTACCCACAGGCCCACCACTGGTGCCGCACGCTCTCTGGACTTCCCAACCGTTACAGAGATGTTGGACTTATAGGCCCCGTCTTCAACAACTTGGTGACAGATTTTTTGTAGTCAAGTAATTACTTTTATTAGTCAATTTTTACTAGGGACTCTCCACTACTACACTTGAAATCGGCACATTCATATTAGTTATTACTATAATTGTTTAGGAAGGAGAGGTCCATTGTCGTGGCAGTGCCGAACACCAGACCTATAGTATAGGCCCCAGGACTTAATGGCCCCAGGTCGCGCAGGCCCAGCTCTGAACTTATAGGTCCCAAGGCCCGTTCACGTTGGACTTATACCTGGGATGTATAGGCCCAGACGAATACCAATCCATACCAAAACTAACCCTAAATTGGTTGTCCCAAGCAGAGCTCGAAAAAAACCTACCAACTTCACTTGCCCATTGGGCAAGTGGCAGCCAAGATTTACTTGCCCAACATCCTTTTTCACTTGCCCAAATTTATTTGCAGAATTATAACCGAAATCACACTGATCTGTATTATCTTGTTTCATTGTAAGTAGACATCACAACAGGGGTTTGAAATCGGGGCCGTAGAGATTTCCACTTGCCCACTCGGGCAAGTAACATTAAATTTTACTTGCCCAGAGCCATTTTTTTACTTGCCCCGGGCAAGTAAACATAGGTTTTTTCTAGCCCTGTCAAGTCAGTAATCACTAATGCCAGGTACCGTAGACGTAGTAACCTAGTGGAGTCTCCCTAGACTAGTAAAAAAAAAACTGACTAATGCCCCGTAATGGTAATTACTTGACTACAAAAATGGGGCCTACAAGTCCAACACGGTTACACCTCTGTAACGGTTGGGGCCTATAAGTCCAGAGCTGGGCCTATACGTCCAACGAGTGGAGTCCCGGGGCCTATAGGTGTGCACAGTCACAGGGGGCCAGTGTGGTTTCTTTCGCGGAAGGAAGCCGCATCAAATTCGGTTCACTCTCACGGCCATGGTCGAAATCGACCACCGACACCTCGATTGGCTCTAGATTACACGAGAATAAAACAGAGATTACCTACCGATTGACAGAAAATCAAATGTTCTTACCAATTGAACTATGAGGATAAATGCTGAATCGTACGACACCAACACCAACAGGCAACACGGATGGATGTGGGCGAGGAGGACATTTGTATTTCCCACACTATCAGAAATGGGTACTTTGCAATATCGCAACAGAAAAACTTTTGTAATCACCTCAGGACTAAAGTGATGTATTAAGAAACATGCCCACAGTGAATTCCATTAGACCTAAACAACTATTGGCACCGATAACAGACTTGCTCTCTCTAAGAGTTTATTTTACGACATTCGTACCCAATGACGACTGAATGGCGCGGAAACTAAACATGATATTTTCCGAATAATATCTTAATAAGGTATGTAACGTTAGTGTTTTGTTTTGGGGAATAATCATTTGTGCCTTTGATCAAATTTAGAAACGTTCTGCCCCGATTGATGTCAACATATCCATCGGTTTGTTGAAGCCAATGGAACGTTTCCGGACTTCCTCGTCTCGGCCCGCCTTCTTCGCCTACGCCTACGGCTATACGGCTCTGCCTACTACGTCTACGACTACGGTCGGCGTACTCGTCGCCCAGACTAGAAAGCATACCGCTGGATTGGGTTGTGTGGGATCATACTCTTAGGCTAGTTGCTTGAATAAATATGGATTGATTCGCATTTTCAATGACAGAAATAATGCTTCCCCCCCCCCCCCCCCCCCCCCCCCCCCCCCTCGGGCTGCCCCTCCCCCTCCCCTCCTACGCTTTTGTTTTGCTGTCTACCCAGGGAGAAATGTAACGTTCTTTGAACGTTTGTGTAACGTTTGGATGTGACTGTTTGCAAACGGTACCCAAACAGTGAACACACAGTGCATGAACATTGAGTGAGGACAATCATCGTTTGTATGCAAACGCTGTACAAACGTTTGCAAACGATCAGGGGGTGTACAAACGAGCAAAAAACGTTATATACACAGTTCTTTTTTAAACGTTTTTGTATTGTTTGTATCCAAACATTGTTGTTACATTATTAATCGCTGCTTTGGGAGATCCTAATGGAATTTCTTCATTCCACTCCTCCATGAAGCTGACATATTTACCGTTCTTTTGAGGTACAGCACAAGTTTATGACATCAGCCGTTTTACTTCTAGGAGCCTTGGAAAATGCGGCAACGTTGCGGCGCCGCTATCCTCTCCTACTGCAGACTTTGAAACTGGCGCCATTTTACATTCAGCTGCATACGTCCTAGTATTTTGAATCGTCCCATGGATAATTCTGGTCCATACACTCATTATACATTCATTGCAGTTGATCCTAGTTATACACAACCTATTTATACTCTACCCATTACAGTAGGATGAAGAAGAAATTAATGCAAAACCAAGATCTTACCTTAAATGTAAATGTGTCTAGCTGAGTCTGCATGGTACTCCAACGGCTATGTCTTAGGGGATTACCCTCTGACCACATGTGACTCAGACTCAGGTTTCATTTGAAAATACACAGAACGCTTAACAACTGTGCAATGAACGTTTATTTATTGTTTCTGTACACTCACTTTTCCCCTTAGCAGCGCAAACAGTAGACAAACGGGGGAAACGTTACATGAACATTTGCAAACGCACAGAACGCCAAACAACTGATCAACAAACGTTTATCTAGTGTGCGTGAACGTTCGCTTCTCCCTGGGTAATCATACACATCCTCGCACAGGCTGTGCGAGGCATGTGTACAGCCAGCGGGAGTGTGTATGCAGGGGCGCTTGCGGTGGTATTGGGAGACACCATTTTCGGCGCTTGTTGATATATTTCGCGGCAATGGCCGTCGATTTGAATCTTATCACAGGCCTTGCTGGTGGTAAATGGGCTTATATCTTCTTTTCTAGACAATATTGTTCCAGTAATCACTAGCTAATATCGTTGCTTACTAATATACAGTAGGAGTGAGCACGGAGAATAAGCTCAATAGGCATGTATTTCGTGGGCAGAGACAGCAGCAATTCCCTTTTCTTCTACTATGTGCGTAGGACCGTGATAACGGGTACGACTGGTCTAATTTTTGTGAGTAGCCGGTGGCGGCTTTTTTCAAAAGCGGTAGTCGTGAGAGAGTCTAGAGTATAACCGCGCGAGATATTACAATTTGTATAGAGTTTGCTATGGTTAGTGTTAGGTTATAACTTTTATGAATATGAAAAACAGTTGCCGACGACCTCCCGTCCTCCCAGCCGTCCCGTGAATATCTGCACACATGGATCGTCCATAGAACTAGCTTGCAAACCAGCCGGGAGTTTTCCCGGCTCTTTATATAGAGCACACAAGTTGTCAGGCGTTTTGCCGAGCTCTGCAGTTGACTTTATGGCTTCGCCATCAGTCACCTGCAGAGATTTAGCAGAAGAATCTGTATTTTGTTACCTTTTTAATGGAATAATCACGGAGTTTCTACATGGAATATGACAGCAATACACATGCTGTGTACGTCAACGCAAAGAGCTATAATATATAGGCCTACATGTGCACAGCCAGCGGGAGTGTGTATGCAGAAGCGCTTGCGGCGGTATTGGGAGACACCATTTTCGGCGCTTGTTGATATATTTCGCGGCAATGGCCGTCGATTCGAATCTTCCCGAGGGGATCTTTCGAGCTATACCTGACCCTATCGTTGTATATAGACAATATTGTTCCAGTAATCACTAGCTAATATCGTTGCTTACTAATATACGGTAGGAGTGAGCGTGGATACTAAGCTGAATAAGCATGTATTTGTTTGGCAGAGACAGCTATAAATGTCGTTCTAGGTATAGGCGTTTGACCGTGATAACCGGTACGACTGCTGTTTTCCTTTTGATTCTGCCGTTAGCAAGCTTCTTACAGAAGCGGTAGTCGCGGGGAGTCCAGAGTATTACCGCGAGGTTAATTTGGTTGTGGTGTCTTAGGCTATGTACTTGTATTGTATTGGAATCTTTTTCTCATTTTCAATGATTCCCACCACCCCACCCCCCGGCTGCCCCTCGGCCTCCCCTCCTACGCTTTTGTTTTGGTGTCTAATAATACACATGCCTCAGTGAGGCATGTGTATGCAGGGGCGCTAGCGGCGGCAATGGCCGTCGATTCGAATCTTATCACAGGCCTTGCTGGTGGTAAATGGGCTTATATCTTCTTTTCTAGACAATATTGTTCCAGTAATCACTAGCTAATATCGTTGTTTACTAATATACGGTAGTTCTCACACCTGAGAAAAAGCTGAATGAGCATTTATTTCGTGGGCAGAGACAGCAGCAATTCCCTTTTCTTCTACTATGTGCGTAGGACCGTGATAACGGGTACGCCTGGTCTAATTTTAGTGAGTAGCCGGTGGCGGCTTTTTTAAAAAAAAGCGGTGGTCGTGGGAGAGTCCAGAGTATTACCGCGAGATTAATTTGAGTGTGGTGTCTTAGGCTATGTACTTGTAATGAAGAAATGCTATGTAATAAAGAAAAACATTTGCCGACGCACGCCCCTCCACCCAGCCGTGTCCTCCCTAGTGTCCCATACACACACCACCACTGGCGTCGTGTGTATGGGAAGTTCATGCCTGCGTGCAGGTTCATGTAAACACGGACGTACGGTAGCGCCGGAGCGGCTTGTCTCGGAACTAAAATGCGGCAATGGCTGTTGATTCGAATCTTCCCAATGCAATCTTCCGAGCTATACCTGACCCTACCGTTGTATATATACAGTATTGATGTAACAATTCCGGCCAAAATTGCAAGAAAAACCTCTTTAGATTGTCATCATTGTAGATAGAATATGCGGGGGAGCACGATCGTGTTGGCAAACAGGGGGATAAGTATCAATCTGTATATATATGCGTGATGACCCATAATGGCGGGGGTGACGTTGTAATGGGTAGTGATCCTGCTGATAGCAGCTTCTTTCAGAAGCGGTTGTCACAAAGAGTCTAGGCAGTGCCATTAATATTATTGGCTTAGGCTCACATACCGTATGACCAGTGCAGTGGTATGTCAGGCCTAGTCTGGCGCCTTCCTGAATCCTGGCATCCTCCCCCATAGTAGAGATGGACCAGACTATCTAAATTCTAATGACTATGCAGTGTTCCCAAAAAGTTTTTGTAGGCCTAGACGCAGGCCAATATCAATGAATATGGCCGGTGTCATGACGAAAAGTGACCCCCATCGAAAAGTGACCCATGGGTCGATTTTCGGCAATCGAAAATTGACCCACCCCATCGAAAATTGACCCCCTCTTCTTTTCAAACCTAATTTTCTCAATTAATTAATATTGTCATGTCTGATATTGTATTTAGGTGTGTGTGCGGGTGGGTTTACAAGTATATGTGTGGGTTTAGGTTCCTAGAGAGGTCGGGCCACTCTGATGTCGGACCGTCGTGTACTCGGACCGCCGTATACTCGACCCGGGTAAGGTCGGACCAGGGGGTTAGTGGACTCAGACCGAGGTAAACTCGGACCATGCTAAACTCGGACCATGCTAAACTCGGACCACTATGAACTCGGACCATGCTTGCTCAACTCAAAGAGCATTGTTACCATTACGCACTGTATTTTCATGTGTTTTGTGAAGTGAACTGAGTACATGGATGGATACTGATGCTAACTATAACCCTAAACCTAACCTTAAATGTGTGGTCCTAGGTCAGTACAGGCAGTAGTTATACCCCACTATTAATATCATATCTGGTCCGAGTTGTCAGTCGTCCGAGTTTAGCATGGTCAGAGTCCACTAACCCGACCTGTCCGAGTCTACCAACCCAGTGGTCAGAGTCCACTAAGCCGCCCGGTCCGACATCACAGTGGTCCGTCTTCACCAGTCACCTGGGTATGTAAATTCGCCTAGATAATGACAGCTCAGAAACGTGTGAAATATAGCCGTGGCCGCTTTTGCACGACCAAGTTTAAATGTATGTATGTATACATTATGTATGCCAGCATCAGAATATCATTTCAAGGGGTGTTGGGGGGGGGTCAATTTTCGATAGTATACATGAAATATGATACCATATGTGTACATTTTATACCATATGTGTACATTATGTATGTCAGAATACCATTGCAAGGTGGGTCGATTTTCGATGGTATACATACAATATGATACCAAATGTATACCTCAGGTATGAGAGAATATCATTTCAAGTGTGTGTGTGGTGTGTGTGTGTGGTGGGGGGGGGGGGGGTCAATTTTCGATGGTATACATGCTATATGATACCATATGTATACATCAGGTATGACGTAATAATATTATAATAAAGGTATGATTCAATGATGCCATACAAGTAGGAGGTCAATTTTCGATGGTATACATACCATATCATTACATATGTATACCTCAGAATACTATTATACTAATTGGATTATGCAAATTCGGGGTCAATTTTGGATGGTATATACAATATGATATCATATCTATGATGCGGGAAGAAGTCTTCATCAGAGGACAAAGGGATACAAGTTCCATGGTTTATTATACTTGTTTCCAACACGAGAATAATAGCTAATATCAGATTCGAATACCATACATCCCTGATATATTTTTCTAAAATATTGATGCTCAAATGCAATTTGTTCCATATGTAGCTTAAAATTTGCTCCATATGTTAGCTTAGAATTATTATTAAACAATGATGAATAACTCAATTGTCACCAGCCACAGTAGTTATAACACCATGCATGAAATGTACCAGTTGAATAGGTGTAACATTTAGCGCGACAATATTAGGGAGCTATATCACATTCTATGTTGTTATATTAGCTCCATGTAGCCCCATAATTGCTGACAAATGAACGTATCAGATAGGGAAGTAGATGATATCTCAGGAATAAGAGACTATACTAATCAGTAATAATCCTTGATAAAGAGAGAGACACTGAAGACACTTGTATTCGTCGTGAAGCCTCAGTGTATACTGAGAGAATCATTTATTTATATATTAGTAAGTTGTGTTAGTGTACAGCCTGACACCATGATGTGTCAAACGCTCAATATGGTATAAAAGTTATGTCTTTATATCTCTGCATAAATGGGTGGGTCATTTTTCGATGGGGTGGGTCACTTTTCGATTGCTGAAAAGTGACTCACGCCGGCCATTTGTCACAGACGCAGGCCATTTTTTAACATGATTGGCAAACTAGCATCATGTACATCTGGAATTTTACGTCGGCTTTTGCCGACGTGCCGACGTCTTTTCGGGAACATTGACTATACTATGCCAAGATTTTAATACAATTCTCTCTATTCAGACTATCAATATATAACATTGCCTATTTAAGATATTCTGTCTGTCTACTCAATAGACAATAATATCGCCTCCTAAAATGAAGTTGTATTCCTCTTCCCGACCTCCGCTAGATAAATAGTTTGTGTATTTCTTCTCTAAGTTGACTTATCAGATTTTTTTAACATGTATCTTTACAATACTATTATAGTACCGTATTCATTTCGTGAGTGTATCATCATGTCCAACTGTTTATGAGTGCAAGAATTTACTAAACTTAGAGAATAAGTCAAAACTATCGTATCAATCTATGAACTATTGTGATACAGGAATAGCAAGAAGAATCCAAAGAGGATAGAACAAACAATGAAAAGAAAGTGAGCGAACAGTTATCATCCTTACATGAAATCTACATATTTTCATGCAGTATAGTACATTACAGTATGTACCTTGAAATCTTACTAAATGATAGCAACCGGTTCACTGAAGTGAAAATCTTAGAAATTTTATAGTGTATATATAGCAAACGTTCCAGTAGGAATGTAAAAATTCTATACTGAAATAATGAAAAAATCCAAGAGTGTATTATGTACACAATTTAAGAGTTGATTAAAACCCTCTAAGAGTTGGGTACTGTTATAGAAATGTTCTAAAACAATGATGTTACCATGGAATATACTCAGTAGAATTCCTGGCGAGCAAGGTGGATGAGACTCGATTTTAAGGAAGGGTAAAGTCTACTTGGCACGCCAAGACTAATTTTTCAGTCAAAAGGGAATATAGGTAACACAAACTGTAAATAATAATCTGAAAGGAAAAAAGTGTACTATTTTTCAAAATGTAAATCTGTCATAATGTCTATAAAAGAGGACTGTACATAGACTTGTAATTTAACAAGTCACATAACATTGTTATGAAGCTAGACGCTCAAGTAGCAAAATAAGATAGTGTAAATCCGTTTTGGTTGATTGTAAACCTGATTCAAGGTAACCTTACTCAAATCTGCTATATATATGTGCAAAATGACCGAAATTAAAAAGTTCAAAGGTCTTTCCATTATATCATGGAATGTCAGAAGTTTAAAACCGAAATTGCTTGAAATCTCGACACTAGTACATGAATATAAGCCCAGCATTCTAGCATGCCAAGAAACATGGCTGAGTAGAAATACTTCAGAATCACAAATAAGTATTGAAGGGTATCAAATTATAAGAGCTGATAGAATAGGTAGCAGGAAAGGAGGAGGTATAGCTATGTATATAGAAGAGGGGATAAATGTCGATGAACAAACATATCAAGATTATAATAAATCATCTAATGACATAGAAATTCAGATATTAGGTATCAAGAAAGGACAAAGTAAGAATTTAATAGCTATAAATCTATATAGACCTCCAAATGGGTCAATAGAAAAGTTCAGAGAACATCTGAACCTGGTATTAGAGAACATAAAAAAATATCAGGAAACAATAGTTTTCGGTGACTTTAATATTGACTATACCGAAATGTCAGAAGCAAGTAAATCATCCCAAATAGGTGAACTAAATTGTGTCTTCATTAAATACAATCTAACACAACTAATAGAGAAGAAAACAAGAATTACACATAAGTCAGCTAGGCTTATAGATATGGTATATAGTAACAGTAATAAGATTGATAGGTCAGGAGTTATAGAAAATAACCTGAGTGACCACTTACCTGTATATGTAATAATAAAGAAACCTAGAACGAGATACCAACATACTTCATTTAAAGCTAGGGATATGAGTCATTACGATGGAAATATATTAAACGAAATTCTTGAAAATGAAGACTGGACAGAATATTATCAAACAAGGGATGTAAATAAGTGCTGGGAACTAATGTATAACAAAATATCATTCTTTTTAGATAGAATGAGCCCAGTGAAAGAGTTGAGAAATGTAAAATCTAAACCGCCGTGGTTCACAAAAGAATTGGTCAGGATGGCTAAGCTGAGAGATAAACTTTTTGTTAAGGCAAAAAGGAGTCAAAATTTAAATGATTGGGAGGAAGCAAGGAAATGTAGAAATAAAGTAAATTCTGAATTAGTGAAAATGAAAAATAACTATCTCAGACTACAAATCCAAGAAAATAGGAATGATCCCAAGAAATTTTGGGAAACAATAAATCCTATTATATCACCTGACAAAGAGAAAGTGAACAAGCCGGTTCAGATTAAATTACAAAATGGTAAATTAGTTGAAGAGAGTGAAGTTCCAAATATTATGAATGATTATTTTGCAAATATAGGACAGAAGTTGGCGCAAGAAATCAAACCTCTAAAAGAAGAGGAAAAGGACGAAGAAATAAGAGATCTTACGTCAAAATCAAAAAATCATTTAGTAGACGAAGCTTGTGTTATCGAAGGAGGGAATAGTAATAAATTTTCTCTAGTGCCAATAGAATTGAAAGAAATATTACAGTTTGTAAGGAGAACGAGCAAATACAAAGCATCAGGGATACCGTATATGCCCACAAAAGTACTGAAACCGATTTTGATAAAACTAAGCATGCAATTATTGTACCTATTTAATTTGTCAATAGATATGGGTCAAGTGCCAATAGCTTTCAAGAGTGCACAAATAACGCCACTCCATAAAGATGGAAGCAAGACAGAGCCAGGAAACTTTAGACCTATCTCGGTAATTACTTTTCCAGCAAAAGTTCTTGAAAAATGTATCCAAAAGCAATTTTATAATTATCTGGAGGAAGAAAATCTTTTATATGAGCACCAGTACGGGTTTCGTCAAGGGATATCCTTGAATGATGCACATCATAAGCTATTCTCCGAAGTGTACCATAATCTTAATAAGAAAGATGTATCAGTTTTGGCGTATCTAGACCTAAAAAAGGCCTTCGATACGGTTGACCATGAAAGGCTGTTACAAAAACTAGAAATGATAGGGGTGGACAAAAAGGCACTGGGATGGTTTACAAATTATTTGAGCGGTAGGGAACAGACAGTAGTAGTGAATAAAACGACGTCAGATAGAAAAGAGGTAACATGTGGGGTCCCTCAAGGGACAGCTTTGGGGCCATTACTGTTCCAGGTGTACATAAATGATCTAAATCAGTGGATCAAGTACTCAAATATAATTCTATTCGCTGACGACACTGTAATTTATAACACGAACAAGGTGAAACAAGTTATAGAAGAGGAAATGAAATTTGACCTAAACAGAGTGAATCTATGGTGTAGAGAAAATAAAATATCTCTAAATATCAAGAAAAGTAAAATAATGGAGATCAGTAGAAAAAGGAAAGTACCTGATGAAAACGAAACAAGATTCCACATAGGGAAGGCCGAAATAGAGAGAACGAATTCTTATAAATACCTAGGGGTAACCATTGACGATAAGCTGACGTTTAAGCAACACCTCTCATTGCGAATATGTTCTGTCAGAAACAAGATACATAAACTGGCGCAACTGAGACAATCAGCTGGGGACAATACCCTATTGACGATATATAAGGTGGCTATACGTCCTATTATAGATTTTGGTGATTTACTTTATAGTGGAGGAAACCAATCTGGACTAGCAAAACTACAAGTTCTGCAAAATTCAGCAGTGAGAATAGTAAAAAATCTGATTAAAAGAACAAATACGGATGCAGCTCATGCTGAACTAGGCCTTCAGAAGTTAGAAGTGCGCAGAAAATCGCATTTACTTGAAATGGGATTTAAGTTGGCGCAAAACAAGAGTTACTTAGATAATAGAGAGATAAACCTTAGGAGCCTTGTAGGTGGAAAAAACATGAAGGTGGTTAACCCAACCTCAGAAAGAGTGAAGAAATCTTTCATATATACCATACCTACACTCTGGAACAGTTTGGCCCCAAAACAACAGAATTTAAGTAGTATTAAGGAATTTAAGAGATATTTAAAAAGAGAATATGATCCAGGGTAGGAGGCAAAGACAAAAGTCAACCCAGTGAATGCAAATAGTGTTTATTTGCAGTAATCGCTGGACACATGACTATATCTGAAATTGTATAAGAATCTTGCAAAACAAAAAGAAAAATACGAAATACAATGCAGAGGAAATTGTATTTAAATTAATGTACCGCGGAAAATGGAACTCACTCAGGAAAAGAACTAACACATAAATTGTAATGAACAGGTTTGATTTCGAAACTCGTAAATTGTTGGATAACAATATATATCGAAGGTTGAAGAAAGAAAAGATTAACACACGCTCTCAGTAAAGAGAGTAAGGGGGGAATATAAGGGTAAAAAATATATGACAAAACTGTAATTCTGTTATGTAGTTGTAGTTATTTATTATAACCAATGCCTCTAAAGAATGAGGATTAAATATCTACCAAATTGATTTAAGTGTTCACATAAATGTAAATATAAGGTGAACTCTTGGTAATAGAAATGTCATGTAGAATATTAATGTCAAATTTGAACTAATTATAAACTGGAATGTATGAGATTAAAAAGGATCCACATGTATTAATATAATATGCCAGCGGAAGCCTGGGAAGAGCAGCAATGCGTTGAAAGGCACACATCCATTTTCTCTACATTTATTGTATCTGCCTATTGAGAAATAAAAATCTTTATATATATATATATGTCTTGATGTTACCGTTAATTTACACTATTTACAGAATGAACTCTTTTCTCTAGTTCACCGCCATCTAGGAACATGAATAAAGCGGTATCAGAACATAATTTCTTAAACATTGAAACATCTTATAATTTCCAAAAGATTCTGAGGGAGGGGAACCGAGTCGGATCCATTGTACTTGTGGCCAATGTGGGTGGATGATTGAGGATTGAATATATAAATTACTAATATTATGATAATATGAATTTAATACTGTGATTGATAAATAGATTTTGAACGGGAGTTGTTGGATCCCACATAACATTTAATCAGCCAGGTTTAACCCTTTTGGCACTATGGATTGTAATCGATGCAACGTTCCTCAGTCAGAGTCCCAACCTAACCGGTACCTGGTCAAGTCAACCCAAGGCAGCGTCAGCCCAAGCCAGGTCAGCCCACACCCTCTGCCAGCTCGGCCCACAGCCAGACTCCTCTACTCATTGACTTAGGGCTTCCTAGTGAAGTCGGACCACTCTGATGTCGGACCGGGTGGGTTAGTGGAGTCGGACCAGGGGGTTATACCCCTTTCACACTACTTTATATGATGCGCACCATTCATACTGCAGCAGAGAAGCGCTTCAAGGCGCCTTCACTACGTCGGTTCTATTCAGACTACAGGCCCCAATGCTGTACTCTTTCCTCACAACGCAGCTTATTGATGACGTCAGCAACCACTTCGCTTCACTTCGGTTCCATTCACACTACCAGATTAGTTGAGTTCCACGCGTACTATCTATAGCCATGGCCTCACCACGCCTAACGAGGTCATGACCTGGTTCACGCACCCCGGTACAAACAGTCCGTGTACCCACTGGTCTTTAACCTTAGAGTCTATGGTGCGAGGTGAACATGAGGTGCTCTTTTCTCTGATAATTCGTAATTTAATCAGGATTATCATTGAAGTTGACAAAAATTCGATTACATGGTATTTCCCCCCATAACATAGCATACTTTCAGTGACTTTGGAGTCATTTTGGAGGAGTTACTTACTACAATTTACTCACTTATTATCTTATTATGCCAACCACAAGGTGTGCGTGGGGGACTTGCAATAGTGATTCCTGATATAAGACCAAGGATTACATGTTGGATGTTAAGTTTTACCGCTTCCCAAAACCAGTTCTAGAGGATGAGGTGAATTTTAAGTATGTACAATGAAAAATCCCTGTACAAAAGACCACCTTGTTAGGTTACGAATTAGACTCAATCCAAATGTCAGTCACTCCCGCACAGGAGAAGATAGACAAATTGAAATCCCTCATTGACAACATGAGGAGAAACAAGAAACACAACATTTGGACAGTAGCTAAGACAATTGGACCTATCTAAGGATTTTGATTATGCATTAGAAGTGGACAAAACTTTTGCTCTCAGAGAAAATTGGGGATTGATAGCTATTGATGGAGTTCTGTCGATATCCAAAAAGGGCTGGAAGGAACTTGACTGATATTTGTACATGTCAATGACAGACAAATGGTTGATGCTTGAGAAATCAGTTGTTGCTTTTCCCATCAACATTGCGTTGGGAAGCATATCGAAGGTATAAACCTCTAGCTTTTCATTGAGGATTACTTCCCTGTCCTATACAAGCCCATCGGGATCAATTTCAAGGCCTAAATCCGGCCTAAATCAATGGCTAACTTAATAAAATCTTGCAGTTTGGCCGTTTTCTGGTGCAGAGCAGGTACACCTCGATCCTTGAGGATTTTCTGTAGCTCTTTTACCGATTTGGAAGCCAATTTCTGCATGATATCGTGCAAGAACGCTATGCTGTTGTATGGAATCACTAAGGAATGAGCTGGTTGTTTGTACCGGGTCCAGCGCGAGGGGACACGATGAGACTGATGAGTGCCAGATGGCGGTTATAAATAGCCAGCGGAGAATCAAACCTATTAGCATTGAGAAAGCGAAGCAAAGTGGTTTATATAATTCACCTCAAGTAGGTGGATTGTGTAAACCACTTCACTTCACTTTGGATTCGGTTTGGAAGCGCTTTAGATTGCAGTGTGAATAGAACCGACCTCAAGGAAGCGCTTCGAAGCGCTTTGAAAGGTGTAGTGTGAAAGGGGTATTAGTGGACTCGGACCACTGGGTTAGTGGACTCGGACCACCAGGTTGGTGGACTCGGACCAAACTATATCATACAAAAACTAACCCTAAACCTAACCCTAAAATTGGTTGTCCTAAGTCAGTAAAACTAGTAGTGGAGTGTCCGAAGTAAAACTGACTAATAAAAGAATTACTTTGACTATATACCTATTGTAATAATGTTCCACCTAAAGCTATGCCTGGTCCGAGTCCACTAACCCCCTGGTCCGAGTCCACTAACCCACTGGTTCGACCTTACCCAGTCCGAGCATACAACGGTCCGAGTATACGATGGTCCGAGCCCAGAACGGTCCGAGTTATCCAGACCCCGACTTAAGACAACCAATTTTAGGGTTAGGGTTAGGGTTAGTTTTGCTATGGAATAGGGTTAGTGGGATTTTAGGCTATTTAGCTCATAAATATTTTTATTTCTTGGTCAATATAGATGTATATAAGTTCTGGGCCGAGTTGGTCTACCCTTTGGGCCGACTTGGTCTATCCCTTGGGCCGACATGGCTCAACTCCCTGAGCCGACTTGGCATTGGGTTGACTTTTCTATGAACCCTCAATAGAATCGATTAGAATGAATTTACAGGACCTTTTGCTAAAAGAATCAAGAGAGTTGACTATGTGATGTCTAGACAAATCGCAGCATTAAATTCATATTATCATAATATTAGTAATTTATATATTCAATCCTCAAAATGCTCAATTATTTCTGACCACATACAAAGTTGACGGTTTCATGGCCTAGGACTAGCCGAGGCGTTCTAATGGGATTACAACAACATTTTGCGGTCTTAATGATATTATAATATCACTTTGCGGTTTGAGGCGAGAGGCTTTCCCTCCATTTGAAGGGTCTAGACTATAAATTATAGCACCTGCAATTCGTGTAATGAATAGAACTGTGAAATATGAACACAAATATGTTGTGCGCAATGATGTGTATTTTTCTAGTAGTACTAGTATTTATAGTAGTAATACGTTATTAATGATACTTAATTATGGAGTGCTGAGGATATGGTCCGTGTGATGAAATGCTTCCAATAAATATAAGCATAATGGCTAACCCTGGAGCAAGGATTAAGTACAAACAAGGAATGTCATGCGTATAGAGTGTGCCGTGTGACGTATAAGGCTTATATAAATTGTCTATTAAATAACCATCATCGTGTAGTGACAGGTAGTCTGACTGTCATCCCTTTTGTAATTGCATAATACTCTCTGCTCTTACATTTTCAAGTTGTATAAGGTTAATCTTCGCTTACTCTAAGGATAGGTGAGGTCCCGGGTGAGGTATACCGTTTTCATAGGGGTGGTTGTTGGGGTGAGGAGCAACCACTTGTGGCCGCGTACATGCAGCCAAGAGATAATCCACCACGTCCTGTTGACATCATTCGTTGTCTGTAGTGCTGACCTTATCTTCCTGAAATTTAGTGCGTGGAGGGGGTTGACCCTCTCTTATGATCAAAAGATGTATATATTTACAAACCTATTTCTATCTCACGACAACGTATATTCTTTTATTAGTAGAGTGTAGTTAATTCTTTTCAAAGACTTAACCAACGCAGCGCTCGAAAAAACCCTACAAACTTCACTTGGTGGCAGCCAAGATTTACTTGCCCAACATCATTTTTCACTTGCCCAAATTTATTTGCAGAATTATAAACGAAATCACACTGATCTGTATGTATCTTGTTTCATTGTAAGTAACCATAACAACAGGGGTTTGAAATCGGGACCGTACAGTTTTTCACTTGCCCAAATTTTACTTGCCCAGAGACAATTTTTAGTTGCCCCGAGCAACTAAACATACGTTTTTTCGAGCCCTGCAACGAGAGTGGAAAAACTTGACTCAACTAACTATGGATTTTAACTTTGGTCTCACATCCCTCATAACAAGGGTTCTGCCATTGTAAATTAAGGGAAAGCCTCTCGCTCCTAATCGCAAACTCCCGTTAAAATCCCATTAGGATGATGGTGGTTGGCCGACACCGGACCGGGAAAGCCATTAGTGCAGTAGGCGTCCAATCACTGACTGAAATTGCAGGAAGAAAATAAAAGTGTGTGTCCCTTTACATGTAAAATGAATTGTTTGGGTGTTGATACAGAATACAGATAAAGCATATCAAGATTTACAATCCCAATACTCCCACTAGCTGATATAGTGTACATAATCTTTTTTATCACAACTTATATTTAAAATAAATACTTCGTGCGGGCTTTTAATGCTCAGTATCGCTTTTTATATCCGATCTGATGAAGTGCCTTTAAGTTCCATTGCAGACAGTTTCCCACGTAAAATTATGTCCTTAATTACCTTTCCTTACCACAAATATTTACACTTATCCTGACATAAGCCAGGCTCACACACTCCCTTCTGGAGGAGTTGATTAGACATTAAGGTCTGGAGTCTAGGGGATGATTTATTTGCTAATTAGATAGAAAATATTGAGGAGAATGTCTGGTCTATTCCTGTACTCAAAACTCCTCCTCGACCCCTTTTATTACCGGTGCATGTGTGCCCCTTGCCAGGTATAGCTTAGAGTAATATCCTTCTACTCTGAGGGTATAGGTAGAAAAAGCGCTTGAAACATTAAAATTTCCCCTTGTTCGCGACCGCTTAGTAACTCATGGTTTTATGCTTATAGTTATGTTGTTTCCGTGCTCAAGCCAATACTATGCGAGAATCTATTAATTTTATTTGCTGTGTCAGATAACAATCTATTAATTCCGGTTATTTGCTTTATTGACCAATAGATAATTAATGATAATCGATTCGATATATTTTATTTGAGAATTACTTAGTGGTAGTGTTTGGAGAAGCAATTCTATAAATGGAATTCATTTCATTTGGGGTCAATAGTGAATCTCTTATCTAGGTAAACTTGTTAATTTATTTGTGTAAGTAACTTCTCTTCTTGATTTATACCCCATGTTTAGATGCCTTATTTGAATTGCTAAACTACTTTGCCAATGAGTTTGGTCCCAATTCTATTCTGGCAAGTTTAAAACGCCCATTGATTTCAGATTTACCTTTGCTGTAATCTTATTTCATACGAATTCATAAGCGTCATTCCCTTAAATATTTCATCTTGTATCAGAATGTTATGTATAAGGCGTTATTACGGAGAGAAATTACAGACCCCACTTTCCACTATCCTCCCAGACGCGCTGAGGTGTTTCTCATTTGCCTTGTAAATCCATTCGCGGTTTGTTGATTGAGTTTTATTGCCCCTTTTGGTATTCAGCATCCATGAAGAAGGCGGGCTGCACCTGTTTCGAGGGGTTGTAAATACAACGGTTCTCCTGCCTCCCATGACTGGCCCATCGACTGTCTGTGGTGTTAGTTATGTCCGATTCTTTTGATCGGGACGTAAAATATTGAGGATAAGTCACGAACATTTTTTAGAGGGTGAACAATCTGCACTGCTAAATTGCTTTTACCACTTGAGATGTTGACTGTAGATGGCGTTGGTCTGCGTCTGATTCTGTCAAGAATCCACTCTAAGAGCAAGTGCGTCCCAACTTTGTCTAAGCTAGACCCGCGTATCTAATTTTAGCTGGCCTTATAATGAAATGAAATGAAATGATTGCTAAACATGGAGCATGAAAATCCACCTAATTTATTTGATAGGGTTCTTCTCTCTTCGAATACAGTTTGTCTTCGAATACAGTTTGTTTTTGTTTTAAAAAAACTACAATAGAAATAATTCGGTAAGCTAACTCTAGGATGTTTGGAATGAATTAATTCTCCTGTGACATCCCCCATCAGTTTGGTGAGCATCTATTCAATCGGTTCCAGATTATTTTAATTTTGAAGCCCCCCAAGTTCTCCAATTTTCTGCACATGTGTGTTAGTGTTTGGGGTAATATAATGGTGTTGAAGCTAACTAGCTAACACTTTCCAAATAAATGCCATTAGTTTGCTGTTACATTCGAATCCATGGAAGTCCACCTATTTCGCAATACTTTTCCACGTGCCACAAGTATGCAATTCTCATTAATGCTGTGTAATGATATCATATTCCGAGGAACGATACTCTATTGTTCGTTGTGGTCAAGTGAGTATAGCCGGTAGTAGTGGGTTTTAATTACAAACCTTTAATCCTCTTAGACAATGACATGCTTACAGCATTTCTCACATTCAAGAAATATGAAGTATGCCTACTATACTGTTTTTATCTAAATCACTGGGGCACTGCAGGGGGAAGCTGCATTACATTCAATTATATCGCCTTTGCAGCCTGCTATCTCTTGAGCGTGTAATGGGTTTGGGCATTGAACTTAGCCGCGGCAGGAGTCGCAGAGACCGGTGACCTTTTGATTAGCGCATGGGGGACAGTTTTTCTGATTGAATAATTAAACGTTTGATTCCTTTTTTGATACTCGCCGCGCTTGCTCCTTTTGTTCGACGGTCGGCAAACTCTCGATTAACGGCCGCTGGTATGTCCAGCCCCGACCCTCGCCATTCTCTCTCCCGTCCCATGCAACCGATGGGCCTCTCTGACGTCCATAATTTGCTTAGAACTGTATTCCGTGGTACCTCTTTGTTACTTGTCTGACTTGTCGCTATCTCTCTTTCCTAGTCGCTATTTACTAACCGTTCTTCAGGTGTCATATGGCAAAGGGTTGCTACTGAGTATCAGCATGTATTAGGACATATGGTGTACCATCGATCCAAGCTTTAGACATAAATGTCATTATTGTACTACAGTTTTACAATAAGAAGAATTGTTATTGGGAGGAGACTGTCATTATTGCATGAACAACGAGAACATTTTCTTCATTTTATTTTACTATTAATGTTTTCATAGACCTATTGGTCTGGGTCCAATAAAAAAGGCCCCAAATTAATATAAAAATCACTCAACGAGCATGTAGCCCTAGATGGGAATGCGGCTTCATTAAGTACCTAAATATAGGGTCCCATCTACCTCAACTCCCTCATCTCGCTCTCAATACCGCTATGGTACCGTATATGTCACGTCAGAGTACTCAGAAACGTCACTCATATTTGAGCATAAACCACTGTCATCAACTTCGATGGTCACCAACTCTCCCACTCTCCGCCCCCCCCCCCCCCCCCCCCCGCGGCCCTTTCCTCCCCGCCCATTCCCACCCCATCCCCATCCCAATGAAGCGCTGGTAGCGGACCTGCCAGTTGAGAACAGGTATCTAGCTGGAGTCGGACATATCTTGCCCCATAGCTCTTAGACATAGTCTGGCGGTGATATCACACTACCTCACTGACCACACACCCCACCGGACCAGCACTTTACCAGTTAGACAACCCCAACCGTAACCCTTTTACCATGGCAGGACCACAATGGATAAATGATTCGTGAGGAATACCTGCATATCTATATCAGATTTCTGGTATGTGACTTTGAAAGGAAGTTTTGAAGACAGGAATGTTATTGCAAGCCCTCAAAAATGTGTATTATGTGAAGCAACAATGAGAAACCCGTCTTCTAGCCACTTCTGAAAAGGTGAAACTCACGTGAGAACACCCACCCTGGGTAGAGTGTGTCAGCAGAAGTCTGACTTATATCACCCAGATGACAGGATTATCATTTTAAATGCTCTAGGATCTCTTCACACAAGGACACAGTTTAAAATCAGCGAATTGTGGGTCGCAACTCAGCCGATTAGAGGTTCCGATCTTTTCCTAAGGGTCCTAAAGGGACTATTGTGGCGTTCGGTAGATAACGTTACGCCAATATTCATTCAATTGCCTATTTTTTACCTGCCTTGTAATGACACTCCACGACATGGAGGCTCATATTATGAACAGTATTAATCATTTTGTCAAGATGGAAGGTTTCCCTGTGGAATATGATTGTGACATACTCCTACAGAATCTCATAGGTAAGCACTCCTGCTGTACATTTGATACTATAATAGAAGGTAATACTCGGAACTAAAAGAGGGGTATTTCTTTCCCTATCTTGTGGATTCTGTATGACGGCGATTTCTATCATATAGTATACTTCACTAGTTATATGCCTGTGGGATTCAATTCCGAAACTTCGAGTCAAGATGTGATTTCTCTAATGATTACCGTTTTTTCCTAATGACTTGATATTGTTTACACGATTTCTGATCGTTTCCGTGTGTGCATTGGAATTTCAGTAGATTAGTAGGGTTTATTTCAACTTGATATGATAGATATCCCCCCGAGATATTTAAGAAAAGCTTAGCTACCCATCCAGATTGGTTGGAGTGCATGCGTTTAAATGACCATCCCTCCCTTGCGAGATAAAAAGGATCGATCCCAAAGCAAGACGTGTCATGTACTGGGCTATCCTATTCTGGCCCGTCCACGATTTCTCCTATGAACTCTACTTGAGTGATATGCCCTCAGTACATTCAGTTACCCCTTTTCTCTTTTGCTCCATTGCCCATCCGATGGCTGGTTTCCCCTGACGCATAATGATAGTGTTACCTCGTACATAAAATGCAACCTCCTGACATCAATGACCATCGTAAAGCAAGAGTTAATTCTGATCCTACCCATATGAAAGAAGAGCGGCAAAATCCCTCGTAATTCACTTTGTGTGATCAACGAGACTCATTGATGTGATTAAGTGTTTTTATGTGGTTACACGTCGCCGCCGTTCTCTTTTTCACTTCTTGTCACCATTTTATCTCATTTGAGTAATTTAGGGCCGTATGAACTTGCTACGCGTACCCATGTTCCCAATCCATCCCCGCTCCCCTGAGTTGTGTTGGGTTTTTTGCTCCAAGCATGTGCTTGTGTTTTGATAGAAATGTGCGACTTTTCCCCACTGTTATATCTTAGGAAACCCACGTAAAATTCTAAGATAATGGTAAACCCATCATTGCCCTTGACCCTTAAGGGTGGAAGAAAGTACCCTTGATCACTAGTCCACTAAACCGATTCTCACGCGATTTTGCGCCGCAGAGGACCCTTTTCCATGAGAACGACCAACTAACCGGGTTTTGATTAACTAACATAATTCCTTCATTTGAGCTCGCCTTTCCAAATATCTATTACTCAGTGCCTTTGATTACACTTGGGATCTCGCTACCCATTTCTTGTATCCGCCACCTTTTCCATGCGTACATAAGTACATGTATCCGGGCAGCGTCCGACTTAACAATCTGCCCGGAGCTTCCTTGGTTTCTATGGTTACACGTGTGATCAGGACAACAAAAGATAGCTGTGTTGAGGGCGGATGAGAACATCCTAAACCACACCTTCCTGTGTCCACCATGTCCCTAATTGAAACTAGAGTGTTCTTTGATCGGTCGTGATCAGTAAGCGTTATGAACAAATCAGTGCTATAAGTAGATGTTGATTGTAATTGTCTCTCTCCTGTAACCAGACACCCACTTTCAAGTGTGGGTTCTGTATCTACCTTGCCCCTTATGATATCTGCCGCCAGGGCTATTTAGCGATTAATAAGTAATTGAATGTGAAGCTTCTGGAAGGTTGAGTGGAAATATCTCTCGTATTCCTATCTTCTAGAATAACTAGAGGTGCCGGCCCAGAACTGTTTTTTTTATTTGCTTCTTATTCGCTTTGCCGAGAAATACACCAATATAGAAAGGCTGCGAGATCATTTAAATGTAAGCTTCTGGAAGTTTGAGTCGGACTATACGTGACCATACCTCGTATTCCTATACTCTAGAATAACCGGGAGGCCTAGAACTATTTTTAACTCCTTATCCTTTTAACTTCTTATTCGCGTTGCCGAGAAATACACCAATGTAGAAAGTCCAAGTTTGAATCCAAGCTGCATCACATACAATGTGTCCCATACTACATATCTTACTGAAAACTATTGTTTGCCCTACCCTTACAAGATTTTGTTTACTTTTCTCGAATTTGAAGAGAGCTAAGGCATTAGGGTTCCCGAGCTCTACCCAAAATACACTCATAGATGTGATGTTAAATTTGGGTTTTATTGCATAGCCCAGTGTATTCCCGACAAAGGGTGCGTTCTCAGCGGTAGCCCCTTTGGCATACCCTGGCAATCGTTCTGAAGAGTCAAATCAATCGGGTTAAGTGTGGGAAATGACATTAGCATATCATTAATGAATATGTATGACCACTAAAGATATTTCCTATGGCTATCGATCCTTTGAGGTGTAAACAATTTAAGACGCACTGAAATGCAAACTTTGCTAGTCCCTGTTTATTATAACGACTGCAATATTTATAAGGAAAAAAACTTACCTGACCATATACTTGAGTAAAATAAGACTCGGCCAATTATTTCAATGATCCCCCAGCATATATGCCGGAATGTCAACCATTATGGTTTATCCTTTACTTATAACTTTAAAGTAACCAGCACATGCAGTCGACTTATTTTTCCAGATTAATTTTGTGCTACCCTTGATCTTAATGTTTCCAAACTTGGATATGGTAAGAGCATATATATAACAGTACTACACACGTACTGAATACTCTCTAAAAGTTCCAATCTTTAAATAAATATTCTGCATTTAATTATTTCTTTAGAGGATTCTTTTAATTCTAGATTCGAGTAAGAGACTAAAATTCTAGCAATTCCTGTTTACTTCGGTACCCTTATTTCGTTACTGTATACAGTATGTTTATTTACGGGGTTAGAGCCTTGGGACATGAACCATTAGTGGAGAAAGATTCTTTTTAATGGACAATTAGTTATGCATACATACCCCTGAAGCTATAGGAACCAAGGTCCATAAAATTCATAGATAGTAAGTCCCTGTCCTATGTCTCTGGGAGGGATGTTTTCGAATGGAAGAAAGTAGCTTGAACATTGTTTGGGTTCGTTTTCTCATCGAATTGTTTTTCTTTAGTTGGTCAATAAAACTTTAAAAGTATCCATCGCTTACGACTCCCACGAACACCTATATACAAAACAAAGTGGCTGAATAGAATCTGCAATAGCCAATTAACCTCATAGTTGAACCTAACCAGCATACTGTTCCGCTTTGGCTTCATTTGTGGGGATTTATGTAGGTGATCACTGTTTAATCGTTTATGTTCTTATTTCATATCATCTAGGCAACAGGGGAACCATGGAGTTCGATGATTCATTTGATGATGATATCGATGAAAATATACTTCGAAATTTGCCACTCGATTTCCCCTTCGAGGAGGAAGAGAAGCAGAAAGAGGCAACCGATGTTGATAGTGGAATAGGTTCACATGATGCTGGTAAGGAATGTGATAATTAATATGACTTGGGGAGTTACCAATCTGATGGATTTTGTTGCTGACATTTTGACTTTTTGGGAGTAATATGAGAGTGGGAGCAGGCTACTCCTTGTACTTTGTAAGTTTCTCTTGGCGTGAAAGTATTGTATACGGTCTCCAAAAGTTCAAATCCATATTATTTTGCCTCACTTTTACGTTGGCTCTTCTGATACATCAGTATGGGTATCAGAATAATGCAGGAGTCATCTGGAAATACCCTGTTAATGTTTATGCTAATCTTAATGTAGGTGAGATCCTAGTTGTTGATCTTGTCTAATGATGTGGTCATTCATAACGCTCCATTTTGTGTTCGGTAGGAAGATAATTTTTCATGATGTTTTTGTAAATATTAGAATTGAAAGGCTATTTTATGTGACTTAGTGGTAAAGTATTATGCGCAATGAAAAAAGTTATTGTTCCGACTACAACCCCAACTGAAATCCTTGGTGTGTTTGTAGACGCATCCCCTCTGGCGGAGACCTCCGTAGATGTCCCTGAGGACTTCCCTTTTCCATTCGAGCCTTACGATATCCAGGTGGGCTTCATGAGAAACATCTATCGCAGCCTCGAACTTGGGAAAATAGGCATATTTGAAAGTCCCACGGGCACGGTAAGACTGCACGCTTTATCTTTGTTCCTATTACCCGTGTTGAAGTTATCTGGACAACGGGGCACAGTGCAAGTCCGTTTGTCACCTGTGATTTATAAATCACTATGTGATGTGCTCTTGTTTGAGGTGTTCATAATGGAAAGTATTGAACGAACGCTGGTAATATTTGGATGTTTTTAACAGCTTCGGAAAAATTATTACAGCTTCATATTATGTTATTTAAAACTATTTTGGGACACTAAACATGTCATCTATCTTTTTCAAAAATGTTAAAAGTATTTTAGCTCGCTATTACATGCACGTGTATTGGATTTGAGATGGTCAATGCCTTGCTTTTCAATACTTAATTTGTGTTTGGTAATATTTGGATGTTTTTAACAGCTTCGGAAAAATTATTACAGCTTCATATTATGTTATTTAAAACTATTTTGGGACACTAAACATGTCATCTATCTTTTTCAAAAATGTTAAAAGTATTTTAGCTCGCTATTACATGCACGTGTATTGGATTTGAGATGGTCAATGCCTTGCTTTTCAATACTTAATTTGTGTTTGTAGGCCTATGTTTTCTATACAGTTAATTGATTTAGCCATATGTGTCTTCGATAATTTTATTTAGTAAAACTCCTTAATTGACTAGATTTAATTTAGAATTAAAACTCCAGTCTTGTCGCTGTTCGTTTGAATAACTCATAACATGAATATTTCTTTTTCGACTCATTCTTCAGGGTAAATCTCTTAGTCTAATATGTGGGGCCCTGCGCTGGCTGAAAGACCATGAGGAGAGGAAGCGTCAGGAGCTAGAACAGTTACTCGAAGAAAAACCGGTTCCGATGACAATTAAACAAGAGCCTCTAGATCCAGTTCCAGGTTAGTTATATTTTGAAACTCAGGGATCAAAGTCTTCAGTATTTACACTGAAATCATTATTTTTGAAACCTTATTTCACCCAAATTCCGCCATTTCTAACTTTAAATATTCAAAAGATTCTAAAAAAATAAATTTAGAAACATTTCACAAAATTAGATTTGTAAAATTTCGTCGACACTTTCAAAGATTAAAATCATCAAAATAACTTTTCTTATACCCCCGAACTCACCTATGTGTGGTTTCCCCCTTGCCAATGATATTTCTGTATTTTTGCCATAGCCCAAATTTCATCCTTGTTAACTAATAACTTTTTAGGGTGGATTCTTGCCATTTAAAGAACATTTTGTTCCTTTTTCGATTGCCGGCCATTGTATTTATATCGCATGACCCCGTTAGCGTGTTTCCCCTCTCGCCCCATTGGTTCCTCGACTTCCCCCTGCCCCACTTCTGATTACAAATAATATACCATGAGTGTGGTTGGGGATCTACACACTTCAGGATAGAAATATGATTAAATATAGCCTCTTATAGGCCTATCTTTCACTATATACACAGTAACACTAGTATTGTTTGGAAGGTCAGTCATTTGTCATCGTCATTTACAGAAGACGACTGGATAACGGCCTTTGCCAGGAAACGGGAAGAGGATGAAGCTGCCAAAAAATTACAGGTATAGCAGTCAATACATCATGAAGCAATTTCATCTGAGTGATTATATAGCGTAGAAAACAAAAGTGTTGTTTGCTTTTCAGCTTACCCATATAAGCTAATAGTGTGTCGCATAAGGCAAGTTAAATTCCCCTTCTTTACGTATACCGTACCTGTATTAGTAATGAATTGGATTAATTGTTCATTTCTATTTTGAACTATCACTTCCAGGAAGAACGGGAGCAGAGACTTCGGCGGGAGGAACGACTCAAGCAGCTTCGCGACAATTTCAAGCCGAAGGCCAAATTTAAAAGAAAGGTAGGCTTTTGATGACAATCATACTATCATATGCGCGTTCCTCTTGAAGTGGGGTGCAATAAAAAGGTAGTTGTCTAAAAATAGCGTTACAAGTTCGCGCGAATACACATACTATTTAGTCAAATAGAAGCACATATAAAGGATATAGAATTAAACTCGCCGCTCGTAATCGAAAATTTATTGGACGCTATGCGGACGAATCAAGTTCAATAAATCTTCCATTACTGGCGCTTCGTTCCATTCTCTCTATTTTCAAAATTCAGTTATTTGCTCGAGCGGTCGATAAAATAGCCCTATGCTCCTTCAGGGGCATTATCTTTTGTGAGATAGTCATATTTTCCGCCACATTTTAGAGGGACAAGTTGGAGGAAGAATTTGAAGACTTGTTCAAAGATGCTCCCCGCGAGATGAAGGAAATGATGAACGGTGATTTAGATAATGCTGAAAATCTGGGTACGGATTGCGATCAAGATGACAACCACATTGTAGTTGAGGAATACACCAGCGACGACGAGGGACGGCGTCCTGACGAGAAAGAAGACAGCGAAGAAGATCTAAATGAACATGTAACAAAGGTGATTGTTCTATGTTCTATGTGAGGGTGGGGCTTCTATTAGGGGCTTCGGTCGATGCAAAATATTTGCAGGGTCAAAATGGTCTTATCAATCACTTAGAACTATAGTAGCGCGAATCTTTGATTTGGGCACCATCAATCACTTGTATAGTAAAATCTTCTTGCATCCTGGCATACATAAAGCCAAAGTTGTACTGAAATCAAAGTTCACCTAAGGTTAAAGCGGTGAATACACAGTCAAGATTTGGGGGCCGATTTGGCATCCACGATTCGTCGTACGATTTGGAATTGTCCATTTGAGATCGTAGATCAGATCGTGGGTCCCAAATCGTGCCAAATGCCCTACACATGCACGTTTCAGCGCCGATTTGGATGTACGGTTCATCGTAGGGGAAAAAAAGTGTCTTCTGCGATTTCAAATCAAATCGCCGCTGCTTCTACGATTAATCGTCCATGTGTAGAGAGTGCTGCGATTTATCGTAGACCTTTATAATAAAGTCTACGATAAATCGTAGGTGCTTTACGATTTTCGGATTTATTCGAAACTCGTGGGTCTATCTGCGATCTGGCAATATAAAAGAAATGAATTTTTTATATTTTTACTTTGAAATGATATAACTTCACTAATTTTTGGAGTATCAACACAATTTTTTCACTTTTAAAATGCAGAATTTCCCTTCTACACATGTTGACATTAGGTCTCATTCTTCTCATATTTTATTTTATTTTATTCAACAATTAAAAAGAGAAAAAAACCACCAGAAAATAGGTGATGTGTCACAGGAAAATGAGTAACGTTATATTTTATTTCATTTTTACAGTTTTTTACTTTCTTGTTTGCTTCTAGGGTCGTTTTTTTAAACAATTTTCTCCACTCTATATTTCAGAATCTCAGATCAAATCTTGACTGCCAACCCACCCACAATTTCACTTTTTACCCATGATTTCACTTTTCTCCATATCGTGCATGTGTAGGTCCAAAAATAGGCACGATTTCAGGCAAATAAGCACCCACGATTAATCGTAGATCCTGAAATCGTGTCTGATTCCCAAATCGTGACTGTGTATTCACCGCTTAAAGTCGGGGTGCGGCATCTAATAGAGATTGCTGTACATGTATTAGTTGTGTAAGTAATATTTGGTATAGTCATATTTTTCACTTTGTTCAAGTGAATTATTCAGCGTGACGTGGGGCAAATGTCCCTGAATATTTATGTCACCTAATTTCCTTTAATGCAACTGGGTTAACTATATGGTGTTTGTTATTTGATATTCATTGATTCATGCGTTTTTTCAGATATATTTTTGTAGTCGGACGCATTCGCAATTGGCTCAGTTTGTGCGAGAGGTCCAGAAAAGTCCTTACGGAGACGACACACGTGTTGTTACCCTCGGGTCTCGTCAGGTATATATATATATATATATAAATAGATTTTATTTCCTTTTGTACAAGTACATTGAAAACAAAGTTTCTCAGCCTCTGCAACCTGCAGGTTTTCCTACTGGACTTTTACAATGCATTGTGATTTGTGATGAATATATAACAAGAACGCACTATACAGATTCATATTAGTGGAAAAATCCAACTGGTAAGGTGTACATTTGTTTTTGTGACTTAATTTTCATTATTTGGCTTTTATTGAACATCAACTTATTTAATCATGTTAATAAAATGAATGTATTTCTCAGTAATGCAACATTTCAATTTCCCTCCAGAATTTGTGTATAAACGAGGCGGTGAAACGATTGAAGTCCCTCAGCCTGATTAACGACCGATGTCTAGAATTGCAAAAGCACAAATCCAGTAAGTCTAATAAGTTTGGTTTTAATGTGTTTTCCACTAGCAAAGAACTTTGCATGGTGATATCAACGTTAATAATTAAGCGATGACACGATTGTTTAAATAATGGTAAATAATCAAAATTGCTTCTAGGTTCCAAGAAGAAGGACGGAGAGTCCACGTCTAAGAAAAAGAAAACAATGGGTGGCTGTCCCTTTTATAAACAAGATAATCTTGCCGAATTCAGGGACAGAGTTATGGTGAGATATGTTCAATTTTCTAAAGATATGAAGAAAAGTAAATTTGTATTAATCCCTATCTTCTCCATTTCACAAAAGAAAGAACTATTTTTTGCAGTAGAAGGTACTATGTTATAATGGTTCCTTGCAGACTCATGGCAACGAGCACACAAGTTGAATTATGTGCTTTAGAACAAAAGACTGATTGGAAAGTTAATCTTATATTGAGCTAAGTACTTCGTCCATTTTCAGGTCGAAGTCCGAGATATAGAGCAACTAGTCAGCATGGGCAAACAGACCAAAGCTTGTCCGTATTTTGGAACCCGTCATTCCATACCTATGGCCCAGGTGCGTTATTAGTGTAATTAGTGCATTTCATTTGGCCGAATTATTCCGTGTAAAGGTATTCTTGAGTCTACAAAGCAGAGTTTTCCTCTCTCGATTACCTACATGCTTACGATCATGAATTAAATTTAAAATCAGTGCCTAAATCTGGTTGTTCCTTATATACATTGATACTTCACTCTTACCTCAAACCCGTTTTGTAATACGTCAATGTTTTGTTTTTTTACTACAGCTCGTCGCCCTCCCGTATAATTTATTGTTACACAAGTCCGCTCGAGACGCATCTGGTATTAAATTGAAAGGCAACATTGTGATAGTGGATGAGGCCCACAATCTGGTAGAAACAATCAGTAATGTCCATAGTATAGAAATCACTGGTGCTCAGGTACGATCATTATTTTATCTTTTTAACGCAACAATGGTCTCATGGGGAAAATATGTAAATATTGATAAACATTAGTGTACCTTATTTGTGGGTGATTTTGGCCGATGTTCTTAAAATATCAGAACATTCTCATGCACGAAACCGAAACTAATTATAATGTTTAATTTATGCCCTTGTTGACAACGATGTACACATTTAAGAATTGGTCCCACCACATTTAGTACTTAGCTACATGCTACACGCTTAAATTGTTTTCTGAATTCTAGAATCTCTATTAGTTATGTATATCTGACCTCTTATTCATGGCTTTCCAGGTTATGTGTGCGTCATCCCAATTAACTCAGTACATGGAGAGGTATAGGAAGAGGTTGAAAGCCAAGAATCTTATGTACATCAAACAGATACTCTTCATTCTCAACAGCTTCATCAAGTGCCTCGGAGGTAGGCTGTAATTAATTGCTCCCTTGGGAAGAATCACTCATTGGCTAAGTCAAATTGAATGAATCCCATCTTGAACGGTACATATGAAAACACGGGCTGGGCTCCCGGGCCCGGGCTCGGGCTCATGGGCTGGCGGGTTTGACTTCATATGATATACTTGGTTACACATTTTATTATATTATTTCACTGCCTCTTCCCTATGAATGATAACCAAGAGCCTTACGATTAGTTAGCTTTCTCTATTGTTTCCCCTATTTCCCTCTCCTCCTTCTCAACATACACACATGTGCACCTTATCAGGACCTATCAATTCTGACCACAAGGTCCCATAAACATTTCTTTGGGACTTTGTGGTGGGCCTAATCCAGGGCGGAGAAAACCATTGACGTACTGATCTCATCTGATAAACGATCAAATAAAATTTATAAGATCAAATGAGACTGGATAAGGGTGCCAAGAGGAGGAAGAGGAGGGGAAATAGATGAGAAGGGGGCAGGGGAGGAGGAGGAGGCATGTGGAGGAGGAGCTAGAATATGTGCAGGAGGTAGAGCGGGGGAGGGAGAGAAAGAGAGGGAGAGAGGAAGGGGGATATTAGTAGAGGTTAAGGGAGGAAGGCAGGGGGAGAGGTACAGGAAAGGGAGGGGAGGGTGAGAGGAAGGCGGGGATAGGCAAAAATAAAGTTCAACATAACTAAACACATTGCTAGATTCAATGCCAAATATACTCGAATTTACCTAGTATTGGCCAAATTGCAGTCTAACTTTGCAGAATGTACTAAATCTGCCAATTGTACATTTTCTGAAAATCTGAGCCATTTGTGGTTACTCCTGTAGAGGTGGCGGTGCTTATAGAACCCTTTTGGCCCTGGTGCAATAAACATGTAATAAACACCATTAGTACAGGCATTTTAGCATGGAACCCGGAATAAAATAATGTAAAGCTGATTTTTTGATATATGATGGGGGAACATTCCCTGAAAAGTCCCCACCTGGGGACCGTGTGCTTTTTGAGATTTTGACGTTTTTGCGTCATTTTCCACAAAATAGCATTGGTCTCTATGGGAAAAAGCACCTGGTTCAGGCCATTATTGCCAACATTAAGAATATTTGGCATTGTTATTTGCAGGGAATATAACATATATAAAATATACTGTACAGGTTGAGGTACCATAGTAAACATGGACGTATGGAGATTCTAAATATTTCAACAAAATATCTATTGACCGTTAAGAGTATAGGTTCGTTTCTCAATGGATTTGTCATGTATGAAGGCTAAATAAAAAATTTAGCCGGGGTGTACCGGCAGAAAGTGCGGGCTAACTCCGTGAGAGCCCCAAATCCAAAATGGCCGCCCTTGATCAATCGGAGAATTATTTTTTCAATGGTTTGGCCTACAATATTGTTCAATATATGGTTATTAGGGTTTTGGGGGTCAAGGAATTCATATTTGAAATTAGTTTGACAATTTGACCTTTATTTGACCTTGAAATCCAAAATGGCGGCCCCGGACCATTCAGAGAACTATTTTTTCAATGGTTTGGTCTACAATAATGTTCAATATATGGTTATTAGGGATTCGGGGGTCAGGGAATTCATATTTGAAATGACTTTAATCATTTGACCTTGATCTGACCTTGATTTGACCTTCCAAGTCCAAGATTACCTATCTGAACTATTCAGAGAATTATTTTTTCAATGCTTCAGCCTACAATACTGGTCAGTATTATGGTTATAAGGGTTTTGGGGGTCAGGGAATTCATATTTGAAATTAGTTTGATGATTTGACCTTTATTGGACCTTGAAATCCAAAATGGCGGCCCCGGACCATTCAGAGAACTATTTTTTCAATGGTTTGGTCTACAATACTGTTCAATATATGGTTATTAGCGTGTTGGGGGTCAGGGAATTCATATTTGAAATATGACTTTAATCATTTGACCTTGATCTGACCTTGATTTGACCTTCCAAGTCCAAGATTACCTATCTGGACTATTCAGAGAATTATTTTTTCAATGCTTCAGCCTACAATACTGGTCAGTATTATGGTTATTAGGGTTTTGGGGGTCAGGGAATTCATATTTGATATTAGTCTGATGATTTGACCTTGATTTGACCTTGATTTGACCTTGAAATCCAAGATGACAAACATGCAACATTTTAGAATACCTATCATCAACATATGATATGTTGCCTGGACTGATAGCATATACCAACCATGACTATGGTAGGTGGGTGCCAGATTATTGGGCAATGCTCTCTCTGCTCTCAGAAGAGCAAATGTCCTTCTTCAAGAATCACTTCACACAGTCAATGACAGGACTTGCCTCCTCTTGTCAGTCATTGGACCTTTGGATAGAAACAACTATGAATCTGAACTCAAAACTCAAGCAAGGATGGCTGTAGCTTCTGCAAAATGATAAGCAGTTGTTGTCAACAACAAGGAATGTAAACAATGTTGCAAGGGTCAAAGCTACTGTGAATCGGAATCTAAAGTGTCAGCCTCGCCATAGGAAGCATGTTGAGTGTCAACCAGCAAGAATGAAAAAAGATGAGCAGGCTATCCAGGACCTGCCGGCATGTATGACCGAGTTTGAAGCTGAGCCATTTGATGAATCCAGACCAACACTGAGATCACTACAATCTGGCATGTTTGCCTCACATAAGCTTGTTTCTGACCTGAAGATAGCACTGATAGATGGTAAGACTCAGGCTGAAACCCTCCTGCAAGAGTGAGTGTTGACCAAGACAAAGCCTCTCACTGCAACTATCCATAAGAATAAGAGACTGAATTTTGCATGTGACCATGTATGTGCCCCATCTGGTGCACCCATGAAGCTGGCGCAGATGGAGAGGTCTGGACTGGCAGCTCTGGTAGACCTTGCAGAGGGGTCTGGTCTGATCCAACTTAAGTCAGCCCTTGAGGGGTGTGTGACTGAAGAGTGCCTATCGATGTACAATGTAGGTGGCTCAATGCGGAAAACAAGTAAATCTAATTTGTTAAAGCTATTTACCCTAGACCCAGTTGCTGAGAAACCAAAGAACCACATCAGCCTTGTGGATATGGGGTTCATCTGGCGGTTAGCTACCCCAACACCTGAGGACCGAGAGGCTAGGAAGAGGGATGGCTCAAATTATCGGTGGAGTGACTATTTACATAAAATTTGTGCTATCATCTTCTCACGCCACACTGATGCACACCTTGTCATCCTAGTCAATGACAAATATGATCTTCCCTTCAGTATCAAGGATGATGAGCATGATCGACGAGCAGCCAAACATCAACACATACCAAATGTTTTTCCCAAGCCAGAAGACATATTCCCAGGGGCAGTTGAGTTCAGCAAAATCATGCTCAATTCAGCAAACAAGGTTAGACTACAAAAGCTTGTGATGAAACACATGAAAACACAAGTTGGTCGCATAGCAGGTAGTGTTATATACTGTGAGGGTGAGACATCAACCAATCTGAGGACAGGTGTGACAAGCAGGGACTACGAATATAAGCATCCAGAGGCAGATACAATGCTGCTCTCTGCCTATGCCAAGCTAAGAACTGAGAACCACACAGAAGCAGTGGTAATTGACAGTGAGGACACTGACGTCTATGTCCAAGCAGCTTATGTGTCGCATAAACTAGCTGGTGATCTTCTGATTAAGCACAAGCATCACTTCATCAATTGCCAAACAATGCTTACAGAGGATGTGGCAAAAATCATCATACCTCTCCATGTGATCACTGGCAGCGACCACACATCAGACTTCTATGGGCATGGGAAAAAGCGATTGCTGCAGAAGATAATTGACGATACTGAGGCAAGAGAGCTCCTGGTAGAAGTAGGAGAGTGTTTGGAGTTACAGGACAAAGTAAAAGCAGATATGAAAGCTTTTGTCCTCTCCAAAGTCTATGGAGAGAGGATTGATGTTACTTGTGGGCAGGCCAGAGCTTCAAAGTGGCACAAGCTGAAAAACAAGAGTACAGTTCGCCTCCCACCTGATGATGACACATTGAACCACCATGTGGAAAGGACAAACTACATTGCATATTACCAGCTCAATTATAACTTGCTAATGCATCCATCCCCCATTGGTCATGGTTGGGAAATCCTGAATGGCAAGTGCCGACCAGTACGCCACACACTGCCATCCTTGCCCCTACAGCTCAAACCAAGTCACCATCTAGATTACAGCAGTGATGAGAGTGTTAGCGATAGTCACAGATTCAGATGATGAATAGCAGTCTAATAGAATGTAAGAATTGTTAAATTGTATTTATATTCAAAGATTTTTGTTCATCTCATTGAAATTGATTGTTAGATTGTACTTTGTACTAGTCGTCAAGGTAATATGACAATCTTAACAAACAAGATATTTGTGAGTAAAGTCAGTGGCCATCTTGGATTTAAAGGACAAATCATCAAACTAATATTGAGTATGAATTCCCTGAACCCACAAACCCTAATAACCATGGACCAGTATCATAGGCCAAACCATTGAAAAAATAATTCTCTGAATGTTGCATGGTGTTCATCTTGCATTTCAAGGTCAAATCATCAAACTAATTTCAAATATGAATTCCCTGACCCCCAAAACCCTTATAACCATAATACTGACCAGTATTGTAGGCTGAAGCATTGAAAAAATAATTCTCTGAATAGTCCAGATAGGTAATCTTGGACTTGGAAGGTCAAATCAAGGTCAGATCAAGGACAAATGATTAAAGTCATTTCAAATATGAATTCCCTGACCCCCAAAACCCTAATAACCATATATTGAACAGTATTGTAGACCAAACCATTGAAAAAATAGTTCTCTGAATGGTCCGGGGCCGCCATTTTGGATTTCAAGGTCAAATAAATGTCAAATTGTCAAACTAATTTCAAATATGAATTCCTTGACCCCCAAAACCCTAATAACCATATATTGAACAATATTGTAGGCCAAACCATTAAAAAAATAATTCTCCGATTGATCAAGGGTGGCTATTTTGGATTTGGGGCTCTCACGGAGTTAGCCCGCACTTTCTGCCGGTACACCCCAGCTAAATTTTTTATTTAGCCTTCATAGATGACAAATCCACTGAGAAACGAACCTATACTCTCAACGGTCACAGAAGTGCTCCAGATGACCCAACTATGGCAACGGTCAGATTTTGGTGAAAAAAGCATTTTCTTAGATCAGGTCATAATATTTGGGGACCTAATTCTCTACATTGTGCATGTTGTGACACGTTTTTTAAATTTAGCATGTTGTTAAATAAGGCCTGAAATTTTCAAAAAGCACCAGCTACAAGTTGGTAGACACCCCTGGTGGCCAGTAGCTGCAAAATTCAAGATGGCCGCCCAAAACAGTAAATATGGCATATCTTGGCTTCTATTTGGTAGATCTTCAACTATAATACCACTTTATTGATGTTTTTAAGTATGAGGAATTCATTTCTGAAGGTAATTTTATGTTCCAAGGTCATTTTCAAGGTCAAAATCCAATATGGCCCCTACTGAGTAACAAGAATGTTATCTCAGCACTTCCCGATGTGCATGATTGCATAACTGACCTAGTTTTGACCTGGAACTTTTGACCTGATTCTGACCTGGTGCTTTACTAGTGGAAATCATAAACAGTTGTGAGGCTCAAACTTGATTTTATAATGCTCTATGGACCCGATTTATAAATGCACTACTGATGCTCTCAATGATGCACTACTGACCAGGTATATTTAATGTGATTATGATGCTCTCAATAATGCTCTATTTTCCAGGTTAAAAAGCGCACTTATGATGCACTCAGTAAGGCTCTTTTGTTGCTCTGTTGGAGAGCTGTATTTTTCTTATCACAGAGAGGTTTGATGGGTGCCTATATTCCCAAATATCTCCAAAAGGGTTTGGTGCACTGGAGTGTTGTCTCCCTTAAATGCAACATTTCATTTCATCCATTTCACCATCCTCTGAGGCCAGTTAGAGGAGCCTTGAGGTTGGCAGAATGGCTTGCGCTCTATTTTAGTTGGATGGTTGCTCTTGGTCACCCAAGCCACTAGGCACAAGCTATATGTAGAAATATTGGGGTGTCTTGATGACAATGTTTTTCAATATCAAACAGAGAAATTACACAAATATATTATGGATGGATATCACTTCCAATATTCCTAATTAAATGATGGGAAACAATTATAGTATGTAAATAGCACAAAGGTGTAGTAACAGCGTATCTATTGTCAAAATAAATTGAAAGTACAACACAGTGTCCTGACCGGCCACAAGTGCTGCCACCTGGTGAGAACCCTGATGTGCACTGGAAAATCTACCAGTGCATGCAAAAGTGCATCTGACCAGTTACATAAGTGCAATCCTCTCAAAAAAGCAGTTTTGCACCTGGTTCTACACCTGATAAAACGTGAATCATCTGATGCACTTCAAAATGTGTATCAAAGTTATGTATCTAAATAGGGTGTAAATGCAGTTGAATAATTTTATCAAGTGATGAACATGTATATAACAATTTTGTACTGATGAAGAATATTTGGGCCTCTACTGCATATTCCATTGCCTGATGTGTCACAAGAAAATGAGTCACACGTTGGAAAATTCATATTTCAAATAACACATCATAATTATTCTTTTTTATTTCATTCAAATGCCTTTTATATATTCGATGTTTTTATATATATCCACGTGTCTTAAAAAGTCATTAAAAGTTGTTTTGTCCCCAAACTGTCAGGATAAAAACGTGTCATAGTAAATATCCAACAAATCCAACACTTTTCTTTTTTGAATATCATTTTCCTTTTCTAAGATATCCTAAGACATAATCAACATGGCTTATGAATAACTTAATATCCGAATAGAAACTTTCTTGGATTTCGGATTTTCTTTTTCTCACAGAAATGTGCACTTAGCCACCATCTGATGTCATTCCTTTTCACCCTAATGTACTTCAATGTATTCCTATGCCAGGTCTGCTGCATGCTGGTCATCGTGTATAGGGAGGGGAGGGCTAATATTATGGACTAAGTTTATATATAGCATAGGCTACTTGCCTCTTAAAGATGGCATTAGTTAATTACAACAAATATATTATATTGTCCTTCAATTATGACTAAAATAAAGAGTACAAAATCATACCTCATAACCCCATCCCATCCCCACCCCTTATCTAACCATTAGAACTGCATCTCCCCATGCCACACAAAATGAATGGTCCATACTACTCCTGTGTGTGCCTGACGCACCCTCAACCTCAAATCTAGGTCAGTGTAGAACTAAGTTTGCAGACTTGTGGGATCAGTGAGTTAGATACAGACATGACAGAAAGAAAGGAACCCAAAAGTCAAAAGTCTGATCACTGTCATCCCCTTGTGATCACTGTCATCTCCTTGTACGATGTGCCATTGCAGCAGATGGCACATGTCATGGGTAATAGGGGAGTCGTCATAGTAAAAAGACTCCTTGTCATGGGTGAAAAGATCTCTGTAATGAAGAAATATTCGGTGCCATGAATCTTTTTGTTTGGTAATAGGAAAAGGTGTCCTAGTAATATATTTTGGTTATGCGTAATATGTGAAAAAAAAGAGAAAAAGTCTGTAATATTGCATAAATCGTACAGATGACAACTCTGGGACGCAACAAAAGTCATCAATTCTGAGTTTGGGTTTTTCAGGGCCTTAAAAATCATTAATTTTCACTGTGAGTCATTAAAAAGTCGATTCACATTTACCACCTATGATCAATGGGGTTATTTGTTGGGACGAAATCCCCCCTCCCCCCTGTGTAGTGGTCACACCAGTAACAGCTCACTGGACCACTGCACCGGTCATTCGGTCATTCGGTCATTCGGTCATTCTCACTCTAACCACCTTACTCGGCGCACGCCAAAAAATTTACCAGTCACAAAAGAAATGTTAAAATCTGCTGTGGCGGCTGCCTCAGCAAGAAAAACGTATCATTCCTATTTAGAAGAGAAGCAGAGACTGAAACTAGATGAAGCTCAGAAAAAATTGGCCAAAAAATCGAAGGAATTCAGATTCAATGAGGAGTGAACTATTTGTCAATCGTTTTGACAGTGTTAAGCGTTCATTGATGCGTTTTAAGAAGTATATATGATAAGATATGTGATATAAGACATATTAATAATTATAAGATATGTATACACATACAAGTACAAAGGCGGACCCACAATTGAATTGACATGGGCCGATTTCAAAAGAGAGCCGATTTCAGCACTCCCGACTCACAATGATTAAAAATGTGAAATATGAAATCCTAGGATTCATCGGGAGATCCAAATCGGGATTCGAATCGGCCATGTGTGGGTCCCCCTTCAAGAAGGGAACCAAAATAGATTGAGTTCTGTGTACATAAGTTCAACTATATCATAAGTTCAACTATAAGTTCAACTATTCATGGTCATAAATTATCAGCTAACATGACTTCATTTGGTCATTAAAAAGTTATTAAAAACTGGTGGAATTGGACATTAAAAATCATGAAAAATGATGTGCTCTGGACCGCGGGAACAATGTATTATAATATATTGTATTATTACTGACCATATGTATTATGGTCAGGTGGGGGTGTCAATCTACTGCGATTCCACTCCCAGAGTGACCCTCACACACACACATTTAATGCAGACACAAACTCTTAGCAAAGCTTTAACACCTTAAATAAGCCTGCCGTCACAATGGAAAGTTGGGTACAGTTGCTATATAGAGTATTCTTATTCAATAACACATGTAGGTTCAATAGATGAACATAATAAATGATACTGATATATATATATAGTACTCCTATTTCCCCCGTTCTTAATCGCCGCCTATTAATTATGTTGTGTACGCGTAACGATTACGTGCAGCGATACCGCTCTCCTTGCTGTAGGGAGGACATAATTATGCACTTGGCTGAATTCCTCATTCTCTTAGCTTTCTTTAGCTATAAAGTGTGTGTATATTAGCCAAGTTTCCAACATATAAGAGTGCTTTTAATATGTGTCATCTTCAAATGAATATTATTAGATTCCTTCCTGATGGGAGAGATGTGTGTGCTACTATATTTTTATTATATTTATGACCATGCGGTTTTATCTCCATTTATTTTGAATCTGAAAGCAGATATTTTTAAACATAGATAGAACAACAACTAAATGATGTTGATATAGGAATGTCTTATGTGTGATATGTGGCAAGCTCTCGAAAGTTCTTTGCTGACCAGAATTATCCAGAGTCTCTTTTGCTCTCACAAGACTTGACCATAATTATATAAAAGCCCCAATTATAATGACGTTTAAAACATATCTACGTTATGTTTTTAAATCGGAGCATGTCTGCCTGTTTCAATTCCTCCTTTTATAGTTCCCACCCCATTCTACGTCAGCAATAATTTCATTGATAAATCGTGCCAATAGAGCATATTGTATTCATTTGAGTATCTCACATATTCATCTCTATAACCAAAATTTTTTAATAATTCTTTCACAAATAATCGTTCAACCCAAATCCGTGCACACAACATCCATACCATAACATAATACAATGAATCCACACCAGGACACAGTACCTGACACTGCCCACTCACCTGGCATTCACACTCACTGTCGCTCATATATGACACTCCATTCTCTGACGCTGATAATCACTTTCTGACACAAAGTAAAAGAAACCCCTATACACAAAGCTAAACGATACAAGCCTACCTCCATATATTCCAATGATAGTAAACACCAGGAAATCTAATAAGTATTTCTATATCCTCCATATTCCAATGATCTATATTACTATCTCTATATTACATGTTTGATAATTTCATTTTTGAGAAGAAAACGTTTGAAATGTTTCTGGATGGCCAATTACCATGTTTGATTTTATGCTAGATATATTCCAAAAAGGAACCGTTTTCACTACCATACTATGTCAGGAATTGTCTTATGTTAGATCTTCAATATTTGATGTACTTCAACTGCATGTAACTAGTGCATTGATACAATTTATATACATAAATTTGATACACACTTTTGATGTGCATGGGTGATGCACATTGCATCAGGTGCAAAACCAGGTGCAAAACTGCTTTTTTGAGAGGATTGCACTTTTATGACTGGTCAGATGCAGTTTTACATGCACTGGTGGATTTTCCAATGCACAACGGGTTAATGTAGGCCTATATGCATTCAATAGCCCCCTTCACAAATTCCGTCTCCAGTGCGTACCAGTAACTGCGGGATGAACTTCTGTCATTCTGCGCATGCGCAGTTCAGTTGACTCACCTAGCTATGCGGGCCAAACCGTCACCCTCCACACGGGCTCCCAGTGGACGTGCAGAGGTGTGACCACACGGCCGCTGACCCCCTACAGCCCGTACGGGAGCCCGTACACCTATGCTTACTTGTTTTTGTTGATACACTGTTACGAAAGTTGCTATATACTAAAATCTAGCGGATAAAATGTCCTCTTGTGAAGCATGACCAATCTTAACATGTCATTTGATAATATTGGATAGCTGATACCATTGTAAAATCACTCAAATCCTGGGAGAAGAAGGAGAAAGTTAGAAGCCTATGGTTAATATATAAGGCTTCTGTGACCTGCCTGCGGAGCTCATAGTTCAGCCGTTTTCCGCCGCTCTTGTTATGGCGCTACTGTCAATTTGTAAAGTACCTTATTGGTGTACATATTGATGAATAAGAACAATTCTTTTAGGATCAAGGGTGTGAGGAATCCATATTTTGTTTCACTTTTTTCTTTGTAGGTCAATTTGAAGGTCATGGTTCAATATGGCTGCTGTCAGGAATCAGAATGTCATATATTTTGGTTGCCATTACCACTAAATCAATGTATAGTACCAGTTTTTCTATGTTTTAAACTGTGAGGGATCTGTCCCCAAGTCATTTCTCATCAAAGACTGAAATCTTACTCAACAAAACTGATCTGGAAGCCATATTAAATTTTGACCTTGAAAAGGATCTATAATAACCTTGAATCAGAAAATGATCCCAGAAATGGATTCATTACACCTACAAACATAGAATAACTGCTCTTGTACATCAATCTAGAGCTCAAAACATAGAAAAAATGGTATTTTACTTGGATCTAGCAATAACAGCAGTTAAGATATATGATGTTCTGGTTCCTAGCAGCAGCCATATTGAATCATGACCTTCAAGATGACCTTCAAATCAAAAAGTGACATAAAAAAGAGATTCCTCACACCCTTGATCCTAAGAAAACTGTTCTTATTAATGAATATGTACACCAACGGAATGCATATAGGCCTACCATGAGAGCTGAGATAACATTCTTGTTACTCAGTAGGGGCCATATTGGATTTTGACCTTGGAACATAAAATTACCTTCAGAAATGAATTCCTCATACTTAAAAACATCAATAAAATGGTATTATAATTGAAGATCTACCAAATAGAAGCCAAGATATGCCATATTTACTGTTTTGGGCAGCCATCTTGAATTTTGCAGTTACTGGCCACCAGGGGTGTCTACCAACTTGTAGCTGGTGCTTTTTGAAAATTTCAGGCCTTATTTAACAACATGCTAAATTTAAAAAACGTGTCACAACATGCACAATGTAGAGAATTAGGTCCCCAAATATTATGACCTGATCTAAGAAAATGCTTTTTTCACCAAAATCTGACCGTTGCCATGGCAACAAAATTTTAAAAAATAGATATTTTGTTGAAATATATATTTTTAGAATCTCCATACGTCCATGTTTACTATGGTACCTCAACCTGTACAGTATATTTTATATATGTTATATTCCCTGCAAATAACAATGCCAAATATTCTTAATGTTGGCAATAATGGCCTGAACCAGGTGCTTTTTCCCATAGAGACCAATGCTATTTTGTGGAAAATGACACAAAAACATCAAAATCTCAAAAAGCACACGGTCCCCAGGTGGGGACTTTTCAGGGAATGTCCCGCATCATATATCCAAAAATCAGCTTTACATTATTTTATTCCGGGTTTGGCCTAAAATTTACCTAAAATGCCTGTACTACATAGGTGATGTGTCACAGGGAAATGAGTTTCGAAAACATTTTTTAAAAGGAAACTTTAATGTTGTATGCATCCTTTTGCTATTTGGCATATTTCATTGACTATTTTAAGTGCACATATGATTTTTTTAAAAAAAAGGTTTTATTCAGCATATCCTGCCATTTAATATTTGACTGTAAGAGCCTCTCTTACAGTCAAATATAAAATTTGATAAATTACATTTCTCTAATATCCTGATTTCTTGAACTGGGGAATAAATAAACTTAGAAGAAGAAAAGAATTTGCTTGCATTCATGGAAATGTGATGTGTCACAGGAAGGTGAGTCACCCAGTCGCTAGATATAACCTATTATTTCTATTTTCTCATCTGTCACTATGTATTTACATATTTGAGACAAAGTTGATAGAGAAATAAAAGAGGAATAACTTGGTACGCATTTAAAAAAATAGAACCAAAGCTCATTGATTTTTGTTCCATGTTTATGGCCAGAAAGAAATCAAATACTGAAGTTAAATAGAAATGCCATTTTGTTTTCATTGTGAGTGTTTATCCAGATTTTCAAAGAGATGATGATTAATAAAATCAAGTTACAGATTTATAGTATGATCTAGTATCTAAACATTTGGTAACTTGTACCTAGATTACTGATCTGCAGCTTCCCCAGGGAATTTTTGGTTAATTTATCCAAATACTAAAAATCTAGTGTTTTGGAAGGAAAACATTTCCTAAATACAAATAGGAAAACTGACTAAAATATTTTATCAATTTTAACAAATTGATCATGAGAAATAACTTTAAATTCCTTTAAAAAACGAGAACAGGGACCTGCTGGTTTTTTCCCTATTTCTCAGAAATGTAATTGTAATTGTACAGGATAACCACACAACTTGACTTTAGATTGTCCAAAGGATGTAAATGCCTACTTCCAAACAATAAGATCAAACTCTTCATTTGAAACTAAAATGAAAACTTTAGAATATACTTTCTTTTTAAGGATTAGTGCACTGTAGATATTGACCCCCTATACATAGATTTCACTGACGTCACGGCCCTGGCCATGTTTGGGGTCAAGTTAGAAGGCTATGTATGCTGTGATACTTGAAAATATCGTTTCCTGGCTGTTTTAACCTTTACCAGTTTTAATCTGCCACAACAATACCTTCATGATAGGTTAGATAATCTGCCTTTAGTGTAGAATTACCCAAGTATCTACTCTTGTGAGGTTTATCAACTTTGTTTTGATACCCCTGCCATAGACGGCCAGCGTAGCAGTGACCCCAGACATGGTAGCCACTGTGATACCCCAGCCTACTGGGTGACGTCATGTGAAATCTATGTATTACTGAATCAGTTGATCTTTTAATTCTCCTGGGAATGGGGCTTATTCCTAATTTTTGCTTCCCCAACTGTGACACTAGTAACAAAACTTATATTTCTACTTAAAATAGTCACAGAAATACGCTGAAACTAGCAAAATGATGCATAAAACATGAGCTATATGAATCTAGAGTATTGAAATATGTTTGAATATCAATTATTGATCAAGATATTTTTCCTAAGCTGGGTGGGTCATAAAGTAACACATGTGAGGCCAGTTCATTTTATGGATGACCAATAAATGACCATGGAGAGCAAGGTTTTATGGACTACCAATAAATGACCATGGTGAGAAATCCAACCACATCCCTTAGTGTCAGGTTGCAAACTGTCAGGCCCACAATCTTTCAAAGAGTGCTGTGTATATTGCATGAAAAACTTCCAAGTAAAGTCATTATTTTACCAATTTCTCTTAAGAATATAGAAATATTAAAAAATAAAACAGGGAATTATACCAATCCTTGAATGTATTGTGCCCGTGACCCAATGACCCCCATGAGCCCGTCAGCCCGGGCCCGGGAGCCCAGCCCGTGTTTTCACATGTACCATCTTGAACATTTGATGGATATATAGAGAACTATATATTTGGGGGTAGAAAATGTTAACATCTTAGCAATCTATCTCGAGTAGAAATTACTTTGCTGGAGCGTTAAATCTCTTGATGTGTACATGAGTGCGTCTGGAATTCAGGTGGTAGGATGCAGGATGCATTTTCATTTAAATACTTGGCGTGCCGATGTTCCTACAGCAGGCAAAAGTGGAACCTATATAAGGTTTCTCAGTACGAGCGCCAAAGGCACTCGTACCGCCTTCGGTGGAGGAAACCTTAAGAAATATATATATAAATTGCAGGTCACAGACTTTAATAGTTCCACATTTTTAAACACTCTTCTTAGGTAAGCTGGGCGTTGCTGCTGAAAAGCAAACATTCAGGAAAAAAGAAACAAAACTGGTGACGATAAATGACTTCCTTTTCACTACCCAGCTTGATAACCTCAACCTGTTTAAGGTTATGAAATATTGCCAACGAAGCATGATATCTAAAAAGGTAAGAATTCACAATGTTTTCTATGGTTGTGCCAAGCAAGAAAATTAGAAATAGTACAACTTAGGAATTATAGCGAATGATTTCCCAGTCGGTAATTTTGCTCATGCAATGCATCATTTGTTTCTACAGTTGCATGGTTTCGTGGAAAAATACCAGCCAAGCATGGTGCCCACAGGTAATTTCCCTATTTGTTTCTATTAGTGTTTTTTTTCCTAAACTGCGTTTTACCACCTTATCAAACCATGTAACCAGGGAGCTATATACTAAAATATTTAATAGTGTGGTATACCTCCCTGATGTTACTTACCAGTGAAATAATATAACTGTTTTTTTTTGTATTTCATCAATCAAGTAACTGTTTTGCCAATGTATATGTTACGTTTTCCTATCTTCCAGCTGCCGAGAAAAAAGAGGAACCTCCCACTTGGGCCCTCAGCAAATTCTTAAAAGAAATCAGTCAAGAACGGGAGAACAACTCTCCAGCAAATTCACCACAAAGTAAGTCTTCACGAATCCTCACCAATTCACAAAATGTCCATTGTGCCATGCCCCATTCTATTATGATTAAAACAAATGTTCCTGATTCACCTCAGAACCTGCATCAGAGGAAAGTCAACCTGTCGACTCGAGTCCCATGTTTACGTCGCCTCTTATGCACATCGAGGGATTCTTGGAGGCTTTAACAAATGCGGATAAAGATGGTCGTATTGTCATCAACAAGCAAGGTACACATAGCTCATTTTATATTTTTATAGAAGAGCTAAACCTCAAATTTGACGAATGTCGGCTCAATCAGGGTTGGGTGTATGTATAGGATATGGGCTTAGACCCGAACTATTATATTCCTTGCTTTTTTATCTGAGAGGAATGTATATCGTCAAGCAAAAGTAGGAAATACGTTTGTGCACCCCAGCAAACTAATCGGATGTTTTGACGTATATTTTCTCGAGGGGATTCTCTATCTCCCAAATCTTAAAATTAAATCTTTGTAGTAATGTGTCTCTTTTCTAGACCTGTCTGTCATGTATTAGACATATTGTGTATACTTTGTTTTACAGACTTGTTGAGTAAGTCAACTTTGAAGTTTTTGCTGCTCAATCCTGCCGTTCATTTCGCTGGGGTCTTATCAGAGGCACGAGCCGTCATTGTAGCTGGTGGAACGATGCAGCCGGTATGTTCTTCATGCTACTCAAACTGATTAGATAACCTCTGGAGGTAAAACATCAACAAGTCGCTTCCGAAATCCGAAATGTGTAAATAAAATTTGTCTTGTTTTCCAGATATCCGAGTTCAAGGACCAACTGTTCTATGCCGCAGGGGTTGAACCCAGCCGTATTTTGGAATACTCTTGTGGTAGGTGAAAATGTAATCTTGAAAATTTGTTTTTTAAGTACATGTATCATCTGCCATTTTCTATTTCCACCCATGCAGTGCTATTGTCCGGTTATGTTGTATTTATAGATTTTATTCAAACATTATTCGTATACACATTATTCTCAGTTGTAGCTGTACATCGAAATATTAGAAAAAATGCTGTACATCAAAATAAACGGTTCGTGTTGTTTTAAGAACTATTATAATGGCTCGGCCTTTCTGGAAGAACTGTCCGTTGACAGAAGGAATGTGCCATTTTCTACGATGTACGTAAAACCTACTTCTAGAAATAATAATCATGTATATTGGAACTAACCAAGAAATTTTTGTTCCAGGCCATGTAATACCCCCACAAAATGTCCTACCTTTGGCATTGGCGAGAGGTTCTTCGGGCCAAGAACTGGATTTCACGTATCAAAACAGGGACCTTCCAAGTATGGTAGGTGATCTTGAAAGTATATTGAAACTAGTTTCTAACACGCATTATGATCAGCACGTCATTTTATAAGACTAAATCGATGGAAAGACCGACTAAAAAACATCAAGCTCGCGGTGAGCTTCTGTGATTTTCTTTTCTGTGTTGTACCGCGAGTATATTAGTCCCAACGTTTCGACCTATGGTATTGGTTTTCTTCAGGGGAATTGAAAATCCTGAAGCAAGTGGGAGCGTTATATAGACATGTATTAGGGGTAGTATAAGACTGGTCGCGTCACCTGTCAAACACGAATATATCTTATGTGCTGAAGTCCTGAACCAGTCTTACAGCTTAGTACCACTAGCTGCTGGCGCCACCTGGCTTCATCTATATTAAATAAGCTCACGATTTCCAGACTTACAGAAGAGAGTTAGGTGGCGCTGTGATCGCCATTTTATAGCTTATTACGCGATCCTATCAAGCAGGGCGGTGGAGGGTATGTGTTGTACCGCAAGTATATAGGGGTTTGTCAAATTAGAGGCTTAACTCTCGTTGTCTGATGCCACCAACCACCACCACACACACATTGTATATGTAAAGAAATGATTTAGAAGTTTTATTAATTATGAATGAAATGTCGATATATATTTGCTATCTCCAAAATACATCCTAGTACTGAATCATGATTGGTATCCAAAATATCAACAAACTGAATCGAAACTAATCTATTTACTCCTCCAACCCTATGTGTTGCTCATAAAAATCTAAATTTTAACTCAACTTTCCTAAGTTAAGTATCTAAAAATGATAAAAATAGTGATTTTTATCAGCATTGAGGGAAACTAAAGTAAAATCAGGTTATAATAGCTCTGGTAGAATTTAATAGAAACTGTTATCGTGTTTTATTGTATAGCTTGAACTAAAGACGCCCTTGTGATAGAATGATTCGCTCAATGTAACGAAATAGTATTTTTCTCAGTTAGGCCTGTTATTTATAGAATTTGGTTATGGGTGCAATCGTGAACCTGTTTTAGCTCTTCCATTCCGATATATTGTGCCGTTGGTTGATGTTATAAATAAGCCTTGCTAGAAAAGGACGTGGAACAAAATGCCCCTTCTGCCTCTGCCTCAGGCTCTCTTTGTGATGTTGGTCTCTTTACCACAGACAAGATTGTCAGGCAGATATACTGTACTGGTATTGGTGGTGCTTTCGGTGCTTGTACCCAGTGCTGGCTAGTGCTAGACCCCGCCTCATTGCTATATATTCATACCTGCCCTGTCTGCACTGGTCGCCTTATATTTGGTACCTACCCAGAATGGCATGGCCTGATTAATTGTACACTTCATGTACTACTACTTACCTCTTATCACCCCCATCTTGTTGAGTCGCATCGCCCGCGACCTGAGCTGGCCTGAGATGACACACTGCTCTAGATCATCCTCGACCAACCAGCCGGGCGATACCAATTCGGTGTTGTGGGGTGGTGTTCGGACTAATTTACGACTCATATTTGAGAATAATATGTAAGATTGTTCATAGCCCGGTGTGATTTTTGTCGTTTGGGATTACTATTCTCACTTGATGCCCGTCCTTTTCATTTGTAAGCTATGGTTCTAAAGCCTTTGTTTTTATTCCGGCCTCTCACCCCTCCTGTCTCGACAGTGAGCACTCCCAGACGTGACCATGGTAATGGTTTGATGTGGAGGTAACCATGGTTTTAGCAATGGCATGTCTCGGCACGCGCCGACTTGTTTGATTCAGGTTACTCGGTGCCCTCAGTTGTCGGATCTGTTGGGTCATGCCCATTCAAATCTGAGGTGCTCCACCTTCCTCGGTTTTCCTAGTCTTTGGAATTTAATTTTCTCTTTATTCTAAGGAATGCTCTATCTAATTAATAATGATTTAACACATCACTTGTAATAAGGTAATTGAAACCTGACGCCTGTTCCCGATGACCATACTTTAAGAACCGAACTTCTCTTCGTGAACGCGTTTGCTCACACCCCTTGTATCCCTCTCAATGGTAGTGACCATCGCGGGAAATCCCCCTAGCCCTACCTACCCTAATGAGAACGATTTATCAGCTTGGCATAGATCTGCCAACCCATTATTAGGCTCGCGAAGATATCAAGTCATCAGTTTTCGATCCATCCTCATAAATAATTAAGTGATCGCCCCACCATTCGTGTTGTTCGCTAGTCAGTAACAAGCAATCGAATGAGTATGTATGTCACATTAATAGACAATAGAGGTCAGGCCTCAGGGTTCCTGTCTTTAGTGTAGAGAACCCTTGTGATGATTGATAGACAAAGCTTGCTAAGAGAACATTCACCCTTAGAGTAAGAGAATATGCACCCTTACTTTATGGATGAACCGAGGATACCTATTCAGTCACACCCAACCTGAGGTGATCTTTGGCAGGACATGCACACTCAGCAGAGACTCGAGAGAGAGCGACGATTATGTGTATAAAATTAGCCTTTGTTGGTGCGGTCATAGTGAACTTGGTCAACCTCTCTACGTTTGGTGGTGCACAAGCCAGAAAATCCATCAATCACTCCCCATCATGACATGGCCCCGTGTGACTTGGGCTGTTCGATCATGCCCTCGCCTCTACCAGTCGCTGCCCCTGAGTGCTCCCGGCCTAGGGGTGGTGAATGAGGCCGTCTCCTGCCCATCGCTGCCTGTATCCAGGTAACGTGGTGCCATTTTCGAGGCCATGAGGTCACAAGGTCGTCACCTTAGCGCCAGGGCATGCAAGGACATCCATGGTGGAGGAGGAGCAGAGCGATAGCGGAGGGACTAGGCTGGGAGAATGGCTAGTGCAGTTTGTTGGCCTGATCGGCATTTTCTCCTGCCACCGCCCATTTTACATTTGCTTTACCCTCAGACTGAGCTTTTTACCCCAGATTAACTGATTGATGTTGTTTAGTAACAGTATTATTGCCTTATACTATACACCTGCTCATTTCTGGACTAAGCGCGCTATTAAAGTGAGTGTATCAATATAAACATGAAAAAAATCCGGGAGGTTGGGGGGAATCACCTTGGAAGCACGTACCGGTATCCTGTAAATGGTGTACATTTTAGGAGGATTTGAAAGATTTGAAGATTAAAACAGGATACTTGGAAATGCCCAAGCCAGAAAAATGTTTTCGCTTGGCCTATCCAGGAAACGTTGGCCTTTGTGTGATTGATAGGGAAGGTAAAGAGAGCGGTGGGTGTATGTCCTCTGATATGGCCTTCACTAATACAGTACACGCGGTTTGGGCGCGCTTCTGGGAAGATTATAGCAAGCGGTTGTACTACGTAAACTGGGGAATCCGTTTTAGGGGGAAGCTAGCATCCAACATTTAATCGGGCGTTTTAATATTTTGAAACTAGCAACCACTGTTGGAATATTAATAAATTAAATTTTTCTACATTTTTTAACAAAAACATCAATATCTCAGATGCTGTGGTTGTCTCTAAAAAATGCGCGTCGGGAATGTTCTTATTCAATAATCGAGGAACCTTTGCTAGTTAATACACGATAGTTTCCATCTATTTTGACCTCAATCGTGAATAAGTCGAAGATAGTTGATACTGAAAACGAGTAGTATAAACAAACATTTGCCCCTTATTTAATTTAGCAGAATTGCCATGTATACTGTGTCGGCGGGTCATTATACATCATATTGTTTATTTTAAAAAAAAACATTTCGGGAAAACAATCGTATCTGGATGTTAAAGCTGTAGGGCGGTATTAATAGCAATGAATATGAAGTAAGACGCCCGATTGAAATACCACAGAAGTGTACGCATCGGCTTATTTCGTCTGCTAATTCTATTGGAGACAGGGAATCCGCTAGCGTGATAAAACTATTAGACTCGTCTAGTGTCTTAATATCCATTGGCTATATTTTACTCTAAGGCTATAGACTATCATGTCAGCGAAAGCCTTGCCATACAGCTAGACTGCTTTCTCCTCTTCCTGCACTCAACGTGCCCGGAATCACCCCATCCAGGTCCTCATTTTTTCTGGGTCGGCTACCCCTAATCAGGTCATTAGACATACAATTAGGTCAAGTCGGGTCAGCACTGAGCATTATGGTGTGGATGGTTCTGGGGTGTTCGTCTCAGAACAACAACTTGTTTACATGGTAGGAAGACAAAACAAAATTATGATCATTTATCACAGAGGCAGGTGAATGAACTGTTGAGGACAGCCTCGTGTCGTGAGGTTAAACTCACGTCAAGGTCGCTTGCCTGGAGATAGCTGCACCTGATATAACAAGTACATTTAGTGCTGCGACTGGACTAGAAATAGCCCAGACGTCTGGAACATATCCTTACACAACCACTTGTAGTCTTATTGGCCTTATTGCCCTGGATGAATTATAGACAAGTGCATCTCAACAATACATTTGGTTTATAATTGTATAATCATACAGGTACTTTTTAAAAAAAGAAGTTATGATGGTGCTCCGTATTCTTTTATTTTACTCAATCCCCTATCAGTTGCAAAAAAATGTTCACCTATTGGATTGGTTTGAAGACTTGTGAATATATACCCCCTTATCCATATCAAGGGCAAAAAACATTCCCCGAATCAACCTTAATGAAAATATCTTGATTTAGGGTTTTTGCATGGGAAAGATAATAATTGGAATTACAATTTTCCTAAGATTTCTCAAGGTAGGCACATCCTAGAATAATGCCAAAGTGTAAGCTTAGTGTAAGGACTAAGGTAGCCTTGGGTTACCTAAGCCAAGGTGACAGAGTGGCGTGCTCGACTGATATACCGGTATGCGGTGATTGCTAATATTCCCTAGAAGCGGCATGATATGGTTTGGGCGCATAACCATAAAACTGCATATTTATACATCACCCGGCGCGCTAGGAGACCGACACCACTCCGCATGTGGGCCTTTGTTGCAAAATTTATATTCCTGAAAAAGGACAAGGCCGGTACCTTGAGGTCGCTGACCCTATGTCCTTACCGTGATACTCGTGTCCTTATATAACAAATGGTGCCCTCGAAGGGCCCTGGGAAGAGAGGGACACAAAGTAGGTCACCAGAGGTCACGACCCCTATGTCCTCATCAGGTTCTTGTTTTGGTTACTGTTCTAAAGTCAGGGTGAGGAGGTGAGAGGGGGTCAGGTGGGGGTCAGTAGGAGCAGGAGGGTCTACGAGAGCGCCTGGACCTCAGGGCTAGACTCCTGAGGTCATCTAATACTGACATGCGGCCTTGTCAATGTGCATGAATTATCATGAGACTGGGCAGGTCGAAGTTGCCTGCCTGTAGGTGTGGTAGGTCGGGTATGTATGGTATCCATGCTACCTCCCCTTCCTAGCAGCAATGGAAAGGTCCATAATGTTCCAGGATTTTCTACATTCCTGACAAAACTTTCAAATAATCATATTAGGACGTACGGTAGTTAGATTACAAAACGTCTATTATTAGTTGATAATTTATTAGAAAAATGTCAAATTCATCTCGTGATTTTAAATTGGTGTTAGCTGAATAGTTTCCTACCTAAGCCTTGGCCTAAGGGGGTTTTATCTCCTTTTTTTCTTTTTCTTTTTTTACGAAAGTTCAGACGGGCAACGGTTTTCAGCTTTTTTTGTGAGGTAATTTATTTATTTTGTTATCAATTGCTCTACCCAATATACGGTTTATATATGTTCATATGCTATCTAAAACAATACATTATGATTCAATGCTATAATTGAGTCCCGAGATTGAGGATTTAATACGACTGATTCATTAGTCTCATGAAATTTCAAATTTCAAAATTCCGTTCGTTCATTGCTGTTCCAGATGGATGAGTTGGGGCGGGTGGTGTACAACGTGTGTAACATAGCGCCCGGCGGAGTCGTCTGTTTTTTCCCTTCGTACGAGTATGAGCGGGCCGTCTACAAGCACTGGGAATCGGCTGGATTCCTTGAAAAGATTTGTGCCAAAAAGAAGGTAAACGTTTCACTTCTATGATTTTGAGTGTGTATGTATTAAGTGTAATATCTTCAATGCTTTGCGTCTCTAGAATTTCTTGGAGCCCTTTTCCCAGACCTGTTAGATGAAACAAAGTTTCCTGTGTCGCCTCCGGATCAATCTCTTTCCTCATGTCCCTTGCAGTTAGTCTAAACGCGTGGACTCACGACTAAATATATTGAATAAGCCAAAGTATACTCGCCTTGTTTTTGACTGAAATCTAACGTTTGGCTATCACATTCTTTACAGATTTTCCGTGAACCGAAGAGTGCAAGTCTCGTTGATTATACATTGAATGAATATGCTTCCTGTATCAAGGTATGTGCGCCTATTGCTTTCCGTGCATTTGTTTACTCACTCAAAGACAATAAGTGTAAGATGTTATATGAAGCTAAAGTACATTGCTAGTTAGTTGTCGGTTAACTTTCTTTGTTGTTGTTGTTGTTGGTACTTTTATTAAACGTATGTTAATCTCGGCGGGTCATTATCTGGTTTACATAACTAGAATAGATTAGTGTCCGCATAGCCGCCGAGGCAAGAATATTTATGTAAAGCGAGGGGTACAGTTTTTTTAAATCATGGCTTCCAAACTTTACATATTTTGTCTTCGTTCACTTTCTCTTTAATCCCAAGGAAAGATTGTTTCATCTGCTTGTTCAATCGAAGTGATGGATACTTCGCAAAAGCAAATAAAAAACAAATATTATGTACCCAGGGGTTATTTTCCTCCTAGGCCGATTGATGGTCGTTGTCTTCAGAACTTATAGTGTTCATTTGAATAGACTTAATTTATTTTGTTACAGTACGCAAAAAGTAGTTTCGAAATACAAGAAGTATATGGTTAGGATAAGATAAGAGGGTTTTTATTTGTTACCGGGTAGATTTAAATTCTGGCACACATAATCAAGCCAGAATAATTTAGCGGGACCTGAATAACTTAGATTGACTAGTTGTCTAAAGGGTCCACTAAGCCAATTCTCATGCGATTCTCACTGAAAAAGAGTCCTCTGCGGCCGAAAGTCGCATGAGAATCGGTTTAGCGGACTAGGCCCATTACTCGTTTCTGGTGAATGGCTAGAATTACTTGGATTGAAACATACTAGTTACTACCTTTCTGGTCCTATTTAATTTCCCTTTTCTATTTATTTCCACAGAAAAATATGGCTAACAAGTACTCGCCATGTAGTGGTGCCGTATTGTTGTGTGTGGTGGGTGGAAAGATGAGTGAAGGCATTAACTTCTCGGATGAACTCGGTCGGTAAGTCCTGTCTTCTATCTTCCTTATTTCATCTAATAATATCTGTTAGACCCCAAAACTGGAAATTTGCATAAAAATCATGTCTTGATCGATTGCATGACAAAATGCGGTATAACAATATGTGTACTTGTGTATGCATTTTTTTTTTTAGCTTTTTTTTAAAATTTAGCTTTCGGTTCCTGCCTATCTTGCATATGTACTTGTTTGTATATGTAGTACAACGTCCAACCTGTTTCCTATCCAGATGTGTCATACTTGTTGGTTTGCCATATCCGAACTTGAGATCTCCTGAACTGAAGGAAAAGATGGATTATCTCAACGCCAATATGCCTCGACTACCTGATGGGAAGCTGCCCGGGCAGCTCCATTATGAAAACCTTTGTATGAAAGCTGTCAACCAGTCTATAGGTGTGTATTTGTCATAGTCTTGATATATGAATTTCGCCTTTCGAATTGTATAATGTACATAAAATGCATATCTGACATGAAAGCGGCGTACTTAAAAGTTATGTTAGTAGTTATTTTTCAAATCAAAAAGTATATTTATTATTGGTCTTGTTCTTCTATTTGGATTCTTGCAGTGGGGTATAACATACTGGAGACTAGCTAATGATTGAAGATGCGCCGAAGGGAAGCAAGTCATGATATATTATAAACTTATTTCTTTATTACTCTGTAATTTCAGGTCGCGCGATTCGCCATCGTGAAGATTATTCGTCTATTCTGCTTTTGGACCATCGGTATCTGAAACCGTCCATGAAATCTAAATTGCCTTCCTGGATAGGGGAACGCCTGCAATGTATGGATAGATTTGGTCCGGCCTTCGCCTGTCTGCGAAAGGTGAGACTTAACAAATACATGTAGTTGTTTTAGTCGTTTCTGTTGCTGAGGAACGTCCCCAAACCCCCTGTAGCATGGTAGCACTGAAAGGGAGTGGTGCATTTATAAATATGACTTTTTTATCAGTCATACTACATGGTCGCTACTATATTAAAGAAAGTATAACAACTTTCGTAGTTATTTCAATAATCAGTGATACGTATTTCCATCCAGTTAAATCAAATATAGTGTACCAATGCAAATACTACCATGGACTGAGAGGCTAAGGAGACGGTCTTGGTGTGCAGTAGTAGTAGCTACTAGTAGTAGTAGTACCAGTACCTTAAGTACCCTCAGCCCCGGTACCTTTGGATACCTTAGTTACAATTCATTTTAATGTTTTATAAACAAGACTATGCAGGTATTTGGCTGGGTAAATCGCCCAAATCATGTTAGTAAGCCCTCTTTATTGCAGCCAGGCAGACACAATAGGGAGCTTAATATGCCTCTACCAGTTAGAGCTAATCCTCTCATAAGAACGAAACAATACCTCAATAAACATTGTTCTTAACATTCTATCGAAATACAAAGTTACCAATATCCACAATCATTTTATGTGAAAACGCACTCATCAATAAAAACCACAATTCATCACATTCGTTCACGTTTAACTAACCGTTTTAGTCTATGATATGTTACTGTCCAGCATCCATAGGCTAATCTGGTTACAACATGAAGTTTACGATATTAAAAATAGGCTAATCTGGTTACAACATGAAGTTTACTATATTAAAGAATGCTGTCATCTCATTTCGTTGCAGTTCTATGCCGAAAAGAAGATGTTATCTTGATCGGCCGATGCGACTCCTGCTTTCTCCCTCTAAATGTGGGAATCAAAAGAAATCCATCCTCCATCATCTTCTTGACTGCAGCACGTTCTTGCACACTTCATCCAGGGAAAATGAATCTCAGGGTGCCTACCAAAATGTCCTGGAGCTAAAGAATTTGCATTTATTCTGTCTCGTCGATGTATAGATATGATATCCACGTGTTTAGTTCATAAAGACGCGTGGTTCTGATTGATAAAACGATAAAGATTATTTTTCTGGGAGATTCGGTTCGTTTTTGTTTCCCATATGGAAGTATATTAAGTTAATGTCCAAGATCCGGTTACAGTGGTAAAAAGGCCAATACAAACATTGTTTATAACAAATTTTTATTTTAGTCTTGTTTGCAGTACTGTACTCCAACTCTTTATGAAAACACCTACGCGTGCACTGTATTATGGCCGAACTGCTACCCAAAATGTAAACATCTATGATAAAGATGGGTTAAATTAGTTCATATTAAACTGTTCCATGAACAGGATGTTGAAGATATTGATTTATGTCGGCAACAGTGATACCTTATATATGCGTAAACATTTCCGTGTCTCAGGGTAACATTAGTTAACTAGTGTAGTATAGCGTTCTTTAAAGTTGCTGTTACATTGTCTTTTTAGACTCAAGTCATGTTTTTATACATATTTATTACCTCGCTCGCTAACCTAGACCGCTTTGTGCAAGGCTTGCCATATCATTTAATCCATTATATCGATGCTTTGAGGCTTGTGTACGCTAATTATTGTTCCATGTATTGTAATGCCCTTTTCAGGGTCTGTGCCTTCGATATGCGCAAAGGTGTACAGTTTCGGGGAGCTAAAGATATGTTGATATGTAAACTGGTTCCTATTTACTTTGTATTTCTTTAAAACGAACTCTATTCTTTTTTATGTTAATAGCCCACGTTTGTGTTCGATATTAGTTGAAGATTAGACCAGTATATTTAGGTATGAAAATGCTAGGTTCTTAGTTCCTTGCTTGCCAATTCGATTCAAAATGTATGTATTGTCGCATTAGATTCCTCCTCAGATAAAGTGTATGTATTCAGTGTCGTTTTTCTGTTCTCATGCCAAAATGTTATTTTTATCAAATAAATATGGAAACAATAACTAAGTTGTTTTTCTTGTTTATTATATGAAAAAAAAAAGACTTATAGAAAAGGTGTGTGCTCTTAGTATGAGATTATCATGGCGGCACACGAGTTCCTACATATTCAGTGAATTGAGACTACAAGAATTTTTGTTCATTAACTTATGAGAAATATTAGATAATTCACTTGATATAAGATGATATGAAGTATTTTACACAGGCGATTTGTTAACATCCCCATACAAGTGTCTCCCTCTTGCGAGTGATGAGAAAAAGAACGGAATGCCTGCTTCAGAGATGAATTTGTCTGAAGGATTATTGAAAGTTTATCAAGACTAAAGAGGAAATGAGACATCTGTGATTTTCTAAAATTGAGACTAATGACCCATGATTGTTTAATTGGGACCAATGACCCATAAGACGCATTACATGTGTGATATATTGCATAGTGACATTGTGTTACAAGGATGTTTCAACCCTGTGTATCTGAAGTGTCCCAAACCCCGACGTACATACGGACAGGAAGGTATAGGGGCATATTAGGCACATAATACTTTCCTAAACCAAATAACCGGTAGCACCAAATTTCCAGGCCTGATATGTTACTGATCTGGATTACCAGTTGACCTTTTCCTTGAAAACAATGTAATGCAGCACAGAACATTATTACAGATTTACAATGTTCTCCGTTGAGGATGACAACAATTAACCAACGTGATATAGACTACATCCAACTGAAACAAAAACAATATTCTGTACTTTTTTACACTATCACTTGGTTATAAATACATTCCAAAATTCGAGGAAGAATCGAACATTCATCAACATACATATCTAGTTGTTGATCTATCGGTCTAGAATATGAAGCATGACGTGCAATAAAAGATGTGCTCCACAAGCATTAATTTGTCACCTGCAATCCTGATCGATTCGGGCAAGGCATTTCAAATAATTTTCACCTTTTCTGAGACATTAGTTGTCACCCTCCATCTACATGTCTCTATATAAGTTCTATATATTTCTTATTGATGGGCGGAGACTTAGTTCCCTACATTAACCGTCCGTCCCAGTTTTGTATAATCCTACTTGGAGTTGCTTTGACAAACTCTGGACCAGACCAAAATATCTCTTGTCACCAGAAACATTATGATCTTCGTGAGGATCTATATCGTGAATATATAGCTCCCTGGCATACACTTCACTCCAGTTGCCTTGAAAGATTTTAGGATTGAAGCTGATCCATTCTGTGTAGCGATATTCGCGTGTCCTGATACTGTACCCCATTATTTTGATGTCTTTTAATCTTGGTTTGTCGCTGTTTTCCTGTGGCACAAGGGAAGGCCTGGGATACTGACTAATGGCGGCCCACTTCGACGATGCATTATTTAAATTCTCGGCACATGTAATCAAGGGTGCAAAACTTTTGCCTTGTGTACAAAGTTCAGTTTTGCTTGAATGTTTTGGGCAAGGTTTAATTTTCTTCAAACCAGCCAGATCAACCAAAGTGGGAAATAAATCAACTAGCTCCACAATCGCCTTTGAAGTTCTCCTTGAACTTGATTGGGATAATGTTTTCTTGAGAGAATTGGATCCACTCTTCAATGGTTTACATGGTTCGTGGTAAATTTTCTTCCTAGAAGTTCTGTTTTCGTTACCTCTATTCGTTTTTCTTCTACCTACATTCAATAATGGGTCAATCAGAGGAAAGTTGGTTCGCCAAGGATGGTATGTGACTTCTGGGACTGCCATTAGGAGAGGAACACGAACAGATACTTCAAAGTTGCTGTATTTTGACCATTCTTGATGTTCGCCCAAGGACCATCCTGTAAATAAATGAACACGACCTGTATAGAATTCTCCCCTCCAATATGTATCTTTAAAAACAATCAATATAATTGAGAACCCTGAAGATACATTTCCCTTCCGCATTGCCGAACTACAGTAGGCGGAACCGGACAGCCCTTTGATATGTTGAGGGGAAAGATTTCTAAACCAATTTTTACAAACCATGGTCTCCAAGAAATGTAATAATGGTATCGTTAGCCTCGCCGATTTCGTCAAGAGCTGCTAAGACACGGCCTACTTGAGTGTCCATGTATGAGGTTGCCGCATAATAACTCTGTCGGATCATTAGCTGAAATAGAAAATGGCAATTGGTGTAACCAAAAAGGATAATTCCTCAGCAACGGAAGGGATCCAATGGTGGAACTATTGAGAACAAAATCGAAAGGCTTATGGCCTAATTGACATCAACAACAGACAGTAGAATCTCAGGTGTTCATCTATTGCGGTAATTACCTGATAGTGGTCGGGCATAGGCCCATAGGGAAAAGATATATTAAGCTGTTGTATATCCTCGCGTTGTCTTAGATCTGTCCAAGGATTCCATGCTACCAATGGCATTTTGTCTGGCCTGTGAGGATCAGCAGGAGGTTTAACACTATGTAGAGGATATAAAGCTGGAACCAAAGTTGTGAAAAATATTTTGACAATGCTATAGCTTCTGTAATCATGAATTCCAGTATGATGAAACGTCAATAGTACATTTGTGATATCGATATATATAAAAAAAGAAAAAATGTCATTTGTGGGTAGACATGCCTACCTAGAAACTCCTTAGGGTATTTCAGTGGTATATGAGGTTTATGGAACCCCACAGCGAGAAAAAATGGTTTGTTTCTCTTTTGATTTTCTAGATGATAATTTTTCAAAAAGTTGACTGCGTAGTCTGCACTCTGTATATCGGGAAGTGATCCACCAGGCATCTCAGTGACGTTAACAGGACATACGATATTCATATGAAGTTTACCATCGGGGCCAGGACATACCTGCAAAACAGATATGTCCAAATAATCAAGTTGCGAGCAGGTACGAATTATTTTTAGAAGTAGCTAAGACATCCTTCATATAGGATTCAGGCAACCATAAGGGCAAACAATAGATGATGGATTAGAAACATTAAATGAAGTTAACAGGCTTTTTTAACGTCTTAATTACCTTTGCCATCTTGTATTTCTGTGTTGGTGGATGATATGCAGGCTTTGACCAGCTGTAAGGATAGTCATCTGAATGACCACTCACAATCCCTGAAATCAGTTACCGGTACCAAGACATGTAAATTTCTTTCGGGTATTTCAGTACAATATATATAGCTATTGTTAATCATGTATACATTTTGAGTACCACTATGGTGACTGTTGAAGTCGGACCACCCTGATGTCGGACCGGGTGGGCTAGTGAAGTCGGACCATGGGGTTAGTGGACTCGGACCACGGGGTTAGTGGACTCGGACCACGGGGTTGGTAGACTCGGACCGGTCGGGTTAGTGGAGTAGTGGGGTATAACTACTGCCTATACTGACCTAGGACCACACATTTAAGGTTAGGTTTAGGGTTATAGTTAGCATCAGTATTCATTTCACTTCACAAAACACATGAAAATACAGTGCGTAATGGTTACAATGCTCTTTGAGTTGAGCAAGCATGGTCCGAGTTTAGCATGGTCCGAGTTTACCTCGGTCCGAGTCCACTAACCCCCTGGTCCGACCTTACCCGGGTCGAGTATACGGCGGTCCGAGTATACGACGGTCCGACATCAGAGTGGCCCGACGTCTCTAGGAACCTACAACTATATACGGTCAAGGACAAGTGAATCTATTAAACCATGTACCGTATGATGTCATTAAGTTTTACCAGGATGAAAGACCTTTCCAACGGAGACGGTGTGATACCCATTTTCTTTGAAATATTGTGGAAGAGTTGTGAAATTTCCAGCATGACGTCTCCAATATGAATGAAGGTCATAAAGTTTGGTGGTATCAGGCCGACGGCTTGTCAGGAAGGATGTCCTACTTGGCCCACAAAATGCTTGCTGTGGCGAAGAAAGTAAAATGGAGCAGTGATAAAATTAAATGCGTCTTAATTACCCGGCGGTTATTTCATAACAATGGATGGATGAAGTGAGATTAACTTAGAATGAATCAGAGTAATACTGTATTTTAAAAATTTGGATCAGGGAAATACCATACCCGGTAGGGGAGAGCGGGGTGAAATGGGACAGGGGAGAAATGGGACACCCTCTAATTAAGCTTGAATTAATTGCATCAGGATGAGCAAAAATCAATATTTATTGCCTCCATTGTCTCCAATTTAACATATGTAAATATGGTCTCACTGCTGTTAATAACACAATTTCTAGAGGAATTTTGGTGTTTTGTGTCACAAAAAGATCTTTTTTGCTTGACCGAACGATTTATATCACAGATTTTCTTCTCAAACCACAAACATGCAATATAGTCAATATTACTATTTAAATTGTTGAGAAAGTCCCCATATCAGATTTTGACCGCAGGTAAATATTTAGAGCATGATATAAACTTTTGTCATGAAAAAACCCTACTGGGGTGAAATGGGACAAAGCCATGGGGGAGAAATGGGACGGTCCTGGAGTGTCCCATTTCTCCCCGCACATACTGTTGTGTTTTCTCCCAAGACATATATATATGTATTTAAAGATAAGGAATATATGATAATTGTATCTGTAGTGGGTCTGCCTGTCAAACATCCACAATGCCTACCACCACTACATTTTTCATTGATTACCTGACACTTTTTTTTCCTTTATGGTATATCATTTTGAAATTTCGCCCCAAAATGGGGAGAAATGGGACAGTCGAGGGAGAAATGGGACACAACCCGGGGTGGTAATTCCAGCAAAGCTGACTGGCTCATCAGTTATCCTGTATTTATTCTTAAAACCTTTCAATAGCCTTTGCAACTTCAAGAAATCCATGGATTTCTTGAAATTAAATGAGTTCCGTGGCATATGTACCATTTTTCCCTGACGCGTTCCATTTCTCCCTGACGTGTCCCATTTCTCCCCGGGTTGTGTCCCATTTCTCCCTCGACTGTCCCATTTCTCCCCATTTTGGGGCGAAATTTCAAAATGATATACCATGAAGAAAAAAAAGTGTCAGGTAATCAATGAAGAATGTACAATAAAGAGTGATCCTATATGTCCCTCAGGAAAGGTCATGCATTTAATTGCTTCTAATACTTTCCATTCAGGGACTACAAACACTGTGCATCACTCATAGTGTCCCATTTCACCCCGCTCTCCCCTACATAATTTAAATGCTTGCTGGTTAGAATATATACAATTAGTACTAATAGTAGGCCCTAAGGTATGTCAAGTGTAATTCTACCTTACCTGGACATAGGCATTCTCAAATGTCATGGAACGAGATGCAAGCTGATCTATATTTGGTGTGATGATGTCCGAATTCCCATAACATCCGAGTGAAGGCCGGAGATCGTCAACGACGAGAAAGACGATATTCCGCCGACAAAAGCACTGACTCAAACAACCTACCGAAATAAATAATGTTGAAATAAAATGCTAGTGACTTAATGTAATTAAAGCTATATACACGTAAATGATGGTACCGTACATATTATTTTTTTGCCATGTCCATGATATTATTATTTAATGCTTTCTCTGGAAAAATTATACGATCATTTCCACGTACACATTTAAATTCTGATTAAATTCTTCTAGACATAAATGTATGTGAGACACAGGTGAACATCGAGTCCACTTCCTAGACTAGTATTTAGTATGTGAGAGTGATTTATATGTATTTAAGAAGAAGATAGACCATATTAGAATTATTAGAGATGTATATAATTGCGTGTGTAAGTGTATGGCGGTGCATACGGGTGCGTCTGTCTTTTCGTGTCTGCCAATATACCTCCATGTTAGGTCAAGTTAGGCTAAGTTTAAGCAGGGTGGTAGGCCTACTATTATATTACCATAGAACTGTAGGCTAGTCTGCTATTTCAGTCATTATTAAATCATTACTGTCGTTCTGTGTCCGCATACGTTGTCATTGATTAAAACATGAAGAAATAGGGAAGTACCTATGAGCAACATCATGAAATACATATACTCCACCATCTTCGAATGCCAATAAAGATGTACACTCGCACAAGCATAAGAAAGTTTAGTGGCTTTGAGTTTGAGCACCAGCTGACTGCCTAACAGTATCAAATAATGTTTACAAATTATACAGTCAACTTCCGGTACGGTACCGTTGTAACTGGTCGATTCGATACAACTCTCACTCTTTTCACGTCTTGCAGTTCCTACATGGTAACGCAGACGTACTGTTCAGTTTAGGAAAAAGTACATTCACGTCCACTCACATGAGAATCTGAGCCTATGTAATTCAGCAAACACAAGGTAAGTACGTAAAGACAAAAAGCGTTGATAGATTTGGTGATACATCTCGTTTTCTCAACCTTCTTTTCTTTCCCCAAACCCGCTAGCAACATGCCATAGTCAATTCATCCTACTTGTTAGACGCAGGGCACTTGCAAACAGTCAACACTGGCCTTGTGTCATGAATGAGTCATAACTTGTTTCTCGACCTCGTCAGAACAATTTGCATTGCATACCAGTTAACTTTCTTTGACTATCCAGTGAGACTGTTAGTAAGTATAGATTAGTTAATGCTTCATTTGACATACCGTAATATTTATCGCTTTTGACTAGGACATGCATGGTTGAAATTATTTTATTTCTGATTCTGACCTGGGACTGTGTACTATTACTACTATGATATAAGTAGGATGTTCTCCCAATATAATTACTAAGTCTAAGTGTTAGCGATTCATTGCTTCGTTTTAACCATGAACGTCAGAACTTCTAACCGTAATTTTATAAAGTCGGGACTGATCCCTCTTAACCGTTAAGTATTCAAGCGATTTGGTGAGACCATTTATAATGCCTGATCATGATGATATCATGAATGTGTAAATCCACATGTCGACATGATCACGAACTACTCGGTATACCGTTGTATGTCTAACTTCAAGCTTAATTCCTTTTCCCCCAAACTCATACATTGCCAACTACGTCATAGATGAATAATATTAATAATATTGCATCGTTCCCTTCTTCTGATTTATCTCATGTCACTAGCTTGGACTTAATTCACACAATGCTGGAGTCTTTGGTTTTGACTTATGGTATATATTCTTTATTTTATGATGCGATCTGGTGCCAATAATTATGACACAATTATCTTCTTAAATCGCAGTACACCCGGGCCTGATGATGAAAATTGAAATGTTTACCTAGGAACTTTTTCAATAAGATATTCACTTTAATATTCACTTCTAATGTTCAGTATTACTTATTTTTATAGAAAATGGCTGGCAACATGATGCAACAAGCTGTGGAGCAGCAGCTCATGCAAGCTGCTCAAGTTGTGGAGCAGCAATTGGACGCAGAAATGTCGAAACTGGACAATTTGGAAGAAGACGATATTGAAGCAATTCGTAGGAGGCGCATGGATGCCATGAAAAAGGCACAAAAGCAAAAGCAAGAATGGTTGGCTCAGGGTCATGGCAAGTATGAAGAGATTCCTGAGGAAAAAGAATTCTTTGAGGTCTGTAAGAAGAACCAGCGTGTAGCTGTGCATTTTTATAGAGACAGTACAGAAAGGTGTAAAATAGTTGATATGCATATGGCAGCATTGGCCCCTAAGCATCTGGAGACCAAATTCTGTAAAATCAACGCAGAAAAATGCCCCTTCCTCGTACAACGTCTCAGGATCAAAGTCCTCCCAACAATATGCCTCTCCAAGGACAGCAAAACCGTTGACTGGGTCATTGGATTCGATGACCTCGGCGGAGTGGACGACTTCCCAACGGAAATGCTTGAGTGGCGCCTTGGACATAAAGATATTGTCCACTATCAGGGTGACCTTCTTACACCTCCATGGCAACCAAAGCAGAAGCAGAAGAGTATCCTTGGAAATCCCAGCAAGAAATCCATACGAGGGGGTGGTGAAGATAGCAGTGATGAAGATGATTGGTCAGATTGAGGATGAGAAAGTGTAAAAAGTATGCAGTGATCAAATGTATAAATGAGAGAGACGCTGAAATGTACTTTTACTTGCAAAATCATACGCGTAGATGATGGAATTCATTCTCCGTCAGTGTACTGCCTTAATTGTACCTCTTGTTTCATCTACAAAGCATTCCTTTTGTAGCCATTTTTACCATATTACAGTTACTGTGTTATGAATCGCGGAAACTTGTGTGTATGCTTGTCTATGATGTGTTGCCATGCAGTGTGAATGGGCGCTTGAACTTCAGTGCCTCAAGTAGTGTTATGATTGGGAATAAATGTTAAATTCTTCCAAGATCGCCTCATTGTTTTCCCTTATTGTATTTCATTAATCAGTGTTCAAAGTATTTCTGAAATCCAAGGATTTCCTGAAATCGCATTTACCCCCTTTTAAATGATTTTTTCATAGCATTTTTCCTACTCTCATGTATTATTATCAATGTAATTTTCATAAATGATTTTGTTGTTTTCCCCGAACTCAATAATTCACCAACTCTTTCGTGACCAATAATCCAAAGAACTGTCTTTGGGTCTTAACCTGCCATAGCTCCAACCCCTCTAACCCTGCCTGTGTATGTCTTACACTCATCCTGCACTCACCCCAGCATCCTGAAATATCAGGAATCCTTTACACACTAGTATAGGTAGCAGCTTTCCTGCGAAATCAGGAGGGCTGGGGTACATGGATGGCACCTAAACTGCTATTACTATACTTGGCTAATTGCTATACTTGGCTCACTCTAGGGGGATAAACAACCACTGTGGGTGCGGCACTCACTATAGCAAAGTACTATTCACACATTTCCTGAAAAATATTGATACCATACTTTAAACACTGATTAATCCAAGAATCAGAGCTATACATACAATGTATGTATAGCTCTGCACGAGTTAATCCCCTGAAGTTAGAAACGTAGGACATCTGTTACCGTTTTTAAAGTTTTTTCCGTAAGACATTATGTCACAAGGGACGTTATTTTCAGTGATACAGATTCTGTTTAGAGATAGGAATTAACAAAAGTAATACATCGAAGCTAGTTATGTTCATTACCATTTAGAAGAATGAAATACCTAATAAAGATCAAACAAAAAATAATACGACACTGAGTAACAGTTTGGTGCCTGAATTAATATAGATATTTTCAAGTGATAAAAAAAAATCCAGAAATGTAGCATACGCTTATCGAAACGGTTGGTAAAAACAGTTAAATTAAAATCTCAAAAATAGAAAAAAAGGCAACGTGTCATCATGATTGACTTCTGCTGAAACTGCACATGAGTAGCTATGAGTAATACAACCAATTTGTAGTCCTTCCATCCAACCAGTAATCAATCCCAAGGTTTTAAATCGAACCAGCGCTATATTTCAACAAGGAAAAGGGTCGGTGCTGGCTGCGGTAAGCTTTGAGATACCAAATCATGAAATTGTATTTAAGTCCAAGCACAGACTAATCGTGGCAGTAAAGACCTGTTCTTCGATTGCACCTGGGACTGTGGTTAAATTGCTGCTCAAAATGTGAGTTTCATGTGTGGCGACGGTCTGCAATTTTTCAGCATGTTGATTATTCTCTGCGATGTGATTTGGACTCTACCGCAAGGTTGATTGAAATGTGTAATGGAGACTTGTTCTGCGATTCAAGCCCTACTCAACGTAGTGGTAAGATGATATATCGATGTTATGCTTTATTTCATCCAGATCATGCATGGTCCGTTTTCCAGGGCTTTGTCGCCTATTACACTTACAGGCTTTCCTGCGATAACTGTCACCAGGTAAGCTGTAAGCCCCGCCGCAATTAGCCAATTTATTCTGTTAACAAGTTTGCACAAGCTTGAATAAACTAAAGGATTAGGGGGTTGGGGTGCAGGCAGTGTTTACATCATATATTATTGATAGGAGCTCATTGATAGGACCCCCATTTCTCTGGGAGTCAGTTTTGACTAACTATGACACTGTACACTTCACATTCCTGTAACGCTCACCTGTACCTCGACATAGACCCTGACACCTCTCTGTAATTTAATAATTGTCCGTTTCCTTGCTGTTCAAGGTCGTCATATCAGAGACATTTTAATACCTCTCCCCGATTTGATATTTATATTCTAACCATTGTCTGCAAAAGCAAAAATCGATCCCCGAACCTCTCACCAATGAAAATGTATTTATTTGATATAATTTCGACCCACAAAGTCGTCATTTATCACTTTTGGTGTCAACCCGGGCAGACATGGATTTAGAAACGGACAGATCTATTTAAAATTCAGGATTAATTGTTTATGGGTCATTTCGCCTAGAACTGGACAATTGTTATGTGCATAATACAAGATTTCCTGATGATGGGTTATATTTCAAATTTACTGCAACAGTTTCAATTATCATTTAAATATGTTCCTGACATGTTCAACTTTGTGTGGATACCAATTGCACCAAAATACTTTCACTGGTTCAGTTTTTGTGCACCTTCAACTAAAGTCATGTTTTTTAGCGTCATGTGCATAATATTTCTGACCCCTTCATACCAAATTCCTTCCCCTGACCTTTATTTAACAAGCTATGAACCCTAAACATTTGATTTATACGATCACATATTATAGTTACTTGCATGTGAATTTTGGTTTCTATTGTATGAATGTACAGTGAGATAGATGTATCAACATATTGTACTCATTTTTCAAAATGTAGACATTTTCATGTAGTACTGAAACCCATTTTTTATTTCTCTTTCCTAAATCCATAAGTCCTCAAAACCTTTCTATCCCCACATAAATTCATTATTTCATATCTTATTGGAATGGAAATTCTACTCCTTTTAATATAATGCCAATTAAAGAGTTTTGGCCCAATTCTTTTTTGATTTGGACATTTATGAGGGACCATATTTAACTTATCCAAGAGGTTATAATATTAGAAATTTGGGCATTTTATCATTTGATTCCAATGATTTAAAAATGCCATTATGCACATAACAAAATAAGAGGTGGACATAGTGCAAAGAAATTTAAAATGGAAAATATATTCGGGGGAACACAACAAATTTTTGTCAGGCTCTTGGATAATATAAAAACAATGAGCTACTATAAAAAAGGGCTATAGATGGATACCTTTTAAATGGGGACTCCTACAAAATAAGATAATGGTGAAAAATGGCCCAAAAATGGTCCATGGGTGATGTTCAAAGGTAAAAGATGGCCAATTCAATTATTCAATGCATGGCAAACTATACATTTTCTGAAAGATTAATACATTCGGAACACATTAGAACAGATTTTGCGTAGATTAAAGAATAATTAAGAGCAGGGTGCCAAGTGCAATGGTGTGAGAGCCAGTTTTGACCAAGTGTCCAGTTCTGGGCGAAATGACCCTTTAAATACCTCTGTATGTAGGAAACATGGGTGAGGATTATTGAATTGTTACTAGGATACTATCAGGCCCCAGAAAGACAATTGTATGTGCAGTCCCAGTCCCTCTATCATGTTCTGTCCATTTTTTAAAATTAATGTTCGGTGCTAAATAATCAATTGTCCTGAAGACTATATGAACAATTCCGCCAAAAAATGCATCATCTGCGCCTAATCAAATCTGAGATTTGTTTTATTCAGGGGAGAAAATCGCTTACGAGGATCCTACGATGTTAGCCTTATTTTCTTAACATGAGGTCAAGGAAATGCTTATTTTCCGGCCGCACCATGCATAAAAAGGGATCCAGACGCTAGGGCTCAGAAATCTCGTCCGATGTGGGATGGGCCCTAGCGTCTAGGGGTGGCAGGGCTTCAGAAGTCAATTTTTTCCTACCTGCCCAAAATTCAGTACGGTTTGTGCATTGATACATGTACTAGGGGTTTGGAATTTTATTAGATATGAATGGATAAAAATAGGGATTAGCATAGAAGTTGGTCGCATAAACTAAATACATGCCGGGACATGCCTGACAGTTACTCTACGCGATTTTTCAATTTTGTAATCCGTTCATATTTTTCTCTAATGATCACATGGGTTATGGTATCCACCCTTCGACCAATAAGAACACTTTTGCCCCTGTTCCACTTCCTGGATATTTCCTGGGCTTCCATGAATTTAAATACCGTATTCATTTTGCAGTGTAATTATGAGACCTAGGAGAATGTGAAATTAAATTAATTAGTTATATTACTGTTACTATATTACTATTATAGACAGAGGCATCTAGTGTTAGCTGAAAGAACTAATGTTATACTATTGGGATATATAGGCTACATGACACTAATGTATTGTAATAATATGCGGTAAAAGCTAAACTAGTTATTGATCAGTCAAATACGGGATAAAAATTATATATCATGGCACGCGTATTTATGGTGAGAAATAATCAATATGAAGCTTTTATTTGTGCACATTTCCCAGCTGGGGGCACTTGTAAGCACTTAGGATCAGGGGCTATGTTGAACCATAGGATGTCATCATTTTTGTGCAGCAAGGACCTCAACATGAAGTCGGTACACATACTCAGGTAAACGGCAAAACCACGTTTAATTAATTGAATTTAAGTATCCACGTTATCTATAACTGCCATCAGTGCTTCTTAAATTTACGCAAAGTACAAATAATTTATCAGAAATGAAATTGTTCTCTTTTATGAAGCACACTGATGATACTTGTATGTATTTCGATTATTTTCAGGCTCGTTGTATTCTTGGGCATGATCTTGGCCGTTGGATGGCTTAATATTACATTAGGCTATCAGAGCATGCAAGAGAGAGAGCTGGGGCATACTGAACATGACTTGGAAGAGATCACGCTAGCAGAAAAGGAACAAGGTACATCTGATACGCTAAAGCCCTTTGTTCCGAGCGAAACCGAAAACCCTTTCATTGCCATCAAACTAGGAAACTTACCTCAGGAAAAAGCAACCGCATTATCAATGGCTAATAAATGCCCCGGTGTATCAAGACCCCGAGATAAACTAAAATCGAAGAAATTCAGTGGATGGCATCGCATTGCTTGGAGAGATGCATCGAATACGAATCATACCGAATATTTTTACTCTGCTATTTACGATACTCGTAAAAGTGCCGGGCCTATACCCTCAGTACGTTTGCTTGCAGTAGGATCAAAACCTGAAGAGGTGAGCCTCTATTGTCAAGTTTGGTTTAAAAATTTGCCCTTTCCTTATATAGTGAGAGCTTCTTATACAAAGAATTCCGGTGGACACATTATACATGGTATTTACTACGGGCAGTATTACTTAGCCTGTAGGTTTGATTTTCTCCCAGATCAAAGCTTGCTTCCACCAGAATCTATTTCAATCGTGAAAAATGAATGCGATAATCCCACAAATAACATACCAGTACAAAAACCTGAAGGCAGAGAGGAGAACTGGTCAGTTGAATTTGGAGCCTGCGTTTCAATAACGTATTGGGATATAAACCCAATACGAATCGCCGAATGGGTGGAAGTTAATCATTTACTTGGCGTTTCAGAGATTAATCTATACACCAGCAGGTTGTCACAGCGCACCCAAGCCATTCTCGAGTTCTATGAAAAGAAAGGGATGGTATCGCTAAACCCAATCCTTACTCCACTGATAAATGCAGAAGAAATCGAAGATGCACTAATGTTACTAAGCGCGGTCGCTCTCAATGACTGCATGTGGAAAAACATGTACAGATATCGGTATATAGTAGTCACAGATATAGACGAGTTTATTGTACCAAGAAGAAATATCTCTCTCCACAATCTTCTGCAAGATATAGACAAGATTCAGCACTTACCGGAGCCTGCAGCCAGTTATACATTCAGAAATACTTATTTTTGGATATCCTGTACGAATTTTAGTGCAGATCCCAGGAATGGATCATATATTTTCAGCTTCTATCGGAGAGAACCTCATAATATATTCCTATTTGGGGGTAAAAGTATTCTCGACCCAAGAAGATGCTTATCTGTGTTTAATCACTACTGCCTGGTTCACATGCCAAAGCGTCCTATCCCTTGGACAGTAGATGTCCTGTCAGATCTAGGCTTGAACCATCATTACCGGAAAATACATAACAAAGTCAATTGTTCAGAAATAAACGCGAAATTGACTATAATAGACCACGCAATGGACAGGTATCAACATATACGAGAAGATGTTAAAGATGCTTTAAAAAATAATGGACAAAAGAAACAGAGCACTTAGATTTAAGATTATGAAATATTTTTAATGAGTATGATTTCGTCCAGCAACCCAAATTGCACATGTTAGATTAACAATATGAATGTGTTCTCTGCCAGGGGGTGATATTTGATGATGGGGGAACTTAAGGTGATTCTAGATTATTATCAACATATTTACCCCCACTTACCTATATAACGTTAAAATTTAAGCGCCAAATGTATCAATCAATAAGAACTATTTACATGCATTACATACGCAGGCGAATACTCTGAGCAATGTGGACAATCTATCGTCGTATAAGTTAACAATGTCTGCATATTATCATTTGTACAAAACAACTGGTATACAATACATTATCTTGTCTCAATTTAATGTTTTCAACAATTGATATTAATGATGGTTCAGAATCATCGACAATGTTTGTATCAAAGCCAACGGTGCAATAAAACAAAGAATGTACCGTAGTCGTTTCTTATGTACGATAAAATGAATCAAGGACACTATAGTCCGAATAAATTCATGCAGATTAATGAATCTAAACCTACTCCCAAGAGATGGATAAACAATTAAAAATGCTATTGCAGACTAAGATCACAGTAACACTATTTCCGGCGAAATCTGACGGAGACACATTAAAAAGTAAGCTCAATTCCATTTCCAGAGATTAAAACGGAACTAATCAAACGGGGGAGGGTGGGGGAGGGGGGATCAGCAGATCATCGGGACGGCTTACATTGTCAATAATCACATTAGCAATACATTTAGAGTCAAGTTCACATTTAAAGCCTTAGTAAAAATACGGTACGGTCTAAGTCTTAAGAACACGTCCGTTTACAAAACAGAAGAGGTATTACTAACCACCTGTCCCTGGAAGACTTCCCAAGCATCAAATAAAATATTTCCCAAATTAAATTCCTTAGCCCTGTTGTCACCAAGTAAGTGTGTGAAATATATAACGTGTACATAAATAATCAGAACGCCTACGGGGTGTCTTAAACTGAGATATTACGCAAGAAACGCATGCAAAGAACGGCAAAGGGTCATTCGGGGGAATATAGAAAAATAGGTCAATAGGTCATAAATACTTTTGTGCGCAAAGATAAGTAATGTTGATAACAGATAATATTCAGTCCAAGACCTAATGTGAACACCTTAAGTCTTATGTACATTCTTAAACTCAAGACCTGTTTTTGGCCTGGCAAACGTCGTAACAAAATCGCTAAGAATCATCACAGTTATTTCATCCCGTAAAATTAGGGGACTTTAATTGTTCAAAATATAAAACGTGATCCTGATGTATCTAAGGGGCCGAATCCTCCGCCGCCACCGCCTCCACCACAACTTCCAGGAGGTCCATTGCCGTCATCATCTTTCCATCCTCCGTACCATGATGACGCGGTCGCTACATTACTCGAGGCCTTCTGCATTGCACGCGCCCGGGCTTCCAATTCTTGCTCCTGAAATATAACATCGGCAAAATTTAATGATGTGCATCATTTTTTTAGTTGAAGAAAGTATGAACATGAAACAGTTGAAATTAGCTTCAGAACAAAGTATTACGAGTATTCACGAATGCAACCATATAAATAAGTAGTCAAAATGAGTGCTGGATTTGGTACGGGGGATGATATACTAGATAATAAAATATATCGATACAAATCATATTATCAATCAGTATTTATACCTAAAGTCCATTCTGCCGGTGGCATCAATTTTAAGAATCAATAAATTTAGAATTCACTCACTTGCAGGTAGAACTTATTGTCCTTTTCTACCGATTCGCGCAGGTCCTTGCGAAGGGGTGGTTCCCTGACGGGTGCTGGGGGTAGAGCATCAGGGATTCGCTTGTAGACAGGGATGTACACGGTGTCCTTGGCAAATTTCTGCGTTACATTACTGAAGCTGTTGTAAGAGGAATACGTAACTCGACTGTCGTTGAACAAGTACCATTTATCTTCAAGGTGATCCTCCGGGCCTTCTGGAACTGCTTCTAATTTATCGGCGACAGAGTTCTTAGGAATACTATGACGGGCATAGCAATAGTAGTGGCCGCATTCTGAAGAGGTGCCTGAATGTACGACAACAGAGCACAGAGAGTAGGTCTCGAAACCCACATTTGGAGGTGGGGAGTAAAATGTGGATTTGCCGGTTGTACCAGTCGCCTTTGGATATGGAGACTCCTTGCAGACGGGTATCCTCAATGTCCGAGGGCATTTCACATCAGTGAATATTTTAGATCTAGATTGAGTTTTGATATTGTAGGCAAAGCGTAGAAGCGTGAACATGAGGTATTCTGGCGCCTGAGTTATGCGCATTGTGCGTTCAGCATCCTGTAAACTGCCGCAAGTCTCACATTGGTAACGGTTTTCGTTCTGTAAGAGCTCAGGTTTGAGATAGTACTCCAGCATGTCCTCTAAGTGCAAAGCGTTCGTAGCAGATCCATTTATTTGACGGCCGTCGGTAGCAGCATCGTCTGGGGATCCGCCGATGAGTACAGATTTTCCATCCCCACTCTTGTTACTTTTCTTAGAGCTGTTCAGAGAAGGGAATGCAAGGGGCAGATCCGTAAATGCTTCGGACAATGTTGAAGCATTCTTACATGTTAGACATTGATATGAAGTGTTGAGGTGGCCACCGAATGTTCGCTGGACGAGAGTTGCCTCTGGCTGGGGTTTGGTTCTTTTGGGAGAACTAGATCCAGCTCCTCGGCTGCTCTTCTGAGATTCTCTATGGAAGGTCAGTTCCTGCTCGTGAAGCTGGTCGAGAACAATTTTCAGAAACTCAGAACAATCCTGCTGGTGACCAGGTGCGAACCAAGAAGGTCGGGAAGCTTTGAGGAAGCCCGTCGGAGAGTAGGCAGCTCGCTGTATTAAAGGTATAACATTTTATATTAGAAATGTTGGGAGTATAGACAACGAACCGGTGGATTCCTCGTTGATCTAAATATTAAGTGATTTAGGTGAAGAGACTTGATGCAGTTTTTGTTGATTGTATTGCATCTTTATTACATTTCAGTCCTATCCAGGAGATTCATCAGGGACTAACACATTGGAACTTCTAGACTAGGCTCGAGCGCGATATATAATGATTCAATGACTTCCTGAATTATTTAATATGTTACTTTTTTCTTCGTACAGAACAAAACGGTGAGAGGTTTGAATGACCTTGGGTGCATTGGATAACATCTTAGAAGATTCAATGTTTTTCTTCTTAAGTTATTAAAGGATCTGAAATCAACTGATGAAATTTGGATATATAATCCATATATATGTCATGAGGTACAGGTTTCAGAAATTGTTGATGAATAAACATTACATTTGATTCTAGGTTAATTTTTACAAGCATTATGTCCCGTTCATAAATCTTTTTTTTTCTAGCAAAATAAAGTAGTTAAGTGAACAATTACCTGAGTCATGGCAAGATGAGCAAACAAATGTTGGAACTTAAGAAGGAGGACTTGGTGAGGTGTAAGGGCAGACTGCAGAACATCACGTCGAAAACTGGATAAATGATTTTAATTGAATACGATGAGCACGTTATACCACATGTTAAAAGTGTAATATTCACGCCAGGAATATTAACTATGTATCACTATAATTAACTATGTATCACTATAAGTACCACTGTATGTATCACTATAATCACTAATATATATATGGAGGACAAAATCCAATCCACTTTCTTTATGTTCTTGAACCCTGGTTCATAACAAAAAGAGGGTATCAAAGATCAGTTTCGAACTTGTCACCATCTTAAATCAGATCTCAAGTTAATCTAAAGAGAGTTAATCCTCTTTACTCTTACAGATTTTGGGGGCAAAAAAGGGTGTCTACCACAAGACATTTTTAATTCCACATCAATCAGAAATCTTACCTGTCACACATGTATAACGCTTGGATAACGCTGTTCATATAACAAGTATTTCCTAAGTTCACAAGTCCTGTTTTCCCGGTCTCTGATTTCTTAGCAAAGCGGGATGAGAATCCATATATAGATGGAGAAGAGTTCTGACTCGACCATTTGCTTTGAGTGAGGCGTATACGAATTGATTCAGGTGAGGGCTGTTTATAATCCTAGAAATGTAATTGTTTGCCATTAGAGAAACATCCTATACGTTTATTATGCATTTTTATTTAGGAATTAAAATGAAATTTAATCCTAAATCATCGAATCATTGAAACGAGACATTGATTCATTTTCATTTTTCTCGGGTTGATTCTAAAATCGATTTTAAAGAAAGGTTCGCAATAAATAATGTGCTCAAAACAATTTGTGTGTAGATACCATCAAGGCTAAATAAATAAGTGCTTTACACTTACATATAAAACAATATATAAAAAGATGATATACAAATATTCAAAGAAATATTCTAACCTTTAGAGAGTCAACGACTCTATCGTAGAGATCAGGAAATCCTGAGTGTAGAGTCATTAAACAATGCATAAGTCCTGAAAACCGGTCGAGGAATGAAGATGTTTCTGGCGTACCTTCTGCTTGAATAATCTTGACCGTCTCAGGGACATAGTGAACAATCTTCAATTGAGAAAAGTAAATAACAGTGAGATCTTGTTTCCATTCATATTTCACCTGAGGAAGCATGAGTGATTTCTGGCGTTCAAAAACCATCCACAAGTGATTCAACTACTTCTAATACAGTCATAAAACCTTTCAGTCGTATATATATTTTTTTAAAAGATTTTATTTATACTGTGTCACCGAGTCCCATAACAGGGTTTTTCACTCGCAACAGTGGTAATGGTTTTGAGGTATGTTTGAGGAGCGAACATTAGGTTACTTAGAAGTCAAACGAACGATTACATGAATATCTTTGTAAGTTACGCCTTCTTACTTTATGGAAAGCCTCAGGAGAGTGTTGAAAACTGAGAAGCATATGGGAAAGAACTGCCATTCCTCGTTCTCTGATGGCCGCATAATGCAGTTTTTCGTAAACCTGTAAAAATGAGTGTAGATATTATTATCTTACTAGATCAAATAAACAAAAATGATTAAAATCTACGCAGGATCGCTAAATATAACTTGTATCATACAAAAGTGACAGGATATTTCATATGTCAGTGGGAGAATTGGAGTAGTAACTTTTTTCCTTAGGACAAGGAATGTGATTATAATGAAACCATCTCTCAGGATACAAATATCCCAAACAGGTACTAAACACTTGGAATTTATACGATGTATACATATTTTTTAATTAGAAAAAACAGCCGAGTTATCCATCAGATGAGTTCCACTAGCCACTACCGAGTATCAGCCAGTTGGCAGTAATTGACCATTACATTATCAAGATAAAGTTAATATAAGTACGATGTTTGCAAGGAGTCAGGGGAATTAAAATACAAACCTGTTCTATCTTGTTTTCTGTAACTTGTATAAGGATCGTATATTTATGTGCCACAGCAAGTTCCTTCAGGAAGGCGAGGATCCACTGGTCGATATTTATCGCCAACGGCCAGTTTAACCAGTCTATAACACGCAGAAGGGCAGCTACCATATTGGCATCAGCAATGGAAGGGTCTGCTACCGTAGTTTTAACAGCTTTTTCTATGAGCACAAGGGGTATGTGAGTAACAAGGCCTCCTAAAGCGATGCATGGCTCAGATCCACTATTGTCTAGATAGGCAATTAACGAGAAGATCGCTTTCAAGCAGTTCATAATGCATTCTGGACCTGAGTTGTTCCAGATATGGCGAAGGAAGATACCAATTTTGTTGGTAACGTTATGTAAAAATTCTGGCATACGTTTTGGATTGTCAGTGGGCGCACTGAAAGCGCTGACGGTGTGTACAATCGCCATACAAAAAGAGGTTGTAGTTTCACCGCGTGGGATACATTCCTTGAATTCAAACAGAAATTTACAAAATGCTGCTATGACTTCATCGTTTGGGTGGTCACGTATGAAACGAATAGCTTTAGGTTCTACGGCATTCATTAAAAGGGCAAATCCTTCCAAACCTCGCAACAACAGAAAGGTTTCGTGAAGGAGCCACACAGCGTTTAAGCCACGGGAGTGTTTGCCTGCCATCAGTTTCTCCACGTATTCATCGTTGAAGAATTGCTGTAACGGCCCTTTGTGACAGCTAGCCCATTTCTTATAGACCTTTTTGCAAAGATCGGCAGCAAGATCATCCTTTGATTCGAGTATGAGCTCAGTAGTTGTTTTAAACATAGCCTGAATTGAGTTCTCATCTTCAGTTGATGGACCTGCTACGGCAATTTTGGAGGCAAATTGACGTTTCATCTGCTCCGACTTCTCTGAGAGAAGCAATGCCGACAAGATCCTATCCATCGTGCAAATCGTTTGGCTTATCTGTAAATAAATATGACACGGTTAAGACCAATGCTAATAACTCAATTATTCAGTTTCAACTGAAACATTAGTAATTTAGATTAAATACCGCAAAATCATGTCCAATTGTATTACTCCACTCCTTGAGCTTTATGAGGATATCATGTCATGTGAAATTGATCCCAATGAAACTTATTAAAAACAAATATTTAAAAAAATATGTTGAGTCTAGGATGCTGTTAAAGCCACCCGTAGGTTATGTTGGTACGTAATTAATATCACGAAAGTTAAGAACGATCGTACAGATTCTTCAACCGTATGGTGTCAGTTGTATACAACATTTCTATTCATTCAGGTCTTTTCACCCATCATCATCCATCATCTTTTCAGAAGTTTCTATATCAAAGTCACCGGATCCATATTGAACCCAGCATTGCCTTAGCAGATGCATAACAAAAAGGTTAACAACCAGGTTCATCATTCAAAGAGTAATCATGGGGAAGGGTACATCTTCTTGAAAATTTGTATTATACAAGCTGATCAAGTAAAAGGTGGCATTTTCGAGTTTACTTAGCTATGACCTAGGAATTATATTTAACCTACTAGAGACGACACTACATGATGGTTAGACACACATAATATGACGAAGTGAATTATCACATTGAGATATGTACCACCCTTTTAAAATCAAGTTAAATTGGAACAAAATAACGAATTCAATCAATCTATTATTTTTTTAAATAATAATACTTCAAATGCTATACGTTTTATTTCAAATTTGGGTCGGTAAACCCCCCACTTTTTTTTAGAATCGTCCAAAAACTTTTAGCTAGCAAACAAACGTCATAATCATAAATGTGACCCAAAATATTGATTTTTTACTCTTTTTTTATCATACTTTATTTTGGGTCGTTAGGGACTTTTTAATTTTGCTCGTTGACAATCTACGGATAATCCGTAGATTAAATGCCTTAAAACATTTGAGTCGATGGCAATTGTTTAGGGTCGGTCGTAAAACGGAAACAAAGATAATTTTATTTTAGGCCTTATCATTATGCTTGGTACGGAACGTTGGGATCATATATAAAATTTCCCTTTGATATGACTCTTTTATAATATATAGTCGTGACACATTCATGGCCGTGTTCTTCATGACATAGCCTAGGTAGGCTAGGAAGAACACGCAAAAAAACCCACCACACCGTCGTAACAATGTCAATGTCGACAGATATCGCGGTACACAAGAATAACTTCACCGAAAAATTCTTACATGGATTTGTAACGTCCACAAATCGATTCCCTGGAAGTTGCTTAATCATCTTTAGCCTACTATTCTACCAGTACATGTACCTGTACATTGACTACAATTCTCGACTTACCGTACATTTTCTGAATAATTTCCTAGGAGTTCTCTGGGATTAAAACATTTTAAATCGTTGCTAGAAATAATGGATTACCTCGACAGGCTACCGGTTCTTTCTCTGAAACACGGTGAACCAGCAACTCGTCCCCATAAGCAACAAATTCAAAAGTTTCTGAAGCTTGCAAGCTTTGACTTTGTCACAACAATGATCGAGACTGTCAACACTGCTACCTGACAAAGGTATTCCTGCAGGTTAAGTATGCAATTAATACGTATGGACGAATATAAACACACCCTAATTACATTTGAAACATTTACCTGCATATATCAATGTTTCTAACGATAAAAATATAGAAAAAACAAGCTAACCTGCAAGTTAAAAGCGAAAACATATGCCAAAATCGTCCTAAGTCGTCTTCCTGTCCGCCATATTGAGAAGGCAATTAATCTGCAGACACAAAGTTGAACAGGTTTTCTTGTACTTGGGCGATACAAAAAGGCATGATATTGAATCTATTATAATATTTATTCAGATTTTGAAAATTCTCGTAAATAAAAAGAGAATTGACAGCTAAAAATAGCCAATTCCATATTTGAGTTGATACTAATCACTTACATAACTTAAATATATTGCCGTTCTTGCAACCATGCAGACTAATTTTACACAAGGCTGTGGTACACATCGTTCACGCTAGGGACTGAGTGGAGGATGTATACAAGCGCCTTCGGCACTTGAGCCCACAATCCGAAAAGCAACGCTTGATATTCGCATGGTACAGTATATAGTATGCAATTACGTTGGGTTATATCCTGACAAAATTGGAACGATATTATCATTATCTAATAATGCAGCTGTGGTACAAATCTTTCACGCTAGGCGACCGAGTCCAAGACCAAGGAGGATACAATTCAATGGCTATACTGAAAAGAGAGGGTCGTCTGTACAGCAGGTCTGACACACAATGGCCATCGAGTGATCTATCAGAACATGTGACTAGATATAGGACTAACATGGACCTGGTATATGAGGCATTAAAATACAATAGGTAACGTTAATCAGTTTTTGTGATGCTGGTGATTCCCGTCGTGGCAGCACATGAGCGCCAGCTCATGGAAAAGGGGGCGGGGCACTTGGGGCGGGAACATGTCAATGATGTGGGATGGGTTTGTAGCATGTGGGGTTTACATGCTTAGATTCAGGGATATTTTAAGGTGTGTCATGATTTATATGAGGAATTGCAATATGTTGTGAAATACTGAATGATGGATATAAATGAAGGATTGAAACCATAATAAAATAGAACTACACTGGCTGGCACCGCAACGACATCTTTGTGTTTACTCACTGACAAGTACTGGTAGTATTAACTTAAGGGCTCTGAGCCTACATGTCAACCTGATCTGAAGTACCTGGAAAGGCCATAATATATAAGTAATAAGGCGAGACGACATCACGACTTAAAGAGAGCCAAGACGAGGCATAACATCTGGTGGAGAATATCCGGGGTTGACATTTGAGGGCATTTTCAGATGTCTCAGGGAAAGTTAATTGAGCCGGTGGTCGGTGACGATATAGACACAAGTGTGAGCGACGAGAGCATACCGGGAGGAGTAGAAGCAGCAGCGGCAGCAGCCCCTCCGCCATCTGCACTGAATGAAGCGGGAGACGGAACGGGACGCATTGCAAGGTATTTAGAATTGTCTCGTATACACCGCAAAAGGGTGGATGACGGTTTTAATGAATTTAATGGTGTGCTGAAGAAACTATCAAAAACTCTTGGTACGCTTAGGGGATCGCTTACACGAAGCACACAAGCTAGAGCAGGTGCTTACAAAATGGAGCCAGCAGATAAACCGCCCACTTATAATGATGTAACATGTAAAGTATCTTTGAGTGATTGTGAGGAAGAGGTGGATGCTCAAACTGCTGCTGCATTGGAAGAGAGCAGATTAGAACAAAGGGAACGTGAGCATAATGAAAAACTGATAAGAACTTACAATGACAGACAGTGTAGAGCGAACACCGCGCAAATTATCAGAGAAACAAAGGAGAGAGCGGAGGAGATAAGAAGAGAGAGAGAGGCCCGTCAGGCACGTAGGGAGTATGAAAACATGGTGCGGGATACCTGTGATAATGATCTCATCAGAAAGGCGGAGCAAACACGAGAGAAATGTGATAATGATCTCCTCAGAAGGGCGGATCAAGCAGGAGGAGAAGATGTATATCCAGGCGCGGATCTGAGAGCCATGAAACGGCAGGAGGAAAGGGAAGTGCAGGATATGAAAGTGAAATCACTCCAAGATGAGATAAAAAGGTGCATTGAGAATCAGGAAGCGCAATGTGCTACTTGGCATAGGGAACAGGGTGGCTATGAAACAGCAATTGGTAACATGAGATCGCGAATTGATCAATTGAATACTAATACTGATCTGCGTGAAATATCTTTTAATGCAGCAAGGGAAAGATATAGGGAAACATTGTGCGCACTAGAAAGTCAAGTGGCGGACTTGAGGGAGGAGCGAGCGAGAGAAAAGGTGCGGCAGGCAAGTGCGCCAACAAAGGAGGAGCTGCTCGTGGGAGTAGGAGGAGGAGAAAAGACGCCAGTACGGCCAGTCAGAACAAGCAGTCCCACAAGAACAAGCAGTCTCACCACGGATAGCGGCAGGTCAACACCGTCTTACATAAAACCTAAAGATATGGCAGCACCGGCAGCAGCACCTGTTAATTACTCAGCAATGAAGTACTTCGTAAAAGGACCTGAAAACTTCAAGCATGCCACCGCCATGCGCAGCTGTGAAGATTTCTTCAGGGAGTATGAAGATTACGCGAAATGTCTTGGAGTTCCCAGAGAATTTTTTCTCCAGGGATTAGTGGGGAGACTTGAAGGGTCCGCTAAATCATACTACCATCAGGTGACGGCAGGGGGCAAATCTCTCAGCAGCTATGATGAGGCGAAAAAGAAATTCTTGGAGAAGTTTAAAGAACTGCCTTTCTCGGAAGTGAAAGATGACTACTCTCGCAGGAGACAGAGAGAAGGGGAAAAAGTGGAAGAATATGCTGACTCTATGCTTGTGTTACTAGCAAAATCGTCGTTGACTGAAGGAGAGAAACTGAAGGCCTTTATAGCAGGGCTGAAGGACAGTTTGGTAGAAAGGGTGTTGGCTGAAACACCAAAGACATGTGAGGAAGCAAGGCGGGTGGCCATTAAGCATCAGATATTGGATGAGCAACAGGCTAAGGTACTGGACAGATTCCGCCCGAACCAGAAGGAGATGATCGCTGCCCTGACTTTGGGCGGATTTCAGGTGAGGGAACAGGTAGATGAGGAGGAGGAAGAACGTGTACATAGCCTGCAGAACGACAGACAGTACCCGCCAAGAGACAATAGAATGCAGGGATGGAGAAATGATAACAATAGGCCAGCTGAAAGACCTGCATGGAGACAAGAAGACAGTGCTAACACTAGGGGCTACGGCAATTATGCCAACAATTACAGTGGCAATTATAGCAACAGCTATGCGGCTGGTGTGAGGAACTGGAGAGGGGCCCCGGTAGCAGATGTACGCAGAGGGAACATGCGGTATTGGAGAGATGACAGGAGCGGCCCAGCAGCTGGGAGGGGTCGATCATATGGAGGAGCAAGGGGGGGCGCACCAGCCCCAAGAGGAGGAATGCAGCGAGGGGGTAGCTACAGAGGGCGAACCATGACCGGTTCGATCGGAGGTAGAGGGACCCACAACAGGGAAGGCCGACCAGATGATGGCAGAAAAGACACCAACCAATCCAGTGTCGGCCATAGTGCGGGTTTTCAATAGAGGCGTCGAGGAGAGAAGTGGCCCTTGCCTCGGCGTCACAACACACGGGGAAACCAAGAATGAACGGTCCAAGGAGTGGAGACAGCAAAAAGCTAAGTGACAAAGTTAATAGGGCAGTTGCCTGTGCTCACTGTGTATGTCGTAATTTGCCAGTTAGTCCTAGTGTGGGGAAGTGTGTTGACTGTAAATGTGTTGATTGTAAATGTAGTAGTGCATGCGATTGTATTAATTGTAAAGCATGTGCATGTAATGAAGGTACTCGTGTCAGTGCGTGCGCAAGTGTTGCCCAAAAGGTAATTCCAGAAGGGGGGAAATTAAGTGGTAAAGAACTAAAAGTGAAAGGGGAAAGTAACACAATCAAGTCTGAAAAGGTAGAGAGGGGGGTGTCTGCAAATGACCTATTGCCAGTAGCGAGCGCAGCAGATGCGCCAGCTGCGGGGGAAGGCAGGGCCGACACGCTCAAGCAGAGGGTGTTACTCATTTATAAGGGGGGGAGGTGAAAATTCAAATTCGCATAATAATCAGAGGAATGAAAGTGTACGTACCAGCGGGAGCGGGGGACAGGAGAACATTTGTTTGAAGATTGTACAGGGGGGGAAAGAGAGAGAGGTAGTACTGAAACTGGCAAACAGTAAACTTACCACGCAATTTGGGGAGTTGGAGAAAGAAATACTGGTCGACACGGGGGCATCAATCACATGCGTATCAGGGAAATTCTTAAAGCAGCTTAGGAAAGAAGAGGGGGTGGTGTTGGATGAAGGGGGGGTGAGAATGTATGTTTACACAGCAGATGGAAGGGGACATAAGGTGAGAGACAGAGTACAATTGAGGATGAGATGTGGGGAAGCTGTATTGATAGCATGGTTTGTGGTGTTGAGTAAATTGGCATTGCCATGTGTGCTTGGTGTGGATTTTTTGAAGGCAACCAACGCGCGGCTGAGCTATGGGATGAAGATAGGGGCGGTATACACTGTCAGGTCTGAGGGAAATAAAGTAATACCACCCAGATGCGAGTACACATGCATGGCCATAATTTCCAGTAACTGGGATATGGGGGGCACAATGGGGGAAATGAGGGACATCATAAGGGCTGGTCCCACTACGTTGAAGGTAAAAGATGGCCTTGCGAAAATTGTGGGGGCTGATAACAAGATTTCTGTCACTGTATGTAATCAAGGTAATGAACCCGTTGTTATGAGAAAGGGATTTGTAATGGCGGCATACACACTCAAAGACCAGGAAGCGTTCTTGGAAAAACCGGTGAAAGGGACGACGGAGGGGGGGCCAGGGGAAGGGGGGTCAAAGGGGGGGAAGCAATGGGAGCACGAGCTGGGTACAACTCTGACAGGTGTTCAGAAGAAGGAAATGATGGAACTATTGGGTAGATATAGCGACAATTTCGCGACCAAAGACAATCCGATAGTGCTGACCGAGATATACAGCCATCGCATCGATTTGAAAGAAGACTACGTTCCTATAAACAAGGGCCCCTATCGCATGAATCCCCACATGATGAGGGCTATGAAGGAAATATTAGACGAACAGATGCGTTTGGGCGTGATCGAACGCGCGACGGGGGAAACAGAGTTTTCAAGTCCATGTTTCTTGGTCGAGAAGCCGGGATCGGCGACACGCAAGGCTTCGTGGCGCCTCGTTATCGACTATAGGCACCTGAATAAACAAATCCGGGATCAATCGAGGCCTTTTCCGAGCGCGGACGAAACATTGGAGGCAGTAGGCAACTTACAGGGTAAGTATTTCGCCAAGTGCGATTGTTTCTGCGGATTTTTGCAGGTGCCAGTGAGGAAGGAAGATAGACACCTCACGGCGTTCACGAGTCCATTCGGAGTGTACCAATATAGGTCAATACCGATGGGCTTGAAGACCGCGCCGAAGGCTTTTCATGCAGTGATAGAGGGAGTACTGAGAAAGGTAAGGAACGCCTTGGTTTATTGCGATGATGTGATAATTGCATCTCCGGATTGGAGCTCACATCTGAGAGATGTAGGGCTCGTGATGGAGGCATTTAGGGGAGTAAACCTAAAGTTCAAAGCGGAGAAGTGCGCGTTCGGATTCGAGGTGATCGGTTTTCTTGGTTTTGTCGTAACTCGGCGGGGACTGCAGCCGGACCCTTCCAAAGTGGAAGCCATTAGGACGTACCCAAGACCCAAAAACGTGAAGGAGTTGAGGGCGTTTAACGGGCTCGCAAACTACTACCGGTCTTTCATACCTAACTTCTCCAGTAGGATGAGACCATTGTATGAGGCGACGAAGGGCTCGAAGGGTGGCACCAAAGCCACCCTGATATGGACGACAGAACAGGAAGAAGCGTTTGGGATAATGAGAAACGCACTGTGCGAGGAGGCAGTGTTAAGGTACCCAGACTATAGCAGGCCGTTCACCATTTGGACAGACGCAAGTCGTGTCGGCTTGGGGGCCTGCATAACGCAGGAGAGCGTGGACGGGTTTCACAGGCCGGTGGCGTTTGCAGGGAGAACCATGAACGCAGCGGAGACGTCGTACAGTGCGACGGAGAGGGAGTTATTAGCAGTCAGGTTTGGGATAGACAAATTTAGACACTACGTGATGGGAAGTAGATTTGTAGTCTACACGGATCACGCGGCCCTATTGGCCATAAACTCGAAACAGGATCTTACGGGTCGAATGGCGAGATGGCTAGACTGGTTCGGCTCGTTTGATTTCGAGATCCGTCATGTGAAAGGACGGATGAACATCGTGCCCGATGCGCTTAGTAGGAGAGACTACGGGGGTGTGGAGACGCCAGAGTACACACCAAAGGGCTTGATGAAAAAGAAAGTACGGTTCACGGAAACACAGACACTGAGGTACTTCGATTCACAAAGCGCTATGGGGATAGCGCCAATACGAAAATATAGGAGACCATCCATCTTGAAGGGAGGAAAGCGAAGGAATGTTCGACGTGATGGCGGCACAGGAGAAGCCGAGGACAGTGGCAGCCCCGAGCCGGTAATGGCGATGCAGACGGACAGACCCGTAAGGGAAAGAAAACCAACGCCAAAGATGCAGCAACTGCTGGAGGAGAAACAAGCGAAAGGAAAGGCAGCAGCGAAAGAAGGTCAAAATGGCCAAACACTGCCAACCGTTAGGACGACAAATGAGGACAAAGACGGGCGGGGACCTACACCGGCAAAAGGCCGGGTGGGGAGGCAGGTAAGAAAGAAGCCAGTAACGACCACGAAGGTCCTGAAAGCGAAGCCCAGCAGGATAGGAGTAAAGGAAAGAGAGAAGGACACCGAGGGCGAAACGGCACTAGGAGAAGAACGGGTTGGGCCGCGAAAATCGGGACAAAAGGTGAGTGTACTGGGTAAGAAAGGACAATTTAGAAAGGAGCGAAGGAGAAAGGGAGTCAGGGGTCCGGGGATAACATCACCAGACATAGCATTCGAGCAGAAGATTGAGGGGTATTATGCGGCACTTGGAACGAAGGAGAAGTTCCTGAAGGCTCAGACAACGGACGAGTTCTGCTTCGATATGCTACAATACATAAAATACGACCAGATGCCGAAAAGCAACGATCGGGCGCGAAGGGTGCTGCTGCAGCACGAATGTTTCCTCGTGTCAGATGGGGTCCTGTATAGGATACCTCACTATACGCGCAGAGAGGAGTTGAGCCTGAGAGCACAACTGGTCATACCTCGGATGAGAGTAGAGAGCCTGCTGGAGCAGGTACACGCCACACCATTGGGGGCCCACTTGGGGGTCAAGAAAATGCTGGCGACGGTGGGGCCGAGGTACTACTGGCCGACAGTATCAAGAGACGTGGCTATGTTTGTGGGCACATGCAAAATGTGCCTGGCAAATAAGCCTGACAGGCACCCTCTCAAGCTACCGATGCAGATTAGGGATAAAGCGCCGGCGCCCTGGTCGTCTCTGGTGATAGACACGGTGGGACCCATGACGGAGTCGGCTAGCGGCAATCGTTTTGTTCAGGTCATTGTCGACTTCTACAGCAGGTTCACGATCGCGTGGCCTACACACACGCTGGTGGCATCCCAGTTAATAATGGAATTTTTCCAGAAAGTAATATCGGTGATGGGAGTACCGGCGGTCTTGTATTCGGACAACGGTTCGACATTCACATCTAGGGCGTTTAGAGGCTTCTGTAAGCTTATGGGCATACGCCAAATCTTCTCCAGCCCTTATAGGGCGCAGACGCAAGGATTATGCGAGAGATACAACGGAGTGCTGGTCCAGGCGCTGCGGTCATTTACACAGAGGTCCCAGCGGGACTGGGATGTGTTCGTCCCCGCGATCACGTTCGCAATGAACGCAGCAGACACGTATAGCCTCGGATACAGCCCGCATTTGCTGTTATTTGGCAGGGACGCAAAGTTGCCACACGAGAACGTGTTGGTGGAGTGGAAGGAGGAACTGAAGCCGGTGATAGACCACCTGGCAACAATTGTTAAAACCCAGGAATTTTATGGGGAGGTAGCCCAGGACAATCTAGTCGAGACACAAACAAAAATGAAAGCTCGACACGATAAAACAGCAAAAACACACGGATACAGGGTAGGGTCACTGGTGTACCTGAAAATACATAGGCTGTTGGAAAAAGGTACGGGGACCAAGCTCCAGCCACTGTATACCGGACCAATGCTGGTGACGGGCTTGCCAAGCCCGTACACGGCAAGATTGAGGAGAGTTGACACGGGTAAGACGTTGCCACGTCCAATACATGTCCAACACCTCAAACCAATTAACATTGGTCGGAAAAATGGATTCCTGGGGAGACTTGTATCACCCGACTTAGTACCAATGCTGGCGTTTAACGATGACGCCAAAGAGGATGGGACCTCGGGGGACACTGATTTTCGCGTCCCGGAGAACTGTGAGGTCGAAGATACTCAAGAGAATGAAGAGGAAAAGGAGGGAGCTGAAGAAAAGGATGGGGAGAAAGAAGAGGAAAGAGAGGGAGCTAAAGGTGAGTGAATCACAAAGGGCAAGGAAGGCTTTACCTGTAGGAAGGGGTCACAATGGTCGGAATAAAGGAAGGGGACACTTGAAAATGGCTAGTTGTTAGAACGGCGAAATCGCTAACAATATATAACAATATATAGTAAAAATAGAATGCAGTCAATGCTGGCTATTCTTTAATTTTTTTATTATCCTAGATAACTTAGAGGAATGGGAACATGTTACAGAGCACTGCTTCGTGTCATCCATGAAGACAGGGGGGTACATGAAAATAGGACAGTGTACAAATTATGGGGTAATTTTTAAATTAATATATAATATCTAAAGTGAGGGTAGAAAGTAAATAACTGGACAGATACTGGGGGTATTTGATTATAAACAAACACCAATAATTAGGTTGTGGGATGTGGGCTAGTAGGTAGAATAAGACAAGATAGCATAATATGACGCATTGTACACAAACTTAACTCAGCCAATGGGGAAAATGAGACCGTTGAACAGGGGATCCAGACCACAGGGAGCCACGGGGGGGGAGTGAACAAGGTGAAAGAAAGGGGGAGAGAAAGATAGGGGAAAGTAAAGGAGAATTGAGTAGCAGAGGGCCCACTGCACGCCGTGTAAAGTGGAAAATGAGTATTATACGCGTCAGTGGATCAGACCCTTAAGCGCAGCAGGTGCTACAGCTGCGGGAGGCAGAGGAGCGGCGCGCAGATGTTGGTAGTAGGAGAAGCGCGGAGCGCTCTTGGGCGCAGGGAAGAAGGATATGCAGATGCATGCAGTCAGGGAGTGGAGCGCAGATGCTGTGAGTCAAGACAGGCGGAGCGCGCGGGCCTGCTTGGCAATAGGGGAGTTGCATTGGAGGTTGTGTTTAAGGAAGAGAGTAGAAATCAGATTATTTAACTTACAAGGGGCAATGTTCTCTCTCTGTTGAGGACATCTTTTTAGAGGGATGTTGTTCTTGGGTCTCTAGTGAAACAAGATGGAGACTAATACAGAACTAATCGGGGATGGGATGAGCGACATAGATATGAATTTGGGAATTAAATTATTTCTTTCCGAATTTGCTAATAACAGGGAAGCGGAACTGATATGCATGTTGAATCACCCTTTGCTTGAAAGAACTGAGTGGTATAAGATACAGAGCGGGGTGGATTTAGTAACAAAATAGCTGACAGATAAATAGAGTCGAGGGAAATATAAAAAATAAATATCTATGGAATACATACTAAAATATGAAAGAAGAAAATAAAGGGAGATGACTAGAAGACAAAAGAGGGTATTTGAAATTCTTGTGTCTTGAAAAGTAATGGGGGTGAAAAAGTTAATGGGGTACAAATAACGGGAGCGCGGGCAGGGGGGATTAGCGGCGGGCCTTGACACATTATCTGAGTGCAGCTTGTGGCATCAGTTGGCAGAGAGATCAGAGTGGAGCGCCGGCTACCTGATTGGCATAACGGTAGCAATATAACGGAGTGGGCAGATTTAATCAATGAGAACCACAGAGTAGACAGGAAGGCGGCTGTAGCTGTGTAAATAAAATAGGGATATCGAGTAAAGGAGTGGCATCAATGTTAGAAAAGGGTATTGTTTGTACTCATTCACCATTGATTTTATATACAGGAGGTATTTAGGCTCCACAATGGTGACTTGAATAAAAACTAGAAATAAATATTGGTGTGATCTATTATGGTGCGTGTGCCTTTATATATATCCCACGGCACTGTCTTTATTGTGCTGTTGTGTGAATGTAGGCGCTGATATCTATGAGTATGTATTAGAGAGAAAAATGTGTGAACAATACAGGTACTAACGATCGATGTTTTTGGTTTAGGGATTACATTTTTTCTATTTTTAAACAGACCTAAAACATAATGAGTTTTTGGTGGGAAGGGGGGGGGGAAGGGAGGGAGTCTCAGTCTTCGAATCATTACAGAGTGGTAGATAAAATAGATCTAAGAAATGCCATAAAAAAAAAACAAAAAAAAAACACAATATATAGGAGATCAAGGCAAGGAATAAGAGATGCCATTCGCACCTAATGATACGGCCTATGAGAAGATGGGGCCATGAAGAACATATGAATATCCGAAACACAAAAAGGGAACCAATACTGTTTTATTTTTTATTTTTTCTATTTCTGTCTTACAGAACAAATTTAGGGACTAAGGTAAGGAGAATAATTTGGTGAGAATTTAGCACCCTGAGGCGAGATTGGAAATCCTGGTGAGAAATTTAATACACCATGTTTGTGGCAACGGCATTTGTGCTGTGTGGGCGAGTTCCTTTGATGAATATTAATGCATAGATAAGCAAAACCTTGAAAGGGGAGAAATTGATCATGGTGCAACGATCGACCCAAGGCGTATACATAGGGGCACAAAGGGATTTGGTGAACGGTCCCGCGCTATTGACTTATTCCTTTAAAATATTCACAAAGGGTGAGTGTTAATATTTGAATGACTTATGGGCTGAAATAGACGGCATAAACAAGAGGAGAAATGTTTGCTCGATAATGAATGAACCAAGAGGGCTTCTGGGGGTGTGATTAACACAACATGTAATTTGAAAGGAATTCGCATGGAATGACTGGTAAGTCAACAGTTACATGAGACGTGGCGCATGCCACCACACATAATAGAGACATATGAATTCTAAAGGGCTTTGTAATTATTGATTGGGTAGAGCATGCAGAGCATAGCACAAACAAAACTGAGAAATTAGGGATTAGATGCGAGTCAATGACCATGTATAGGTATTGATTAATGGGTAATACAGGATGTGTAGTCAGGAAATTCACATGATCAAGAGGGAGGCTTTGTGTTGATAAGGCATACAAGGCATGACGTCTTGAGAAGAGTGTTGAGGGCATTGTTATCCGTTACCAAGGGGAGAAATCGTACAGATGGAAGTCCAAACATAAGATGACGCATGCGCCTATGTATACTAAAGAATTAAGGGGAGGGGGGAGAGAAACGGTGACCGATTGACCCCTGTATGGAAGCGGGTCAGTAAACAGATCCGAGTAGTGAAGGGCGTTACACTACAAAATGAAAGGGGAGGGGGGGAAGGCCGGGAGGCCACCGCCCCCATACACACAGCGTCTCATGGAAAAGATCACAAATATGAGAACTGGGAGTGAGAGGAATTTAGGTGATGAAATAATTAGGAATAGACATAGGAGGATACACTTAGTTATTACTTAGAAAGTTATACTTTATTAGACATGCATAAGAAAATTAATTTAGAGAAAACAAGTTAGCATATTTGTTTAGAGAGGGGAAATAATATGGAAAGCACCAGTGCCTCAGTTGTGTCGAGATACATGTATAATGTGTTGTGTGAAAACAATATATCGACATAACTTTGGCGTGCAAATCCAGAAATCTTGGTGTGTGTTGGTGTATGGTGCGAATCATGCCTCAATTGTCATCATGGTTTATGCATATGTGGGAGTAGGTCTCCAAGGACCGATGGGGAGAATGAGATTGCCGCACGAGCCAAAGGGAGCTGTGGAAGCGTGCCTTTTTGTTGGTTGATGTCATTTGTTTGAGACATGAGATTCTGAAATATACTAATATTTTATTTTAAGCTCAGTTCTAGGGTCATCGAGCCACAAACCCACCTGGGCGAGTTTCAAATACGGTCTGAACCCTTGTATCACGAAGGAAGTGGATTGCGAACCTGCAACTAAACATGAACTGGAGCTGGGTGTTGGAAACACCTTTCCATATAAATCAGATACGAGCAGAGCAGATGCAATTTAGAACAAAAATTAGTGGAGCTCACAAGTATATAAGATAAAGATACAAGTTCAGAGGCCATTAAAAACTGCTATGCTGTATCAGGTACCGAATTTTAGAAACAAGGAAGGGGTGAAAAACATATTAAAACTGGCTCTATAAGTCATGAGCGGCAGCTCTGGCATCCACAATTTCCGGGTTTTAATAAAGAAGCATGAATTCTATATGCGGGTAAAGGATTCCATGAAAGATGGAATATGGGAGGACCCTTGGCAAATCTCACTTCAGCCGGGAGGAGGAGGCTGTGATGGTGCATGCAGGGGCGGGGAGATGGAGAGCACTCTATGCAAATGAGGGGGCAGGGAGACAGAGGCACTGGAACCTGCACTGGAGCAGCAACGGGCGTCACTTGGACGCTCGATTGCAGAACAGCAACACGTAGGGGAAAAGAGACGAATAGACCGCAGAACCACGTGCAGAGTTTTGATAGAAACTCAGACTTGACAAGCTCCAGTGCGCATTTGGGAAAGATTGTAGCTATGGCAAAAGGGTAGGTAATACATTTCATAACGCATGCACCTTCCTTTGACATGACCGCATTGTGTGTTTACTACATTGAGGTGGGGAATGATTTGAGTTTAATGTCGGGCCGGGGGAGTGGGAGCACATCCAGTGAACTTGTATTTAAAGGGAAAATGAAGTGTCTTTCGTGATTTATGTACCAGCAGGCTTCACTGGACTTAAAAGCTCTCACTATTTATCCTGAAAGAATTACTCCGTCTGAAATTACTTGGGAAAATTCATTACCACGTGGGGGGACGCCATGACAGTCTCAGCCGTGGTATTATAGAACACTGACTCCGGTTTTTGCGTAATTAGATAGGATATAAGGGATGGAGGGATATGATTGAACGAAATTCGTTAGAAAAATAAATTTGGAACAAAATAAAGAATATTTATGTACAATCTATAAAGAGGGAGTCGGTGGCGCAACCGCACAAAATTTGAGACGGTGCGCACATGGAGTGTGTGGCAGTACAGCCACACGCAGCAAATAGACTTAACTTGAAAATAAGATATCTGGTTTTGCTTTAAATTATAGATTGATGCACGGATATTGGTTTCTCCTGGCTGTGACAATAGCTTGTGGGGAGCCAATCCTGCGCCAGAATTATGGTGTGATGTTTAAGAAGATGGGGGAAATGGCAGATGGCGTGGAAATCGTTCAACTGGAGTTCCAAGCCAGCGTGGCCATACCTGCGCCAAAAGAAATTGAGTCGGCGCATGAACTACCTCCGGGATTTTCCAGATTGCAATTGACTTTGAATAACTATACTAGTAACTTGAATAAAAGGGCATCCACTGTATTTGGCCAATATAGAGAGTTAATAGCAGGAGTAAACGAAATAAATGATCTCAGGAATAAAAGGGAGGCAATTTTCCCTCCTGGTGGCAAGGTCCTGCATACATTATTCGGGGTTGCTACTGACCACGAGGTACGGGTAGTAGAAAAAGAAGTAGATCGATTATTTGACATTGAGAATATGAGGGACTTTAATGTAGAGGCCAGAGATGGGGCGATTGCGGCTCTGGCTGACAATTCAAACATTTTGTTGGAGTTTGCGCATGCACACACACACGAGATTAATGACGTTCTGAAAAATATAACAGGAAAGCTAGGGTTCTTTGCTGGACACGCAGCTAATTATACTGATGGTATAAGGGATAACCTTATTAGACAGGAGAGGGTATTTTCCACTCTCCATCACTCTGTATTGGAAGGTTTAGTAGAAGAAATGTACTCAGAAAGGGTAAGGGAATTGAGTGCAATTGTGAAAGGGTTATTGGAAGGGATTGTGCATTCATCATTAATGATAGAACTCAAAAAGAGTAATTGGCGCGAGCGCTTGCAATCAGTGGTGGGAAAAGATCTAGAGATATTGGAGTCTGAAATTAATTGGGGTAAAGCTAATTTAAAAGGAAGAACGCACAACAATGAAGTTGTATTTGCCATACCAATATACCTAACCACACCACAGCGCGGGTTCGAGCTGTTTGAAATGGAAATGTTTGCGATCCCAATGCACGTACATAATTATAACTTGGACGGATATACTAAACTAAGATCTTCTAAGACCTTATTGGCTCGTAGTAAAGACAATGGAGAAATAACTGAAATGAGTAGTGTAGATGTATTAAGGGAATGTGAAATGGAAGGAGCTTACATGTGCCCCTTCTATGTGAAAGAACTTGGCGCTGCAGGTACAGGCTGTGGCAGCGCGTTATTTAATGACGACACAAACCAAATTGTGAAAAATTGTGAATTTGATACGTTTCTATCAGGGAAGGCACCGGCTTTTATTAGGCATGTAGGGGGATCTACCTATCTGATGGTAAATGTGGGACATTGGGGTAATCTGACATGTAAAGAAGAAGGCTCAGGGGTAGTGGCTTTGTCACAAATATCTGTTTTCCGCGTGCCCTGCGATTGTTATTTTGACCTAAAGAATGCAAGATTAATACCAAGGGTAACTGAGTGCGTGAACAGTTCTGATTTTAATGTACATGTGGCTAATGGCGTAAACTTGCCTTTCGCAGTAGCGTTTGATATACCAATGGGAAATATCACAGGACAGTCCTTGACTGACTATCTAATAGAGTTGGGATTACCTACTAGTAATGACATTGAGAACAAATTATCAGACTTACCAGTTGGGGCTTTAGAAAGGGGTAGGGAAGTGGCACAAATCGTGAGGGACATTAAGAGGAGAGATGCAATTTTGCAATCATCATGGGGGAGTGCATGGCACTCGCTACGGGGAATGGCAGGTAGGTCGCATATATCAGTTCTCCTATGGGTGGTGGAGATTATTCATTTGCTAATAAACTTTTATACGCTTTACAGGTTGTTCAGATTGGGGGTCCTGATGGGAGGCTATTCTGCAGTAGCGGCGGTAAAGGCTTTTAACTTTACCAGTTTCTCACGGAGGACGATCGAATATCGTCCGAGAAAGATCGACGTGGCGTTGCCCACGACCACAAGCAATGAGGAAGAATGGTACGAACACCCGTACATTCACTTGGCAATTGTGGCAATTGGATTTGCGATAATATATAAGGTGGTGGGTGCGGCCTGGGGTTGGGCTGGGGGCCTGTGCCGGCGGAGACCTGCTGGTGCGACGGCCTTGGTCCTGAGGGTGCAGCGCGGGGAGAAGTACATTGCACTTAGGCTGAGCGACGTGCTGTACAGCCTGGACATGCTGGCAAGCAGTGTGGCTCCTACCTTGCGCTCCATCAGGGCCCACAGGTCCCTGGCCTGCTGCAGGATAGTGGTGCACCTGGACTGGGCGGGCCCACTAATCCTAAGAAATGCTGGAGAACAGGAGAGTGTACACCTGCCCATGATTGTCACCCTGACTAAGTTCAGGGCGGGTAGTGCTCTTCACCTGTTGAATGACGCCGGCGCGTGCCGGGTGCTCGTGGCTGAGCACGGGGACGGCGAGGTGAGAGCTGTGGGGTGGGAGGATGATGGCCCTCTCCTACTTCCACCCATTGATGTGTAAAGGTAAAAATAAAAAAGATCATGCCTGCATGGGAAAGAATTATTAGAATGATAACACTATCTAGGGTCAATTAACATATATTTTTTTTTTTTTTTTTTCGATAGGGGAGAATGCATTAACAAGACTGACTAATTAGCATGTGAACATGAAGGCGCGAGGTGGGTCAGATCAGGCTCTTAGAAGGGCAGCGTTCACTCATTATAGCATGATGGGAGCATAAAAGGACGGGGATATCATAGGGTGTTGAACTGATTGCACAAAGTGCAACAAGAACCGAGTTATGGCATGTGAAAAGTAGTCTAGCATGGGCATTAGCTGTAAGGTACAATGTGAAATCGATCGGGGAAAAATTCGACCTAAGAGTAACTAGGGGGAGGAGTTAATATATTGGTTGATGGGGATAAGGACAATCACAGAAAACAAACTCAGTAATGGGACGTAAGTGGGATGTTTGAGCATAAGAAGGGTGGAGCTGACATTGGCTCCAATCAATATATGGAGGTGTGGTCAACGGGACAAAAGTCAACAAAATTGGGGGAAGGGGGGAGGGGGGGAGAGGGAGTGGGAAGGTATAACATGGACCAATGAGAAGGGAACTATTGGGACCACAAGGTTGCGCGTGAAGCGTGCGATATGATTATTAAGTGTGAAATGGATTATGTAATCGATGGCCGGAGGGTTAATAGCCTGACTTAAAGACACAACTGACCACCCAGGTTTCATTAATGTGGGTGCTACAGACCAGACCACAGGGCCATACTCGAGGGATACTTTACTAAGTGGGAGATATCGCAAGTGGACTAAGAAGAGGTAAGGGAACTTTTCAGGGAAGATGGAAAGACCGATGGAGAGACATGGGGTTATGATAGCTGATGCAGTGGTATGGTGTGACATGGATTTGGTGAAAAAGTACTCCTTCTATTTCAGGGCTTTGGAAGAAAGAGATGGGTGGGGGGCATTATGGGAAGTTGAACTGTCACACATACTGACTTGTGATCAGTATGTACGGGCATTTAGAGCGCTAAATTCAGGGGATTGCTACCAAATTGTAACTGAGTTAGGGAGAGCAATGTATGAGGAAAATGAGGGGGGGTTCGCTAAGTTTGTGGTCTACTTCTTGGATGAAGAATTTATTTTTTACCTTTTGGAGTGGATATTGGAAGTGAGATTCTCAGAGGCTCATCGATGGGTGGCCGGTTTTCTTAATCTTTTAGGGACTAGGGGAACCAGGAAATGGAAAAATGGGGTGAAATTGGTAAGAACAACTTTAGTAGGGGGAGTGGGGGAACTTATAGCACGACGGTGTGACGTAAACCCAGACACGGTCATTGAGGGTTGTACGATGAAGGGGGTGGGGTTGCAAGGAGAAGACTGGATTAGCACAATGAAGTTGGAGAAAGCTTTCAAGAGGGGAGAATTGCAAAGAAAATTTGGGCCACCCTTCAGCTATTTCTGCACACAATGCCGGTCTGCAGGTTTATTATTTAAAAGACAGGGAACTCAAATTCACGGGGCGGGGAGAATGCCATGCTGTGGCGCATTGGTGCACATAGGATGCTTTTGGCTAAATAAAGAGGGAAGTAGAAAAATGGAGAATTGGTCGTGCAAATGCTGTAAGTCCGTCATAAATTATGTCACGGGCTACTACATACATGTTTTGAGGGGGGCGTCTAAAAGAAGGAGGGAGAGGTTGTCAAGGGGACTGCCAGCGATAGCAGTGAGTAGATCGATACCGAGGCTGGGGGATCCAGATGAGGTGGATATGCCATTTGAGACGGGCTTGAAGTGGTGGATGCACGAGGGTGCTTGGACATCGAGCCCGAGGCGTCTACCGGCGAGTACAGAGGAAGATTAATAACTCCACAATGCGATATAAGTAAAGGGGGGTGGGGGGGGGGGGGGGGAGAGGGGGGGACATGGCTGGACTGAGGATACAATTCAATGGCTATACTGAAAAGAGAGGGTCGTCTGTACAGCAGGTCTGACACACAATGGCCATCGAGTGATCTATCAGAACATGTGACTAGATATAGGACTAACATGGACCTGGTATATGAGGCATTAAAATACAATAGGTAACGTTAATCAGTTTTTTTTTAGTATATGACTTTTGTACGAACAGGCCTTTGTGAGTAGTGGCCTGACAAGTGTGATCATAAAATATTGTGCAAGCGCATGCAGTGGTAGAATAGAAAATTTCTTTGTGTGATAACATTGTTGTTGTTGTTTAACAAACTGATGATTGATTTGACAGGCATTAACGGTACGTACGCTGTATATGAATATGAAAAACTATTGTGAATTTAGAATTGCATGATGTACTAGGTGTTCTTATTATGTATTTGTTGTTACTGATATAGCGTGTGCGATTATTATAGATAGACACTAATATAATATTGCAGATACCTTAGAAATAATCTAGAGCAACGTGGCTAGCACGTATGATATATTGCTATGTGTTATTTATGTATAATCATGTGTATGACTGATCTCTATGAATACTGCATCCAGGGGTTGTATCAAAATTATGGTATAAATTAGAATTCATGGTTGTATTGTAATTACCAGATTTGTGTTATAGAGGTGAGGTGAATTATATGTATAGTGGGATGACATAGAGTAATTATTTGTTAAAAGCATTAATGAGCAACGAGCTTGGACAGTTGTGTGCCTTTTTGTCACTAAAACAATGTTTGAGGGAACTAAATTGGCAGAATTTGCGAGTGCCAGTGATGCCAGGTGAGCTTGGCAGCGAGAGAGCAATACTCGCAAAGTGGTAATACAACAGATATCTAAAAACTGTGCTTGTTTCCAATGTATTGCAGTGACTTTGCGCAGTGGCGCCGGCTGGTGGAACATGGAGGAACAGAACAGAAGATAGAAGAGAAGAGAGAAGAAAGAAGAACGTTTACCGCCTACACATGATGGGCCGTGGTGTCAGTGCGTCGCGATTAATTAATTCAAAAGTGAACTGGTGATATTATTTACTCTCCTGGACAGTGATATAATTTATTCAGACAATGATATATTTTGTCCGCACGAACAGTGATACATTCCTCGGACTTCATGAACAGTTTTAAATTCTCCTTTTAATTTCAAACAAGTGATGCGACATTTAGCGCGCTATAATAAGGACACTATGAACTGTCTTGGGCAGTGATTCTTCTGGGCCAGCCGGCGACCAATGATACTCAACTAAGGAACAGTTGTATTGTGATTTTCCCTTGGTGATATTTTTTTTAACTGCTATGAGCATGTCTTTGATTGATGTACTTGTGTTTAACGTTGTCATGGCACGCGATTTTGTAATATTTATTGCAGCCTGTGGCTGATGTAACCCTGCACTACACTTTTAGTTAGTTAGTCAACGTTGTGGTATCTTATATAGGTGTTAAACTGATCTCTTTTATTATTGGGGGTTCCAATTGATTTGGATACGCAAAGTTTGTAGAGTAGTTAAAACATTCCAGCTAGGCGTGTTCGCCGTATTTAGTAAAATCTTTACCAAAAAGTATTGATGAATACAGTCTGCCGGAGGCAGGCTGCTGCGTTGACGGCAAGGATCTGGTCGGTGGCCAGATATTACACGCGCCGGAATTGGGGATGTTTTGTTCGTAGCACTATATATGGTCCATTCCTACGAAATGGGCCCAGTGCCCTTTTCCCTACCTTTGGCCCCTCTATGCCTCATGTCTCAGTGTAATATTCATTGATATTAAAACAAATCATACTGACAGATTTCACTTGGCATGGGAATTCCTCTGATATATACATTACTAGAGGGCTGATGGATATTTTATGTGATAAAACCCTTTAAAATCAATATTTTCGTAGAAAAATTCCAATGATTAAACATTCAGCACTTGAGGGTTCAGAAATTTACATCATTTCATGTTTTTCATATCTGATTAATTTTGCCCAGTCACCAGGTTCGAATTTCAATGCATTTTAGTAACCCTACTTACTTTTTAACAAAATTATGGCACAAACAAAATTAGAAAGGTATTTTTTTTGTTTTTACATCGCACATGTTGCTCCCTTTCATGCAATGAACTTGTTGTATGACACAAGAATAAAAATCATTTGATATATAAGCAAACCAATCTCTAACTTTTGATACCTAATGTGTCTCAATAGGACTGTTATTATGGATGTTATTCTTGTTTAAAAAAGTTCGATGGGAAAATGGCTAATTATGTCTGTTTTTACATCGCCACATGTAATGATTGTGCTTTTCCATCCTATTATAAAAACACATTTATAACTAATATGGATACATTGGGCAATTGATTCTCTTGTTGTCAGTGAAACATGAATGCTCTGAACAGATATGCCTTGTGCATAGAGAGTGAAAAGACCTGTTTTTACGTCGCACGCTGCACGTTTTTACGTCGCACGTTTTTACGTCGCACGTCGCATTTGCTTAATAAAAGCAAAACTATTTGAGATAGAAAGTTGTGCTATGTACCAGACGAACCGCAATAATATCAGCTTTCTGCTGATATAAAATCATCCATATCCCTTGAATGGTCTAGACAGAAATGTCTTGTGCATAGAGTGGAAAAACACCCGATTTTAGGTCTCAGGTTTTTACGTTGCACCTTTTTAGGTCGCAACATTGGCTTTATATAGGCAGAACTATTTAGGATAGAATGTTGTAACATATACCAAACAAACCGCAACAATGTCAGCTTTCTGTAGATATATAATCATCCAGATCCTTCGAATGGTCTGAACAGAAATATGCCTTTTGCATAGAGAGAGAAAACACCTGATTTTAGGTCGCACATTCTTACGTCGCACGTTTTTAGGTCGCAAAGTTTGCTTGATACAGGCAAAACTATTTGAGATAGAAAATCGTAGCATATATCAAACAAACCGCAAGAATATCAGCTTTCGGCTGATGTAAAATGATCCTGATCCCTTAAATAGAAGCAAGGCTACTGCCAAATGAATAATATACATTTCTACTTTTTAAATGACCATTTATTGATTAAATAAATATAAATATTTAAAATAAGCGTTTTCGGCCATAGATTCCTAGATAATTAACTCTGGATGTCATTTATTTCAGGATTATATAGCGGAGAATATGGGCTTTTTGGAAATATTATCTGGAAAACTCTTATCTTTAACCTAAATTTCATTTTTTCTCATTTCCATCAATGAAAAGCAAGATTTTTCAGAAAATAGCTCTATGGTGTTTTTACGTCGCCCATATTGTCAACCTGGTTTAGAAAATAGAAATATAACCCCTGACAGAATTAACACTTGAATCTACAAGGTAAGGTGACAACAAAGCTATCTAAGTCATTTTTTCTTATATCCCTTGCTTATGAAGAGATCAGTGGTAGATGAAAAAAGGTTATGTTTGAAAAAGCCTATAACTGAATAATGAAGCTGTGTTTAATTTTGGAATTCCTATATCAAAATAGGAGAGTTCTTGCACCATAAACTGCCAAACACATGTTGAATTGCCCCTATTTTCTAAATAAATTGCTTAATCCAACCAAAACAAATGTCCCATTGCCAAAATGCCTAGTATATAATGCTAATTTGATGTGCGACGTAAAAACATAGGAAATCCTAACCCAGTAATTGATTTTATATAGAATAAAAACTATTTGATCAATTTAGTAGCAAATTTAGATTTTAAAGGTTCCATTACTCAACTTTAAGTTCCCTAACTATGGAAAACTTTAAAGGAATTTTTTTTTGTACAATGGTTTCAGGCCACTGGGCCCATTTCGTAGGAATGGACCATATATATATATTTAATTATTCGACACAAAATTTGCAAAGGAAGTGGAGGTAGTGATGCCTTCCACCTAGGTGAGTGCGCTAAAATTGTATATGCGGAAGATCTTATTTACACTGTTGTTGTAAACACGATTAGACTCGACAGCGTCAGATCCTTTCATAAGTACACTAGCTATATAGGCAGCATAGGCTTGGATGCGAGGGAATGGCGTAAGTCAACTCCCCGACGCTAGGGGCCCATAGAGGTCCACGTAGGAACACACCCTCTCACGAGGTGGCGCGCTGACTTGTTTAGAGCAGCAGCTTTATATAAACCTAGGTAGCGATTACATATGTGGACCGAACAGTGAATGCGGTGGCCAGGGCTGACCTTGCGCGCACATGGGACGGAAGTGCCCACAACTTTAGACAAATTTGCAAGAAATATCGCGCGCGGGTCAAAGGAGCTCTACAGAGATTGAAAACTTTTTAGCCGTATAAATGGTCACAAAATTTATCAAAACTTAACACTATTAGTCCCTGAAAGAATAGACATTCCCCCTATAAACGACTGTTTTTTTTTTACGCTGCATGATTCGTGTATGACGCTTTCATGTGAAACTCCTTATTATTGTTTGAAGATTGGACAATTGCTTTGTTGTTGCATGATGTGTTTCATATATACGCATGCGCTTTCATGTCAAAAGGGTTGGGATCTTTAAAGATAATGATTGTCGGGAGTACTGCCCGGCGGGATGAGGCATCACAGGGTATTTGTTAAGGGTTCGACCCGTAGTTATCAAGACACTACACAAAATTTTGGAGATATGTTTCTCAGTTGCTTGTAGCACTCTGGGGGCTTATCTACCCTACTTTTGATATTATACGGAGGTAAAAAGAAAAAGTAAGTTAGTTCTGGTAGTGGGTAATTTAGGTCTTTTTCTTTTTTTCGGTTTTTCTTTTCCCGGGAGGGGGAGTGATGTGATGCTGGTGATTCCCGTCGTGGCAGCACATGAGCGCCAGCTCATGGAAAAGGGGGCGGGGCACTTGGGGCGGGAACATGTCAATGATGTGGGATGGGTTTGTAGCATGTGGGGTTTACATGCTTAGATTCAGGGATATTTTAAGGTGTGTCATGATTTATATGAGGAATTGCAATATGTTGTGAAATACTGAATGATGGATATAAATGAAGGATTGAAACCATAATAAAATAGAACTACACTGGCTGGCACCGCAACGACATCTTTGTGTTTACTCACTGACAAGTACTGGTAGTATTAACTTAAGGGCTCTGAGCCTACATGTCAACCTGATCTGAAGTACCTGGAAAGGCCATAATATATAAGTAATAAGGCGAGACGACATCACGACTTAAAGAGAGCCAAGACGAGGCATAACAAAAGGGTCCCCAATCTGTGCCCCAAGAGCAAGGGCCTAAGGGCCCTAGGCTAAGGGACAGAGGGCTAGGTGCATGGGTGAGAGTAGTCAGGGCTGGAGCTGACCCAACAGTGCTATCGCTACTAACAGCAGTACTGTGTAGAGATAGACAGATTATCTAGGGTGGGAGTGGCTTTCCAACAGCCGTTTTTTTTCTACTTCATGATAGGAATCCGACCATTTACTAAACCTTTTTTTTTTCTCGAAAATGTAGGATATATTATTTTTATTTCCAAAACCACGGGGTGCCTACATCAGGGTTGTATAGTCTGTAATAAAAATATATACGGTAAAATTACCCCCCAATAGGGGTAACTATGGTATGCATAGGCATATAAAGCGAATAATACTCATGAAAGAAAAAAATAAACTTGTGAGGTTCCCCCTTTAATTTTTCATGGAAGACAAATTCTTTTGAAAAGAAATCAATTTTGTTGAAATCTGCAGTTCCCTACATCAGGGTACAATTTATTTAAGGAAAAATAAGGTTAAAATTCAAATTGATGCTGGGAGAAAAAGCTTCATCCAATCCATAAGCTATTTTCAGGTAAGAATCCTCAAGTACCCTAATATATAGAACCCTCCCTAATATCCGAATGCACCAGAGAGTGAACAGGTACCATGACCCTGGTACTGGCTGATGGGTCCCTTGACCAATTACCTAAGGGACCTGTGGTGGAGATCAATAAGGGGTGAGGCTCAGCCCTATGGGGAAGAAATTCTGGAGGAGAGAAGTGAGGAAAGAAAGAGATATTAATACATCTCTGTGTGTAAGCACGACAGTATCCACATAATTAACAGTGCTATTATGACAAAAAGAGTCTAAAAAAAACCTTTTTTCCAAGGCATGTAAAATGTGTTATAACACTCTCTCTCTCTCGCCCATGCTTCCACCTACTTACATCATATCATTATATGACAATTTTTAACGCATCATTGGTATTTTGTGACGCAACTTAAATGCGTCTACATATTTGGCAACAGGGCAATGCAACATCGTTGTCATCATAGAAATGCTCCACTGTTTTCCTGCAAGCCGGGGATGAGGGAGGGTGGCAAAGGGCAAGCCCGGGAGGGAGGGTAATGGGGAAGGTCGAGGGAAGGAACATTGCGGGGTGAAACATGTGATGTGAACAGGGGAGTGCGGGGAAGCGAGAGGGAGGGAACATGGGATGTCAACCCAGTGATAAAAGGGACAGCTAGTGAAGAGTTAACAAAAAGAAGAAGAAATAAACAGCACAATCTGGGTGAGGCACAGCCCTATGGGGAAGAAATTCTGGAGGAGAGAAGTGAGGAAAGAAAGAGATATTAATACATCTTGTGCATCTCTGTGGGTAAGCACTACGGTATCAACATAATTAACAGTGCTATTACGACAAAAAGAGTATGCTTATACCTCAGCGACTATTTGAGATTTTTACAAAATTTGAAAAACATTAAATATCTTGACATGTCTACCTGACTTTCCTAAAGCTGTATGCTTATACAACTATTCTATCTATTAATAGAGTAAAAATCTCAAATAGTCGCTGAGGTATAAGCATAGATATTCTTGCATTCAGGTACAATAATATTATTTCACCGAAAGGTGGATTATTACAGCCTCATCAAGTATAAATTACAATAGTGTACTAGCAACAATTAAGAAAATCAATAGAAATAATATTCATAGCATCTTCAAATGAATCTAGAAATAAGGAGCGTGTTCTTAGAAATATATGCTCAAATTCAATTTGTTACCTATTTATAGGCTGTTGAAATGTGTTCCCGGATCAGCATCTCATGCCATTGAGTCAGCCGAGTATTTTGCATCAGCTCTGTGCCAACGGAGGTGCTTGTGTGAGCCACTCACGATGCATACTAACATAACTCACAGGGAGGAGCTGCTCCTTAGCAATACCTAAGATGTATTTCCTCATCCTGGTCATTGCATAAGACTTAGCTCTCTGAGTTAGGCTCAACAATTAACATATAGATCATACTACCATGTTCATACAATACATATAAATAATTAATTAATACATGTTAATTGATTAAATAGGATAAATAACATTAAAACCAGAGGGGACATTAACACTCCTATTACACAAAATTCAGTAACCCATCTCTGTTCTGACATAAAAAACAAATTAGAAATGCTTTCTTATTTCCTTATTTTGTCACTCCAAAATACATTCAGATTTGTTTCTTTATTAGTTGTTTCTGCTACTACAGGCCATATTTCTCAGCCACTACCTGGAATAAAACTTGATGCAGAATGACGCAGCCCCATCACTAAATGTGACCCGCCAAGCAGAAAGGTACCTTCCCGTGGGAGTTATAGTTCCTGGTATTCCCGCTAGAAGTCACATCATGTTCATGACGTCACTCTCACAAATGTTTATATTAGTAATTCTGAGAGGCAGGTAACTTTGAAAGTCTGTAACTTCACTAATTTTTAGAGTATCAACAAAATTCTTTCACTTTTATAATGCTCATTTCCGCTTCTGTACATCACTGTCATTTAATTTTTTTTCTTTTTAATATTTATTTGTTGTACATGTGATGTGCCACAGGAAAATGAGTCACTCCCCAAACCTATTTGAGATCATCTACAGAAAACTGACATAACTTTACAAAAAAGCCCATATCTCGGCATATTCTGGGAATTTTGAACTATTCTTTTCGGTTATTGACTCAGGAGGACATGCAGATTCAGAATCTATAATAAACCCAAATTTGAAAATTTGGTCCCGGAGTCCCCTTTCTGCTTGGCTGGTCACAAATGTTGAAATTAAATAACTATTAGTATTATCATCGCATTGTATTAGCAGATTGTGACCACCTACGGCCACTCTTTACGTAACCACACACAAAAAACAGGAGCCAGTCGGATACCAAGCTATTTTTTTTTCTAAATCACTTATTATCATAAAAAAAACAGGGCTAGGAAGGCTGTCGATGTTTCATGAAAAATGCCAATAATTATATTCTTTTCAATTTAGTATTTTTATACAGCAATCATCAGACAATACAAGAGATATTAGAATAAGGCAAGTATATTGTACATTGTCAGTTATAATACAGTTGAGGTCATTGAGATATATAAAAGTTTTTACATATATGGGCTCACGGTAGTATATTCTGCAGCTAAAAGGTTTTCTTTCGGTCTAAAATACCAGGAGTTCGGCAAAATCATTTCTGGCACCGTCAAATTTTTTCTCTGCAAAAATGGGTTTTCACATATCATTTCTATGGCATAGAGGTACTCAACCACAAAATATTTTCTACGTGAAATATATGACTTCTAGTCTACACCAGTGGCGAGGCAACAAAATAAGTCAGCTAGATAGCGGGTCAGCCTCTCAATGTCTGGGACAGTTGGGCAGAAATAGTGTGGTCACTCATGCAAGATATTTCTTTTTCTCCTGCACCACACACGGTAGTAGTATAGGAATCCTGCACCACACACGGTAGTAGTATAGGAATCCTGCACCACACACGGTAGTAGTATAGGAATCCTGCACCACACACGGTAGTAGTATAGGAATCCTGCACCACACAGAGTAGTAGTATAGGAATCCTGCACCACACACGGTAGTAGTATAGGAATCCTGCACCACACAGAGTAGTAGTATAGGAATCCTGCACCACACACGGTAGTAGTATAGGAATCCTGCACCACACACGGTAGTAGTATAGGAATCCTGCACCACACAACTGCTCCATGTTTCCGAGATCCAAAATATATCTTATACATAGAGGTGATTATTGATATAATAGGAAGAGAGGTGAGTGTAAATAATAATAAGACTGAAATCGATGGTGGGTTTATTTGGGATAAAAGGGATAAAACCTTGGGTGCTTGCTGTGCTATGCAAAGTAAGTGGATATAATACATTGGCGACCCAATACCTAGCAATTAGTGTTAATGTCTAAAGGTTTTTTATGTGTGTTTTGAGTTAATGAGTTAATTTATTGTTTTATTGTTTAAAAGTGATTAAGGTGCATAAATAAAATATTTGATTGTATTAATTGTATTTGGTCATAGTCAGTCAGTATGTTATCTGTTATCGCAATAGGGCGCGGTTCTGAGGCATTGCCCCCTCACGATGACTAGAATCAGGGTATTGCGCCAGACTGGCCCCTCCATAGATTTAAGGTACCTTGCATCAGAGATGAGTCGCTCACGAGCTCGTTTCTGAACTTCCGGAATGATGCAAGTCATCCTTCCATTCCTTCCATACTAAGAAATTCTCATGCAATGGTACCAGGGGCTTGCTAGAATGTTCTAGAACATTGCTGCAAGACCCCGTTAAGATGATGAAACTCTAATAATATATAAAGACCCCAGGTTCTGTCAAAGTCACTCTCAACTGCTCCTGAACGACTACACTACAACTATCCTAATGCTCGAATACACTTATGGTATGAAGACATAGAGAAACTGTTCTGACTTGACTGAGTGGACTGGACTGATACGTTTACTGACTAGACTGACTTAGTCTGTGCGATCTGACTATGGTCCAGCTTTCAATTCAATTCAATTCAAGACATTTTTTATTTGCAATTAGCGTCGGTTACAAAAAGGAGGTCCCAGTTTTGAAACCTTGGTTCCAAGTCTTCCTGTGGGTTCCTGGGTTGGTGGTTTCCAAAACAAGCTTACAATAAGATATTATGATATAAATTTCATGGCTATGTTTCTATTATCTACTTGACTAGTTTAATTGGACATTAAATGCCACAACTGGCTAAAAGTAAGTTGTAATAACTGGCTAAGTTGTACTAACTAGAGCATACAGTAAAATCAGGGTAAGATAATAACAGTGCAATCAAACAATAGTTGGTGATCTGTATAGTCGGTCCAGACCAAGAAGAATTTTACAGAAACAATAAAAGTACATATAATAAAATACAATACAATACAATATCATAGCGATTCAACATAAGATCTGTAACAGATCATGAGGTATGTATAGTAACATATTGACATACACATACAGAGTTTAGTATAATGGTAGGGGTGTTCTTATAATATTTCAATTTCATTTATGCAGGTGTGAATAATTTTGCTAAAGGTTTTCCGGTCTTGTACTTGGTGAGGAGCAGTTTCAAGCGAATTCCAATATTTAGCCGCTTTATAAATAAAAGAGTTTAGAATTTTTGCAGATTTTGGCTGTAGTAATTTTAAATTACGTCTGCCTTTGGCGTGACTCCTGGTTGAAATTTTTCTTTTATCTAAATTGGATTCATCTGTAGCCATGAAGTGGCTTAGATTAATTATATGTTTTTGTCTCCTTTTGTTTAAGTGTAGTAAGTTCAGGTCTAAATGTTCTTGATCTAGATTTGTGTACTTGGTTTTTCCAAAAATGATTCGAAGTGCCGAATTTTGTAAGGACTGGAGCTTACCAAGTAGTGTTTTTGGTCCGGAATCATACAAATAGTCACCAAAATCGAAGTGTGGGAGTATGGTCATTTTATATAAGTCTTTCTTGCTCTTCTCAGTTAAACAGTGCCTCACTCTATACAAAAGCCTCAATTTTGTACTAACTTTATTTCTGATAATATTTATATGTTTGTTGAAGGAGAGACCCGTGTCCATAGTTAGACCTAGATATTTATACTCCTCTACTGTTTTTAGAATATTATTACCTAGTTTTATGGGTATTTCATTTTTAATCTTGGTATTTGATATTGAGAAGTGCATAACATTGCTTTTGGAAGTATTTATAGATATTTGATTTTGTCTACACCATAGGTCAATTCTGTCTAGGTCATGTTGTATGTTATAATTGACCGTCTCGATGTTTTTATTGTGGCAGTATAGAATAGTGTCATCCGCATAGTGTTGGACTGTACACTTTTCGACAACCATATTTAAGTCATTAATATAAATTAAGAATAAGACTGGACCCAGGATAGTGCCTTGTGGTACTCCATAAGTTATTTCTCCTTCTGTTGACTCTATATTATTTACTCTTACTATTTGTTTCCTGTTATACAGATAATTTTTGAACCATAGCAATTCAATGTTTGTAATACCATATTGTTCTAATTATAATAATAATCGGTTGTGGTTCACGGTGTCGAAAGCTTTTTTAAAATCTAAAAAAACAGTCTTATTGTATGATTTGTCATTCAGATGGCAATAAACTTCATTCATAAAATCAATATGGGCATGTTGGACTGACCTCTCCTTCCTAAAACCATATTGTTTCTCAAAGAAAAGGTTATTATCTTCAAAGTAGGTCGAAAGTTGCTGTTGAACTAATTTTTCTATTATTTTTGCAATTAGATTGATGGCTGAGATTGGTCTGTAGTTGTTAGTATCATTTTTTGTGCCACCTTTAAAGAGAGGGGTCACATTTGCTTTTTTGAATAGATCTGGTATGTCACCATTTTTTAAAGAAAGGTTTATCATGAAGCACATTTGTACAGATAGAGCATTTAGACATGATTTAAGAATTGGGCTAGGTAAATGCGCAAAACCTGAGCTCTTGCTGTTCTTAAAGCCAGATATGACTCTCTTCAGAGAATATGGAGTGACTTCTGAGAACTCAAAGCTTTTACCCGTACGTATTTCATTTATTTTGGAAAACAGTTTTTCATCATTCATATTTCTAATATTGAGATCTTCCATAGTTGGATCGTTAATTTTTGCTGCCAAGTCTGGACCGACACTTACAAAGAAAGAGTTAAATTCATTGGCTATCTGAGATGACTCGACATTAGCACCATCTTTTTCTAGAATTATACTCTCATTTTTTTGTACTTTATCAGGGTTTATAAGAGGTTTCAAAATTTCCCAGAATTTCTTTGGATTAACTTCATTGATTTGAAGTTGTTCCCGAACAAATTTAGCTTTGGCTTTTTTGCATTTGTATTTGACCTCATTTCTGATTACTTTTGCCTGAGCCATTATCTCTTTATTGTCATCTCTTCTAGCCTTTTTGAAAAGAAAGTCTCTCTTATTCATTAATAGAATAATTTCCTCTGTAGCCGATTTAGGCTTTTTCTTCACTTCCTTAAACTCTTGAAGGGGGCACATTCTGTCTAAAAAATGGGTTATTCGTTCATAGATTATTTTCCAGCACTCTAATACATCTGTTTGTTTAAAGAATATTTCCCAGTCTGAGTCTTTCAGTATATCATTTAAGATTTTCTGGTCAAGAGCCTTTTTGTTTCTTGCCCAGAAGGTTCCAGTTTTTTGTTTATTCCTGTGTTTTTTCCTGGTTGCAAAAATGGGGAAGTGGTCTGAAATATCAAGCTCAATGAGCCCTGCTGTTTTGATGATGTTTGAGTTTGAATAAATGTGGTCTATGATAGTTTTTGATTTAAGGGTTGATCTAGTGGGTTCTTTTATATATTGAGTTAACTGAAATTTGTTAATCAAGTCTCTGTAGTTCGATGAGGCAGACAATTTGGCATTCTTTAGCATACTAATATCCACATTGAAATCTCCCAGCAGTATGATTTCTTTATCTTTATCTAATGAGTGTATGATATTTCCAAGAGTGTTAATGAAATTTTGTAATACGCCACTCGGGGGTAGAGTTGATTATTGAATGAATAATCAACTCTGAGCTCCAATAATCAACTCTAAGCCCTTTGCTGGAGAAATTTGAGTTGACTATTGAGTTGGGTAGATGTCTTCTTCCACTCTCATTGGTATCTTGGAGAAAGCTAACCTTTATTACTAGGAGCGCCTAATGGGGGAGGTGCAATCTGATGAGGGTGCAATAAAATGAGTACCGCAGGAGGAAAGCAGGGGATGGACAGAGGATTGGGTGTGTGTGTGTGGTGGGGTGGGGGGAGCGGATAGGAACCACATGTCACCAAGTAAATGGGTTTCCCCCGAAATATGTTCTCTCAAAGTACACAAACTTCACTAAGACCAACTGTACTCAAATACCGAACCAGGTAGAGTTGCATACGTGACAGACTTATCTCATTACAAGTCCATGCATACACCATATTATTGGTTCTTAGTTTTTCGTTCTAATCAAAGAAACTGGTGGTTATATCAATTTAAGAGTCGGAGTGAGACTGAATCTCTATAATGTATCTATGCATTTGTCATATTCTTCCCACCCCAATAACAACACACAGACACACCCTCTCTGTCCAGGGATGTCATTAACTTTTGGGTCAGGCGGCTACTAGTATTTTGGATTTTTAGCCGGCTACAATACTTTTTCAATGCAGTATTATGGCTAGTTTTTGGGGGGTTAAATATTATCTGGACATAACATAATTTTCCCAGTTTGATTGCCATAATACAGCTTTATTGTTTGCAGTAATTTGAATGAACTGCTTTTAGGCAAGGGAGAAAACAGATAAGTGAACCAAACATCATAACCAAAGGGCACTATCATATCTACAATTTCAAACTATGTTTTAAATATTGTGCAAAGTTTATAATATAACCTCTAAATGAAAATAAAACTGGTTTTAAATCACTTTCCCTAGGTAACCAACGGCCGCTGATCACAAATACTGAGATCCCATACCTGGGTAATGATCAGAAATAGCCAAAGAAGTGATCAGAAATTTTATAAAGTTAGCTAAAGTTCCTACAAAAATATCTTCAAATTTGCCAGCTTGGTCTGAATATGATATTACTTGCTGTATATGGTCGAACCCAAAGTACACTATATCCTCGGCTGTCTCTCAATATTCCATTAAAATATTATTTATGAAATTGAAATACCGTGTATACATACATTCATTCATAAGAGTTTTACTGATAGTCTCATTTGCACAAAAAAACGTTCGTTAGTGTGATGGTTTCTTTGTGGAGAAAAGAAAGTCAGTCTTGGGAATCTCACCACAGTGGCTAAAGGGAAAATAATCCTAGCGCGAGCCCAGGCCTCTCTGCCCTCCTCTCAAGAGGTGGGTTTGTCACCAATAACATGAAACCACAACTACCCCGACCCACCCCTTGATACCCAACACCACCCTACAGATGAGGAACCACATAACCGGGTATTGATACTTTTATGATTGGTAGCAAGCTGTGATACAGTTGTGGGATAAATTAAATAATTTATGAGAAGGGCTCATAAATCGAGGGTGCATCGCTGCTATATACGCACTCCTAACGTTGTGCGTATATATGCGATCACCCACGATTATTCACCCTTCTCATACATTAATCAATACGTATCCTACCAGGAGCGCCCAAGCTTTGTTTCTATTAAACACTCATACAAACACTACCATCGTGTGAGGGTCGTTCCTTCCTTGTTCTCTATATATTCATATACAATAGCTCTTTAGGTCTACATAACATATTGGTGGAGAAACCCTTTAAGATCTTTGTATGGAACATCGATCTCATCTAAATAGAAACTCTAAATCTGCAAAAGGATTTTCGAAATATTCTGATTTATTTTCGAAAAACCCTCCAAACCTACATCACCTACATTCACATTCCCCACGACCGGGGCTATACAAGCCTGAATCACTTGGTAGGGATAGAAAGCCTACTGTACCAAGGAACATGGTGTTAACAGCAGAACAAGAGCAGCAACTGACGAAAGATAAGGAGAAAGCAGAGCAGGATCTGCTGGCAGAAAAGCAGAAACATGACCTGATAGTTGAGCAATTGAAGCAAGAAAAACTGAAGGAAGAGATAAGGCTGAAGCAAGTGTCTGAAGAGGAGAAGCTGATGATGGAGGATGTAGACACTGCCTACTATAGAGGACTGGCCGATGCTATGAAGAATCTTTCAATTGAGCATCAATCTGCAATTCAAGGACAACAGGAGTTGTTCAAGTCGACAATGAGTGATTTAGTGAAGGAATTGTCGAAAAATTTAGGCCCTAAAGACACAGAAAGGCAGGTACAACCGGAAATCTTGAAAATGTTTGCATCACCTCCAGAGGTATTTGCTGGTCCAACAGCAATGGTGTCTGCAGGCAACTTCTTAGAGAATTATAACTCCTATACAAGCTACATACAATTGTAGTCAGGTAGATTGGTGCAAAAAAATGCAAGAATTGTTCAAATGGGTATTAAAGCTTGAGATTTGGTACAGTGATAGATTTTGGTATGCTGATTAATTTTGGATATTGACCCATTCTGAAAAATTGTTTTCTTGGGTTCTGTTACCATGGTAACATTTTTTCAGTGAAATTTTGGCCGTTCCCTCGAAATACTGAATTCAAATAATTTGATGTGGTATATGCACACAAAGTAGTCTATAGAATAGTTCTCTAATTTTTCTAACTATTTCGGTGAATTATATGGTTGCTAGGCTATGTATGGTTGCTAAGCGACTGATAACATACTGAAATTTCTTCAAAATGGCTCATTTTATGTATATTTTATTGGGTAAGGCAATTATTTATGTTCTAGAATGTAACATTTATTTAATGATAACATTTTCAGTGATATGCTTCATATCACTGAGCTGTATTCAAATCAAGTCAGTGGGCTCTGATTGCCTCTATAAATCAGTAATTCGCAATCCCCCTGTTCCCACCTAAAACACCAATATTATTATCTTAATAAGGTAGTTGACTCCATTAAAGTGTAATACATAGTGCAAAAACTTCTTGAATATAATAGAAGAACCAAAGTGTTGGAAAAAGGAATATGAATCTCTAATACGTAGTGTCTGTAATAGAAGCTAGATGGTGCAAGAAAAATAACAGCCATGCTGCCATCTAGGCTGACTGAAGACAACTACAAGTCAGTGCCTGCTTGCTTGATTGCCTCTAAATGTTTAATTGTCAATCCCCCTGTTAACAGCTAGAACACCCATGTTATTAAAGGTAGTTGACTCCATTAAAGTGTAATACATAGTGCAAAAACTTCTTGAATATAATAGAAGAACCAAAGTGTTGGAAAAAGGAGCTGGATCTAATATTGTCCATGTGGGTCAGCATCTGTTTTGGGAGGCAATTTATGTTCACTGGCTAATAAGGCTTACAACACTAGCTATATTCAGCTGAGGATGAGTGGTCTAGTGGTATAGTGTTTGCTTCACAAGCCAGGGGCCCGGGTTCAATTCCCAGCAGGAATTCTTGTTTTTTTCTTCAGAAGACCAATTCTCCCAATCAAAGAACTGACATACATGTATTTACCTCTGTTGCCGGGATATTTATTATATGATTTTAATTGACATTGTTATTCTGATGTAACTGTAGGCACTGCAATAGACAGTTTGTACATAAAAAGAGTTCATTTTCCAGCATGCACAAAAAAGTGATGACAAAGGTAGAGATTGAGGAACCCTCAAACCTATAGTACAGATGGCAGCACCAAGGGTAGTAGTATAGTGAATCATAGTTGTAGCCCTGGCTAAGGTATTGATTGACACTTTATTGCACTGTGATGGGGGGTCAGGGCAATTGTTTTCATTTTGGCTATGAAGACCCACTGTCAATTTTCTAATATTGTAGAGGAAAATGGGATATCTTTTGTATTTCTGGTTTTTTATCAAGGTTCTCAAAAGTCATTATTTTTTGCTGAAACATCTTGTTAGGACTATTTGTCACTCCAAGCAATGAAAAAAAATGAAAACAATTGCCCTGACCCCCCATCACAGTGCAATAAAGTATCAATCAATACCTTAGCCAGGGCTACAACTATGATTCACTATACTACTACCCTTGGTGCTGCCATCTGTACTATAGGTTTGAGGGTTCCTCAATCTCTACCTTTGTCATCACTTTTTTGTGCATGCTGGAAAATGAACTCTTTTTATGTACAAACTGTCTATTGCAGTGCCTACAGTTACATCAGAATAACAATGTCAATTAAAATCATATAATAAATATCCCTGCAACAGAGATAAATACATGTATGTCAGTTCTTTGATTGGGAGAATTGGTCTTCTGAAGAAAAAAACAAGAATTCCTGCTGGGAATTGAACCCGGGCCCCTGGCTTGTGAAGCAAACACTATACCACTAGACCACTCATCCTCAGCTGAATATAGCTAGTGTTGTAAGTCTTATTAGCCAGTGAACATAAATTGCCTCCCAAAACAGATGCTGACCCACATGGACAATATTAGATCCAGCTCCTTTTTCCAACACTTTGGTTCTTCTATTATATTCAAGAAGTTTTTGCACTATGTATTACACTTTAATGGAGTCAACTACCTTTAATAAGATGGGTGTTCTAGCTGTTAACAGGGGGATTGACAATTAAACATTTAGAGGCAATCAAGCAAGCAGGCACTGACTTGTAGTTGTCTTCAGTCAGCCTAGATGGCAGCATGGCTGTTATTTTTCTTGCACCATCTAGCTTCTATTACAGACACTACGTATTAGAGATTCATATAGGCCTACAAAATTCCCTTTTCCTGGGTGTTTTATAATATATTTAACATGTGGTTTACTTGTAATATATGTTGCTATTAAATGCCTACCCTGTGCCCAAATAATGGGTTGGCTATGACTCCTTACATAGTAATTACATGACTTTGAATGTTTTAACCCCCCTAAAATTGAAGGGAATAATGTAAAGTTGCCAATTTCTGTCTGGCAATGTAATAGCAGAAATGTAAAGAACACCTTAACAACTTTTCATGAGAATTTGAGGAATTTTTTTTTCAAAACCATAATCACAGTAAGCCTGTTGTAAGCCTTCAGTTTCCTGAAATTATAAAAAGGTTCTCAAAACAGCCCCAGATTTGGTATGTGGGTGGTCGTTAGGAATGCCTATGAAGACCCACTGTCAATTTTCTAATATTGTAGAGGAAAATGGGATATCTTTTGTATTTCTGGTTTTTTATCAAGGTTCTCAAAAGTCATTATTTTTTGCTGAAACATCTTGTTAGGACTATTTGTCACTCCAAGCAATGAAAAAAAATGAAAACAATTGCCCTGACCCCCCATCACAGTGCAATAAAGTATCAATCAATACCTTAGCCAGGGCTACAACTATGATTCACTATACTACTACCCTTGGTGCTGCCATCTGTACTATAGGTTTGAGGGTTCCTCAATCTCTACCTTTGTCATCACTTTTTTGTGCATGCTGGAAAATGAACTCTTTTTATGTACAAACTGTCTATTGCAGTGCCTACAGTTACATCAGAATAACAATGTCAATTAAAATCATATAATAAATATCCCTGCAACAGAGATAAATACATGTATGTCAGTTCTTTGATTGGGAGAATTGGTCTTCTGAAGAAAAAAACAAGAATTCCTGCTGGGAATTGAACCCGGGCCCCTGGCTTGTGAAGCAAACACTATACCACTAGACCACTCATCCTCAGCTGAATATAGCTAGTGTTGTAAGTCTTATTAGCCAGTGAACATAAATTGCCTCCCAAAACAGATGCTGACCCACATGGACAATATTAGATCCAGCTCCTTTTTCCAACACTTTGGTTCTTCTATTATATTCAAGAAGTTTTTGCACTATGTATTACACTTTAATGGAGTCAACTACCTTTAATAAGATGGGTGTTCTAGCTGTTAACAGGGGGATTGACAATTAAACATTTAGAGGCAATCAAGCAAGCAGGCACTGACTTGTAGTTGTCTTCAGTCAGCCTAGATGGCAGCATGGCTGTTATTTTTCTTGCACCATCTAGCTTCTATTACAGACACTACGTATTAGAGATTCATATAGGCCTACAAAATTCCCTTTTCCTGGGTGTTTTATAATATATTTAACATGTGGTTTACTTGTAATATATGTTGCTATTAAATGCCTACCCTGTGCCCAAATAATGGGTTGGCTATGACTCCTTACATAGTAATTACATGACTTTGAATGTTTTAACCCCCCTAAAATTGAAGGGAATAATGTAAAGTTGCCAATTTCTGTCTGGCAATGTAATAGCAGAAATGTAAAGAACACCTTAACAACTTTTCATGAGAATTTGAGGAATTTTTTTTTCAAAACCATAATCACAGTAAGCCTGTTGTAAGCCTTCAGTTTCCTGAAATTATAAAAAGGTTCTCAAAACAGCCCCAGATTTGGTATGTGGGTGGTCGTTAGGAATGCCTATGAAGACCCACTGTCAATTTTCTAATATTGTAGAGGAAAATGGGATATCTTTTGTATTTCTGGTTTTTTATCAAGGTTCTCAAAAGCCATTATTTTTTGCTGAAACATCTTGTTAGGACTATTTGTCACTCCAAGCAATGAAAAAAAATGAAAACAATTGCCCTGACCCCCCATCACAGTGCAATAAAGTATCAATCAATACCTTAGCCAGGGCTACAACTATGATTCACTATACTACTACCCTTGGTGCTGCCATCTGTACTATAGGTTTGAGGGTTCCTCAATCTCTACCTTTGTCATCACTTTTTTGTGCATGCTGGAAAATGAACTCTTTTTATGTACAAACTGTCTATTGCAGTGCCTACAGTTACATCAGAATAACAATGTCAATTAAAATCATATAATAAATATCCCTGCAACAGAGATAAATACATGCATGTCAGTTCTTTGATTGGGAGAATTGGTCTTCTGAAGAAAAAAACAAGAATTCCTGCTGGGAATTGAACCCGGGCCCCTGGCTTGTGAAGCAAACACTATACCACTAGACCACTCATCCTCAGCTGAATATAGCTAGTGTTGTAAGTCTTATTAGCCAGTGAACATAAATTGCCTCCCAAAACAGATGCTGACCCACATGGACAATATTAGATCCAGCTCCTTTTTCCAACACTTTGGTTCTTCTATTATATTCAAGAAGTTTTTGCACTATGTATTACACTTTAATGGAGTCAACTACCTTTAATAAGATGGGTGTTCTAGCTGTTAACAGGGGGATTGACAATTAAACATTTAGAGGCAATCAAGCAAGCAGGCACTGACTTGTAGTTGTCTTCAGTCAGCCTAGATGGCAGCATGGCTGTTATTTTTCTTGCACCATCTAGCTTCTATTACAGACACTACGTATTAGAGATTCATATAGGCCTACAAAATTCCCTTTTCCTGGGTGTTTTATAATATATTTAACATGTGATTTACTTGTAATATATGTTGCTATTAAATGCCTACCCTGTGCCCAAATAATGGGTTGGCTATGACTCCTTACATAGTAAGTACATGACTTTGAATGTTTTAACCCCCCTAAAATTGAAGGGACTAATGTAAAGTTGCCAATTTCTGTCTGGCAATGTAATAGCATAAATGTAAAGAACACCTTAACAACTTTTCATGAGAATTTGAGGAATTTTTTTTTCAAAACCATAATCACAGTAAGCCCCTGTTAACAGTGATGAGTGGTCTAGTGATATAAACTAGCAAGGGGAGAAAGAAATAGTAACAAAACCATATATGCAGCTGTGGGGCCACGGCAATTATATGTCCGCCCTAAAGATCTTTTATTAAAAAGAATTTTTCCCAGCAGTGCGTACACTTCGAGCGCTGGTAGAGGAGTGAGGAAGGTGGGTGTAGAGATCCGTGCGCCGGTCTCACCTCACTACCTGTGGGGATAATCAGTAGGTGGCGTTACCCCTGTCGTTTATAACAGCTATGTATTCATTACACAAACATAAACTAGCAAGGGGAGAAAGAAATAATAACAAAACAATATATGCAGCTGTGGGGCCACGGCAATTATATGTCCGCCAAACCCCCAACAAAAGAAAAAACTCAAATATTCTGCAAAACCACAGTAGACTTTAGGTCAATATCAAACTTTCTAGGCAGCGAGGTCACCAAATAATCCAGAGCGGCCAGAGAAGACCAATCTCCCATTGCCATGATATCCAGAAGGGGTGTCCCAATGGCATGTAGATGAGCAGCTCCAGATCTCCTGAGGCAGTGGGTTCCAAGCAGAGAACTGTCGATACCAATTCGTGACCCAGTGTTATGAATCTTGCCTAAGATCTTTCCAGTGAGATGTTCTGCCCGCGTTGTTTCGACTCTGGATCTCTTCCAGGCTTAAGTACTAGGGATATTTACTATTAATATAATCGTGATCGTATAAAGTACTTTTCCGCGCATAAGTATCAGTTATATCTCTAGCAGGGAGAATGGAGGAAAGAATCCATGTCCGTGTCTAGGGCCAATGGGAAATAATATTCTAAGTGTTAATCGCTCATCCGGATATAATAATATGAAGAGAGAGTACTTTTGTGAGTTCAGTTTTATTCAGAATCCATCCTAGAAGTGAGGTTGAGGTCCGTGGTCCCAACCTGATGATACAACAATTCCTTGTGGAAGACATAATTATTTGAACAAGTAAATGAAGGTGTTTCAACATAAAATGAGGAACATGTGAATAATTATAAAGATATGATAAATATAATATTCAACATGAAGTAGAGAATCATATCACATAAACACTGATAGACATTGAAACAATGGGATAATAACTCCCAAATGAATATAACATGAAATGATAATATAAGAAGATGAAATCATTCCTCTTGTTCCTAAGAGCCCTAGTGGGATCCGGGGATATTCTCCTGCCTCCTGGACTCTTATCCGGACATGTTCCGGAGATTATCCGGACATATTCCGGACATTAACACAGCATACATAGAATCGTAACACTCCCCCCCAACTAAGGAAAATAAAATTTTAGAACGAGGAAGAACATATTCAACGAGGATGAAATTTTATGAGACTGAAACCCATAAGAACATGTAACAAATTGTATAACGATTCAACAATAATAAAAAAAAAATTCAGCACCCTTCGAGGTAACCAATCTCAACATGTAAGTTTCTTCAACAAAAACAGTTGCAACATGATATGAACAGAAAGTCCAACCTGGTATGTATATGTCAATATCGCACAGTGGCGAGCAACAAAAGTTGCCAAATAAAAAGTCTCTTTCTCTTCTTTAATTCTTCTGAATCATCGCTTGGATGGCAGCAATCTGTTCCTCTGATAGACAGGCACTAGAGGACTTTGATGTACTGGTCTGGCTACGACCAGAGGAGGACGACGTACTGGAGGAGGATTTTCGGTTATCCAAGCGCTCCTTGTAGCGAGCCACCTGTTTCTCGTAGTTGTCAATACGCTCCTGTTGCTCGTCCAGCTTCTCACGAGCCACCTTTAGTTCGTTTTCCAACAACTCTTGCGTATGTCCGGCTAGCTCCAGTTGCAGATTCTTATCCGTCAGATCATCAAGAATCTCTCTTTTCTCCCTGTCGCACTTCTCAAACTTCTCACCAGCAACCACAATTCTGGAGAAGTCTGAGTGCAGCGATTTCACACAGTCACTGAACAATGTGTGAGTGTTCACGAAAGAGGCTTCCAATGCAGAGAGCAGGCTCACAGATTTAATGTCCGAATCATGTAGCCGGGCCAATTCCTCTTTAATATCAGATTTTCCGGCCACTAGGCTATCCAGACTAAGAGGCATGTTCATCCGTTTGTCTTTTCCGGACACCAAAGGGGCAGAAGCGATACGTTTCTTGTTAGAAACGCCAGATTCATCATAACGCCTATAGTCGGGATTCACCACTAGCTTTCTATATCTTTGCTCGTTATTATAGCAACGAATGGCCGAATTCACTTGTGAGATGTTGTGTTTCCACATCATGTGGCGCACCAGGGACACAACTCTCAACTGATGATTGTTACACGGGCCTTCTTTTCCTCTGATTCCGCAACAGTATTCATACCTTTTGGGTAAATGACACTCCTCCACGTGTCTAAGCCAGGAGCATCTGCTAAACAACATCTTTCCCTCACAACGAAGAAGAGGGCAAGTGCGCCCGGCCTCTGCTCCGGAGAAAGCTAGCCTCTCCAAATCCCTATGTACATCAGACGGCAAATCTTGGCACTCAGCCAAAATCTCGCGAATCCAACCCTCGTACTTGGCAGTAAGAGTAGAATCATTCTCTTTATAATAAAGAACCTCCTCAGTCTCACTATCACACTCTTCTTTAGCCAAGGGTACACACCGTCCAGTCCTGAAGGTTTCCGGCTTCTTTAGATAAGTCCCATTAGGCCGGACAATCTCAGCAAATTCCTCTGGAACTTTCCGGGAGTCTGTCGAGGACGGCTCTTCAGGTGTCATGGAGACACGATGTCGGCTCTCCGTGGTGACACGATTCGGTAGAGAACTCTCTTTCCCTGCCTTGTTTTTACCATCCTTGTGGTCCATGGTAACTGGTCGTTCATTTATGAACTTTGTTTGCCTCTCGACCCCTTCATCTTCACTAGATGAACTATTCATTTTGGCAAGAAGTTTCCGGGAAGTTTTCCGGGTAGAGCGTGTGGGAAATGGACCGTGCACGAGGTTCTTCGGGGATTCCAAGACGGTGCCAAAGAGATAAGTGACAGGTCTGAAGATCCCGCCTTATATAGTCTCCGAGAGGGGGGGAGGAGTCAGGTGTCGCCACCAGAAATAATTATCAACAAATATTGAAGAGACAATAAGGCAGCAAAACCACCTTAAAATGAACATTTCCCTGTACTACTCATGTTTTCAACGTGTCGGCATATGGCAGCGCTGTAGTGAATAACGCGTTGCCCACAATGGCGCGTGCCATGGCAACACCGCAAGTTACTAGGGTCGGCCATCGCTCTAGCCAAGCAACGCGTCAGCGGTTGCATCTCCGAGTAACGAGGGAGAAAACATAGCAAATCCCCGTCCGTATAGCATGACATCAAACGTAAATAAATGATAATCCAAAGTCATACTTTCCAGGTGTAGGTTTTCCACTTGAATAGGTCTATAATAGTTATTTACTATATAGGGTCCAAAGTAATCACTTCCCAGCATTGATTTACGCACTGAGACCGTCTCCCGCTCCAGCCTGTTGACGGGAGAGGGAGCACGGAGTCCCGGCTGGCCGAATCAGGGGTCTCTATCCCCACAAACTTATTTACATGACATTTCCAAATGGAGTGATCAATATCACCCCAGACACTTGTTATAACGAACACTATAAAATAACGGAATGGTTTCAAAATTGGCCGTAAATCCACCATCCTCAAGCAAATTCTCTATGTGTTTCACCAAAGGCTTCTTTACGTGTCTATGAATTTTTCTGGCGACAATGAAAATGTGAAAGGACTACTCCCTACTTTCCTGAGGAGATTATTGTCTAGGGAATAACTTTCAATCCAGAAAAGCCATATCTTGAGGGAGCCTTAATCACCCGGGTCCTAGTTCTCCTGACATTTACTGGCGATTCAGTATCTACCTCTTTGGTTTCACTTTTTGCAGGACAAGAATTCGATACCTCTTGCTGCCCAGGACAAAGATGCGGCTTTAGATAATCCACATGCACTTTCGCCATTCGATGCATGCCTGTACTAACGAGATAGGTCCATTCATTTAGTTTTTCAACTATGGTGTAAGGCCCTTCCCATCGTCCACAAAGTGGCTTTTTCACGGTAATAAACTTGTATACCTTTTGTCCAGGAGTGAAGGATCTGGCCAATAATCCTTTATCGTACACTTTTTTCTGCGCTGCTACAGACTTCTTCAAATTGTTCATCACGAACTCATGTGCTTTCAAGAGATTCTCCCTAATATACTCCACTAGATTAGGGGCACATTTGTATTTAAAATCTTCGTTGTAATCCCTGTAGACCACTGCAGGGACCATGCCTATTTCCTCTCCAAAGGTGAGCAGGTTAGGGGAGCATCCAGTGGACTCATGCTTACTGCACCTATACGCATAGGTGATGTAGGGTAGAATATGGTCCCAATTTCTCTCATTCTCAGAGGCCAAGCCTGACAAAGCTATCTTCATCGTACGATTAAAACGCTCCACCATGCCATCGGAAACCGCCCTGTAAGAATTAGTGAATGTCTTTCTTATTGACATTAGTTTACAGAGTTCTCTCCAAAGAGTGGAGGTGAAATTGGCCCCTCTATCAGAATGTATCCTCATTGGAGCGCCAAACTTTAGAATCCACCCTTCCATGAGAAACATGGCACAAGTATCCGCCTGCCAGTTAGGCATCGGGAAAGCCTCCACATACTTTGTGTAGTAGTCCTGAATGACCATAATACAGCAATTTCCCCTCAAAGTTTCCGGCAGGCCCACAGCTATGTCCAGGGCTATTCGTTCGAACCTTGCCCCCGTAATCTCATTGTGTAGCGGGGTTTTCCCTTTCGCGGGAGAATCCTTAGTCAATTTGCAAGTCTTGCAATCCGCAATCCATCGTGTAAGATCAACTTTCATATATGGCCAGTGAAAAACTTGTTTGATCCTAGACAATGTTTTCTTTATACCGAAATGTCCACCCTGAGGAGAACTATGAAGCATGTGAAATAGTGATGACCTGACCCAGTTAGGTGCCACTATCACGTCTATATCGCGAAGATCCTTCCTTAACCTTACACAGAGAATCCCATGATGTAGAAACATACTGGGAAGCATTGCATATAATATCTTGAAATTTCGTGTCTCCATCTGCAACTCTGTTTGCGACATCTTAGTTCCGGCTATCACTAGTGACCTTAGCTTTGACACAACAGGATCCTCTTCCTGGAATTTAATCATTTCCTCACTAGAGCATGGAAGAATATCCTGATATATAACTCCCTTGAGCTGAGTCCCATCCTTCAGGGAACCCAATTGATACTCATCTGCATTTGCGACAGATGAATGATCTTCATCAGAGCCTACAAACTCCCTGCAAATACCGGATAGGTTTTCTTTTGTTCTGCCATTGCAGGTACTACAATTTAGATTCTTGCATTTTCTCAATTTTTCCAACCTTGACAACGCATCGGCATTCCCATGTAGCCGGCCTGCACGGTGAACAATCTTTCCCTGGTCTACATCAAAGTAAGCTAGAATAGACAACCAGCGTACTAGTATTCCGTCTGCGTCCTTGAAGTTCAAAACCCATTTCAATGAGGAATGATCCGTGCGGATTATGAAATTTGTGCCCCAAATAAAATGTTTGAACTTCCCCAGGGCTTTGATCACCGCTAATAACTCACGATGTGTAGTACAATAATTGCGCTGAGTGGGTTTGAGAGATCTAGAAAAGTAACAGAGGACCTTTTCAACCCCACCTTGAACCTGCGACAAGACCGCCCCATAGCTGAAATTACTTGCATCAGTGTCCAAAATGAATAGATCATCCTCAGTGGGGTACCCAAGAATAGGATCAGACACTAGAGCGTTCTTCAAGGTACAAAAAGCCTTCTCCTGTTCCTCGTTCCACTCAAACTTTCTATGGTCGCGCAACGCCATGAACATAGGTTCGGCAATCTCTGCAAAATCCGGTATAAAATCCCTATAGTACCCCACCAATCCAAGGAATGATCGAATATCCTTGATACTTGCTGGAGTAGGCCAGTGTGTAATTGCCTCAATTTTCTCCGGATCTGCTTTGCACCCCCTTGCATTCACTACTCTTCCTAGAAATTTGACAGATGACTTGAATAAGACGCATTTCTTAGGCTTTAGAATAAGTCCAAAATTCTTGATCCTATCGAGCACTGTCATGAGATTCTGTCTTGCTTCCTCCAAAGTTTTACCATATGTGATGATATCATCCAGATATACAACACATTGGTTCCAGCGGAGACCCTGGAGCATATTCTCCACCATCCTCTCAAATGTGGCAGGGGCGTTGCATAATCCGAATGCCATGACGTTGAATCTGAATAGACCCATATGAGTAACAAAAGCAGATTTCTCCTTTGCATCATCGTCAAGTTCCACTTGCCAATACCCCGACTCCAAATCTAGAGTGGAATAAAATATATTTTTACCCAAGGCATCCAGACTCTCATCTATCCTAGGTAAAGGAAATGCATCCTTTTTAGTGATGTCGTTCAGCTTTCTATAGTCTACACAAAAGCGGATAGAGTTATCTTTTTTCTTTACCAAGACAATCGGGGAAGACCAAGGAGAATCGCTCGGAGAGATCACACCTTTCTCCAACATTTTCTCCAACTCTTGTTCCACAATAAGTCTCCTTCCAATGGGCAGCCGCCGATAACTCTGTTTTATGGGTTCAGATGTACCTGTATTGATTCCATGTTTTACATAATCCGTCCTCCCTAAATCTCCGCCTGGTTTCTGAAAGATGCTGGCATACTTTAATAAGTCGGCTCGCACCAGAGCTTTATCTTCCTCCGAGGACAGATCACTATTTTGAATCAGGTCCTCAAGATAAGGTGGCAGAGTATATATATCTGGTGTATCATTTCCTAAGATATCACCAGAAGAATCAGAAGAGACAGGGTCACATTGCAATCCTGCTTCCGTGATGGAGACGTCCATAACCTCCAAAGGGATTCCAATTCCACTCGCTGACTCAATCATTGATACGGATTCTGCAATTCCTAGAATTTCTCCTTCCTCAATAACAACTGAATCGCTACCAAGGTTCATAACCGGTAGTCTAAACAAATTTCTTTTCTGTGTTTTCCTAATCAGGGTCGGAAAACTCAGAATATCTCTATCCTTATCCAGGTACGTAATAGGTTCCATGAGGAAATCTCCCTCAATATCCCCCTCTGAGGGATCTTTCCATGTCGCGCTGACTAACGCCACCATGCCGCTTTTAATTTTTGTATCAACATTCACTCTCAGAGCTCCAACATTGGACAAAAATTCACAAAAAGTTTTATGTCCCCTAATACAAATTTCCCCAGTTCTACTTCTAAAAATCATGTCCATCGCCATTTGAAAATCCAAGCCTAGGATTCCGGACTCTCTGTATATGTCTCCAACGTAGAATCTCCAGACGTGCGATGTTTTTCCTAGCCCAAAATGGAAATTAGCCATGCCTGAGAGATTAACTTTGCTTCCATTTGCAGCAAATACTCTATCATTGGTGGGATACAGTGGTGGTGGCATTCTCATTGAAGAATAAATCTCATCACTGATAATGCTTATGGATGCACCCGTATCTACCAAAAGGCGATGACAATCTCCTCCAAAGGAAGCCGGGGCGTACCATCTAGCTCCCTTCGAACTTGGCAGATGATAAATATTTCCCTCCTCATTTCCTTTCACCAGTAATGAATCAAGTGCTTCAGGGGTTGGCCTCTCCCCTAATAAAGAGGGTCCTGAGGAATCATTTCCATCCGACATTGTATGTTGGGAGGAGCCATTTTGGGCTTTGGTGGCCGGACTGCTGGCCCTATCCAGTCCAACCACTACTCGTTTCCCTCACTCTTACCCAGTTCCGAGCAACCATTCACTGCATGGTCTGATGCATAACTAGCTTTGGCCGCAAGGAAGCGATGGCATGTAAAAGTTGAGTGTCCGGTGTTATCACACCATTTACAGTAAGGGGTCTGGGAGCCCGTGTTCTTCCAATTTCCCCCCTTCCTATTGTTAAAGAATTTCCTTCTCTCTCCCAAGGCACTCACCTCCAACTCTTCCCCCTCACCAGTGTCCGCGTCTCCGTCAGCATATTCCACAACACAAGTAGCGGCACTAAGAATATCAGAGCTGGCATTAACACCAAATAGGGTTTTGATACCACTCTTGTACCGATTAGCCACATCTAAAGCATCAAATAGGGATTTTGGCTGTTTTGCATGCACCTCTAGGGCAATTTTTTTATCCAACATGCCCTTGATAAACTGTTGAATTAATAGGCGCGTGTGGAAGCTGTACCTTTCTCCAGGAAAGGCCCAGATCATCAGGGATCTTAGTTGTACAGCAAAAGCATTCAGGTCCTCTCCTGGTAACTGCTTTCGGTTATAGAATGTATTCTCACGATCTTCAGGTGTTCCACCCCCATAGATCCTGCACAAAATGGTAATCAGATCCTGATAAGCTCCATCAGCAATGTCAAAATCATTGACGACACTAGCTGCCTCCCCCTTACATTTGGAAAATAACACTCTTTTCCTAGTCTCCATGGTCCAGTTGTTCGCAGTACTAATATTCTCAAATTGTACTAAGTACTGGTACCAATCCTTCCCCTCAAAAGATGGGGGCATGGAACACTTCGGCTTGTCAGACCAAGGAAGTGTGGAGGTACTCAGAGATTCACGAATGCGCACAGGGCAGATGTCCACCCGATCATCTTCTCCATCAGAATCAAATAAAGGCAACGATGCCCTTGTCTTCTTTTTAGACATGATCGATTTAGTGCCTCTCCTAGAATGAACATGAGAACCAGAAGTGTAAAGATCGTGGGAATCCAGGGATTTCCAAATATCCGAATCCCGGACATCAGTTCCGTCTGGCATAATAAATTGAACGGATAGATCTCGTGCTTCTTGCTTCGCAGTACGGGCTTCAGACTTCCAGAAGTCCACGTTAAGAGCAGCGTCGTCTACATTCCTTTTGGACAGATCTAACTGAACAATAGCATCGTCAAACTCCCTTTGAATTTTTACCAACGCATCATCCCTCAGTTTTACAGTGTTCTCCAGCTGATCCGTTTTAGTCAACTGAATGTCCCTGTCTTGTACAGCTTCTCCCAACTTAGCATCTAGCACGACCAATTGATGATCTACTGTACCCTTTTCTCTTGCACATTCTCTAATGTAATCCTGCAAAGCGGTATTCAAGGTGTCCAACTGAATGCCGACAACTACCCCATCATCCAGATTTGTAGCCATGGCGAAATGTATAAGTTGACGTGTACCGAATCCGTGTATAGAAAAGAAAGAGTATCGCAGAGTACGCAATAACAGGAGAGAATCCGGCTAAAAATACCAAAGTCCCCAGTAATTAAATGGAGAACAAGTTTCCCCAGATCCCACGTGAATAGGGATCCACCATCCAACGAACGGAAAAAAAATAGAACTAACACAGAAGTAATCCTCAATGAAGGACACGGCCGGCCAGTATCCAGTATTTACTGAAGTTTATAAAAAAAAAATTATTGAAGGATAAATCCCATGGAATTAACAAGAGAAAGTGCAGATCCGGTGAAATATCCAGAACAGATGATCCCAAGACATCTATAAGAAAACCTTGTGTCCAGATGTCCGGCCCAAAAATGTCCGGCCCACAAATTGTCCGGGCACGAAAATGTCCGGAGCCAGTGATCCGGAAACTCACCAAATCCGTGTTTCCCAAATAAATCCAAGGACAAATCCAAATGGTCCGTGACACTTCCAAAATCGGCAGAGACTACCCAGAGATCTAGGAGATATTACCGACGTAAAATCCCTTCACTCTCACGGCACCAGTGTTATGAATCTTGCCTAAGATCTTTCCAGTGAGATGTTCTGCCCGCGTTGTTTCGACTCTGGATCTCTTCCAGGCTTAAGTACTAGGGATATTTACTATTAATATAATCGTGATCGTATAAAGTACTTTTCCGCGCATAAGTATCAGTTATATCTCTAGCAGGGAGAATGGAGGAAAGAATCCATGTCCGTGTCTAGGGCCAATGGGAAATAATATTCTAAGTGTTAATCGCTCATCCGGATATAATAATATGAAGAGAGAGTACTTTTGTGAGTTCAGTTTTATTCAGAATCCATCCTAGAAGTGAGGTTGAGGTCCGTGGTCCCAACCTGATGATACAACAATTCCTTGTGGAAGACATAATTATTTGAACAAGTAAATGAAGGTGTTTCAACATAAAATGAGGAACATGTGAATAATTATAAAGATATGATAAATATAATATTCAACATGAAGTAGAGAATCATATCACATAAACACTGATAGACATTGAAACAATGGGATAATAACTCCCAAATGAATATAACATGAAATGATAATATAAGAAGATGAAATCATTCCTCTTGTTCCTAAGAGCCCTAGTGGGATCCGGGGATATTCTCCTGCCTCCTGGACTCTTATCCGGAGATTATCCGGACATATTCTGGACATTAACACAGCATACATAGAATCGTAACACTCCCCCCCAACTAAGGAAAATAAAATTTTAGAACGAGGAAGAACATATTCAACGAGGATGAAATTTTATGAGACTGAAACCCATAAGAACATGTAACAAATTGTATAACGATTCAACAATAATAAAAAAAAAATTCAGCACCCTTCGAGGTAACCAATCTCAACATGTAAGTTTCTTCAACAAAAACAGTTGCAACATGATATGAACAGAAAGTCCAACCTGGTATGTATATGTCAATATCGCACAGTGGCGAGCAACAAAAGTTGCCAAATAAAAAGTCTCTTTCTCTTCTTTAATTCTTCTGAATCATCGCTTGGATGGCAGCAATCTGTTCCTCTGATAGACAGGCACTAGAGGACTTTGATGTACTGGTCTGGCTACGACCAGAGGAGGACGACGTACTGGAGGAGGATTTTCGGTTATCCAAGCGCTCCTTGTAGCGAGCCACCTGTTTCTCGTAGTTGTCAATACGCTCCTGTTGCTCGTCCAGCTTCTCACGAGCCACCTTTAGTTCGTTTTCCAACAACTCTTGCGTATGTCCGGCTAGCTCCAGTTGCAGATTCTTATCCGTCAGATCATCAAGAATCTCTCTTTTCTCCCTGTCGCACTTCTCAAACTTCTCACCAGCAACCACAATTCTGGAGAAGTCTGAGTGCAGCGATTTCACACAGTCACTGAACAATGTGTGAGTGTTCACGAAAGAGGCTTCCAATGCAGAGAGCAGGCTCACAGATTTAATGTCCGAATCATGTAGCCGGGCCAATTCCTCTTTAATATCAGATTTTCCGGCCACTAGGCTATCCAGACTAAGAGGCATGTTCATCCGTTTGTCTTTTCCGGACACCAAAGGGGCAGAAGCGATACGTTTCTTGTTAGAAACGCCAGATTCATCATAACGCCTATAGTCGGGATTCACCACTAGCTTTCTATATCTTTGCTCGTTATTATAGCAACGAATGGCCGAATTCACTTGTGAGATGTTGTGTTTCCACATCATGTGGCGCACCAGGGACACAACTCTCAACTGATGATTGTTACACGGGCCTTCTTTTCCTCTGATTCCGCAACAGTATTCATACCTTTTGGGTAAATGACACTCCTCCACGTGTCTAAGCCAGGAGCATCTGCTAAACAACATCTTTCCCTCACAACGAAGAAGAGGGCAAGTGCGCCCGGCCTCTGCTCCGGAGAAAGCTAGCCTCTCCAAATCCCTATGTACATCAGACGGCAAATCTTGGCACTCAGCCAAAATCTCGCGAATCCAACCCTCGTACTTGGCAGTAAGAGTAGAATCATTCTCTTTATAATAAAGAACCTCCTCAGTCTCACTATCACACTCTTCTTTAGCCAAGGGTACACACCGTCCAGTCCTGAAGGTTTCCGGCTTCTTTAGATAAGTCCCATTAGGCCGGACAATCTCAGCAAATTCCTCTGGAACTTTCCGGGAGTCTGTCGAGGACGGCTCTTCAGGTGTCATGGAGACACGATGTCGGCTCTCCGTGGTGACACGATTCGGTAGAGAACTCTCTTTCCCTGCCTTGTTTTTACCATCCTTGTGGTCCATGGTAACTGGTCGTTCATTTATGAACTTTGTTTGCCTCTCGACCCCTTCATCTTCACTAGATGAACTATTCATTTTGGCAAGAAGTTTCCGGGAAGTTTTCCGGGTAGAGCGTGTGGGAAATGGACCGTGCACGAGGTTCTTCGGGGATTCCAAGACGGTGCCAAAGAGATAAGTGACAGGTCTGAAGATCCCGCCTTATATAGTCTCCGAGAGGGGGGGAGGAGTCAGGTGTCGCCACCAGAAATAATTATCAACAAATATTGAAGAGACAATAAGGCAGCAAAACCACCTTAAAATGAACATTTCCCTGTACTACTCATGTTTTCAACGTGTCGGCATATGGCAGCGCTGTAGTGAATAACGCGTTGCCCACAATGGCGCGTGCCATGGCAACACCGCAAGTTACTAGGGTCGGCCATCGCTCTAGCCAAGCAACGCGTCAGCGGTTGCATCTCCGAGTAACGAGGGAGAAAACATAGCAAATCCCCGTCCGTATAGCATGACATCAAACGTAAATAAATGATAATCCAAAGTCATACTTTCCAGGTGTAGGTTTTCCACTTGAATAGGTCTATAATAGTTATTTACTATATAGGGTCCAAAGTAATCACTTCCCAGCATTGATTTACGCACTGAGACCGTCTCCCGCTCCAGCCTGTTGACGGGAGAGGGAGCACGGAGTCCCGGCTGGCCGAATCAGGGGTCTCTATCCCCACAAACTTATTTACATGACATTTCCAAATGGAGTGATCAATATCACCCCAGACACTTGTTATAACGAACACTATAAAATAACGGAATGGTTTCAAAATTGGCCGTAAATCCACCATCCTCAAGCAAATTCTCTATGTGTTTCACCAAAGGCTTCTTTACGTGTCTATGAATTTTTCTGGCGACAATGAAAATGTGAAAGGACTACTCCCTACTTTCCTGAGGAGATTATTGTCTAGGGAATAACTTTCAATCCAGAAAAGCCATATCTTGAGGGAGCCTTAATCACCCGGGTCCTAGTTCTCCTGACATTTACTGGCGATTCAGTATCTACCTCTTTGGTTTCACTTTTTGCAGGACAAGAATTCGATACCTCTTGCTGCCCAGGACAAAGATGCGGCTTTAGATAATCCACATGCACTTTCGCCATTCGATGCATGCCTGTACTAACGAGATAGGTCCATTCATTTAGTTTTTCAACTATGGTGTAAGGCCCTTCCCATCGTCCACAAAGTGGCTTTTTCACGGTAATAAACTTGTATACCTTTTGTCCAGGAGTGAAGGATCTGGCCAATAATCCTTTATCGTACACTTTTTTCTGCGCTGCTACAGACTTCTTCAAATTGTTCATCACGAACTCATGTGCTTTCAAGAGATTCTCCCTAATATACTCCACTAGATTAGGGGCACATTTGTATTTAAAATCTTCGTTGTAATCCCTGTAGACCACTGCAGGGACCATGCCTATTTCCTCTCCAAAGGTGAGCAGGTTAGGGGAGCATCCAGTGGACTCATGCTTACTGCACCTATACGCATAGGTGATGTAGGGTAGAATATGGTCCCAATTTCTCTCATTCTCAGAGGCCAAGCCTGACAAAGCTATCTTCATCGTACGATTAAAACGCTCCACCATGCCATCGGAAACCGCCCTGTAAGAATTAGTGAATGTCTTTCTTATTGACATTAGTTTACAGAGTTCTCTCCAAAGAGTGGAGGTGAAATTGGCCCCTCTATCAGAATGTATCCTCATTGGAGCGCCAAACTTTAGAATCCACCCTTCCATGAGAAACATGGCACAAGTATCCGCCTGCCAGTTAGGCATCGGGAAAGCCTCCACATACTTTGTGTAGTAGTCCTGAATGACCATAATACAGCAATTTCCCCTCAAAGTTTCCGGCAGGCCACAGCTATGTCCAGGGCTATTCGTTCGAACCTTGCCCCCGTAATCTCATTGTGTAGCGGGGTTTTCCCTTTCGCGGGAGAATCCTTAGTCAATTTGCAAGTCTTGCAATCCGCAATCCATCGTGTAAGATCAACTTTCATATATGGCCAGTGAAAAACTTGTTTGATCCTAGACAATGTTTTCTTTATACCGAAATGTCCACCCTGAGGAGAACTATGAAGCATGTGAAATAGTGATGACCTGACCCAGTTAGGTGCCACTATCACGTCTATATCGCGAAGATCCTTCCTTAACCTTACACAGAGAATCCCATGATGTAGAAACATACTGGGAAGCATTGCATATAATATCTTGAAATTTCGTGTTTCCATCTGCAACTCTGTTTGCGACATCTTAGTTCCGGCTATCACTAGTGACCTTAGCTTTGACACAACAGGATCCTCTTCCTGGAATTTAATCATTTCCTCACTAGAGCATGGAAGAATATCCTGATATATAACTCCCTTGAGCTGAGTCCCATCCTTCAGGGAACCCAATTGATACTCATCTGCATTTGCGACAGATGAATGATCTTCATCAGAGCCTACAAACTCCCTGCAAATACCGGATAGGTTTTCTTTTGTTCTGCCATTGCAGGTACTACAATTTAGATTCTTGCATTTTCTCAATTTTTCCAACCTTGACAACGCATCGGCATTCCCATGTAGCCGGCCTGCACGGTGAACAATCTTTCCCTGGTCTACATCAAAGTAAGCTAGAATAGACAACCAGCGTACTAGTATTCCGTCTGCGTCCTTGAAGTTCAAAACCCATTTCAATGAGGAATGATCCGTGCGGATTATGAAATTTGTGCCCCAAATAAAATGTTTGAACTTCCCCAGGGCTTTGATCACCGCTAATAACTCACGATGTGTAGTACAATAATTGCGCTGAGTGGGTTTGAGAGATCTAGAAAAGTAACAGAGGACCTTTTCAACCCCACCTTGAACCTGCGACAAGACCGCCCCATAGCTGAAATTACTTGCATCAGTGTCCAAAATGAATAGATCATCCTCAGTGGGGTACCCAAGAATAGGATCAGACACTAGAGCGTTCTTCAAGGTACAAAAAGCCTTCTCCTGTTCCTCGTTCCACTCAAACTTTCTATGGTCGCGCAACGCCATGAACATGAACAGGTTCGGCAATCTCTGCAAAATCCGGTATAAAATCCCTATAGTACCCCACCAATCCAAGGAATGATCGAATATCCTTGATACTTGCTGGAGTAGGCCAGTGTGTAATTGCCTCAATTTTCTCCGGATCTGCTTTGCACCCCCTTGCATTCACTACTCTTCCTAGAAATTTGACAGATGACTTGAATAAGACGCATTTCTTAGGCTTTAGAATAAGTCCAAAATTCTTGATCCTATCGAGCACTGTCATGAGATTCTGTCTTGCTTCCTCCAAAGTTTTACCATATGTGATGATATCATCCAGATATACAACACATTGGTTCCAGCGGAGACCCTGGAGCATATTCTCCACCATCCTCTCAAATGTGGCAGGGGCGTTGCATAATCCGAATGCCATGACGTTGAATCTGAATAGACCCATATGAGTAACAAAAGCAGATTTCTCCTTTGCATCATCGTCAAGTTCCACTTGCCAATACCCCGACTCCAAATCTAGAGTGGAATAAAATATATTTTTACCCAAGGCATCCAGACTCTCATCTATCCTAGGTAAAGGAAATGCATCCTTTTTAGTGATGTCGTTCAGCTTTCTATAGTCTACACAAAAGCGGATAGAGTTATCTTTTTTCTTTACCAAGACAATCGGGGAAGACCAAGGAGAATCGCTCGGAGAGATCACACCTTTCTCCAACATTTTCTCCAACTCTTGTTCCACAATAAGTCTCCTTCCAATGGGCAGCCGCCGATAACTCTGTTTTATGGGTTCAGATGTACCTGTATTGATTCCATGTTTTACATAATCCGTCCTCCCTAAATCTCCGCCTGGTTTCTGAAAGATGCTGGCATACTTTAATAAGTCGGCTCGCACCAGAGCTTTATCTTCCTCCGAGGACAGATCACTATTTTGAATCAGGTCCTCAAGATAAGGTGGCAGAGTATATATATCTGGTGTATCATTTCCTAAGATATCACCAGAAGAATCAGAAGAGACAGGGTCACATTGCAATCCTGCTTCCGTGATGGAGACGTCCATAACCTCCAAAGGGATTCCAATTCCACTCGCTGACTCAATCATTGATACGGATTCTGCAATTCCTAGAATTTCTCCTTCCTCAATAACAACTGAATCGCTACCAAGGTTCATAACCGGTAGTCTAAACAAATTTCTTTTCTGTGTTTTCCTAATCAGGGTCGGAAAACTCAGAATATCTCTATCCTTATCCAGGTACGTAATAGGTTCCATGAGGAAATCTCCCTCAATATCCCCCTCTGAGGGATCTTTCCATGTCGCGCTGACTAACGCCACCATGCCGCTTTTAATTTTTGTATCAACATTCACTCTCAGAGCTCCAACATTGGACAAAAATTCACAAAAAGTTTTATGTCCCCTAATACAAATTTCCCCAGTTCTACTTCTAAAAATCATGTCCATCGCCATTTGAAAATCCAAGCCTAGGATTCCGGACTCTCTGTATATGTCTCCAACGTAGAATCTCCAGACGTGCGATGTTTTTCCTAGCCCAAAATGGAAATTAGCCATGCCTGAGAGATTAACTTTGCTTCCATTTGCAGCAAATACTCTATCATTGGTGGGATACAGTGGTGGTGGCATTCTCATTGAAGAATAAATCTCATCACTGATAATGCTTATGGATGCACCCGTATCTACCAAAAGGCGATGACAATCTCCTCCAAAGGAAGCCGGGGCGTACCATCTAGCTCCCTTCGAACTTGGCAGATGATAAATATTTCCCTCCTCATTTCCTTTCACCAGTAATGAATCAAGTGCTTCAGGGGTTGGCCTCTCCCCTAATAAAGAGGGTCCTGAGGAATCATTTCCATCCGACATTGTATGTTGGGAGGAGCCATTTTGGGCTTTGGTGGCCGGACTGCTGGCCCTATCCAGTCCAACCACTACTCGTTTCCCTCACTCTTACCCAGTTCCGAGCAACCATTCACTGCATGGTCTGATGCATAACTAGCTTTGGCCGCAAGGAAGCGATGGCATGTAAAAGTTGAGTGTCCGGTGTTATCACACCATTTACAGTAAGGGGTCTGGGAGCCCGTGTTCTTCCAATTTCCCCCCTTCCTATTGTTAAAGAATTTCCTTCTCTCTCCCAAGGCACTCACCTCCAACTCTTCCCCCTCACCAGTGTCCGCGTCTCCGTCAGCATATTCCACAACACAAGTAGCGGCACTAAGAATATCAGAGCTGGCATTAACACCAAATAGGGTTTTGATACCACTCTTGTACCGATTAGCCACATCTAAAGCATCAAATAGGGATTTTGGCTGTTTTGCATGCACCTCTAGGGCAATTTTTTTATCCAACATGCCCTTGATAAACTGTTGAATTAATAGGCGCGTGTGGAAGCTGTACCTTTCTCCAGGAAAGGCCCAGATCATCAGGGATCTTAGTTGTACAGCAAAAGCATTCAGGTCCTCTCCTGGTAACTGCTTTCGGTTATAGAATGTATTCTCACGATCTTCAGGTGTTCCACCCCCATAGATCCTGCACAAAATGGTAATCAGATCCTGATAAGCTCCATCAGCAATGTCAAAATCATTGACGACACTAGCTGCCTCCCCCTTACATTTGGAAAATAACACTCTTTTCCTAGTCTCCATGGTCCAGTTGTTCGCAGTACTAATATTCTCAAATTGTACTAAGTACTGGTACCAATCCTTCCCCTCAAAAGATGGGGGCATGGAACACTTCGGCTTGTCAGACCAAGGAAGTGTGGAGGTACTCAGAGATTCACGAATGCGCACAGGGCAGATGTCCACCCGATCATCTTCTCCATCAGAATCAAATAAAGGCAACGATGCCCTTGTCTTCTTTTTAGACATGATCGATTTAGTGCCTCTCCTAGAATGAACATGAGAACCAGAAGTGTAAAGATCGTGGGAATCCAGGGATTTCCAAATATCCGAATCCCGGACATCAGTTCCGTCTGGCATAATAAATTGAACGGATAGATCTCGTGCTTCTTGCTTCGCAGTACGGGCTTCAGACTTCCAGAAGTCCACGTTAAGAGCAGCGTCGTCTACATTCCTTTTGGACAGATCTAACTGAACAATAGCATCGTCAAACTCCCTTTGAATTTTTACCAACGCATCATCCCTCAGTTTTACAGTGTTCTCCAGCTGATCCGTTTTAGTCAACTGAATGTCCCTGTCTTGTACAGCTTCTCCCAACTTAGCATCTAGCACGACCAATTGATGATCTACTGTACCCTTTTCTCTTGCACATTCTCTAATGTAATCCTGCAAAGCGGTATTCAAGGTGTCCAACTGAATGCCGACAACTACCCCATCATCCAGATTTGTAGCCATGGCGAAATGTATAAGTTGACGTGTACCGAATCCGTGTATAGAAAAGAAAGAGTATCGCAGAGTACGCAATAACAGGAGAGAATCCGGCTAAAAATACCAAAGTCCCCAGTAATTAAATGGAGAACAAGTTTCCCCAGATCCCACGTGAATAGGGATCCACCATCCAACGAACGGAAAAAAAATAGAACTAACACAGAAGTAATCCTCAATGAAGGACACGGCCGGCCAGTATCCAGTATTTACTGAAGTTTATAAAAAAAAAATTATTGAAGGATAAATCCCATGGAATTAACAAGAGAAAGTGCAGATCCGGTGAAATATCCAGAACAGATGATCCCAAGACATCTATAAGAAAACCTTGTGTCCAGATGTCCGGCCCAAAAATGTCCGGCCCACAAATTGTCCGGGCACGAAAATGTCCGGAGCCAGTGATCCGGAAACTCACCAAATCCGTGTTTCCCAAATAAATCCAAGGACAAATCCAAATGGTCCGTGACACTTCCAAAATCGGCAGAGACTACCCAGAGATCTAGGAGATATTACCGACGTAAAATCCCTTCACTCTCACGGCACCAGTGTTATGAATCTTGCCTAAGATCTTTCCAGTGAGATGTTCTGCCCGCGTTGTTTCGACTCTGGATCTCTTCCAGGCTTAAGTACTAGGGATATTTACTATTAATATAATCGTGATCGTATAAAGTACTTTTCCGCGCATAAGTATCAGTTATATCTCTAGCAGGGAGAATGGAGGAAAGAATCCATGTCCGTGTCTAGGGCCAATGGGAAATAATATTCTAAGTGTTAATCGCTCATCCGGATATAATAATATGAAGAGAGAGTACTTTTGTGAGTTCAGTTTTATTCAGAATCCATCCTAGAAGTGAGGTTGAGGTCCGTGGTCCCAACCTGATGATACAACAATTCCTTGTGGAAGACATAATTATTTGAACAAGTAAATGAAGGTGTTTCAACATAAAATGAGGAACATGTGAATAATTATAAAGATATGATAAATATAATATTCAACATGAAGTAGAGAATCATATCACATAAACACTGATAGACATTGAAACAATGGGATAATAACTCCCAAATGAATATAACATGAAATGATAATATAAGAAGATGAAATCATTCCTCTTGTTCCTAAGAGCCCTAGTGGGATCCGGGGATATTCTCCTGCCTCCTGGACTCTTATCCGGACATGTTCCGGAGATTATCCGGACATATTCCGGACATTAACACAGCATACATAGAATTGTAACACCAGCATCTTTCACGAAGTTGAGCAGGTCTATGTATAACATGGGCCTAAGCTTTTTGCTAGAGGTCCAGATGTAGAAGATGGGTCCATCCACATCTCCAGGCACATCCTGAATGTAATCTAGAAGTCTGGATGCTACACAAAAGCACCGAGAATCACAAAAGGCGAGAGGAACAGAAAGCACTCGTTCCTTGAATTGAATAGTTTTAGTGCGGCGAAGACTCAAAAGCACACCGGAGGGGGTGCGGGTAACATCGCGACGCCGCAACACTTGGCCCAAATCACTAGCTTTTTCGGGGACTATATTACACTTCCTTAAAAGGGATCTAAACCCTAGCATCAAGGCAGTCCATAAAGTAGAAGTGTTGGGATCAGCAAAGTCGCAGGCCTTGTACATCATAAGCAAATCTGTAGCGGTCAGACCCAGTTTCGCATTAACAGCAGTTCCCTTATCTCTTGCAAGCCCCTTTAGGGCTAGTTTCACAATGAAACTGTCCCTGAACTCGGCAGGGAAATCCAAGTATTTATGTAATGAGATTACAGCCGAAACATAATTATTAACTGTATTGTAGGCACAGGTCTGCGACAAGAAGGCGATGTAACGTGCAATAGTATAGTTGTCTGCTGGAGCCGGCTGAAGGCCATATAGTCTACAGAAATTAACATAACGTCTCCACTGTGAAGCTTTGGTCTTCTGGGTAGAACTAGCCCAGGCATTACTAATTAAGAAGACCAGTTTTGAATCCAGGTTCTGCATGGACACCTTTGGAACTGCAACATAAACCGAAGTGCGCAAGGTCAGACAAGGAATGTAGTTGACTAAACCTAGACAACAAATCAGCTATATCATTGTCCACACCAGGAACATATCGGGCAGTTAGGTGAACGTTGTTAATAGCACAGTGCCAGAAAATGTCTCTAATGAAGAGCATACAGGTAGCATTGGAAGAAGTACCCTTATTAACCATCTGGCGTACTTGCAGGTTATCCGTGTAGACCACCAGGTGGCGACTGCGGTTACAAGCGGCAAAACGAATAATTCCCAACCAGACTGGTATTATTTCCAAAACATTGATCTGAGAGTCGAAGTCACTAGGGAAACTTATGTTTTGCCAATGTTCATGAGAATAGTCAAGTTTGTGAGAGTCTGAAGGTAATAAATTACAGTTATAGTAACCAGCTTTCCAGTCTGAGCCCGACCACAGGCCATAACCTGCTAAAGAAGAGTCAGTATAGAAGCTTGGCCCATCTCCATAATTGAACCGTATCATATGATTTCCTCCATTAAAGAAAGGAAGGTAACTTCTCCACCATTCGAGGTCTTCTAGGAAGTCTGTAGATAAACGAAGTCTAAGATAACCAGCACTAGGTAGACCTTTTAAGAGATCTATGACGCGTCTACTGAAAGTTCTCCCTCCCTTTACTACTTTACTGGCATTGGCTAGAATTCCGCACAATTTCTGAATTTGGCGCTTTGTGGCCCTGGATTTCCCTTTGAAAAAATTCAGTTCATCATGTAGACGTTTAACTTTGTCAGAAGGAAGGGAAGCTGTCATCGCAGCAGTGTCTAAAATAATACCTAGGTATTTGGTTACCTGACTGGGGGCCGTACACTTTTTCCACGAAACGGCAAACCCGAGTGATCCAAGCAGCTGGAACAGTAAAGCTTGGCCTCGAGCACACTCCTCTCTAGTCTCCGCAATTAAAATATAATCGTCGAGATAAGAGATACAGTTAATGAAACCTCTACGTTGGAGACATCTGACGACGAAATTACTAATTTGTTGGAAGATATACGGGGCGCATCTTAAGCCAAAGCAAAGGCGAGTGTCCATCAAATATTCATCCGAACCATTAAAATTCCATCTAAGCCCCTGGTATTTCCACTGACTAGGATGCACCGAAACGGTACGGTAGGCTGAAGAAATGTCTACAGTTGCCATATAGTAACCAGGGTGTAGAAGGTTTATAACCTGGTCAATGGTAGAATAGGAGAAGTCTTTAAACGTTGATACCATATAGTTATTAATCGAGTCTCCCAACGGTCGTCGACAGTCGGTGATTGGGCGCCACGTTCCATCTGGTTTACTCACTGCCCCAATAGAATGTATACACTGTGGTTTATCAGCAGAATAAATGAATTTCCCCTCTAACAATTCAGTATCGAAAAGATTGGAAATAAATTCGTGGGCAGGCCCATTAGTTACAGATAGGTAATTACGTCGATCATATGGAGCAATATAACAATCGTCTACAATGAGAAAACCATTTTGTACGCCAAAAGACAAGTAATCTCTAAGAGAAACATCGTTTTCATACTCAAGCTCATGACACCAAGCGTAAATGTTCCAAGCGGATCTCTGTCCGCCGATATAGTGGTCGTAGACTCTATGCTTGCAAAGCGGTAAGCTAGTATCAATATCAATAGGAACATATTTGTTATACCTGTCAAACCCAGACATACAGTCAAAGACAATATCAGGGACAAAAGCAGTATCAAAGTCAGCACAGTAGTGTCTATGAAAATCATGATAAGGTTCAGAAAGCACACTAGAATGTAAATTATGCACCGCGTTATCATCCACGGCAGGTACGGCGTCATGCGCAAAAAGTCCTGTATCATAACAGTTAGTAACACAATAGGTGTCAAAATCGGGTGTATCAATGGAATCATAATCACAAAGCGGTACATCAAAGCCATTATGGCCAACAAAATCACAATCAACAGGTAAAGGTGAAACATCAAATGTACAATCCACAAAATCAGGCCCGGTAGGAATGCCGGCGCCATGACAGTTGTAAGGAGGGCCTCCCAAGTCGTTGGAAATATCACGACGCCGGGAAAGATTTCAGAGGGTTTACAATCATCAGCCCTATGATCCCCTTTGCATTTTCTACAAATATGCTGTTTATCGCAACGGGTTTTGTGGCAACTACCATAATTGTAAAACAAACAAAAATCATCAGTTTTGTCAACACTATTACGAGAGTTCTGTGATAAATTTTGGTTGGTGTTGGAGGTCCCATTCTTTCCTTTCCGCTGGCCTTGACCCTGCGCCTGTTTGGAAATGGAGTCGAGATATGTCTTGTGTAAAGAAGCACCATGCACGGCCTTCGAGCCAGATGTATCAGGGATTACATGGGGAGAGAAATACAGAGACGAACCAATCGGGTCAGGTTGAAATGAAGTGGCTTTCCCAGAGACTACACGATCAACAATATATCTGTCATACTCTACGGCTGAGCAGTCATAAAACTTACGACTGTGAATCAATTCTGACGAGAATTTAACATGGGCGATATAAGAGGCAATGTCTCCACCGGTATTAATCAAATGTTCAGCAACACAAGCCCAGCCATAAAAGAGGTCGATATAATCTAACTTTGCATAGTCACGTTTTTTTTCAACTTTATGAGCATATGTCTCTGGCCGGAATGGCTTACCTTCGACTTCCTTCTGACTAGCTTTATTCAAAGCGTCCGCCAACGCACCGGACAAAGCGTCGGCAGCAATAGTATTAGGAGCACCATGTCCCGACGACCGGTTGCCGGTGGGATTACTACCAGAGTTATCGGTAGTTTCAAGTGAATCAATACGAGCAGTGAGAGCATTGATGGCGTCCAATACAACCTGGTCAGTAGTCGATGAAGCAATGGCCCCGGATTCTGGTTTTACAGGAACTCCACCTGCACGATTTGACTTCAAATCTTCCAACGCCTGGTCCTTCTGCAAAACGTCCAGTTTGAGAAGTTTCACCTGCTCCTCTAAATCCTTTATCTTGGCCGCCGAAGTCATGGCTATACAGAGACAAGCAACACCAAAGGTAAGTGTTGAATATAATATGAATCCTCACTCCATAAAACGGAGATTCAAAGAATTTTTCCCAGCAGTGCGTACACTTCGAGCGCTGGTAGAGGAGTGAGGAAGGTGGGTGTAGAGATCCGTGCGCCGGTCTCACCTCACTACCTGTGGGGATAATCAGTAGGTGGCGCTACCCCTGTCGTTTATAACAGCAATGTATTCATTACACAAACATAGTCTTTGCTTCACAAGCCCCTGTTAACTGTGATGAGTGGTCTAGTGGTATAGTCTTTGCTTCACAAGCCAGGGGCCAGGGTTCAATTCCCAGCAGGAATTCTTGTTTTTTTCTTCAGAAGACCAATTCTCCCAATCAAAGAACTGACATACATGTATTTACCTCTGTTGCAGGGATATTTATTATATGATTTTAATTGACATTGTTATTCTGATGTAACTGTAGGCACTGCAATAGACAGTTTGTACATAAAAAGAGTTCATTTTCCAGCATGCACAAAAAAGTGATGACAAAGGTAGAGATTGAGGAACCCTCAAACCTATAGTACAGATGGCAGCACCAAGGGTAGTAGTATAGTGAATCATAGTTGTAGCCCTGGCTAAGGTATTGATTGATACTTTATTGCACTGTGATGGGGGGTCAGGGCAATTGTTTTCATTTTTTTTCATTGCTTGGAGTGACAAATAGTCCTAACAAGATGTTTCAGCAAAAAATAATGACTTTTGAGAACCTTGATAAAAAACCAGAAATACAAAAGATATCCCATTTTCCTCTACAATATTAGAAAATTGACAGTGGGTCTTCATAGGCATTCCTAACGACCACCCACATACCAAATCTGGGGCTGTTTTGAGAACCTTTTTATAATTTCAGGAAACTGAAGGCTTACAACAGGCTTACTGTGATTATGGTTTTGAAAAAAAAATTCCTCAAATTCTCATGAAAAGTTGTTAAGGTGTTCTTTACATTTATGCTATTACATTGCCAGACAGAAATTGGCAACTTTACATTATTCCCTTCAATTTTAGGGGGGTTAAAACATTCAAAGTCATGTAATTACTATGTAAGGAGTCATAGCCAACCCATTATTTGGGCACAGGGTAGGCATTTAATAGCAACATATATTACAAGTAAACCACATGTTAAATATATTATAAAACACCCAGGAAAAGGGAATTTTGTAGGCCTATATGAATCTCTAATACGTAGTGTCTGTAATAGAAGCTAGATGGTGCAAGAAAAATAACAGCCATGCTGCCATCTAGGCTGACTGAAGACAACTACAAGTCAGTGCCTGCTTGCTTGATTGCCTCTAAATGTTTAATTGTCAATCCCCCTTTTAACAGCTAGAACACCCATGTTATTAAAGGTAGTTGACTCCATTAAAGTGTAATACATAGTGCAAAAACTTCTTGAATATAATAGAAGAACCAAAGTGTTGGAAAAAGGAGCTGGATCTAATATTGTCCATGTGGGTCAGCATCTGTTTTGGGAGGCAATTTATGTTCACTGGCTAATAAGACTTACAACACTAGCTATATTCACCTGAGGTTGAGTGGTCTAGTGGTATAGTGTTTGCTTCACAAGCCAGGGGCCCGGGTTCAATTCCCAGCAGGAATTCTTGTTTTTTTCTTCAGAAGACCAATTCTCCCAATCAAAGAACTGACATGCATGTATTTATCTCTGTTGCAGGGATATTTATTATATGATTTTAATTGACATTATTATTCTGATGTAACTGTAGGCACTGCAATAGACAGTTTGTACATAAAAAGAGTTCATTTTCCAGCATGCACAAAAAAGTGATGACAAAGGTAGAGATTGAGGAACCCTCAAACCTATAGTACAGATGGCAGCACCAAGGGTAGTAGTATAGTGAATCATAGTTGTAGCCCTGGCTAAGGTATTGATTGATACTTTATTGCACTGTGATGGGGGGTCAGGGCAATTGTTTTCATTTTTTTTCATTGCTTGGAGTGACAAATAGTCCTAACAAGATGTTTCAGCAAAAAATAATGACTTTTGAGAACCTTGATAAAAAACCAGAAATACAAAAGATATCCCATTTTCCTCTACAATATTAGAAAATTGACAGTGGGTCTTCATAGGCATTCCTAACGACCACCCACATACCAAATCTGGGGCTGTTTTGAGAACCTTTTTATAATTTCAGGAAACTGAAGGCTTACAACAGGCTTACTGTGATTATGGTTTTGAAAAAAAAATTCCTCAAATTCTCATGAAAAGTTGTTAAGGTGTTCTTTACATTTATGCTATTACATTGCCAGACAGAAATTGGCACCTTTACTTTATTCCCTTCAATTTTAGGGGGGTTAAAACATTCAAAGTCATGTAATTACTATGTAAGGAGTCATAGCCAACCCATTATTTGGGCACAGGGTAGGCATTTAATAGCAACATATATTACAAGTAAATCACATGTTAAATATATTATAAAACACCCAGGAAAAGGGAATTTTGTAGGCCTATATGAATCTCTAATACGTAGTGTCTGTAATAGAAGCTAGATGGTGCAAGAAAAATAACAGCCATGCTGCCATCTAGGCTGACTGAAGACAACTACAAGTCAGTGCCTGCTTGCTTGATTGCCTCTAAATGTTTAATTGTCAATCCCCCTTTTAACAGCTAGAACACCCATGTTATTAAAGGTAGTTGACTCCATTAAAGTGTAATACATAGTGCAAAAACTTCTTGAATATAATAGAAGAACCAAAGTGTTGGAAAAAGGAGCTGGATCTAATATTGTCCATGTGGGTCAGCATCTGTTTTGGGAGGCAATTTATGTTCACTGGCTAATAAGACTTACAACACTAGCTATATTCAGCTGAGGATGAGTGGTCTAGTGGTATAGTGTTTGCTTCACAAGCCAGGGGCCCGGGTTCAATTCCCAGCAGGAATTCTTGTTTTTTTCTTCAGAAGACCAATTCTCCCAATCAAAGAACTGACATGCATGTATTTATCTCTGTTGCAGGGATATTTATTATATGATTTTAATTGACATTTTTATTCTGATGTAACTGTAGGCACTGCAATAGACAGTTTGTACATAAAAAGAGTTCATTTTCCAGCATGCACAAAAAAGTGATGACAAAGGTAGAGATTGAGGAACCCTCAAACCTATAGTACAGATGGCAGCACCAAGGGTAGTAGTATAGTGAATCATAGTTGTAGCCCTGGCTAAGGTATTGATTGATACTTTATTGCACTGTGATGGGGGGTCAGGGCAATTGTTTTCATTTTTTTTCATTGCTTGGAGTGACAAATAGTCCTAACAAGATGTTTCAGCAAAAAATAATGACTTTTGAGAACCTTGATAAAAAACCAGAAATACAAAAGATATCCCATTTTCCTCTACAATATTAGAAAATTGACAGTGGGTCTTCATAGGCATTCCTAACGACCACCCACATACCAAATCTGGGGCTGTTTTGAGAACCTTTTTATAATTTCAGGAAACTGAAGGCTTACAACAGGCTTACTGTGATTATGGTTTTGAAAAAAAAATTCCTCAAATTCTCATGAAAAGTTGTTAAGGTGTTCTTTACATTTATGCTATTACATTGCCAGACAGAAATTGGCACCTTTACTTTATTCCCTTCAATTTTAGGGGGGTTAAAACATTCAAAGTCATGTAATTACTATGTAAGGAGTCATAGCCAACCCATTATTTGGGCACAGGGTAGGCATTTAATAGCAACATATATTACAAGTAAATCACATGTTAAATATATTATAAAACACCCAGGAAAAGGGAATTTTGTAGGCCTATATGAATCTCTAATACGTAGTGTCTGTAATAGAAGCTAGATGGTGCAAGAAAAATAACAGCCATGCTGCCATCTAGGCTGACTGAAGACAACTACAAGTCAGTGCCTGCTTGCTTGATTGCCTCTAAATGTTTAATTGTCAATCCCCCTTTTAACAGCTAGAACACCCATGTTATTAAAGGTAGTTGACTCCATTAAAGTGTAATACATAGTGCAAAAACTTCTTGAATATAATAGAAGAACCAAAGTGTTGGAAAAAGGAGCTGGATCTAATATTGTCCATGTGGGTCAGCATCTGTTTTGGGAGGCAATTTATGTTCACTGGCTAATAAGACTTACAACACTAGCTATATTCAGCTGAGGATGAGTGGTCTAGTGGTATAGTGTTTGCTTCACAAGCCAGGGGCCCGGGTTCAATTCCCAGCAGGAATTCTTGTTTTTTTCTTCAGAAGACCAATTCTCCCAATCAAAGAACTGACATGCATGTATTTATCTCTGTTGCAGGGATATTTATTATATGATTTTAATTGACATTTTTATTCTGATGTAACTGTAGGCACTGCAATAGACAGTTTGTACATAAAAAGAGTTCATTTTCCAGCATGCACAAAAAAGTGATGACAAAGGTAGAGATTGAGGAACCCTCAAACCTATAGTACAGATGGCAGCACCAAGGGTAGTAGTATAGTGAATCATAGTTGTAGCCCTGGCTAAGGTATTGATTGATACTTTATTGCACTGTGATGGGGGGTCAGGGCAATTGTTTTCATTTTTTTTCATTGCTTGGAGTGACAAATAGTCCTAACAAGATGTTTCAGCAAAAAATAATGACTTTTGAGAACCTTGATAAAAAACCAGAAATACAAAAGATATCCCATTTTCCTCTACAATATTAGAAAATTGAAAGAGGGTCTTCATAGGCATTCCTACCGACCACCCACATACCAAATCTGGGGCTGTTTTGAGAACCTTTTTATAATTTCAGGAAACTGAAGGCTTACAACAGGCTTACTGTGATTATGGTTTTGAAAAAAAAATTCCTCAAATTCTCATGAAAAGTTGTTAAGGTGTTCTTTACATTCATGCTATTACATTGCCAGACAGAAATTGGCACCTTTACATTATTCCCTTCAATTTTAGGGGGGTTAAAACATTCAAAGTCATGTTATTACTATGTAAGGAGTCATAGCCAACCCATTATTTGGGCACAGGGTAGGCATTTAATAGCAACATATATAACAAGTAAATCACATGTTAAATATATTATAAAACACCCAGGAAAAGGGAATTTTGTAGGCCTATATGAATCTCTAATACGTAGTGTCTGTAATAGAAGCTAGATGGTGCAAGAAAAATAACAGCCATGCTGCCATCTAGGCTGACTGAAGACAACTACAAGTCAGTGCCTGCTTGCTTGATTGCCTCTAAATGTTTAATTGTCAATCCCCCTTTTAACAGCTAGAACACCCATGTTATTAAAGGTAGTTGACTCCATTAAAGTGTAATACATAGTGCAAAAACTTCTTGAATATAATAGAAGAACCAAAGTGTTGGAAAAAGGAGCTGGATCTAATATTGTCCATGTGGGTCAGCATCTGTTTTGGGAGGCAATTTATGTTCACTGGCTAATAAGACTTACAACACTAGCTATATTCAGCTGAGGATGAGTGGTCTAGTGGTATAGTGTTTGCTTCACAAGCCAGGGGCCCGGGTTCAATTCCCAGCAGGAATTCTTGTTTTTTTCTTCAGAAGACCAATTCTCCCAATCAAAGAACTGACATGCATGTATTTATCTCTGTTGCAGGGATATTTATTATATGATTTTAATTGACATTATTATTCTGATGTAACTGTAGGCACTGCAATAGACAGTTTGTACATAAAAAGAGTTCATTTTCCAGCATGCACAAAAAAGTGATGACAAAGGTAGAGATTGAGGAACCCTCAAACCTATAGTACAGATGGCAGCACCAAGGGTAGTAGTATAGTGAATCATAGTTGTAGCCCTGGCTAAGGTATTGATTGATACTTTATTGCACTGTGATGGGGGGTCAGGGCAATTGTTTTCATTTTTTTTCATTGCTTGGAGTGACAAATAGTCCTAACAAGATGTTTCAGCAAAAAATAATGACTTTTGAGAACCTTGATAAAAAACCAGAAATACAAAAGATATCCCATTTTCCTCTACAATATTAGAAAATTGAAAGAGGGTCTTCATAGGCATTCCTACCGACCACCCACATACCAAATCTGGGGCTGTTTTGAGAACCTTTTTATAATTTCAGGAAACTGAAGGCTTACAACAGGCTTACTGTGATTATGGTTTTGAAAAAAAAATTCCTCAAATTCTCATGAAAAGTTGTTAACCCATTCAGGGCGGGGGCAGTTTACACATATTTTTGCCTGGTGGACGGGGGCCCTTTTCCCCCTTTTTGGGCTTCAGGACGGGTGTTTAACATGAGGTTTAGGGTTTAAAAACACTTTAGGAATATTTTCTTCAAATAATATGTGTCATATGTACATCGTTTAATAGGTGTAAACAGTTATTGATCATATTTTTTCATAATTTCTAGAATTTGGTCTTCAATAATTAAAATAATGGGTCTCAATTGGGTGCAATATGGGGGCAACCTTGCTCCAAATTCACTTTCCAACATTTACATATGTTAGTTATGACGTCATCATTATTGTCTCCATGACAACACACCTATAAAAATATTTCTAATGTCTTTGTATACATATATTTCAAATTTCATCAAAATCCGTTAATTTTTTATTAAATTATGCCCCCTTCAATTTATATAAAAAATTGATGCCTTGAGGCATCACCCCGTCCCCTGGGCCAAATTATGTGTGATGCCTTGAGGCATCAGCCCGTCCACTAAGCCATTTTGATGTTGATGCCTTGAGGCATCAGCCCGCCCTCAATGGGTTAAGGTGTTCTTTACATTCATGCTATTACATTGCCAGACAGAAATTGGCACCTTTACATTATTCCCTTCAATTTTAGGGGGGTTAAAACATTCAAAGTCATGTTATTACTATGTAAGGAGTCATAGCCAACCCATTATTTGGGCACAGGGTAGGCATTTAATAGCAACATATATAACAAGTAAATCACATGTTAAATATATTATAAAACACCCAGGAAAAGGGAATTTTGTAGGCCTATATGAATCTCTAATACGTAGTGTCTGTAATAGAAGCTAGATGGTGCAAGAAAAATAACAGCCATGCTGCCATCTAGGCTGACTGAAGACAACTACAAGTCAGTGCCTGCTTGCTTGATTGCCTCTAAATGTTTAATTGTCAATCCCCCTTTTAACAGCTAGAACACCCATGTTATTAAAGGTAGTTGACTCCATTAAAGTGTAATACATAGTGCAAAAACTTCTTGAATATAATAGAAGAACCAAAGTGTTGGAAAAAGGAGCTGGATCTAATATTGTCCATGTGGGTCAGCATCTGTTTTGGGAGGCAATTTATGTTCACTGGCTAATAAGACTTACAACACTAGCTATATTCAGCTGAGGATGAGTGGTCTAGTGGTATAGTGTTTGCTTCACAAGCCAGGGGCCCGGGTTCAATTCCCAGCAGGAATTCTTGTTTTTTTCTTCAGAAGACCAATTCTCCCAATCAAAGAACTGACATGCATGTATTTATCTCTGTTGCAGGGATATTTATTATATGATTTTAATTGACATTATTATTCTGATGTAACTGTAGGCACTGCAATAGACAGTTTGTACATAAAAAGAGTTCATTTTCCAGCATGCACAAAAAAGTGATGACAAAGGTAGAGATTGAGGAACCCTCAAACCTATAGTACAGATGGCAGCACCAAGGGTAGTAGTATAGTGAATCATAGTTGTAGCCCTGGCTAAGGTATTGATTGATACTTTATTGCACTGTGATGGGGGGTCAGGGCAATTGTTTTCATTTTTTTTCATTGCTTGGAGTGACAAATAGTCCTAACAAGATGTTTCAGCAAAAAATAATGACTTTTGAGAACCTTGATAAAAAACCAGAAATACAAAAGATATCCCATTTTCCTCTACAATATTAGAAAATTGAAAGAGGGTCTTCATAGGCATTCCTACCGACCACCCACATACCAAATCTGGGGCTGTTTTGAGAACCTTTTTATAATTTCAGGAAACTGAAGGCTTACAACAGGCTTACTGTGATTATGGTTTTGAAAAAAAAATTCCTCAAATTCTCATGAAAAGTTGTTAAGGTGTTCTTTACATTCATGCTATTACATTGCCAGACAGAAATTGGCACCTTTACATTATTCCCTTCAATTTTAGGGGGGTTAAAACATTCAAAGTCATGTTATTACTATGTAAGGAGTCATAGCCAACCCATTATTTGGGCACAGGGTAGGCATTTAATAGCAACATATATAACAAGTAAATCACATGTTAAATATATTATAAAACACCCAGGAAAAGGGAATTTTGTAGGCCTATATGAATCTCTAATACGTAGTGTCTGTAATAGAAGCTAGATGGTGCAAGAAAAATAACAGCCATGCTGCCATCTAGGCTGACTGAAGACAACTACAAGTCAGTGCCTGCTTGCTTGATTGCCTCTAAATGTTTAATTGTCAATCCCCCTTTTAACAGCTAGAACACCCATGTTATTAAAGGTAGTTGACTCCATTAAAGTGTAATACATAGTGCAAAAACTTCTTGAATATAATAGAAGAACCAAAGTGTTGGAAAAAGGAGCTGGATCTAATATTGTCCATGTGGGTCAGCATCTGTTTTGGGAGGCAATTTATGTTCACTGGCTAATAAGACTTACAACACTAGCTATATTCAGCTGAGGATGAGTGGTCTAGTGGTATAGTGTTTGCTTCACAAGCCAGGGGCCCGGGTTCAATTCCCAGCAGGAATTCTTGTTTTTTTCTTCAGAAGACCAATTCTCCCAATCAAAGAACTGACATGCATGTATTTATCTCTGTTGCAGGGATATTTATTATATGATTTTAATTGACATTATTATTCTGATGTAACTGTAGGCACTGCAATAGACAGTTTGTACATAAAAAGAGTTCATTTTCCAGCATGCACAAAAAAGTGATGACAAAGGTAGAGATTGAGGAACCCTCAAACCTATAGTACAGATGGCAGCACCAAGGGTAGTAGTATAGTGAATCATAGTTGTAGCCCTGGCTAAGGTATTGATTGATACTTTATTGCACTGTGATGGGGGGTCAGGGCAATTGTTTTCATTTTTTTTCATTGCTTGGAGTGACAAATAGTCCTAACAAGATGTTTCAGCAAAAAATAATGACTTTTGAGAACCTTGATAAAAAACCAGAAATACAAAAGATATCCCATTTTCCTCTACAATATTAGAAAATTGAAAGAGGGTCTTCATAGGCATTCCTACCGACCACCCACATACCAAATCTGGGGCTGTTTTGAGAACCTTTTTATAATTTCAGGAAACTGAAGGCTTACAACAGGCTTACTGTGATTATGGTTTTGAAAAAAAAATTCCTCAAATTCTCATGAAAAGTTGTTAAGGTGTTCTTTACATTCATGCTATTACATTGCCAGACAGAAATTGGCACCTTTACATTATTCCCTTCAATTTTAGGGGGGTTAAAACATTCAAAGTCATGTTATTACTATGTAAGGAGTCATAGCCAACCCATTATTTGGGCACAGGGTAGGCATTTAATAGCAACATATATAACAAGTAAATCACATGTTAAATATATTATAAAACACCCAGGAAAAGGGAATTTTGTAGGCCTATATGAATCTCTAATACGTAGTGTCTGTAATAGAAGCTAGATGGTGCAAGAAAAATAACAGCCATGCTGCCATCTAGGCTGACTGAAGACAACTACAAGTCAGTGCCTGCTTGCTTGATTGCCTCTAAATGTTTAATTGTCAATCCCCCTTTTAACAGCTAGAACACCCATGTTATTAAAGGTAGTTGACTCCATTAAAGTGTAATACATAGTGCAAAAACTTCTTGAATATAATAGAAGAACCAAAGTGTTGGAAAAAGGAGCTGGATCTAATATTGTCCATGTGGGTCAGCATCTGTTTTGGGAGGCAATTTATGTTCACTGGCTAATAAGACTTACAACACTAGCTATATTCAGCTGAGGATGAGTGGTCTAGTGGTATAGTGTTTGCTTCACAAGCCAGGGGCCCGGGTTCAATTCCCAGCAGGAATTCTTGTTTTTTTCTTCAGAAGACCAATTCTCCCAATCAAAGAACTGACATGCATGTATTTATCTCTGTTGCAGGGATATTTATTATATGATTTTAATTGACATTATTATTCTGATGTAACTGTAGGCACTGCAATAGACAGTTTGTACATAAAAAGAGTTCATTTTCCAGCATGCACAAAAAAGTGATGACAAAGGTAGAGATTGAGGAACCCTCAAACCTATAGTACAGATGGCAGCACCAAGGGTAGTAGTATAGTGAATCATAGTTGTAGCCCTGGCTAAGGTATTGATTGATACTTTATTGCACTGTGATGGGGGGTCAGGGCAATTGTTTTCATTTTTTTTCATTGCTTGGAGTGACAAATAGTCCTAACAAGATGTTTCAGCAAAAAATAATGACTTTTGAGAACCTTGATAAAAAACCAGAAATACAAAAGATATCCCATTTTCCTCTACAATATTAGAAAATTGAAAGAGGGTCTTCATAGGCATTCCTACCGACCACCCACATACCAAATCTGGGGCTGTTTTGAGAACCTTTTTATAATTTCAGGAAACTGAAGGCTTACAACAGGCTTACTGTGATTATGGTTTTGAAAAAAAAATTCCTCAAATTCTCATGAAAAGTTGTTAAGGTGTTCTTTACATTCATGCTATTACATTGCCAGACAGAAATTGGCACCTTTACATTATTCCCTTCAATTTTAGGGGGGTTAAAACATTCAAAGTCATGTTATTACTATGTAAGGAGTCATAGCCAACCCATTATTTGGGCACAGGGTAGGCATTTAATAGCAACATATATAACAAGTAAATCACATGTTAAATATATTATAAAACACCCAGGAAAAGGGAATTTTGTAGGCCTATATGAATCTCTAATACGTAGTGTCTGTAATAGAAGCTAGATGGTGCAAGAAAAATAACAGCCATGCTGCCATCTAGGCTGACTGAAGACAACTACAAGTCAGTGCCTGCTTGCTTGATTGCCTCTAAATGTTTAATTGTCAATCCCCCTGTTAACAGCTAGAACACCCATGTTATTAAAGGTAGTTGACTCCATTAAAGTGTAATACATAGTGCAAAAACTTCTTGAATATAATAGAAGAACCAAAGTGTTGGAAAAAGGAGCTGGATCTAATATTGTCCATGTGGGTCAGCATCTGTTTTGGGAGGCAATTTATGTTCACTGGCTAATAAGACTTACAACACTAGCTATATTCAGCTGAGGATGAGTGGTCTAGTGGTATAGTGTTTGCTTCACAAGCCAGGGGCCCGGGTTCAATTCCCAGCAGGAATTCTTGTTTTTTTCTTCAGAAGACCAATTCTCCCAATCAAAGAACTGACATGCATGTATTTATCTCTGTTGCAGGGATATTTATTATATGATTTTAATTGACATTATTATTCTGATGTAACTGTAGGCACTGCAATAGACAGTTTGTACATAAAAAGAGTTCATTTTCCAGCATGCACAAAAAAGTGATGACAAAGGTAGAGATTGAGGAACCCTCAAACCTATAGTACAGATGGCAGCACCAAGGGTAGTAGTATAGTGAATCATAGTTGTAGCCCTGGCTAAGGTATTGATTGATACTTTATTGCACTGTGATGGGGGGTCAGGGCAATTGTTTTCATTTTTTTTCATTGCTTGGAGTGACAAATAGTCCTAACAAGATGTTTCAGCAAAAAATAATGACTTTTGAGAACCTTGATAAAAAACCAGAAATACAAAAGATATCCCATTTTCCTCTACAATATTAGAAAATTGAAAGAGGGTCTTCATAGGCATTCCTACCGACCACCCACATACCAAATCTGGGGCTGTTTTGAGAACCTTTTTATAATTTCAGGAAACTGAAGGCTTACAACAGGCTTACTGTGATTATGGTTTTGAAAAAAAAATTCCTCAAATTCTCATGAAAAGTTGTTAAGGTGTTCTTTACATTCATGCTATTACATTGCCAGACAGAAATTGGCACCTTTACATTATTCCCTTCAATTTTAGGGGGGTTAAAACATTCAAAGTCATGTTATTACTATGTAAGGAGTCATAGCCAACCCATTATTTGGGCACAGGGTAGGCATTTAATAGCAACATATATAACAAGTAAATCACATGTTAAATATATTATAAAACACCCAGGAAAAGGGAATTTTGTAGGCCTATATGAATCTCTAATACGTAGTGTCTGTAATAGAAGCTAGATGGTGCAAGAAAAATAACAGCCATGCTGCCATCTAGGCTGACTGAAGACAACTACAAGTCAGTGCCTGCTTGCTTGATTGCCTCTAAATGTTTAATTGTCAATCCCCCTTTTAACAGCTAGAACACCCATGTTATTAAAGGTAGTTGACTCCATTAAAGTGTAATACATAGTGCAAAAACTTCTTGAATATAATAGAAGAACCAAAGTGTTGGAAAAAGGAGCTGGATCTAATATTGTCCATGTGGGTCAGCATCTGTTTTGGGAGGCAATTTATGTTCACTGGCTAATAAGACTTACAACACTAGCTATATTCAGCTGAGGATGAGTGGTCTAGTGGTATAGTGTTTGCTTCACAAGCCAGGGGCCCGGGTTCAATTCCCAGCAGGAATTCTTGTTTTTTTCTTCAGAAGACCAATTCTCCCAATCAAAGAACTGACATGCATGTATTTATCTCTGTTGCAGGGATATTTATTATATGATTTTAATTGACATTATTATTCTGATGTAACTGTAGGCACTGCAATAGACAGTTTGTACATAAAAAGAGTTCATTTTCCAGCATGCACAAAAAAGTGATGACAAAGGTAGAGATTGAGGAACCCTCAAACCTATAGTACAGATGGCAGCACCAAGGGTAGTAGTATAGTGAATCATAGTTGTAGCCCTGGCTAAGGTATTGATTGATACTTTATTGCACTGTGATGGGGGGTCAGGGCAATTGTTTTCATTTTTTTTCATTGCTTGGAGTGACAAATAGTCCTAACAAGATGTTTCAGCAAAAAATAATGACTTTTGAGAACCTTGATAAAAAACCAGAAATACAAAAGATATCCCATTTTCCTCTACAATATTAGAAAATTGAAAGAGGGTCTTCATAGGCATTCCTAACGACCACCCACATACCAAATCTGGGGCTGTTTTGAGAACCTTTTTATAATTTCAGGAAACTGAAGGCTTACAACAGGCTTACTGTGATTATGGTTTTGAAAAAAAAATTCCTCAAATTCTCATGAAAAGTTGTTAAGGTGTTCTTTACATTCATGCTATTACATTGCCAGACAGAAATTGGCACCTTTACATTATTCCCTTCAATTTTAGGGGGGTTAAAACATTCAAAGTCATGTTATTACTATGTAAGGAGTCATAGCCAACCCATTATTTGGGCACAGGGTAGGCATTTAATAGCAACATATATAACAAGTAAATCACATGTTAAATATATTATAAAACACCCAGGAAAAGGGAATTTTGTAGGCCTATATGAATCTCTAATACGTAGTGTCTGTAATAGAAGCTAGATGGTGCAAGAAAAATAACAGCCATGCTGCCATCTAGGCTGACTGAAGACAACTACAAGTCAGTGCCTGCTTGCTTGATTGCCTCTAAATGTTTAATTGTCAATCCCCCTGTTAACAGCTAGAACACCCATGTTATTAAAGGTAGTTGACTCCATTAAAGTGTAATACATAGTGCAAAAACTTCTTGAATATAATAGAAGAACCAAAGTGTTGGAAAAAGGAGCTGGATCTAATATTGTCCATGTGGGTCAGCATCTGTTTTGGGAGGCAATTTATGTTCACTGGCTAATAAGACTTACAACACTAGCTATATTCAGCTGAGGATGAGTGGTCTAGTGGTATAGTGTTTGCTTCACAAGCCAGGGGCCCGGGTTCAATTCCCAGCAGGAATTCTTGTTTTTTTCTTCAGAAGACCAATTCTCCCAATCAAAGAACTGACATGCATGTATTTATCTCTGTTGCAGGGATATTTATTATATGATTTTAATTGACATTATTATTCTGATGTAACTGTAGGCACTGCAATAGACAGTTTGTACATAAAAAGAGTTCATTTTCCAGCATGCACAAAAAAGTGATGACAAAGGTAGAGATTGAGGAACCCTCAAACCTATAGTACAGATGGCAGCACCAAGGGTAGTAGTATAGTGAATCATAGTTGTAGCCCTGGCTAAGGTATTGATTGATACTTTATTGCACTGTGAGGGGGGGGTCAGGGCAATTGTTTTCATTTTTTTTCATTGCTTGGAGTGACAAATAGTCCTAACAAGATGTTTCAGCAAAAAATAATGACTTTTGAGAACCTTGATAAAAAACCAGAAATACAAAAGATATCCCATTTTCCTCTACAATATTAGAAAATTGAAAGAGGGTCTTCATAGGCATTCCTACCGACCACCCACATACCAAATCTGGGGCTGTTTTGAGAACCTTTTTATAATTTCAGGAAACTGAAGGCTTACAACAGGCTTACTGTGATTATGGTTTTGAAAAAAAAATTCCTCAAATTCTCATGAAAAGTTGTTAAGGTGTTCTTTACATTCATGCTATTACATTGCCAGACAGAAATTGGCACCTTTACATTATTCCCTTCAATTTTAGGGGGGTTAAAACATTCAAAGTCATGTTATTACTATGTAAGGAGTCATAGCCAACCCATTATTTGGGCACAGGGTAGGCATTTAATAGCAACATATATAACAAGTAAATCACATGTTAAATATATTATAAAACACCCAGGAAAAGGGAATTTTGTAGGCCTATATGAATCTCTAATACGTAGTGTCTGTAATAGAAGCTAGATGGTGCAAGAAAAATAACAGCCATGCTGCCATCTAGGCTGACTGAAGACAACTACAAGTCAGTGCCTGCTTGCTTGATTGCCTCTAAATGTTTAATTGTCAATCCCCCTTTTAACAGCTAGAACACCCATGTTATTAAAGGTAGTTGACTCCATTAAAGTGTAATACATAGTGCAAAAACTTCTTGAATATAATAGAAGAACCAAAGTGTTGGAAAAAGGAGCTGGATCTAATATTGTCCATGTGGGTCAGCATCTGTTTTGGGAGGCAATTTATGTTCACTGGCTAATAAGACTTACAACACTAGCTATATTCAGCTGAGGATGAGTGGTCTAGTGGTATAGTGTTTGCTTCACAAGCCAGGGGCCCGGGTTCAATTCCCAGCAGGAATTCTTGTTTTTTTCTTCAGAAGACCAATTCTCCCAATCAAAGAACTGACATGCATGTATTTATCTCTGTTGCAGGGATATTTATTATATGATTTTAATTGACATTATTATTCTGATGTAACTGTAGGCACTGCAATAGACAGTTTGTACATAAAAAGAGTTCATTTTCCAGCATGCACAAAAAAGTGATGACAAAGGTAGAGATTGAGGAACCCTCAAACCTATAGTACAGATGGCAGCACCAAGGGTAGTAGTATAGTGAATCATAGTTGTAGCCCTGGCTAAGGTATTGATTGATACTTTATTGCACTGTGATGGGGGGTCAGGGCAATTGTTTTCATTTTTTTTCATTGCTTGGAGTGACAAATAGTCCTAACAAGATGTTTCAGCAAAAAATAATGACTTTTGAGAACCTTGATAAAAAACCAGAAATACAAAAGATATCCCATTTTCCTCTACAATATTAGAAAATTGAAAGAGGGTCTTCATAGGCATTCCTACCGACCACCCACATACCAAATCTGGGGCTGTTTTGAGAACCTTTTTATAATTTCAGGAAACTGAAGGCTTACAACAGGCTTACTGTGATTATGGTTTTGAAAAAAAAATTCCTCAAATTCTCATGAAAAGTTGTTAAGGTGTTCTTTACATTCATGCTATTACATTGCCAGACAGAAATTGGCACCTTTACATTATTCCCTTCAATTTTAGGGGGGTTAAAACATTCAAAGTCATGTTATTACTATGTAAGGAGTCATAGCCAACCCATTATTTGGGCACAGGGTAGGCATTTAATAGCAACATATATAACAAGTAAATCACATGTTAAATATATTATAAAACACCCAGGAAAAGGGAATTTTGTAGGCCTATATGAATCTCTAATACGTAGTGTCTGTAATAGAAGCTAGATGGTGCAAGAAAAATAACAGCCATGCTGCCATCTAGGCTGACTGAAGACAACTACAAGTCAGTGCCTGCTTGCTTGATTGCCTCTAAATGTTTAATTGTCAATCCCCCTTTTAACAGCTAGAACACCCATGTTATTAAAGGTAGTTGACTCCATTAAAGTGTAATACATAGTGCAAAAACTTCTTGAATATAATAGAAGAACCAAAGTGTTGGAAAAAGGAGCTGGATCTAATATTGTCCATGTGGGTCAGCATCTGTTTTGGGAGGCAATTTATGTTCACTGGCTAATAAGACTTACAACACTAGCTATATTCAGCTGAGGATGAGTGGTCTAGTGGTATAGTGTTTGCTTCACAAGCCAGGGGCCCGGGTTCAATTCCCAGCAGGAATTCTTGTTTTTTTCTTCAGAAGACCAATTCTCCCAATCAAAGAACTGACATGCATGTATTTATCTCTGTTGCAGGGATATTTATTATATGATTTTAATTGACATTATTATTCTGATGTAACTGTAGGCACTGCAATAGACAGTTTGTACATAAAAAGAGTTCATTTTCCAGCATGCACAAAAAAGTGATGACAAAGGTAGAGATTGAGGAACCCTCAAACCTATAGTACAGATGGCAGCACCAAGGGTAGTAGTATAGTGAATCATAGTTGTAGCCCTGGCTAAGGTATTGATTGATACTTTATTGCACTGTGATGGGGGGTCAGGGCAATTGTTTTCATTTTTTTTCATTGCTTGGAGTGACAAATAGTCCTAACAAGATGTTTCAGCAAAAAATAATGACTTTTGAGAACCTTGATAAAAAACCAGAAATACAAAAGATATCCCATTTTCCTCTACAATATTAGAAAATTGAAAGAGGGTCTTCATAGGCATTCCTACCGACCACCCACATACCAAATCTGGGGCTGTTTTGAGAACCTTTTTATAATTTCAGGAAACTGAAGGCTTACAACAGGCTTACTGTGATTATGGTTTTGAAAAAAAAATTCCTCAAATTCTCATGAAAAGTTGTTAAGGTGTTCTTTACATTCATGCTATTACATTGCCAGACAGAAATTGGCACCTTTACATTATTCCCTTCAATTTTAGGGGGGTTAAAACATTCAAAGTCATGTTATTACTATGTAAGGAGTCATAGCCAACCCATTATTTGGGCACAGGGTAGGCATTTAATAGCAACATATATAACAAGTAAATCACATGTTAAATATATTATAAAACACCCAGGAAAAGGGAATTTTGTAGGCCTATATGAATCTCTAATACGTAGTGTCTGTAATAGAAGCTAGATGGTGCAAGAAAAATAACAGCCATGCTGCCATCTAGGCTGACTGAAGACAACTACAAGTCAGTGCCTGCTTGCTTGATTGCCTCTAAATGTTTAATTGTCAATCCCCCTTTTAACAGCTAGAACACCCATGTTATTAAAGGTAGTTGACTCCATTAAAGTGTAATACATAGTGCAAAAACTTCTTGAATATAATAGAAGAACCAAAGTGTTGGAAAAAGGAGCTGGATCTAATATTGTCCATGTGGGTCAGCATCTGTTTTGGGAGGCAATTTATGTTCACTGGCTAATAAGACTTACAACACTAGCTATATTCACCTGAGGATGAGTGGTCTAGTGGTATAGTGTTTGCTTCACAAGCCAGGGGCCCGGGTTCAATTCCCAGCAGGAATTCTTGTTTTTTTCTTCAGAAGACCAATTCTCCCAATCAAAGAACTGACATGCATGTATTTATCTCTGTTGCAGGGATATATATTATATGATTTTAATTGACATTATTATTCTGATGTAACTGTAGGCACTGCAATAGACAGTTTGTACATAAAAAGAGTTCATTTTCCAGCATGCACAAAAAAGTGATGACAAAGGTAGAGATTGAGGAACCCTCAAACCTATAGTACAGATGGCAGCACCAAGGGTAGTAGTATAGTGAATCATAGTTGTAGCCCTGGCTAAGGTATTGATTGATACTTTATTGCACTGTGATGGGGGGTCAGGGCAATTGTTTTCATTTTTTTTCATTGCTTGGAGTGACAAATAGTCCTAACAAGATGTTTCAGCAAAAAATAATGACTTTTGAGAACCTTGATAAAAAACCAGAAATACAAAAGATATCCCATTTTCCTCTACAATATTAGAAAATTGAAAGTGGGTCTTCATAGGCATTCCTACCGACCACCCACATACCAAATCTGGGGCTGTTTTGAGAACCTTTTTATAATTTCAGGAAACTGAAGGCTTACAACAGGCTTACTGTGATTATGGTTTTGAAGACTATACCACTAGACCAGTAGTATAGTGAATCATAGTTGTAGCCCTGGCTAAGGTATTGATTGATACTTTATTGCACTGTGATGGGGGTCAGGGCAATTGTTTTCATTTTTTTTCATTGCTTGGAGTGACAAATAGTCCTAACAAGATGTTTCAGCAAAAAATAATGACTTTTGAGAACCTTGATAAAAAAGCAGAAATACAAAAGATATCCCATTTTCCTCTACAACATTAGAAAATTGAAAGTGGGTCTTCATAGGCATTCCTAATGGCCACCAACATACCAAATTTGGGGCCGTTTTGAGAACATTTATATAACTTATATAACTAGAAGAGATTGTGTGCGCGGAAAATTGTGCCGAGCAAGAGTGATTAGAGGGGTCTGAGACTGACAAAAGTGCACTATTGATTGGGAGGGAGAGGAGACAGAGGAAAGATAACCTTCAGACTCTTTCTTGAATATGCAGAGAATATATGAGGCAGAGTATACTAGCCAATTGCTCACACCTGACACCCGATGCTTCATGGAAGAACTAGAGCTAGCACTATTAATTCCTGCATTTCCCACCAGACTCCACCACAACTCAAGTGCCTCACCACATGGGCTTTCAGAGGTGGTAAAGAAGGGTGGGTTATTGGGAGACATAGAGATAGAAAGAGGAGAAAGGAGAGGTGGATTCAGAAGAGAGACAGAGGAACAGAAACAGAGACTAGGGATGGATTTTGGAGAATCACAGGGAGATTGTGATACATCTTTAGAGTAGAGGATAACCCACAGACAGAGATGGACTTCTGTGGTTCCTGGATAATCTTCCTCTTCCATGTCTATCGGGATTTTCCATGTCAAGGACCTTTAAAGGGAAAGGAACAGAACAGAGAGAACAAGGGATTGAGGAATTCAGCCAGGGGTTAGGAAGGAGGAGGTTGATGGGATAGGAAAAGTTACTAAGGGGAGGGACGATAGAAAGGGCTGGGGAAGGGGAGAGGAAGAAGAGATTGTGTGCATGGAAAATTGTGCTGAGCAAGAGTGATTAGAGGGGTCTATGAAGACAGACTGAGGTAGTAAAGTTAAAATAGATCCAGGGGGATGATAAAAGGGCAGTCGATCTATAGGCGAGAGAGGAGTGCTGATAGAGAGGGAGAGAAAGATAAATAAATAACAGATATAGCAGATAGACACATATTGACAGAAAGACAGATGTAGTTGATCATAGAGGATGGGAGAGGAGATGAGGGAGGTGTACAGAGCATGAGGACAGAGGCATGCTCAAATAGCATGGAAATGAAATGAAACTAGACATACATTTTAAGGAAATGACCCTCTAGAAGGTTCTGACAGACTGACAAAAGTGAACGATTGATTGGAAGGGAGAGGAGACAGAGGAAAGATAAGCTTCAGACTCTTTCTTGAATATGCAGAGAATATAGGAGGCAGAGTATACTAATGAGTATTGGTAGAATATTTATAATCTGTATGTCAACAAAAACATACATTTTAGGTATACCTTCTAAAGATCAATCATTGTTAGTAACACCAAACACTGCCTTTTTATTTCACCACTTATAGAGGCCTATAACTAATTAGACTCTATTTGTTGTAACTGGTCTGCTATGCCCTGTTGGACATGGAGAACCCGCCATGTGCAGCTAGATCCCGGGAGTAACATACTCCCCACCAACTTTACTCTATATTGACAAACATTTAATTTCAGCTTCAATATTTACTTCTTCCTTCTTGTGGGCTCGTCCTAAAGAACAATGTTATATGGTTGATGTTTACAAAAGCAAATAAATCAAACATGCATGCTCTGTAAATAACTTTCATTTAGGTCCGTTTTAAGGGTTTCTGGAACTTTCAACCCCTGGTCTTTTCCCACCTGGAACTTTCAACCCCTGGTCTTTTTAACCCTTGGTTGTTTCAACCCCAGGTCGTTTAAACCCCAGGTTGTTTCAACCCCAGATTGTTTCAACCCCTAGTCATTTCAACCCCTGGTTGTTTAAACCCTAGTTTCCTGAATAGAAGAATTTACATCTTTATTTGGTGTTTGATGCATTCAGCGGAATATTTTGAAACAATCTTCGAAGTTAGAGTTTCCAACCTAATAAATCAAACCAGTGGGAGGTGTGTTCATAGCATAAGTATCTAGGCAGCATGCGTATGAGAAGGGTTTGGTCCTGTTTAGACTCTGATGTTATAAAGGAATATTTATAATATTTATATGGTTAATACAGGTACAAATACACCACAGAAAATGTACATGTATCAAAGGCCAGCGTTTATTCAAGGCCCGGCGTTTTTCCAAAGAAGGCAGAATGATCATGGAAATTAAAGTTTTAGTTTATCTGAATCCCTTATATATGGTTGTATGGTCAGAATAATTATATCATATTTACTCGAAAACGGACATAATAATTTGTAATTTATAAGTTCAATTTACATACTTGTCTTAATTTGTCATAATTATGTCCTAAACCTTTCAAAAGTATCGTCATGAATTGATATATAAACAGTGTGAAGTTATGCTAGTTTCTGGTAAATGTTATCACAACAGTAAACCCTACCCAGCTAAGAATGTGTGATCACAGTGAGCTCACTGAGAGCTCACAATATTTATCACAGTGAGCTCATACTATGACCTCACGGGTGAGGTCAAAGTGTAACTTCACAGTGGCATCAAAATGATCTCTCAATGTGACCTCACAGTATACTCATACTATGATCTCACTGTGAGGTCATAAGTATAATCTCACTGTGAGGTCATAGTATGACCTCACGGGTGAGGTCAAAGTGTAACTTCACAGTGGCATCAATATGATCTCTCAATGTGACCTCACAGTATACTCATACTATGATCTCATGGTGAGGTCAATATCTAATGTCACAATGGCCTCATATTGTGAACTAACAGTATACTCTTACACAATCTCACTCTTATTAATCAACAAGATGACAAGGCTAGACTTGTTTTTTGCACTACTAATCAGCTTGTAAACAGCAGATTTGTGCTCAGTGCTAAGGTAGAAAGTTTCTCCACAGAAGCATTTCGCCCAGGAGCATTCAAGGAGAGACTGCATATTATATGCAGTCCCTTTGCTTGACTTTTTCAGAGTTTCTCATCCATTTCCATCACTTAAATTTACCCTTAATACAATCCTCTCCTGTGGCTGACATAGGTATCCATTGCAACTTGATGTTTGGCAATCTGGGTACTTCAGTAGTACTCATAGTAATAATATTAGAATTATAAGGGTGCTTTCTTCACAACATTTTTCAACATCAAGCAGGTAAGTTATACAAATAAAGTATTGATTTCATTGCTTTCAATATTTCCAAGTTTATAAAGTGTAATATCTATAAGGTATAAATGCCTAAGGTATAAAAGTATTACTAGTGAGACTTTTGTTCTAATAAAAATTGTAAATGGCATGTAGTAACCTGTGAGGGCACCTAGTGAAAGCCAAGTTCTATGGTGCTGCCACCTGGTGAGAACAGTTGAATTGCCAATAACGTCGCCAATAATGCCAATAGAAGAAAATGGAGGCCAGATTTGAAAAGAGGGGAAAAAACTGGACTAGGTCAATATCTCACAAAATTTCTATGGGCCACCAGAAAAAAGTTGAATTTTTCACTTGTTCTGCCATAGACATGTACCTAAAAAGTCTGACCCTTCCTACCCACTTTACAATCTCAAACGAATCCTTTGTTTTGAATATGAAGGAATGCTTGGAATCAAAATTTCTTTGGCACCAGGGTGGAACAGGCCCCGCTGCATGCCATACTCGAAAATCTAAGCCCTAGCTGCCTTAAATAAGGCCCGAATTGACTGTTCCGTTTTTGTTATGTTGTACAAAAATCGCCCAAACATGTTGCTCTTGGCCCGGTTGGAGGTTGCATCGAGTTTTGGTCTCTCATAGCCTCCCACTTGCTCGTATCGATTCAAACCAAAGACCTGCGTGATCTAGAGACATTGACGGTCAAGTCTGTATATTTTTTGTGCACGGATCGGCCGATGCCACCCCGTCAGAAATTCGGGAAAAGTCAAAACCACTTACGGCATCCTATCGTTTTTTGGGGGTCCCGAATTTTTTTTTTGTTCTGAATCCGGGCGCTCCAAAAACACCCTGAATCTCCGCCGAACGTTTCGAAATTTGCGGCATCTACAGTCCGTAATGTATTCTTTCAGTCTCTCAAATGGCAACTCTCAACAATGTCTACAACGTCTACGATGTGGCGAAACGATCGGCCATGTCTGATCGGCGGGACGTTCGGCATGGCGATAATGGAAGATTTTATATTTCGACCAGACATGGCCTCACAAAAACACTGCTACGCTTTTATTTCTGGCCCGATTGACTTGTCCTTGGTATCTACGGAAACTAGAGACATGGGCCAACAATTGTGGGGGGTTATTTCTTTTCCATCGGCACAGGATAGCTGACAACTAGTGGGTCGAATGTCTCAAAAATTGGCACTCTACCAATGTTGCCAAAAACCAATCATTCATGTGAGATCACATATGCAAGATCACAAACATCTCACCCAGACCTCATAGTTCTGATCTCACATCTATGAGAAGTTTCTGTGCTCACTGAGATATCACAGTTGTTAGCTAAATGTGAGCTAGAACTTGTGAACTCACACTGAGATCACACTGAAACCATTCATGTGAGATCACATATGCAAGATCACAAACATCTCACCCAGACCTCATAGTTCTGATCTCACATCTATGAGAAGTTTCTGAGCTCACTGAGATATCACAGCTGTTAGCTAAATGTGAGCTAGAACTTGTGAACTCACACTGAGATCACACTGAAAGCATGCATGTGAGATCACATATGCAAGATCACAAAAACCTCACCCAGACCTCACAGTTCTGATATCACATGCATGAGAAGTTTCTGAGCTCATAGTGAGATCTACATGAGCTCACTTCCTAGCTGGGTAGCTAGCCATCAACATGTAGCTGGATGCCTAGGTCTCCTTGTTGGGGTCCTAATTAGGATTGTTTGTTTAATGATAACCTCAAGAGGCCTAATATCCACAACGGAAAGGAAACTACTGGATATAGACAAAGCCAAACCAATGACTTGATATCAAAATGACACTACTGATAGCCACTACACTTGTTTAGAATAATCTAGTAAAAACAATCAGGGAGATATTGGTGATGCAAATATTGGGTTAGGTATGCTATATTCTATTACTGATTATGGGCAAATTATGTATGGAGAGCTGACTGGGGTTGAAACGACCAGGGGTTGAAACCACCTGGGGTTGAAACAACCCAGGGTTGAAAAGACCTGGGGTTGAAACAACCAGGGGTTGAAAAAACCTGGGGGGAAAAGACTAGGGGTTGAAAGTTCCAGGTGGGAAAAGACCAGGGTTTGAAAATTCCTGTTACCCTTTTTAAGTTCTAAAGCTAAGGAGCTAAAATAGGACAATTTGCTCCCTGATGGCAGCTATATTGGATTTTGAGCATACCTGTACAAGGAGGTTACCTCAACACCATGCCGACTTGCAGATAAAAATGTCTCAGAATGCACATCTTTTTAAATTATGACATTATACAAGGAGGTTACCTCAACACCATGCCGACTTGCAGATAAAAATGTCTCAGAATGCACATCTTTTTAAATTATGACATATTCTCAGTCCCTTACCCATCAAATGAAATGGAATTTAAAAGTAACTAGAAGCCCCCATCTATCACAGGTAGCAATAATTAATATAGATTCCAGGGGTGATGCAAGACAAAGCAAATAAACATAATATGTCTCCCTCACACTCCCTGCCTGCCTCCTTCCCATCTCCCCCTTTCTGCCCTCCTTCCCCTTCCCCCTCCCCAATAAAGGGAAAAGAAAACCCATACACTTTAGGAGGCCTTGAGGACTGCCCTGCTTTCTCTCCACACATTCTCATACACTAATCAAAACAGATATTGAATCATCCCAGCAAGGTAACTGCCACAAAATCGGTTGTTGAAAATCTTCAAAATCACCTCCCTTGAAAAAAGTGATTTTGGGGAAACCAATACCCAGGTAACTTTTCTTGATACCAATGGAAACCACTGTGAAAGTCAGAGCCCTGTACAATCCACAATTAATATAGTATGGATAGGCCACATCACATATTTGCATGTGCAACTCATTAGAGAACATTGCTCCTGCACTCCGGTGGATGAGCGGCTGGTTATTCCCCCAGTTCCCAGTTCCAGTTTGATATATGGTCACCTAGCAACAATCTATGCTAGACCTTCAATAGCCTAAAAGCTGCAACCAAAACATATCCTCTTATAGCTATATCAAGAGAGAAAAAAGGTCTTATAATATATATGCCATAATTTATCTATGCACCGAAATTCAGGTTCGCAGATCTATTTTAAAGTGGCAAAGATAGTTAATAACACCTGTTGGGGAGTATTCAAGGATTGCCTTGAAAATGCCCCCAACAACTAAAAAAAAGCTCCATGTTAATTCATGATTTTGTTTTACTTTTAGCTCTCCTATTTGCTTTGAAAATAGGACCTTTTGTAACTGGCCATTTCCACCAATTTGACAACATTTGGGCCCCTAGACACCCCCAGTATACCAAAATATAATTTTTACTTTTATCAGTTAATTTGTTATTTTCTATCAACCTCATATATATGCACATTAAACTGTCAAGTTTGGGACCATTCTGATTATTAGGAATTTTTTTACAGGGGGGGGGGGGGGGGGGGGTGGGTAAAAAATAGATCCCAAATATGTAAAAATGCTAAAAATAGCATTACGAATAATGGTACATATTTCTACATAATTGAGGATTTAAATTAGAAATAGATAAAACAAATATGCACATAATGCATTGAACTAGTTTGTACTTGATAGGTCTCGACATAAGGATCATAACACCTTTTATTTGGTGAAAATATTCTAACTAGAAGAAAGGTTACAGCCAAATAACCATTCTGTAATGGTAATGATAATGGCAGCGGCAAGGGTGCTAAGTCATTGACCCTTTTCCCACATTATAATGCATGTATACACATTATATAACTCATTATATTTAGAATATATATATAACATTTATTACCCTCGTTTACTTTTTTAAGTTGACTTGAATACTTGAATCCTGCGCGGCGGCCATCTTGGATTTCATTCGCGCAAAGGATTATGGGTGTTGGAGTATGGTGCGGCAAGCACTGACCATTGGTAATAGCTTTTGGTAAACATTCCAACGAGATGCATGGGTACACCTGTTGTTTTCCTGGATGTTATAATAATAACAAATTGCTCTCGGGGTATTATTTCCTCAAAAAATATATTGTCCTCTATATAATCCTTAAAGAAATACCATTTACGCACAAATATTAAGGGATCTTGAGTCCAAAACGTGAGGAGAGGTCATTTTTGCATAGGAATAGCATTGCATAGAAATTTGAATATATCACAAATAAATATGTGACATGTGTACGACCATGGGTCTATACTCTCTATAGGCCTAGATCTAATATTCATTCAAATCTCAAGATTATCACAGTTTTTAATGAGATTCCAGTTGTTTTTCCAAATCTGATTCAGGCCCATTGATATAGACTCTATACCCTACATATTAGGACGACTTGGCCTGTGTCTTCCCAAAATGATTGGGACATTAAATAAAATTCGTCGAATCTGTACAGTTTTGGTAAAGGGATATTTCTGGAGGAAGGATTAATCATGGAGTAATGTATATTGCTTCGAATCTATGGAAAGAAAGAGGTTAGAGAAATAACATGAAATCCATCTTTAAGTTGCATTTTTCTGTTTAAAAACGATAGATAACGTATGACAGGATGGATTACAAATGACAGATAGATTACGAATGCACTGGAAAAGGGGTATTTCTGAAGGCAGAGATCTTTCTCTAATGATTTTTTTTGTTCAGAATGTATGGGATGAAATAAAGTCAAAGAAATCACGTGAATATTTTCATAAAAATGTAATATTTTTCATAGATCATGGCAAATAAATGAGAAATCTAGATGTTTTAAATGATTAGAATTGAGATATTTCCAACTTAATAAGCTATATTCAATCTTAGGTATAGTCATTCGTAATCTATCACTAATTTTCACTGCAAAAACTTCTACTAGGCCTACCATTAGTTCCCAGAATTTCATGAGTTCAGAGCTAAGATTTTGGGCTTTTCATCCTTTGACCATCTTTGTTCAATGACTTAAAAATGATAACGATTGGATACAATGATAAAAAACACATAATGGCCCCCATTTCGATGAGATGTACTTTTTTTTTCATTTCTTGCTTTCTTATGCAGTCGGGAATGAACCCGAAACGTTTCATAAAAAAGTCACCGACCAATTTTTTTTCCATTGAACACCCGCATATACCTTTAACTGAACAGGAGCAGACGTCGGCAGGACAGATAGAATTACTATCGTCATTTTGAAATTCGCGCTCGGCGGCCGCTGTTCCTTGCTGGGCCACGGTACCCACTAGCCACAGTACCCGGTTCATGGTACCCGTGTACCCGGCCAACCAGACTATACTCCAATCTATCCCATAATACTCTGCACCACGCCCATGTCCGGACATGCGTAGATGCCAGCGCAGGTGGGCTATTGATTGTTCCTGTCCTGTTTAAGTACTTAGAGGCAAAAATTTTAAACATAAAGATTCTGATATTATATATATGTGAGGGATACCATTTCTGACATTTTGTGACGGCAGACGTGACGTTGATGACATGACGAAGACAACAAAAGCGTGACGAAGATTTTTTAAGCATTTTCCCATGAAAATCATTTAAAAACGACTCGGAAATTCTTAAGTTCAGTCTACATAGATTGCTATTAAGCAAAGTTAATAATAAATGTCAAATTTAAAGTTTATTATTAAATTTATGCCTTGTAAGGCTCTAAAAAACCCTAAAATAGGTGTGACGAAGACGACATGAGCTACAGTACCCACCCCCTTTTGCTGCCATGTTATTTCTCTGCTATGATTCAAGAAAAACTCAAATCAATACATTTGATGTTCTATACCTGTAGTGAACCGCAGATTCGTGGGCACGAGTTTACGAAATTCCGGAAAGAATCACGAATACGAGGAGGTATTGTCACTGAAATAAGGGTGCTTAATTTGAACAACAGAAGTATCTCGGTCCGCGGCGCGGCTCGAGTCCGTAGTGTTAAGCGAAGCCTGGATCCCCTTGCGGAGGTAGTAGTATCCTCCGCCTACCGTCCGTCGGAGGGTGTCTGCAGTGTCGTCTGCACCGTGGTGAATGTCGCCCCCTGACGGAAGTGGCTGGAACTGGTGGTTGTCGTCTCTGGCTCCGGTAGAAGTGCCCCCGCTGTCGTAGCCTGGTTGGTGTTTGGCGATGGTCGACAGCCTCGATGTATTCCGGGTGGCGGACCCACTACACTGCCCCCTCACTAGTTGGAGTTGAGGAGGTCCACGATAACTAGTTATGTAGGGTCCGCCGTGGCACCAAGGAGATCCTCATGGCTCTAGACCCTCGTGTGCAGCGGGGCAAACGTCATGCCACTCCGCCGCACGGATCCTAGAGCCAGGCTTACACTTGCCCCCAAGGTTTGTAGCCTTCATAGGCCTAAAGAGGCCACCGGACATGCCTGTCCGTCCCGATCTCGCGGTGCGGTACAATCATAAGCATAATAAAATTTTCGTGCACAAGCTTTATTATTAAAAGCGAGAGTAGTGAACTATACTAGTCTTGTCTAGAGAGCCCTCCCCTCGCTGTGAGATGAACCCACACGAGACTGCCACCTCGGGGAATCGCAGTGCGAATCCCAAGCCCTATTGGGGAGTTCTAGACGAACTCACCCGTCTCCTTCGCTTCAGCTTCACCCTCCGTTTTGGAGATGCCGTGAAGCGAAAGGTTCCCAATAAGGGCTTCATCGAACGGGTCAAACCGCGGATCCGGGACGACAACTATGTTGTCTTCCTGTCCCAGATCATCGTAGATCTGCCCCGTATCGGAGTCCGACTCCTGCAGTAGCTCGTGCTCTTCCCCATCCGATATTTCTACCGACTTGTCAGAGCCCGAGCCTGCTGTCACGGAGCTGGTACGCTCGACTGTGAGAGGCCATGGCAACGGGATTACGTTACCATTCCCCTCAACCTCTTCCGTACTCGTACCCGTGGGCGCGGTTTCGGGAAGAGGTGCCACTGGTTCGGTTACCAACGGATCCTTCGTGGACGTGTCCACCGAAGGTAGCGCTTCCTTCAGCTTTGTGGAGGCCTCTCCGCTCGGAGGCAGTTCAGGTCGTGCCACCAAAGTTTTCTCCCCTATGAAGGAGAGGTGCTTGGTCACCGAGGAGACGTCTCCTCGGGGTGGTCCGTACGAGCGGGGAGTGGAGACGGCAGTCTGAGGTGGTACTGCCGCCTCACACAATTCTGCGGAGTGGCTACTCGGGAGCACGTTAGGGCCCCACGTAGCTGCCGACATCCACGGGGTGGTCCCCGTGTCCGTACTCGCGCTCTGGTTTTCGCGCTGCCGAGTTAGATCGGTAACGCCAATGAGCGTGCCACCAGTTTCCAGGGGGGTCCCCGTAGGGTCCACTACCTGGACGGATGGAGTTTCTATCCCGTGGGTTAGAGGAAAGGCCGGCCAACGTGAGTCGAGAGCCTCAACTTGCAGCCGTTCTTCTGTTTCGCGGAGCTCTTGTATCTCCCGATTCAGTTTGGCCTGCTGGCGGTCAGCTTCCTCCTTCTCGTCCATCTCACGGAAGAAAGCCAGGTCACGAGCCTCTTGCTCCGGGTCTCGCCGACGGCTTAGAGCCTGAGCGGTCTCCCGCCTGGCAGTGTCAGCTAGCTGCTGACGAGCGGCCTCCTCCTGTTGGAGTCGTCGCTCTTCCGCCTGCCGTAGAGCGGCCTCCTCTTGTCGGAGTCGTTGCTCTTCCGCCTGCCGTAGAGCGGTCTCCTCCTGTCAGAGTTGTCGCTCTTCGGCCTGCCGTAGAGCGGTCTCCTCCTGTCGGAGTCATCGCTCTTCCGCTTGCCATAGAGTTTCCTCTTCACGGAGTCTCCTCTCCAAGGCCTCTTTGATCAGGCGTGACTCTGCCAGCGCAGCTTCCCGTTCGATACGGAGCTGTTCTGCCTCAGCCCGATCCTGTTCGAAGCGACGCCGTAGAGCGGCCTGCTCTTCTTCTTTCCGAACAGTCGACTCCTCATGGGAGTCTACCTCCATCTCCGTTTCCGTGCTACGGAGAGGAGTCGCGTTAGCGAGAGCGGACCCGCCAGCGGTCGGTGTCGCCATCGTAGCCGCGACACGAGTGGGAGCGCGGGCTGGGGTGTTGGTGGGAGCCCCACGACCTATACCTCCAAAAAGAGGTTTAGCGGTCTGACGATCCACCGTTCCGAACCCCGTCGTACAAGCTTATCGGGCTTGTCTGCCTTAGGCACCAAGGGTTTCCTTCCCTTGTCCTGCTTTTTCGGTAGAGAGGTTGGTCGCTCTGGAGGGAGCACGGTCACCCCAGTACACCCCTTCTTGTGCTTAGGTGGTCGGCCACGCCTGTTCGCGAGATTAACTTTCCAGAGAAGTGTTTTCTCTAACGACTCAGCGAGCTCTTGACCTGCCACGACCTTGCCCTTCTCCAGTGACATCACATCTCTACCAGCAGCCACGAGCCTCCTATACTCGATCAGGAGCTCGTTCCAACCCGGTCGCTTTGCGGAGCTCTCCCCTCTTGTCAGGGTCGAGAACAGATTTCATTAGATCTCCACTCCACTTGTACAATACTGAGTAAACTCTATCTGACAAAATTTGTTTTTTCTCTTTAGAAAAGGGTGTAATTTAGGAGGTTTTCAGCCCATAGGGCAGCCATTTTGTATTTTAACTGTATAAAAGTATATGTTGTTTAGTGTAACATTTATTCATATACAATAAACTGGTTTCCATGTGGGATTCAAAATAGCCTGTGTGCTCACTTCGTGAGAACTGACCATATATATGTGGCCCAACAAGCAGAAAGGTGCCTTCCCACGGGAGTTATAGTTCCTTGGGATTCCTGCTAGGAGTCGCATCATATTCATGACGTCACTGTCACAAATGTTTATATTAGTAATTCTGAGATGCAGGTAATTTTGAAAGTCTGTAACTTCACTAATTTTTGGAGTATCAACAAAATTCTTTCACATCCCCATCATTAACAATTTTTGTTTTAATATTTATTTTTTGTGATGTGTCACAGGAAAATGAGTCACTCCCCCAACCAATTTGAGATCATCTACTGAAAACTGACATTAGAAATATTTTATTCAGGTCATTGAACATGTATAGGCCTATAGTACAAATATTTTCAGGACAGAACTTTACAAAAAAGCCCATATCTCGGCAAATTCTGGGAATATTCAACAATTTTTGGGGGTTATTGACCATGGAGGACACGCAGATTCAGAATCTATAATAGACCTAAATTCGAAAATTTGGCCCTGGAGTCCCCTTTCTGGTTGGCTGGTCACATATATATATTTGAACAACTTTTAAGAATCTTTAGTCTTGGTGGTCAGAACATGGTCAGAATAAGGCTCATTTGACTGCTAGGATCTTGCAACCTGCAACCAGAGAGGGGCAATAGAGCCAGATGTAGAGATTAAATGACATGAATTATTCGGCATTAAGTTAACGTTGATACCTAAACAAAATGTTAACGTTGAAGAGCATTCAAGTGCATAATTTAACCTTAACAATTAACTTTATTAGTCTAAACGTTAAAATTTATGTTAATCTTAACGCTGATATTAACGTCAATAATAACGTCAACCTTACGTATGTTAAGTTTCACGTTGATATTGACGTTAATTTTCAGCAAAATTGAGTCCACACATTCACGTAGACATATTAACGTAAACCATTTACGTATATTTTGACGTAAATTGCCGTTAAGTTAACGTCAATTTGTTACCTGGGACAATTGAATCTAAATGGGGGTAAACCCCGAAACTGTCCCAAGTACATACATGTTGTCCCGTTTTACAGCTATACCTATAATGTAGTCCCACCCGTGAATGTACCTACCCGACTAGCTATAGGGTGCTATTACATTACGCAACACATGAATCCACTCAATCGGGAATGCGGTAGTTACATGACTAGCTATGACTTGCAAAATGTACACATGACTTGCACACATTTCATGAGATCATCGCTGTTTTTGTATAGTTCGCATCACAGACCTTAATCAATCAGTTAACCCTTGGTCTGCGTGCAGGCAGGAGGTATGGAGAAAACGAAAATTCTAAATTCTTGGGTTGGAGGGTGGACAGGAGGGTGTGGGCATATAGCCTTTCATGTTTCATGTCTCCCTTTCATGTAGGGAATTGAACATGCCACTAAAAGGAAAAGAATTAAAAATATGGCACCCTAGACCCCTTTTAAATCTCCCATCCCTTAATTCCTGTCTGAGAATTTGTTCTTCATCTCCTATCTGATAGGATACACATAAATTATATATATGCCTGGTTGTCAAAAAATTACGTTCGTTGAATAGGGACATATCATTATCACTGGACTAAATTTTGAAATAGTGTAGGCCTACGGATCAATTACCGTGCCTCCATTCTGCGCTATAAGGATATACCCCCACACACACCCACGCATACACTCCCGCCACACACACCCACACACGTACCTCTACTCCTCCCGCGTGATGTATTATTTCCCGTGGTTTCACCTGGATCAATTTCCTGGTGTCATTTCCTGTGTTTAATGATATGTAATATGACGTAATAAGGTGTCATAATTATTAATTATGATGAAATAAATATGTTTAGGAATTATTCATGTCATGTAATAGAGGTTAGGTACGGCTACCAACTACGATCGTATCTCTCATCATTTATTCATTATTTAGTCATATAACCTATATCGTTACCTCACACAGGTGCATATGCTCTGCGATTATGGGTCTTAAAGGTTGCTACTTTGATAGCCCTGGCCTAGGGGCATTATTTAACAGGAAAACTGTTAAAAAGACAAAATTTACTCAAAAAACCATTGAAAATGAAATTTTTCACAGATTATAGTGTGGCGGAAAACTTTGGAGAAAATTTGCCATGGTAACCATGAATTCAATGGAACGTCCAAATCATCAATAATGACATTTAACAGGATTCTGGTTTCCATGGAAACCTATAATAAATATACCATCAAATTGTTTCAAATTTAAATAAAGTCAAAAGAGAATTTTCTGATGATTAAGATACTGCAGATTTAAATTACTTAAATTTTCAGAAAAATGGCAATATATTATTCAATTTATTGAAAATGATGCGCATTTTGAAATCATTTTGCGCATTTTGAAATCATATAAGGGTTTAACTAAAGTTTGGCAAGTAAAAACCATACAGCAGTTTTGGCTATACCCCATTTCAACACATCATATTTCAGAACTTCATATCTCGGCTTCTGTTTTTCGTATCAACATAATTTTTGCAGCATTATGTCCTAAAACACATTTTACATTTCATATCTAATCACATAAGACCCCTTTTCGCAGAGCAGGTTACATATTAAGATACAACATATCGCGTTCAAATTATGAAAATTCACAACGTAGACCTATAAAGTTCATGTGCATGCATGATTTGGTGCTATGACCTATAATAATAATTATGTTGGTTCCGGATGCTAGTTCATCCTACACTACACACGGTATGTTAGCTCACCTCTGCTAGCTAACCAGCGTTCAGTGACTCAGTGACTGACAACCGTCGGCGGCATTCATTCATTCATCCCGAGGCGAACATCGACGATGGCGGCTGAACTAGTAGCGCGTAGGGCTGTAGCTGCAGTGGTGGGAGGTTTAGTTGCCGATGCTGGAGGTTAGTTGTCATTTAATTCTGAGATTCTGTTTAGTCTACTTGCTTGACATGTCATTTTGCAGGGTAGGCTATACACTGAATGTCAAACACTTATTGGACTGACACATGGGTTTCAGGGCCGGTTAGTCCCTTCACTGGCCCGTCACCGACCCACAATGTGGGTTCGTGGTACGGACTAAGGCAGTAAGGGACTAAAAGGCCGGTTGTCTGGGGATTTGGGAAACATTGTGGCAGATGAGCGATAATTCCCACAAACCTCAGCCTCACACAGCCACTTGTCCATTCTTCAAGCAAATAGAACTAAATACTACAATACATGTATATGATATAGCCTATCTCTTTTTTCTGATTTTGTCATCAGCACTTACCATTTCAAGCAAACATGGTGATTAGGCCTACGTATGTTTATGTCTCCTGAGGACGGGGGCGGGGGGGGGGGGGGGTCCATTGCCCTATACTGACTGGCTCCTGGTACATAATTTCCCCATGCATTACAACATCAAGTGAGTCTTATCTATTCACTAATGGGCATATATACAGGCGTCGCATTAGGGTGTACCTGTCATTTAGTCAGTTGTTACACTCTTAGCACGCACATACCTTATACATACATAATATTATATTAGGCCTATATATATATGGACAAATTCAACAATTTGAGTCCGGTCACGCATCCTTGTGCCTTGTGCCTTGCGCCACTCAACATCTAAGTAAAAGGACTGCTCATACTTAACCACTTGTGTGTGGGGGTGGGTGGGTGGTGGTTCAGGGGGCCATCTATTTTTGCACAGATTCTGAGGGGGTCAGCTTTGAAATAAATGTGACTCTGACCATTATATATTGAACTATTTTTATGCATAACAAATATAAAAGTACGGTACATATTGCATGTAATATTTACCATCATTGGAATCAGCTTGATCTTATCATTTGTATCAGTGATCACATTTATATGTTGATATTTGGGACAATTCTAGCCGGCGATCACGGTCGTTCTAGCCGGCGTAAATCGCTACGCTTTGGCTATGCATATTACACAAGCTAGAGGGCGTCATTGTCTGTTTTTCTTTTTTCCGCTCCTGGTCGTGAAGGATAACGCAACATAGGTGGCACTGTAATGAAAGGGTTAAGATAGACCTTAAACCTAGATAACCTAAATAAAAGAAAAGAATATTATCAACAATTGAATGAATCTGAACTGATATGGGGTTGTCCAACCCTGGTCCAGCTTCGTTGACTCAACTTTCACCTGTACCATATATAAAATACAAATGGAGTGCATTTGATACCAGCTAGTAGGAGTGGCCCAGTTGTTCTGCTGTATCATTCCCGGTTTCGGGTGAATGATTCCTGTTTTGGTGCGAGTTGTGTTGTTAATGGTAAATGATGTGTGGCTTTAGGTAGAGAGGGATGTGTTGAATAATGTGTGGTTTTAAGTAGAGAGGAATGTGTGATGAAGTGGGACCCAATTTGTGTTCTTTTAGGACAAGGGCTTATGTTTAGGAGTATGAAAAATGTGTTGAATAAAATGCGAAGAAAAACTACTTGTTCAAAGTTGTGTATTTCACAAATTCTGCCACACCGGTACTCATTCTTTTGCTCTTTTGTTTGTTCCAAGGGGAGCATATATCTCAAGTGGAGCATATAATTATCTCCGCAAGAGACTGTCAGCCTCACCTCTCCATCTCTCTATAATAGCTCTCTCTCAGCTCTTTCCCTACTGTTCTTCTGCATGCGTTTCTTTAGTCTTCCTCTGGGTCTTTTGCCCTGTGGCGTCCATCTAAGGGCTGTTCTGGTGATGATAGACCCTGGCATTCTCAAAATCTGCCCCAGCCATTGTGATTCCGGTTGTGATTCCTCATACTATTTGTCACTAATTCTAACACATCGAAATATCCAGGAAAGTTAACGCAGCAAGGAAGGCCTATACTATAGGCTATATTTATTTCGGGGGAAGGAAATTGGTTATATTTCAAAAGATCTGAACGGCTAATATTGTTTTTATATTTAATAATAAAGGATCGCCATCCTCCTCTAGGAATCGTAACGTTTGCAATGAACAGCTGAGTCGGGCACCCGGCTGGCTATAGCCTATACACACAGGCAATGGTTGTCAGGTGTTTTGCTTGACGAGGTCTGCAGCCGATCTTCTAGATCGTCTGCAGACATTTATATTATAGCAGAAGAATCTATATTTCGTTAGCTTTTTAATGGAATAATCCCGGAGTTTCTACCTTGAATATGACAGCAATACATCCATGTGATAATCCTAGATTCTCTACGTTTGTTTTGAAATCCATTACGACCTAATTCCTAGTGTCCTGATCACGTGACAGCTTGCAAGCATCATCATTGGCTGAGAGGCTGTGCGCGCAGCCTTGACCTTGCTCAATACACTATGAGAAGCCATACGTATCATTTCCCATGCATTTCAGTCATGTGGCCCAACTTTCACGGTCGGTCGATCGGCCGATGTCGAATCCCCATTGCCGGTAAGGTTAACGTAACTTCAATGAAGATTGTCATTTACTTGTGTGCATTTCGGTTAAACTGACTTAACTCAAGTATAGCTTTGTTATTTTGCTGGCTATTGATGTGCCTGGATGGATACGTTTGTAGGAAAATGAGTGCGAGAAACCTTTTTAAGACCCATGAGTCCCACTCTGATATTCGCTCTACAGTTATGGCGATGCGTTCGTAATGTTTCGGTGAATAGCATCCGCTTATTGAAATAAGCGTTTGGCATCCGTTCGTCTAGAAAAGCGTATGGCACCAGTGAGATGTGTGTTCTAACTTTTATGCTTCCTAGGCTGTCATTGTTTATATAGCTGTGGCTTATCTGTCTCATCCCCCCTGCCCCTCCCCCCTCACCAGACTTTCGCGCATAGCCGCGGAATGCCTTGTCTTTTATTTATTACTACTTTCGCGCATAGCCGTTAGGACGTCACAGCTCTGCGCTGTCAAAGCTTGATTCATTGGTGGTTAGCTTGCAGAGTTAGCTTGCAGAGTTAGCTTGCAGTGTTAGCTTCCAGAGTCAGTGAGGCTGACAACATAATAACAAAATAATAACAAGATTATTGTACAGATGTCTGCAGACAATTTACATGATAATCCCTGTAAACTCAAAGCTTCTTTAGGTTGTTGTGAGTGCCTGCACAAAGTTACAAGGGAGGTCCACAGGAGGAATTTCCGAGTTAGTTGAATCTCATTCTTTTCCGTATACCAGTAAAGAGCACTAGGTGGAAGAAAGGAGACCCGTCATTTGTTGTTATGGGTTGGTCCTCCGGCCCTACGGTCCGCATTGGGTCGCCTAGTCTAGAAAAGCGTACGGCACCAGTGAGATGTCTGTTCTTACTTCTATCCTTCCTAGGCTGTCATTGTTTATATAGCTGTGGCTTATCTGTCCCATCCCCCCCACCCCCCACCCCCCTCACCACACTTGTTGTTCTTGTTTCTACTTTTATTTGCACCAAAAATTCCAAATATATATATGGTATTATTTTGTTTAAAATGGTATGATGGATGTTAAATACTTTCCTATAAAAAGTAACTTCTGTACTTAATACTAGAAAATTGATATCAAGGCAATGTATAAAGAACTTTAACTGTTTAACTTTAATTTTAATTGTTTGACTGTTTGAACTTAATTGAAATAATATAGTAACACTACATGATGACTAATATACCGTGTTTAACAGCAGGTATAAATATATCTAGTGGAATGTTTAAATGATCAATAGTTAAACTTTAAAAAGGGATTTAGGGAGATGGAGAGAGATTTTTGCTAATGTAAGGTATAAGTTAGCTTGCACACTCTAGGGTGGATCAGATTTTCGATGACAAAATTTTGTTGGTACATGAGTCTGCGGTAACAGGGGACTGGTCCCGTCGCCCGGTCTTAACCACAAACAGATGTGTGGAGCATGAGGCTCTCTATGAGGGACTAGACAGGCAACATTGAATTTGAATAAATCCTGTCTCAGAATGTGTTGGTATTGATGTAAAACTTCAAATAGGATTCATGAATTATTATGAATCATTATGAATGTCAATATCAAGAACATCTGTTCACATTGAATTGATATAAGGCAGTTTCTCTTACCAATTTATTAACCCAGTAAGTAGAGTGAAACTTCAAGAGCCCCATTCACTGAAATGCTACCCAAATGTGGTAGACCCTAATAGCTGTTACAGGGAAATCGCCAAGCAAAATCGCAGGGGGGATTTGAGATGTTATCTTGGTCCTCGGATCCACCCTAGACTGTGCAGAGTTAGCTTGCAGAGTTAGCTTGCAGTGTTAGCTTGCAGAGTTAGCTTGCAGTGTTTGACCAAGCTTCAACATTTGGGCCACAGTACTGTTTGGTAGTTTGTTTGTAGTATAGCGCATAGCCGTGAGGACTTCACGGCTATACGCTGTCAAAGCTTGATTCCTTGGTGGGTCCTGTGTATCATATAGAGGGGGAGGCTCACAAAACTAATAACGAAATAATAACAAGATTATTGTACAGATGTCTGTAGACAATTTACATGATAATCCCTGTAAACTCAAAGCTTCTTTAGGTTGTTGTGAGTGCCTGCACAAAGTTACTAGGGAGGTCCACAGGAGGAATTACTGAGTTAGTTGAATCTCATTCTTTTCCCCATACCAGTAAAGAGCACTAGGTGGAAGAAAGGGGACCCGTCATTTGTTGTTATGGGTTGGTCCTCCGGCCCTACGGTCCGCATTGGGTCGCCTAGTCTAGGGAATATAACGTTGTTATGTAAAAATGAAATTATAATTGATACTACTACTAAGTTGCAGCTACGAATATTATTTGTAAGGAGAGTATACATGTACATACTTGAATCCTTTGCGATCCCATTCCAAAATATTTTGTATCTGACATCAAGTAAAAAACATCTTTCCATTAGATTCAGTAATTAATACTGATACAAATTCTTTAGAATAAAAGATTTAAAATAATGCATGATGGGATGTCTTCAGATATGATTTGATGAAACGCCGAACTAGAGTGTATGTGGGGCCTTTTTACCCAGATAGTCTGCCATTGAGGAATCCAGTTGTTTAGTGCATTGCCACTATATGTATACCTCATTATGTGTACGTTTACCTTTGATCCTAAGTGATTGTACTGATATTGCCTATCCTAAGTCAAAGCAAAATACTCTGGGTAGATTGATATGCGAATCACGGTTCTTATAGATGTGTTTATGCTTATAGACCGGACTCATTGTGTGAGAATTACAGAAGTGAAGAGCATCAGATAGCTTACCTATTAAGTGGCATGTTCTTTTGTTACAATACTTCTTTTGCTGTCTCAAAGTTGAATGTACTGCATGAATCTGTACTCTGAAGAATGGCGTATACCGGTATTTATTTGCACGAATCTCCACCACTGTTCAGGCAGCCCTTGCATACAGTACCATAATAGGGGGAACTTTCATACGACTATCAGATTGGGGGAAAATCATGGACTGTACGTATTTCAAAATGATAACTTATTATAGTTAGTGAATAGTTCTTTTTTCATTTATTTCTGAGCTTATTTCGTCAGCTAATTTCAATTTCAATTTAGACGTTCATTTCTTGTTATCAAACCTTGGGGAGAGTTTGAGCTATATATGTATAAAGAAGCTACACTTCAGACAAAACTTTCTGTTGCCTATAATATTATAGGGTATGAGCTTCGGGGATACCTTAAAATAGAATCGCAAACAAGCTAAATGCTAGTATTGCTGTTTGACTGTATGTTTGTTGTCTGTTCAGGTGCACTGTTAATTAAGACAAATGGGGAAATATCTTATTACATATATACTAAATAAAATATCTGGTTGGCTTAAGTATTGACAATTATTGAATTAATTGACAAATATAATATTTATTTGTTATAATTGTTAATATTGCAAGTATATGTAGTGCAATGTGAGATATACATTTATGCTTATACCGTTAGAAATGTGAAGTAAATGATGCCCATATCAAATAATTCAAAGGTCACTCACTTGATGCTTGACTAGTGAGTGGACTGCTTTTTCTTTGCTGGTCGCACTAAGAAATACAGTTTACATACCTGTAGGCCTAAAATGTTGTCAAGCAGATTCGCAGTGCGCATAGGGAGAATGGTTATTATACTTACCAGAGAAATAACAATTTCTCTGTACTTACTGAACCGTTCCCTGTAACTCATTCCTTCCCACATTAAAGATTCGACGATGAATGCATACATTGTATGGATGGTTAATTTTACCTAGAGATGCCGAGGGAGAGAAAGTTCAAAATAACTGTCTTACCATATTTTTTCCAATCCCCATGGCGAATCCCTTTCATTTCTTACATCAATTCATTTGATTTAACTAATTCAATCATTTGAATTCATCTCGTTTTAATATGGCTATCATCAGAATTGTGGATACCAGACGTCTTAACAATCATGTTCGCCTTTTGAAATAATCAATTTTGGCATTCTCATCTGCAGCTCTTCCTATCCATTGGATTTATGATGTGACAAAGCTAGATTCTGTAGTGGGCGGACGCCCCGACCCCGAATTTCTTCCTGAGAGTCACTGTCCCTTCTATCGCATACCAACTGGGCTCAATAGTTGTTATGGAGACCAACAGTTTGTTATTCTGGAGTCTCTCACAGAATCGAAAGGTAAGGACATTAAGATACGTGGCTTGATCCTTCAGAATAGGCATGTCTAGTTTAATATTCTTATGCCTGGACACACAATAACGAATTACTCTTCCTTTTGAATTAACATTATGAATAACTTCTGAAATTCTTGATAAGTGGACAAAGGAGCATGAAGCCTGTATATATTTATGATTTCATGAAAAATTCATTTGAACAGGGTTTAATAACGAAGATTATAAGAAGCGTTTGCATGCCAAGTTTGGACCCGGGACCAAATATGTTCCAAGTGAACCTGCTACAAAACCAGTGTCCAATGCTTGGAGGAATGGGAGCATCACCGTTTTCCTTGAGAATTACGATAAGGGATCTGGCGACCCAAAAGATGACGGTTCAGTAAGTATAAGTAGTCCAGCTCCTTTCCCACCCTCACATGTGTTCTATTTGTTTCTTAGGTTCTCACCTAGTATCCAAAAACTCCAAAAGCTTTAAGTGATATACCTGAGTGGCAGCTATAGTGTTAAGATGTATAAATTCACATTATATATTTATTTTCTCTTTAAATTCAATATTCAGTATACATTACCTAGTTACATTAGTTGCCTCGACAATATTTTAACTTAATAATAAGGTTTTGCAATTTGGCACAGAAAATCTACCAGCGGAATTGTAGTAAGATTCGCTGAAAATATTAGAAATGTTATTCTTTCACGATTTCTGTTTTCTTTTGATCTCAGTCTGATGGATTGGTGAAAGTTGCCCCTATAGTGGCACTATATGCAGGGCGACCTGAAATGTTGTCCATTGTACGAGACGTGGTGAGAGTTACTCAAGCCAACGACAATGCTGTGAACGCAGCTGTTGCATGTAAGACACGACGATTTTCTTAGAACTTCTTTTCATTAAGTGCTTCAATATAAAAGAAAGGCGTCTATGCGACTATGCAGAGCAAAGCAGCTAGGCCTATATAGGGGGTATTTAATATACCGGATAAGCATCTTTTATTGATGTAGACATTTTAATGTTCAATGTTGTGCAATTTAAAATAAGATACAATAAACCGAATAATTCTTATACTAATAATATGATTTTTGCTACAGGTGCCCAAGTACTGGAACATTACATACTTCATGGTGCTACTCCCGATGTCGTCCAAAAATTGGTAAAAGATATGCCCGAAGCTGTGATAGGAGAAGTAAAAGAGGCCATCAAGGTGAAGGGAGTTGAGCATAGGGCTGTTGTACAGAAGTTTGGTAGCCACTGTGGTTAGTATTAAGTTTCTGAATGTTTCTGCGTCAATGGTAATAAAGCTACCGCTGCTACCGTATCTTTCCCTTTGAAAGTTATTCTTGGAAGGTCTGTAGCCTTTCTCCATTTTTGAGTTTTTCTTCAATCCGCGACAAGGAAGTCTTTTAAATTCATGAAGAATGAGTCATACGCTCTGTCAGTCTTTGATTTTGTTTGCCCAGCCATTTTTATCGTTTTTCTGTTACAAAAGGGAAGGACGATTTACGAATATACTTTAAAGTTACTATCTAAGCGTTGCTGAAGCCTGATGCAGGCTATATTTGGAATTTAATTGTATATGGATATATACATTCCCTTGGAATATTTCATTAAAGCAATTTTGCCCAAAATGTCCATTTATGGTAGTGTCGGTGATGCATAACGAGGAACTGCAATTCATGGACTCGGCCGCTCCTTAGTCGGAGTGAATGAAGAAACGGGGAAGTCCATGAATCATCCTCGCTCATCCAGAACTGGGCAGCATTTACATTGATTGTGTGTTGTGGCCGACTCCATGCCCCACTGCCCTTCCCTGTTCGTAGCCGCATGTCCGTCTGAATAATGGAATCAGGGAAACGTATGGCAATTCCTATATGTGAAAAGTTTTGCCAAGCTAGTTAAGGAGCCCTTTTACAAAATATAAAATACAGCTGCGACATAGAACGTCGTTCTTTAATTTACCAGAGATTTCTAATCGGGGTTGCACTGAAAGATCTGTGGAAACAAGTGTTCTTTCCCTTTGTCTTTTGGCAATAAATACTTCAATCAATCCATCAGGAAACAGGCGATCCCTATCAGTTATGAAACAGGTCTCCCTGGTAGTGCCCAAAGGGATAGATACAATGTAAACAGAATGATTACAATAGCTATACATACATATAGGGTAACTAACGAGTTGGTTGAAGGAGCGTGAATATTCTAAGTGACTGAAACCTTAGAGCTAAAATACAAGCTGAAACCAACGAGTTAACTGTTTCATGATATATATTTAATGATATAATTAGAAAACATTTTGGGGTCATAAAGTTGAATTTCGGCCGTAAACTTAGTGAAAAAACGCATTGGTTGCTATGACTACCGCACATAAAACCCTGCTCACACATACCCGATTTGAAGCCCGATTTGAGCTCCCGAACATTCCCAGGATTTCATTTGAAATCCTAATTTATTTTTTCTTAAAATCGGGGATGTGTGTGTCTGTCTAGGAATAGTCGGGTTACTTTTTACCACCCGATTTGGCAAATTTCTTCCCACACATAGCCGATTCCAGACCCGATTTCAGGACATAGGATTTCGTTTTGAAGAATCCTATGTGTGGGTCTAGTCCCGATTAGTCGGGGGGCCGTCCCGATTAATCGGGAGTGCTCTCCCGATGATTCATTATAATGAATCATCGGGACAAACCCTCCCGATTTGTCCCAAAATGTTAGCAGTTCTACCATGCAGGTAATTTTGAAAGGCTATAACTTCACAAATTTCTGGAGTATCAAAACAATTTTTTCATTTTTTTAGTGGTCACTTGATAGAGTCTGTGAATAGATCACTAATGATAAGGGCACCGAAGATTGATACATATTTGTTCATAAATGAAAATTTGAATTAGAAATAAATAAAAGAAATATGCATATAATGTTTTAAACTATTTTGCACATGGTAGGTATAGACATAAGAGTGATAATGTTTTTTATTGTGTGAAAATATTCCCACTAGAAGAAAAGTTACAAAAGTATTTCCCATCGGGGAAGAAGAAAATTTTTTATTTTTATTTTTACCTTACTGGCTTATAGAATCGGCCCCCAAATCGGTTATGCCAAGTACAGCCGATTTCAGTTTGGGGCAAATTCGGGAGTCAATTCGGCTCAAAAACGCCCGATTTCATGTAATATTGCTAGGATTTCACCCCCGATTGGTCGGTACACCCCAAATCGGGCCATTTTTCAAATCGGCCCTGTGTGGGTGGGCTTTAACTCACTAGTGAAATACGGACTCTGCATAACTCTCTCTCGATACGTTGTGTTATATAATAAAACAGAATAACCATAATACAAATACTATTGATTCCATTACAAGTAATATATTTGTATTTTCCAGGTAATCCCAACACCCTCAAGAACTGTATGCACGCGTTGATGTCATCTGGAGGGGAATACGTGGCCACTGTAAGGGAAGACATGCTTGCTGGAGGAGACAACTGTGGAAGGCTAGGCTTCATCGGTGCAGCCATGGCCGCCCAGACTGGTCTAGATTCCATTCCTAAAGACTGGCTTAGCAAGACAGACTGTGGTAAAAAAGTAATGGATCTCGCTGAAAGGCTTGTCAAACTGAGGTCGTCTTAGAGGCTTTGACTTTAAATATTTTCCGTCCGCGAACCACTGAATGGTACTTATTAGAGGACATACAATGTATGATTTGTACTACAGCTCTATGTAGGAGATGGTTTTTTTGTTTTTTTTTATTACATTTGAGGCCAGATTACATAAAGTTGAATATAAAGAAATATGAAAAAACGCAAATGTACCCTACCCGGGTGTCTTCGTGCGCTGCGAAGTGCATAATCTTTTTGCAACATATATTCATAGCCATTACACAGCCATTATTAATAGCCAATCAGAGCCATTAAAAATGACATTGCATTGATGTATTCTGGATTCCCTGTCGAAGGTTTGGTACATATCTATATTAGTTTTATTAGTTGAACCTTATTATTTAGTGAAAATTTTAAGAACATCATGAGCCTCATTATTAGTTTGGTAAAGGTTACGATATTGGTATTTTCTCCATTAAATGTGCACAACTATAGAATTGTGACCAGCTAAGCAGAAAGGGGACTCCAGGGCCAAATTTTCGGATTGGGTTTATTATAGATTCTGAATCTGCGTGTCCTCCTGAGTCAATAACCCAAGAAAAATTGTTGAATATTCCCAGAATTTGCCGAGATATGGGCTTTTTTGTAAAGTTATGTCAGTTTTCAGTAGATGATCTCAAATTTGTTGGGGGAGTGACTTATTTTCCTGTGACACATCACATGTACAAAAAATACATATGAGACGTGCTCCATCAAAATGAGTCCCATGTCGGCCAAATCGATTTTGGAGTTAGCTATTGGATGGGTAAGCAGCAGGAAAGAGCTTTCCAATGATGTATAGAGCTTAATTTTAGGCCTATTGGGTATAATTCTATGGTTGCGGTGAGTATTTAAGGGACGCGGTTACTGGAGGAGCCGGAAACTGAGATACAGCCTGTTTAAGTTCGGCGAGTGACCTTCGGCGCGCCATCCTTGGTTACGGGCATTTGTTATCAAGCGATTTCTATGAAATTTGGGACACACTTTACTAACTGCCATAGCCATAACATATACCAAATTCAGTTCATTTACTTAGTAACTTATCATTTTATCGCGCGATGAAAATTGGGTGAAATTTGGGCAAAATACATTTCTAGGAGACTTTTGTGGGATTTATGTCGGACGCGTCGTCATGCAAAATGACCAGTTCATATGATTGGATTTTTCTCAGATTTGGGGCAGGTATTATAGACTAGTAGGGCCACAATATATAAAAAAATCAGTGCATTTCATTTAATATTTTTTATTTTATTACCCTGTTAACACGAGTATAATAATTCTGTACAAAATTCTTCGGTGCAGTGCTTGCAATATATACATGATAACACACCTATTCATTCTAACAAAACAAAATGTACAACAGTATTCACCAGTAATAAAATCAGTAATAAAATCAGTAATAAAATCAATAAAATAGCAGTCAGCCCCTACCCCTACCCCTACCCCTACCCCTACCCCTCCCTGGCCGGCGTTGCTGAACATTTCCCCTCCCCCTCCCCCTACCTCTCTTTGCTGGAGGAGGTGCAACCTCCCCATCCGAAGAAGATTCTGAAGATTCCCTTACCCTGCCCCTTCCCCTTACTGTTCCTCTACCCCTACCCCTACCCCTACCCCTACCCCTAGCTTGAGGTTCCTCCTCCTCCTCCTCCTCCTCAGAAGATTCATCACCACCTAATTCTAATGATTCATCAGAAGAAGATTCCCTGTCCCTTCCCCTTCCCCTTCCCCTTCCTCTACCCCTCCCTCTTCCTCTAGCCCTTCCACTTACCCTCCCTCTACCTCTTACTGGGGCGACTGCAGGAGCCTGTACAATGTAGCCATCCCCCCCCCTCCCTGGCCCTTCTTCAGGTACAGTTGGTTTGGGGCACATAATGTCTTTGGTTTCTTCGGTACAAAAATCACGAATAGAATTAAAAAGATACCACTGTCTGTATGCAGACAGTCCAGGAGAAGGTACAATGGGTGGGTTGTCCTGAGGGACATCACCCACATCAACAGTAAGCATTTTAAAAGTACCACTATCTTCAGGGCCTACAAATGGCCTGAAAGAAATAACACCAGGTTTGTCACTAGAAAATTCAAAATGATGATACCCTTTGATACCTGGAAAAGATTTGGAGAAAGGTGACAGGAATGCCTGCCAGTCGTACAATGGAACAAAAACAGTACCCCTTTCATCACCTACAAGTTGGGCCTGGTTGACCCCCCCTGGCGTACTGCGCTGCACACTGGCTTTTAATTGCTGAAGAGAAGAAACGTTGTCCCGACGAAATTGTTTTTTCAAGAGACCAAAGCACCAGTCGGGGGCAAACTTAGTGTGCCCAGTAATCAAAAAGTTAAGTGTAATAGACCTGTGCCTTCCAGTAAGGACACGCCACATCAAATAGGCCAAAACATACCGGTTCTTGTTCTGGCCACTACAATTGTCACAGTTAAGATCTAAATCTTTCTCCCCCAGACCATAGTTTTCAAAGTAATGATTCAGATAAGAAATAACTGCATTTGACCCCTTACTGGTGCAATGGCTCTCATCTATAAGGTAGTTAACTTGTCTAGGCATTCCTTCCATGCAAATACCGAACAGGCCTACCTTCCTCGGGGTGAGAAAATAAAGGGGACCTGGTTGCATCGGGTAAGAAGGTAAATGCACTTGTTGTGCAAAGTCAAAACTGAGATGTACTCGAATGTCACATGAGCAAGGGGCATGTTTGCCAAGGGGGGGTTCACCATTGTCTCTGTACGCTTCTTTTGCATCAGCACAAAATTTCTGATAAAGAGTTCTTTCGGCGGTTACACTGTCTAAATGTTTCTGCTGTTTCTTTAACTTGGCAGCTTTCACAACATCAGGTAAATTACTACTACAGGAAATGTCTCTGTTATTACGCTGGCACTCCCAGCAGAGGTCTGTCATGGGACGACTTGTGACTATTTTAGGAAGATACTTGCGCCATAAATGACCAAAAGTGGAGTAGGCAACAGCCCTATTGCCAGTCTCTTGCATGGCTTGTGTGTAAAGACGATGAACTTCAGCTTTTGTAGAACGGCAGGGGAGAATTAAGATGTCGTCTCTGTGGTGAGAAGATACTCTGCCTGGCAAGACAAGAGCATGTGTTTCGGCATAAGATGTGATGAAGTTGATAGTGTTCTTCAGGTCATCTATTGGCAAAGACCTCACAGCACGGTGACCACCACCCTGTCGTGAACGAGTGACCAGACCATCCTCAGCGAAGGATTTTAGCAAAACTGTCAGCAAGTTTTGGCTAATCCTAGAAGTGAAGGGAGAGAAAAGAAATAGAAAAAATAATTAATAATAATTTAATCGTTGACAAAGGAAGAAATTGAACATAATGCAGGATCTTAAAATGACAATACCAAAATATTGATTCTTAGCAAATAATCATGTTATTATGAATAGCTATCTAATGTTCAGTATTAATGGGCACCACAAGATTCATGATAACACTCACTTGTAAAGAAATTTAAAGGTAGCTTTGCAAATAGGCTTGTTATGCATCCTGTAGTGGCTCTTTGGGTGTTTTCTCTCTCCCTTCCACTGGCGCCCCTTCTTGGTTGGACTGCATCGATCACTGTTGTCAGTAACAGTATTGAAAACGCCAAAGAGTGCCATGTCGAGCTCATCTGAAACGACAGTATAACAATAATGTAAAAATGAATTTGTGACTGACTAATATCACCGACACCAATCTTAGTCTGAGTCCCTACAGTTATCCTACGTAATTAGTTATCCTATGTAATTGGGTAGCACGTGTCCTCATTATTTAACAAGCTACAGCTTAAAATACTGATTAAAATACTGAATGAGTATTATACAGGCATGTATAGGCAATGAGGCAATAGAGAAAAACATTATTTTGAAATTACCTCGATGGATTTGGTCATGTTCCGACCGATGAGAGATGCGCTGTTCCACAGTGAACTGGTCTATGCATGGCCCGCCGTTAAACAATCGGCAGTTACATCTGAAATGGACAAAATCCTAGATTTTAATTTGCCCATAATGACACAAACAAACAATGTATTTTTAACCCTACATTCCATACGAGACGAGTAAGGAATCTCAGACGTCCCAAGTAAATAGCTACTCCCCAGATCTCGAGGGCCTTAAACTCCCCACGCACGAACAACACCATGTGACTTAAAACATACACCAATTAAATTTTAGAACCTCTAAATATACCCACAAGGTATCTAGCACATATAACAGCATTGGATTATAGATTTGGAATGATTTCCAGGGATGTACATAGCATAGTTTTCAGATCGCGTCCCCCAGCATGTCAACACACACGATAGAAAAGATGGCTGCAGAGCACCAACACTTACCGAAACGTGGAGCACTTTTCCCGTTCCTTGTCCACAACTGCCTGCATGTGATCAATAATAAGAATAGGTTCTGATGCTTCCTCAACTTCTTCTTCGTTCGTCTCCGGAGTTTCAGGCTGATCAGGGACGTCTGGTTCTCCATCTGAGTCAGATTCCACCGTCTCTGTTTCCTCGTTGAACACAAAATACTCTTCGATGAGGTTACGCCATTCGGCGTTGTCGACAACACCTCCCAAATTGGCTCGAGCGATGCCATTAAGAGCGTCTGCGACGGTGGCCTCAGCTTCCATGTTTAAATAATAAACCTTGGTCCATTTAAAACTTTGTTGGAGAGTAAAACACGTCTTGTATCGTCTGGAATCGAGGAATAACTGGTCGCTTCGATTCAAATCCAAGACCACGCTAGAAGATGGCGTCAGCCGGAAGTTGATCTTTTAAAGCGGCTGGACCAATCACAGGGCTGTATCAACCCCTCGTGGGCTCCCTTGACGACCCTAGCAACCATTGTTTACGCCGAATGCACTTGGAGAGAGCTCTGTGATTGGTTTACTTACGCGGCGATTCAAAAGGGAAGAATCCCATTGGCTAGAGGAGATTCGCGGCTTTCCGAGGATACCAAATGTGCTGGGGTACCCTACGATCAAATGTCCATGGCGTACGAGTGAATTTAGTGAAAAATAGCCTTCGGCTCCTTTGTTTAAACCCATCCAACCATGTTAGGAAAATGTTTACCGGCCGTTATGAAGCGTAAATAATTGTTTTTGGTACAAAATATTTTCCAGTCTCAAAAAAAACATAATAAAGATTAATATTACGGGAAAAAAAGTTTTCGACCGAAAAAGTCCTATACCACCTTTGGAGCCCTATATCTCAAAATGAAAGTTGCCGACATGGGACTCTTTTTGATGGAGCGCCTCACATATTGAAAAAAATGACGGGGATGTACAGAAGGGGAAATGAGGGGAAAGAATTTTGTTGATACTTAAAAAATTAGTGAAGTTACAGACTTTCAAAGTTACCTGCCTCTCAGAATTACTAATATAAACAATTCTGACAGTGGTATCATGAATATGATGCGACTCCTAGCGGGAATCCCAAGGAACTATAACTCCCGTGGGAAGGCACCTTTCTGCTTAGCGGACCACAGATTGGAGTGCTTTTCCACCTAGGTAACAGACACCAATGTAAAGAGTATTGCGGGCATAGATGGACAGTGTACTTATCGATGATATAGCGAGGTAAATCTATAGCAAATGCTTACCCACATAGTTAAGGATTCTTAGAATAAAGATCATACGTTCGATTATTTAGAGAAATGGTTCATGGTGTATTTGAATTTGTTAATGTTATTCATGCGAAATAAATGAAATTGGCGTATTTGAACTGTAAATGGTATCTATGCGAAATAAATAAAATTTGATAACAGCAATATTGCATATTTGCTTCTGTTATTTATGCAGTTAGCATTATATAGTCGTGTAGTTGAATCATTCGGAAGACTTGCCAATGTCAAATTGCTTATCAATTTAATGTTGGTTTGGACAAGGTCAATCAGGGTACAGAAAAAGTTGCATACAAACAGCAACTATTATTTGAGAGTTCTACAAAGATATAAGGCCATGTAAATCAATGTTATGTCGATCATGTTTTGAAATATATTTTCCCGTTAGAGAACTCGAGAATGTTCCCAGTAAAACAGGTTATTGCACTGATATGGTGGCTCCACCTATTGTGAGGTCTAAATCAAATGACATTGTCTCACTTTATGTTTGTCTAAACGTTTCGCTTATGAAAAGGTTAAGAGACTTGAACACCTAGTTCGAATCTGGGACTCAAGAAATTTTCGGTTTCGAGTTCAACGCCTTAACAATTACATCCCCGACCCCATCCCACTGCAATTTTTGCATGAACTTAAAGTGTAAGAGCGAAATTAATAAACACATGGGTCTATAGCACCCTAAAGAAATTTAATCTGGAAAACTACCAGCCTGCGATATAACAAACCAAACCAAAGCAAATTACCGTGCCCCTGAGAAGGCTCAATTGTTAGTTCCTTATCGTTGGCTTACGGACTAAGAGTTACATATGTACAATAGCCTAATTCCTGAATTATTATCCAAAGTCCTCAGAATGAGAATCCCTATACATAATAACTTTCTGTTTTCACCTTCACAATTCATTCTAACAAAACAAAATGTACAACAGTAATAGTCATAAAAATTAAAAAGCAGTCAGCCCCTACCCTTTCCCTTACCCCTACCCCTTTCCTGGCCGACGTTCATTTTGAGCTGCCTCCTGCACATTTCCCCTGCCTCTCTGCCTACCTCTCTTTGCTGAAGGAGGTGCAACCTCACCATCAAAAGATTCTGAAGATTCCCTTGCCCTTGCCCCAAACTGTTCCTCTACCCTTGCCCTTGCCCAAACTGTTCCTCTACCCCTACCTCTCCCTCTTGCTTGAGGCTCCCCTACAATCTCCTACTCCTCCTCAGAAGAAGATTCTTCAGCACCTAATTGTAATAATTCGTCAGAAGAAGATTCCCTGTCTCTTTCCCTCCCTCTGCCTCTACCCCTACCTCTGTAACTGCGGGAACCTGTACAATGTAGCCACCCCCTCACCCCCCTCCCTTGCCCTTCTTCAGGTACAGTTGGTTTGGGGCACATAATGTCTTTAGTTTCTTTGGTACAAAAATCGTGAATAGAATTAAAAAGATACCACTGTCTGTATGCAGACAGTCCAGGAGAAGGTTTTGCTTTATGACATTCGTAAAAGAGTCAAAACAGAAATATGTGTATATGTGATGAGGAAAAATGTCAGCAAAGAAGAAAAGGAAAAATGGAAGAGAATACTTGTGGATGTCGACGATTACATAGAAATGTTAAAGAAAGAAAGGCAACAAAAATTGACATAGTACATCTTTATTACAAACAAACAGGTTTTCTTAGCAAATGTTAGCAGAATATAAATACATATCCTCAGCAAATGCCTGGGTCAAAACACACCTTGATTGCGCAAAATCGCTTATACAAATGCAGCTAGGAGTCCGAGCAACGAGCTTATATACCTTATGGGGTGGCGCCCACTGGTGGAAAAAGCGAGAGGTAACCAAATTGAATGTAATATTTTGAAGCTAGATGGCCTCACCGTAATTTTGCACGCTGTTGGAAGCATGACTACAACTGCTGAAGTTTTTGTACATTTCCCTTTGCATTGACCTAATAATTCATTTCTTACATATTTTTCGATAACATGTCTTAGTATTGTAGCCCAGGTGACAGGTATCTGAATAAAAGTTTTAAAACAAACAAAAAAAGATCTAAATCTTTCTCCCCCAGACCATAGTTTTTAAATAATTACTACTACATGAAATGTCTTTATTATTACATTGGCACTCCCAGCAGAGGTCTGTCATGGTATGACTTGTGACTATTTTCGGAAGATATCTGTGCCACAGATGAACAAAAGTGGAGTAGGCAACAACCCTATTGTCAGTCTCTTGCATGGCTTGTGTGCACAGACAATGAACTTCGGCTTTTGTGGAACGGCAGGGGAGAATGAGGATGTTGTCTCTTTGGTGCGAAGCTTCTCTGCCTGGCATGTATTTCAGCATAAGATGTGATGAAGTTTACTGTATTCTTCAGCTCATCTATTGACAATGACCTGACAGCATGGTGACCACCACCACATCATACACAAGTGACCAGACCATCTTCAATGAAGGATTTTAGCACAACAGTCAGCACGTTTTGGCTAATCCTAGAAGAGAAGAGGGAGAAGAGAAAATAGAAAATAATTTAATGGTTTGCAAAGCAAGAAATTAAACATAATGCAGGATTATCAATGAGAATACAAAATAATGATTATTAGGAAATGATGATGACATTATGAATAATAGCTATGTAATGTTTAATGGATAATGGATGGTTTTTTTCGGACGCCATTGAATTATGAGATATAAGTAACGAGCCACGCGAAGCGGCGAGTTTACTTATATTTCGTAATTCATGGTGGCCGAAAATCAAAACCATTCATTAGCTATTTTATCACACGCCAGCAATCATGCCTACACGCCAATTAACTAGGTAGACGCCCCTAGTGGCCAAGTGACCATTAATCACTGGCCACAATCTGAAACCACATACCACATCACAAGACGCTCCACCGATTGTCTAATCAAGTCAACATCTGGTCATCTTCACTTTTATTTTCCTATTTCAGACTTCTTATTTTTAAGTCAGCTAATAAAATCTACGAATATTAAAGATTAGTTTTAAAATAAAAAAGTTAATAAAAAAGGTTCATAATAGATGTTGCCTGCTTGGCTGTCCACTAGACACTAAAAAGTGGCAAGAGTTTGCTCGTGCTTTTATACTTTTGGAATGTGTACTGTGCAAACGAGATGACCGAAGCGCCCCCTACATTTCGTGTTTGGACCGGCCACTTTTTTCCAGAGCGCTAAAACATATAAAATCTTTGTCGAATTCATGTCCACCGCCAGTTGATACTTGAGCTTCAGCAAGCAGAGTAATATGAAACAGCTGTTGTTTTGGAGGCATTGATAAAGCTATCGTATGTGTGGGATGAATGTGTGAGTCTGGGCCCTGATTAAGCCATTCCATGTGGCCTCGTGATAAGATATGGAGACAACTCTGGGGCACTTGATTATTAGTTCCAAATCGACTAAAGTTGAACATAGCATTGTAGTCACGATAGAATTTTATACGGCGACTGAAGCAGTAGAAGGGGGCGTGGCTTGTTTGGATCGGACACATTCCAAAACTATAAAAGGGCGAGCAAACTCTTGCCACCTTTTACTTTTTAATGCAAATCTAATCAGTACAGATGCAATATAAATAGCAGTATGTTCCTAATCTTTATTGAAGATAAATGACAACAAGCTTTGTGATGCATATTCCTACCATATATATATCCAAAGTTAGAAAGATGTGTAAATAAGATCTGGAAATAAAGAATCTCTAAATTTATTTGAAGATTTCTTGTTAATATGAACAAGAAGCAGTAGAAGGGGGCGTGGCTTGTTTGGATCGGACACATTCCAAAACTATAAAAGGGCGAGCAAACTCTTGCCACCTTTTACTTTTTAATGCAAATCTAATCAGTACAGATGCAATATAAACAGAAATATGTCCCTAATCTTTTTTGAAGATAAATGACAACAAGGTAGAATGTATTTGATTTAATACATCGATTACTTTAGTAATAATTTTAATTGTTCATCGAGTGACAAGAGTACATTTCTTTTAACTTCTGTTTAGGTGTAACTTAGAATATCAAGGACAAATCAACTCACCCCATCTCACCTTGGTTGTTGTTGCCATTGATACCATGTCTAGACAACATAATTGACCCATATGAGTTAATCCCTCCCATACACTATTCCCCACGACCTTGCTGCCCTTTCCCTTGTGTTGATTACTACGCCCTCCCACCTTCCTCCAGGCCTTTGCTGCCTTGTCCCGGTCAGTCCACGAGGAAACACGAACCGTGATGGATTTCCAGTTGAACCTTTCGTGCACCCCTGAATTTTCAGGTCTGGAGATTTGTTGTTGTTGTTGTTGTTGTTACTTTTATTCAGTCACCTATGGGACTTACGTCAGTGGGTCAATCTCCCGGGGGTGGGAGGATCTCGAGCCCTACTGGACACCTTTCATACAAATTGATAGAGGTAACAATCCACCATTAGTTCAACGATCTAATGGTGGCCTCTATCTTATGGTAGTTTTAAGCAATTAATTTCATCAAATCATCAAGATTTTACCGCTTATTTTGCTATTGGTATTATAACATAAAGTGGACATTTTGAGTCCCATCCATGTTCTCATCCATCCTGCTATTAGAGCGGTGGTGAGCACATGGGATGACATGAGCGTAGACCATAGTGTGTCTATCTGTAAAGTAACTTTTTGACTTAATATCTAGTCGTGAAAGAAGGACCGTTGGTCATTATGGCCATTCATAAGTTAACATCAAATTAGGGTTTGAGGTGTTTCCTATTAAGTTAACTTATACATCAGATAATATAAGGAGTATTTCCAACGATGTGTTGGAGCGAGAGTTGTTGTACTCGTAATGTGAGACGAAGAAGAAGAATGAGGAGGAATGAGGAGGGGGAGTTTGCTTCTAAATGGTTATGGAGACAGCCTGGAAGGGTAAACCTAACGATTCAATATAAGAAATTGTGGTCAAGCCAAATACTTGTTTCTTTTATATTTGTGGTAAATTGCTTAGGGTTATCGATATATTGTTGATCCGCTTCCAGTCTGTTCCAATAGTATGGTAATTTATAATATAGTGAACGTCTAACTAGCTCGAGCCTTGGTATTGGACATTTGAAAATTATCTTTCCCTGCTGGAATTGGCGAGTTTGTAGAGCTCTTAAATCTAGATATTCAGGTTGAATTTTTAATCGGTTTGCCTGCTGAAGAATATGTAGCCTCCGCCTCTCTTTTAGTGGAAGAAGGTTGAATTGGGTATGGAAGTGGTCTACATTTTGATACCTATTTGTTTTTGTTATAATTCAAAGAGCTTTATTTTGGTAAGTTTGAAGGAATTTTAAATTTGTTGCTGAGGCCGAATCGTAAAAAATATCTGATTGATCTATTAATGGTAGTATAGTTGATTTGTAAACTTGTGCACTAAGATACCGATTCAACCGACTTCTCAGATGTCTAAAGAGCCAGATTTTATGAGAAACCTTTCTCTTTATTGAGTTTAAATGCTTAGTAAATGATAGGGAGCTGTCAACGACAGTCCCTAGATATTTGTATTCATCCACTTCTTCCAGTTGATTATTACCTAGAAAGAGTTTGTAGGCAGAGGCTTCAGCTTTCCACTTGGACCTCAGGGAGGGCTTACTAAGAAAGGTCATAATTTTCGACTTGTCTTCATTTAATGAGATCTTATTTGCTTTGCACCAAGTAGTAATACTATTTAAATCCTTCTGTATGTCTTTAGTTATTGAATTTATGTCTTTACCTGATTTACAAATAATGGTATCGTCAGCAAATAGTTGGGTCACTGAATTTTTCACTTGGGTTGGTAAGTCATTTATATAAATAGAAAATAAAATGGGGCCTAGTGTGGTGCCCTGTGGTACTCCACAGGTTATCAGGTTGGGGTTTGAAGTATGGTTGTTTATATGGACTTGTTGGTATCTATTAGATAAATAATTTCTAAACCAATCTAATTCTGTTCCTCCCAGACCAATTTTTGTTAATTTTTTGAGTAATATTTGGTGATCGACCGTGTCGAATGCCTTCCTGAAGTCCAAGTAGATCGCTCTAGTATACTCTTTATTGTTTATAGCAGAGTATATTTGGTTTAAATAAGAGACCACAGCATCATTTGTAGAGTACCCTGAACGAAATCCGTATTGCCCATTGAAAAGTATGTTATTATCTTCGAGGTGAGACATGAGTTGAGATTGGACTACCTTTTCTAATACCTTCGCAGGCAGACAGATACTTGAAATGGGTCTGTAATTGCCTGGGTTAGTTGTGACACCAGCCTTAAATAAAGGGGTAACTCTGCTTTGTTTCCATTTGTCAGGTATTTTACCTATTGATAGTGAAAGTTCTAGTAAATATTTAAACTGATCTATTAAACAGAATAAAATCTTCTTCAATAGGTCCGAGTTTAAATTCTTTAGGCCTGATGATTTGAATTGCGACAGGTTGCCTATAACTTTCCTTAGATCATTTTCAATAATTCTTTTAAAGTTAAATGCTGGGATATCTCTTTCGTTAGCCAAATTCCGATTATAAGTATTAGCTTCAGGTTCAGTTAGTGGAGGGATTTTACTAGCTAGTTCCGTGCCAATCGAAGCGAAGTAATTGTTGAAACAATTAGGTACTTCCTTATCCTCAATGGAGCTATTATTTACTTCTAAGACAATTTTTTCTTTGGATTTCATTTTTTCCGGGTTTATAAGTGGCTTCATTTGTTCCCAGAATTTGTGTGGGTTATCGGCACAGTGTTCAAGGGTTTGCTTTATATAATTGTTTTTTAATGATTTGGCTAGTTTGTTGGTTAATTTTCTTAGGCTTTTTGCTCGGTCATACAAGTCTGTTGACTTGTATTTTTTGGCCAAACGAAAGTATTTATCCCGCTGTTTCATCATATCGAAAAGTTCCCCGTTTATCCAATTACATCTGGTTCTAACGTTTTTATATTGACGAACTGGGCACATACGGTCGAGTATTCTAATGATGAATTGTTCAAAATAATTCCAGCATTCGTTGGGGTCCCTGATTGTATAATAATGTGTCCAATCGTGGTCTTTTAAAATTTGGAAGAAGGTATTATAGTCTAGATTATTGTAACTCCTTGTTTCAAAGGAGGTTTTTGTAAATTCAGTTTTCTGTTTTTTTCGTATGATATAGGTGGGTTTATGATCAGAAATGTTTAAATCAAGGACCCCATGGGAAAGTATAAACTTAGAATTGGAATAAATGTGGTCTAATATGGTGGCGGTGGAGGAGGTGACTCTCGTTGGTTGTGATATATATTGAATTAGTTGATTTGCATTTGCCAGCTTAGATAATTCTTTATGAGGTGTTGATTGGTCGCCATAATTTATGTTCAAGTCCCCAAAAATATATATTTCATGGTTGTCTGAAATATCGTCTAATGCACTTTGTAGTGTTTCCAGGGCTTCTTTGTATTTTCCACCAGGTGGGCGGTAGATATTGAGGACCACTTTTATTTTGTGGTTGTTTTCACATAAATATAGTATTTGCATTTCTAAATTAGGATTGCTGGTATTTAAGTATGCATATTTGTCGGAATCAATTTGTAGGTTATCTCTAGTATATATGGCTAGTCCACCTCCTCTCGCCTTACCTCCAGTTCTGTCCAATCTAGTGAGTCTATACTCAGGAATAACTAATTGGTTGCTCGAGATATTCTTATTGAGCCAAGTCTCGCAAAGTAGTAGCATTTCAACCTTGGATTTGTAAAGCAGGGACTCCACCTCCTCATGGTTCCTCAAGAGGCTCCTTATATTCAAACCTATAAACCTCATTCCCTTCGAAGTAGCCAGTTGGGCCAATTGTTCAATAGAATTAACTGGTACTGCCATTATAACAGTATTACTTAATTTAGTAGATACACACACACACCTGAGTATTAATACCAGGTATCAATATACACAACAGGTGTATAGGCCGGAAAAGGGCCACTATTCCTTAATACTAAGAGTTCATAATTTAATATACTCTCTAGGTCATGGAAAGAGTATTGATTATGAGATCTGGGACTGTATATAGTATCAGATAATTTAATTATTCTCACATTAACTGTGTTGGATTCAATAACACCTAGGTAAATTGAAATTTATTTGATACATCTTTCAAAATTGTTTCGTTGTATAGTACCTATAATGGTATTATGCTCAGTGTAGAAACTTATAAACGCATACATTTAAATATATATGTGCATATGATCAAAATAATTACATATATATCGTTGGGCGAATAGCGCCCCAATTGTGTACAACATGAATATTTAATGGTTGAATATCCCGTTCTAAGACATTGTACTATACCATTTTTTCATTTTTCTATGACTCATAATGGTGGTAGTGATACATTATTTCAATTTCATGGCGATGCATGTGTTTACACATGGGTAGGTTAACATGTGGATATATGCATATATAAGTAACAAGTCACCCACCTTTATAGAGGTGGCCTACCTCTAGATAACTTCAGTTTTGCTGAAATATTTTAATTATTAATTAGATATGAATAGATCAGCCACCGTCAACGATGGTGGTGATTAAAGGATACTTCGGTGGGTAGTTTATAAGTAACGGCACGCCTTGGTAAGTTTCCATGCCCACTGGTCCAGTCCAGTGGGTGTCAAGTGGCAGCCGTCATTGTCTAGTCTTGAATATATGTTTCGGTGCTTGTTGTTAACGTTGGAGTGAATATACGAGTTGACAAAAGGTGTTGGAAGGCAGTTGTTGACATTTCTTGCGGTTATTGCTTGATTTACGACTGTAACTGTATCGTTTAGTATGTCTTGGTCTGGGTAGGCGGCTGGGAGGTAATTGTAGGTGGCGAGATCCATGCCGGTGATTGTTCCGAATATCACTGAGGTTTCACGTGGGTAGACAGCTTGGTTAAGAATGTATTTTTGTTACATTTGTAACGATTCCCTTGATCAAGACGACATTCAAAATTTCATCACCCCCAACAATCCCGTCGATAATGATTATAACCAGGAGGAAGAATCTGATGAGCAACTATCGTTTATCCGCGATGAGGTGTCTCAAGTTCACAGCCAAATGCAACAAATGGAAGCACAGCTTGAGGGCGACTGGATGAAGGACTTTGTAGAACAGGATGACTATTGGGATAATACTCCTGTTCCCACCTCAAGAATTCCTCATTCGGTAGCAAACCCTATTCCTAAGACTGTCACTGATCCGGACGAAGTTGATTTCGTCGAACCTATGAAACAACAACATAAGAGGAAAGAGGGACTACCACCCATTACAGATGAACTATGGGAACATGCTTCCCTAAGTGATGGAAGGAAAGCACCAGATCCAGTCACTCATAAACCGCCGACTGGTTATAAGAAGAAGAAAGTGAGCAAATCCACAAAATCGCCCAAGAAATCCGCCAAATCTCTGAAGACTAAAGCTTTCAAGGAAGGGTCTGAAGATGGGAAAGCATCTCGTTTTGCCAGTGTCACTGATGAGGAATTAGCCCAGATGCAACGAGATGCGAAAGCCGACGCCACACACAATCAGACGGCATGGGCGCTCAAGATTATGCAAGGTTGGTATAATAATATTTATTTATCACCCCAACTTTCACCACTCTGAATCTCCCTTTATAAGCATTATTAATGACAGTGATAGTCAATCCCTGTTCCATGTAATCTTTACCACAGTAAATATAAGGATTGTGTGTCATTTGATAGGCCCCACGCTTCTGGCTACCTCTCACTGCACGTGGTTAACCATATCAATGTTTTGAATTAACATCCAAGCGATAGATAAAGTAAACATGGTCGCTCACCAATACAACATAATTGACCCATATGAGTTACTCCCCACGACCTTGCTGCCATGTTTATGTTCTGAAATCGGAACCTTATCCAAACCATTTCCTCTAACAATTTATTCATATTATTTTCAGGCTGGCTTGAACATTCCAAGTTGCCACTGGATTTTGAAACCTTAGAAGAAGAACAGCTTGCCAAATTGTTGGCGAGATTTTTTGCTGAGGTCAGGAAGCAGAGTGGGGAGAAATATGGCCTCTCCTCCATGCGGTGTATACGGTCAGGCCTTCACAGACACCTTACCGAGCCACCCAGCAACAGAGTAGTGAACATAATGAATGGGCCAGCATTCGCTTCCGCAAATGCAGTTATTTCAGGTAAAAATGTTTTAAATACTTCTAACCAAGCATAAAGTGTACGTTTTGCAGTCAAGTGGGCGGAGCAATAGTTCGACTCAAACAGTAGAAATGTGCGCGGCCACTCTGTACCGTGAAGGTAGAAACAATTATAAGTAATAACCAAATGTGCGATATGCATCTTTGTGGGCGGGGCTTCTTTTCACCATCTCGTTTGCACAGTACACATTCCAAAAGTATAAAAGGGCGAGCAAACTCTTGCCTCTGTTTAGTGTCAAGTGGAAAGCCAACCAGGCAACATCTATTATGAACGTTTTTGGTTAACTTTTTGATTTTAAAACTTGTCTAGCATCACTAATTATATTATTTAAGATTTATTTGTGGCAAAATTGGATATATTAATATTAACAAGCCATAATGTATCTATGTGGGCTGGGCTTGTTTGCACCGGACACATTCACAATGTTATCTCGTTTGCACAGTACACATTTCAAAAGTATAAAACGGCGAGCAAACTCTTGCCACTTTTTAGTATCTAGCCGAAAGCCAAGCAGGCAACATCTCTTATGAACCTTTTTGGTTAACGTTAGGCTTTTAAAACCTCCCTAGCATCACTAATTATATTATTTCATTACTATCTAATATTATTTTAAATGTTTTTATCCTGGAACAATTACTGACAATATTGAATCAATTTACAGGTGCTATTCGCAAAGCTAAAAAGGATGGGTTGGACAAGTCTAAACATTACGGCCCAATTTCAGAAGCTGACTTGAAAAAGCACCCATTTTTAAATCTGACAACCCTCGTTCACTCCAACACAAAGTTTTCTTCGAGTTGGTGCTCCACTTCGGACGTCGTGGCCGTGAGGGACTGAAGGACCTCAAGGTCCAGGATATAGAAATACACAACGACTCAGAGGGGGTGGAATATGCCACTCTCGCCTTTAACCCAGCTGAGAAGAATCATGATGGGCTCAACTCACACCATACAGAGCACGACCAAAGGCTTTCCGCCACTGGTGGTGTGGGTTGTCCCTTGGCGAATTTGAAATTCTATTTGGGTAAACTAAACCCAGATTGCAAATATTTCTTCCAGAGACCCAAGACAAATTGGAAAAAATCAGTCATTTGGTACATGGCCTTTGCCACTGGTGTTAATACTATAGGTCTGTTTATGTCAGTTATCTCTACTGAGGCAAACTTATCTAAGCGATATACCAATCACTCTGTGCAAGCCACAACAGTCACCTCCCTTCGTGATGCAGGGATCAACCATATTGACATATGTGCAGTGACTGGACATAGGTCAGTTGCATCTATAGAGTCTTACTCAAGCACAAGCGACTCAACTCGTCGGGAGATGAGCCACAAGCTGTCAGCAGTACTAGGTCACAGAGTAACTCATACAGCTGCAGCACCTTCTCCTCCAAAACGTCCAGTCGCATTACCTCCCCCAGTTGCTTCACTAAGCCCCCCTCCCCTTCCTCCAGTGGCTGCAGTAGTTCCTTCACCCAGGGTAATCATCAAGAGCCCCCCTCCGAGGCGCTCACCACGACTCGCCGCCTCCCAACCCACCAAGGGAAGGGACGCCAACCGGAAATGTTTATTTCCAAAAGATAACATCGACCTAAAAAACCAGGGACATACCTATATCATCCAGGCTGGAGCTGTTGTCAACATTTATAATAAATAAATGTCCTTTTTTTCTAAAATTCTGCAGGTAGCCAGTGGCTTATATTGGTAAAAAAAAGGTTATGTCTGTATTTCTGTTCAGGGTAGTAAAACATTAGAAATATAATTTCTTGTGTATTGTTGTAGGTCTGAAGCAGTTGAAGTCTAAGTTACCTTTTCTCTATTTCTGTTGTACCGCTACGGCTCTGTGTACCGATATAGAGAGTAACAAAACGTTAGAAATATAATTACTTTTTGTGTAGTGTTGTAGGTCCGAAGCAGTTGAAGTCTAAGTTACCTTTTCTCTATTTCTGTTGTACCGCTACGGCTCTGTGTACCGATATAGAGAGTAACAAAACGTTAGAAATATAATTTCTTCTTGTGTAGTGTTGTAGGTCTGAAGCAGTGAACGATATGTTTTTATTCCGACTGATGTCATCGTGTATATCTTTTTTTCTCTCACATAATAAAAAAGAAAACATAAATGTATATGTCTGTTTGCATTATTTACTTATCTGATATTATTAATTAATCTCCACACCTTATCACATAGTGACATTACTTTAGAAGTATAGCTTAATCAAGGCCCAGAAAAATCTCTTTTTCACACACCCAAAGTATCTCTTAAGAAGATATAACATAGGCCACATTGTCATTAGAATATCCAGACGATAGTTCTGACTGCGGCCTATTGAAGGAAGAGTGCTTTCTCCCACGTCCGCGCGCTGAGACCGACTTGCTCCCATGAAAGTTTGACGGCCTGAGCGCGACTTCTTGCCGACTGTGGTCGTCGGGGCTAAGAAGTGTACAGTAAGGAGGCAAAGGGGCGGGGCTTGTTTGGAAAGTGGCCGCTCCAAACACGAAATCTTCGGTCATCTCGTTTGCACAGTACACATTCCAAAAGTATAAAAGGGCGAGCAAACTCTTGCCACTTTGTGTCTAGTGGACAGCCAAGCAGGCAACATCTATTATGAACCTTTTTTATTAACTTTTTTATTTTAAAACTAATCTTTAATATTCGTAGATTTTATTAGCTGACTTAAAAATAAGAAGTCTGAAACATCGGTTTGTTTTTAAAGATGTTTATTCCACTAGGTGAAATAAGGATATATTCAAAAAGCTTCCTGCTCGATTTATATTGTAAGATGACCAGATGACCAGATGTTGAGTTGATTAGACAATCGATGGAGCGTTTTAAACCTATAGAGATATATTTACACATCTTTCTAACTTTGGATATATATATGGTAGGAATATGAATAAAATATGATTATTATCCTACAAACTAGTAGAATTTATTTATTCGAGAAAGAATTTTGTGTGATTATTATTTGTTTTGCCCACAAATGTCAAGAGATGGACATGTGGTGACAATTATGTCTACTACTGTCAGAGGGCGGTGGGGCGTGGCGGTGGGGGCGGCAGGGCGGCGGGAGAGCGGGCGTCTAATGAGAGATAAGATAAGAGACAGGAGAGGAGGGGAGGGGAGAGATAGAGGAGGCTCAGATTATTTCCTTTTCATCATAGGAGCAATGCCAGGTGGCAATAATTCATTCACCAGCAAGTGAGAGGAGTGTACTAATGCACAAGCAAGCAAGTGACAGCCAATTTATCACATTATCAAATTAGCAAAGATGCACGAACAAGGCCTCATCGTGCATTATCATTTTTAATAATGCACGGTGAGTACATTAGTAGCATCATTTTAGTGAATTTCCGTGACTTTGTCAATAAATAATTAATGACAATACATCATGTAGTGGCTCTTTGGGTGTTTGCGTTCTCCCTTTCATTGGGGCCCTTTCTTTGTTGGACTGCATGGTTCACTGTTGTCAGTAATAGTATTGAAAATGCCTAGGAGTGCCAAGTCAAGCTCATCTGAAACGACAGTATAAGAAAGATAAATGATGTTGTGACAAACCAAAATATCACTGACACAAATCTTAATTCCTACTAAAGCAGCAAGAAATTCCCTACAGTCATTTATCTAAATAGTTATCAATGTCTTGTCCTCATACTTGAAAAAACTTTCAACTGAATGAGTATATATACATGCATGTATGGGCAATAGAAAAGACAAGAATAGAGAAAAACATTATTTAAATTACTGATTAATTGTATTCCGACCGATGAGAGATCCACTGTTCGACAGTGAACTGGTCTATGCATGGCCTGTTGTTAAACACGTGGCACTGGCAACTCAAATGGACAAAATCCTAGATTTCAATTTGCCCAAAACTGACATGTTGACACAAATAATGCATTTTTAACTCTAAATTTCACACAAGAGGAGTAAGGAATCACAGATGTCCCAAGTAAAATAGTTATTCCCCTGACCTCGATGCATCTGAGTCCCCACACATGAACAACACCATGTGAGGTAAAACCTCTACAGATCAAATTTTATAACATTTAATTGGTTTAGATATACCCACAATATATCTCACACACACAACAGCATTGGATTATAGATTTGATTGATTTGCAGGGATGTACATAGCATATTTAGGAGTTCCTGGACCAATCACAGTGCTGTATCCACTACACATGACCACCATAGCAATGATTGTTTACACCGAATGCACTTGGATAGGTTGTAATTTGATAATATTTCTACAAAATATACATCGTTTAACCTTATATAAAACATATATATATCAATTATACCACAATGGGGGGTTGTACACGCTGCAAATGAGTGGATACATGCCATCGTATATTGTTAAATGAATCCACGTGTGACATCCGTGGTTGAAAAAAACTTGTGGGCATCATATACAGTAAGTCAGAAACCAACCTCGTTACATCCTATGAAATCATTGTCGGTTGAAGGATTGTGAATAATGCAGTTGTTGCGCAACCAACAAATTAGTTATCCTGAATGTAACATATTAGCTTACAAATACATTACATCTACTTACATTTAATCATTGGCCCAATATTTGCCAATGAAAATTTTATCATGGTGCATTATTTGCAGTATTATTTTTCAGATATAGTCATTGAACCGACCATGTAACCATATTTTCTTCATTTATCATTCCTTTGCCTTGTAATTTGAATGTGATAAAAATATAGTTTTAGAATTATGTATGGTCTGTGGTAATAGGATTTTCATTAGCCTAATAGTTCTCTGTATATACAATTAATATGCATTTGGGTGTAAGATATTTCTTCTAATTGAGGTAGGAGTACATCCTAAATTTCAAAACATATCCCAGAAATAGAATACATTCATCAAAACCCTCATTGAACCAACAGGTCCCAATGAAAATTGCATTCTGAAGTAAATAATTGATTATTGTGCAGCATTACTTGTCTAAGACCAGGCTATAAATGAATTTTCTTCTTTTATCATTCCATAACTTACATCATTTAATTTTGTATGGTCTTTTGTTATAGGATTATCACAGTATGAACACTATCCTCATTAGGCTCTCTATTACATGCACCAACTTCTGTATCATGCTCAACTTCTGAATAAATGGAAAGTATACCATTCATGGGCATGTTTGATGGCAGTAAACCCTTTTGAAGTTTGGTAATGATTAATCAGTTCCCATAGACGTTCCCCAGCACCCTCATACTTTCAAAACTTACTTTAACACATGCATACCTTCAGCAGAGTTATCACAATGAGGGTCAAGGAAAAAGTGGCATGGTTTGCACCCCGGCCCCCACCCCACTCAGGGGCAGAGATGCCAAGTGTCCCGATTTGTCCGGGACAGTCCCGGAAATCAGCCCTGTGTCCCGCGTCCCGCCCGCAGACAACTTTGTCCCGGAAAAATGTAATTTTAACCAGATAATATTTAACCCCTAAAAATACTTAAAATGCACCAGAGATAAAGCAAAATCTCTTAGCTTCTGGGGCCCGCCTAGGGCCCCAGACCCCACGCCTCATGGGAAGGAAATTATGCCGAAAATACACCAAAGCCACCATTCTTCATGTAAAACTAAAAGTAAAAAATTGTAAAAGTACAAGTCTATATTTTTATTTTTTATGCGAATCAAAGTAAGAAGTTTGTATTATCATTTGGACAATATTTAACCCCCCAAAATGCTTAAAATGCACCAGAGAGCAAAGAAAACCCTCTGGCTTCTGCGGCCCTAGCCGGGCCCCAGACCCGCCTTAATGGCTGGGATAGTGTCCCGCAAGCCTGACTACAAAAGTTGGCATCTCTGCAAGGGTCAAATGTGTATGCATTTTTTTCAAGTATTTGAAAAGTACCCCCTTTCTGCGAATTTCCAAGGCATTTTATGATTTTCTTTACACGATTTCATGGAGTCTTGTATAACTGTCAACGGTAATATGTACCTCCAACTGGCAACATCTGAGATCATCCTTGAAGAATAGTGCGTTTTTCTGTAATTTATTAGGCCTAAATATGATATTGACCTGAATTAAATACTTCAAAGATAATGACAGGTGGAGAGAATAAATAGCACTTGACTGATTTTGTTATTCAGATAAAGATTATCTGCTCATGGGTCCCAGATGTTCACGATGAAGAGAATTGTATGAATTATGTGGTGAGCTAATAAGAACGGAGGCTTCTATGAAGTCAGTATATGGTAATTGATACTACCAACCCACAGTGGCTTATGTTGACCTTGGGGTGTTTTTCCTGTGATTGTTCTATATGTATTTTATATGCCCACAAACAAATTACAGCAAATATGAAGGTAATTAATTTTAAGATTAAGGGAGTTTTGACGACAGAATTGAGCAAGGGTGTGTGAGCATTAGCTCTCCTATTAATCTCCTTTTGTCAGCAAAATCGCAGCAGACAAAGTTAAAAGTCATCCAAAAGGATTATGAAAGTATCTGGACCAATTATACACAATCGGGACTAAAGTTCAAGACAGAGAGACGGAGTGACAGAGTTCAAGAATCACAGTTCTTTGGCTGCTAAAAACGGTCAGCCATTGTTCACCAAAGCCTGATTATTGCCCAGTGTGGAGATTATCATTGGCCCAGCGTGGAGACTATCACTGAGTGACAATTCTAAGAAGAATAATCCTATGTATAGGAAGTGTTTAACTATCCATTGACTGTCTAAATAAGCCAGTTCGAACAGGTCAATAATAGCTTTATTGTGTGGATTGATGTCAAAACAAGTGTGCCTCAATCTGATCACTTTGCTGTGCAGTGGTGCCATCTGGTGAATACCAATTCGTTTTAGATAGACTTTGCTTGGTGCCCCTGGTGCAAACATATGAAATCAATCGTCCATGAGAGAAAGTTTTTTTAGCTGAGAGGAACCATAGAATACAACGATGAGGGAGTCTAATGCTTTTGGGTAGAATGAGGATAGGTATGCTAACCTAAAGAACTGTGTCAAAACCATGGAAGAGCAATTCAAGAAGCTAATTGAGGCCCTATAGAAAACATCGAAGACGAACAGTCAGAGGAAACTATCCAAACCAGTGCTGAGTGTATTTCTGTGATTAAAAAGGAGAGTAACCACAAAATCCTGTTAGATACGTCCACTGGTAGCTTCCTGAAAAAACGTCATGCAGAAGTAAAGGTTGATGAGGTGGTCAAAAAGGAATACGAAAGACTGGAAAAGAAGAAAGAAAAAGAAACAGGCAAAGAGGAACTAAAAATACTGGAAGAGAAGGAGAACAGCAAATCGTTGTGGGTGCTACCCTCTACTCACACATGGAAAGCCAGATCCCGCCTAGGGATTGGTTAACAAGGATGAGGAACTTACCCTTGATAATTGATCTAGTTGATATTTTACAGTCTTATTACACTTCAGCCCTAATGAAAAAAATTAAAGAATATTTTAAACGTCTCATAATCTAAAAGATGCATTGACATTGTATGTTCAATAAAAATGAAAGAATATTTCAAATGTCTCATAATCTATAAGATGCATTGACATTGTATGTTCAATAAAAATAAGAAAATCAACAAATAATGAATGACAAAAAATATATTTAGTTGTATGGTGTATTGTGAAAACTGTATAATCATGTTGTAACAAAGATCCATTGTTCAAAAAGAAATAAAAAGATAAGAGCAACAGAAGTAGAAAGAAAATAGAGCTGATTGTAATTCTAGATGTCTATCGCTCTAGGTCGATGGGATTTGTTGATAACCTGAATAAAGATAAGTTTGTAAAAAAAAATACGATGGTAAGATCTGGATCACCTCTTGCCCTGGAACTTAAATAATAAATCATAGTTACTGATACTACCACCTGGTGGAGGCATTGTAATGGATCTAAACTATGTTCGACTGGTGGTGTGTAGTCTAACGGTTAATATTAAGGTGATGCTGTTATAATATATTTAGAGTACTAAAGTTACTCTCTGGTAGTGATTGAAAGTGGTTAATGAAACTACCACCAGGTGGAGACTCTGTATAGAAACTGGAATTATATTCGACCTGTCCTTATCCTACACTTGCTGTTGAGTCCCTATTCCCCAGCATTGGCTTGGACGGACTCCCATGCCTGAAGAGTACAGTCCTGAATTCCAGGTGTACTCTTTGGGCATTCTGAGCAGACTCTTTAATGAAAGAGTCCGCTCCTAAGAGTCCTCTCAGATGCCTGGGCGAACTCTTTCATTAAAGAGTCCGCTCAGGTATCTATTGCAAATAATTTTGAACTAGGATTGGCCTGGATTTGAACCCAGGACCTCTCACATAAGTATAGGCTGGCAAGTAGAGTTGAAGGCTCTACCCACTCGGCCACAGAGGCTCAGATAGGATCTGCTGTATATAGCATAGTATGATTCCTGAAATAGAAAATGTGATGTGTCACAGGAAAATGAGTCACACAGAGTCCAATGATGGTAAACAGTGGGGAGAAGTATATCTTATATATAATATTCAACTAGTTGGAATTGTTTATAATGGATTACACTTATATTTTGACAAAACGGTAATCCATGTAGAGAGATTTACATGCATCCCTTACAATTTCTTGAATTTTGTAACCCCCATAAAAGTCCCGCCCATACATTAGCAATGTCAGAAAATGGCAATATAAGCTCACGCCAACCCTCCAATTCTTTGTTTAGAATTTAAGAGTTGTAGTAGAAAAATATGTACAAAATCGTAAACTTGTACTTAAAATTATACACCAAACCCATTGGCTATATTGTGTGAGGTTCATTCACTATAAGCCATGTATCAGTGAAAGTGAGGAAATGTACATCTCAAAGCAATACTGATCATGGATCGGGTAGTTCTGGTAGGGTGGTTGGGTGGTAGGGGGGATTTGGTAACCATGCACAATCATAACAAACAATTGAAGTTGTAGGATAAGCATGCTAGAGTACTCGAAGTTGTACTCTTAGTGAATAGGAAATGTCCGCGGCCTGACGGCCTTGGACATTTCCTATTCACTAAGAGTACAGCTTCTCGTACTCTATCCTACACTTAGAGAACTGAAGCGATCGCAATTATTAATATTCAGTTCTCTGTCTTCTCTGCTCTTGCTTACTTTTCATTATAGCAACCTTACCACTTTCACAAATTTCAAAATTCAGAATTGGGGAATAAGACCAATGTCCCCACCAGAATATTTGCTTCTTCCCCAACATATTAAAACCAACCAGGCAAGTTGGGGCCTATAAGGTACACCAGTCATATGAATGTATAATATTACAAACGTAGGGTATGCCAGTGGCATATATGCTAGTAGGTCGCTTACTGAAGCAGAGACAGCCGAGTTCGCCAATATCGAAAAAGAGTGCCTGGGGTTTGGTTGAAAACTGTCATCAATATGTAGGGGGCTATCATTATTTACCTCATGGGGGGGGTATAAGAATTATGGGGGGGGGTCACAGAATCATGGCACCCTCTGATAGGGGGGGTCACAAAAACATGGCACCCTCTGATAGGGGGGGTCACAAAAACACACCAACATCAGGGTTGAAAAAATCCTGTGTCTTAGTAATGCTTACTGAGGCAATCCTCTCACCATCTTAAGTGATGAATTGGTTCAAAAACCGTGCAGATCTATAATAACTTTCACTGTCTAAAGTACCAAGAATTGCGCAAAATATCTTCTGCAACCGCAATTTTTTCCCCTCAGTGAATAGAGTGTTTTACATATGATTTCTATGGTGACGAGGCACTCAATCGCAAACAGTTTACACCACAAAACTGTTTAAAATTGGAGGGAGTAGGGTTCGAACAGACATAGAAGAATTCCTTAATATAATAAAACAACCAATTTTCATTTTTGAAGGTGGGTTTGTGAGTAGTCGCGTGGGAATGAGAACAGTGGAAAAAACCCAAATCCAAGGGGTTTGCAAAAAACTAATGATACCCACTTTGGGTCGAGTTAAAGAAGTTTGATAATTGGCATTTCGATTTAACCATCATTCTGCCCCTGTTAAAATATTTGGCAATACAATTGATTCTGCTAATTTTTTATAACACTACTTCAACATTCATACCCGATCCAGATATGCTTTGAAAAGATGTAACATAAATATACTGCAAAACAAAATCAAATTGACTCCTGCTTGTCTTCTTCCTCAACAAATGAAAGGGTCACTTCTCCTTTTAAAAGATAGATTCTGGCTGGAAATGTCCAGTTTCACTGTCACCACTTTCTAAACACCATTTTGGTTCTTTCAGTTTGATTTTTGTAGTCTTCCATGATAAACTTGAGCACTAAATCAGCACAAAAGATCTCTTTTTCCTGAGGAAGTCCTTATGCTTTCTGTCCATCTTTGGGTAAAGGAGACCTTCTACATTATGATTCAGGGCATTGTGTTGAACCATGACTGCTGACTTGCCAGAAAAATCATTTTGGAAAACATTCTATTGCTTTCCCTGGTTTGGTTCTTTTGTTAAGTAACTCTATACTATTTTCCTCATCTTATTTTCTTTTCCAACTGGCTGACTTCCTTTTATTTTCCTCCTTGCTGTTACCTTTAGTATGAGTAGGCTATAGTCAATCAAACACGCTTAAAGACATCTGCCAGTGCCTCCTTTGATTCTCAAAATATGCTGCATACTTTTCTTGTTCAATTAGTCTTCTCTAGTATGGTCATTTTCTCTCATGCATTTCTCAACTTTGTCATTACATATGTATGGTCATGCGTTGTCAAGTTCATGATCCCAATATGGTGTTTCAAAGATGCTAGACCAGGTGATCTACCATGCAGGGCATTATAACGGGACAGAGATGAGTTCTCCACCAGTGTTATAACTTGGTTTATAACTTGAATATATATTAGAGTATTGTAGAGCTATTGTAGGAGGAGAAATAAATCAAGACTGGAGACTTTGAATCTCGAGATAATGTGGTTAATCATTGTTTTGCAATAATTGTAGAATATTGTGTAATATGATATAACAATTATTACTTTAAAAAAATGGAAGAGCACTTGAATAACCATTGCAAATTTGGTGAGCTGTATTGAAGAGTTCCACTGTTTCAGCTCCAATAATGTTGTATGTAATTTGTGTGGGAACAGAAAGATTCCACTCTAAAAACTGTGTACATTGTACCACAGTGCATGCCCTCTCCTGAGTCTGGCCATTACAAGTACAAGTATACACATATACTGAAACAATCGCTTGTGTACATAGTGAATCTCAACCAATTGATGAATTTCAGCTGCGCAAATAATGCAATGTTCTCTTTGAAAAAAGAAACTTGACTTGAAAAATTATGTTAAATGAAGTTAAATCTTTTGCTCACAATTTTCTTGTAAGGTAGGACCTTGTGATTGGCCACTTGCAGTATAAAAAAGAAACAAAGATCGGAAGAGAAATGAGAAGACACCGAAAAAATATCAAGGGTAAGGATTTCCGAGAGGAACAAGGTAGAAGAGTAGGACAAAAGGTACAGAAGGTGATGACAATTCTCACTCTGGCTTCAGATTCATGTGAACCTGAAACATATGATGAAAGGGTAAATGAAGTCACCAAAGAGGAGAATAATGCTGTAATTAATGGATATGGGGATAAAGCCATCTTTATGCCCAGACTGTGACATATGTCATGGCAGATTACAACAATGAGAGTGGCTGTTATTGAATTGTGGCATTATAGAAGGAGAACTTCAGTCAAGGTATGTGTAGTGAGCCCAAAGTTAAGCTTGTTTTGGAATGGGAAAGGATAACAATACTTGGATATATCTTGATGGCTTGATGAGTTCATTCAATTCAAATCAATTCAAGGATTCTTTTATCAATGATCTCACATAATACAGGTTATTCGACATAGACCAAACTAACCGCAGTTATGCATTTCCGATCATTCTTCACAGAGTTGGAGGCGGGTGGAATCCCAAGGGTCGGAGCGCAGCGTAGACCCGATGGATTCCTATGCCAGAAACACAGTTTCAATGCTCAGCAGAGGATGTAGCATCATGGCATGACCCTATGACAATGCTGTCCTACTTTCAGAATAACTAATGAAAACACAGAAGGATAAACTGGGTCATCTATTTCTTCCCTGAAAATGAACATTTCTCCCGTTTGCTCACATATAACAATCCTTTACTAAGTCTATGAACACTCTGTTCCAATGGTGAAATAATATATACTCTGGGTTGGTTAGTCCACAGAAAAAAAGAGAGAGACAACCCCTTGCTGTACAGCAAGAAATAAAGATGCCAGCTGCAGACAAGGCTGCTCAGTCCTGTTCCTTCATCCAGAAAGTATGGACCGCTGAATGGAGTGTTCTAATAGTTTGGTTATATTTCTGACTGCCTAATATTGTTTTTATATATACAAATGAAGCATTTTCGCGGAAACGACCCTCCCGAACTGCCCGGGAATCCTGATTACTAAACTTGCTTGGTAAAGCCAGTTACGTACGGCATGGCTCCCCGTCCCGTTCTCGTTCAGACATTTTGCTTTAGTTTGTCTGCTGAGCTGGTCGTATGGGTTACACCAACCCAATGACCAGCAAGCAGACAATAAGATTGTAGCAGAAGAATCTATATTTTGTTACCTTTTTAATGGAATAAATGATCATCCCGGATTTTCTACCTGCCACAGGCCATGCCAGCTTTGTTTTTCTGATTGGAGCGTCGCTAGTGGCTCTTCCATCCTGTTCCCTCCGACCTAGTTCCCCGCAGTGCGGCTGTTCCAAGAAGGAACTGTTCCCCTCTTGTTGTTTTGTTATGGCTGACTGCCCTCGCTTCGAATGTGCGGTAAGCGATAACTTTTTATTTCATCAGTATATTACACATGTTCCCGTTTGAACTTGGCTCCCCTTGGCTCAGTCTAGCGTCTGGGCTCAGTTAGAAAGTTTCCGAAAAATAAAAAGCACTAAAACAGGCCTTCGGAAGACAGTCTCGGTACATAGTCCGTTTGAGCCTCGGGGGGGCAACCAGTCACATGATTTCAGTGTATAGCTTGCGGTCCAGGTTGTGGTCGTCCAGAGGGTCCAGAAGTGCTCCTGGCAAGTAGCATGTCTAGGTGTCCTTGGATCCACTCCTGTTCCTGTGGAGCATGTGTATCAGCAACCTTCTCCTGATCCATGAAGGGGCCTGCCCTCTGGAGAACTGTGGTGGTGCAGACTAGCACCAACAGCTGCTACTATAGAGTCCTCCACATCACAGGATTGCACAACTCAATCACGCATGTAATGCATTGCTGTTACCTGTGCAACACTATTTATAGGTTCAAAAAATACATTACACATGTACTTATTTAAAATAAGTCTAACATAGTCACCTTCATTAAAAAATATTCAATCACAGCTACTTCTGTACTTACATTTATGCAAAAGGTATGTGGCATGCTTTCATCTGTTCTCACTGCGCGTGTGTGATTGGTGTGAGGGGGGGGTCACAAAAACATGGTACCCTCTGATAGGGGGGGTCACAAAAACATGGGACCCTTGGATGGGGGGGGTCACAAAAATGTGTATGCTTGACAGCCAAAATTCTTATACCCCCCCCATGAGGTAAATAATGATAGCCCCCGTATATAGGTCTTGTAAGTACTATAAAGTTAGAGACGGATCACAAACCGTTGTTGGTAGCACTTTCTCTACCTGGAATGCGTATTATTATTTTACTAGACGATGTTTAGATTAGGGTAAATGATTATTATTTGGAATTTGGAATATTAGTAATATAGTGTATGGCAAGATAGATGTAATATCTGGGTCATATCTTCCAATTCAAGTGGTTATTTCTACATTTAGATTGTATGGAGCAAATAATAGAGCCCCCCCCACCCCCATCTCCAGTCTATTTCTTATTTTTGGTACAAATGAATCATTGTGTGTATAAAATATGTGTGTATACGGGGAGGGTATAACTTGCAAAATAAGTCCTGTTATGGAGAAGAGGGATTTACACTCCGTCAGAATTCCTTTTGGGCAGCAATCTACAGCAATCATTAATGTGACTTCTTAACAAATTACTTTTACAGTTACTTATGAAAAGCATTGACGAATTAGTATATCATATATATATGAAGTAGGAGAAATAAGTCTGCATGTGGAGGAATAAGGACCATTCACAGGTCTGACATTATGATAGGGCTAATTATGGGAACTCTATGGGACAATTAGGGTTTTATTTTCGTATTTGCAGCCAAGCTAGTTTGTAAAAAGTCTAGGGACTAATCCTATTCATGGCTATAGTCATTGAAGTCCCAAGTAACAGAAAATCAAGATATTGATATTAATTATATGCTGAAAAAGGAAAGGGGGAATTAAATCGTCCCATAGAGTTCATGCCGAGCTCATTCAAGAATTTTTACTTAATTTCCAATGGCTGTAGCAGAAAGACTTATTCTTTAATTCAGTAGCAAACTGAGATTATAAAGCCTCCATGTGTTTACTTCATTATACCAAAACATGAATATTATTCAGAAACATTTTTCTAAAACCCTGTTTCTGGAGCTTTGAGGCCTCTTTCCTAAGAACTGACCATTTATTAGATAGCGCAACTACCTCAACCCGAAGGGTGAAGAAAGCGCAACTACCTCCACCCGAATGGCTAGGGCTGTTACCTATCTGTCACTATGAGGGGTCTAAAATCGACAAACTGACATAGCCATTTCTTATGACCGACAAACGACATCTATAGACCCCCGGGCATAGACCCCTTTTTAGAGCATCCGATTGACATGGGATTCTGGGGACAAGGGCCGAATCGCGACAAATCGACACAGGACCCCCCCCCCCCCCCATCAGGAGCCATACTATAGTAAATCAGTTTACTTAAATAATAAACACGCGTGGCCTCGAAACCGCGATTTCCTCACTAGTAAGTTAAGACTAAGTAAGCTAGTGGGCGGTTCAGAAGGTTCATGTAAAATATAATCAGGAGGGTTTTTAAAGGATTTAAGGTAAGCTTCAACTATATCTTTATGTCATAATTGATTAAATCTATAGCCTTTTCAGATTCACAGGCGTGAAGACGGACACACCTCTTCAGGCCATTTCTTCAATCTGAATTGTTTTAAAAATATACTTGGATGCCATATACCGTATTCATTTGATATTGTTTGATGAACATTTCGTGTATTTTTAGGCGCGCTTGAAAGACACAAAACTCATCCTATTAAAGTGAATGGTAACAATTCAGTGGATCCGCAATTCAGATTGCACGATGAAGTATATAATATTCTTTGTGACTTTGCTCGTAGTAAGTGATGCTAAGATGATGGACATGACACACATTCTCAACCATCATTCTAGGCATGGACCGATGTTCAGGAACTTTTCACTTATACAAACCATGAATGCAACGTTTGAACATTCTTCTAATAGGTAATTGCGTCTTTTATTTGATTTTCAATGTGTTTTGATGTAATACACAATTTGGACCGATATATTGATACAGTTGAATAATCTTTTCACATTGATGTTATCCAAATATTATTTTTTATAATAACATAACCATCAGCAATAAACATTTATAGCTGCATTCCTTCCCGATAGATTTTTGGCCAATGATGTAGAAATGGCAGAGCATACAGGGACCCACATAGATGCTCCTGTTCATTCAAGCAAACATGGACGCTACTTACATGAGATACCATACACTCAATTAGTTGGACCGCTTGTAATAATTGATGTAAGGACGCAAGGCAAGACTGATCCGGATTATACACTACAAGTATCTGATTTAAACGGTAAGTTCAGATAAAGAACTAATTTTGAGTTAAAGTTGTCTCATTCAGCCAGACATTCGTCGCGCCCCTACCGGCCAGAAGGCTACCCACACTTTCTTACCGCCACAACGCTCGCGGATTTCTTATCATCCCAAAGTCCAAAGGTACAGGTGAGGTCCAGGTCTGACCGTTATCTCAAAGTCAATCACATGGGAAAGGAGGGGAGGGGCTGACCGCCAGGTCAGGGGAGGGGAGGGAATATTGATTAAAGAGTGGGAGGGAGAGGGGAGGGGAGATAACCCCGTGACCTGGTCACCACCCAAAGAGATTGGTCAGAGTGGCAGTGGTCACTCTGAGCCTCGTTTTTAATAAGTGTCTGTCATTGTTATCCTGTGGCTGATTGGATCTCTAATCTAACCTGTCAATTAATTGGACCAACGGGACCAAAGCCAATCAGCGCAGGACCAGTGTATTCGTTCTAATCTGTCTAGTATAAGAATAAAGAAAAAGATGAGAATCGGTCTCTTCCGAGGCTGGTACTGATTCGAAGCATACATCTCTGTGTGTTGCTTTGATTAATTTCTCGCCCAACTACTGACCCTGAATTATTACGAAGAATGGCCCGCATTTCTTCATTGGCGACCATGATTAGGGACTAGTTAGTTGGTCAGATCAGTATCCGACCTTGGAAGCAAGCAAAAGGAGTCAGGTGAGTGTGCCTTTTTCAAAACTGCCATTGTATTTATGGGTGTTGTATGTTTGGGACTCTGAGCTGGGCTTTTATTGGAAGGTGCATTAGCTGATCACACAAGTATTATCTTACTTTATCCTGTAGAGATAGTATTTTAGACATGCCACCGGCGGAAAGAATTGAGTATGTGGAAGAGTTCCCACAATACCTCGAAGCTGAGGATATTTTCCTAGAGGAGATATTCAATGATGGTTATCCACCGATCGCAGAACCTGAGGATTGGAACGACTGCGTAGGCACCTCTGAAAGTGTGATTCAGTTCAGCAGTGAACAGCTAGACACTATGTCTTACCATTGGGATAAAATGTAATGGGTAAGAATAGGGACTAAAGAGATCAAAATTTTTGTTTTTGGAAATACCTGCACAAAAATTGTTACGTTGGATCTAGGCAAAAATTAATATTCCAAATTCTCTATATAGAAATAGAATATTCCAAATCAAGCAGGTAATAGTAATTCATCTTTACACATAATCAGCTAATTCAATTACCTCCAAAATGGCGTTGACAACACCCATTAACTGGGAAATCACCGCCGAAGAGGTAAATGCACTCAATGATGCTGATCGTAAAGCACACTATGCGTCAATAGAAGTAGTTAGAAGGCGTATGGAGAGACATGCAACCTTGCTGGGTCCTAACGATGGGACCAACAAAGAATCACTCAGAGAGTGGTTAGAGGGGTTGGACAGAGTTAGAATCACAGTAGGGGCACATGATAACATAGCCATAGAAGCAGTTATATTGTTAGCGCAGGGATCATTAGCACGTTCCATCGAATCTTATGTAGAAGCACAGGGAGCGGAACGCACATGGGAGGGTGTAAAACAGGAAATAATTCGCTTGTTTATGGGAGAAGAGGAGACCACTCAACTTAGAGAGAAGTTGAAGGGGATCCATCAACTCCCATACGAAGACATACGAATTTATGGCCGTAAATACCAGGAAACAGCTCTAGGGGCTTATGAACCAGGCATTTTGGCCTTGCCTGTAATTCAGTCACAATTAGCTCGAGATTTTATACGTGGGCTCACTGATAGACAGGTACGGTGCGAGGTATTCTCAACCAGACCAGAGACCTTGGGGGAAGCAATTGACCTGGCGACAACGGCAGCGTATACCCATACGTTAGCCGATGCTCCAGCAAGAGGTGAAAGGAGAGAGGAACCTATGGAAATAGGCGCCTTACTCCCAAAACTTCGGACGCCAACCCAAACTCTGACTCCACCGACCTCTACTGGGGAGACCAATGTTGGAACAAAAGCTATGATGGACGAATTAAAAGCATTAAGAAATATGGTAGAACTCTTGGGGAGGGAAAGATCTCAACCTTCATCGGTAACAGTTCATGCACCACCAGTTCAGAACCAGACTCAGTTTCCCTTTGTGCAACCATCCTATTTGCCTACATTTCTGCCTTATAGCGCTCCAAACCCTGCCCCGGTTGCCAATTCTAATCAGGTAGAGTCACAACAGGGTCAGAAAAGGAAGGGAGGGGCACAGAAGGGGGGAAAAAGGTTTAGAGGTAAGAATACTTGCTATGAATGTGGATTGGAGGGACATTTTGCTAGAGAATGCCCTACTCGATTCGCACAAATGAGAGCGGCTGTACGGCCAGACATGGAAGAAGTAATGGATACCAAAATGCAACCTGTTATAGCGGCTATACAAGCCCTAACACCCAGAGTTCCCACAAACCCCTTTGTTCTCCCTTCGGGGGAATAAATTCGCCGGATAAGCGGTTTCATGTGGCCCTTCCTGTGGCGGGAAGGAAAGCACAAGCACTTATCGACACCGGCGCCACTAGAAGTTTAGTTAAGTATGATTTGTGGAAACATTTCAATAAGGTAAACCACCGACTGTTAATTTTGGAACAAGGTGAACAGTTACGGTCACTGAGTGGTCACGCTTTGCAGTCAGAAGGCAGGGCGATAATTAAGGCTGGGGGTAGTCATCTTCCTGTATACGTTGTTAAAAACCTCCAACACGATCTCCTACTAGGGGACGATGCTCTGGACATTTTGGATTCAGTAATCTGGCACAGAAAAAGAATCATACGTCTAGGAGGTCTAGGAGAATATAAAAGTCAAGCGGTAGAAGAAGAAATAGATTCTGAATTTGCTTCCCTCAAAACAGAGGAAGAAATCTTGGAGGAAAGATACCCAGAAGTTTTTGGCAAAAATGGTAAATTAGGCATAGTAAAAGATGTATACATGGAGATTGACACGGGGAATGCCCGCCCTATTAATCAGAGACCTTATCGCCTTCCCTTAAACAAAAAGCTGATAGTAGATAAGGAGATTGACGAAATGCTTGAGTTAGGTGTGATTGAACCAAGCTCGTCACCATGGGCTAGTCCCATAACTTTAGTACCTAAGAAAGATGGGGAAACCAGGTTCTGTTCAGATTTTAGAAAATTAAATTCTGTGACCAAGAAAGATGCCCACCCCCTACCAAATATACAAGATATCTTTGATGGTCTAACAGGAGCAGCGATCTTTTCCACTCTAGATCTCAAATCTGGGTATTGGCAAGTCCAAATGCACCCTGAAAGCATAGAGAAAACGGCCTTTGTCTGCCATAGAGGTTTATTTCAATGGCGTAGAATGCCTTTCGGATTAACTAATGCCCCGGCTGTGTTTCAAAGGTCAATGAACCGGATATTCACCGAATATATTGGGAAATTTCTTGGTATATTTATCGATGACCTGGTGATTTACTCTAAAACACGGGAGGAGCACGAAAAACATCTCAAAATCATTTTTGACACTTTAACCGAACATGGTATTACCATCAAAAAGAGTAAATGTACATTTTTTCAAGACAAGGTTGATCTTCTGGGCTTTCAGGTGTCTAAACAAGGGATAAATTCACATCCGGACAAAGTCAAAGCCATTCGAGAAATGGTCCCGCCTGACAGTGTGTCCGCCATTAGATCTTTTTTAGGCTGTTGTGGATATTATCGTCAGTGTATTCCTGACTATGCAAGAATTGTAACACCTTTGGTGGCATTAACAAAGAAACATGCTAGATTTAAATGGGGTCCTGAACAACAAGAAGCGTTCGAAACATTAAAAGACGTTCTTACTTCAGACCAAATCATGGCTCATCCACAACCTGGAAAAGCTTATAAGCTCTATACAGATGCCTGTCAATACGCAGTGGGATCCATACTCGTCCAGTCTGATGAGAATGGAGTGGAAAGACCAGTTCAGTATATTTCAAAACAACTCTCAGGTCCCCAACTCAAATGGGCGACTATAGAAAAGGAGGCTTTTGCCATTATTTATGCTATAACTAAACTTAGACCATATCTATATGGCAGTGATTTTACCATCTATACTGACCATAAACCCCTCAAATCGCTCTTTCTTGGTGAGGTTAAAAATACAAAAATTCAGCGTTGGGCTGTTTTAATAGCAGAATATGGTGCCCCTATCGAATATAGACATGGTAAGAACAATGTACGAGCTGATATGTTATCTCGCATAAAAACTCATGAAACTTATGACCAGGGGGAGGGGAACGCTCTCAGTAATTTTGAAGTAGGTGCCCTCGAGGAAACAGAGGAAATCCCCTGGGAGTTTGATCAGCTTGAGCGAGAACAAGTCAGAACAGAGCAGCAACAGATGGCTGAGTATCAGTTGGGCCTAGAGGAGGTGGACGATTACACACTAATCAACGGATTATTGTTTACAATCATGTCCCCACCCAATAAACCAGCTTATCCTAGATTGGTGTTGCCGCAATCAGCTCGTTACAGAGTGATAAGAAGAGCACACACTGAAGTGGGCCATCAGGGAATGAGAAAAACCCTTGATAGGATATTAGAGGCCTACAAGTGGCCTACTATGAGGAAAGATACCCTCCGTGTGTTGAGTAATTGTGATAAGTGTGCAGTAAATCGTGCAGGTCAAGATAAGGTTGCTCCCACAGCTATGCCTATAGCAAGGTACCCAGGTCAGATAGTGGGAATGGATTTATGTGGTCTTTTTCCTGTTTCAGACAATTGGAATCGCTATATTATAGTTGTAATTGATCACTGTAGTGGATGGGCGGAGGTAAAACCTATTGATAGAAAAACTGGGAAAAATATAGCTGACTATCTGGCAAGTGAATATGTACCCCGGTACGGGCCCCCAGAGGTAATCATTACTGACAGGGGTCTAGAATTCATGAACCAACAAGTCGAAGGTTATTTAAGATCCATTGGGACGCAAGTCAGACACACTTCTGGCTGGCACCCCCAAACTAACGGTAAGACGGAAAGGTTTAACAAAAGCTTTAAGAATATCCTAAAAAAATTCATCAATGCGCAACCAGCAGAGTGGGAGAATCAACTCGGACCCACACTTTGGGCCCATAGAGTCTCCACCTCTTCAGTCACGAATTTCACTCCCTATTTTCTCACCTTTGGTCGTCAACCCCCGGTCTCCTTTGTTAAGATCTTCCCTGGGCCGGATGGTACAGAACCCCAAGTGTTAAGTGAACGATTACAAGCCCTCACAGATGCTTTCCGGGTAGCTGCAGAAAATACTGAAGCTAGCCGTAAGTATAATTATGAGAGGCTTAGAGCTCGGGCAAATGCTGGTGACTTACGTGTAGGTGACTCAGTAGTTGTATTAGCAGGCGCCAGAGCGCCCCTAGATCCTAGATGGGATCATGGGTATACAGTCCTAGGTGTAAGGGGAGCTGTAGTGATCGTAAGAGACCCACAAGGTCAGAGAAAACTAATAAATCGGGAGAGAATAAAATTGGTATCTGGGGATATTGCTTGGGATACAGTTAGGAATAGGCAAAACAGGGCAGGCCAAGGCAGGCCCAATCGGGCGAGAATATGGGCTCGGGCAGCGAGGCCACTCCCCCCTGAACCTCCTGGGCAAAATCTAAATGTTGACCCCAATGCTTTAATACATGAACCTTTGCTTCCACCTGTGAATCAAGTCTATCTCCAGGCGGAAGATCCAGCTGTAGGTGGCGCTGCGGATGTGGAAATGGTACCGGAAGTCGAGGAAGAATTCTATTCAGCTGACGAAGATATGGGTAGTGACGTGGACCAACCAGAGGTTCCGGATCCGCCCCGTCGTCCTCCTTATAATGCTGACCAGAACCAGGCCTTGGTCATTCCACCACCGGCTCCAGCACCGTTCACACCACCTCAGATGAGGTACAGGACTCCTGCAAACATAGAAGAGACTCCAGTTAATCCAACTGGAAGAGCAACACCTAGGACTCCAAGTACTCCTCTACCACCTCCTCATATACGCACCAGGTCTCAGACAAGGGCCTTGATAGCAGCTCCGCGGATTGTGCTCCCACCAGACAATCCTCAGCGTCACTTACATAGGCGTTTCCATGCCAAGCGGAGAGTGCCTGCTAGCCCTAGAGAACCTAGTCCACTGAAGGATAGCGAGCCTAAACCTGGAAAGAGAGCAAAAAGAACATCAGCATCTACTGACCAAGCACCTGACACGCAGGTAACCTCAGCACCAGATGCACAAGATGGCGGTGGGGACAGTGACTAAGGGGTTACTGTTGCTCACCTGTTACCTCATTTGCAGCCAAGCAGACGTCTTTGAGGAAGAAGGTGTGCTGGTATACTCGGCTGGGGAGGTAAGGGCCCTCACAGCAACATGGACAGCATTAATGTTCCTCCAGCCCCCTGCTCCTCCGCGTATGGAGTCGTGGCTCCACAACCTTGAAGCTAAGATGGAAGGACTACACAAGCAGCAAGTGGTAGGAATCACCGACCTCAGAACATGGCGGCTTCATGTTCAATTCATCAAAGATCATCTACCTACTCCACCAGTTCGCACGAAGCGAGCTCTGCTAGGAGTGGTAGGAATGATCAGCCGATCGCTCTTCGGTACAGCTACCACAGACCAGATCGACAAGCTCCGAGCGGCAGTGGAGGGATCGCAGGCAGGCCTCAGTGTGATGTCTCACTTCCAATCAGAGATGGTTTCTGTGGTAAACCAGACCCGTCTGTTCCTACGAGAGAATCGAGTCGACATCCAAAACCTGCAAGAGATAAGCCAAAATCTGACTGACCAGGTATCTGAAATTGTTCATCATTTAAATGGTTTTTCTAGAGATATTCATCGTATGCATATGAGAAGAGAGGTTGATCAGGCCCTAAGCCAAGTTGACCGCATTATGCTGGTATATTATAGGCAAATTGATTTATTCCATCGCCAGAGAACACACCTAGAGCACGGGTACTTGACTGATGAAATATTACCTGAAGTACATTTAAATGAAATTCTTCACCAATTGAGTGAGAGGGGACACCAACCGATAGACGATGTTCGTTGGTACTACAGAAGTGTACAAGTTCAAATCATATCTGAGTCAGACGAGCAATTAGTTTATCAGGTGGTCATCCCTGCAGTTTCGGCTACTAAGTATTTACACAATAAACTAAGGTATTTCCCTACCCCATATGGGCCATCCTACCTCAAAATCATCAAGGGCATCGCTGAATTAGCGATGGACAGTGTCTCTAGTGGTGCCTCTTTTGTTCCTAACCACTGCATGGGATACAGCCCGGCTGTATGTTCCTCTGCGTTGGAGAACCTAAAACCAGCATGTGAAACAGAAATAATTTTAGGCAAAGGTCCAGTAAAGTGTCAGATAGAGATTAAGAAGCGTGGCAATGTCAGTAACGAAATATTCAGAGATTTTGAACAACTGTCATCGGTTATCCTTGCAGTATACTTTCCAGTCGAGACTGTATTAAGGTGTATCAGTAAGAAACCTATAAGAAATGTTTTTACCAAACACACACGGGTCACGGTAAACAGTGGCTGCGTCTTGTATAGTGAAGATTGGAGGGTGCGCAGCATCGAGCAACATAATTCCACGATCAGAATTCCACCCCCCAAAGCCCTGTCCCTACCCTCTCTCAACTTAACCTATAGAAAGTTCGAAGACTATCCTGAGCTGAAGCAACAACTCCAGTTCAACAGCAGAATCGACGTCCCCCTAATTTCTCTGACCGATATTCCCCTTCCTCCGACGGTACAACCTTTTTCCTTCTCCGCATCTACCACATGGGGATTCGCGACCCTCATGCTCACCCTAGCAATCGTGATTGGATTGATAGGAGTGGTGGTGTATGTGAAGAGGAAGAGAGACGGCTCTTGCCTCCCTCTCTTAGGTAAACGTCCTAACCAGAGTCTAGATAGACTACCCAGTAAACCTTCTGCCCCTCTTCCCTCCTTCCCCAATGTCTTTTCTAATTTATACCCATCCCAACAGCAACCCGCTGAAGAGATTCCACTGCAAGATTCTGAACCCCAGTCCCTTGGCGGTACTGACGATCTCGAAAACCCGGAGACCCAACCCCTCCAAACTGACCCCTTATCCTCCTTTAGACAGAACACCCCCCCAAAACCCCCTCGATCGATGGATATGAAACAAAGATCTGCAGTACCCCGTGGAGTAGTGTGTTAAAACAACGACTCAGATGAATATGTGGTGTGAGATAAAAGTAAGCCGATATAATGTTAGTCTTAAGTGCAAATGTGAGCAGATTCTGATTTTAAAATGTTTTGTAGTGCTAATTTAATTGGAATCTAATGGTAATAATTACAAAGGAGGTGTTGTCACGAAAGCTGTTTAGTTTACTCTAAAGCAGGCCTAGTGCTGGACTGTGGACAAGGTCCTCACCCCTTTCGTAGAATTTAATTAATTGGTCTAGTCACCAATTCCTACCTAGTAAGTACGCCCGGTGTTAGCTTGCAGTGGGACGCACTCTTCTGCTCAAGTTAGGGTGAGAAAGCTAGCTGTTATGTGAAGGAATAAGCCACCACTTGAGAGAGGACGATGAAGGACCCGTTCTCTGAAAGTAGGGTGAAGCAAAGATGGGAGGTTGTCACGTTGTTGATGGAGTAGTGATACCAAGAAGACCAGCCTAGGAACGGTTGGTAGTCGCTAGACTGATGTGTACACCTCAGCGGGCCATTTTTGGGTCGAAAGAAGGGCTGAAAATATAAAGGAATCTTGTCAGTCTTCTAGACCAGAGGAGCCAGGCTCCCAAATGAAATGTATAAGTATATACCAGTGTCGCCACCTTGAGGATGTTCACGGCGACAGGTACCTAGAAAGTGTATAAGATACATGCTGCCACCTTACGGACGTTAAGTAGTGATAGGCAGCCCAAAAACGAGTAAAAATATAAGGCAATATTCAAAGACTGCGTGAAAATGCCTGAGACGTTTCTACGGGGAGAACCCATAGACAAGAAAAGCCAAGATATTGATGAACAATACATTAAACTCAAAAGACAGTGCGGTAATACGCCACCTAGTGAAAACTCTTAAGAGACTGTGTTTACGAATTATCCGAGGCGGGTTCGCCGTGCTTCAGTAATAATTTTACGCTAAGGCATTGTAAAATCTTTAGCTATTATTTTGATTTAGGGGAGTTGATTTTTCCTCTGTACTTCTCTAGATTGTCTTATTTTTGCATTTTTCAATTGTATAAACATGTAGGTACTTACGGGAGAAAGGGAGCCTCAATCCACATAGGGATGGCCGCCGTGAATTCGTCCGGTGGGTCAAAGGTTAAAAATCCAGTGGTTAAAAATGCCGGATCGAGGTGCCCCAACGTAAATAAAGGTCTCTCATGTGGAATTAGATATCGAGCATCAAAACTTCCAAATCTAATGAAGCATGAGTGTAGAATTTGACTGAGGATGGCAGTGGATTCGTGAGTGGAAGAAAAGTGAAGCCCACTTATGGTTCTAGGTCGGGGGTTCCGGTTCGGCAGAACTCGGTCAGCCAAGGGGGTCGCCGCTCGGTGATACTCGGGGTTGCTCGGGGATTGTCAGCCAGAAACTAAAATGAGGGTTGCGTCGATGTGTTGTCTGCTCCTTAGAGTGGTTCGGAGAACTATGTTGTACACAGTTCTCCGAACCAAATGAGATTGGGACGTATGTAAAATTGACAAGCCTAAATTGTCTAATTTTGAGTTAAAGTTGTCTCATTCAGCCAGACATTCGTCGCGCCCCTACCGGCCAGAAGGCTACCCACACTTTCTTACCGCCACAACGCTTGCGGATTTCTTATCATCCCAAAAGTCCAAAGGTACAGGTGAGGTCCAGGTCTGACCGTTATCTCAAAGTTGATCACATGGGAAAGGAGGGGAGGGGCTGACCGCCAGGTCAGGGGAGGGGGGGAATACTGATTAAAGAGTGGGAGGGAGAGGGGTGGGGAGATAACCCCGTGACCTGGTCACCACCCAAAGAGATTGGTCAGAGTGGCAGTGGTCACTCTGAGCCTCGTTTTAATATTTGTCTGTCATTGTTATCCTGTGGCTGATTGGATCTCTAATCTAACCTGTCAATTGATTGGACCAACGGGACCAAAGCCAATCAGCGCAGGACCAGTGTATTCGTTCTAATCTGTCTAGTATAAGAATAAACAGGAAGATTGGAATCGGTCTCTTGTAAGGCTGGTGCTGATTCGAAGCATACATCTCTGTGTGTTGCGTTTGATTAATTTCTCGCCCAACTACTGACCCTGAATTATTACGAAGAATGGCCCGCATTTCTTCACTATCATTATTCATCAAAATTTGATATATTTTTTTTTGATTTTTGATGGCTTTTGGCCAAAAAATATTTTTTTTGCATTTTTTTTTTACACAGATCATATTCACGTAACCTACTATCACAACATATAAAAAAAAATGTTCAATTTTGAAGATTATTTAGAAATTTAGCAATTCCATTGACTAATGGCTGTTAAAAAATACGATTTTTGCCTCCAAAATGGGATTTTGAAATGAATAAAAAAAAAAATGGGGCTAAAAATGCCAAAAATGTTGTTCCACAAGTTGGTGGCACACATCCAATTTAAAAAAATCCAATTAATGATAATTAACTTGATTTAAGCCCATTTTACCCCTTTCCATGGTTGGGGGCCAAATGTTGTCAAATTGGTGGAATTGGCCATATATCCTTTAGTAGTTACAATATATATCCTTAGTAGAACATAGGTTCCCCAGGGTTCCAGTTTGTATAGGTTCCAGTCAGTCCTCCTTAGCAGATAGTGGTGGTGCAGCTTCCAGGTCCAGGTAGTAGATGGTACTGACTGATTGGAAGAGGGCACCTTTTATACCCTGGACTCCTGACTGGATACATATAAATTCGTACAGAAAACGTTTGCCTAGATGACAGAATAATTGCTGACCTGTTTCATGTTTGTTAGAGTACATGATGAAATAATTCCTTTTATATACTTAGTTACACCTTTAGGTGCAATTCCTGGGAAACCTGTAGCCTCTCTCTGGGAGCAATAGCTCCCAGTTGTTTCACAATATAAATCATTGCCTCAGCTTAAAACATCGCGTCAGCATAGATCATTGCACCAGGCTATTCAATACAATTTACACATCCATTGATACATTTCAGAGTAATACATAAATTCATTAATAAATGCATGCTCAACATTAGGGTAATAAAACATTAATAACCCTGTACTTAGTTAGACATTAAAAATCGATTAGGGTAATGAGACATGTTAAAGGCAAACGCTACTATCTAGTGGAAAATGAAAATAAATGTCACTTTTCTGAAACTTCGGTATTTGATTCTTGAAGTGTTTCAGGTCATAAGGATGGAAAAAAATCATTGGGTCGCGCCGTGCTCATTTTTGAATTACAGTGCTTCAAAATTTGGTATCTCAAAAAAACAAATGAGGACCAAAAGGGGGGCCCATTTTGCAATTCCTTGACTTCATAGTTCATATTTGCTATTTATATTCCCTCAATTTAAGTAAAATTAACAGTTTCAGAGACAGTATTATTTGGCCAATAATTCTATGCCTCTTTTCTATAGGGTGCATTGTTATTTTTATTTTGAAAACAACAAATACCTAATGTGAATTTTAAATTAAAAACTGGAAAAAACTCAATATTTTTCACCATTTTTATAAAAACAATTTTTTTTCCTCCCCACTGAAAATAAATGTCATTTTTCTGATTCTTTAGTATATTATTTTTGAAGTATTTGTGTTCTTAAAACTGAAAAAAAATTAATGGGTCACCATGTTAGTTTCTGAATTATGGAACTTTGAAACATGGCTGACAACCCCAAAATCTGCTGCTTTCAAAGTGTTCTATGTTTCCTAAACATGTCTATTTCAGACAGCTACAATTATTTTTTTAACGCGATGACATGCATTTTTTCCCCTATGTATGTGTAGAATATTCTGGGACATTTGGAGTATCCATTTTTGTTTTATTCCCAAAACCGTGAAAGGAAAATGCAGCATTTCCCAATAGACTTGCATGCTAATTGGGTACAACTGAGAGTACCCATAGCTAGCTCTGTTTCCCAAACATGTCTATTTCAGACAGCTATAAAAAAAAATCTAACGCGATGACATATATTTTTTTTTCCTTTTTATCTGTAGTATATAACCTGAACTGTATGTGTACAAAATTTTGGGACAGTAGGAGTAGCCATTAATTGTTTGTGTTATTCTATAAAATGTGAAAAAATGGGCCGTTTCCTCATAGACTGCAATGCTAAAGGAATAGTGCGTAAAATGCCCATAGATTTAGTATGTAATAAAGGGGGGCGTGGCAGTGAATAGTAGCGTTTGCCTTTAAATCCAGAATGGACATTAACATTGGCACTAAAAACTGAGGCCATCAAAAAAGTGTTATCTAGAAGAAGTGTGCAGTATAAAACTGCAATCTTATGGAATCAATTACGGAATGTCAATGAAATTGATGATTTCAAAAAGTTTCGAAATAATGACTTTAAAATAGGCAGGCAACAGTATGAGTAACAAAATGACATGAAGATAAGGAACTGTCCTCCATGTTATTTCAACAAATCAAATCAATAAAATTAAAAGTAAAAATGTCAACAGTCATAAGTCTGCAATAGACAAATCATCACCATTATACTCTCATTTTTTATCATTATCACAATCACCCTCACGCAGAAGTCATTATTGAAAATTAAATATTGAATTGTTGTAGTGATATTATTGCATGTAGGGCCTATACTTTTATTAACAACCTAAGAGACAGTATGTTTTTTTATTCGATCAATCTGAAAAGAGGAGAAAGCCTAGCACGTGTTGTTTGAAATGTAATAACAAAAATACAAGAGATTGGAGAATGTGGAGGTTCTAGATGAAGATATGTATTCTGAGTCAGGGCCCAGTCCACTGGTGATGATGGCGTACATGATGCTATTTCACCAGTGCATCAACCCCAACACAGGTGGGAGCTTGACCGTGAAGTTACACATAGCAGCCAACCTTTTCATTGAGAGGCAGTGCTGCATCTTTCAGTTTTGCTGACTGAGGACACTTGGGGCTGGCTACAATGTTTTTCATACTCAGTAGCAGTATCTCTGCCATATGCATCTGGTCAAGATTCACAACCCTTCAATTACCCCTTCAAGGCATTCTCACCTCCAACCCGTGAGGATGTTCCCATGTCCACTTTGCCCTTTCACAGCTTTTCACCCTCCGAGAAACTCCTCCCCAGATGGGAGTAGTGATGCCTTCTATGACAATTAAGTGTTGCAATGGCGTCAGGCAAGAGGAACACCTCAACTATCGGGCTAACCTGAAAGTCAGGGTGAGTATATGCGAGAATTGACAGACATGAGCAGGTCATGTAGCATAAGGAGTTGGATATATAGATGGAAGCTAGCTAGGGTTGGGTCAGTTGAAGTTTTATCCATCGAGGTTGCGGGGGGAGACAGAGGGGCGGAGCGCAGCGTAGCCCCAAGGTCTCCCTCCGCACAAATACACAATTTGACTTTGGTGAACAGGCTTGGCTGCCAGACCTATTTGTTTGTATCACCCAAGGGCGCAGTAATTTTCATGTTATCACCCGCCTTGACCAAGTGGGTGATACAATGCTGAAGATATGGGCAACTCCTCAGAGGGGTGAAATAAGGGGACAGACCTGAACAAGGGAACTTGCTCCATCAAGGTTAAATTCCCGATGACTATAGTGCTGACTAGGACTACTTGGTCCTAGAAATGAGTTCCCCAAGCAAGTTTGACTTGGCTTTTTTTCTCATTTACATCCTTTGGGGCATGCGCAATGAGATATAAACAAGTCGGGGTGCCATGTTTCAATATCGAAAAAGATTCTGGAACAGATTTTCCAATAATAAACCTAGCAGTTCTCTGTGTATTTTGTACATCCTCTCCCAAGAATGTACCGTAAGCATCGCACAATGTTATTGATTAAGGATATTATGTATACAGTTTAATAGGAATTGGTTGAGTACTTTGTCTGGACAAACTAGAGAACTTTGAGCTGTCCTGATTACAATGTAATATACAAGGTCGTCTGTGATGGCTAGACCAAGGTCCGCCTTGTTGCTGTCGGTTCCTATTCTAAACCCTGATGTTCCCAGGAGCTACCGGTTTTCTCCCTTGTAGTACAAGGAGTTGTCTCTCTCCCTTTTCGTCTATGGATGAATACTCCCAGTGTATCTTGTGCGTGCCGCCAGCCATATGTGAATAAATAAACCTAATGGCGTATCCGCTTTATTTGTTATTACCTTCCAGTTTCGAACCGAGCTTATATTAACTTTGGGCTCACTACACATGTCTAAAGTTATAATTATTTGTAATTAATTTTATATTCAGATCTGTACATTTGAAGCAATATATGATACACTATATACTTTGCATATTGGAACCTTTGTCATTCCTCCAACTTAAGTAGTTGCCATGGTTAAATGGGTACAAATGTATTGCATTATATATACATGTATGACACCCTCTGTTGGTGTAGTTGTGAATAATGCAGTGTGTGAAAAAAATGAAGAGAGTGTAATAAATGTATGTTTGATTGTCTACCTCACGCTACTACGTTAGCAAAGCGACCTCTCTTTATTTATTAAGGTAGCATACTAATGCATCTATTATTTTATCAATAATAATATATTATATGTTTTATTTGGGATGCTTAACTTTCCAGATTATGAGTCGAGAATCGGTCGAATTCCAGATGGTGCAATCGTGTTTTTGAACACAGGTGGTGCAGAAGTAAGCCATCCAGTTTTACCTATTCAACATGGCTAACTTTAAGATAATCAAATTTATACTTTTCTGCATGTAGATCATGTACACAATCTCATATGTTTATGATCAATTACTTGCTTTTAATCTGTAATGCTTATAATTTCCTTTTTCCAGTACTATCATGATACTGAAAAATATCTAGGAAATAAGAATGCCATGAATGTGACACAATATCATTACCCAGGATTTGGTGCACAAGCAGCGACGTGGCTCATTAAAATGAGGATGATCAAGGTTTTTTTCTGCCGTCCATTTAGTTTTGTTACTTTAGACATTACTCTTTTATTGTATATTTCACACATGAACCACAATTTTAATCAAAAGAGCCGGCATGCATATTGATTAATACGACACAGTGGGCCTATGTGATGCTGATTCTTTTCTTTTTCAGGGATTGGGTTCAGACCGATTGACCTTTGATATTGGTTACACCAACCGCTTTCCTGTTCATGGAATAATTGGCATAAACAATGTGTTCGGTTTAGAGAATCTGGCCAATCTCAACAAGGTTCCTGTGACAGGGGCAACTGTTGTGGTACTTCCAGTACCTGTAGAATATGGTACCGGTTTTCCTACTCGAGTTATGGCTTTCTGGGGAGAGGATAATGAACTTTTCGCTTCAAGTTCGGTCAGAACAAATGGAGCTTTCATTTTGGTCTTTGGCAGCATCCTGGTCTTTTATGTACTGGGATGAAGTTTGAGAGGAAAGCTCTTATGAATCTAAGACGGGGTTGTTATTGATGTTTGCAGACAAATAAATAGCTTGTGCCAGTGGAAAGGTTAAAAAAAAACTATAATTATTTAGTCTTTGAATATCTTTTAAAAATATATGCTATTCTAACAAATAACAAATAATTATGAAACTCATGAATAAATTCCTGGGTTATATTATGATCGTGCAAAGTGATATCTAAAGCAGTGTAAACAGATGGTGCACTTGTCATTGTTTTAAAAAAAAGAAATTACTCATAAATTGTATAGTTTTAATGAATGATTTTATTGATATAGATATATATTTATAGATATTATGATGATACATATAGAAATATGCCCCCAAAACTCTCACCCAAAACCCCATCCAGTATAATGGGCGTGTTGGGTTGCTATCCCCAACTGTAAAAGAGGTAGAATAAGACTACTACCGGTCAAGACCTACATACATGTATATTTCTGGTCATGGGCCATGATGTGTATTCCAAGGTTAGAGCCTATCTCTGAGAAGCCTAGCCTACTAAAGTCCCGGTCACCGATTGTACAATTTAGCCTACCCATGAAATACAATTAAATAATCTTTATGATTGGAAACAGTAATAATTCCTACCTGTATACAATGTTATTTCGAAGTAATCCATGTAAGAACAATGTAATTACTGGAAACTATCCAGTGGCTGTAAGCGTAAGCCTGGATCGGTTATCATACTGGTAGCCTACTAGTTCTAGGCCTTATTGCTATGACCAGAAACCGTTTCTAGCAGCCTATAATTTTATGTGATCATTTCAATTGGTTTCACAGTTGCTATCTTTATATAAAGGGGTTTATTTACAATTTTCTTAATGATTGATTCCCCAATAGGAAGAGCCTGTTGCGTCCCAGAGTCGTCATTAGTACGACCTATGTAATATTACAGACTTTTCTTCTTTTTTTGCACATATAACGCATAACCAAAATCCATTACAAAGACACCTTTTCCTATTATAGTCTGGATATTCCTATTCCTGGAACAAATAGTTTCATGGCACTGACTCATTTCTTCATTACGGAGATCTTAATTTTCACCCATTACAAGGAGTCTTGTTACTATTACCCATGACCTGTGCCATCTGCTGCTATGACACATGGCAGTTGGTTTTCCAAATACGATATGATTTGAATAATATATATATACTATGGATAATAGATCGAGACCTTAATATGATCTTCTACTATAGCATTTACCGAAGATAATACTAGACACTGTGAAGAAATCAGCAGTGCAATCTATAAGGATGCCTTATCTATACTACAGACTAAAATGACTCATATATATTAATTTTAATATTTTGATACCAACCGGCTCCTTTCCAATGGCTTGGAACAACAGTATAAAATGTAAACTAATATCCAACAAATCGATACCATCCAAAGCTGGTGAGATGAGGCCCATAAGTTGATAGGGAAAATTCTTGTAAAGCTAGTGGCTCACAAACTACAAACGCATAAATTTACTAGAAAACAAGATAATTAGCAAATCATAATCTGGATTTCTACCAGAGAGAGGCACGTTAGTTGCCCCTACAATGTTATTATGTCAGTGAATGAAGGAATGACTAAACAGGAAATACTAACTAGTACTTTTTTTATTTAGCAAGGCCTTCGATAGCGTTAACCATTAAGTATTAATACAAAAGGGTCGCCAAATAAAGACCTACAAAATCCAATACCATGGTTTGTTTCAGTTGAGTTGCCTTCAAATCAATCAATTTATATCAATACAAAAACTAAAACACATTGGGATAGAGAGCAATTATTAAAAATGGATGGAATCATACCTGACCCCACAAAAACAAAAACTAAAAATGGAAAAAAGGAAAAAAAGGAAAAAAGGAAAAAAGGAAAACACAATCAGTTGGGGAGTGCCCCATGCAATTAACGCCCTGTCCTGGGGCCATTAATGTAGCTAGTGTACTCAAATGATCAAACACCTTAATTAAATAGCAAATTTATCTTATACCCTAGTAGCACTAGTACAGACATGGCGAAACCTGCCGGACCGCGAAACGTTAGAGAAACCTTTGGAGGACCAGTGAAACCTTTGGAGGACCGGTGAAAGTTCCTTTTCACCGGTCCGACTGTCCGGTGAAAGTTCTAAAGTTTTCGCCATGTCTGCTAGTACTTGTGATATATGACGATTTTTGTAATTTTAGGACACATTCACAGAGAAATTAATAAATGCATTTGCTTTTTTCTGCCTCTATCACTGAGAACACTTGGAGAACTTATATGTTTGATAGATTGAACAAGCTGTGAGAATATTTTTATTGTCAAATGTACCAATAACTTCTTTTGTTCGTTGGAAAAATCAGAAGGGAGATAGACATAGCATATGTATCAGAGTCAGACCCATGCCAATTTTGGTCTTGTGTGTGTACATGTGTGAGGTTCATTCCAGGTGCTATACTGAAATAAAGTAGGCCTATATTTTCTCTTTACTATTTCTTTGTTGATTTAATTTCTCTCTACTAAATATCCTATATTAAATTATTTCAAACGCTATTGTAGGCCCCTATGGTTTTAAAAGCTAGCTCTGGTCATACCTAGGATTTCTCCTATCATATAATTATAAAGCTTGATTCAGTCAAATATCCATAAATAAAGGTGCTAACAACTTTATTCAACCCAAAGAAACTCCCCCCCCCGTCTTGCTGTGCTTAGCTATGCTTGAAACTGGCCTTTCAATCGAACACTTTGGCTCATCACAATTTGTTTGTGGCCTCTAGCCTACCTCCCACCCAATGAACCTGGTTCATGGACTATCTGCTACCGGGCTATCAGTCGGGCGGGGCGCCACCTTGTGTGTAACACCGTCAACGGTAATCCGGCCGTTTCCCGCCAGATATCCAGGTTCTGGCTTGCTGTCACCGGGACGTCGCCGGGAGGTCGTCAGCGCTGGTGTAACACCCCCAATATTAAATCAATGTATACTGTTGAATATTGATATAGAGGGTCAGAGAAATGAACATGACATAACTTACTCTAGCATGATAAAAACTCAATGTGATTGATCATAACATTGTTTAATAAAATTATATGGTGGTTGAGAACATAAAAAAAATAAAAGTGTTCATATCCCATTTCTAATGATCCCACATGTTAGGGGAGGGAACCGGCCATATTACAGCAAACAAGTGCCTTCGGCACTTGGATTGTAGAGGCAGTTGTGTTTCTACTAAAATCACAGGGGGCCTACGTCGGGGTAGTAGGCCTAAGGTGTAGGAGGGAGAGAGAGAGGGACAGGGAGGGACAGAGAGAGGGGAGGAGAAGAGAGGGAGAGAGGAGAGATGAGAATGACTGATATAAGAGGGTTTCATGGAAAACAATTTGCACCCCCCCCCCACCCACACACACACCTATACATCTATCAATTTTCCTTCACCTCCCCCTCCCCGACTACCTCCCTTGCTCTCCCTCCCCTTTTATTCCCCCCTCCTTAATAATAATGAGTAATGTGTGGACAGGTACATTCTTTCTCTGAGAGACAGAAAAAGTGTCAAAAATTTGCCAAAAAAATAGTTGGCTGTAAAAAATGCTGGTTGAATAAAAATGGTTGAAAAAAAACTGGTTGGTCGTAAAAAAAAAGGTTGGTTGTAAAAAAAGTTGGTCAGAAAAAAGTTGTTCTTAAAAAAAGGGGTCTGGTAAAGTCGGACCGAAGCTTGCTCGGACCAGTGTCAGGTAGGACCCGGATCAAGTCAGACCAGGTCAGCTCAGACCAGGGGGTTAGTAAAGTCGGCCCAAGGGGTTACTCATGTCTGACCAGGGCGCCGGAACATTACGATAGGTATATGGTCAAAGTACCATATATACCCGTGTATAAGCCCCGGCTGATATTAATTTCAAATGGTGATTTGACCCGGCTTATATTCGGGGTGGGCTTATATTCGGGGCCCAGCTTATATTACACTAACTAAAAACCAGTATATTTAGCTGAAACACATTTGCATTATTATCTTTAATTATTGGTCTGGTTTTCGTGTTTTAGACTTCAATTTAACAAAACAAACACTACCAGAATTCAGAATCGATCGACTTCTCTTATCTAAACTATCATTTATTATCCACTAAGAACTCGTTCTGGCTGATCTCTTCAGTATATTCCATCTGAGAAGAGACCAGGCCCTCCATCTTTCCATCCAGTTCCAGGCACCCGGCTTATAAACGGGGCCCGGCTTATATTAACGTTAGGATGTGCTGAACCCCCAGCTTATAAACGGGGTGGGCTAATACTCGGGGTCCGGCTTATACACGGGTATATACGGTAATTCTTTTATTAGTCAGTTTTACCACGGACTCTCCACTACTACCTTTACTGACTTAGGCAACCAATTTTAGGGTTAGGTTTAGGGTTAGTTTTCGTATGGTATGGTTTGGTCCGAGTCCACCAACCTGGTGGTCCAAGTCCACTAACCCACTGGTCCGAGTCCACTAACCCCCTGGTCTGCGTCCACTAACCCTCCAGGTCTGACATCACATTGGTCCGTCTTCTCTAGGAAGCAAAAAAAGATTGTCAAAAATAAAGTTTGTCCCAAAAAATAGTTGGCCGTAAAAAATGCTGGTTGAAAAAAAATGGTGGCTCGTAAAAAAAAGTTGGTCATGAAAAAAGTTGGTCATAAAAAAATTGGTCGAAAAAGAAGTTGATCGTAAAAAAGTTGGTCGTAAAAAAAGTTGGCCGTAAAAATAGTTGGTCGTAAAAAAAGTTAGTCGTAAAAAAAGTTGGTTGTGGGTCCAATATTTGAGGCTATGTACTGCCATTCATTATTTCATTCTATAAAATTATGTTAAAAAACATTTGATGTAGGGGCCGGGGTGGGGTGGGGGGCACTATTGGGTCCAACATGAGAGAGAGAGAGAGAGAGACAGACAGACAGAGAGAGAGAGCCATGATTACCACCCTGAACTTGAAAGAGAGAGAGAGAGACCACACACACAGACATTATTTAGCTTCAACATTAATTATTCTAGTAGTTTCAATGTTTCCACCTTAGCTGGTGAGGTTCAATAATTAAGGGGCTCCCTGGTCCCCCTAGCTACACAATGTGAACTTTTCTGTTCAAATTGGACTATTATTTCAAAAGTTTTAGCATTTGAGCTTGGCTAAATATTGGCTATAGCATATATTTGCTCCCCAAATGCAACCACTAAGGTCTGTATATTGGACCACCAAGCATTTGCTTCCCGAATGCAACCACTGACACACATGCATGCATGCATGCTTTACCCGGGGACCGGTCGGCCAGGCATCCCACTGGTACCCTCCCTCTCCTCTAGCCTCAGAACATAAACAGGGTCCGGGCCTTTTACGGGGACCCTGTCTATCCTGCTGCGACTTTCCGCAAGGAGCTGAGAGTCGACGGGAGAACGCTTTCTATATGGGAGTTAAAATACAGAAGATAAAGGCAAATGGGTAGCAGTTATGATAAAAAATCTACTTTTCAGGGGATGCCCAGGGATGCCCGGTATCATGATTCTGTATCAAGTTCAAATAAATTGCATGTGTAGTGGGTCCGCCACCCGGAATACAGCGAGGCTGTCGACTATCGCCGAACACCAACCAGGCTACGACAGCGGGGGCACTTCTACCAGCGCCGGAGACGACTACCACCAGTTCCGGCCAGTTCCGTCAGGGGGCGACATTCACCACCGTGCAGACGACACTGCAGACACCCTCCGATGGACGGTAGGCGGAGGATACTACTACCTCCGCAAGGGGATCCAGGCTTCGCTTAACACTACGGACTCGAGCCGCGCCGCGGACCGAGATACTTCTGTTGTTCAATTTAAGCACCCTTGCTTCAGTGACAATACCTTTGTAACTGTATACCTTTGGGAAATAAACCAGGTTCAAACGAATCTCCTCGTATTCGTGATTCTTTCCGGAATTTTCGTAAACTCGTGCCCACAAATCTGCGGTTTACTACATTGGTGCCGTGAGCCTAGGGCCGAGTAGGGAAGTTCCCGAAAGGATCCCCGATATTAAGAGTCAGACGATGACTCTTGGCGACGAGGAAGCAGCCAAGGCCGCGGCCAAGGCTGAAGCCGAGCAGCAAGCATGCGAGGCTCTCGCTCAGATGTTAACGAGACGTCAGGGCGATGCGCAAAATTTTGCGAATGACTCATTTGCTCAACTAGAGCAAGTAGTTGCACACATAGACAATATGCGTGCTGACGGATTGGTCGTCAATCTGGATACACAAAGCTTGGTTGAGAAACTAGTAGCTATAGTGTTAGGATTGCGCCCGTGTTACAACGAGGACGATCTTTGCAAGCTCATAGAGCGAGCGGGTTTCAACGTCGAGACAGGCGAGGCGGATGGATCGGATCATTCTGACATTAAGCCGCCGAAAACCGAAGAAACGGCAGTCCCGCTGGGGCAGAGCGACGACGCAAAGGTCATGATGGACCAATTGACTACCTTACTTTGTTCTTACGACAAGACGGGAAAACCACCAAGCGAAATCGCTGAAGGTGAAATTCGAGGATTACTCGACCTACTGTGGGTACTGCACGAACAACTTCCGTTGAAGTGTGTACAGCGGCTATATCGTGGTCTACACGAATATGCGGCTTGCCCCCAATATCTGATCGATATGTTGGATCGGAGATATCCTGCGATGCTGCCTCAAGGTAGCCCGGATCCGCATGTGCAAATGCCTTCGCAGGATACGGAAAGCATGGAAATGCGAGCCTCGCGCTTGCCTAGTACTCCGGCAGGATTCAAGACTGCAGGAAGAAGAGTCGACTTTGTAGGAAATTCACGATCCCTAACTTTAAGTGACGTTGTGACGAGGCTTCGTGTCATCTTGGACACAAAGACCGAAGAGCAACGCCAGGAGGAATACCGCATCCGTATTCAACAGCCTGGCGAATCACTTCAACACTATGGTGAGGCTCTACTTACCTTGTGCAAACGTGCGTACGAGGGACAATACCTCGAACATATGAAGAAGGAGTCTATCTGTATCTTCTGCACGGGCTTAGAAGACAAATTTCTTGGCATGTGGGTGCAAACAAGTCGCCCAAAGTCTATGCAAGATTGCGTAGATCTCGCAACAGATTTCGTGCGAGCAGGTGGCCCAAAAGCATATCAGCGTGTCTTGGGTTCCACGGCGGGACAGTCCTCTAAATTTAAAACTAGAGGATATAAGTTCTACGGACAGAGGAAGGACAAGGAGCGGAAAGCTTCTTACGCGGCTGCGGAAGCAGAGGCGCAGTCTGACTCTGACTCGTCGGCGGACGAGACTTCGGGGGCGTCTACTGCGACAGAAGTCCCGGACTCTGATTCGGAATCGGATTTAATAGCCGATTTCGCGGCCTTCCAGGCAATGAGGAAGGACGTGCGAAAGGAAGACAGTAAAAAGTCTGACCATAGCACGAAAAAGTCTTGGGATAAAACCAAGACTTTGTCACGAAAACTGACTATCGGAAGAAGGACACGAAGGCGACTCGTCCAGAGCCTGCCTGTTGGCTTTGCGGGAAAACAACCCACTTGCAAGCCAATTGTAATCAACTGAAGAAGTTTCGCGCTTTCATCGCGAAAGAGACGGGTGAGGAATTCAATTCCCCGGAAAATAAATCGACTAAGGGAAATTGACGTGGGTCTCGCAAGGAAGCGGTGACGAGACCCGCAAGTTCGACGGAACTCTTGACGGGAGGGGGAGCCCTTCCGTAGCCAGCTCGGGCAAAGGAACTCCAGGTGGGTCGTACGATCTGGGGAGGTCAGGTAGGCAGGCAGAACTGAACAGAGAGGAAACTGGGGTGATGGAGGGTGAAGACCCGACAAAGCCCGCAGACACGAAACTTTGGTCGAAGGAGTCGGTTAGTAGCGTTCGAGCCATCCCACGCGATCGTGGAATGTGTTTGGACGGTCGCTATACTGACGCTGGCACGGCGCTGCTCGCGGTTAGCTCTACCGTGGGTGGGGAACGCTGTGTTAAAAATTTGACTAGTTCTGCGGCCGGCCGTGATCTCTCTATTCCTATCGACGTGGTAGCGATAGTGGATAGATGGTATGTACCTGTCAAGGTGGGTACTAGGCGAGGAGAATTTTTATACGACACAGGTGCAATTACCTCACTAGTGTCTAAACAATTCTATGAATCGCTAGCTCGCAAGCCCGACCTGCTCGCATCGCGGGTTCGGGTAAAACCACTTGCGGGTGGTACTCCAGAGATGATGGGGTATGCGGTCTTTGACTCTGAGATCTCATAGTCAGTGTAGTCTTGTCTCGTAGTCAGTGGTCTAGGCGGCGGGGAGGAGGCCGTGCTGGGCCAAGACTTCATGTGGCGCTATGATACTAGCATGACGGGGCCTGGAAAGATGCTCCTGGAAGGGGGCAAGAATCACGTATTCTTTCGACGGAAAGGTGCGATATCGACCGCATTCCTATGGGAGGATGTGCGGTTGGCCGCGTTCGAGGTGAAGGTCGCGTCTGTGGATGTGTCCCTACCCGAGAACAACATGGGCTATATCATGGAGTCAGATGTAGGGTTACAGGTAGACGGTTTCGTTGAGGGTTGCGATACATATGTATCGTCTGCTCACTGCCACGAGCTTCCTATTATGAACTCAACGGGACTTGCAATAGTCATGCCACGCGGGACGCCCGTGGCATCCGCTTATGAGGTGGCGGCAAACTTCACGGGTGACTATTCGCATCTGGCGTGTGCGAGAGCAGAGTCCGTGAACGGGTCCAGCACGGGGGCAAGCGAAAGCTGACCTGAGAGCTGTTCAATTACTAGCATCCCTGAACTGGAATCTATCATAGAGGGCGCTGAAGTAGCAGATACTGAAACCTTGAAAAAGGTGCGCGAGTTGGTATATGCAAAAAAGCGGGTGTTCAGATTGCAAGGTGAACAATTGGGGTTTACGAACAGGGTTCTACACTCCATCGACACAGGTGACACTAAGCCTATAAAGTTACCTTTTCGTCGAGTTCCCTTAGCAAAACAGGAGGCTCTGGACTCCCAGGTCAGTAAGATGCTAGCGGAGGATAAGATCGAGGAAGGAAATGGCCTGTGGGCCTTCCCCACCGTTCTTGTTCCGAAACCGGATGGTTCAACTAGGGTTTGCGTTGATTTCAGGAGACTGAACAATGTGACACGAAAAGACTCGTATCCACTACCGCGAATAGACGACTGTCTAGACGCGCTTGGTGGCAATGCGTGGTTTTGTACCCTAGATCTGGAGAGTGGCTATTGGCAAATAGCTATGGATCCGGACAGTAAAGAGAAAACGGCTTTCACGACTTCCACGGGTTTATACCAGTTCAAGGTGATGCTGTTTGGTCTTTGCAATGCCCCGGCCACATTTCAGAAAATGATGACGGAGGTTCTCCGGGGGCTTAATGGCAAGATCTGCGTTGTCTATCTCGACGATGTGATCATTTATGGCGCAACGATCCATGAAGCTATTACGAACACGGGGTTAGTGTTTGACAGGTTGATGGCGTACGGCCTTAAGTTGAAACCGAAGAAGTGTCGCCTCTTTCGTGAAGAGGTACAGTACCTGGGTCGCATCGTATCTAAGGAGGGGATACAGGCGGATCCGGAGAAGACGCGAGCGGTAGTAACTTGGCCTATTCCGTTGACAGTGAAGGATATCAGATCATTTCTGGGTTTCGCTTCATATTACCATCAGTTCATTCCGAGTTTTAATGATCTCGTGCGGCCATTGCAGGAAACTGCAACAGCCAGACAAAAGGTACTACGGTATAAGCTTACTTGGAATAGTGAGCTCGACGATGCATTCGAGGCTACAAAGAAAGCCTTGCTTTCCACGTCCGTCTTGGCGTATCCACGAGCGACCGGCCAGTTCATTCTGGATACGGATGCGAGTGGTACGGCCATGGGGGCGGTCCTATCGCAGGTTCAGGATGAGCAAGAGCGAGTGATCGCATATGCCAGTAATTCGCTCTCGAAATCGCAGAAAAACTACTGTACTACGTACAGAGAGCTGTTGGCGGTCGTATATTATGTGCGGAAGTTCAAACATTATTTATACGGCGCAGACTTCATAGTCCGTACGGACCACTCGTCCCTTACGTGGCTTATGACCTTCAAGGAACCAGAAAATATGCTGGCTCGTTGGTTGCTGGACTTACAGCAGTATGGGGTTACCAATAAATATTCAGCACCGCCCGGGCAAGAAGCATGAAAATGCGGATGGCCTCTCTCGTAGACCCTACAGTCGTTGTAAACGTACAGATTGCGATGATTGTGGGGCGCACGAGGCTGCTGTAGCTAGTCTCGTGGGGGAGGGGGTAGGCACGGACGACAATCTCGTATCTGTAAACCAGACTATCCGTGAGCAACAGCGCACGGACGATACTATCAATCGTATCCTGGGTTTCCTGGAAAACAACCGGGAACCCACGAATCTGACTAGTGAAAGTGATGAATTCAGAACAATCTGGAGTCACAAGACGGATTTGTGTTTGGAAGAAGGGGTACTCACGTTCAAGTGGAGAAAACCTTCGACTGGACATGTTTTCTCGAGGATCGTGTTGCCGTTTGACCAACGCCTATCTATGTTCAGGCGATATCACGGCCCGGCCTCAGCGGGACATTTTGGGCACGCCAGAACGAAAGACTCTTTGCGAAGAAGGTTCTTCTGGCCGGCTCAATCTGGGGACATAAAAAGATGGATTCAGTTATGCCCCGAGTGTAATGTGCGAAAAACACGAAAAGGTGTAAATAAATCGCCATTGCAAAAAGAGCTCACGGGAGAGAGGTTCAGTAGAATCTCGATGGATATCCTTAGTGGCTTTAAGACTAGCACGAGAGGAAATACTTGTGTATTGGTCATTGTGGATTACTTTTCAAAATGGTCAGAAGCATACTGCTTACCGAACCATAAAGCGGCGACAGTCGCCTGGACAGTATTTCGCAATTGGATCCTGCGGTTTGGTGCGCCCAGAGCGATACAAACTGATGGGGGCCCCAAGTTTGATGGAGAATTATTCTGGGAACTCTTTAAATCTCAGCTTCTCTTCACCAGACATCTGTGTGAGGTGCATACCCCCGTGACACCGGTTTGGCGGTGTCCGATTGGGTATTGTCCCGTAACCGGGGACCGTCGCTCCGACATCGTGGCCCACGGGTCAAAGGAGCCAGATAAGATGGCCCGTAAAAAGGCTGTTGACAAAATTATGCCGGCTCTCGAGCGCGCGGGCGTTTCGTATCTCCCACAGTGGGGATACAAAAGCACGGTCCACCTTGCCTCTGCAACCTCGGAAGCCATTCTGAGGAACGCAAAGGAGCAAGGCTTCACCTCCAAGTACCCGTTGGAAAAGGATATTACAAAGCCTAAACGAACGGGGAAGACCAAGAGGAAGAAGAAGGGCTCCGATAAGTCGGACAAATCGGATCGTTCCGATACGGAAAAGCGGCCTGAGAAACGTCCGAAACTCGTGCCCGCCCCAATTCCCAACAAGAACGCCTGGTTAGACGGGTATAAAATTCCGTCCTCTAAGGAGAAGGAATTCCCCGCCTTGCCCGCGCCTACAGGACTTACGGTCCGGCAGAAGTCACGTTGCCCCGCACCCGCAGCTGCGGAAGGTAGAGCCCGTGCCAGACCCTCAGCCTGGTTCGTCACGGCCTGCGGCTACCGCAAGGGCAACCCCACCCGAAGTTGACCGGGTAGGCATCGCTCGCACCCGGAAGGTGGTGGCTGATCGCGCAGCGGTCCTCCGGCTGGCTCTACAAGAGTCGCTGGAAGGCTTCTGTGTGGATATCGAAGAGACCTACAGGCCTCTCAATAACGTGGACCGTTTGGTTGATAGCCAAACGGAAATCGCGCAGCTTATGGAGGACCTTAACAGGTCCCTCAATGAGCAGGAACTCCTGGTGGAGAGGGTAAGCCTTCTCGACACGCAAGTCAATGGACTTCGCCGGGAGAACCAGGAGCTGCATGCGGAGGTCACTCTGCTGCAGGCTCAGGCCGCGCATCGGGCTACAAGACCAGCGTCTCCTCCGCCACCAAGGGTAGAGACGGCTCCTCCAGTGCAGAATCCGATTCTGCGGCTGGAACAGAGGAAAATGGAGGTCCGCGAGAAGTTCAACAGAGCTTTGCGCGTAGCACTGGCCGTTCCTCCGGGTTTCGCACCGGGTGATCGTCAGACCGCCAAACCTCTTTTTGGAGGTATAGGTCGTGGCACTCCAACCAACACCCCAGCCTGGGCGCCCACACGCGTCGCGGCTACGAAGGTGACCCCGACCGCTGGGGCATCAGTGCTCGCTAACGCGACTCCTCTCCGTAGCACGGAAACAGAGATGGAGGTAGACCCCCACGACGGGTCAACTGCTCGGAAGGAGGAGGAAAAGGCGACGGCACAGCGTCGTTTCGAGCAGGATCGGGTCGAGGCAGAGCGGCTCCGTGTCAAACGTGAGACGGCACTAGCTGAGACGCGCCTGATCAAAGAGGCCTTGGAGAGGAAACTCCGTGAAGAGGAAACTCTGCGACAGGCGGAAGATCTACGACTCCGACAGGAGGAGGCTGCTCTATGGCAAGTGGAAGAGCAACGACTCCGACAGGAGGAGGCCGCGCTACGTCAAGCGGAAGAGCGACGACTCCGACAGGAGGAGGCCGCACTACGTCAAGCGGAAGAGCGACGACTCCAACAGGAGGAGGCTGCTCGTCAGCAACTAGCTGATACGGCCAAGCGGGAGGCTGCTTTCGCTCTACTCGGTCAGCGAGACAAGGAGCAGTCGGCTCGTGACATGGCGTACTTCCGCGAGGAAGACGAGAAGGAGGAAGCTGAACGCCAGCAGGCCAAACTGGATCGGGAGATACAGGAGCTCCGCAAGACAGAAAGTCGGCTGCGAGTTGAGGCTCTCAATTCGCGTCGGCCGGCCTTTCCCCTATCCCACGGGATAGAACCTCCCTCCATCGAGGTAGTGGACCCTGCGGGGATCCCTATGGACACTGGTGGCACGCTCATCGGCGTTACTGATTTAACTCGGCAACGCGAGAACCAGGGCGTGAATACGGACACGGGAACCAACCCGCGGATGTCGGCAGCTACGTGGGGCCCTAACATGCTCCCGGGTAGCCACTCCGCGGAAGCGGAGGATTTGGCAGTAGCAACTCCGGCTGCCTCCTCCACTCCCCGTTCGTACAGACCACCCCGAGGGGACGTCTCCTCGGCGACCAAGCGCCTCTCCTTTATAGAGGAGAAAACTTTGGTGGCACGGCTGGCACCGCCTCCGAGCGGAGAGGCCTCCCCAAAGTTGAAGGAAGCACTACCTTCGATGGATACATCCACGAAGGGTCCGTTGGCAACTGAACCAGCGGCACCTCTTCCCGTAACCGCGCCCACGGGTACGAGTACGGAAGAGGTCGAGGGAAATAATGACGTAATCCCGTTACCATGGCCTCGCACGGACGAGCGTACCAGCTCCGTGGACGGTCCGGTGACAGCAGGCTCGGGCTCTGACAAGTCGGTAGAAATATCGGACGGGGAAGAGCACGAGCTACTGCAGGAGTCGGACTCCGATACGGGGTTGATCTACGATGATCTGGGCCAGGAAGACAACGTAGTTGTCGTCCCAGATCCGCGTTTCGACCCGTTCGATGAAGCCCTTATTGGGAATCTTTCGCTTCACGGCATCTCCAAAACGGAGGGTGAAGCTGAGGCGAAGGAGACGGGTGAGTTCGTCTAGAACTCCCCCAATAGGGCTCAGGATCAGCACTGCGATTCCCCGAGGCGGCAGTCTCGTGTGGGTTCATCTCACAGCGAGGGGAGGGCTCTCCTCCTCGCAGGTGGTGGTTTTATCCGCAAGTCTAGTATGGTTCACTAGTCTCGCTTTTAATAATAAAGCTCGTGCACGAAAAAATGTTATGCTTCGAATGTACGCTTCCGGTTGTACCGCGCTGCGAGATCGGGACGGACAGGCATGTCCGGTGGCCTCTTTAGGCCTATGAAGGCTACGAACCTTGGGGGCGAGTGCAAGCCTGGCTCTAGGATCCGTGCGGCGGAGTGGCATAACATTTGCCCCGCTGCACACGAGGATCTGGAGCCACAAGGATCTCCTTGGTGCCACGGCGGACCCTACATAACTAGTTATTGTGGACCTCCTCAACTCCAACTAGTGAGGGGGCAGTGTAGTGGGTCCGCCACCCGGAATACAGCGAGGCTGTCGACTATCGCCGAACACCAACCAGGCTACGACAGCGGGGTCACTTCTACCAGCGCCGGAGACGACTACCACCAGTTCCGGCCAGTTCCGTCAGGGGGCGACATTCACCACCATGCAGACGACACTGCAGACACCCTCCGACAGACGGTAGGCGGAGGATACTACTACCTCCGCAAGGGGATCCAGGCTTCGCTTAACACTACAGACTCGAGCCGCGCCGTGGACCGAGATACTTCTGTTGTTTAATTTAAGCACCCTTGCTTCAGTGACAATACCTTTGTAACTGTATACCTTTGGGAAATAAACCAGGTTCAAACGAATCTCCTCGCATTCGTGATTCTTTCTGGAATTTCGTAAACTCGTGCCCACGAATCTGCGGTTCACTACACATGGAAATAAGGCATAAAGCCACATCCATATTTACAGTAAGACATAACATATTGGCATACTAGGTTTTATCGTGATTTTTAGGTTCTCTAGTGACTTAGTCAAGGGTACAAAGATTGAAGTGGGGATGCCCGGTATCAGGGCATGCTGGTATCATCTTTTAATATACTTTAAAAAGTATCTATTGTGTTTATGTACCAATCTTTCAGTTGTAAGTTGAATGAGACATTGCAAGGAACATTGAAACATTATGTGAGGACCCTATCTACAGTAGTAATGCTACATATGTATCATTTATCAACAAAAAAGGATTTGTGGGGGATGCCCGGTATCAATTCAAAATACATTTATCTCAACATCCCTGCCCCCACAGTCCTAAAACTTTGTTGAATTATGCATATGATATTCCTGATTAATAAAAATTAACTTAACATAACCCCCTATTGAGAAATAATTATCAAATGTGCATAGAAACTCTGAGGCTAAATTAATCCTTCCTTTAACCTGTGACAGGAGAATGCTTCACTAATAATTGTTGAAAACAACTTTTTAAACATATAAATAATGATTAGACATATGAATATCTCATAGATCGTTGATTCCTAAACATAACTAAGTTGTCATAAATATGCATAAGATATGAAACCAGGTGAAATTTGATGCCTAGAACAGTTACTTTTTTTCAGAAGGGAGGTATAATATGAAAAAGTAGTGAATTCAGGGGTATTTTTATAAGGAAATCAACATTTAGAGTGATTTATTACATACAAACTTACAAATGTGATCATCATTAGGATTGATTTATTTGTGTCTAATACCCATGCAGTATAATGTTCATAGGTTGCAAATTGCAGGATTTTCGCAATTGTACATTCTAAAAAAATTTGACCCATATGGGCATAGGGTCAATGACCTGTGACCATTGCCGCTGCCATTATCATTACCATTACTGAATCCTTATTTTGGCTGTAACTTTTCTTCTAGTGGGAATATTTTCACAAATTAAAAAGTGTTGATACCTGTGAAGTACACAGTGATTCAAAACATTATGGGCATATTCTTTTTATTTATTTCTAATTTGAATCCTCTTTTATGTAGAAATATGTACCATTCATCGGTGCCCTTATCATCAGCATTCTCTACCAAGCTGCCCTGACTATGTTTGGGTGCCGTTTTGAGCATACATGTATCCTTTCTTTGAATAGAGAAACTGGTGCAACACCTTACGGGAATTGATAGGTTTCTGCGGCACCTTCCGGCCACAACTCAGTCGTGTTCCATCTAGATAAGTTTTTAAAAAATAAATAACATAGTCATTTGATCAAATCAGTCATCTAAGCATCAAGTACTACAACTAAAGATAATATTGTTTACTCCACGTTGGTGTATGTACCACACGCTGTTTGTATGGGCGGGAATGAGTGTGGTAATCTATCAAGAAATCCACGCGTGAAGGATGGGGCTAGTAACAAGGGCTCCCATTGGTTGATACAGTCACATGATCATATCGTTGTTATTCCAAACTAAGTCAAGTCATGGCTGTATTTGTTTTTGTAAGTAAAATGCCTTTAATATCTTTAATATACTTGAACATAGCAACGTGGGAGTAAATATAGTACCTAATGAGAATGTGGTACTCGGGACACTTTTACACTGGCCTCGATGTTTTTTTTTTTTCGTAACCCACTTGCCTATCGGCTCGTGGGCCACGAAAAAACAAACATCTTGGCCAGTGTAAAAGTGGCCCTCGTACCACATTCTCATTAGGTACTATCTATAAATCTTTAAACATATATAATATATATCAATTTACCCATATTCTCATCTTAAAGAACTGTAATACCCCCATTCAAAATCAATAATATTTACTCAAGGAATATGAATAAAGCTATTTAAAAACAGGATAATGATATATTTAATCCCTTTTGTACATACATACGGCGTTAACGTGCTATATCATGTTGGCTTTTTTCTGTCCTGAAAGAAATCTACATTATTCTTATATATTCACAAGCCCTATAATACAGCGGCCAGAGGCTAAATTTGGGAGGGAACCCCTACCCACCGTTTAACAAGCTAAATTTGAGGTATAATGTATAGAATTTCATGAATTTTCCGAATCTGAAAAAAAAAATTGCTAGAAAGGTGGCGAACATTGTCAAAATGGCCTGTTTCCATGGGAACTAGTGATTTTTTTTAGTATTCCATAGTAGGTTTTTAGTATTCCATTTCTACACTTTTATCAGTATTGTGACCAAACTTGGAATTAATCATGGTGTATCTAAGGGTTATCATTTCCTTTCGAATCAATCACCTTGCTCAAGGTCAAGGTCACCAAATATCACCTTGAAATATAAAAATAGCAAAATATCCTATTTTCTCTTATGAAAATATGGCAATAGAGGAAAATGGTAACCTAATGCATGCAAATAATAACTGACATTAGGGGAATGAAAAATAACCCAATTTTAGTATGATTGGAATGTCTGTTGCCATGGTAACCAAGCCTTACTTTTTATTCTATGCTAAATCTTGTGTAAATCTAAATTACATACTGCAGTCTATATCTTTTGAACAATTTATTTCAAAGCTATACAATTTATACATGTGAAAGGGCTCTGAGAGTACTTTCATAATATATCTTTTAATTGACCTTTGTCAAGGTCAAGGTCCAATTCTCAAGGTCAAACATCAAATGTTGGTTCAAATTTCAGTTTTGCCTATGTACCTTTGGATCCCCTCATATAAGGTCAGTCTTATATAGAAAATAGAATAATATTTAGGGAGCATTGGTTTGTTAATCATTTTCCCAATTGTTTGACTGTGTTATATTATTATTATTAGTTAATGAGAATCCCTTTCCTCATAATTAGGCTAGCTTTAAACATTTCATTAACAGATGCTATGGTGAATGCCAGCCGAGCTTTATGTATATAATCTATGTGTGTGTATGACAGCATGGCAAATTCCGCCATTGACTTACCATTGTGGAACGGGTGCGATTTAAAATAGCAGGGTGATACAACGTAAACACAATTAAGTGATTAACACAACTTAAGCACAGACAGCGAGGTTCATTGTTGTAGAACAAAAGACCCCTTTTTTCTTGAATATATTATGTATTTAGTACACAGGTAAAGCAGTGAGTTAAACCATGTAAGGTCTGCACGAAGAAAGAAAAAGTTCTCACTATAAGCGAGTTCGGATTTCCGTGCGCGCAGCGACGGGCACTGAGTAAGGGGGATAAACAACCGTTTAGGGTGGGACACTGCAGCAGTGTACCATAGCCATATACGTATTACGGGAGAGGTCTCTTTAACTTTTCATCATCCTTTCTGACAACAAAATATCTAAAATCTTTAAATACAAATACAAGTGGTCAGCTCATGTACATTGAGAATGGAGAAATCCGTTGCATCCTGTATTAGTATCTCCTTTAGTTTCTTGTATCAATAGCAGTTATAATCCCTTCGGGCAATGTCAACTTACTGCAAGGTATGTAGGCTAATATATGATAGACATAATTATAGATGTGTATGTTTGGTACTCATTGATTTAGAATTAATGACATCATAGGGAAGAAATGAACAGGAAAATATTACCATACTAAGAACTCAGAACTATCATTGATATAGATTATATTAGCTATGCATCATTACCGCATATAGGCCTATTTCATTATGAAGTGAAGTCAATGCCAGTCAGAAAATTATGGTTGTACACGGTTCAACAATAAATGTTAAGGTGTTTATGTCTTTGCAAACTAATTATTGACTACTCCGACATTTCAAGATGAAAATGGTCTGTGCCTGCATAGATAGAATTTGATAGATAGATGGCAAGAAAGATGGGGTTAACTTTATGTCTTTAAAACTGTATGTATACTCAGTTTCTCTTCTTACTGAACTGTATATATACTGGAGTATATTGTCCGATTGTTCAGAAACATTAAGGGATAACAATTAAAAAACATGCAGTGGATATTGGGTTAATTAATGTAACATGCCTAGCCCATGGCCACAGATATAATCTAGTGACCTCTTGGCTAAGTACATAAACATATCCCTGAGGTTACACCCAGAGTTGCTGTAAAAACATTACTTGTAATGTAAGTTTGTGCTTATCCTTGAACACCAGATCAGCAACCCACTTGTCCTATGGTAATGGATGTATGTTATATATATGAACTCAATACCAGAAGAAAAGGGTGATTAAACGATATAAAATGCCAGCAGGAGAGGTCCGCACCTCACTAGCCCTATGCGCTGATACAGCAGTACCGCTACAACGTGCGTTTGTTTATCCCCCTTGCGTGGGGACAGGAAGGGTTTGGGACATGCGCACTCGGAAATCCGAACTCGCTTATTATCAGATATAACCGACAAGTGGGGCCACCTGGTGGCTGGCGGAGAAAATACTCATATTAAACACTACGAGAGTCGTAACCCGACGGGCACTGAGTGCAATTGAGTGTGATAGCAATGCGATCATTGTGTGATTGACTGTAAACTAGTGTAGTGTGATACCTATGGCTATGAATCGCAGTGAAATGGACATGCCATTAGCAACCATTATGTGAAATCCATTGCGTCTATTTCCTCCCATGTTGTTGGTGGTCTCACACTTGTGTTGGATCAAGTTCCCATTCATATTCATTTATGTTTGTATTAAACATATGTTACTTAACCAATTGTATCTGTAAATACATGTTTTCTTCAAAAGTCAATAATATGGGTGTGATCTCAATTGCGCATATAATGCGCATTCAAAATCGCGTCTAAATACTCATTATAATGCATACCTGACACTGCTCACTCACCTAGCATTCACACTTACTGTCGGGCATCTGTCACTCCATTCTCTGACACTCATACTCACTCTCTGATATATACCAAGTCAAAGAAACCCCTACACACAAAGCTAAATGATGTAGACCTAGCTCCATATTACTAAAGAAAATACTTGATTTACTTACTGATTTAATTCCTCCTTTTATAGATAATTCCCATCCCAACGAATACACCATTCCATACGAATACATCAGTTCAATGATGTATTTGTATGGAATTGTGTAGTTGCTGATACATCCTTTCTGAATAAAATACCTAAATATTAATGAAATGAATAGTAAATCCTTTTTGTTAGGAGACTATTGTTGACAATAAGAATACAAAGTTTATTTTCTCCAGCCATTTTTTAATGTGCATTCGTCAGAATTGTGTATTCATATGGATTCCTTTCATAAAATTATAATTTACTGATCGAGGAATGATGTTGGAATCATGAGATTTGCTCTTAATCAGACTGTAAAACTTATACAAAGCCCGTCAAGGTGGAATTTATTTTTGAGACCGAAATAAGGCAAAATAATAGGGAAAATATAGGTATCTGAAACATAGGTGGAGGAATCGAAATATTGACCCCAGCCTTCCCAAACTTCACATGCATTAATGCTGATATACCCTGCTATATATACATTATATGTATGCTTTTCAAATCAAATGCTGCCCGTTTGGGAGAATTACTCATATGTTCGAAATAATGGGAATAGCCCATTATCCTTGGGCGATAGCCCTTACCATTGTGCAACTTTTTCCCACCAGGTGCGGTACTGTTTTTCTTTACCAGGTGGCGCAACTGGGAACTGGGAGTTCATTTACAAATTCTTTTATAATGAAAGTACCGCTAATACACTTATGTGGCATTTATATATTATATATGTTCCTAACTATTTGATTAGAAACATTACAAGTAATATCTTAAAATATTTCATTAGTGCAATTTATTTTTTTGATTTTAAAACAGGAAATAATCAAAACACCCCATATACCACTATAGAGAAATGGTATGGGTGCCATGAGGGTTCTGTACATGTTGTACAAGCGCACACACACTAACATCACCTATATGTAGCTAAACTGCTGTCATGGTGGATTGGTAAGAGACGACCAAAATGATGTTAAACTATTGAGTGTAAAAAATAATATGAGGATAAAAAATAAATATTAAATAATTGATGTAGGCCCTATTACCCTGGAGAATTAATTATGATTAATTCCGAATGATATTATTCTGCAATTAAAAGCAACAAAATAAGGTGAATATTGTGCATAAAATATCCTGCTCAAATGCTATAGATTTTGCTGATTTTTGCACCAATATTGCGTTATACCTTTAGCGTGACCATCACGCGATCATTGCGCAATAATTATTGCGTGAAAAGCGTCCACTCTCATCACGGAACTGTCACGAGATGATTGCGCATTAAAAATCGCGTAGAATCGCGTTCATTTGCCCGTCGGGAAGATTCATGCCAGCAGATACCCCTTAGCATTGTAGAAGCCAAGATGGCAGGATAGAGTTTAATAAAGATGTTTCAAAAATAAAAAAAAAGACGCTATACGCCTCCAAAAATGGTTTGCTTCATAGAGTAATGTAGGACTATAGGATGTCTCAAAAAGTCTTACGTCTCACGGAGATAGTATAACGTCTTCTATTGCTATGTTAGTGTCTAACTATAATTATTCCTCACCTGAACACGTTCTATTCTTGCTTGAGCACCCCAATTACAGTGTGCATTTGCAGTGTGCATTTACAGTGTGCTTGTAAGCTGGTTGATCAGGTCTTCTCCAGCTATGGCCGCCATGCCACCCGAATTATTGGTTCTTGCATACCCAACTGTTCCCAATTTCTTTGTTACCTTGCTAACACTTCAGTTGATGGTTTTACCACCTGGCAGGGATCATGTTATGGTAGATCATGTGACGAGACAGGGAATGATCAACTAGGTTGATTTAAAGTCTATCAAGACAAGTAATTATCGCACTTGTAGTTTAAAGAAACTATTTGGATCAAGGTGTATAACATTTCAATACAAATCTATCAAATCATTGATAAAGTCTTAGTATAGGATCTAAAGGACCATAATTAATACTCACTGAATGAAGGATGTTTCTTTTTTCAGGCCATCGGGGAAAACTTTTACAATGTAGCCCTTAGGATAAACCTTTCGGCAAGATGCGTGTTAAGAAATATTTTATCCTAGATGTATCTCGCTTAAATCGGTGTATGTGTAAGGAATAAAACGACGTCGCAAAAACAAAAAAAACAAACTTTTACAATGTATACAGGAGTTTAACATAGGAGAAGGATGGAGCTTAATCAACGGAACATCATGGTATTGATAATGTTTCTTTTTTCAACATCATTTTAATTATTATGATGACGCACAAATTCAATATATATCTATGAGTAAAAAGATTATCTTTCTCTCTAAAGATCGGCGTTATTGTTTTTTAGATTGATGTTATCATCAATCTAATTGAATTGGGGTGAGATCTTGGCTCCTCCCATCCTGGATATCAGTGTGAAGAATCTGTTGATTCTGATATCAGTAGATGGGATCAGAATCATGCTGGTAATGGCTGGGAGGGGGAGGGGATGGCGTTTAGGTGTGAATTAAAGGGTAGACCATGTGTGAATTAAAGTGGCAAGCTGAGAAATAAGATGCCTCATATGCAAAGTGTTAAAGGGACCAACAGAATTACATGGACTGACCAGTCATATATGGGATAAGGATTTCATGTGTTCTGTCTCCCCCTCCACTCCCTCCTACTATACCTCCCTCTCGAATTTTATATTTAACTGACATCAATCTTCGTTTCCCTTGGAAACGCAATCTTCTACATGAACTGGAAATAAATATATAAATGTAAACTGATCACTGTTAACTATTTCTTGTTTTTCATATAGAAGTAGTTGACCGGCCAGCTATAGCTGGCCGGTCAACTACTTCTATAACTGACATCGTTCGCAAAAGGAGTTGCTGAGTTGTGATACGACCTATCAATGGTTGTTAGTAAAAGGAAGCATAAACACCCGGGTCCTGAGAGCAGTAATTCTAGTTGGTAGGAAACTTTGAAACTGAATTTACTTAAAAAAGCATCATCTCCAAAGAGCAAATGTGTCCTTGAAACGTGAGCTTCGTGTAAGTCTAAATATTTCAGGCCGTATGATTTTTTAAATACTTGGATGGGCATTGGTTCTTAAGAAGATGACACACAGTTCTAATCCAAAGGCTAAAGGCTATTCCCGTAACTAGTTTTCATGAAAGTAATATAATAATTCACGCAGGGGAAAACATTTAAAAACGAGTATTGTAGCATTTATTGCTTCTCTGAGTAGAACCTTACATGCATACAGTTATTTTACAATCTTTGAATGACTCACACTTCTTTAAACAACTAGGCTCTGTCTTTTCGGTTTAACCTTTACATAAAGCAGCATGCTTATAGTGTATCTACGGGTCTTACCAATGTTCTTTGGCTCGAACATTGAAGATTGCACAAGAGAGAAAGAACTGTATATATTGCAGACCGGAGCTTAGGAAAGATTGCTGTGAAAGCAGCTTTCTGCTAAACCATCGCTATTCAGTTTTACACCGGTCTTGATAAAGCCACTGAACTTTTAAACTCATCAGTCTATTTCTGTTGTAGTGCACCGGTACTTAACTATGTCTAAGCATATCTTTCCGTGGTAATTTCTATTCTCGTTGATATGCAGGGTGCTTAATCTCTCAGGTTCCTCGACATTTAAAAAATGTGAAAGCATCTATATTCCTAAACTATGAATTTGGCAATTTAAGGTGTCACGTTTCAACGAACAAGCTTAATCTTATTTGAAAAGTTAGTCCCTAATCTTCTTGGTCCTTGTGTACATTTACCACTCTTACTTAATTATCAACTTTGTAGGAGGACGATGTATACTGGTAATATGATAATTAATTATTCTTGTTTTGTGATATTCGAAATGTGGATTACCTCTTTCATATTCAATTCATACTGATCATTAGAGGAAATGTACTTTTGTGAGTTTACTTTTAATAGCGATGGGTGTACCTATGGCTGTACCCCGCCCGAAACAACAACTCTCTTGTGCATTTATGGCAGAACTATATATATTATGCTATCGATATAACCAATCCAATATCCTTCATTATAGTATTAATTCATTAAATCAGTCTGTATGTCGTCAAATCTGAAAATGGCTAGAATTTTCCTACGGTGATAAGAAAAGTTAAGTAAAATGTCAAAACGTATTGGAATCAGACCTGTATAACTTGAATATAAGAGAAATCGAATCTTATACAGAAGTAGTATTGTCGTTTTTTATTTTTTTTTATTTATGTTCAGACAATATGATTAATACAAAAGATTTCTCGGGTGACCGTTTATATTTTTTATCAAGGAAAATAACTAAATTAATCAAATATCATTTGATGATACTTTGGATTCATCTTGGACAATTTTTCCAAAGAAGGTTCGTCATGTTGAAATTCATGTGGGTTATAGTTAATTTGTTTTTATATAAACACCATCTATCCATGGAACTTTACACTAAATAACAGATACATATCAGTTATGTACATATTTCAGTCACATTATGGGCGAACCCATTTTGTTTGAGTGGTTTGCACAATAACTTTAATTCAACGAATCTAACGATCACCAAACTATCTTTCATGATTTACGTCTATATATGTGACAGGTAATAATATTTTTGTCATTGGATCAACACAGGGCTTGTATTTCGCCATAGGAATTCATCATTATGATAATTACCAAGCACAATCATTTCATGTAATCAATTATCACTTTTATACACATGATTTATCATGGCAATATTAGCCATAATTTTCGCATCGTCATACATAACTAATAATAACAATTGGTCCCCATAGGTAAAACACTTCTCATGTGCCTTAGAGTAATGTCATACTTATATTGCAATGGATGATATACATATATGTATATGGTGAGCCTCATTTTCTTATGATCAATAATAAGAGAACGTATTTGTGATAATAGTTCACCATCGAAGATACACAAATATTGGGAGACAAACATTTGGTTCCGAATAATTACAATGAACTTATACTTCTGTCAGACTCATTACTATTTCTACATTCATGCCTTACACTTATTTACAGCAATATTACTTTACAATGCGCGCTTGTGAAAGTTGGAACGATTTGTTGGCTGCTGGCTGTATTGAAATATCACTCGGATGAAATTATTCTTCTTAGCAGTTCAACCTGGATTGAAACATGGATTGCTCAGGTCTGTGGGGATGTAGTTTTGGATGCACGATTCAGATCAAAACTAGTGAATCTAACAATTTTAAAATCAACATGAAATGCGTAGTGACATTATAATCAGGTATGTTAGAATTGGGTAGGGGGCGGGTGGAAAAGGGGTCGAGGAAAGGGGGATTGAGGAAAGTGGGTGGCATAAATAGCTGAAATCGCGGGGATGGATATCAATCAGACAGCGACGGAGAGGAAAATTGGATGAAAGAAAGCGAAGAAGAGAGAAAGAGTAACTCTAATTAATAACTAGTCCAAACATGTTAGAGGAAGCTGTGGGAGTGGAAGTCAAAGATGACTGAATATACAACTAGCAATCAACAAGGTTGCCGAACTTGCAATGCGTTTACATGTGCAGCAAATCTCCAACAGATACATGATGAGATCGAGACTGAGTCTTGAATATAAGGATTGCCTTTGCCACCAGGCCATTTTACATCATAAAGTGCACACGTGAACATGGACAGTGAAATACTAGCAATACCCTACTGGCGCGGACTGCGTCCGTTCCTGACGATGTTGTGTTAATATGAGCAAGAACAGACCTACAAGGGAATTGCAAGCATTTACCCTTTGACCAAAACCAATAAATAGCATTTGTAAGGTGTTCTTGCTTGATGAAGATATATTTACCAGTGCTTCCAGCTAAAGTGGACACAATTCAAAGCAACAGGATGGATATCTTACAAGCGCTTGCTGGTTAAAGAAAGTCGTTAGTACAATTTCTCACACAACGAAACTTGGAGAGACAGAGAAAAGATTACTTCAACAATTACACAGTTTCTTTCACCACAACATCTATTGGTCCATTTTAAAGGATTATGATCTTATTATTGATTCTTATCTTAGCGTAAGGTTGGTTATAATTGCCTTATTTCTTTTACAGAAATTCAAATAGATCCGATTAGAGTCATTTGTATTGGACAGTGAAAATTAAGATTAAATCATCCAGTCTATGTTGTGTGACTTAGGTTTCCCGAAAATATCTTGGGAATGTTTTTGGCACTTCTGGTCGTCACAACGATAGGGAATGATGACTGTGAGCACAAGGCAACAGAAAGAGAGTGTATAGATAGATATATAGCACGACCCTTTTTACTGAGCCGAAGTATCAATTCATTTAGCAAACACATTTAACACGTACAAGTATAGGATAAAGGAGCCACGAAAAAGTCACAAGTATAGTAATTTCATTATGTAGATATATGATTTTGAGAATACAGACAAGAGAAGTGGAGGTCGAAATGAAGGAAGTTTAAGTTCTTAAATTATCGGTTATATATTCATTCAGCACGTCACTCCTTCTGTGGGTCCAGAACATGGATTATGTGTCCTACTTTCAAAGGTTTCACGATTTAATTCTTATTTTAATGAACATTGAGGTCCAAATTATGCAATCAAATTACATAGATAGATCAAATATACAGCTGAGAAAAGTAACAAAGTTACTGGGAATAAGAGATACAGTGCACGACACATGATGGATTAGGTTCGTCAGACAGGTTTGAGCACTCTTATTTGTTTCTAGCACCTTTTCATTCTGTCATTTCAGACCATTAATGAAACAAAATGACCCCTACTGGTTGTTCTGCAAACCATGATGATAAACCTGGATGAAAATAAGCCTGGGAAAATAAAGCTTTTGACCGAATTAGGGTAAAGTTAGACTAACGTTAACGAGTATACTCGTTGGTTGGCACAAAGGTATATTAATAACCATTAAATCAACCCCGAAATCAATACGATGAAAGAAGTCCGACTAAAATGAAATTCTCATAAGATGAACATCCAAATTTATTGAGTTATTTCTTTATAATTATGTTCATTCTTGCTTACTAAAGTGTCACTTTGCGTAAAATTCTATGTCAAAAGTTATAAGTCGTTTGATACGTTTCAACAGATAGTAACATTCTTTACTTACTTGCTTTAAGCCAATTGAAACTTAAGTTAAAGAAACTCGTGCTTAGTTTAGATCATGTGTACATATAAAACTCATCAACAAATGACCAGCAATGTTGTCAACAAAAATGTAGGTGAATATAATATACTCGGTTAAGTTCTTTAGTCATTACCCCGCCGACATTTCTTCATTATACAGCTAAGTAAATGATGGACATATAAGCTTAGCCTAACAGCATCTCCCTTAATATCAGATAAACAGAATAATCTAGAGGTAGGATATCAGTATATAGACAGTAATACATTTGGGAGTACACATTTTGAGGGGAGGACATGAACGGGAAGTAGAAGAGGTCATAGTTGCCATCAACACAACTTGTTTCTATAATAGGGTCATACAAGACATGACTGTATTGATATTCACATTACACACTAGAAGAGCGATGGTTGAAACAGATTGTAGTAGTTTTTCTCGGGCACCTTTGTCAGAAAGGATAAGTCTGACACAAAACATCAAACAGAAAAACATGTCCGACGGATCATTTTATGTTGATACAATTTATAATATTTTATGCTCCACGTTAGGAGTATTAGTATTGGAATAAGGAGTTGGGTGATACTGCGTACATGTATATAACAGAGCTCCATTCATTTATAAAGATAATAATTATTTTAATTTATCCTTGGTCCGCGACGGTAGGTCCAAACCCCATCCTGGATTGTGCTGGTAAGTGGCCGCCATCTTGGGCAGGTAGGTCACCTGGGCTGCTGCATAGTACGTCACCATGGTGATGATGGTCACGTGGTCACGCTTACAAGTGACACCTAGTGTCGAATGTTGAATGAAGAGGAAGTAGAGTTATCCGATGTGTTGATACGACCCCGTGTCAACTCCGACCCCATGTGTTAGCTGTAACAAACCAAACAAACCAAACTAGTTTTTAATTATCTTAACAGTCAACTTAATCATAGGAATCTATAAAAGGAAGGCTAAACCAATTGTCCTGAGAACTAATAACTCACTCGACCTTTACCTAAAGTTATTAGATTGTGTTTACCATGTAAGTTTTCAGTATCAAATCAAATTATTCCAATTAAGTTTGCTCGAGCGAGGATATTCTTGCAGTTTACTCCATACCTCCTTGTTGTCCATGGAAAAATGACATATTACTCTATGCAGACATTAGAAATTAAAACCCAAATATAAACACGCGTAGATCAGAATGTGACTATAGCGGCTCCTCCGATACATTTTCGAAGCAACATGCAAACACTGTCCCCATTCCTTAATTTCCATATGATATTATTCTGTTAAATGTATGTATTTTATTCATCTTGGGGTCCGTTAAGTAGGCCTACAATACATGAGCTAGCCACTGTAATATAACAAAATCTATTATAATCTGTTATAATTTGCAAAGTGGACTCTTAAACAACGTGTCATTATGGGTCATATGGGCATTAAGGATGATCGCGGGTATTTCTCAGTTGCCAAAAACGGCGGGGATTTTACGACATTGACCATGTTGATATATATTTTTTTTTTATCATTTCTTAGGTTAGTGATGTTCAGTTATTAAAAAGAAACACTTCTGACTTTTGAACAGATTAGTATATGTTTTTTTTCTTGTTTGTTATTGTTTTACAACACCGTAAGCCACCTTGTTTACATGAAATTCAAAGCTAGTCCAGCTCTCAATCACTGCACTGTCAAGTTTGGGGGCCTCCAGCTCCTAAAGTAATCTGGGGACCACCCGTTTTCTTGTTATTTTCAGAAAGTATATCCCTTAAACTATGATATACTAAAAAATTAGCCAACTCTAATTACAATTTATGGTTTAAAATGGATAAAACGTTTCAAAAACGCCCTTTTCTCCATAGACGGCCATATTAAATTAATTAAATAACTTTTTATTTTCAAACGGAAATAGCAAAAAATCTAGTCTGGGGACCCCCTTAAAAAAATTATATTTGAAATCAGCATGATTTGGAGTACAAAGTGTGAAAAAATCAGGCTGATCTATTTACTTTGGGAAATACCCGCGGTCATCCTTAAGTAGGCCTATAATTCCTTTTTTTATATTCGCATCTTATAGTTCCATTTGATAAAAAAAAATCATCAATTACTTTAAATAAGGGAAGCACACGTTTGTTTTCCAAATCACCAGGCGTTGACAGTATCGTTGTTGTTTTCTTTAATGTTTATCATAATGTAATTCCATAATTGTTCAAATGATTATATTGATGTCATAAATTTTACGAAACATGACGTTAAAATATAATTATAAATAATTATAAACAGTATTTATACTGTTTACAATTAAATTTTAACCAATCGATCTATGTAGTATTTTGACTGAAACTTACAAATCATCTCTGCCTTCTTTAGGTGGTGGACAATCGATAGAACTTTAAACTTTAATGTGGTTCATCATAATGCTACCAATTGGTAATATTTAGAGCTTATGATAAACTGAAGCGCGACTCCCTATTGCTAAACATGTATGTTCTTCTTATGCCAGTATTGATTTACTAAATGCACTTCATCTTAAACATATTGATCTTAATATTTCGGCTTCTCGCTTAAATCAGTCTGGTTTATTTTAAAAGTGAATTTATACTTAGTGAGGTGACATGTTGGAACAGCCAGTGGTCGGGTTGGGAGGTTCATTGGGCCCTCCAGGGTATACACTGGATGTCCCCATCAGAGGAACTGGCTTCCTCATCATGACAAGCGTGCACTGGCGTCTGGCACCACTCCCAGGCCAGGAAGGGGTATAGCTTGCACCCCTGCGGGGTCTAGGGAGAATAAATAGGATTATCCTGCGGATCCAGTCAGCGATATCCCCCTAGAGGACGAGGGATTATTGGTGTTGATCCTGGTATAAGTTACACAGGTGACAGCCTGCCTGATTACTGCCACTGCCGCTAGGGGAATACTGGCGTCACTGTATGCTTATCCTGACAGATCTACTATCTGGGCCCTGGGAGTGGGGCAGTAGCTGGGTAGCAGGGATATTGGTTATATGGGATAGAGTGTAAGTTTACTAATTGAACAGCACCTTATTAATACTAATTCATACATAGTCATAATCAAAAGTACCTACAATCTACCTACCAGTTCCGCCTATTGCAAGCATGTACTCTAAATGATAACCAGCTAAGCTCTGGGCTCCCTCTTTCGCCAATATTTATCGCTATCTAACACATAGCTGGGCTGGAGCAGGTACCAAGGTATAACAAGCGGCACCCTGGACTGCAACATTCAGCAACATTTACTTTATTAGAGAAATGATTTACAACTAACAAGTAGTGATTAATCTTCCTCTAGCCATGTTTTGGAATTGAGGGCTGTGATCTTAGTTTTCCTTTGGGGGATGAATGGTCCAAGGCAACATCTCATATGTCGCTATATAGTTTCCACAGAAGTTTTGTATAGACATACGAAGGATGCCTTTTATAATAATTATCTATAAACATTTTTTTTACTGACAAAGAAGTGTGTATCTTATAAAAATCCAAGTAATGTAAGTTCACTCGAGTCCTTTTAGCTGGTGTCACTGCAAGAGTTTTTTTCACACCATTGGTCTGTCTAAATAGTGCTATCATCTCCATTAGACGGTGTGGTAGAAAAATAGACACAACGTATAATTATATATAAGTATTTGTAATATGCATTTCAGTTCCTTCATGTGGAAATTAGTGGAATTACATTCTTTATTCCGAAACTGATCAAATAGAACTAAAGTTCATATTAGGGCCACGATGACAAGATAAAACAGATTTTCCGCGCAATCCCGCTCTCCAAGGGTTGAACATGAAACTAATGAAGGCCCGCACTCACAGGTGTAAGAATACGCTGACACAGGGGAAATCACTACACATCGGAGCCCAGGGTGAAAGAGGTTCTACTCCGGATTTAACGAGGCCGGTCTGACTTGAATCCCTTTCTTTTATACTTTAAATCCCCTGCCAAATACTTTTCAATTGCTCGGAATTTAAATGGCAAGGGCTTTGGAAGTGCAACTAGGGAAAGCACCGCTATGAGTTAGACACAAGTTTGCTTCCTCAGGAAAGGGGAATATTCGTTGAAGAGGAGCCACATTGTATCAGTTATAAAAACTTCGGCCGAACATTTGACAATATGCATAAACAACTATAATATGCAAAGGAGTACACATGTATACAAGAACTGAAAAGTGACAAGAGATATCTGAACAGCTAGTCTAATAAACATTCCATCAAAGCGATGCTACCCCAATAAATGAGGGTTTTCGGATTAGGAAGAGATGCAAAAATGTAGGTTGAAGCGACGTTCAAACAAAAGATCTAAGGCATTAGTGGGAAAACAATGTAGCTAAAGGTATGGGGACAACCTCTTCCCGAAGCAACCACTGAATAAAGAATATCCAGGCCAATTAGTCGAAAAATAGAATAATTGGACATGATTCTGCATTCAAATAGACCCGGTATACCAACCGCAACACTGCTGAGACACCTTCGTCAAATCAGTAAATCCAAATGGCAAAATGCCATGAGAAAATACTTTAGCACAATGCACGGCAGTCATTGGGTGTAATTAAATGCAGTTTTTACGCTGTGGACCCCAACTCCCGTAGAGTGGAAACGAAATCAAGATTTCCCACTATAATTGTGATGTCCATCCCTCCCGGATGATACCTTCAGGTCGAAGGACTAATGGGATGGGGTAAATTTGGGATTTGAACTGTACAAACCTCACTGTGTTTGATCATTGAAATATTTTGTGTTCCTTGCACTCTAAGCGTACCTTGATAATGCATTTCCTTCTCCATTGTACATCCCCGCGTCTGCAAAAGAAAAATCATTGCATGTTAAAACATGGAAACAAAATAATAAAACAGAACATTTAAAAGAGTTTCCGTCCCAACATTTCTCTTAACTTGCTGCTGAAAATGTAATAGAAATGTTCCAAAGATAGGATGGTCTGTAGCGCTATTATAGCCAGTTTACTAGTGATAGGACTGCCATGGGTGTAAAGTTCTCGAGCCTGTCCAGGAGTGACTCAGTCTGTACAGTACCCAAGGCTAACATAACAAGTGCATCAGCACTCATTGTCCCAAGATCCGCTCCCTGACATTTTTATGTCTTCTCTTATTTCCAGCCACATCAAACAGAGAAAGGGTATAACGGGAACTGCCAGTCTTTCCATCGCCCAGCGACGTTTGACAGATGCGATACGTTATCTCACTGGGCGACTTAGTGTATGCTGATGCATGGAAAGCACTGCACATGTCTATAAAATATTATCTACCAAATCCAGGCGAGAAATAACTCAAACATAAAACATAACTCTTGACTTTCCCAAGACATTATACAGTCAGCCGCATTGATTAAGAATACAATATTGCATTCATTTTATCTCCTACATACATTCACTTTGCCTGCAGTAGGTGGAGCAGTTTTTAGGTGACTATTTACGTTGATTCGGGCGTTTACCTTAAATATAAATCCAATGGCGATCCGGTTAACTAACTAAATTATACTTAAATACAGGCGGATAGGATTTTTCTACTTAACAGACAATTAATCACTACTTTAATGTGGACAAGTCATTGAAAAGATAATGCCCATTTTCGGGCAATTAAGGGACGGTCTGAAGAACGTATAACCCGTTTGGGTGGGATGATTATAATAATATCATATTTCAATCCCAAATGTGTAATTTTGAAATTGTTTTTTTAAAAAATTGTTTGAAAATTAATTAACCGCTATTCCCCTCATCAAAACACTAACCACGCAGCAGGGATATCAGAATCAGAAACGCGGAAAGTAACCGTGAGCAATGGATTTGAATACCTCTTGAAGTAATTAAGGTACCATTGGATCCTATATCTATAATAGTATTTGATAATGTGATTAATTAGGGTTACAAAACCTCTTTTATAAGTATACAGGTTTATCATAATATGTTCTCATTGTCTTTTCCCAAGTCTCCACCTGCAAGCTGTTGCCATCCATACATTTGTACAATTGTCTTGCAATAAAAATATCAGAACGAGATGTCTGCTGAAATTGTGCCATTGCTCAATATTGATACTTGGCATTTGTAATCCCATTCATGTAAGTGGGTAGACTCCTGAGGGTCTTCTGCTTCAATGCATTCAAAATAAACAAATTGGTCTCGCTTGTCATCTCCATAAAAGGGACGGGGTTGGAGAGACCGTTTACATTTTCTCCGTTGGTTAAACCCGCTGGATCTGTGTCGGCTCCCGCTTTTCTCTCTCTCCATGTTTGATTAGTCTTTACCACGCAGTACCAGGCGTTGCTGGGCTGTAGTTAATGGCATTATCCTTGTATTTGTTATGCTGATTAATATTGACATCTGCACTTAAAGTCTAAACTTCTAACTCGTTAGGCATGAAGCTATTGCGGCCCTGGATCGCAGTATATCACGACCGAGTGGGAAAAAAAGAGAAATTAAAACCACTGTAAGCCGCGGGAAAACTTTAAAGATTTTACATTTCAAGGTCGTAATTCTGTGTTTAACTAATACGTGAGGTGACCGCATGTTTATGACTCTGGACAGTCTACGCTGCTAAAATACAGTTTTTAAGACCAAGATAGCGGCAAGGGTAACGTTGAAGACATCATACTGTATGTTAGTTAGAGACGCATTTAGTGAAACGAATGAACTGTGAACCATTTTGATTGCAAATACCATCGCTGAAAGAAATTCCTATTCGAAGTTGTTAAGCTTTTATAGTACTCCATTATTTTCCATCCAGGATACCCATTAACACGATTTATGGAATCGCTTTTTGGTATATTTTACAGACGGATGGCATGTTCACTTTCAACCTACCCATTTGATATGTTAGACTAACAAAACATCAGCCAATGGGATCATTGGAGTGAGTGAGTGAGATTGGTGGCTTTACGCCCTTATCAACACTTTGAAGTGTTATATCAAGGGCGGGAGAGCTGAGAGGCAGGCAGTTTATGATCATACCCAGGAAATAGAGATAGAGAAGAAGGGAGAGAGAGACAGAGAAAAGAGACAGAAAGGCCCTTTAAGGTCTTACCCAGGACCAGGCACTTTAAGGTCTTACCCAGGACCGTTGGGACATGACCAACAATGATATGTCACATAGTGCTCGACATCGATAAATAGTACTTACTGGATTGGGGAAGTTGATGTTGGTCCTAATAGGCCTCCTGTTTAGAGCCATGACTGGCCGAGAGTTATTCTCCATTCCAACTTTAGGATTCTTTTCGTAACCCTGCATTATGTCTCGTAAAATCATCATCTACAACAGAAAAGCAGTGTTGAACAATTACAAAAAGGATGGTAATTTTTATTTACACCTCTCCTGAACTACTACAAATAACATATTATACTCCAGCCGGCTAGCAACTTCATTCATATCAACATCATCGCGTATAGAATCCATTCCATACTCGTTATTTGCTAACATGGATGGTTGTTTAGGAAGGGATGATCAGACTCGCGAAGCCTACAAATCCTGATCATATTGTTATAACATTTGGTGAATGGGGATCCAACACAACACGTACTTTTCAATTTAAAAAAGACATGGGATTTTATGATATATTTTTTATAATTCGGATAGTTAATTTTGAGATCAGCAAGTGAACGCATCTATGACAACACCATCAAAGAATCTTGTGCTAAACATGCACATTATTGTATTAGGAGACCTTGACAATGGAGACCTATTTTGTGAACAGGAGGAGGTAAAGCTTAGAACATATCGTGAGACACTTGTAGGTTATAGGATTGTCTCATGACAACCCATAACAGGCAGGCATGACATGGCATGTTGCCCGATCCTCGATTAATACAGGGTGGCAAAGGCCGAACCCTCATGTAATCACCTGCATAAATAACATGCCATCTCATGTCTGAGCTGCGGTTTCATGACGTTGGCTAAAAAGAGATAGTAGGTGAATATGAATCAGTGGGTTTTATAATCTATAATGTTAATTTTGTAAAAGTGTAATTCTCCGCATCTCCTCTGAAACTGCTGGAGGGATTGCTGCGAATTTTGTGGTGAACATGCTTTGGCATAGTGGAAATCCGTGTCACTATGTTTTATGAGCGATTTCCTAGAAAATAAGGGTTTAATAAAGGTTTCAAATAAAATTGATACCCACTCCTTTTACGCCCACCTGTTTACGTTTTGACTTTTCATAAGAAAGCAGTAGCTGGACAATCAGTTAACGTGAGCCAAATAGGTTCAATACTGCTCATAAGAAAGAACATGTTGTCATAGCAACAGCGTCGTAAAAATGAACATTAGTCAGTAAGTCTTTATTCCTGTTCTTCTCTTTATAATTTCTCTAATAGGACCCTCTTCTCATGTTCCTGTCTCCATCTTTCTTTCCATCTTTTTGTCTCAAATTCCCTGTCTCCCTCCCTGTCTATTAACCCATTCAGGATGCGAACTGCTGAATTCCGGAGGAATGCCTAGAGGCACAGGTATTTGCTAGTTATATTTATTACTGACTATCCACCAAATCGATTGGGTGTATAATCTTAAGACTTGGCCAAAGTTCAAAGACTCAGAGTATTTAAGAGTATGTAAGAAGTAACCAATCATCATCACAAGCTCCCATCAGCACCATATTGTTCTGAATATTTGCCTTTGCCAAGTTACCTCTGCTGCTCTCCTTTCCCAATTTCTGTCTGAAAGTAATAGCCTACTGAATGTTATCCTACACTTGGTGTGGACTGCCTATTCCCCAGCATTGGCTTGGGCGGACTCCCATGCTCGAAGAATACTGTCCTGAATTCCAGGTGCATTCTTTGAGTCTTCTGAGCAGACTCTTTGATGAAAAAGTCCGCTCATTAATGAGTCCGCTCAGGCATCTGTTGGAAATAATTTTGAACTAGGATTGGCCTGGATTCGAACCCAGGACCTCTCACATAAGGATAGGCTAGTAAGTAGAGTTGAGAGCTCTACTCACTCAGCCACAGAGGCTCAGATAAGGTATGTAGGTTATAGCATAATATGATTCCTGAAATGTTACCAATGTAACAAGGGAGTTCAACTGTATACACCTGTCACGTTCACCAGTAACTCTACATACCTTGCATTTGTTTCGAAATATTGGCTATATTGTGTGAGGTTCACTATAAGCCATGTATCAGTGAAAGTGAGGAAATGTACAATATATAGGACCATATATCTCAAAGCAATATTGATCATGGATCGGATATATAGTTGTGGTAGGGTGGTTGGGTGGTAGGGGGGGGGCGATTTGGTAACCACAATCATAACAAACAATTGAAGTTGTAGGATAAGCATACTAGAGGACTCGATGCTGTACTCTTAAGGGTGGTCTCCACTGGCTGCAGTAAGCTCTGCGGTAAACTCTGCGGTAAGCCTTGCGATGGTGCTGTGTTGTTGTGGAGTGGCGAGGTCCTGCCTACATCGTTCACTGACCATAGGCAGGACCTCGTCATTCCTCTCCACCTACAGAACCAGCACAAACCATCGCAAGGCTTACCGCAGAGCTTACCGCAGCCAGTGGAGACGACCTTTTAGTGAGAAGGAAATGGCTTCGGCTTCGCCTCAACCACTTCCTACTCACTAAGAGTCCAGCATCTTGTCCTCTATCCTACACATAGAATAGTCAAATATTTTTTTGACCCTCTTGAACATTTCTAATGGCAGGCTGGCATGGAGGGAACACCCACTGCGTGTCCGAGGGCCTTTCCATTTATTGAGACAAGGCAACAATTACTATATACGTGTATACCTTGGTTTCTCAAGATGACGTATCATGGGATGTAAGAATTAGATGACCTATGGCATTCGCATGCATACATGTTGTATGTATCCTGCACGCCAATGGTAACATGTGAGAGGACCGGAATGTCAGTGTGCAGAACGCACCATATCATTACCTCACGGCATCAGCTCCGTTGACAGAAAAATAGTTCTGCAGATGTTGTTCAATGAACTGCCATCCGGTCTGGGGAAAATCAATAGCTATATCAGTTTCAGCCTCATGAAACGAGATGACTCTCATATCTTAGCGCACACGGAAACCCTGGGTCCATATTCTATTTAGAAAAATTGTCATAAACCTATACAACATCAGTAGTTTAATATATATATATAAAGAACTTTTATTCACGATTTCACATACAATCATATATAATAATCAGGAAAAGGACGCAATCCTCACAGAAGTGATCTTCCTGGTGGCCCTTTCCTTTAATATTTCTGATCCCATTCGTCATTTTATATTTGGTGCTTTGAATTAATAGTCAGGCGCGGTATCACCACGACCCGTTTTAGAAGATCAGAATAATTGCATGCATAACCATTAGTTTGGCTAAAAAGCTTAAACTATTTTCATATACAGGCGAGTTTTAAGGTTAAGATAATCTAGGCAAAATCCATGTATACATGTATTAATGCATGGTACCAATACTCCACAGGAGGTCATAAATCAGATCTATATTACTACAACTTCGATGTAAGATATTTTTAATTGAAGCTACGTATCTATATTTTTTTCAGTCCCTCAAAAGAGGATTGCTAATGATTAACAACTGCTGTTTAAATAAATCGGTGATACGCAACGGCTTAATTAAAGAGACGGGAAACGAATAAGAATTCGCTGTCAATTATATTGACATGCATCTCCTTTTAGATTAACAATGCTTGGAGACATAATTCCCAGTGGCGTTCACTTAATGCTGTCTAGGAGGAGAAAGTTCGGGGATTTCGGTATTTAATAATATGGGTCACTTATAATACATATTCAATTCATCCTATAACTTTGAAGACGTTTAGGCGATGGGAAATCACTGATGTAATTGAAGAATGTCCGCAGTATGTATATATGTATGAGTACTCTTTTACATTTCGGGAATCCCAACGACAAGTAAAAAATCTGTTATCCTCCGAGGGCGAGAATAAATGGTTGAAAATAATTAGCTGATACAGCCTGTATTGGCATTTCGTCACCAGATAAGCCACAAAAATCGTAATTCTTTAGCATGGACATGTCTATTGTGTGAATTCTCTCAAATCATAGCGGAGAAAGGGGGAGAAAGAAAGACGGTTTAGAGAGAAACAACTATGGAATTGATAGATTAATGCCGAAATCATAGAGCATGAAATATTCCAAGCTGGCTTGGTTTTAATCCGCGCCTGACATGCTTGGGAGCACGAGGCTTACGTCTGTCCTATTTACTAGGATTAGTCCCATTGCTCCCATCCTCTAATAAATGGAAGAATCCATTGAGATGAATGTAGCAGAATTACAAATTGCCGCCATGTCGTTTCCATGGTTACCATCATGTTCTGATTAATACGAGCCCGGTATATTATTGGAAGCATTGAGAAGAAGAGGTCGTGTTATGTTAATCCCTTTGTGAGGGAAATTAATCCACTTATTATCGAAAGGATCATCAGGAAATTCCAGGGAAACCACCTCTGTACTCTACTCGTCATTTTCCAGTCGGCGTATGCAGTGCACGTATAGGGGCCAATTTATTTAACAAACGAATGGTATCGTGGTATATATAATGCAATTATCATAAAGCATTTCGAGGTATTCTCTAGGTTCTTTTGTCTTTGATAAATCTTGATGCGCTGATATAGATACTGAATGGGATTTATGTACATTATATTGATAAATTAATATGTATGTATGTATGTATGTATGTATGTATGTATGTATAATGCTTTATTTCCGGAAGTGTACATTTTCAATAACACATAAAATTTTACACCGAAAAAGGGGGTGCCGCTCTTCTATGAAACCATAGCTCTTCTGCATTATATAGATAATTAGTTATTCACTATCATGTTTAGCAGACACATATTTCATCAATAATCCATGCAGCAGAACATATACAATACAATAAGATTGTGGTAATTTGCTAACAAATTTATGAAATAAGTATGATAGCTACCTTTTTAAATAGCATTTTCTGCTAGTATTTTAAAGAAAGATCTAGTGGTGTGGTTATTAGGAATTTAGAGTTTTACCAGCATTAAAAATAGTTATTCTCTGAGTATGAGGGTTCTGAGCTCAGGTAAGAGCTTTTCAATGAGATAGAAATTGAGGGAATCCGCGTAAAACTGAATGAAGACTTGAAGCTTCAGCTGTCATTTTTACGATTCTTTTATTTGTACGTTTGGGGCGTTAGTGGTGCCCTTCTTCAGGGAAAAAATCGTTCATTTACTATTAGGCAAATTTTAAACAAGTTTTATCCAATGAATGATTACCGATGCTTTATACCAGACTTGGGCAAAAATGCTAGCGGAAACAATGATAGCATCGCATCACTTCCTCCAGTTTGCACTTGGTCGTTTGTCGTATTTATATCATACTGACTCATTCGTGGAGGTGGGTGGGTGGGGGTGGGGGCTGGTTAGGTGGGGCCTGCTATCTAACATTAATGCACATTCAGGAAATTAAAATAAACGATTTGGAACATTTGAAGCATTAAGTACGACCCTTAGTTAATACGAAAAAACAAAACGCTAAAGAAACACCAATGTAACATCTTTATCTTTCTCTGCGATTATTAATTAACATCGTAATTAGAGGGAGTGATAATGATAAGAATTATAACGCAACCAAAATGAACTCGTCACCGTGTTCCACAATTCAGAGGGATCGTGCATGCTTTCTGGTATCCGACCAATATCGTGATATGAAGATTATCCTCGAATCAAATCCGCAGCTAGGATGTTCATATGAGGCTGCTGTCATTGCGTTTTTCTCTCTGCTGGTGTTCAGCCGGGTCCAGTCAAACGTACAAGCAGTTTCACACCCATTTGATTGTGAATCGGGACCTGCTTGATTATCAATCAGGAAAAACACATCTGCGGGCTTATCCGTTTTATGCTTGAACTCCTGCGATAGATGCAATCACTATTAAGATTTCTTATGTAATGCATATTACATGAGAAGAGGATGATTAGCGAGAGGATTCGACTATCTAATCCCGAGGATTTCTAAAGAAAAATAGCCGCGTCACTGGGTGATAATTCAAACATTCTTTATTCAAAGGCCTGATTTGTTTTTAACCGTGCGGTCCAATGGTCTCAAGGGAAGAAAAGATGAATACAGCAAGGATTGTCGGTCCTGTTTGTCATTCATTGTTTAAATGAGGGACATAGTGCGAATTGCCAATGGTAAAGGAGCAAACATAGTTGATTACGATGCTCTAAAAAGTGATAATGGATGGTGTGGACAATTGAGATGATTACATTGCACGATTCCACTGGGACATGAGACGATTTGGGTGCCTACATACCCCACGTAGACACGATTAAGGCACATTTACATGGAACTTAAAAGTTCATGATTTTGAATTCTGTCTGCGCAGGAAAAATGAAAGCAAATTCCTTTCAGCATCTCTGAAACCGCTGGAAGACACTTCAACCAACTTGTAAAGTTATTAATAGCCCATGTACATGGATATGATAGATGATTTGTTACAAAGGTGAGGTCTTGCCTCTCGGTTCATGAATGTTTAAGTTCACGATCTGAATAAAACAACAATAAAATAAATCATATGAAGGTGAGCTATCTAGAAATGGGACACAGGGGCCTTCATTTCATGCACTCCATAACCATAAGCATCATTAGTGCACCAAATCGTGATGGTGGAGACGATCTTTTATCTCTTCAATTTAATTTATCCCCACAATCTCCGACTGTATTGTTGCAAAGAATTCATTCATCGGACAGGAAGAATCGGGCATTGTGGCAATGTATTTGCCGATAGCCTTGCAGTTTTTCGTTACATAAGAATGAAAACCATTGTATTTTAAAAATTAAATCATGGCAGTCGGCGAGACTAAACTCAAACAAATTTCTTGTTTTTCCGTGGCTTTATTGTTTACATCGGTGCGTAATGTTAATCTAAATAACTTTATCTAGCTGAGAACGCGTACCGATTTTAGTTGGACCACACGTAAAGTAATTGATTTTAGGAGGGACTTTTACTGCGAAAAGTATAGTGAGGGATGATATTCAAAAACTTCACAAAAGGCAAACTTTGTTTGGACCTTACGCCGAAAGGTCACCATGATGGATCTCTAAGAGTTGGGGGAAAGCCAATCCCTCATTCTGAAATATTCCGGTTCTTGCAATCAATCAATGCGTCTCTCAGCCATTTCTTTTAGTACATATTATTTGTCGTTTGACTGGTTCACGGCCACCAATAGAATATATATATCCATTGGCATGACGAGTTACCATAACCATATACTATAATTACATGTATACAATTTATTTGTTACAAACCGAATGATAACGTTGCTTCCCCCATGCACATAACATGTAGTTGGTTACAAAATTTAATATTTATTCTCGTGTAAAACACATTTATTATGGTCGCACTATTTTAAAGCCTATTTTATAACCGTTTTGGGACAAATATTATTTCCAAAGATGACAAAATGCATTAAGAAAACACTAAGAAAACAGATAAGATACTCACGTGTTCATTTGAGATATAAATAGGTTTATTCATGATAATCCATGTGACTGTTTCGTAGCACCCCGGTTGCGTTAACGACCCTTCATACGTCATATAATCATTTGTATCTGACATCAAGCCATGCACTGATAGATGCCGTATCCGTACTTGTTGCCCTGGAACAAAAGAAAGATGTTGTAAAATTGTTGTCAAGAAGGTATAGCTGCCAAATGTATAGGCCTACGCCTTGCTCATCACAACATATTAAAGCTGCATTCTCAGCTAATATGACAACATCAATCTTACAAAATTCACTCATATTAGGCCTATGCCTTAAATACGACTGGATTTATCGTTATTCTGCTGTTGGTAGTTGTTTATACACGAATTTGAAGAGAGAATAAGTGAGCAGTGGTAAGTGAAGTCATCGCATGAAAGGATTCGGGCCGGTCCTCCATATTCAAATGAGGACGTTTTAGAAACCCTTTAGCTAAAACAACTGAACAGAATCGTCCGAAACTTTTGCCAAATGAACTTTAGATGGGTTGGAAAAAAATGGAACAAGAAGTAGAAAATGTTTAGTTACCCCCCCCCCCCCCCCCCCGACTTTAACTGAGAGTGCAGCTTTAAAGCTGTATTATCAGTTAAATTGATCACAAATTTTTGATTTTCTACCTTTTCTTTTCCTACCCATGTAAAGGTCATTTGGACTATTTTACCCAGTTGCTTTTGATACAGAGCCTCATAAATGTCCACATTATTTCGGCGGCCCACCGAAATTATTCACTGCGGTGGTTTTACTTATTAATAATTATTGCTCACCGGGGCTCGTTTTCCTTCTCCAATTCGACTTTAAACTCTTGTATAAAAATATTACACCACCACAATAATTGATAACTTCAGCAAAGAGCAAATTTGGTAACACTTTTTTGTCTTGATAACTGAGAACGCAGCTTTGAAATTAAGGGTATTCGGTATCGGTTACAAACAATTTTACTAATCAGCATGACTGCGCGATATATAACGTATTTTTCTTCATTTGGAGGGAAAATAAAATATAATGTGCCTTCAATTACTATTACATTGAATTGTTTCTTATCATAACTGGTTTTATGTTTCTAATTTCATTAAGCATGCAGCTTGTAAATTAATACTTATACTTATGTTCTTAATTCTTTTTCTAGAAAAGCGAAATTGAAAAACGCATAATGAAATCAATACGATCTACTACTAAAAAAATATTACAAGGTCTTATCATTAACATTAGCAACACGTTCTATTGACTATTGAATGCTGTATTTCCATTTAATTGAAATATTTAAGGTAGTATAAAAACATACCGAGATATTAACATTGGATTGATAAAATAATTCGCATTTTTTCAATACTCGCGCGTGTCGCAAGTGACACAGGAAGTATACTTAGGCCAGTACTTAGTCTATCTGGTGAGGCGCAGACGACAATCATGTCAAAGTCTTTATGATTCTACAGTTTTCCCGCCATTTCATGTTCACGCCAGACCACCCATTCTTCTGCAGGCTTTCTAGAAATAATTCTGATTCACTTAAGGCGATGATGACGTGATAACGCGATTTGTTGGATGGGCTGAAGCAGCGTTAATCGCAGAGAGGTCTAATTCCCCCTGTGTGCCTCGCGGCCTTAAAACTAATTAGTGTCTATTTATTCTCATTAGAAAAGTGCGTTCGGGGAGTGCTATTGACAGAACTTGCCACTCGTCCCATTGTACCATACATGCCCCCGGAAAATGAACGCCAGATCTTACTATTCCTCCTTGGGGCATTCGGAGAGGTTGCAAGTGCATGAGAGAATTGGAATGAGTGTGAATGCGGTACTGAAATAGTTTTTACTCTGTTAAGTTTACAAGAGGTTGGCTGGCAAACTTTTGAATCCGTGTGTCATATGACTGTTATGGCGATGTAAACATTTGATTTTCAACTACGTGGTTTGGATCATCGAGAATTACGTTTGTGAATGATTTCTTCTGTCCGCTCGTTCTCTTAATTTTCAATTTGTATGCCGAACTATTGTCCAGATCCCTTTTAGATGCTTCTAATTGATAGTTTGGGGGGTAACAAGGCATAGAAGGATAAGTCCGCTGTACCAAATTATTATAACACTTCTCCCCGTGATAATGACACCTGCGGCCTCGGATCAGTGATGTAGAGGAGGATCTGGCCTGCAGGCAGCTGGAGATTTGCTCTAATCAAGTCACTGCCTGATACAACCCTAGGGCATCTGTAGAAATCCGCACCACTGGTGCCCCGTATCTGCACTGTCTATAAAATAAGTATTTACATACTCTGCACTTTCCCTCCGTCATCTTCAAATAATCCGTCACCCTCCGCCCTTCCCTGGTTAATACTCTTTTTGACGACATGGATATGGATATTTCTACGTATAGGGACTTTATGCATCCCATAGTTTTAGATTAAGTATTATTGATTTGCGTAACATGAAATGTCTAAATATGTTACACTCATGATTGTTTGTTTGTAAGCTGGTTTATCCTTTGTCTTCTTTATTTTTTCCTTAGCTTCTTTGTTGCCTCATAACCCTCACGTGCGGTAAAGGAAAATTCCACAGCAGTATAAATTATTTCTTAGCCTGTTGAAGACATGATGGAGTTGATTTGAATGATCCGAAGAAAATCTAAAAAGATGTATCCGACTCTTCCCCTAGATACAGTTTTACACGTGCGTTGGGATTTTAAGACGGGCATAGCTTCAGAGTACAAGGTCTTGCCTCTTGCAAGGAGTCCATCCTTTTACAATCCATCAATAAGAGATGATACTTCTCACACACCGGGCCTGATCATGCATAATTCAAGGCAAGCCATGGCCATCAACTTCGTATGATGAATTTGACAAATCTCTAGATATAGAGGAGGAGGCATGCACTGGCATACATTCACTTAAAGTATGTCTCCAATTCAATTGACCTGCAGGGATGAATATAGGTTACAGATTCAAAATTATCATGAAGAAAGGAACTTGCGTGGGAACACAGGACCCGGTCCAATCGCCACAAATCCCTCTTTTTGACCTTTTTTAGAAGAACATTTTATTGAGCTCAATTTTGTTCCACAATATTCTCTTGCGACCTTATACGCAGCATCATAATTTCAGAAAAATGTCCAGATCCAGGGGACGACTCAGTATCATTTTTTAAATCCGAGAACAGAGGGGGAGACAGAGAGTGGGCGCGGGTGGAGATAAGAGCATCTTAAGTATTGATCGCTATTTGAAGAACCATACCTTGCCTCTTTTGGCCATATGAAAAAAGGCCATTTTCAACGTGTTGGCCATAGGGCGACGTCTTCGGATATAAATTGACTTGGAGAGTACATTTGGAAAATGCCCAGTGGAAGTATGTAGTCCTCGGCTTAATTAATTCCATGCTAATGGTATGCAAAAATTCATCTCCCCCTCTTTGTCCCTGGTTTTCTGCTCCCCTGTATTCCAGACACATATAGAGTGCGTTCTCCCAATCTCCCGAGGGTACAGGATCGTTCTTATGTTGGTATGTCTTTCTGTCTATGGTTCGGAAACTGAAGGTCGACACTTTGCACACAACAACCATTTGGGGGATCCAAAGATCATATCATAATAATCTTTCGTCAAAACTGCAGCCAAATTAAGTACCAAACTATATACTGATTTTCATCAGCCCATCTACTTTGATTAAAATTCGCGGCTCACGGATTCTAGTTTGAAGCAATCAGTTTCAATAGTGTACAGATGCTTACCTTTATATTTAACTTGTTTTAGTTCTGGAGCTATTAGTTGAAATTCTGCGTTTGGTTTTCGACCAATCTGAAAAAAGCAAACTTTAGCTTTATTGCGACAGTATAGCCTACATATATATGACAAATAACACTTGAAATATTAGTGAGGGAAAACAGTGTGGGTTAATAAGAAAGTGCAATTACAAAACAAATTAATATGTATTTGGGTTTGGAAAACCTATCATCACACTAGTAATGCTTGCACTTGTAAGTGTATGCATGTGGCTACCCTACATTGACATTATTTGGTAATTCATATAATTTCTTCGTGTGGCGGCTGCTAGATATGAAGTCGCAATGAGGGACCACAACTTGTAAACAGAACACATTGATATAAGGCTCCACCACATGCAAACTTTCTAAACAGAAACATAGGTAATATTGCCATTAAATACATGTCTATCTCATTGCGTGAATAGTACATCCCACTGAAATCTAGTTCAAGTTCAAAAGCGTTTGTACTCTATAGTCATTTCTTCTCTTGCTCATAGAATAATGCACTCTGGGGAATTTATGTAATATTTCTGCGTCCGGATTTGACTGATGGTAGAACCGGTTGGCGTTAGAACTGGGCGATAATATGTACACCAACAATGGGAAGCTTCTCAGCAGTCTTTGAGAGCAGTTCATCAATCATTTGTAAGCTAATTATCACCAATCCATTACTCACCAATCATTTCCTTTGATGTGGGCTAACAATACCTTCAATAATTTGGGTCAGAACCCGGCTAGAAACCAATCGTTTGGGAGAGAGAATATTTTGCATATCTTAGAGGAATCTCTCTCCAATGGAATCTTAAGATACTCCTAAGGGGATAACGTTGCCTGTGAAAACCCCATGTTCAAAATATTAGCCAGCGGCGCAAACGTCACGTTCGCCACTGCAATATCTTTTGGCAAAGACGGTGAAATATATAGCAATCAGTAAGAGGTCTGAGCTATCATGTCTATATTTTCCCATACAATCATGAAAACAAAATTGTGGTATAAATGTGTATTAATGACTACTATTTTGCCCTAAGAATTAAACTTTTATAAATACATGACTTTTTATATAATCTTAAATTCCAGTGATAACTGAATGCAAAATTCATGGAACACCTCCAAGTATCATTTGACCATGCACCAATGAAAGAGAGGCCTGGAGTTAATAAAAACTATTTATTCACTGCGGTACGGCAGATTTGCTGACGCGGTAATATATATCCTCCGCTCAGACAGCTGTCTGGAGACCAGGCATTGTCCCCGAGTCGATCCACAAGCGACCAAGCTTTATCATTACCGTCATATCACGAATAGGGAGTTTGTGCTGTCATAGAGGCTATGCCCTTTCTTCCTCATAAAGGACTTCATATTGGACATGGAACCGCGGGCGATTGACCATTGCCATGCCTCGAAAAGGCTGGAGGCAAAAGATGCGGCCGATGAGATGAGAGAGGATTTTTCCTTGAACAAACATCAAATATAGATGGTGTTTAATATTTGACTGCCGACGTGCTGGGTCACCTAAGATGGGGAGAGCTTTCTGCATTTGATTAATGAATAACACCCTTTGCACAAGAACTGTGGCTTTATAACGATCTACTCGTAACAGGACTAGAAATTGAGTACCCGCTTTGGTGATACGTCCTATGACCGCACCAGTGCTATATGAATGAGGTTTCTGTGTGTGCGTATCAGTAATAAGGTTATGTTTCTGTGTGTGAGGGGGTGCATAGAGGGGATGGTTGCGGTCTGACATTTTATGAATACCATCGTGAACAGAAAGGGGAAATGCAGTGCATGTTTATTTGGTGCAGTGTATACAATATACATGTTTCTCCTGTTTGTATCTCTAGTGTAAACGATGGATTATTTTGTAATTACCCAACTGGTTCACTAGGGAAGGAATACAAGATTCTAAAGGAAAAGTTAACCCTAAAAAGATGTCGGCATGATATGTATTTTCTGACAATGGAATTAAGTAATAGTATAGGTATATTAGTGCCATTGAAAATGTCAACTTTTCACATACTACTTACGGACTTTGGAAACTCCGCACTTGCTATCCATACTGTTTATATACTACTAGCGTGCGCATGCCGTGCGCGCTATGTCTACAATCTGAGAAATGTATCTGTTCTGCATAGAGACGTCTATACTCAGGGAGCTGCATATACTACGGGTAGTATATATCTCCCTGCTATCCTATAACTTTAATCCGAACTCCATTACAATCTTGAAATACCATTATTGTATACAGATTCTAAATGTTACCAATGTAATGATCTAATAACTACCAGGCCCTTTTTTTAAAAAAAATAAAGCAAAGTTAACACCAGAAATAAGATTGTTATCACGTAATCATTTCTCTGATGTATTCCCTGATGTATGTAGAACATGCACGAACCAACTTTTGTTCACCCTGGTCCTCCACCACCCCCTCCCCCACCCCAGAAGCCTGTATGGTGCGATCTATAATTGCTCCCGAGATATTTGCTCTTCCCGAGTCATGTAATTTCTGGTGAAAGTAATGGTAGGGCCTCGCTGAGGCTCAGCCGGTGAAACATTTGATACGTTTGAAGAACGCCGGCGGAAGTGGGCCGTAGCGATCAATTTATTTCACGCTTGGGGGCGCCACACAATGCGCACGCGCAATGAGAGCGTTATTCCGTCGGCACTCGGCTGCTGTCCTCCGCCACAAACGCGCTAAAGCAATTCAAAATGTTGTGATTAGATCCAGTCCATTATTTCACATTTTCACGCTCCGGTTCAAAAGGTCTGGGGTGGAGAATATTCATCGCCAACATGGTGACTGAACACAGAGAAAAGCTGTTGTCATCGCATGAGAACGTCAATGTTGTCATTCGATTCTCATTCCCGAGGTGGCGCTTCGTCTCCACTGAGCACAATCTCAGTCTGTGTCAACTTCCGCTAGACTGGCCTCTCGTTGGATGCTATTCTGGGGAAGGGACAGGGTGTCGGAGAGGGAAGTTAACCTACATGCTCGGCCAGCCGATCGCTATATCTTCATCAGATCATTCTTCAATTACATTACTGAAGTAATATCAGAGAATAGCCTATATCACAGGGCCTCCTTCTCTAGATCAAACTAGTGTAGTATTAGTTTGATCTGTAACGGTTGCAATACTTTCGATCTTCGCAATGATACTGTCTATGGTCATCAAGTTCCATTGCGAATCTTTCCGTTTTTTGAAGATAATCTAAAACGATAAAGATCTTACTTTTAGCTCACGTAAATCTTTCGCCAGACCACAGTTATCTTTAGCAGGACGTTTGATGAAGTTTACTAGATCAATCTTACCGATGAAATTGGAACCTCGCATGATTGACAATATCAGTCAATCTCACCTACTTGTTGCTATTATTAGAATGTCACACATTTAAAATTTCTTTTCCAACAAATGCCCAATATAATCACTTCCAACACACAGTCTATAATTATGTTACATACATCAGGGCGTGATCTGCTTGAAATTAAAGAGCTTTTTAATTGCATATCACAAGTTTGACATCTTTTTATTCTTGGTTTATTCCGACCGAAAAAACATAACATCCATTACATTTTCATTGTGGAACTAAATGGGACAACAAAACACATTTTTGGATCAGAATCCTCAATATATTGGGGCATCATTTTAAGATAAAACCGTGATCATATCTCAAGACTACTACGAACACTTGGAGTATAGTAGTTGTTAGTTAAGCTGACACATACTAACGTCAAGATCACAAATCCTCACCCCACAATCTGATGATAGTGGCTGTATTATAAACTTGCTTCCCAGGCAGCCATAACACCGAAGCTTCCTCTAAATCCCCCTTTCCCTTCGAGGTCATCCAAATGTCAGTTTAATTGGGTGACAAAACTCGGTGATGGATTTCATATAGAGTCAGGGTCGCGGTGGGGGATCAGAATCACTTGCTTCTCAGTCACAGGTCGGAGTATGGTTATCACAGGAGTTAGCATGGGAGCTTATCACCATGGAGGAGATAGTCAACTCTATATACAACCCAGTACAACATCCATAGTTGTAATGCAGAATATGTAATGCTTGGAATTCGTATACATATATTAGTGCGAAGCAACAGATTCGATGGCGGGAGGTTCCTTCATGCCCCATGAGACACTTTCCCAATGGGATTAATCCTTTTGGGGACGAGGAGATGGAAATGCACGGAAGGATGACTTGCCTGTATGGATAGATGTAGCAGAGGAGCATAATAAGGCCTTTATCTACTTTACGGGATATATCACAGGCCTGTGGAGAGATATCTTTCAAGGAAGGAGTTGGGGTGTGGGTAGGGGTGGGGGTGGGAGGACGATAGGGACCCTGCCTTAAATGTGTTCTATCATTATGTGCTGGCATGATCTACAAAATGTCAATAGAATGTAAATTATGTATCTGTTTATGTGAGGTGAACGAGGCAAGACGCACCTAACCTATACCTAAAAGATCTTTAGGATCTCCCTATAGGAGTTACAACCTATATATATGTTCATTCGAGATGTAGTTACCCAGGCGTTTAGCGAGAGGGTGATAGAGAGAGTATGACAAAGAGAGAGAGAGAGAGAAAGAGAGAGAAATGAGAGAGAGTAGTATATACTATACATAATAGTAGTAGTGTAAATTATGAGCTCCCCGGATTGATACAGAATCTCCTGTTTTAATTATAAATTGCATGACCTTTGCTCATGAAATAACCATTCATCAAAACGTGCATTTAAATCTTGTTCATGAATAACCTTTCCATTGAATTCAGTTGAACTTGTAATGTTTCGTGAGCTGAAGGTAACTAATTTCGATTGATTAATTAGGCTGAGGGAATTTAAACATTAAATAGTCACATAAAATGTTGCACAACTTTTTTTTATTTCGTTAAAGGCCAATATAATATTTTGGGGTACAGAAGAATCAACATCAAAATTCAAATTGAATCTTTGGAGTCTCACCATTTTGGATGCCCACACGAATATGTTAAAGGTGAATATCGTAGGAATTAAAGTCACCAAATATGCAGGCCAACCCTATGAGGCCATTTATTCTATACCATGTAAGGACAACGAAATATATGCCTCCCTGATCAAACTTGACTGCATATCGAACTGATATATGACTGTATTGCTGAAGGAATATCCCCTATAGTCTCTAGTATCCATTAACTGCTTTACTCCATTGCCTTACATTCATCAGTTTCCTTACCTGATGCTTATACCCTTTTCCCCAATACTACTAATGTCATCCGCGGCTTGCTTCCCTATAGCTGGGGCCTTATTACCATATGGCGATACACTTACCCTAGCTATATATCACGGAGTTCTTTATATATGGCTCTCCACAGATGTTAAGCAATGTTTTGTATGGATCATCGTACTTTTTGTATTTGTCTCGGAGTACAAAGCAGAAAAAGCCAAGAACTAATATGTAATGGATAGTGGAAGTTGAAGTTTCAAGGCCGTGAAAGAATACTATGAAATAGAAATACTTTCAGTATGATAGGACAGGGGGGGAAATGAAGGTCTCCGTGGAGTCAACACAGTCATATATCCATTTGAATGTTATTGCTGAGACTTTCATGCATTAAATATATTTGATTTATATCTGAGCGTCTTTTTCAGCCCAGCTATATTAATGTTTTTTAGATAAAACATGATAATATATGAGGCTTTTTTACACTAGGTCGACCTGGAAGATTTGTTGTATGACGAAAGGACTGTGCCTCTTCCCATGGAAAAATGTATTCAATGATTATATGGAAATACAATTACAATTTCACTGCATGTAAAGCCATTTGTATTTTGCCGAACATGCTTTTCAAACGAATGAAAACTTAAGGTCCTGGTTGTGATCAAATGGGATATATATTTCCATTATCACAGTCTTTTAGGTGTTGTCATAGAATTTAAGGACATAGTAGCTAAAGTTATAATGGCATATTCTTTGAAAATTTATACGTTTAATCGATGATAGAGAAATAAAGATGGAAAGAGCCAGAGGGGAAGAATCGATGTAGATGCAAGCAAAACTCAATTCGTTCATATTGAATTTATTGGATTTCTTTTTATGAATCTGACAACATCCATGTTGATCTACCCAGCAGAAGCTGTTTCTGGTAGTACATGAAACTGTAAAATCATAACAATTTCAGACAGTGATTTAAAGTGCCCTAGAACGTTTCATTTGGAATAGGGACTAGGTTTTGGTTGAAGGTTAGAAAAGTAGTCGTTAAGTAAATCTTTCCTCGGGGTACAGCGATTCTTTTAAGGAGCAATATTTGAGATCAGAGGCAGTCGAAGGCAATGGCCTATTGGAAGGTTTGGCATAAGGTTGTATATAACCCTTTAAAATAGCAGCCATGAGTTCAACCAGCCGCCACAAGGTTAAAGTCCTATTAATCTAGTCGTTTAACCATGTCACCATGTCCAATCTGTCTAGCCTTATCTCATTTGCCTCCTCCTCCTTCCCTGCTAAGTGTTCGTTCCAGCCGCTTATGGCGCCCCAGTTGCCTTCTCCTCACTGCGTTCCTTTCCGGGCAGCCGAAGGGTAAATGCACTCAACCTATGCACTGCAGTCAAACCTTTTCCAATCATGTAAACATGTTCTGAGCGATGTTAGGTTAGCTCTGGACGCAAAAGGTCTAGGCGCTTGGCATAAAACACCATCTATGTGAGTGTCAGTAAGTAGATTTTTACAAGGGTATCAGTGGCTCACTAACCACTTTCAAAGTTGCAGTAGCTAGCGCAAAAATCGCCAAGTTAAACGCTGAGCTCTCTCTGGTTGCGTAGGTAACCACACAGTGCGGGAGCGTTACTCGGGCGACTAATGGCTTGTTGTTGGCTGGGAAGTCAAGCATTTTCTTTGGACTGACCTTTTCAGGGCAATTTTACCCGCTTATCATGCGTTCGTTACCAGCATTCATCAATCCCCAGCGCTTTACCGAGGGCTGACCAATTTTTACACTCCTTTATTGGCTGCTGCGCTGAATCTAGCAATAGAGAACGAGGGAGTGGGGACAGAGGAACTATAATCTTTAACAAAATTAATGGCAATTTCACGATTGTCCTGAATAAATATAAATCTAGATGGAATGTTAACACCAAAATTTGAAATGATAACTCAGTTGGATTCCTTTTGCATGTTTATTTGAATAGAGTTATACCAACGTTTCGGTATTCTCATATAAACATTATCAGGGCTTGAATATAAAACTGAGGTAAAATACAAATACATATTACTGGGCTTTCGCAAGTTTAAGATAGAAATGACTTGTTAACGCCAAAGGTTTGTTTGAGGTTAATAACCATTTTAGTTCATTATCCATAGAGAACCCCTTTCATACACAGGCATTATCCACTAATACTATTATTACTACCTGTGCTAGCTTTATAGTTTCCTCTCAACAACACTAAACTACATGCATAACCTCTTGCAACTGATAATAAAAAAGTCTCTGCTAATGAAGCGATTCTAATGACAAGTGTCTCACTCACGGATACCATAGACAATGTTTTTTTTGTATTGGCCATTCAACATTATTAACAATTCAGTATTACATAAATTTATACACAATGTCATAACCCTCCATAGTGGAATTCTTTGTATACGTTGCCATTTATTGGGATATCAACCTATCCCAATACAATCGGTAGTGTTTGTTATCATTTGTACTTCTAACTGCCAGTTGTAATTTGTTCCATTTCAACATCCTGTATAATTATAACTTAGTTGAGAATAGGGAATAATAACATTTTTCAAGCGATATTCAACGATGTTGCCATGGCCGTGACAATGTTGCAAGTAATGCTTTGAATGTTCGCAGGCTTTTTGGTCATGTGACGGTCGTACCACATGTCATACCTTCACCAGTTATACTCGTATACAATGTATACGTCATTTCATACTACACGTTTGGCTACCCCTAACGCTAACGTTTGGCAGCTATTGGATACATAATGCCTAGCTGAAATAAGAATCTTAAAACAAAAGAATATATATCCCTAGGTGGAGGATCATAATTTTACATTTCATTTTATTGGTATTATATCTGAAAATTATTCATTTGAAAAATCGCTGTGTTTGGGGAAACCAATTGAATATGTAGAATGATAAAGTAGTGTGTTACTTCTTTCTATTTGTTTTCAGCTGCAATCTATTTAATTAAATAAATAATAGAGTCGACAAGTCTCAGATCTTTGGAATCTCTGTGGTTCCTGTTTGCCTGCATTGTACTGTTAAAGACACAGTAAATTATTGTGTTCCTATGTGCTAAAGGATGGAGAAAGCAGCTATAGAATCCAGCTTTGGTCCAGCCATTTTCTAAAATAACTTAGATGAATGTCCGCCAACGAATACCCCAGTAAGCACATCACCATATGCTTAAGAGAAGGTGGACACTGAACACGTGGCTCAGAGGTAGATTCGATGGTGATGGGCCTCAAAGGATGGTTCAAACACAGTTAGGAAGGGAGGCTAAACTAATAGCGTGAGCTAGTTAACTCCATGGTTACCCTGAGCCCAGAAGCCAGGTCACCAGTAATTGGGGTCATGCGTACACTCGTGAATAGCAGGCTTTTTGAGCCAGGTGCCGGACACCAGAAAAACCAGGGCACATATACCTATTACAAAAATCCCCTGCGTTTTCCAGGCTGGGATTTTTCCCCAGGCGCGTCCCTGTACGAGTGGGTAAGCGATCTACGGCCCTCTAATTGGTCATACGGAGCACTGGGGGTCATCCAGTATTACCTTGGAAGGACAGCCGAGAGCCATGGAAGGATGGGAGGTTCGGGTCATTAGGGGCCCAATCATCAGACCAGATAACGTGTTAGCCACCTCATAATCCTTTCCAACTCTCCCATCGAAATTGTACACTAATTTTGAGGGCCAAATGCAATAAACAGGCCATCGTAGGTATGTAGGTTAATGCTACCAAAGGTATAGATTCCTGTATTTAATCGTCTGTGATTACGATGCTTCTCCTTGGATATAGATTGATACCTTGGTTGATTTTAAAGTAAAGTTGTAACTTATGTGTCAGTCCATGATGGGGTTTCTTTCAGATAACAGTAGATTATATTGATAAACCATGCAGCCAAATGATCAGAGCTTTTTGTAACATGTCCAGAGTTCTTGTGGCATGACGATCACTTTCAAAATAACTAGAGGGCATGTAGTATCCTTATAGATAACCATCAAATTTAATGAACTTGTCAAAATGATAATAAGAAATCATAATTAGAGACTTTATGTCAGAACTGAGGTTGTGAAATCCGCACATTACATTTTGTTTAGAGAAAAAAAACCATGTGGTTTTGCAGACGAAGTGTTTCACGGCGACGACGGAACAAGCGATTTTCACCATTTAAGCATGGAATTCCACCATTTAAAAATTGTAGCTGGCTTCGCCACTTGCGATTATATGCACATTTCCACTACTCGTGTCAATTATATCTACTCACAAACCAATTTATTGGCGCATTCCATCTAAATGTATGTTACTGGAAATGATATCTTACTTTTAAAGTTGTAACGCTAAATTGCATAGGATTGCGTTCACTTCCAATAACGTATGAAATAGTCGCTCCGACGCGTTAAAAAGAAAAATGTGAAAACAATTTCCAGAAGTAATTTCACTACAAATTTCGATATTATGTTTGTAATCTTAGTGAAGCGAGGCTTGGTGGACGTATTTGTGACGTTGGTAAAATACTGTTCCTAAACTTACTTAAGATGCTCATTGGACGCACAGCCTCATCTATTAGCATGAAGGAACGGAAAATATGGATGTCGCATTTTATGAGGCATTAAAATGCCATCGGTATTTTTCAACACTAATATAGCTCAGATACCAGCCATACATCTTCTTCATTTATTATGTCGAGATGGTAGTGAAAAATACAGCATAGATCGTTTAGTTCCACATCTATTCGTTTAGACTAAAGGGATGCACAATCAATAATCAATTTATCAGCCTACCTTTGTCATATGCTTTTTCAACACCAACTGTAAATCCTTTATTGTCTCTCCTTCGATCAGAAACATCCACCCCATATTAATAAAACATAAATATCCATTGTCTCTGCCTATACAGACTCCCGATTGAGTTCGAGAAGCACGTCTTGCTGTGGTCGATATTGCCCCCTCTACAGCCTAAAGAGTCAACATTTTATTGATATGACATTCAACATTGCAATTACAGTGAAACCCCGCATAAAGACCACCTCTTTATAGAGACCAACCCACTAATAAGACCAGTTTTTTCTAGTTCCAAGTTTGTCCTCCTATTAGATGTTTGTAAAACGCCCGCTAACAGCCAAATACTCTCCAAATAAAGACCATTTTCAACCCGTCCAGTTCTAGAGGACACATATCAATCAAAAGGAATCCACAGTGGCAGACAAGCTATAGCCTGTCACTCAATGTGTATGAAGGTGTGAGAAGCCCCTTTCATGAACAAACAAACATAATTGGGGTCAAAGTTTCATTCCAAGATCATTTTCAATAATTTTACTTCACCCTGTAGAAGACCGAGGCCAATATTTAAAAAACAGGTATGAAAGAGAATGTTTTATTTAAATGAATTGCAAAATTCAAACATCGGAAATTTCAATTGACCTGAAGACTATTTCTTAAACCAAATGACTGAACTGAAAACATATTTGCACTGTTTCTAGAGATAGACACAGGTAGTCTTTGTCGGGTGATCTTTGTTGTCCCCCTCTTCTAATGGAAGATGGAATCTAATGTTCAACATACAACACGTTTTGATAACTTTAAATAATTCCTAAAATGATATGACATTTATAAAGCAAGATTTGTCTAATAAATAGTATTGTCAAGACATCATATTTCTATTTAGGAAGGTTCCATTACAACCAATTTAAATAATCCTTCAATAGCCCCTTCCCCCCAACAAACATCTAACCCTAGAACTGACTTTTGCCCCTTGGATGCGACCACCTCGCTATGCGACCAAAATCGTTCAGTCCCAAGGATGGTCGCATTAGCGGGGTTCCACTGCGTATCATCCTGCACAAACATGATGATGATGAGGGAAGAAATTGTAGTATTTGTTAGGGTATTCATTATGCAAGTGAGACAATGATACCATAATAAAATACTGCACATATTTGCCCTGTATAGATATTTACGCTGGGTCGCGCATGCGGTGCTTTGCTGCTCTATCCGCGCGACACAAAAGGGCGCAAACCATACATTAGACATAGGACTAAATCAACATATTGTTTCAAGCCTAGCATTCGTACAGCAATTTCGATTTTCGACTGTAATGCAGGTGCATGCCAAGTCAGCGTATAATGTGGAAAGCCGTGTTCTACCCTTGCCCTATTTGTTCTTGCATACCTTTTAGACAGACCTGAGAAATAAAACCTAGACTCCGACGAAAACCTAACAATGCGCATTTTTAAGGCAGAGATCATATCCTTTGGAAGTGAACCAAACATGATAGATGTTTGACTACTGTGAATAGAACATCAAGTAGGGCTCCTAGCGCTATCATCAGAAGCCGAGGCGTCCCAAGTCAGGGTGTTTTTTACCAGAGAGAAGAGAAACACTCTTAGTCTATTGAATTCAGGTTCTGAGGATTGCCCGGTCTTATCACCCGTTTCTCTACTGTCTCTTTGCCAATAAATATTGACTATTGACAGAGGATTGTGGAGCGCCTCATAACTGGGAAACTCCCTGAAGGGCATTGCCAAGTGGGAGAGACAAAGATCAACCTGAGGATGGGCCATGGCATATCAAGCTACATTGAGGCATACATGGCCGACAAGCAATAGTGATATTCAACCGAGCAAATGAAAGAGATGAAAACCCCCTCTGCCACTACTGTTGAACTAGCCTCTGATTGAAGAGACAATCACAGAAATCATTCCCATATCATTTGCACAAATAATCTTACCATTCGCTCTAGGTCTCTTTTAGATTAAACGAGCCGTGAGTATGATAGGTTATATGAGACGAGTACCACGATGATTTAGGCTACGCAATCTGAATCTATCTTTCTAATTATCCCTTACAATCGCCAATTGATTAATGTTTGATGATTATTAACAACTTCCAGTTTTAAATGAAATGAAGTGGCGAAGCGATGGGCGTGTATCCCAATTCTCAAAAGGGCATCATTTTAGTGAAACTGACTTTTGCAAATAACTCCTTTTTTCTCAGAGTATCTACAAGTGACTGGATAATGAAGCTCTGCTGGGTGACAGAGCAATCCAGCTAACAGTACTAATCAAAGTTGTCAGAAAGGGACTGAGAGACGTCGGGGATTGGTTTCTGCCTCCCTGTTCCTTCTTGTGCCTTCCCATCCTGCCTTACCCCCTGCCCCGCTTACTCCAACATTTCTTAAATCAGAGATTCGGAAGGCGTCGAAGCGGAAGTCAGAACCTTCGGGAGGAGACACAGAAGCTGCAGAAGATGGAACGAATATTCGCGTCATATTCTTCACCAATGCACTTTGCATTTTCTATGTGTCATACGAGGTCAAGCTGCCCTGCTTTAATTTCACCTCCCTCTCAGAGTAACTAGACGATAAAGCAACATGCTAAACTGTCTGTTTGAAGTATGTAGAGTTTACCCTACATACAAACGTTAAAAAAGTACAGTTTTGTGCACATCTCTGTGTCTACTTTTTACATACATTGATCTATCGGGTCATGACCCATAGAAGCTCTTGAGATCAGCTTAACATCAGCTTAATAATTATTTCATAGGGGAATATTTGTTCCAATGGAGCTAACAGATACGGATAACATGAGGACCATGGTGGATCGTTGCTATTCCAGATCCATGGGCGGTACCTCAAGCATTAAAGAGAAAGAGTTGCTCAGTGGGTGAATAATTCGACAGCCTTCTAGCTTCTCCAGCGCTAATATAAACTGACACGGCCCTGAGAATTCTCTCACTGCGTGCTGTCCCTCTTTTTCTAGATGCAACTGAGAGGTATTAAAGCCAGGTAGAAACCAACGAATGTGGAGGCAAATAGGTTCGTAATTGTTTGGCCCGGAGAAATGGCAGACAATTTACAGCAATACAAGTGCGTCCAATAAAACTGTAAACCCGATATGTACATTAGGAAGCTCGAAAAACACGAGACCCCTAAGGGAGTATCATGAATATATTTCTTTTCCATAAAAGAAATAATATCACTGGGGTGCGTAATAGAAACTGAGTGAATATTTTGCAAAATACAACCTCCCGAAATGACCAAGGAGCAGGTAAAAAGTCATCGATTAATGCATATATAACAAATATGTTTTGCTGGAGTTGAGGCCTTACCTGTACGAGTATACCTATCATAACAATCCCGTTCGCGGAGTAAATTGCTTGGGTCAGGTTACCATATATATCCATATTGTATCCAAGGATCTGGATCTGGAAAGAAAAAGATTTTATGATTAATGAAGCTCACGATTAGGAAGGAACGACGTAAATCAATCCTTTAAGTATAAATGGTGGAAAGTTCGATGACCGCATTTCCTTCATATTTAAGGGTTAGGAACTGACATGTTTTCTGGCTGAGGCCGTTGTGGTTTTTGACAGCTGAGGCAGGCCGAAGCTAGTAAAAAACACAACGGCTAAGGCCAGAATACATGTCAGTTCCTTACCCGTTTAGGATATGTTTGGGCCGTTTATGAAGACAAATACACATAATTAAACTGTTCCCACCTTTGTTCCATTAATATTAGATTCAGATCATGCTTAACTCCTTCGGGAAACATTTGAAGTATGGAAGTGTCCGCCATTCAAATCGCCATGCTCACTCCTCAATACATAGGACATCTACATACATATATTAGTGGCCAATTGACTTTCTGATTGGTTGAAAGTTACAAAGTTTGACTGCAATTAGAGAGGCACACCTCAGTAACGTTTCTGATTTTGACAAAGCCATATCTTCTTTTGCACGCCATTCTACTTAATGCATGGACATGAAACTTTCACATTACCATTTATTTAACACGATTAAAGTGGTCCTGTCACATTTTGATTGACAAAGTCCATAGTTTACCTGTTTTAGCAAAGTAATCACTATTGCTTCATTACCTCCAACCAATCACAGGCAGGTCGTCGATCATTTATTAGTGACCGGTATATATGGTGTCCAAAAAGGCCCAAACATATTCTAAATTTAAAATATCTAGCCTGCCAGGAAGAAAGCAATCTGGAAATTCCAGATAAACTGAAATTCGCTAATTTGACATGGGTTGAAGTGTCGCATATAGTAAGATTTTTGAAAAAGACCATTGAAGGCTAGCAAAAACAGAAACATCGTAATTGCAGTGCACTTTACTTCCTCTCTTCTTTTATTCTATTTATCAAAGAAGGCATTGTTTTTTTAATATAATTCCATAGCTGTGTAAAGGCTCATAATATGCAGAATATGCAAAACATCTTTTTGTTACACCATTAAGTAAATATCATAATATTTTCATTAGCTTAGGCAAATTAAATGTAGGACATTATTTTTATGTTACTTATGACAAAATGTCAGTAGGATTGACTCATTCACTGATGTAACCTAAATATTTTTTACTACCCTTACTGAAGTGGCAACAAAATTAATTGTCTTTCTGTCTGATGCTTATCTGAACATGTATAGCTTCTGATGTATGAATAATTATTATTTTCAATACTAATGTATGATTGCACGGACTTAATTATTATTGTATCGAGATAATACTATGCTAATGTATGAATCGCTTTTCTGCTTCTATTATGTAACATTTTTGCTGTTATGATCAGACGCACATGGGAATAACTGACTGCTCTGAAATGTATATTTTATAATATTTTTGTATCATTTAAAATTAAAGCCCACAAGCCTGACTAAAGATATTTAAACAACAACAATATGTTATTCATCGTTCATTCATGTCTTAATCTTTTATATTTCTTTATAATATCCTATGGTAAATTCATTGAGAATAGCACTGTCCCATTGTACTATTGTTCGGGAAAAATCCTGGCACTTTGACATTACTTCAACAGGTCCAATGAAAATAATGCCATTTCCCTCACCAGATCTTTGAAAAAAACATTGAAGGCTAGCACCAAAATAGGGACACCGCAATTGCATTGTTTATTTTCACTCTGTTTTATCAAAGAAGGCGTTGTTTTTATTATACTTCCATAGCTTTGTAAGGGCTCAATGTAATCTGCAGAGTATCATTTTGCGTCTTATGGAGAGGAGGTAGAAGGAGGACCATCAAACTGAGGCAATCATTCTAGGATCCCATTGATAAGTGAAAACGAAAGAAAGGTTTTGTTGTTATCTCAAAGGGACAAATATATTTCTATATACAGTCCCGAAGGACATTGCGACCATAATAAGTATTTATTTTATTCCTCCCTGCGCGCTTAACCATTTCATTTAACCGATTTTTCATTGGTTTTAATTCAAAATTTATATTGCATCCGTATGAGTTCCCTTCCATTTAAAAGAAGGGAATGATTTGGACCGGCCTTCTAAGGAATAATTAAGGGGCTTTTACGCTGGTCAGCTCACTTTTCATCAACCAAATGGATGTTTCAATCAGGTAATACTTTGAAGGAGTTGATTCTTCCCTCTAATCACCAGTACATAACTGCCATCTTTGATGGAGGCGTACATTTATAACTGGGGGCGGGGGGGGGGGGGAGGTGGAACTAGATTTGCTTGTTCATAGGAAGACCAATAAACTTTGTAAGTGTCAAGGGGGAGAATATAAGAGTGTCTGTATAATTAGAAGTGGTAACAATAAAGAAGATCTGTTGTTATAGTGAGATATGGAGCAGGGGGCAGGAAACACCTGGACTATGAATTGCTAGACGCTCTCCTCTCTGTGCCAGTATGTTTATATTAATGTTAAATGAGGCTTCCCCCATTCCAGCATATAATCATAGATTTTCTTATTTACCCACTCGAGCTCTCCCACCTGTCCTGTCACTCCTCTTCCTAAAGCCAAAATTCCTTTTATCTCACGGTAGCACCTCCTTGTCCAGTGTCTATGAACAGGACGAACACCACACAACAACCTGCCTCCGTCTCAAATCGCACTAAAAGCTTTCTCATCGATTCCTTCTCCGTGCATTGGTTCACGCTGCGTTTGGCCTTGATGCCAATCGCGGGTCGATAGGCTGTCTATCCCAAGAGAAGAAGCCATTATTTACCGGAGACCAGGCCCTTCAATTCTGGTTAAACTTTTTCTTCAACTGGATCTAGGATTCTCTAAACCTTGAACCATCATCACCGCAGCAGCGATTGAGGATGTGATCAATCAATTAAGTCTTATGAGGTCTTTTATCAATAAGACGTTGCAGGGAGAATAAGATGAGAAGCAAAAATATCTTCTTCTTTATATCTTGTGTCCACTATACATTGAAACGCATGTGTTAACAATCTCCAATACCCTTTGTTCTGGGGACTAATTTACACCCCTTAATGGTTGAAAATAAAGTTCGAAGAGGATATATATAAGGCACACGAAAGTGTGTAGGGAAAAGGGAAAGAAGCAGATTGTATTGTCGTAAGGGACAGACTGATAGGTCCTGGACTCCTCTGTCATCTGCTATCTGTAATGGTGTTAATACATATGTGCTTCTGGGGCGCAGGCTACTGCCTTGGAGACTCATACATTTCCGAATTGGATCTGCATTTACTACAACAGTTCTGAGTTAGGCAACTGATTATAAATCTTCGCGCCAGATAGTTTCCCTAACTTACGAGCTCTCAGAAAGCGACGAGGCTTTCTAACGTGGATTCATAATAATAGTGAGGGTGTTTGTTTAAACATTTTATTTCAGCATGACATCATGTAGTCAAAGGTTAATGGTCGACATTGAGGGGCTGCGGTGCACTGTTGGGTATGTAATCCCGAGGCGACAGCAGGCCCCAAATGTAGGTTATTAATCAGTCTCTGCCTATGAAGGTTATAGCCCCTGGGCTGTTCAAAGCAGTATCGGTGTATATATGATATCAGCTGAGGCGAGGGAAGAGGCCAATGATTAAAAGGTATTTCGAATCGAAGCACAAATGCATAGTTTAAAGCACTAAATAATTGTTTTTGATAAATTTCCAGTGCATATAAGTATATGGAGTACGGTAAAGTGCGTGAGCCTTGTCATTATAGAGTCACCGATATCATATACTGTATTCAATATTTTGAATGATAGAATACGCAATTTGTGTCCGCCGCACTTTCTCCTAAGACACAAAATAGACATATGTAATGATTTTATGATCACAGATGATTGATATTAAAGTTTGTTATCACTCGCTTACCTTATTGGCTGATAATATAGTCAGGTCTGGGTTACACCTATGTTATTTTTTGCACAAATATAATCCCTTCCTGTATAGAAAAATAATTAGTAGATATAAACCGAGTACTGTCACACGCGGTTATCAATTGCCGTGGCATTTCAACCTAAATTCGGTGTATTACACATAATCATATAAAGTCATTATGATACATGTAAAATATGTTCATATGTTCACATTTCATTTTCCCTGAATAGACTGCTCATTCCTGAAAATGATATGAGGTATATCACTCCCATGTGCTCTACAGTTTCATCTCCATGGAACCCGTATGGGGTTCCCTCCATTCTATTTAAAACTCAACTTTCATCCAGAAACAGACATATCAGATATGACAGATATTGAATCGAGCACGGAGCATAGGAATCCTCCCCTTCTCTTATTCTTTTCACGTTCATTCCGCGGAAGATATATTGTAAGGGAATCCCACAAAGTAAAACCATTTGTAAAAAGCTTTCTATAGAAATCTTGAGGAGTCAAATCAAGCCCAGTGAGGTTGGCTTCATTGAATTATCGCCTTCTACTAATGGCTTTTGCCTCGTTTCAAAGCTTCCATTTTTCCTGGATTCCCCTTGACAGGATGGTGAAGCTCCTTGCTGGGAAATATAAGGGTAGTAGATATACTTCATGAATATCACGGACTACATTGAAAGGTAGGAAACGCAAAGTATTGAGCGGAAATGCTATGTGGCCATTGTCTAAAGAAGTAGGTACTATCCCAAATTGAAATTCGTCCTTGGTATAGAGAAAGGTAGTCATTCGAAGGAATGTTGTTTGTCAATTCCCAAGAGCAATTTCGTAGGCGTCCTTAGTACTTATCTATAAAATGTCAGATGGGTCTTTTTTATGGACTATACTCAAAAATAATATAATTAAATAGCCGGAATAAGACTCCCTCATCTGTCACACGCTAAATGGTTAAAAAAAAATCCATATAAATGGATTCCTGTATGTATCTGCTCGGTCTAAATGTTATGCGTATGGAAGGAAAATATAGTTGTTATGTATTGCTGAAATGCAGCGAAAATATTTCTCATATAGACAGTAATATCTGAGATGAAACTCTCTCTCTATATAAGTAAGGTATTGACTGCTTGAAGCTTTGGAAATAAATCTAGGAAATACATCCCCCTGGGAAACACTTCATCAATTGTAATTATTAGGTGGTGGTTTCTTCCCCTTTTATCAAACTGGCCCACGACGTCGTCGGCCAAAGACCAAATCCCAGGGCGTGGCCATGGCAATGTCAATTTTATCATAATAGTGTACGACCACATGAGACTCTCTCGACCTAACAGTGACGGAATGGTCAGTGTGCAGTGACGGAATGGTTAGTTTGCTGGGGAGACGTTTCATCTTCTAAAAGATTGCAAGCACTTCCTTCACCCCCTCTTCCAGTAGCTTCTATTGCTATGGCATGACTATTGCCGCGATGACAATACTTTAAAGCCCTAGAGAATGGCCAATCATTATGGTTCAAGGTCAATGTCTTTCTGACTGACCTCCCATTGTTGTTTCCTTATATGATGATTCGGAAGTGTCTTTGTTCATGACCTTGAGATCAGATAACTCTTTGCAAGGCACTGACCTTCAGTCCGTACACATGGCCTCTGGAAATTAAATTTACTTGTTTGGCAAAGTAGCCAGGCGTTAAATGTATTTGCTAAGGGGAATGGGAAGAGGGTCTCTATCTAAATGCGCACATAAAACAGAAATTAATTGCTCGCTTGTCAAAAAAGACCCATTTTTGTAAGCAGCACGTCGATGTTCTTTTTATATAGTAGTCCTTGATTGATTATGACCATTATTTGTTAGCCAGTCATGCAGACAGTTTAGATTGGAATTAATGTAGGCCTACTGCCTTATCCATGCTTTCACTAAACAGGTCATTAGCCGCATTTAAAACTATTCAATTTTTCAAGCTTTAAATGACTGTGTTTACAAGCTTCAAAATTAAATTAATACATGAACAGCAACATAGAAATATTAGACGAAATTCCGACATTAACTCCTTAGATTATCGACATTTGTATATCCACACACTTCCTCATTAATGTTATCCCTGACTCAGCAGTATTGAGTCAAACTAGAATACAGTACTTCCTAATGATCATTACATCCAGGTTAGTGAGAAAATATATCAGTTGAATGGAACAAAGACAATTCCCCATGCACGACACTATTTCTAAACGGGAACATATTTGATCCTCTTCTGGGATTGGGAGAAAGATTAATTCCAGTGAAAGGATATCGTAGAGACTGGAAATGAAGGCGATGAGGATTCATGGCATTTCCATCAGAGCCCCCTTCCAAACTCTCACGCCCTCTCGCGGGACTCATCATATGAATGTACATGCCTCAGAATGGCCGCCATGATTGATTGAAAACAATGAAAGTCACATGTTGCATCACTAAAAGGAAGGGATAATAACACTTTTTGGACGATTTAGGGTGTAACATCATGGAGAGGGATTTAGAAACTGGTATAAAGGCTGTCTGGCAGATGACCGTGAGCATATTGGTCGGGATTAGAAAATCATTATCATGGATGATTCGATTTTTTTCAAACGGGTTAACATATAATTATGATGTTAATTAAATGGGTGTCATTTTGACAATACACATAATATGTGTATTGTCAAAATTACACCCATTTATATTATAACAGTTTCATTTAAGGGGTGCTGGGAGTGAAACCCACACAACCCTTCTCCTCTACGTCAGCCACTGCAAGATCTGGCCTTGCGATAGATTATAGTCCATAATTATAAGTTCCAATAGCGCGTTGCTCTTACCATTTGAGGGGTATTGAACAGAACCGTAACAAGAACCAGTTACATTTAACGATCACTGTTATTTTTTTTATAGAGTGCAAACTTCATGGTTTTCCCGGTTGTTCTGCATGACTGGGTTTAGTAAAACGTATAGGATGGCTAAGTCGGAGAACCATGAACTAGTTCCTGAGATCACTGCAACATACTGAAAAATATTAATTTGTGAAATATTGAATGAACGACATCGTCGTCCAAAATAGCTGTCATGGCTCATAGCACGTCAATAGTGGTCATTTATTTCCGTTTATATTATCTTGGGTTGTTGCTCTCTCTCCCTGTGTCTCTGTCTGCCTGTCTCTCCCCCTCTCTTTCTCCTTCTCCCCTTTAACGTGAATTTATCCCTCCACACAATGCACTCCATACCAAGATGGTATCAGTTTGAAGCTCACACCTAAAGTGAGAAGGAAGATGGCATATCAGCTTGACGAGTTTGACAAAAGTATGGGTAACTTGGGTTAGAACTGGTTTCACCCAGTCATAAAAATCGAATCGTGTACATTCGGGCATCTCCATTTTAAAATTGGATTTCACTGCCTGAGCTTTTCTTTTAACTCAACTATCAACAGAGATAAATGGCAAAATCTGTTCCAGTATTTTATTGTGTTGAACAAGCATACATTAACCCAAACTCAAATGTCATCTCAGCAGACAGTGTATTATACAATGAATCATTGTCATTATATAGATATTCTATTTCGTAACCTTTTGCACAGCTCAATGGCGATACTTAAAGGCAATGCTTAAGCGAGCACTTTGTTCAATTATTCAATGTGTGGTCCTGAAATCCAAAGGGCAGTTCTTAAATGAAGTAATAGGAAGGAGGGGAAAAGGTCATAATTTTGATCACTGATTGTGTGTTCAGCGATGAAGTAATGCCAAACGACATGTATAATGGCAACACTCCCATGGTACGTCCACATAAAATCGGAAGTCAGTAGCCCGAGAATACCAACAGTTCCGGACACAGAGGTCGTTACTCGTACGGTCAAAGGGACTGAGCTAAATACGTAACCAGGAGAAAACAAGACGCAGAGTGATCTGAATGGTAATGTTACCGGATGGCATATTTCCAGAAGGACATCCGAAAAAGGCAACGTTATTCAAGATTAACAGCAGGCCAACACAATAGCCTTGCAGAATGAGAGAGACTTGGGTTGGCTCTAAGGCTTGCTCGAACAATGCCCAGCTTTAAAATGCCAGAAAAGACTCATATCTGTATTGTGTACATACTACATTATACATATACTGTTCCTTTTGGAAAAGGCAACATTATGGTTTCATACAGAAATACCAGGAATATCGTTCTTTTTTCATTCGTGAAGCCTCACGGCCCCTTTTATTCAATCAGCAATGTTTCACGTCTACTATTCTCGTCTACAGAATTTTCCTTACAAAGAAAGATTCCTTTTTTGTATACTTAAAGTTCCTGTGCACCCCCTTTCTGATCACTCTGTTAGCAAAATAATGATTCGCTAGTCACTGAAAGTCGCATTATTTGTCATTTATTTCACCATCCTATTTTGGACAACATCATAACTAATTATTTAGGAGGGATTTAGTCCAAATCATGATGGGAGATTGTAAAAGATGTTATATCTCCAGTTGACGATAACCATCTAATAATGAAATAAAAACATGAATTTGCATTCCAAGTCGGCACAGAGAATGCATTATCTGTCTGGCATTTTGACTTATGGACATTGCATTCAAGAAGTACCAGCAGGGACGTCACACATCACACTAGAAAAGTCCTAGTTGGCACTCTGTGATCTGGTCTGTCGACACCTGTTGTTATTTGGCTCAACTTAGGCAATCATTGGCAAGCAAATTAGGGCATCTCTCAGTGGACGGAGCTGGCTACAACTCAATGAATGAAGTCTGAGGAGATAATTGGCCGAATTATTGGGAAATAGTGTCTTGCGTATCCAGTGGTTCTGCTGAGAAAGAACGGTAGCTCTTCTGGGTCGTGGGGAGAAATTCTGAATTGTAGGATGCAAGGGAAAGAGTTGAAGAACGCTATTCCGACTCAGAAAAAGAACGCTGCAATTATAATCAAGAAACAGCCGGGGGAAAATAACTTGGTGACGTGATCAAAGGTATTTTCTTTATTCTAGGTTTGTTTGCCTTTGTAATTCGGCTTCCCTGTGATATTAAAGACATCTCTTTGTATATTGATTTTGATAAGGATAAAAAAGGTGGAAGTCCAACATTTTGTCATTAGTATTAGAATTGCATCGCATATTATACTCATATAAGTTGATATTACGATATCTTCATGTCGATCCCTTATAGATGAGAATTTCCAACTATGTACACAGAAGAATGGTATACTAACATTTGAAAGCTAAATAACTAATATTAAATTTTATGTTAGTGGGATATAACAATTTGACGATACAACTTTATTTTGTCATCATAAAATACTAATAACTATCTCAACATACATTTGAACCTAAAGTGTGATGAAATAAAGTACATTATTATAAATAATGAATGATTGAATTAATTGATATACATTTGAAAACAATTAGAAATTATATTATATAAGAGCCCAAACCTTCATGGAAGTGAGATAGTGGTGTGGTGGGTCTTTTATTTTGTGACTGAGTGTGCGTGTGAAATATGAAGCACAACTGAGTCGTTTCCAAGCTGTGAGCAGTCAATTTGATATTATGTCTGTGGCAAGCAATTTGTGTATGTCCAGTGATGAGTCATGAGTTATGTACACCTGGTGGGCATGTGAGCACCACCCGCCCATTTGCTGGACTGCAAGTGCTGGTAGTGATGTGGTGTACGCTTGCTAGGCCGCATATATTCGAAGATTGTCTATGCATCGTTTGTTCTCATATTAAATGTCTACGGCCAATACATTTTTTTTTTATTTCGAAAAATGCAATATTTTGAGGGGGGAAATGAGAAGAAAATGGAATGGGTTTTCTTTTCTGAATTTAACAAGTATGTATTTCCATCAACAATAGATGTAATAGTTTTTCTGAATAAATATATCTTAAACTTAAACTTTAAAAAAAACCCTGCGATGGCCATGTGGGAATATCAAAATGATTTGATATTGCCGTATGGCGGCTGCGGAAAAAAACTGCCACAGAAAGAAATGCACAAAGTTGCATGAGAATCCCCTTAGCGGACTATATAGGCCTTTGGTCTGAAAAAAGGTATGTGTGTGCGCGTGCATGGAATGGCGTACGTGGTGGAATGTGGTGTCCTGCAAGCAAGCACATAAATGGGAGACAATCAAAATGAGGCAATACTAAGCAGTTCTAGACTCATAATGCATTTGTTTTTTTGGTCTCAAATGTATTTTTGAGGCCTGACGACAAAAAACTGAAGACAGCTCCTATAGCTGCCTTTAGGCGGCTTTGTCTCGAACAGATTACTGTCTTTTGTCTTTTGTCTCTAGGCCTAAACAATACATTTGGGACAAAAGACAAGTGAGCGCGATATTGTCTATAGGACTGCTTAATACCTCTTGGTGGTAGTCTCCCGTTTATCTGCGCGCCTGCTGAAGGTGGCAGCAATGATGAGCCACAATGTATTTCAGATAGATGTATGACTATTATTTGAATTATTCGAAGCATGCATGAGAGTTCATCGAGTAAAATCAAATTGGATTGGAACGCACATGACTTCTGCAGTTGTTTTTCCGCCTTTAGGAATGCCTGATCATAGCATTCACTGTTGGTTACTAAGATATCCTTGTGTATGTAAAATCATGTTCAGATTCATATAAACCAACATTCCGTGTTGTCTGGGGGACAATTCGTGAGAGCCAAGCATGTGGTTCGCCTCAGATCATTGCGTCGTCTACCTGTATAATCTTTCACTTATTGACTTCTCTTGTCAATGATATGGCTTTCCAAGCAGGAGTCTTCCCACATTTACAAAGCTATAGCAATATCATACCGAGCGTATGAAAGGTGTTGTTATTTCTGCATCTGTGCAAGCACAAGCTTGTTTTCCCTTTGAGATTAAAAGTTATGTATAAGGTGTTGTCTGGACATTGTATAAACGATGTCTGGACATTTTATAAACAAAACAAAATATGAATATCATGGAATCATGGAATTGTTTATCGAAATAAAATATGTCTAAAAAAGATAAAGTAATATTACCGACTTTGCTCTCCTTGTCTAATATATAAAAGTTCGTATCGCGTGTTTAAACTCTTAATCTGGCTTGTTTTAAATTTATTTTACCAGACCGGGGAAAAAGGACATGGGATTATAAGCGTTATGGTCGGAAAACAACTAATCAGTTTGTTTTACCTAATGAAGTAAGGGCATGATTGTAATCATCCCTTCTCGGTGATAGCATGCTGATTATGCTAATGGTAATTGATCTACCTCGTCAATCATTTTGATGATCCTAGCCTTGACACATTAAGAATAAAATCTAGACTAAACATGGCATACTGGATTCACAATCAATCTCTTAGTAGCATCTTCTGTTGGCTCACATTATTTTACAGCTCTCTTCTTCTATTTGCCTTGAAACTCCATTCAGTTCCCTATACCGAAGGGATATTAAAACGGTTGTGTATTGTATAGTGAGATAATTGATATCTCTCTTCTTGCGAACCAGTCGAGATATTTCATCATAAAAATATCTCCAGTGTAGGCACAACAAGGTTTATGTGATTGCAATCGTGCATATTAATAAGCTTATATGTCAAATGACAAGAAATGTTGCCTCTTTAATTACTTATTTGGGAATCTATGATCACTGTCTAGACCGGGCGATTATAGCTATGTCAGGAAATGAAAGCCTCCTTATATTAGTCTGGTTCTCTTATACCGTGGAGGCATATCTGGTATCCCAGCTTTAGCTTGGGCCAGAGCTAAATTTATAACTCAAGTCCTCGGCTTTGCCATTGCTTTGCTTTCGTGATCGTTGACATTCCATGGCTGTCAGAGCCAAAATGAAGAACAATACGAGGAGAAGACAAAGACCTTCTCCAGGGACACTTCTTAAGTGACAAAACCATTGCCTGTCTCTGACAGGCCTCCTCCTCTGCCCAAAGTATCCGCCGCCATTTTGCCCGGACTTCGTTGGGATTCAATCCATGACAAGCATCCTGTGTAGTTCTGTCATGTTTGGTTACTATAGCAACAGTAAATGCCGGCTCTTGGGCGCCTTTATGGGAGTAATATGAAGGGTGTCGCATTCCGATAGTCAGACTACAATATCGGAGTATGAGATTGGGATATGAGTGTTTTGCTCACCATTTACAAGGTACCATCTAAAGGCCCTAGTCCACTAAGCCGATTCTCATGCGATTTTGCGCCGTAGAGGACCCTTTTACACTAAATTCTGTGAGAATCGCATGAGAATCGGCTTAGTGGACTGGACCCTTAAGAGTAGTTCTTTTACTCTGAGTTACCATGAATTTTCATGTTTCCTTATGGTGTTCTTGAGCATAAAGGGTTCTTTTTGTCTCCGCTCTCCTCACTATAGTATGTTTTGTCTTTTTAATTCTAAGTCCTAACATTTCGGTGGATATTTTCCATGTGTTATGAATAATTGATACTTCTTCTATTGAATTTTATATATTTGTTTCCTTTCAAAATAAGTCCTAGACGTGAATTTGACCTGAAAGGAAATAACCGCAGTAAGATAAATCACTGAATTCTATCCTGGGATTATTTGAGGGAAATGATGAGGCCTATTTTATATAAGCTACGTGACCTACTTTCATTATTGTCAAAGCCAAAACCAAAACAACACTCATCTATATATATAGTATTGACGACCATACTGTACATTGTTTATTGAATTCAAAACTTAACATGTAAAAATTGTTGTAGAGACTCGACCTGAGTCAATGACTAAGGCGAGAGTGTTCTTCTACATATGTTGTTACTGTAACTGAGTGAGAAGGGGCTGAAAACCTCCCATTATATTTAAGAAATAAATCCGGGATTTTTTTCCAGTGTTAGAGTGTTAGCCGGAGAGACCCCCTTCTGGAGCATTCAAAGAATGTATTAAAACAAATCAAATTCAAATTCCTCTGACAGACAAAGCTGAGGCTCCGAGATTAGAGATATTCCTCATTAAGTCAGTGTGACTGGAGCCATATCATTGGGCCGCACTTCGCAGTAAGGATCACTTGCTTCAAATGACAGTCAAACTGAACTCTCCACAGTAGTACGATTGACAGCACCCTCACTACGTACCCCCCCCCCCCCCCTCCCCCCGCCATCAGAGAGAGATGGGGGAGGGGGTAACTCTTTCACCCTGCTCCAACCGATCACCAATCGTCTTCACAGCCCCCACTTCAAAGTGAGACTGCCTAACAAGAAATGTTGTCGGTAACTCACGTGATGAGACGCCAGGCTCAACTTCCGGTTTACAGCTGAAGCGCGCAATTGTGCGATGTTTTGATGGAAGAGGATTTTTTGGATGGTAAAAAGGGTGTAAAAATACAAATTGCTCATGACAGAACGAACATTAATATCATAAAGCTAGCCACTATTACATGCAAATTGGAGTTATTACTGCATAGGAACGGCCGGGGCTCATTTGTTGAGGTCCCGAAATTCTCTCCACTTCTCCTCTGTATCTCTCTCGCTGTTCTCCCGCGCCCTGTGTTCATTCATTCGCATCAATCCTAATGCAATGTTTTGAGTTGTATTATTTGGTTATAAACATGATACTGTTTGTGATCTTCTTGCTGTTTTGGGCATTCCGAACACCATTCATGATATTCATGATAATTAAAAGACCCAGCCCTACTAGAAGTCCCTTCGAAGAAGCCCGAAACCTCAACAACAATTTTATAAGAGACCATCTTGACATTAACTCACAGAATCGAATGAAATTCTGGAAACAATTAGCCCCTCTTATTAATAAAGAATCTGGAACTTTATAACTTCATAACTTTATCTAAAAATAATGTATTCAATGAGGCAGAGAAAACACCCGAACAAATTAACGATTGCTTTTCGAACATAGGTAACAAACTGACGGAAACTATACCCACACCAAGTGTTGAAAAAACAAATCAATATTATCTATTTAATTATTTCCAAGCTGTACAGAGGGACCAACACTTCTATTACCATCCAGTATCTGAAATTTACCATGTACATACAAAAAAACCCATCTTGGCTATAACAAATGGCACTCCAGATTATAGCACCCCAGTTCAAAAGTATAATTGATTTAACCTTTAAACTAGATGATATCGTGCATGATATATTGATTTGAGAGCCCTGAATACAAGATTTTTTGGCCCAAGGAAGGAAAATTTTGAAATGAATTATACCTATAGGAATGAACAAATTCGGAAATTAATTTTCCCACGCTTGGAACAAATTGCTAAATCATCGAGCCCCCCCCCGCCCCACCCCACTTAATAATGGTCTAATGAAAATGTTATAGATTAACTGTTTAAATTCTCATAGTTTCAAACACACTGTACTATTAGGACACATTATAATAATGTTATAACATTAACAAAAGAAATAATAGTAGTTAGTCACTTCCAGTCATCGACAGAAGTGATATTGTCAACTATACTTAAAACATTACATTTAAAAGTGGGCTGGGAACCTCCCTTCAATTGGAGGACCCCCCCCCCCCCCCACCACCACCACCTCTTTAAGCAATCCTCGCATTGAAATAAAAATCTTGAAATTCAATTTAATACAAGTACCTGTAATACCATAACGAAAACCCCTATGATAATCCAATTTTAAAAGGAGATCCCAAGCATCTATTTATACAGCATAGAACGTAATCGGATTTGTTCGGGTGCACCTTGAACATTCTTTTGAAAGAACAAATTGTTGAAGACTGTAAGAATCTAAAAGCGGGGAATAGCGATATATATGGCAAGACCACTTAAAAGGATGGTATATCCTACCAAAACAGATCTTGTGGATCCAAGTCACGTCACATTCCATTAAGGGATTCGTAGGTGCCCAGGTGTTTTACGGAAATGATCTTCTAGTGATGGAGTATCAGCATGGGTGGGAACAGTTCTACCCCCCGGCTAATAGTCTTTATGTCTCTACGATGTAATTTCGATATCATTGTTCTGCCACCCCAGTGCTATATATTATACTATAGTAGATGAGAGGTAGGCAGGGAATTAAAATATACACATTCTTTTATATTATAACCTCCAATAGGCCACAACATATTGTATATACTCATCTATAAGTCTTTGATGTACATTTAATCAGGAAGAGACAATTGTAGTTACATATTCCTCCTTTGTATAAATTTGATGCAACATTCATTGTTGAGTATGGATTGTTGAATAGGAGAATGAGCAGTTGAGTTGTATGCAGAGTATGGACTGGCTAGGTGTGTAATTGGAAGTGTGATTAGCTAGAATCTGGTATTTTCTATGTATGAGTGTATAAGTTTTGGTGTGTAAACTGGTGGCAAATCTCAATAGTGATAGAGTGTTTGTCAAAGCTGTACATTAATTCATGCAACATTGGGAGTGCTCTTTCGAAATTAAAGAGGTGTGTTTTGAGTTGTAAAATAAGTCACAGAACCTTGGGAAATCATATAGCTCTTTTAGGTGTTCACATGCGTTCATCTATACAAACAATAAATGAGTAAAATATATCTCTATAATTATAAGCATACTAACAAGTACAGCATGTTCTGTATGCTCAATTATGTCAAGGGTTGCTTCTCGGGTAGTTGTAATGAAACTATTCCGTGGTATTTAGTATTTCGAGTATAAATCAAGGTAATGAAATTAGACCCATACAGTTGTTTTTGTTTAATTTATGAATTATTGAATACACAATATACAAACACTGGGGAATAAAACAAAGCGTACTGAGGAAATGGGCTAGCATTGAAGAAGGGCATGTCTGAGAGGGGACTCTCCAATAGGCCGAAGCATCTGCCACAAGTTGTCCTACCCCAGTAATGCCTACTTTGTGCCCTCCTCATGCTCGCCTAAATGTACAAGCGCCTCCAACGGCTTGGTTCGTCACTTTAGCGCCACCCTGGATCGCTTATGGACTATTTCCATTGCACTATCAACATGTTTAGTGAAAAGCTTCGCATATCAAGTATCCATCTTACTGGAGAACGGGGGACGCCTCCTCCTCGTAAAAGCTCATTAGATAATTGTTTGCCAAGTCATCAATTATTTTTTTCCCTCTTCGGAAGAGGAAAAGCGCTGGAGTAAAAGAAAACAGAGTGGGGAATGAATCAGTAGGTCTGTTCCCTTCGTATGCTCCATAAGTCAGGATTTTTGGTAGATACAGAAAGTTGTTGCTGATTATTAGGATAGATTTATAGAGTTGAATAATGCACTGAGTTCCTTCCCAGTAATTGCAACTATTGGCACATGTATAGAAGATACAAAGATATAATCTCCCTGTTAAAATACCTAATTTCTTACTTTCCTAGTTACGCCATACGCATGGAGAAACCCCTAATTGGACAAATAGCAGGGCAGCCACTATAATTCCGTAGGTGATGCATCTTGAAACAAATAGTCGTCTTCCCATGTCAGTTAGGCAGAGATAATATAACACTTTAATTCCGTTTTCTGTCCCGATTATTCTTAATTATAACTTTTTAATCACAGATTTAGGTCAAGATGTACGGAATAAGTTGTCTAAAGGATCAGGTTATTGGAGCATGTAAATTTCAAAATTAGACCTTTCAAGTATCCATTATTACGTCTATGACCAGAGTGAGCCTTGAATGCTACGAGTAATATCTATTAGGAATTTCACGTCAAATAATTTTCGGTGCCCTTTGGACCTGCATTGGCGACAAAGCATGGAAAATAAGGGAATCACGGACGGCTCTGTGGTGGGGCCTAGGCAGAAGATTGAGAAGAGCAATTGTAGAAGACAATTAAAATTCACAAAGGACCCAAAGGAGGATGGGACAATTGAAACAGATGCAGAGAAAATGGGATTTTGATGGAATTACATGTGGCGATAAGGCGAGGCAAGGGGAATCAAAGCAGGGAAATCGTTAAGTGACTAGAGAGGGAGGCCTGCTCAGAAATGCACACAAGGAAGGAGCGAATCACTCAGGTTTTTGAAAACTGACAGTGACGGCATAATCATTAGAGATGAAAGTACAAAGTGAATGTATTTACTTCTCAACTAGAATATTCTATATTTCTCTTTGTGTGTGTTCATAGATTTATGAAGGTATGGCGGAACATTAGATCAACTTTAATATGCATGAATTTCTGCATCAGTGTTATAACAGAGGATAAGTTCTGAAAATATTTTAGCGGGAGGGTGTTTTTATTGTATCGAGATGTTATTGTGTAAACACTGGTTTATGTTATTTTTTTGGGTTTAAGTTCCAAGTTGTTCTTGTTTAAGTTTCAAAAGCCCGAGGTATGATTTATTGCACTGTATGGACGATTTCGCCGCCAAAGAATCGCATAATTATTATGTTGTGGATGTCACTAGTATTTATTCCGATCTTTATTCCAATCCAGCAACACTATTTTTGACGCCATATCATTTCCATGTTCGAATGCGAAGACCAGAAATAAATGCGAACGGAAAGCTTTAATTTGGAATTAAAAGCAGGGAAATAATCAGGCAGCGACATGCGATTGCCGTCAGAGTATAAAAAGCAAATGGAAAGCAGAATATCATATTTCCCAGCCGCGAGCGCTTTTGTTGGGAATCGGCAGATAGCCAGGGAAATGAAAGGACACTGGAGAATAGAAATGCTTCTTTAGCTTCGAAATATTTCTTTCTCACCTGTAGCATTTGACATAAAGAACTGCGTCGAGGCTCGTGGCATCTTGTGATTAGGATCACTAGATATGACTCTTAGAAGTGATATGTTAGATGCTGGACAGCAAAACGCGGTCGATAACAGATCGACAGCAAAGGGACTAACCTTGGCCAGGTAAATTGAGAAGGGATGATTTGGGAACCCAGTTTGATTTCCACGAAGATTGATGATAACTGTATGAAAGACAGACATGAAACGAGATCGGGTTTCGAGTGCTCAGCATGCCATAACGCAATATTCAATGGCAATCAATTACCTTCTTTGTTTGAACAGTGCAATATTATAAAACAATATTGTGATCTAGCAATGAGCGGATCGCACGGGCCGCGAACCGGTTCATAAAAAAACAAACTTATGTAGTACCTATCATTAAAGAATGATTAATGTCAATTAGGTTCCTCTGCTAAAAGGCGCATTGCACTACTGACCAAACTGCCTCATGCGCAGAAAGGCCACTTCAAAATTCCATAGGAATTTATTGTCCAGCTGTCGTCCATAGAAGCTGATATACAGCATCCCTGGGGCTATTTGATTTGCCTTCTACCTACACCAATTATGAACTGCTGGAGTATGAAGGAATAAATAAAGTAAATTATGAATGGGGTAATGTAGGCATACATGGTATTGGGGATGAGCCTGGGGCAGAATTGCTGGACTACATGCAATATAGTAATGCTACAGGTAGCGGAAAACTACTTCTAGCACCTGCGTACTCACTCTTCAGAAGCAGCGGATGGCGGGGTTCCCCGAAGATCGGGTTTTCAACATACAAAACTTTTCTCAATTCTCCATACAGAACTCTTCAATTCTTAACTTAAAACGATCATTTCTTTGAATAACATATTTTTATATTTACGCTTGATATAATGATTCCTTATATCAAAGGTATTGTACTGTATTAGTTTTATTTCCATATCTTATTCTAATACATCATGGAAAATGGATCAAAGAGGATAAATTATATTATCTTACAAAACCATCTGTAAACAGATCTTCCAGGTCACCCTATTTTAAATGTTTGATTTATTGTAGATAGGTTTTGTTGATATTAAACTTAGTACAACTTAGGTAAAGAGTAAAGCGAAAATAAAACCGATGGACATTGCTATATATAGGTACGCTTGTATGATTAAAACCTATATGGGTAGTATACTCCCCCTTCTTAGCATCTTGGGTAGTATCCCCCCTACTATTGGAGATTGCCAACCAGCGCATGCGCGCTAGGTCGCGTGGGACACGCCCACGCTCTATGACTAAATAAATCAGTTAACATCAACAAGCCGCCGTGTTCACTTGCTTTTCCCTTACATTATATTCAATAATATAACAACATCTATGTTCAATATTCTTACACAAAGTATGAGATAAATATATGTTTCTGATAGATAGTCTTACTCCTTTCTGCATTGGTAAATATATAATCCTTGGTTTTATTTCTGTACCGTCCGGCCTCTCAGTAATATAAGGTGTAACTTCACCAAGAAATCTTTCATTACGGCCCATCCGGTTTTCACCTTACGGCTAATGGTAAACCAATGATGCCGGATTAGAGAACCGTATCTGCCGCAAGAACGAAAATGTTGGTGTAGCCCTAGCATTACTTCTGTCGATAATCAGACTAAAGCATGCTTTCCTGGAGTATTTTAATCTAATGTAAAGATTTCTTCATGTGATCCAGTCATGCATGAAAATAGACCTTTTCATCTGGTACTAACTTGAGATTTACTAGAAGAATGCATTTGCATTATTAGATGAACAGATAACTGTCACTGTCGTAACATTAAAAGCAGATTGAAAACCAAGAAGAAAAGACTGGATTAATGTTCAGTAAAATCAAGTTAGAAATGTAGAAATGTAAAAGTTTGCCAAGTGTCTTCTCCGAGACTTTGCTTGAATAATTCACAGGCGTTTTAATGTCTTTAATTTCTTAAATAGTAAGGGAGTTTGCGTGAAATGGTAGCTGGGAGGAAAAGAATGATGTACAATTATCCCTCCCTATAGCTCGGCCATGAACTAGCGATTGGAGCGCCCCTCTCCGGTTTGTAATTAGACACATTTCTAGGAAAAGGCGATGTCTTGGTAAGGTGATTAATCATTGGACTTGTAGTGGTGGAATATTTAAGCAGGGTACATGGAATGGCGCGAGGGGTAATCAATCCCCATCTCAGGGCTTGTAGACTGCATAATGGGACAAAGAACTGTTTTGGATTAGACCAAAACGATATTCAGAAGGTACTTGAATGGTCGAGTTGATTAATGCGAGTTATGTACTCGATGTATTGGGCTCTCTGCAAAGGAAGTGAATTAGAAATAATGAGTAAGTGCCGATGAATGCGTGCTCACAACTTTGTGGCTAAATATCCAAGTGTAATTTCCATAAGACATTTCCCGGGTATCATTGATATAAAACGCATTTAATCATAAGTTATTTTTTATTCTAATGAGCCTGATTACCCACGATTACCCATATCCGGACTATATTATGTATAACTCCTAAATCATGTATAAACCTCAAGTGGCAATCAATCTGTAAAGTTGCAGATATTCACTTCTTAGTGTGATGTTGTTGATGAAATTACTCAATAGTTTATGTTTCGCTTTGTGCTACCAAATATAAGCATTGCTTGCTTTGGGTTGTTGAATATTTATAAGAAGGATGTTCTACCTTCGATTAGACCCTATTTTCATGATCGAATATAGGCTGCCTTCATAGAGGGCCTACCACTAGCACCAGGGATCTAATAGATGACATGCTGTACAGACATTTATGCACCAAATGCTGACCCGAGTATTTAACTCAATCTAATAAACCATTGCCATAATAGTCCTCCTCTTCCCGAAGCGAGAGGGCAGATGCTCCTTCCTGATAACAGCCATGAAGTCCATGGGGTGGCATGAATGAAAACCACTTCAATATTCTCTTATAAATATAAATACTCCAGGATTGAGAATAGGATCGGAATCCCATAAGGTGCATCTCTTCCTTGTTCAGGTCTAGTCTCGACCTACAGCCCCTTTGATCCCAACTTCATCGGGTCATTACTGTCGCCATGTTTGTTTTATGACCAGTTCGGAGACATGCCCCAAAATACCTCTTGCTTCACTCGATCAACATCCTGCTATGATACCTATTAGATATGCAGGACAAGAGTCAAGGACATTCTGTGAGGCATGAGTAAATTCTGCGATTCTAAATGGGTTAGCGTTCTTCGTGGCTAAGTTAGAAATGCTGAATACCCGTTTATATTCCTCGGGGGTGCTCTAGGGTCAGGCACAATATTGAATCGTCCACTTTGAGGAAAATGTATGAAATGTTAACTATCTAATCCGTTCTCAATGAGTCTTTGTTAGATATTGGTATGATAAGAGACTTCGGCACAAGTGGTATTGTTATATAGAACTTATATTGGCTGTGATATTAATAATAACTTGTAGGAGAAATGGTCGGAGCTAATAAATATGAGTCCGAACTCGATGCATGGTGGGTTGTTCATGACCAAAGCTTCAGTAAATAAAGAACATGTGCAGCGTCACTTGCATATGTGCATAGGTAATGAACTGGGTAACCTAATGCTTCAATAGTCGCTATACCCCATCCTCCGAAATGCAGGATGTCATTCAGTTTCGTTCCTCCATCAAGACAGATTGTAGATTGGTAGAATCTCGCCATGGCTTGGGAGGGTGCTATACCCGAAGAGGGGGTAGCTCTGCATAGCAGTATCCTTGGGTAGACTCTGCTTGGTATACCACATGTTTTATTTTGAACGTCACCTTTTAATGGTTATTCGTAAAGCATTGTCTAGAGAGATCTACGGTATTCACACAATCCATAAATGTCAGCGCCAACAAGTAACGAAACATGATCCTTTTTCATTTTCCAGGGAATGTGACTCGGCCTCTTAATTAAACTCAAATTAATTGATAAATGGGTATGGTCGGAACCAAAGCAGAACCATCTCCCCCTCCCCGCACACACTCCCCTGGTTCGTTTCTGATATGGTTCTGGACCCGTTCTGGGCCATTCCCTGTCAACATTTCCTAATTTAGACGACAATTGTCGTGAGTAGTTCACAAGTTTCAGAACTTCGCTCTGCCACTTGGTCAGGAACGCCGGAAGACGTTAGAATCAGTGTGTCACGAGCAAGTCATCATCACGTCACCCTTGTGACGTTACCTTCATAAACAAGGCCAATGAAGGGTGAGTGAGCCAGAGGTTACGACACGGTGCCACAGCAGCCATACACAACTTAACATTAAACACATTGCCCTGAGTTTTTAATAACATAACGCAGCTACCAACAGAAAAGCAAGGTTACAAACGTGATGCCAACAACAAGCGTGTAAAAGTAACCTTTTTAAATGTCTGGTTCATTACGAAATAATATTTTTATTTGTTCCACAAGTTGAGAAAAGAGAGATGCCCTTCTGGAATTTAGTCCAGCTCTTCGATGATATACCTAGCACCAACAACAAATTAAAGGTTCAAATATCTACCGTACCAGTTTGCATGTTCCTTAGGAACCTCATGTCTGCTATGTCTTTAGTAATATCTATCTGTTTACCTGATTAAATTATCAAAAGTCTAAGAGAAACGACTGAAGAAGTGGCCATTCTCAAGCCCTTGCTACGTTCACGATAACATCCGAACAGTGGTCATTCTAAAGTCAGTATTTACCATTGCCTCAGGGGATTTATAATCTGTTTGGATCACCCCTGAACCTCTAGGCTATGATAGTACACATACACATTCATAACGCGTGTTGATAGCCATCCAAACGAGCAACAGCCTTTCTCCCCGGAAGTGGAAAACAAACGTAGCGTCTCTCATTCGTTAAGAGCCGGATGTGACTAGCATTCCATCTCTACTCCCGTCGATCCGTTACTTCCGGTTAGCAGTGGTCAGCCTCGTTTTGAACTCGTTTATTTTAAGTTAGGAGGAAGCCCCCCCCCCCCCCCCCGTTGTGTACGCACGAGTAGAAAGATCTAGTCTATAGCTGTTATGGCAAAGAAAAGAATAATGATTAAAATGAATGAAAATGGGTACACTTGTTTCCTTCGACGCCTTTCTTGATCAACTAAAATATATATAAATTCTCAGTATATGACAATGGGAATAATTGGGTATTTGAGAAGGCATACTTCATATTTCGATTATCTAATGGTGACAACTATTGTGAGAGGTCATTATATTTTCCCGAATGTATCTATAAATCTATCCTAGATGTAATTAACATTATATTTTCTTCCCGAAATGAGAAAAATTACATTGCGATAATTTCGGGGTATAAATTTATTATATAAAAGAAATCATTACTATCAAAACTTGGTAGAGGTAGGGGTATCTAGTTCTTGTCGGGTGGAAGATGAGGAAATACAAAGGTTGATTTTGGTTTTGGTTTATTTAACTAAATCATTCAGGCACACTGCCCTTCGTCATCAAAACCTATTTATATGTCTTAGGAGAGACCTCCGAGAAACCTCTTACCTCGCTCAAATGCATGAGTTTCAATGCAACAACCCTCGTATCATAAACCCCTCATTGTCGTAGATTTAAGAGGGTGTTACGAGGCCTTATCGTGATCTTATCGTGTATAGTGCAATGCACCCCTAAAGCTGTTAACTCGGCCTAGCTGCTCTGCTCACAGTGGGAAATAACGTTAGCTAACTATGGAATGGTTTTATTAGCACGACGCTGAAAACAGGGTCGTTATTTGTTAAACTTCTTTGTTGTAAGCTATGTTCTTAAAGTTCAATAACGGGAAAAATGCTCAATTGCAGGCATTGGATATTGACGATATTTTAATTTGTATTGTGTCCTAGTCCTGACGTGACTACGTTCCCCTTGCAACGCATGACGCCAATACACGCATGCAAGTTCGTGTAACGCCCGAATAAACGTCATGCCCGTCATCGTTTCACTTACTAATTGAAATTCTTGTATTCATACAACTATTTTTAAGGAACCCTAGAAACGTTATCCTTATACAGATACTAGGGCTTATGGAGTTTCTTCGACAACAAATAAGAAGGATGATTAAAATAAAATATCCACAAGGTTCAAACCATATATATATATAATAATAATATAGCTGGTGTTTAGTATAGCACATGTGGAGAAACCAAAAGAAGTCTGATTGACTGTGCCATCAAAACAACTGGGTCGTTTGGGATAAATGTACACGCTGGCATGAACAGGATATACTTTAGATTGCAAAAAGGATTGGAACAAAATGAGAGAAAAGCAATTTAGCACAATTTTCAATGATAATAATGACTATATATAATATATATATAATTATAATATATATATATGGTTCATTTTTTACTGTCACTTGTGTACATTAAACACACGAGTTTATGATTGCCTGTGACATTTTCACCCAAGAGGTCACTAAATATAATAGTGGAATAGTATTTACTCCCATTGATGGCGGTTATAGACTTAGGGTGCATTGCACTATATACAATTATGTGCTTAACCACCCTTAGAGGCCTTGTAACTCATGCATTCCACTATATATACGATTATTTTATGAGGCTAGTCTGAGGGAACTCTGAGAGACCTATGAGAGACCTCTTACCTCGCTCAAATGCATGAGTTCCAATCTAACAGCCCTCGTATCATAAAGCCCTCGTAGTTGTAAATTTAAGAGGGTGTTACGAGGCCTTAAAGACACAATCTTATCATGTATAGTGCAATGCACCCTCAGTCCATAATTTCAATAGTGGGGAAATAATTGAAACTGTCTCAGAGATAGATGGGATGGGAAATGAGATATATATCAACAGTATAATGATGTATTTCATGCATATCTGTTACTTGGGCTCGACATATATGATATATGGGCTTGACGTTAGAACCCAGTTCGCATGATGCATATCCTCAGTATGACATTTCAGGGTAAGCTGTATAAGATATTGGGCTAAGATATCGTAAAAACAATAATATCATTATAGGAAATTGGAAAACAAGATTTTAATTTGGTTGTATTTTAGAATTTGTTGATTATCCCTACTGAGCTCACCCATAGAAAATACGTTGACGCAAATGTTACCAAAACGAGATGTAGTTCGCGGGAAATAAGATGCGTTGAGGAAGAATTATCATTGGTTGCGCTAGGGAAGCTCGTATCAGCCGGGGGCTGCATATGACGAGAGTGTTGGTACAGTTGGAATGAGCAAGGTAACCGAATCGTCCTTCTCATTATACCACATTCAAACCAAACATAGTAATCATGACTTGTACCATGATGCCTATCATCGTTTTACCAGCTTCATCCACCACAATATTGCCTGCCTGGTATATGGTAAATATATGTTATAATTATTTTATAACATCTTTCTCTGGCAACCTTATGTCTGATTGAACGAAATCGATAGTGAAAACTCATCGCTGATCCCATTTTCGTACTACGGGCAAAGATTTTCTGTCTATTTGAATCGATTCTTGGGACTGGCCAGAAATTGTTAGGAACATGATGGATTCTGGGCGATGCTTTGGAATAAACGTAGGGTTTTTAAATTCCTGACATAGATAGGCTGTGGATACATACATTTTAAAACCTTATTTACAAAGCTGGTGTCATTTTGCCTCCATTGCTGCAGTTTCTCCTTTGGCTACTCGTAAAATGCACTTGCACCTAGTTTAATAGTTAGATTCAAGCCAGTTATTGGGTTAAAATTGTCAATTATTACCAAATAGAAATAGTAGATATATTATATTTATTAATGTGGTTTTTAAGGGATTTTCAAAATGTACTCACGCTAAGGATATATATAATAGTTATTGTGGTCGATTTAGGGAACGGTCCTTATAACGGAACCATAAACAAATGCGGATGGTGTTGAAGCTACAAGTCTAACATTGAATTTCAATCCAACATAATTATATTTCAAGCATATGAAACAATTGCTATTTGCGACGTAAAAGATAACAATATTCTCTATCTGCTCTGTTCTATTAAGTTCTGTGGGGAAACTTTCTGATCCTCTCTTGTTCTTTTCAAATTATAAATAGTATAGAATTGCAAATTGGACATAATCGTCCAGGGGTCCGACCATTTTGCAGAATAACCATGACATTAGTCGCATGCACTTATCTGCTTATGGAAGCGATGAAACCACTCGCTCATAAGTCTCGAAGTTTTGCGGTTTTTTTGAGGCACTAATTGAGTGACATGTCCAACCCTCGATCCCATTATCATGATAATGTTACCATTAATGGAAGTCAAACCGCATCACAGCAATCTACTAGTCCGTGGCCTGTGTTAGATGCAAGGAAGTAATATGGAAATGAGGACCGCTTGACTGTCAATTGAGTGTCATTTTCCTAGGTTCATTTCGCACTAGGGTATAACTAAGTCGTTATCCGTCCTTGTCAACAGAGAATAAAATAGGATGTCCACATATATGTTTGGCAACGTACAATGACGTGATGATTGGCAAAAAGCAAGGGAATTGTCGTAATAACGTTGCCAGAGTTTGCCAGTGAGGGACATGTATTATGGGTAATTATGTGTAATAACTTGAGTATTGTTTTATGAAACTTTGGAACAATGTGGTCCATCCATTAGGCATATAATCGGTGTATATTCGTTCAGCGTGTACATAATGCATCTATGATATATGTGTATATTTGAATTTATTATATGCGCATTCCATATGAGAGGTGCAATAAGTGGGGTGCTATAAAAATATTCATATAGTACGCGTACTATATGAACTACTTCTACTTTACATAATAATATTATGATACATTTGTGATTACACATCAAGTTTTATGCCCAAATAATAAATATAGAATGGAACTCGCCTGCAATAATCGAAAAATTTATTGGACTTGGATATTATATCACATTGGATATCCTCAACTCAGTAAAATCGCATATATCATACATATCCCCAGATCAAATGCAAGTTACACAATATAGAGTGAAATCCTACCATGATAAAAAGTTATCTACATTCACGCATATATCGGAAAATCCGGTCGTGTTTGCTGCCAGATCCTGTACAAGATCCTGATGACCCAGCAGCTACCGGTATCCCCCTGTGCAGTACAGCAAGGGATGACCTCTGACTTTCCCTCTGCGGACTAACACTCCCAGAGTATCTATGTAATCGTCAAGCAGTCAAGGCGTATGTAAGTAATAAACTGTATGTTTATGTATTATGTATCCGTTGCCATCCCAATCAAGCTTAACTTTAAAAAATAGAATATAACTTGCATTTGATCTAGAGATATGTATCTTATAGACACTTATTTTAACTGAGTTGAGGATCTATTCAAAGCTGCGCTTCTTGTGGATCCTCAACTCAGTAAAATCGCATATATATATATGATACATATCCCCAGATTAAATGCAAGTTACATTCTCTCTTAACATTATAACATAAGGGAGTGAATTGAGAATATTCATTTGGGGAAGTAGTTCTTTTGTTTCAAAATTCTTTCTTATGAAGTCCATGCATAGACACTTAGGCTAGTTTTTATTCGAGAGAAAATGGCGATATGCTGATGATCCAGGAATGCGTAACCCAGGATTCAACACATAAAGAAAAGAATCCATTTTCAAACAATAGGGAAACTTACCTCCGCGGGGAATGATTGTCCATCTATGGTGTGTTCGGAACCGAGGCTGTCAATGGATCCAAAATGGAACAGAACCTCGGCCACGTGGTATCGGTAGGAGAGCGGACCGCCTGTGATGTTGATTGTATGGGGGTTTGGTTCATCAAAGACAATCTTAAGATCATGACCTGTGTTCATTAGAGTACCTGATACCTGTAAAAGAAAGAGAAGTTCATTAGTCGTAATCAAGCAGACATAGGTGTGTGTACAAAGAGTTGGTGGCTTAATGATGATATCATCAAATTGTCCTTACACCCTACGGTCTTCGGTGGTGTCATCAGAGAGATGCGTGAAATCGTGAATTGTACAAATTTGACAGCAGATGACTAAAACATGATGCTTCATAGTAATATTTTGTTACGTTTATAAATAGAAAGCAATATTGATAAAAGGGAGAAAATATGTGTACATGTCCTTTTAGTTAGGTTAGTATTATATTACTCCGCGTTGTTATTACTTGAGGCAATGCCACTCATTGTAGGACATGCATGACTTGTCATCAATACTTATTAACCGACCTTCCCATTTCTATCATTTATACCTAGTCATCAATTCAATCCTTGTATAATATTCAAAATAAGCGTCTTCAGAGTGTATGCTATCCAATAATCGGTGCCATTGTCCTTTAACAGTTTAAAGGGTGCCCACACTGGATCGGTTTGTGAAATCGTACGATTTCAAAGTCTACGATTGATCGTGGCGCCAATATTGTCCCAAATCGTTGTAAAAAATCGGAATCGGGCGACTTTTTTCGACCCACACAGACCCAAAATCTGGCCCGATTCAGGGAAAAAGTGAATCGTGGTGAAGTCAACCCACACTGGGTTGACTTCACCACGATTTCACTTGAACTTTAACTTAAAAAAAACTATCAGTCCACAAAATCCACAAAGCAATCCACGTCAGTCCACAACATTTCTCATTATAAATTCAAAACAAAGCTCTATGTTATAGTCATATGTCAACCAATTGGTGGAATTGCTCATTATGTGATGTGTTCCAGGAAAATGAGTCACAAGTCGCAAAATTGATATTTTTCAAAGCGTTTTTATACCAAGATCTCTTTATTGAAATGGTCTGATCTTTAGAGGGATTAGCACTCATAGTCATATAAAACCCTGTCCCAAATTTGACGACATTGTATTAAAAACATCCTTAATTTTTTAAGGCTTTTGTATGGAGTATATTTAATTACTTTACTGGTAATTACCCATCCATAAACATTGCAAACTTTTTTTTCAAAAATAAAAATATCAAACTTAAAATAGGGAAATACATATTAGGTGTCCTAGTATTTACTATGATAGGAATTACCTTGATCTCATCTTATGATGATATCTCAAAATCCTTATTTTGCGACTTATGAATTTTCCTAAAACGGATCACATATGATCGGGGAACTCTGTCAAAAGGGCCACTAGGTGGCACTTGTTTCACGTTTTCTTAATACCGATCAAAATATCAATCCTACAGGTTTGTGTACGTAAAATCATTTGTAGACAACAAAATTATCTTTCATTTAATGTATGCCACATTATTGTATCTTTAATAGTTTAGAAGTTACAGAATTTTGAGTTTTCGGTAAATAAATCGGGGGTCTGGCCACGACTTTCCATTAAATGGAATGTCGTAGGAGCTCTCCCGATCTGTGGTAGACCATTATTAAGAAAGCCACGACTGATTGGGACACAACCCACACTGGGAACACAGATCGTAGAACAATTTTTTTTCTATGTCCAGTTACTAATCGTACAACTAAATCGTACGACTAAATATCGGCGAATCGGCAGTGAAATCGGCCCTGTGACCTCCAAATCGGGGAACAAAAAGTAACACGATTGGTTGTATGATTAGTCTTAGGATCCTACGACTAATCGGGGGTTGGAATTAAATCATAGAAATAATCTTAAGGCCAAATCGGCCATAGAATGCGCTCTGTGTGGGTACCCCTTAAGACAGTTGTTTTACAAGGTCATGGGAATATGGACCAAAGCATAGATTTATAGATTATTCGCGTAATATGCTTGACAAACCTCAGTATAGATTAATATTGATTGATTTTGGTATTGGAAGTGTTTGCTTGTACATTGACGTATACATACATTACTCAGCTCAAGATCTAAAAGGGCATAAGAGCACACATAAGTCATTATGATTTATTTTTATTCGTGTCGAAAGTCATCCCGGAATGTGATCTACCATTTCATCATGGAATATGATTAATTAAGGCAGCCTTTAAGGGTCACATTCCCCATTACCGCACTGTTGCTGCAGCTCCCTATCTCGTGAGTTAACACGTATATAAGGGAATGTTGCCCGCGGCTATGCAGCGAACGAACGACAATTCGACTCATAGAAATTCATGGAGGTCTGACGTGGGACCACTTCCGCTCTGGCAAGCTGTGTCGGAAGGGACACTTTTATGTAGATTTACATATTTGTTCATATCTTTTTTGTTCTCCTGGTGTTTCCTTTTCTCTGAGAATGGGGCGGTTGAGTAGTCTGCGTAGAGGAAAGTTCCTTTGGGAGAGGTGGTCGCTTTGTAAATACAATGAAAAGAGGACCTTTGAGAAGAACAGTTTTACCGAATTCCCAGACAAACTACATAATACAAAAGTGTGTTGTTGTCTTGATAAACCATAACGGTCAAAAGGGTAAGTCTGGAAAATCGCAACTTTAACATGAGTAGGGGGTGGATTAACACTATGAAGTGAGACTTAACGCATTGCTAGGTGATAAGTTCATGATGAGACATTCATCAAAGGAATTGATGAAACTATCAGTGTGGTAATATGCAGCCATAAACCCGACATAAGTTAATGGTCTACTACATGATCAAATAAGCTACATGGATAATGCTGTGAACAACGTCTGCCGTAGTAACATTTCTCTACTATGGGAGTTTTTAAGAAAAAATCAAATGTAAATATGATAGGTATCTTTCATCTTTTGCAAACAAATACATGTATGTATCCTTCTCGTAAGCCTGGAAAACTGGGATTCATTCTCTTTTGCCATCGAAGCAGGAATCACCAGTGTTTGTCAGGTTGGAAGTTTTTATATATTAAATGTTAATTTTAAACTATGTTAATTTGATAATCCAGGCTTACTAATTTCCTATTCAAATGAACTTTTAACAAGTGTAGTCTTTTATGCATTGAACTGCAAGATTAACTGATTGCCTCTAAATGAAATTACTCTATACTTTACCACGAGTTAATTAACAGAATCAGAATTGGTCTCGTAGGCTCAAATGCCATGAAATGCCATGGTCTCTAAGTGTCAGGCACTCATTAGTAATCGACTTGATGCGCGCGGCCCGTCAAATTAGGACACATGTGACTTTTGGCCTGTCAATTACCTGTTGAAAGGCCATCATTTAATAGTCACACACTTCTTGACCCAGATAATTTAACTTCACCGCCGCAGGTAGATTCTACTTCCAGACACAATCAAGAATCTATAGAAAGGCAGGATTTGGAATCCAATCTTGAACCTGAATATATAGGCTTTTCGGATTGCCCTCTTCAACCTTTATTAGACATATAGTAATAGTAAGGAAATACAGTCGGGGATATTGACTGGTTGAACATATATATTATATATATCAAATGGAACCAGAATTGGTTTTATGTAGCAGGCTAAGATTGTCATACGAAAAAGCATGTGCAATATATTTGGGATTCAATAATCAAGTTCAATGGTAAACACATCGCCTATATGTATGTTAGTCTTGTAACTTAATCTCAAAACAGTAAAAAGCCGTTTGCATAACATTAAAACACGACGCTTCTATTGTTAGTCTGATTTCTGATCAGATTCACATGAAGTTTCCTTATTCTTGGAGCTAAAAGTACCTACTCAATATATAAAGCTGTGATTATTACAGTAAAGGTTTGTAGAATATGGAATTCATCCTTCAGATTGAATTCAGATCTATAAAATAATTATAAGCTCAGACGAGGTTGGGCCAACGAACACATTCCAATCACAAATCAGAGACAAATAACAGACACTCCATTTGACCGGATAATCTATTTCAATCGAGTAGGGCATCGCACAATCAAAAGAAACACATTCTAAGAATGGAGCAGTTTAAAATATTGACTAAATCCAGCGGAATCTCTATAATTGAAACAAATAATGAAATCCAAATAAGAGGACACGCAACCAAGGACGAACCAATGTCTAGTGATTTAGAATGACGTGGTTTGTATGACAGCCAATATATTCTGGGACATCAAGGATAAAGCTTGAGAGATGGCGCATGCGCCTCGTGTTTGGATCACAGAACAGTTCTGGTTCAGGCGTTTCTAATGACAGATTTAGCGGCTTTGACCCGTGATAACAGGTTATAATTGCAGGATCTGACACTAGCAATTAGAGGGAGGTGTCTGCGACTAATTGCAGCCATTCCCACCCGATTCCCAACTTCCGGAATGCATGCTCTAGGGAGGAATCGCCCTGGGAATATTTGGCTTGCTTATAATTACCTGGAACATCTCCAGCAATGTTCATCAAAGGCCATGACTTGATTGATCCTCTTTATTCTGGATATCAAAGCTTATTTAGCTTTACCCATGGAGGCATGAACCAACTGTACAGAAAGTCTGACGGTGCCTCCCATTCATCATTCTTGCTGAATCAATCATTCAGTGAATTCAGATGACTGATACATGTGTGTGGGTTTCTCAATTCAGTGGTGCAATGAATTGCCGCAGTCATCCTTCATTAGGTTATCATTCATTGCTGTTTACAAGTAGTGGCAGTGGAAGCTCGCCTACAATGGCCAGCGCGGTCCAAGCAAAGCGTCATGGTCTCCATGGTCTCCCATTTCAAATATTTAACTAAGCGCATTATCTAGTGCAATTCCTACCAGGATTTACAACAAAAATCTTCAGCTATGATTTCCTTTTCATCCGGAAAATAAATAGTCTTTGATAAAATAAACTTTTCATATTCAGAATATTGAAATAACTACACAGAGTAAAAGAAGGCATTTCAGAAGATTAAGATAGCATGAGCAGGACTAGCGGAGGTAACAACAGCAATGCTGAAATTCGATCGTAATGAAAAAATGATGCCTTCTATAGAAATACGTCAAATAGAAACAAGCAGGATCCCTTAACAAAATATTCCATGAGATAGCAGGCTCTCTAGCACTTTGACCCCGACTTCCAAGAAAGCGAAATTCAATGATGATACATGAGAACACTTATGTCAGGCCAGGAAGAATGAAGCTTCCTTGGGTTACGGAAGGCTGGTAAGAACAGTTCCTCTTCATGGGTTCTTGGGTAACTGAGTAAGTGATGAGAAACTCGAGGAATGTTTACATGTACACGTTGAACAGGAAAGTCAAGAAAGCAGTTATACCATCGAACGGAATAAGAACAACTATTTTTATTTTTTCTGAAGGTTTCATGGACATTATGGACAAGCATCATTTAAAAAAACATCTTCCTCATATATACATGTACATATATACATACATACATACATACATACATACATACATACAAAGAAACATACATACATACATATATATGAATACATACATGTATACGTATATATTTATGTATACATATGAAGCAGAAATACACATATATGAAGTATGAAATATTTGAGAAAAGTATTTTCTAAATAAAGTTGTGCACAATTTACAAAGAGGCTTTTAATTTTTTTTAAAGCGAGTTTTAAATTCAGTAATAGTTCAGTGTATTTTGGGTGTTTATTTAACATAAATTTATACAAAGCTGAACAGGTTATCGAAAAGTATATTACACGGTAGCATTTTGTCCTATGGCAGTCCCTCTGATATTATACTCGGTCAACATAAATTTTAAATCCACCAAAACTTCCTGGTTAATATCAAATCCTTATCATACATAAATACGCGGCAGACAACCTTTTACCCACCACACAAGTCGATCAGCAAAACCACGAGAAAGGAACTCGTCGAACACATCAAGTGAACCCGCTCTAGGGAAAGGGACGGAGCAATGGGCCTGGGGAGCCGGATACGGGCCAGTATTAAGGTTGTTGGCGTGTGAGTCTGCCCGGGGACCAGGCCACCACAGCCATGTAGAATAGAATTAAACCTTGTAAGTATTGATCAACATGACCACTAGGTGGAGGTAATTGATAGGCTCCCCCTACCGTGCCCTCGGTACATAACCCAGTCAGTCTCCTTCCCTACTATACTTTGATCCATTTGGAAAATTGAATATTTATTGGAATCCAGTTTACCAGCAATGCGTTTAAGGCGCATATGGTGGTCCTGTGGATTGCAGAGATCTACTTTAGGCTATATTGGCCTCGGTTAAAGAAGCAGCCGGGATATTTCTTATCCAGTTTGGGCATTCCTGTTCTGCTCTGAAGTTCTGGTTTCCTCGAGGGTTTCTCTGGATAATTTGTTTGAAGGAATGGCGCTCGTTCCTCTATATAATATTATTCCCATTTTCCTTGTAGAATTTCTATAGGTAGGCAGCCTTTTGTCTCGCGTGAAATAAGTGATTGCTTCTTTGATCGGGCATATTTCGAGGTGCTTATCTTCAAACGTCAAACGACTCCAGGACAAGTGGCGAAAGAAAGGAATCTTACGCACTAAATCTTACCATCCCAAATTCTTTGTATATATTGCATGTATGTATTCCATACTTCAGCGACCATGTGCAGAGCAGGGATATATTCAGAAAAACAGGATGGAAAAATATGTGTTGTCATTTGGGGAATGCCTGGGCAAAATGTACATGTTTGGTTACTACTTACAGCCCCCGCGCAGGAGTAAGTAGTATATGGAAATAGTAATGGTTTGCAGGTTGCAATTGTAGGTGTAGGTATGAGAGAATGTGGGCGGGCTGGAGAGGTAATACACATATGTTCGCACAGAACGATATCAAACTAGAGTTTGGTGGTATTTATGAAATAGGTGTGTGATCTTTATTAATCCACCTTTACTATCTTCACGTAACGTGCAGGACCAATTCAACACTCTTTCTATTCACCATGAAGTATTTTTTATGGATTAAGGGAAGCTCTCTAAAACTTCCATGATGGGTAATGCGTCTTTGAATAATTGTATTAAATATGATATTGGCCTTTAATGAAATAAAGAAATTATACCAATTTAATAAAAACATTATTTAATTATTATATTTTGGAAGATATTTTAGGCAAAGTTTCTTAAAATACATTCATGTCTGATGAAACATTTTAAAATGGCTTTAATCACCTATTCAGACACATTCCAATTTCCAGGCTTGATTAAATGATTTAGAGTATTGTTATCATGGAAAGGGCCAATTTTATGGGGTCAGGTTTGATGAAGTGCCCAGCTACAAAAACTACTCTGTAGTTTGGTGGCATGCACTGTTTGCATGTTGGTGCCACCTCGTGGCGTGCTGAAAACCGAAATTTGTACCTCTCTATGGAACATGGAACGCCCTGATTGCTCACATAAAGCATACTCGGTGCAGGCACATGCACTGCGCCTCCTTTGTAACCTCCTTGTCACACTTCACTTAGTGTCTCAACCCATAGTTGATATTTCTTTAGTATGGGCTTAGAGAAAGAGGTTTTATCGCATCAAACATGCAGAGATGCTGTACCATGATCCCCTCTAAATTTATTATATCAAGATTTGTCAAAGGACAAAGATACAATCTGATCGATCATGGGTACACATCTTTATGCAGCACTTCAAAGAGGCTACTCTATAAGTAATGTTTTCAACTTACTTGACAAACTTGCATTAGGTATTGAGAAAATCAGTATAAAGACTCAACTCAGTACGTTCGACTAAAAATAACCACTCAAATACTGTTATAGCTACACTTGCAACGAATCGTTCACCTGTCCAACAAGGTATTATAGAAGGAAAGGTATTATAGTGTCCAATATATAGTCTATGTAAGCACAGTGCAGATGACCATTAGCATCAACCTAAGGTCATTAGATAGTAGGCAATGCAAGCTGCTACGGCCATCTCTGGTCTGCACATATATACGAGGCATCCCATTATGTTTATAGGGCCCACAGTGCCTGGTGGTTTATGACTGAACCCCATGGTTTGTGAATTAACCCATATCATCAAAGCTAAACCCTACCATGGGTCATTAATCATTATACAGCCTCAATGTTGAAAGAGCGAAAGGCCAGCTTATCGTAACTCAAAGCAGTATTCCTGACTGTGTTTTCTCTAGCTTCAAAACAAACCCATTCCATTTATTGGTTTCATCTGGAATTTTGGAGTGACAAGTGAAGGTTAACATATACTAACTCACAGCTATCAATTGTATCTGTTCAATTATTCAACCTCATTTTACACTCGGTCAGCTACCTCAATCTGTCACCATGAGTAAATAATGAAGGAGATTTTTCATAGTTGTGCATTAAATATGACACTCTGAATAACAATCATTTTTCATTAGTTTCATATTCATGGTCCCTCTGGGAACCAATTCAAAACATCTACTGTAAACACCGGAGCGGCGCCACGAAACACAAAGGGGGATGATGTACGGACAATATTTTCAGTTTGAAAAAATAGACAGCTGCAGTCAGGGGTGAGAGACAAACACGGTAAACACGGTTAAAGAAATATCAATATATGAGGGTTTGGTTATATCTGAAAGTAGCACCCTAATCAATATGCTTTCATAAGGTAATAGGAGGGGTGGTCTACTATTTCTGTTTGGTTAACATCCGTTTGGTAACTGTTAAGAAATAAAGTTGAGGCTCATTTTGAATCGGGTGGGATAGTTTCATCATAATATCTCAACATCAACCTTAAGAAGTCCTTTGGTGGAACTTCATCACCAGGATACACCATGGTTGGGACCCGAGCACTGAGCATTATTATTGGTCAGTGTTATAAACCAGTCGTTGCCATGGAAACACGCGTGGTTTAGCTCGCTCCAAGGTTGGCTGCCGCCCTTTTGATGTTCAACAGGAATTCCTTCTTTGCTGACGGACATCATCAAAGACGGTGAAATGACAAGATCAATGGGGATGTTGACATCACACATTGCAACCCTCGTTCCTCAATGGGCTCGGCTTGAGGGACCAAGCTTTGAGATAAAGCCCCGGGGTTGAGGGCCAGGCGGTGGACGAATCAAGAACCGTTTGAGAGGTCGGTCGTGCTTGGTTGAAGGAAAGGAGAGTCAGGGCGGATTAAATTATGAAAACGTCCGATGAGCAGTTAATCCAAACTGAGAATCTTGGCCTTGTTGCATGGAACTCGGTCAGAAAAACGTCAACTCCTCGGGAACTTTGTATCATCATTTTCCCATTAGTGAAATTTGATAAATTTGTATCCATGCCCAGCTCTGCCAGATTGGTCAATACACTCCCAAACTGACCATCACAATATCAATATTTAATTTGCCAAATTCCTGTTGTATGATCTATAGGGTTATAAATACATTCATCGTTTTGCAGTAGAGTAGCACTAAGTATTGTGAGAAACTTTGGCAACGTTGAACACAAATTATCTGCCCTCAAGTTCAGACATAGGTTCGGTTTGATCTCGGTTCCATACACTATTCAAGCCTTGATGACGGATCCTGTCACAATAGGGCACCTTTGTAATGTCTATTAGTGCTAATTACGGTGACATCTTGCGGACGTGCCCCGCGTGTCTGTGTCCAACTAATCAGTACTCGTGCACCGGGTAGGAAAATACTATGTTTCGGATTCGTCACCAGTGTGGTTCATGGTTGGGCCTCCTCGCATTTCACCTTTAGTTGTATGAGTGATTCACTGCCTACATTATATATATGGTTTGATATCATCAGGTCCTTTTTAAAATACTAATGTATATTTCAGTACTAGTTAAAGTGCTGCATTAAATCACTACTCATTACTATTCAATATATGCTAAATCATCCTATGGACATAAATGTTACAAGACATGGTGAAAAGCGTAAGTCTTAAGGGCCTAGTCCACCAAGCCGATTCTCATGCGATTTTGCGCCGCAGAGGACTCTTTTGCACTAAATTATGTGAGAATCGCATGAGAATACATAGTCCTCACTCTCTCACAGAGTTGACAGTTGACCTGCCCCTCTCCACTCATCATAATTACAAAGCAATGTGGTCCGTTTCCTCCAAAATGCCATTAAAATGAAACAACATTTACAATTATGTGGAAGCTATGGGAAATGAGTAATTACTCTCATTAGCTTCATATATGCTGATAGGGAGGCAGGTGTTGAAAGTAGCGTTGGATTCCAATGCAATTGGGATAATGCCTATCAGTAGCAAGTGAACTACACCCCATGTATCATGTGAAGCTGTGTCATCCATGCGACACCTTTCTATGGTCTTCTTCTGATTTATACAATTAGAATAAAGGACAGATCTTCACCGTCTTAACATCGTGAAAGTTACTGGAAATATAAGCCATGGGAGGAATATGAACATTCCCTTCCTATTCAAGTATCGTACTCAGCTCAAGTACAATTATACGCAAGTCTATACCTTTAATATGGACGGGGTAGTGCGGTACATATTAAGGGTTATTACCAGATACTTTGTTCATGTTTACTCAAGAGTACGGGAGTAATCACACATTACCGCTACCATTCATCTCTGTAAAGCATATTGGTATACACAAGGGGGTTTTAACGTGTGGTTCCATACAATGGTTTACCCTAGTATCTCGAGGTGGAGCAATCAATCATTATGGCGCCTTTTGCTGAGTGAACTGCACTTCCTTTTCCGGCTTCCACACACCCGCCGAGAAACTGCGCGATTGTAAGCTGTACGCGGGACAAATAGCGGCGACTGCGGCGACCCGAACCTGGCAATAATGACACTAATAAAGCCTGGGTTATGATGTCCAATCAAGCGTGACTCCTACATCCCTGATCCAATACCGTTGGCATAATGCTCCGTTAAAGATAAATGGTGCACACGGTGGATTTTACAGTCATTCGTAGTGCTAGCAAGCACCGCTTACTGCTGATGGCGCTATTCTATTGATACCGCCTGTTCGGGCTTTCAGTTCAGAGGCAGCAATATTAAGACATTGACATAAAGTTAGTAGTAAATAAATGTTCCCAGGGGACCCACGATTCATACTTTTTCACAAGCATAAAGGCAACTCCTCCTAAACTGATAAAAGGAAAGCATGGATTAAACAACTTCACCACATCATGCATTTATATTCTTAGCCTTGAACCATAGTTTTGTAAAAAAAAATCTGAATATGGTTTGAGATGGAAGCTGTTTAATTATAAATGACGATGATATGCAAGTTGAATAGATGCTTCATATCTGCTGTTGATCACCCAAGGATACTATAATTAGGATGCTGGTGGTTTGTCTAAACGCACCTACTCTGTTTAAAGTATACAGGTACAAGAACCACTTGGAAAACTTGAAATTACATGGAATATAATTTCGTGTTATTTATATATACTTCCTTAACCTTGATTGGAGTTGCTGTAACAATAAATGACTGTTATGTTCCATATATGTAACGTGAATCGGCCGGGGCGTCCTCGAGAAAGGGAAGACCCTGTTCCCGTCACAGAAATGAAAATGTACTCTGCTATTCCCTGGAGAGTATTTAGCTAACGAATCAATGAATACCGACAGGGAGAATTGTCTCGTTAGAGCAGTGAAATGTCGTACGAGAAGCCACGTGATATTAGTCATCGATCATGTGATATCTCTTGGTCCAGACTCATCTGGTGATTGAGACTAGGCGCTCTACTAGAGCTGGTGATTTATATTAATTATAATCACATCTGATGACTCCCCAAGGGGGGACGATGCGTACAGATGTAACAGTATATAGCACTCATTCTTTCGCTCAGTAACTTGCCTGGGTGTAGTGGTTTGGCATTTGGTCAAGAAGCAGTTATACACCGGCATAGACATAGAAATCGAAAATGTAGACAAAAGGTTACTAGTAAAATGGCATGCACCAGGAGACAATACATCTTTGTTCTTAGAAAGACTGAAATATAAAAATATATTTCATTCACCGAAAGTTTCCTGGCTCGATCGCAAGATACTTTTGTCAACGTGGAGCATGTGTAAGCGGTCTCATTATATTTCACAATTAAGCAGAATACAGAAACAAGTTCTTAAAATAAATCGCTGGTATTGATTTAAGGCGACTCTAATGTTATTTACTCAGTGTCCAACATAGGTGATTGATCCATTTAATGATTTATAATCCATTGCATTTCTCACAATTTGAGGATTGAATAGAGAAAAAGATTGTCAAGCAGATTGTACCGTCTTAATCGTGACGCTTCTTTATGCGTTTTTCTTATTCATCTGTGAACTCGTAGTTAAGTCCATCATTTAAACCAGACTATTTGCCATTATCCTTTCCATATCAGGCCTTGTCTTTGTTTAATATCCATCCTTTATCCCTTACTGATACCTGGTTCAACAATTAATTGAGGAATTCATTCATCGCTATTCTATTTGAAAGCTGACACAACCCAGCCCTCGAAAGTTCCTCTCTTACATTGATCACACTTATTTCTCCTTTAAGCGTTTGATGTATGGAACAAAAAGGCAGAGCCCTCTGCGCTGGGGTATGGGTCTTGCGCAGAAAATCAGATAATTTATACATCAGCCTATCCTGATACGAGCCGCGTACTAAGGTATTCTAGAGATCTAGACCACAGAAAATGTCTTCTTTCTTAAAATTCTCCCCCAAAAGTTATTTATTTAGCGTCTAAGTTCTGAAATATATTTTACATGGACACAAAATCTGAACGAATTTCATGTGGGTGAAATGAAAAAAGAACTTCAAGCTAATTCCATGGGTCCTCATGAATGAACCCATTTGGGATGATGTGGAAAGGCTGAGATCTGTCGGTTTATGCTGTGGACTCAGTGCATCACAAACACTGCTTTATATGAGAAATATATTCTCATGGATGTAGATAGACTGAGATTTAAACTGAGTGCCACATGGAGTATATCAAGGATTAGTATGAGCCCTATATATGCGACGGTACAAACTATCCGAGGAACTAAGTATATATTGAGCAGCAGAAGACATACATTTTGACAAGGCACATGTTCTTGAAATCAAAATTAGGGATCATTTGTTTTAAAAGAATTCTTTGATAGAATTAATCCTGAATTGACCTGGGGAAAACCTACATAATCTTGATATTTCGACGCTTGTAATTATAGGTCACACTAAGACATGTAGTTTTTAGGAGTTGAAAACGACCCTTGTCATTAGTATCAACCGTGCACGAACGAACGAGACTTATGAACATTGTAAGGGACACGTTTTATAACTGGTATACATTATTTGCTTTCAGTGACTCGATCATGTTTGATTCCCAGGATTGGAATTGTAACACTTTAATGCTGGCCCAACTCAGCGCTCATTACATTTTGTCACTAACATTTAGTTTGCACTTTGCCGACGAGTCACGACGGCTTGAAATTAGTTAAACAGAGCCAGAAATAGTATACACGCAAAAATGAGCCTTAAATTCGATCTTGTTCCACATCCATGGTACTTATAGTGTGTTCAAATGTTCCAGGAGCATATTGGAAGACCTGAAATTTACTTTTTTAGATGTATGCCTCCTTTTTGTAGATACACATTGATAATACGTTGAATTGAATTCTAACGATAACTCAGCACACGGAGTTCAGTCCTGCTTTAAATTGAAGTCTGCCGTTCTCATAAAGGAATATAGGGCGCCAGTTTCTACCTCTGGAGCTTATCTCACCAAAACACGATACCAACAGCCACTCCCTTGGGATTGTTCAAATCATTATCAATATTTTAACTCAACAAGGCATGGCAGATTAGAATTTCTATCCAACAATAAATGATCAGATTTTTTAAAGCTTTCCCTGTCCTCGGCGGGATTCATTATCAAGCCAAGATGACGGCTATTTATAGAAAATCAATAAACGATATAAGCTAGGATGAGTCCGTGGGTCCCTTAAGCTATATATGTACTAGATTCATCCACTACCAAGAAAATAATAATGCCCTTTTTCAATTGATTAATTTTACAAATTCGTTTATAATTTTAAAGTGATATTACGAAAAGTGATCGTTTAAAGTGATATTACGAAAAGAAACCTATATACATGTATATTGAAAAGATTGCACCAATGTTCCCCATGGCAAAGATTTAGAATAAAAAAGACGATTTCTAATTAGGTCTTATCAGAGTTATAATCAACAAAATTAATTAAGCTAAAGATTAAATTCTGGGGGAAAATGATATCGATGGGATCTGGGTTAATTCTTGATGTAAATGTTCGTGAATGTTCGTAAACTCGTGATCAAAGGTTCATCGTAAACAGGAAAACATTTAATAGGCACATTTTAAGAACAATTTCCATCCATCGACGTGCGCAGATGTTACAATAGGTGTAATTTATACACTCAGACATGATAAAGGGAATGTAGTCGTTGCAATGATTTTATAAGCCGAACTTAATGGTACCAATGTGACGGGGGCCTGAGGTACTTCAATGGGAATGTAATGAACAAACAACATGGCTTCTTCCAGGAAAACTGGGCCACGCCATGGAACCAACTCAGCACACATTGATACAAGTCGGCGATGACATACTAGGAAGCGCATGAATACGATTTTCACGCTAAGTAGAGCGGTGAGGCTTTTCACAAAGCGATCTATTTCCGCGTGGAAGGCCGGAGAAGAAAATAGTCCCGGGGTATTTCTACGCTTTTCTGATGACGGCCACGGGGACTAGGGCCGGCTATAGGTCATCATAGCCAAGTGTATTCCTTGGCTTTAAAACTATGGCCAAACGATAAAAGCCACCCCATCGCGTTCTTTGTAACAGCGCGTTCGAATTTCCAGGCAGATAATTCGACCACATATATTCAAAGAAAAGTGGAAAACTGTGTCTTCAATGCATTACACAGCAAATACATCTAAACAAGTAAAGATCTAATGGTAAACGGACACTGACGTTGGCAAATGAAAATGCAGGAATTACACTTTATTCTACACATCTATAAAAACCGCTCGGTGGAGCAAACCCCCGGAACACTCGTCAACCCGTTTGGTATTAGTTTTCACTCATCGATTTACTAAATTGATTTCCACCTCCAGAAGTGTCCGGGCTTAAATTTGTGATTTTGCCGACTCGCGAGGCATACCTTTGGAAAAACGGGCGGAGGAATCAATAAGTTTGATCAGACTGGGAAAAGGTCCATCGTTTATGAGCATGAGCATTTGCTTCCTCTGAATTTTCTTGCTACAGCTGGGCAGGAGGCGGTGCGCGCAGCCGGAAAGACTTGGCGCCACCTGGGAAGGATGGCTGGAAGTAAATAGGCGGTTGCATGAGAGGAAATACCACGGTAATTGGGGAGCGAGAGAATCTGTGGGATGGATATGGAGGTATGAATAGAGGCTAGACCTATCTGATATCTGATTGGAATTAATCTGATTGCTAGCTATTGAAGCAGTAGATTGGATTTCTCTCTGGAAATACTGTTCCCCTCCACGAGCAAATCCATTCGGCCCATCTTTTTGTGGCGCGACTCACTTCTGTCAATGATATCTCCTTATTTTTCTGTTCGCTGAGCTGTATCAGCCTCTTGCGCCCATGCTGTGACTATTGAGGGCGTTTAAAATCGCAGGGTGACATTCGCACTAATAATGTCTACAGTATCTCATAAAGGCCTGCTAGATCAAAGGCGCAAATTTATATGATACAGCTTCCTTGTAGATATATTGCTATTCCAACTGCTCACCAGATGTAAAAATCTTAGAGATAGATAGATGAGAGAGAGCAAAGGAGAGAGACAGAGAGTGCGAGAAAGAGACAGGGACAGAAACAGACAGAGAGAGAGAGAGGCAGAGAGAGAGAGAGAAAGAGACCGGTAGACAGTTAGACTGAGGGCACAAAAGAGATATCTATTTTGTAAACACTAAATTATGGAATAGATAAGATGTTTTCAATTTTTGATATCGAATGATATAGCAATGAGCTATACCTCAACCATCATATTTTAAGACATATTCTAGGTTACCAAGCATATTTTTTCTCTCTTTTTTTTTTACAACAGAGGGACACGTCCGAAAGAGCTCTATCATATATTTTATTATTCCGTATAGCCAAGTGTATGTCAAGCCAAATTTCATGCAAAATATTTTCATTCAGGAATCCACAATGAAGGAAAGTGATTGCATCAGCAAAGTGGTTAATTGTTTCCGTACGTCAGATGAATTTGTCCTACTCTGCCTGTCATAAAAAATATGTTAAGCGGATGTAATCATTGCATAGGGTAGGGTGACTCGTAATTCAACCCTGCAAACATTTCTCTAGCGATTATTAATTTCATTATTCCGAGCCTCATATGGACACTAAAACGCTAGCATTTCTATCTACGAAGCTTAACCATCAATAAAAGGCCAGCGTCAGTATCAACTGTATTGGCATTAAATGAAGTTAATACACAAGTACTGTGATGATATTCCCTATTTCACAACTTCCAATTTAGACATATCCAATTTACACATATCCAATTTACAAGTTGTGGTGGCCATGTTTCTCTGAGTGGCTTCAGAACATAATACAAAGAGGCCTTTGGACTTCCGTAGTATGCAAACCTTCAAATAGCAATCGCAATTGCACTGCGATCTTCTGTTCTTTTCACGTCTGAATTCCATGGACATTATAGGGTGAACATTTCAATAGAATTATTTGATTAGTAGCTGGCGGACTGAGACATTTAAGATCATCGGGTCTCAGAAGATCCCGCAGAAGATCTATATATGGTAAGTTGGATAGTCCCGTAGTGAGGCCTCGATGTACTTGTGTGTTGGCAATGGACGGATAAGGAGGAGAAGGAGAAGTCAAAAGGTTGTCTATAGCCTTATCCCCACCATAAGAACACTGAAGGAGGGTGTACATGTCCCAGAGAACAGACAGGATTAGCCACTCAGAATGATAAAGAAGCCTGTTATGTGTGAGAGGCTGCCTCTGCTATCACCCAGCCAATCATATGCCAGTTCTGTAAACAGACACACAGACAGAGGCTGTCACAGGACGGCTTACTTTACCCTGCATGGCAGACCGATATCATTGAATCTTTGACAGCTAACTGTCCTGCTGCATGCTTCATGGGTTTTAGACTGTCTTCTGTCTTCTGATCAGTTCTAATCATTCCAATTTTAACAATTGCTTCCAGTTTACAAAAAGACTGGACACTGTCAAAGTAAATTGAAGTCCGTTGTTATGTTAATTAATATTGAATGCATGCGCGGTTTAATCAGAAATCTTTCTAAAACACAGTATTGTATATTTTGACAGAAGAAAAAGCCTCTGAAAAATGGAGGATTTGTAAAATTCTATACACAATAACATGTCGTTATTGACGCGGAAATAAATTTAAAACAAATCTAAAGTTACCCACATCCAGGGGAAGCAAGACTCAACACACGATACCAGTTAAGCTCGAAGGGGATAATTGCTATTAATAATAAATCACAACAACTATAGTTCAACTCAAGTATCGTCCTCTTTAATCAACTCCCCGGAGCATTTCATTACGTGAAGATAGTATAGATTAGGTCCCTAATCAGCACCTCCATCTCAGTGGGCTCCTGATCCATCTCTTTTCCATCTCTTCTATCACAACCTTTCCATCTTCGCTCTATGACGTTTGCAGAGTATGAGTGACACCCCTACTGTCTTTTGCCCCTCATAATCTTTTGCGTTAGGGCTATTATCTTTACCATTCCCCAGCGCCCATCCAGACTGTCGCGGGTGATGTATCCAACCCATAATAGCCTCCCTTGGGATGTCTCTTATTCAATTTGCCTGCTATAAATCGTAAACGCTGTCTCCTACCACTCAGGTCTTTTTTTACCCTACATAACATGAACTAATTTCTGGAGGTGCCAAACGACAGTAATTTCGTCTATGCATTTACGGCTATATAAGAAAAGGGCTGCTCTTGACACTTGCTCTAAAGAATCAAACGCCCAGAAATCAGTTGTCTTATACGTTTTTGATTTTTTTCTTTCTGTATGAGAATCCATATCCATGCCATTATAATTATCATACTGATAAATATTGCTAGATTTACAGACATTAGTTTTGAACTATAGTAAGACTGGGGAAGAAAGGGATATTACTTATTACTTTTGGCCAAGGACAACTGACCAATATTGAAAGTGAACCAACTCAGAAAATTCCCTTAGGATTAAAGAAAGTAATTATACTCCTTAAAATGAATGGCCCCTTTTAGCTGCAGTCGTCTTTTATTACCAGAAAAACAAAGACAAGTCGCGATATGGGAAGGTGGCTATTTGCTATGGTGAGACACAACATATGATGTTTGCCACCACTAGGCTTGGAGGTGGCACCTTGCCGCGACTTGCCCACTAATAGACTATCATGTTGCGCGTCCGCCGCCGATCGATCAGCCATCGCTGGCCTTTATTGAACGCCTTGCACATGATGGACGCAGGTCGTCCATTACCATGCGGAAGTGACGTATGATGTAGTTGGCTCGGAGGCGGCGTCCCCTAGCTACCCTAGCTACCTACCTACCGTTGCCGCGCTGCTCTCCTCCGTTCGCTCTCGCAGGATCAGGTATCGCAAAGGGTTGCGGGTAAGGAAGGATAGCTCCCACTGACAGTGTATTGGAGGCCGAGAGAGGGCAGCACGGATCAGTCAACACAAATCATTTATTGACCTCTCAAATACGGCCCTTCAATGCGTCATGGCTAAAATGTCGTCTGCTTTTCGCGTAGCTTGTGACTGATGGCCGAGGCCTAACAGGAATGGCTTTTATCCAACCAGATTGATGGATGGTGATCCAAGCAGCATTATAAACTGATTGTTTGTCTTTCATTGTTGTTAATAAAAAAAAACATTAAAAGGCAAATGGTGAAAGATTGCCGCATCAGAGGCTTTACAACTAAAGCACTAGAGATGTAGCGAGGGGTCCTAAAACGATCCAAATGGATGGATATTGACTTTTTATTACCAACCGTAGTTATTCATTTGAAGAAAACAACTTCTGTGGTGGCACCCTTTGATAAAGAGACATAATTAAACAGACCGTATTCCAATTTTTAACTTTTCTGGCGGGAGGTATGGGTATCCTTTTCTTAGCAGTGTGAGTCTTCCATCACAAGAAGTTTTCCCTCCATTGTAAACTTTTAAAGTTAGACGATTCAAGGCATCAGATGCAGAAAAGAAGTGCAATTTATGGTGTTGACTGTTGTATCATGAGTAGAATAAAGAGCAGCCATTATTTGTTTTAATTCTGTGTCTATAACTGGTTCTGTACTAATATACTATCCTCTTATACAAGAGTGGTTCCGTTCTTATGAAAATACAGTCAATACTAGGAGATAGAGAGGAAGAGAGAAAAGAACAATTGGGGAGATAGAATCATCAGGCATATACATACTGTACATACGTTGATGAGGTGTTGTCAAAGGAATGGATTAACAATAATAAGAAATGGATTGACAATAATATTATTGTGAAAGGGCATTAATTACCATATCCACCCAGTATTAAAAAATAAAGTTAAAGAATATGATTATATCTATCATCTACATAAATCTAGATATTACAATCTCAAAGAATATTTCATGTATGTGAGACTCTGTTATGTGCATTAAACAAATAATATACTTTCATGAAGTCCATTTCTGGACGCACGGGAGGTGTCAGTTAAAATTGGAGGGGCTGCACATCGGGTGCATGGGAGGTCTGTGATTTTCTTAAGCTGGAGGGAAAGAGCTGAGATAGAAGGGAACTTGTTGACTGAGTGGCTGGCTCCAAGACACCGGCTTGTAACACGTGACATTGCGCCCTCATTGCTCAACTATTTACCCCATCCATCACCACAAAAAATGCCTGTTCTCCTCGTCTGCCCCCTGACGCCGCTCCAAAGGACGACCGCGACGTACCTATTGTCGAGGGCCAAGTTTAATATACGAAGATTTAAGCCTTCCTTGTATAAAAAGCATCGTGTAGCCAGGGTACCATCAAAACAAGGCCTGGAATTTCACTATTAGGATTAAAAACAGATTAGAGCCATCCATTTTTTTGCCGGAGTGTGGAAAAGGTTGTAGGCGCTAAGTTACCTATTATCGCCCATTAATTAGGGAAGCGCACGAGAGTTTGCTACGCATGCGCGGGATATTTGGCTTGTATAAAGGAACGCGATGGTGCGCAGGCCGTTCTCATATTTCCTCCCTTCAGTATACATCTACTACCTTTTTATAGCATGTTCCGAGGTGCTTCTTTCGCATCTTAAGATGAAAAGAGTTGTTATGTTCCTAAGCTTAGATATTAAAAGGTATAGGTATACAAAATTTGCGCAATTCTATCAGCAAAATGTTTAAGGATCATCACTTAATTCTGGGTAAGCAGAAGTTCGGCACTTCAGGAGTGAGAGGGCCCCTTAATTAAAAATATAAACCACTGTTCAACAGAAAAAAACTGAAATACATTATTTTTGGTTAAACTTTGCCTCGTTAAAGAACATGGTTAAGTGGATTCAATAAAAAACATGTCACCAGGTTAGTTTTCATTTCAGGGAGCCCTGAAATGTATCACTGTTCACTATTCACTATAGAAGTCTATGGGGAAAAGCAGAATTAGTTTTACTTTTCCCAGTATATTAAAAGAAACGAATACAATTTTTTTCATAAAAGTCTCTATATACATAGCTGACATAGATGTAACCTTACAAGCAAAAATATTCGTTTTCATGTTCTTTCTCAAGACAAAGTTTGAAAATAATTTTGTGACTCCTTCTTTTTTATGCATTAGTTCCTTGAACTCCCGCCTGCAGCAGTACGTATGGCGGTGGTTTATTCCTTTAATTTATTATGGACCTTTTGTTTGGTCTCGCCATTGCCGGTAGTAATTCAGGCTCTCTTTATCTTACGCTAATCACCAGCACTTGGATTAAGGCCATGGCTCTTTGATAAGGAGCTTTTCTAGCTGACAATAATAAATACACTGTGTTTATCTGTGTTTTACCATCGCGATATTGGGTGTAGATTGCATAACTGGAAATCATCTTAACATAATCTGCATACACATGTACATGTGTAGGTGGAAATACCATTTCTCCAAATTTAGTTTTCTCCAGATTAGTTACATATATGAGGTGCAAATGAAAGACATTTCAAATATTCAATATGATACTGCATGAACTCATCCTCCAAAACTAGGTAAACTGTGCAAACAACAAATTGAACTGTTTCGCTTTATATCCCATTGTGACACCTGATCCAGCCAGACACAGCAACTTGAATTGAAATCATTTTTAATTCAAAGTCATTTTAAATTCAAGTTCAACCATTACACGGCCCGTACCTAACATAATAACAAACACTATTGATGACACACCATTGTTTCCTTCGCAGTACTGTCGGTTAACATTTTTATCTCAGTGTCCTCCTTTTAAACGTCTTGGCAAACATGTTCATGTCTCTTCCACCATCACGCACCATACACAAACATATTAACCACCTCCTTATGGCCCATACCGCTGCCTATTACCCTAGTCCTACTACACCGTTTGACTCATGGTGTTTACACAAAAGCCCCGTGAGAGGGTTCTCTCTGTGCTCATCGATTCGCTCCGATTTAGTTTGAATACATTCTGATCCTCTCAGCCGGTTCGCGAGTCTCAAGTTTCGTCGCTGCGATCGGCGAGACGGAGCACGGTGAAGTCATTAGGAGGAGAGCGGAATACGTAAATCACTTAAGGGGGTAACCTGAGCAGTGGAGAGGAAATTAAGTAATAAGCTGATGTTTGAAGACGGAGGCATTTCATTGCTGTATTGATGAATATCGGTGCTTGATGAACACGAGAGGATCTGGAGGGGTTAGTTTGGAGAGCAAGAGGATGGGGATGGAGAGAAAGACAGTGTGTGCGTCTGTCTAGAGGGGAAGGGGGTAAGGGAGAGACGTAGGGCAATAGGAATCAAAGAGTAAAGTTCTCCATGTCCCTATACTGCATGGATCTTTGGAATGATTCTACGATAATTTGAAAAAGGCTATATGGGCAAACACAAACATTCGTTTAAATGTAATTGAACCGATTAATTACTATTTTCTATTGCAAAAATAATGTTCCTTTAAGGATATGAACCCCCGTCTATAAATGGACCCTGTACTCAGGCACGTAGCACTGTGCTGCGTAGCAGACGGTTTATGACTGACGGGGGCATATATAGGCCCCTATCTTACAGAGTCATGATTCGCCAAGTGAATTTACGCATTTTCATAATGAAATGTTGACCAGAGCGCAGAGGGGTACTTCGTGGGTCGAGATATGGGAACTGGCATCGGGTTACATATTGCTTGTGCAATTTCTGACGGAGCTAGTGCAAAAGTCCTAAGCTGAATATTCAATAAGAGTGTTAGGAAACTGCTAGACCTCCCAGCCAATGCACAACCCCTCCGAATCATCAGAAAATTAATGCAATTTAAGAAGGAACAGCATTTTGTAATGTTTGTGCCTTTTGCACGTACTAGACAAGTGAACTATGAGCGGCCATTTTAGCTGACTGCAGGCATGGGAGGACAGATTTAGATAAACCTTCTAACCGCAAGTAGGCGCATGCGCAAGGGGAGCCTGCGGATCACATCCGGCGAATCACCCGACACAAAGACTGAGAATGTTCTTCCGTGGTGTCAGGTATAGAGCGTCCACAGGAGGACCATTAATGGCTATAAGGAGGTAGAAGAGGTTGTATTGTGGCGCCCAGACATGCATGTAAAGAGAATAGCCATTAAAAGACTCATGGCTTTGTCGTCTTGTCATCTCTATCCCACCCAAACCTCCTCGTTTTCTCAACACAACCTTTCCCTCCAACAGATCCCCTCCCTTCTCCTGCGTTGTGATGTCGTTTGACATAGGTACCCCCGTTGATAGATCGCTATTGAATAACGCCTATAGGATGGAAAGGGCTGTATTTGTATTGCACGATAGAAAACTGGTCCTACATAAAAAGGCGACTAGGTTTCTAAGTCGGTACTATTTGCCTGTGTATTTCACATTATGTGTTATTGAATGTTGGACCTCGAAAGCATCTGACTCTGTCTGACATATTTGAATAGCTTCACACTCGGTGCATTGGCTTCTGTATATTCGCAGGACTATAGACATCGCGCTACCAACACTATATCAATGGTTACCGCAGGAAAAAAAGAGTCTTTTTAATGCTCAAATCATCATTTGTGCTTCATCTATAGATTTTATGTGAGGCAGTCATCAATGTAGGCGACGTGAGGGTTTGTGTGTGTGTTTTGTTGGTGCCATTACTACAGCGTACCACTCACCGCTGGGTTATTGGTAAAATGAGTGTGGGAAGAACTGGGACCGGGGGCCTGGGGGAGCGTGAGAGCGATGAACAAGACGTATTTCTATTATAATTATAGCGGGATATAAACGAACAAGCGCTAAATGCCAATGGATAAGGTGCGCGGAGTAGCATTTTAAAGATTCACGAAGACACATTGTCATCCTCAGGGACAAAGTATTCCTAATTGTATAATTAATTATTGAATAAATCTGTAGGCATATTCTAATTGCTGTAGTGCTTAATTAAGCTGATATGACAAAATACCATAACTACATAGATACATACGTCAAAATACAGAAGACTAATCGAACACTAAAAAGCTATGTGTCATGTTACTTTTAATACTAAATGTTAACAACCCTAATTTTTAAAAAGTGCAGTGACTACTATTTTATCTGAATTGGAATACGTGCAAATTATTACCAAGATAATATAATTATACGTGTCTTGAAAACAAAGGACGAACAACATATATCTGCACTGTAAAAACCAACACTTAACCAGTAGATATATTAAGTATGTATATTGGTGAACTCAGATAGATATACTCGAGTTTCCATCGTTATGGCTTTTTCTGCCTTTATTAAAGCCCATACATACAAGGGACGGAGTCGTAATTATGAGTGAGATATATTTTGTGCCGCACATTAAGCTGGCGACATATCCATATAGGCATAGCACGTTCAGGCTCATTAGTGCTCAAAGGCCAAGGAAGCACAGACAGGGGACAGCCTGGTTATATCCACAATTTCTATATGCTACTTACACCAGCAATTCCCCCGCTAAAAAGCGTTTCATAGTTTTTCATAGTTATCCTCCGGTGCCTGTAATAACCATACGTTACCAACTCTTTGCTGCTCTGAGGCTTTAGAAGACAGCTGTTCCACCACCTTCTCAAGTGAAATAGCTTAGTCACACTTTTTCTAAACTTCTTTCAGAAAAGTAATTAAGCTCAAAAGTTTAGTCTTCATCTTCAGAACTGGGTGTTGGGGATGATGAATGCAGCTAGGGGTAATTATGGCTCCTGGGGCTTTTTAGATCGCTCTTTCACAAATACGAGGTTGGATGAAGAATTTTCTTTTCAAAATGATATTACAAAAAGTGTGGAGTAAAAAACTCTAAAAACACATCGGGGCAAAATTGGCGTCTGCTTTTGACACTGGTGTCTTAAAAATCATATAAAGTCTTATTCTCACGCTAGGGTTTCAGTCAGTTTTATCTGGTTCACAAATCAGTCGCTTTTTGGCTCACCATGAGATTATTTTTCAACCACTATTTACCTTCTATTCTGCGGAAGTCATACCCTAAAAAGTAACCTCATTACACTGTATTGACATTTTCACATGTCAGCACAAAGAGGCTTTTGGCATATAATTGAAGATTCATTTTTGTATCCTAAGATATACACTTGAAAGCAAACTACTGTTGGAGGACCAGGTTTCTCCACTTTCCTTCAAGAAAAATACAGGTGACAATGATACTCATGATAAATACTGTTAAACAATTATTTAAGAAAGCAAAATATTTACCCTGTGTTTGTCCACTCTCACATGTTTGAGGCTTGGATCATAGAGTAAAGTCCGAGGGTCGATGTTTACCGGAGACTGTTTCTTACCCTTGTTACATAATGCCCACTCCGGGTTGACCAGACCCCAGAAGTCAGGACCTGCAACACAAAAATAAGATGCAATTAGCGTAATAAATCAAACAATATTCCTTTATATGTTTACGTCAGGCTTGCCAAGATTTGGGAGGTGTCTACAAGGATTGTTTCTTAAGGAAATTCCAGATAAGTCGTACTAATAAAGACATCAGGATCATGCACTGATAAAACTCATAAAACCATGTGAAGATATATCGGAAAAGATGGTTACTATAATATATGAATGGAGTTGATGCGTTAAAAGTGCTCGCGTTAAATGTTCACTGCCCGAATAGTTAAAGAAAGCGACTGTTTATTGAATAATGTACTTTATTCTGTATAAGCCAGCAATTTTGGTGACCCTCGAATTATTTGCATAGGATGGCCTCTCGTTTTTTATGGGATTTCAAATGCCCCCTTCAAGAAGGAGTATCGAATTCCATAATTTCATTTGAAAATCGGTAATTCCTAAAAAAAAATCAACCGGGGCTCTGAAGGACGAGAAAAGCATCCTGGTTTATTTCCACACGCAAAGACCCACCACAACTTGGATGGGGATCAAACTAAATGGAGTCTGAAGTTCCTTCCGACTTAAACCATGGTTTTATATAAACAGAATAAGGGGAAAACCTAGCCATTTCAGGCTTCACTTCCTGACTTTAAATAATAAACATTAATTTGGATCTGACTTGATTTTATCTCAGAGGCGTACTACGGAAAAGGTAAATATTGAGGTCCCTCATGTGAAACGCATCAAAGATATTCTCATCAAGTCACGAAGGGAGGGAAGAAATGGAGAGTCATTCAATGTAAATATCAGTCAGGGAATGGCAGCCTTTTGAGGCTTCTCAGGAATTAACAAAAATGTAACAGGAATGTTGTTTTTCCAGAAGAGGAAAGTAGAATCCGTCATGTGCCATCAGGAGCACGAGAAGGGGATACTTTCGTTTGTGGTTTATAATATTCATCAGATCTTTAACTCGATCAAACCCTTTAGCTGCTGTCGGACTTTCATCAACAGGAATCCCAAGGGCTCATCTGAATCTTATCGTAAGATAGCAAAGAGGAATGATTATGCACCGCTCTTTTCTATGAGCCGTTATGCAGATTGATTCTGACAGAGTAAATATGTAGACTCCGTGTATCTGCATGTTCAGTGCATTGCACATGTCCATCAGCAATGGCGCTCAGATTTTGGTTTTATATCAAGAATATGCTCAGCTCGCGGATATCGAGATCATTTACCTATTAATGACGAAGAATGAATGAAGTCCATTTAGGTGCTTAGTAAAAAGGGAGCAATGAAATAAATAGATGTATTTAGGATACCGTCGCAATAGCTGTCACAAAAGAAGATGGTGAGTATAGAGAATCTTCTAATTTTGTTTTATACTGATATATGTTCAGTCATTTCCAGCATTTTTCCTTTTCAGTTTCCTAGGTTTAGGGAACTTTTTTTTCCGGGTCTACTTCAAACACCCACTGCATAAAATAATCAGGAGACACGCCGATACACATCATGGACAACACAGACCATTCTGTTTGCGTAATTACGTGCACGGAATGTATAGCCTTTCGGGGTTTGATTATCATAATTATGCAATACAAAGAGTCATTTAATTCTGGGACAGAGTCCTACTGGGACCAGATTCACAACTGGCTCTTCACAACTGGCCTTTCTGGGGTCATGCAGATGCAAGGATGGGTTTTCAGAATCAAAGTAAATCGATCTAGGAAAAGCTCTGAGGCTCTAATTCATTCATATCAATAATTAATCATCCAGGTTTAGATGAGGGCTATTTCTAATACGGTAGGAAAAAAGGGAATACAGCCCTTTAAAATTTAATGTCCTTTCGAAGTATAAGACCGGCAATCAATTTTTTCAAAAGACAGCACTACAACATATAAAGGTAAATAACTCATTTATCAAGGCCGTTTTAGAGGAAAAACAAATGTCACACAGGTCGCAGCGTTCATTTTTAACCATACTTGATCATTCGAGTTAAAAGTCACCAAGTAAGAACGGGTTCTTGGAAAAGGTCAGTATTTCCTCAAACCTACCCAGTTACAGCAGCTTTCAGTCCAATTTTGGCATATGCGGAAAGCTGACCCCGAAATAACGACCATGTATTATAGTTTGACTCAAAAAGATTTAGGTCCTCTGTGAAATAAGCCTACAAGTGATGGCAAGCATATATAACACTTCAGGGCGAGGGTAAAATGTTAGCCTGAGTGCAGCCGTTTGGCAAGTTGTGATTGTGCATGTGTTCGCTGCGATAGCGAAAGAAGAACTGCCATTGAGTTCAACCGGGGAGAACTGATTGAATGATGAATATTCGTAAAAGACCTCATTTATTTTGATAGTTGGAATTGGCTAGAGTTCCATAAATTTGTTTGCTTCATTTAAAGAAAGCAGTTGATTTCTGTCAGTCACCCCTCGTCCCAACTGATAAAGAAATATTGCCTCATAAAAGTATCAGGTTGGACATCAATAATGAAACTATTCCATCCGATTTTATTGGGATGGCTTTACTAAAATACTTCCACGGTATTTACGATTCTTAAGGCAATTGAAAAATGATAGGAAATGTGAATTGTGACCAGTATTCTCATTGTTACTTATTTAATTGGGACTCATTTCTCAATCACATATGTCATGATGTACGCAGACATACATAATTGTAGGGGAAGCCACTAGGCTACTCGGATACTAAGAAGCTCTGCGCAAGAGCTGAACCAGAGTACTACAGTAAGAATACCATAGTGTGGAGTCCGAGGTGGACTACTCATCTCGTAAGCCCAGAAGCAAAGAGGCGATTTGCTTCTGGGCTGACGAGGTGAGTTTTGGTATAAGTTATTATTCCATAATAGAGCGCCATAGTTACTTCTAAGAAACTTGACATTTAATATAATATTCATTAACCAGAGACTCTACATAATGTGCATTTTACTACCAACATCACCACTTATCATACAACCCGAATAAGGTCGAGGAGTGCCTTTTAATAACTTGGTAGTCAAGTTTCATCTAGACTTCACAGTACTACCATGGTGATTTCTTCCATGGCTTATAAATATTGAATAAGGGGTGAAATTGTTCATTTAGATGGTATAGATAGCTAAAGGTCAACTGGACATAGAGTAGAATGCCCCCCATGAAAACTGTAGATAAGCTAGGGGCGGGTGAGAAACCCCGTGGAGGGGATTACCTGTATTACCTAGTTTAAATAAAATCTTGAAAAAAAAATAAAATATCTCATTGGTAAAAGATGTAAAATGTCATACCATCGCGCTTCCAGTTAAGTATTTGGAAAATTTATGGTAACCTATCAATACAATGAAATTGCATAAAATTATTCAGATATTTGTATCCAAAGGGTCAAATGATATTGAAGTGTATAATATTTGTACAAAAACTATATTTTGATATTATCTAATTCTTACTAAGATTAACTTTAATAGAAATGTTATCGCATGTGTTCTACGTTACTCACTCCCACATAATATTATGAAACGCCCTACAATTATAGTGAATAAAAAGCAATAACTCCTGAATTATTAAACTTGGAAGAACTGTTTAATAAAATAGAGAGCAAATCCACTTTTCAATGTAAATCCGAGGAAATAGAATTAATTAATAGAGATGATCATCTTTCCAGGAAGCTATATGGATCATGGCAAAAATCCAACATTCAAATACCGGTACATTGCCATATATCTTCTCCCCAATCTATTTAATGGTTGTCAGAAAGTTTATATTTTCGTTAGAAAGTGCTGATCCCAGTGTGATCTAACCACTATCAATTACCTCATAAAGTGTCTTCACTCGTAATGAAACAGGCCTAGTCCATAACCATCATCTGAATTCAGATGACAGCCTCGGTCGCTGGCTGTGATACTTCATTAATCTATCCCCTCTTGCATGCTGAGCATATGAGCAGTGTCTTGAAAAGGACCACGCTCAAGTTCCATGTAACATACACCCCTTTTGGCAACAACTAATGATCGATCCACACCACCCAAGTAAGAAATTCTTTTGGAGTTCATGACCCAGACATAGTCGTCCCCATGTTAGTTGATACTTGGGTGCCAGTGCCAGTCCTGGTCTTCTCATCAATAGAAAGGATCATTTGCAGGAGTGGCTTCTTATGGTGATAAACTACAACTCCTTCACAATCACCCCATATTCACCAGTCCGACAGTCTCAACTCTTGCATAGAAGCCACACAAAGTAGGATCTGCTTCCAATTGGCCATCGCCAGAATCTAGAGCTAATAATTCTTCCTCTGTAAACGAAGCCCTGACATCTAGTGAAGAGTAATATGGAGTGTTTTTATTGTGAGGCTGTGTAATGGCCTGTGAAAACAGATCACGAGAGAGGCTTCCGTTAGATGGTGCAGTGAACTACATAAATCCAAGCAAAACTCAACTTTTGCTCATAGTCGGTGATGACGGAAAAAGCCTTTCATGGATCCCGTATGCGAATATTCTATTTCTACTAACAAACCAAATTTAATGTATTATATGCCCACGTTATTTAAGGTGTGTAGTGTGTGTGTGTAAGGGGGGGGTCAATACGAAACCACTACACATGCGCATTTTTATAAGTTTCTTTTCATTATTTAGCATGTTTATGCAGCTCAATATCAAGAGATTAAAAGCTATTTTGAGATATTGGGCTGCTAAATAATCGTTGCTTTTCTGATCTAGTAAAATGTACGATTTGATGGCTGCAATCCTATGCACACCAATTTTGCTTACGATTGCATTAAGTTAACTTCACAACTTTACAGAACCGTACTAATTTCTTGCAAAGCAAAATGATAAACCGCCTTCTTGTGTGCTCCTTTGTTCCATATCGCCCACGCGTGAGCGGCGGTGTTTTGCTTTCTTTAAAGCTTTAGATATTTTATAAGGAATTCAAATGAAACAAAGCTTTATATTTTGATATTATGGCCATATAATACACTAGCAAAGTACCCGTCCTCCGGACGGTCCCCCTCTCTCCCCACACTTCCGTCTGTCCCTCTTTTCCCTCCCCCTCTTCTCTGACTTTCATACCTGTTTTCTCTCCCACCCCATCTCTATTTCCCTTTTATAATGCTCATTTCCCCTTCTGTACATCCCTGTCATTTAAAAAACAAACTTTTTAATATTTATTTTTTGTACATGTGATGTGTTACTGAAAACTCACATAACTTTACCAAAAAGCCCATATCTCGGAAAATTCTGGGAATTTTCAACTATTTTCCAGGGGGACATGCAGATTCAGAATCTATTATCAACCCAAATTCGAGAATTTGGCCCTGGGGTCCCCTTTCTGTTTGGCTGGTCACATATAGTTAGGTCCCCCCTGGACGTAGGTTGTGGGAAATGACGTAGTATCTCAAAGGGGCTTTCCCAGGCTATAAATAGAGTGTGGTTATCCCGATTTAAAAAAGGCTTCAAAATCACATTTCCACCCCAGATACCTTCACAAACCACATACGACGACATCCAGAGAGGGGGGAGAGACCTTTAAAGATGAGTAAAGTGGTTTGTAAAACAACAAATTCCGAGAACATTCTGGACAAAGAAAACCTTCTTTCTACCATTTCTTTTCTACCTCCTTTCCTAGAAATCGCTCTAGCTTTATATTATATGGATGCTACGGAGTGCTAATGAGGAGAATCACGTCTGATGAATATACCATTCTAGGGCCGAGTTCCATTGTCCCTGTTAGTTGAAATAAAGAACATTTTAGTAAGATTACTGATATACATGTATATCAAGGAATGTTTCTGGGCGTTTATATAGAAATAATTTTCAGCGTGGGAAAAATGGATCATGGGTAAAATATAGTCCAAAATTAGAAATACAATTGCAAATATTTGAACCAGAAATCAGCAAAAGACAACCGGTTCTATTGGGTAGGTTTATGGAACGATTTGTTGTGCAGAAGGCAATTTAATTTCAAGTGAACTTTCCGCTTGCTCTGAAAAACCGTTTAAATCCACTCATTTTACTGAAGCTTTTGTCTGAAACGCATTTGATAGGTTACTTATTCATCTTAGTCAGCATTTCATTCAGTGGATGTATCAAGACGCAAGTTAATAGGACGTCTTAATTAGTTAACAATACCCAATTTAACACTGAGCTTCTGACTACAAAATAAGTAAGCCTAATAACCATCCAATGTGTGCAAGCTTTAATTAATCTATTTTGCCGATACTAAAATGTATATCAGCATAATAAAATAGCAATGGCGAACGGATTGAAACATTCTCGGTGTATGTATCATCTAAACTATATATGGCCCTACACAATGGCTCATGGCCACATAGATAACAGTTAACGCGGAACGCAATCAGCAATAAATGACACCACGCCCCGATGTGATCTTGTTTGGAGCCATGAATTTCCCATTGCACGCATTGCCATTGAATATAGCAGGGGTGTAATGGACATGCACCTTATACTCTCACACCATTGCTCTGTGGAACTTGTTCATGCGCCGAGATCGCTTGTCCCCAACAACTGTCTACTGACAGTATATCCTAATGAAGACAGATGTCTAGTTTACAATTAATGACAAGTCACAAACTCTATCCTATGGTCTCTTTTCTGCGTAGACTAACTTCCAGCTTTCAGTAAGGTAAAGTGTCTATTGTACTTCCGGAGGAATTGCTGTTCTTCATGTACATCTTTGGAAATCGGTCTCTTCCAAGGTCGACGGCTGGAGATATCGTCCTTAATCTCTCTAAAATTGTAACTAGGACCATCAATGGATTTTATAGACACGCTACTATGCATCATCAGGGTGGACTAGAATCTTGATAATATGAACTTTAAGCTGCACTCTCAGTTAACGTCTACTTTTTGTTCCATTCTTTTCTAACCCATTTAAAGGTCTTTTGACCAAAATTCTGAAGGATTGTTTCCAGCTGTTTTAGCTACAGGGATGTTAAAACGTTCTCATTTGTATTTGAAGGACGCGCCCAAATCTTTTCCTTTTCATTTTTTGATGATTCCACATATTATTGCTCACCTGCGACCGTTTTCTCTCGGTTGATTCCACTTCCAGTTCTGGTATTTAAACATAGAATAGTAGCAGAATATTGATAAACCCAGTCCTATAATTCACCAAGAAACATCACCAAGAAATCTCATAATTTAACAAGGCTACTACACCCCATCATTACTGAACATCAATTGATTGTGATTGTCTTGAGGAAAGGATTTTAAAAAGTTCATATTCGATAACCTCCCGTTTCCTCAATATTTGAAACTTATAGGGTTAAAGGTATCTTATCTATATAATTAAGGCTTCACTAACCTAACATACAATAAAAATACGCATAGGACTAATGATTTGTACAGATTGTTTCCTGATTAACCCTTTACATATTGTCATGAATAAAATTGATCTCTTGAGTAAAATCAATATATTACAATATTATGTAATCTGAGAATAAAGTTTCTTTTAAAAAAAAGAATAGTATATAAGTTTATAATGTTTTGCTGCCCACTGTGGGGCAAAACAACTTGAAATGTCAGCTTGCTGAGATGCGCAACAATTCAAATATCTGTCGTATAGTATTTGTTCACTATACAGATTTCAACCTGTCAGATCTCCTCGCCCTTTCCCTTTCTTTTCCATTGCCCAAGAATGAGACAAGTTAATTCCACTTCTTTCTGAGTATAGACCATCTCAAAGCCCGGTCTGTTTTTGTTACCAATCTCTATTTTATGGTCTGGTTTTGACGTTGGCAAAGTAAATCGATAAGCACTTAAATCTGACTAATTACAAACGTTTCCTTTTCGTGGATGCCGGTGCTCATTTAAGTTATTTCGCAATTGGCGTGTCCTGCATTATTGAATGGCATTGATTTTCACAGAAATGTTTCTATCTATAAAGGAAACGAGCTCTAGAACTATCTAAGGCGTTTATTCCAACACCACTAGACTTTCTTGAAAGTGAAATCAGTGATTTGTACACAATACAATTATTTCTGAACATTCCTGTTTTTAGGGGAAATTAATTGCATTCTATCGTTTAATCTCGGGAAAGGATTGTGAATGGTGATATCTCTGGGGGAAGGAATTTATATGGTAAAAAGACTGAGACGGAATGGGGGAATGTTAGGCGGGCACGTTCGATTGTAAGAATTGTTTAAATTGTTCGTACTGTTGAAATGCTGCGCTGCGCCAGTGTGAAGGTTTTGTTTTGGAGAAGAGGAGAGGTCATGTTTTATCTGGAAACTTGCGTTTGAGTCAAGCTTGCCTTTGGTAACCAGCAGAGCAAGTCGAAAGCGATACTTATGTATGGACTTGCCGAAAGGTGGAAGTCCCCCCAGGGGGCAGTAAACGTCGGTAGCGGTTCCGGGCGGTCGAGGCTCATGTTGGCGGGACTAGAGACGGACACCTCCGGGAGCAGTCTGTTCTCGAAGGCGGTCTGGCTTACGGGGGGCAAGAGCAAGCTGCCTTTTCAAGATAACAGTGAGCAGGGTGGGTGGCAGCGAGGCGTGGAAGAGCAGTGCTAGACAAGAGGCTCATTAGGGTCGTTTGTTTTGGCACATGACAGGCGGTGGTCGTCAGTAGAAGCGAAGGAAGAGGGTTGGTGGCAGTCAGAGGTAGTATTAGAGATGGTAGGGGGCAGACAGGGAGGTCTAATCTTTATCCATCAGGGGCCTGCAGGAGACAATGCCTATATCTGACAAGCTTCGATGAAAGAGGGACAGGGTTGTACCCAGAGGGCATCTGCATCTCTATCTATATTGATATATACATATGGAATCCTATCAAAAGAACTCTTTCGTGGACAAAGGTCGCTTTTACATTGATATAATGGTCTACAGGTCCCAGGCGTTTTCAAGAGATTTCCTTTGATATCATTTATAGCATATAGGCCTAGAAAGAATATAATATATAGGAGCCCATTTTATTCTCAGACTAATTCCGATATATTGTTCATCCTTTGTTATTCATCAGTTCCCCAGCAGCATAATTGAAATAAATGAAATCGATTATAAACTTTGTCATTGTATTTCGAGGACAAGCAATCAAAAAAAGAGGTTCTATAATGGTAGTATTCCTCTCGGTGGTGGATAGCACTCGAATAGTTCTCTTCCAAAAACTCCAGTGTCCATAGTGTAGGAATAAATTTAGAACACAATATAAAGTCACACGCACGGTCTGATCTGATAATAAATCATGGAGACTTTATTGCACTTGTAAGTGTTCCCGGTCCTACCAGTGTTCCAAGATGTTGGCACCAAGATCTCAGCAGGGACTCGTGAAAAAGAGTCTGTTAGATAGAACGTATTTCAAATAGACTAATACAATTTTCCTTCAAATTGCTGACTGTTCTGACGGTAGGGCAACCTCTCCAAATGTACATGTTCATACACGAATATCTACATATTACATGAACTAGAACTATATACACATTAATTGATAATATTTTAAGAACTATTTCTCACAACAAAACCGAGTCTTCATAAATACATCCAAAGTCAAGCTTGCTGGCACTTGCCGGACTTGACCCTCACCACCTCCCCAGCGCTTCTCACGTTACAAGTGCAAAATTGTGATCCTGGCAGTGAACGCATCATGCTATCTAGATCATATTCTCGGCAAACAAATGGTGTCCCGGCTTAGTTTTCTTTGGGAGTAAATTAGAGGGAGGAATCTGGAAGGAAGTCGCAATATATACAAGAGCTGAACATAATTGTATTGTGTTCCGTCTAGAAAAAAAAATCATAGACATATTATACCATTCGAATGTAATTGATTAAATGACTGATATTCAGAAAAAATGTTACTTTTTAAATATTGACACGCCATCACAGGTGGTAGGTACACTGTAGTTAGACGGGGTGGAAGGTAACAGGTGAAAATCGTTAAGGCATGCCAGAACCTACCGGAAAACCTTTTGATTTAATCTGCTTAATGGATTAAATAAGCCCAAATTCCTTAAACCTGCCCCAAACCATTGGATTAATGTAATAATTCTTAACAAGGTTTGCTTTGGCAACACCTTTTTTAGTCAACAGGTTTTCATGCATAAAGGCATTTCCATGGGGAGGACGACCATGTGTAAGATGGATATACTACACGTGCCTCCCTTAAGCCTGGAAAATAAAAAGTCTCTTCTATTAAATGATGTCAAGATAATGTATGCAGTATAGCTACCTGGGCTTAGAAATGTCAAAACTATCTGGTCAGTGTCTTTAAGAAGTCAGTACACGGTGGGATGTGTGAAAATGTTATTACATTCCAAACCAACGTCGTTCATCACAATTGTCTTGCAAGTGGGGACCATATTATTGCAGTGTTTATGGGTGTAGGAAATGATCGGATCTGGCCTGGAAAGTGCTAGTGTAGGGTGGATTCGTGTGCGCATGAAACCAACTAATTTAGCCGCGTTGTAATGTCCATGCAACTAGACATGGCCATTACCAACCATTCCCTGCAATTAGATAAAGCTTTTTTATTGCCTAAGTACATTACCTTCAGACACATATTGGCTATAAATACTTTAACCTGTGGAGCAGAAGGTCCACGCAGACCTTTTGCCTTATCCTTGAACAACATGGACATGTATCGACTTATTGATCTGGTAGAAAAGATGTAAATCACATATAGTTAAGATTGAATTAATTATTTGTAATGTAGTATGGCCAAATAAAAATATTTAAAAAAAAAGAAGAAAAAGATATACTAGTCAACGGCAAATGATTTCTCTTTCATTTTAACGCTGCATGAAATTTTCATTTATTAAATGTGGATACAAATTTTCATTTAGTCTCTACTTTTTGTTTAAATCTTTTGCAGCCCACCCGAAAGTCATTTGCCCAAACCTTTTGGGGGGTTTCATCCTGTTGTTCTTGCTACGGGGTTTCATGAAGTCCACTTTCATATTTCGGTGGCCCGCCAAAGTTCTGCTGTGGCTTCACTTATTATCGCTCACTGGGGCTCACTTTTTCTTGGCCAGTATGACTTCAAAATAGGGTTAACTTCGTCCCTATAGGTCGAACAATTAGTACATTTGGTAAGATTCCTTTTGTCGTAATGGCTGAGTATATATATGCAGCTTTATATGCATGTTTTGATTAAAGCAATATCACCTTGCAAATTTTCACGAAAACTCCCTGCATTTCGATCTGTGTATCCCTTGTAAATACAAGCTGGAACCATGCAGTTTGAGTCTTATTTGGCAGGTATTCAAGAACATTTATAAAACAAAAAAGGACTGTCATTACAATGGACCTGAAAGGCTGTGAACACCAAAAGACATTGCGCATTTCTCTTTCATAATAAACGTCGGAAACAAATCAAAATGGGGACAGTTTTAAGAAAGATCTCATTTCCTTGTTTTTCTTATTGCAATCCCTCAAAATCTTATTTGAAAATCATGTTAGCTCCAAGAGGGCCTACATCTGTACCTCATAAAAGCTCCTGAAATCCCTATTCAAGATATTTCTGGAATGAGAGGAAAATGTTCAAAACGGGGGATAGAATAAATTGAGGCAATTATGAAACAAAAACAATAGTCTCTAAAAATTGGTACACATGCGATTCAAATTCGCCAGCCTTCTGAGTGGTTATTTCTCAATGAGCACCACCTGTCGTCAAAATCCTCTTTTTACACAGAAACCATTGACGTCAGATCACTTGTTCGCAAAGAAAACCTGTATTTAAGCCCGACAAGCCACGAGGTAGTAGTAAACAATGTGACAAACTGTGCGCATAGGCAGAGTTGGCAGTTGGACACCCTGGGGTATAAAATAGTGACCGGTCAGCACTGTCACACCGTCACATTTTTACTCACTTCACGTCTGTCACTCTTGATAATATCTGTTATAAATCCTGCTAGATCCGGTCTAGATCGACCTAATAACAGCCATTGCCCTCGAGCCCTATGGCTCACTACACATATCTAGGCAGGACAACCAGAGGGACCAGGTCCCCAGGTGATAGATCGTATTCAGGTCCCCGGGCATTCGCTCTATAGAGTGCCTAGAGGGAGCCACTGTCACTACCTCAGTCACAGCTCAACCTCTGAACCTTAGGCTGGAGGGTGAAGGACGGTTGGGGCAACTTTTTGTTGGAACCTCTCTCGCGAGGGTCTTTGCAAGGCTTTATGCACTGCTGATCACAATAATTCATCCCTGAGAAATGCCCATTTTCTTCACGTAGGGCAGCCTTTCCAGGGGGTTATAGACCCTGTGCTGCACCCCTACTAAGTTCAAATTGATTTATTTTATCTCCGTGTGTTCTGTGATTGGACTTATTTATTGGTTAGGATTGGGAGATATATATCATGAGTACATATACCCAGGGTCATAGTACTGGTTCATTGATCGTGCCTGACCGGAAAAGCAATTGATAAAGACCATGCTAGTGTTTAAGCTATATTATGTTTGATATTATTTTCCCGACGTTCATCTTGTCAGATTTCCTCAATCATTTCATTTCGTTTCCCTGTTTGCAAAAAGACAAATACAATTCATTTGAGGGCTATGTAAATTCTGAATTCTGATCTCAAAGCAAGTTGATATAGGGTGAAAAATGAACTATTTGTTGGGGCCTAACTTTAAATAAGCATTAAGGCCATGTGAATCTATCAACTATAATTGAACCGTCTCTCTAGAGTAAGTTTCTCGTGTGTGACTTCTCTTGGAGACTTTAGCCCAAGCCTTTGGTTCAACTTTTTTGAACCGAGGGGATATGTACACGTCTCCCGGATTGCCTGATGAATTGGTGGGGAATTATAAGGACAGACAAGAAAGTTACTTCTTGATCACAGAAGCCTTGCTGCTCGTGTACAGTATTTTTCTTTTGTTCATTTGGGGATAAATTGTAACCTAGGGAAGGGAAGGCAAAGACTCGAATGTCTTTCTACGTTCTAAGATAATTCTGTCTCGAAGCATCAACTAGAAAAGTGCTCACTCATATGGACGATGATGATAATGGTGATGATAATGACATGATGGAAGATGATGAAATGACTTATCGTGATATTCTATAGGCTTTGATTTTGGGTGTAACATCGGAACTACGAGTTTGGGGGGGGGGAGAAAGTATACATTATATATGCTGATATTGAAGGAGATGCAGCAAAGGGCGTCCTGCAGTGTCCAGGACAAATTTTGTATTTTTATTCCGCCTTTGTGGGTTGTGGATATGTTCAAAACGAGGCAGCATATATCCACCGCAGGAAATACTGCATGCATTGATACCCTCGGGAAAAGATTAAAACAAAATAGTTCCTAGGAGAAAAGAAGTTCTGGTAAGCAGGACTAAGAATTGATGGCGCCTCTGACCGCGTATGAATACAAAATCAGAGCGGAAGTTCTGTATAACCAAGGCACAGTAGGACGTCACCGCGAGGTTTTGAAGTAAGTCATATTATATAGAAATAAATGTTCAAAAAATGTTGCCAAAGTATTGTTATAATTCATTATAGCGGTAAAATAAATACCAAATAAACCTCCGGTCTATGCAGTAGTACCACATATTATTGAGCTCTTCTAATACAAAAGACGACCTGTGCGCCCTTGGTCCTTGGTCCCCGCCGCGTTCAATACGGTTCCCTGCTCAAACCCTTGGTCATTTTTGTATAAATGACTGGGCGAGGATCTCGAGGATAATCCATCATGTATGCAGAAAAGTATAGAGATAGGATCAGCATGAATACAGTGCATTTACATATTTTTTACAGTTCCTAAACCGTAAGGGCCCATTATCCAGATAGATTATAAAGCTATGAAGCTATAGCCTCATCTATAAATTCCTCTCTTCTTCATACTCCTCCAGACCAAGCCAAAGGATCTCTCCTCATTGTAGAACAAGGGCATAAAGGATCTGCTTGAAGGGGCGAGATACCAGAGAAACGTAGTGGAGATAGCAGTGTCTATGGCATCATACATCTACCCCATTCTCCGAGACACCAGGAGGCTATTATCATCGCCAACTCGGCAATAATGCCAGGCTTCTACAATTAGAGTGCCTGTACGAAAGGCTACCTGAACAATGTCTCATTAGGCGTACATTGATTGAAGAATAAGGCAGAACATTAGTCCATTTCACCAACATAAATCACAAGAGCACAATGTATTATAAGACACTGTAGCTGCAGTAGCTGCGGGTATCCCTAATGGACAAGTGGGAAGAAGTTATGAGGGCATGGAGATATTCACTTAGCCCTTAGAGTGTTATGATTCATTGCGCTTTTGGGGAGTGAACAGGGCCCTAATTCATCGCACCAGTGTTCGCATTACTGACATCAGTGAAATAGCTCATCATGAGGAATTGTTGAATATGCTTCAAGGCAGCTATCTACCAACATGTCATGTATACATTCTCTTTCATTCGTCGGGTCTGGAATTTCCATTCATGCACATTTGGGACTAAGGCAATGCGAGTATGGTATTATCAGTGCTGAGTGGGTAGTACCAACATGGAATTACATCGATAGGTTCATGACCTTCACTCCATGAACACTGTTTGTCTTGAATCTTGAATACAAATTTATGTTCAAATTCATGAAGGGACCCTGGGGCGCTCCATATGTTATTGCCGTTTACCTCAAGTGGCCCACTTCCATATTAATGTTCCTTTATTTTCAGTTTACTAAGGGAACAATCTGCAATGAAAACGCCGACGTCTCTGGAAATATTCCGATGCAGGTATCATATTGTTCTCTAGGGGATACCATTTTGCAGATGCATACACAATGTAAATAATATAATGGTCGCGTATTTAAGTATTGGAAGGGGAAGTGATATACTACTAATTTATATTGAAATAGCAAAAAGAAGGTCTGCAATAGGCCTAACATTTGAAATCAAAATAGAATTCTAAATAATAATGTGAGTTGTTGCTTAATGATATATTTTAATGATATCTTTAGGATTACACTTGGGCGTGCGTTAGTTGGTCAAAATGGGGCCTGCTAGGTTCGAACATAAATATGGTGAATAATAAGAGTCCTGGAGGGCTTACAATCTTGGATTATGATGTTTAATGTAGGCAGACATCTTCGGAGGAGTCATGACGTCACTCATGAGACAATCCTGCCTGCCATGCTAGCATGGCGAGTGCACCGTGGTAATTCTCCTCCTCCTACTGGCATTTTTGAAATGGTATATAGCATAAACAGGCATGTCGTCATTAGATCCGAATATCTATAATGCTATTCCTGGCCAGATTTCACTTTTTGAAATGTGATTTTAAGAAAGAGAAGCTGTTCTGTAAGTCGTAAAGATGCTTGGCTAAAACCGGAAGTGCAGGAAGTCTTATCGGCCCCTATTAACGCTCACACTACACCAACATTTTCGGGACTAAACAGGCTTCATTTCAAACCATCTAAGTTCAAACAACCCCATAACAGTCCAGTTATAGCCCCTTCACTCAATATTAGCAAAAAAAATTACTTATTAGGGACCTGAAGGGAGACAAACATGATTCAAACCTCAACCCAACCAAGCCCACAATTTAACCCACTCGCTCCATCCTGATCGGTGCGGAGCAGGTGCGGAACCAAGACAGACTTTGCCCTTGATGATGTCAAAATCAAGGAGAGAAAATGGTAGCATACAGGAACTTGGTTTGGGGCTATTTCGGACATTTCAAATGCTTCTGTCAAGGTTGTAATAGTTCCTAGGGAAATTTCTGTGCAACAGGTATGTTTCTATTTAATAAAAGAACCTATTGGGGCACCATTGTACTAAAGGCGGTACTTCATTTTAAAGACAGGGTTCCATCAGACCGCATGCTTATGATATATGCGGGTTGATATCTATTTTCATATATTAATTATTTTAAAGAACCTATGTTCCCCAACCTATTAATAATCTCCTCTGACCAGCTCCATCAGTTATTATGTTCGAATTGAGATACACTGTACAGAATGAAACCGCAATGACCGTAGAGGGGAAAACCTGGATCAAAAGCTTTTGCATCAGGATCTGGACGCACGGACGCTTCCGCACGCGTCAGTGTGATCCTAGCCTTTAAGGAAGAGGCACAACGAGTGTATAATATATAAAAATAGTGTGTGCATAAATACCAGGGAAGTTTTGAAAAGCTAATTCAATATACGAAGCTAAGTCACTGCTGGTGTATGGCAAGCTTATCTACTTGAACATGTATGCCAAAACGAATAATTGGATAGCCACGACGGAACGAACGTATCCATGGGTCCGGCACATGTTTATACAATATAATATCAAAGCGCATAACGCCAAAGAATGAGTTCGAGGGCATAGTATTTGAGATAAGGCTAATGGTCAAGTAAAACACGACATTCTGTAGAAGGTTGAGCAGTAAATTCAATGTTTGAATTGGGAGATAATGTGGATCTGATGCATTTCTCCCCAACTGGAGTTCGAGTGTAGTGTATGAACAATATACTATCTGATGGTTTGCTAGTTTATCTATTTCGAAGAAACCTGATGGGGGTGATTATAAAATACCTTTCATCCGTTTTATTGAATTCATCTTATTAACCTCACTTATATCACGATGTTTTATAAATAGAAATTAACAATCGGTTTATTGGATACTTTACATGCATTACCTTATGTATTACCCCAGGAGCTGGTTGTTTTCTACAGTGAGAACAAATTCTAATCGTTTTTTGTAATCGTTTTTTGTAAGTCATATCAGAGATGTATACTGTCCACTAAATGGTTCATATTTACAATACATACGTAATCTATCATCAAATCGATATCTTGAGTGGTAATTCAGGACAATATAGAGCGTGTTACACCTGTTACTAACATTACCACTGCATGCATCATTTTCAGTCTGTCCCCCTTACCACTGCATGCGGCATTTCCAGTCTGCCCCCCCCCCCTCCCACAATTCGACAGACGGTTTCCCTACTAATTTCCAAGGTCCGATTACATCCCATTATGTTCAATGAGGACTAATTCAATCAGGATGAAATGCAAGCATGTCCCGGACGGAAGGTGAAACCTGTGGGTGGGATTTGCCTTGAAGCGATGCAGCCTTCTGCGATGGTCTCTTATTAAAGAGAACGCTGGGCATTGTCATCACTATCATTATGATAATTTGTCACCACTATCATTATGATAATTCAATGATTTCTCATTGACAAGACATTTTCCATTATCTTTAGATCGATCTCAAATGAGCAAAGATTTAATAGGCAATGGAATTCCCAAATCCCAGTTATACATTATTAAGGAGGAAATACAAGCTATAATTTCATAGTGTTTTATCAGTGCTAGCGATATCTGTCACGGTAAATCAAAACGCCTGAAAATGGTAAAATTATCACTATTGTTGCTTTAATGGTCTATACAGAGAATCTCATTAAAACTGACAAAGCTTTACCAATTTTGGATCAGATCTGTCTCTATCCAATACATGAGGTTCACAATCAACTAATTCCTCTTATTATCAAACAATTTTGCAAACGTTACGTGTGTTTGAATTTCGACCATCTAGCACCATTGGTAGTTTGGCCCAACGCAATCTGTAGTAGCAATAATTGCATACTCAATTTTTACCAATACAACGAGACGGTAAGTGACAAAAAGCCTTCGCCCCACAGCAAACAAACCTCTGATTAAAGATAATTCCAAAATAACAGTAAAATGGCCGAAAAAGAATCCCACATTGTCTAAACTAATCAATGAACAAATCGGACTATGTAAGAGACACAAGTATATGGGAGTCTAAAAAGGAGAATATTGTATATTTAAAAAGGTAGATGCGGCATCCAAATAAGTAAGGAGGGCTATTTCTTCCCGGGAGCAAACCTACATCTACATGTACCTAGTCAGTTGAGATAACGCCATAAATCTTCAGGGAGGATCTAAGAGATTATGTCCAAAGCCTTCCCTTCTCTGGATCCGAGCGGGCGTCGATTCTCTAACCGAATTACAGTAATCTCTTCCACTGCTCAGGGCTGTCCCTAGTTCCCCCAATGAGTGCTTCGACTGACCATTCTACTGACCGGTAGACTGTCCTCTAGTAGGGGTGGCCGTCTGTCAAATAGTGTGTTTCCATTTATTCAGTGCTCGACCTATTTCATGAACCTCTCAAGGGTTAGAAAACAAAACTAAACGTCAAGAGATCCTGGATAGGGCTATACTGTTTTCTGACAAAGGTAAGTCTATTTTGCGTTTCAATTAGGTTTATGTCATGAACCTTTGATCGTAGATTCAATGCATTTCGTTGAGTACCTTTCCTTTATTTATAAATATATTACAAATAGATTAAGCCAAACATATTTTTTAAAGTTTCTCAACGTTTGACATCAATTTTACATAGCCCTAACTTTAAAAATGCAGCAAAGAAATAAATGCACTATTGATGGTCCCTTGAATAATCACAATTTGGGAAGAGAACTCTATGGCTACTCTGTATGACTACCCTATATGTCCCACTGGAATTGCCACCATGCATCTGGTATGGTAAAGTTGTTGCATTTTCCAATGCAAGATTGGCAACGTAGCAATATAACGGAATATAGCTCCAACATGAGCACGAATATTGGAACAATACATAAAAGGATGTTGGCTGAAACATACACCTCCCATATATACTGTGCCTCCCACGTCTCCCTTGACAAACACCCCTACGGCGCATACCACACAAACACTCTCAAAGTTATAGCACGCCAGGGGATACTTTTGCTTGTCAACACAGCATTTAGCACTGTAATATGGAAGCGCCAATCCAGTGTTCCAGTAGTAGTGAAGAAGGAACAATGAGGATAATGCCCCCGTTGCATAACAATCTGCGAGCGCAATTTTAACACTGAAAAAGCTACTCGCAGATTGTTATGCAACGGGGGCATAGTATGCATTTGTATCATCCTTCCTTCGTTCTAATGTAGAAATATTCTATGTAGGGTATGGCGTTATATACATGTATATATATAATACCGGCATGTAGACATTTTTCACTCATACTAGGAAAGTATAGGCCTAATGCCTATCTACTGTAGGACTCTCGAGTGAGAAAGACATGAAGTACAGAGTTAATCGCATAATCATTTAATTCTCCACAGTTCTTGTTAGGTAAGCAACATGAGTAGCACGAGAATATTCGAATGAGTAACTCCAGCCGGTATAGAACTTGAGTTGTGTTCTTCGTTACTTAATGTTACGTTTATCCGAGAGGAAACAAATGAAAAGTGTCCCTATCCTTGAGTAAAGTTGGAACACTGGATCTTTTCAGGTAATGGCAATACCAGATATCATCCACGCGGGGCTTCAGACGTGGGAGTATCATTTGTTGGTCTTGAGTGGGCGTACGTGGCCCGTACCCTGGGTGAGGATTAATCAGGAGATTTCAATTTAAAGTTCACTCATTTTTAAGAAGATTAAAGAGCTAAAAAGAACAAACCGGATGTGAAAGATCAACAAAGAGTCATAATTGCTACCGCGAATGCTGACGCAACTTTGTAAGTGAAAACGTTCAACAATGTGGCAATTTTTACGGATCAGACCGTATTGATCAAAGTTCTCAGATAGAGACCGACTCTAGCTTTGTGGATCTGGTATGGCTATGGTTATTATTGTCCGTCACAAAATAGTGAAAAAACGGCTGGGGATCTTATATTCAAAAAGTTAGGTTGGTAAGATGAACGCCTGAGTTTACGAATTATCTTTGAGAGAAAGATGATGGCAAACAAAGTTGAATTAAGAGTCAGAATTGAATTGATCAGAATAAACGTTTATTAAATATTGAATCGTTTGTTCTGGGTACAGCTCTGTTATAGCAGTTTCTATCTCATATTTCCCATCGGTCGTTTTACAGGAATAACACTAATAATATTACCAATATTATTGTGTTAATACCTCGACATTTACTAGATGTTATATGTAAATATAATACACACATTATATATAATAACTATTTTATATGAATATACGAGTTACTTAACTGATTTATTATATGCTTTTAACGATCTAAAAAGGAACATTTTAAAGTCATTATGGGACTATTCTGAAAGTAATCAATATTTTCCCTTACACGTATGAGTGGACTCTTATGTTCCTCCATCTCATAAAATTCAACATTCTTCTACCCCAAAACAATCAATATTCTCCTTTACATTATTACAATATATTATTATAACTATCGTAAGTGGGCAGGTCTTCCAATTAGCCTTTTCTAGGGACCTCTTATGACATGATATCAATATAATTATTAACAATACAATCTCAATGTTATCCAATATATAAAGCTCAAGAAGGGTTTTTTTGTCACGCATGTTCTGGGAATCTGTGATGTACCTAGCTGTATTTTTGGTCTCTACAGGTCCGTCGACCCTGCCTGGAGGACATTATATGTGGTTTGTGAAGATATCTGGGGTGAAAATGTGATTTTGAAGCCTTTTTTAAATGGGAATTTCCACACTCTATTTATAGCCTAGAAAAGCCCCTGTGAGATACTATGTCATTTCCCACCAGCTACTATGTCACTTCCATGCAGAGATGTGGGAGAGGGAAGAATAGGGGTGGGAAAGGGTGGGGGTATTGAAGAGGGGTGCGAGGGAGAGTGTGTAGGAGGGGGAGTGAAGAAAAGGGAGAGGGTGGGGAAATAGGAGAGGGGGAGGGGAGGAAAAGAAGAGGGGAGGGAAAAGTGGGGAGGGAGAGGATGTAGTGGAAGGGAGAGAGGGGAGGAAGAGAAAGCGGCGAGGGGAAGCATGAGGAAGAGGGGAGGGAGAGGGAGGAATCAGAGATGGGGTTGAGAGAGAAAAACAGGTATGAGAGACAGAGAAGAGGCGGAGGGAAAAGAGGGAGAGGGGGAAATGTGGGGAGGGAGGGGGGACCGTATTATTTCGCTAGTTACTTATATGTACCCTAGTTCTTAACACTACACATAATAATATAAGCTTATTGAATTAGTACCCATATCTGGTCATTGGTATCTTATCTTAGTCTCTGGTGTCAATAATTTCAAAACTTTCAGGCTTTGTGGTCGTTGGCTGTTACCTGCAGGCTAGATGGTAACGCTTTTCCATAACTGTGGGTAATCTGTACATATGTAATTACCCCAGATAGCGTTGAGGAGGGGAATAGATAACGAAGACAAATGTCTACTATATATGCTTCCCCTGTTTTAAGGATCTAGGATTGAACATTTATAAGGTACATAAGGTAATAAGGTAGGCGAGGAAAGAAGGTGTATTCAAGTATAAGGATATATTGTAAAAAGTAGCTCCACCTTGTGGAATAAAATAAGTATGCTTTACCAAATTTCGCGTGAATAATGAAGACAATGTAATATATCTTCAGACTTGAGCGCGCGCACGCATGCTGCACGCATGCATGACACAACCTCTCACACGGTGCGCATAAAGTGGTAAACACAAAGCTAAAGAAGTAGTAGTATATGAAAACTAGGCCTATTGCATGGCACCACATATAATAGTTACTTATTATTGTTTGTGAATTGTGCATGCTTGATTAGAAAGAGAATAGAACAAAACTTGCAGAAAAGATAATAGGAAGCCTCTAAAATATTATCATAATAAAATAACCCTTAAGTCAATCTTGACGTAGGGAGATCCTAGAAAAAACATCCCTTGAGGGTAAACCAACAAGCTTTGGAGTGGTGAAAACTAGGCAAATACCGAAGAGCTGTACCAGCATTTGCTCCATCATTCCCCAGGCAAGGAATCGTGCTCTTGCCTCGTGCCTTTTGACCCTGAGATCTCAGCAGTGTATAAGAAACCAATTTCCATTTTTGCTGTCCTGGGTGAGGGTGTTGTCTTGCGGCAGCTAGGCTCCCCGACATGTAAAATAGCTTAATGTACTTTCTGTGTTTAGGCCAGCGACCCATATCGGTTTCCCTGAGCACTGATTGTGATAATCATCGGAGCTGCAATAGGCTCCTTTTTGCTCCAACACTAACACGACCTGCTTTGGAGCAGACCAAGCTGTCTCACTTCTTTAATGATGATTTAAAATTACTGTATTGCATCTATCGCACTCAATCACAAGGAAATATATGGCCTCCACAGTCAATTCTGAATCAACAGTACATTTAGACAGTAAGTTATTACATTAAGGCTGGGTGATTATCTGAATTGTAGCACCTCATATTTCATTGCCATTTCTAGAACAGTGTTCCTTGTATTTGATGGTGTAGTACGGTATTGTAGGCTGAGATGATAATAACATTTATCAATAGAATAACCCAAGATGGTACAGGGCTACAGCCTCGGGTGTTATCATTATAATCTTCTCAGCTTCACAACACGATAGAATAACTGCTTTAAATAGGAGCTAGAACGCTTGATGCCTTTGAGAATATGAAAGTTTAGCTAATTTATTATTATTATGTATGAAATTTTGATATAATAAGAAAGAAAATACTTTGAAGAATGAACCCCATCTTTGCACAATAATGTACGTTGTATTCTTGCCTCCTTGCCTCCTTGCCTCCTTGCCTCCTTGCCTATATCCCTATACCCATCTCTCGCTCTCTCTCTCTCTGTGAACGTCGGTACAGGTCACACGTAAGAGTGGCGGCAGCTTTATCCTTGAATGGTGCTGATGGAAGAAGCCATGAAAATAGCCATCCACACCATTCCTACTAACCCGAATAGATGCAAACTGGCTTCCTGGTTGTGAGAAGTGGCATAAAAATGAAATAGCTTCCACATCCAGCGCCCAATATTTCATTTAGCACCGCTGGATTTCCACTCGACTGACTCAAGTCGGAGATGCGCATCATAGCTGAGACAAGTGCCGTCTAGGGACAATAATCTAAAGGCGAGGACTGTTTCAGCATCAATTTCACCGGCGACATGCTCTTAAAATATCATGATATTGATTAGTATATCTGAGATAGATTTGGCAGTGTTTAGCGAAACGGCTCGCTCGATGAATGCTGGGAGGTGTCTGGACATTCTCCTGGTACGTGAGAATGAGACTAGGTGACAGGGCGACCGTGCGGACAAAAGCAGCCTGAAACAATAGCTCATCACGAGACTATAGGTTTCAGGCAAAGGGATCGCCTATTGCTTATAGGCCTCTAATCTGAATCACCTACACCCACACTGACTAGAGCATTATACCTGATTGATCGTGACTTGGAGCTCAATATCTCTGGGACAATCGTTTGTTACCATCTTACCAACGGTGCACCAGTGGGAAAAACATACTCATGATCCATGTTCCGTGCATTCAATTCCCAAATGTCGGGTTTTCGGGGTTGAACATGGGATGAGGATGACAAAAGCTCAGTGTTCTGGTAGGACATTCTGAATGGCACCAATGTTGGCCTAAATCATCTTCCTAGAATGAAGGCCGGATGAAGTGACCCACCATGGGACTGAGTATTGCATATTAACGTGAATCTAATACTAGGTTGGCCTTGGGCTTCTCCGTGATTTAAAGGACACATTGCTATCAACATGTTAATTTTCTGGAGATTTAGAGATGTGGAGCCAATAGAAAGTGTCTCCCCAAATAAAATTCAGTAAATAACATAGAGTCGTCTAAAATAACTATGAAATGACGCGTCAAAATGACGCAATATGCTAGCATATTCCTCTACCATATTAATTTACACCGAATCAGATCAGAACTAGAGGTAGTCCTCTGACGAGGTTTGTGAACTGAGTGTTGTTCAAAACATCAGGAAATCATATGTTAAGTCGTGTTACTATAAAGTAAACTAACATTCACTTGATTAAGCCTTCATTTACCTACATTAGGGACACAGTCATAGACTCACCTGAAAGATAAAAACCAGAATGGATAAAACATTGTTACCTGCAAAGGTTCGTACACATAGTATTAAGGCATTTTAGAAAATAGAATAACAATCAATAATGGTGCAGTGTGCATGTCTGACTTTCATATATACTATATATGTCTGTATAAAGTGTTGGAATTGTACTGAAACAGGGCGGACTTTTAACTTTGCGAGGCTTCGGCAGGTTATTGGGCCTAACGGCAAGCCCTTGTGCCGTCGGCATTTTGTAAACATTTGATGTATGACGTCACGCTGTGGACTCTTCTGACTTTGGTCGTTGACCAATAAACATCAGAAACCGTACGTTTCTCATTACTTCTAGTATTAACCAGTTTATCGATAGCTTTAAGACTAGATTACCTCCACTTCCCTAACTATTATAGACGTTTAGGTTAATTATGGTTATGAATAGTGGACTGCCGTAATTGGCCTTATCTCTACGACAGTCAACGGGCGATGAAGATGACAAACTTGCAGATACTCAACTCGATCTACCAGACTTCTACGATGTTAACATGGCAACAGTATAACATAAACAAAACTTGGCATCAATACAATGAAAGACACAGGTTATCCGTTATATGCTGTTATTCGATGAATTTGGTATTGCCAGTGTAGATCACGACCTAATTCCGAATATCTGCATTCTACATAGTATCGATTATGTTACAAATGTATTCTGCTTGAATAAGAAATAACAAAAACAACATCAGTAGCAACAACAGAACAGAAGGCATAATAGTTATGTATTCTTTCGGGAGGGATGGGGACTGTTTATCTTCATGTTGTGCTGAGTATATTTTCTATAATGTTCTGATTATCTCCGCATTATATTTGTCTTTTTGCTTCTCAATCTAAAAGAGTCGCACAGTCAGTCTTGATGATTATAGCCATATATATACTAGTTGTGATTGGAATACCAACCCACTATATACATATTATTCAAACTTGAAGCTACATTCTGATTTAGCATAGATGTACATCTCTGCCAGCGTTTTAGTGATATGACTCAGATGTTGAGTATTGTACCGAGTTTGCAGTCTAATGCTATAGTGTCTTAAATCTCGAAATAACCCTTCTTACCGCTTTTGATCTATGTTGTTTCTGTCTCGCCAGCACTTGATCTCCAACATTCCACTGATTACAGCGTTCAATGACGCCACAGCGCGTCCAAACGTCGTATCCGAGCAATGTCAAGTCAAGGTTGACATCATTAGGGACGGCCATAACAGAGTTAGGTCTAGGAAGTGGTTCTTATCCACATTTAAGTGGCATCTTACGTAAACGCTCTTCTCCCTATCGATAGACACCGAGCTTGTGGGGACCTAGTCTCAGCACAGAGGATTATTTAAACATTGATTAGATAATCCCTATTAACCCTCCCATAATAAAGGAAGTGATGGGTGCCTAATCTGTTGCAGGGATTACCATAAGGGAGCGGGCCTGGTCATTCTGTATACATGTCTACCCATTTAGACAAATCGCCGAGGTTGCTGTGCCCTTCTATTCCTATGTACATTGGACATTGGATGTGTTTATACTGTACCTAACACGCTAGATTCATCTGAGCATCAGCTTTCGTATGCATGCACAAGACTTAGATAACGTTACATTCACAGACCAGTGCGTTGATATTATCTGAACTCAAACCCAGAATATCCTAAGTATCTGCTGGCCCACCAACTCGATCTAGAGCTAGGCAGGTTGTATGCTGCTTTGATGTATCGTGATGAAGTTTACATCACAAATAGGCCCAGACTATGGCAGTTCAATGCAGACTAATCCAAGATATGCATCAGTGATTTATGTCTATGCTTATCAAATTGAACTGGAGTTAGCATATCAATGACGGTAATGAAACAATGGGGAAATTATCTTCAGCTCAATTTACAGGACTTTCAGTCAACCCAACCAGTACCCTATAGTATAGATACACGTTGGTCAACCTAGTAAGGATGTTATATATTTGGTGAAAGTTAGTTAGCTCTTCTAAGCTTTCGGCCGAATAAAGAGAAGAACTTGATGTTAAAGAAAAACCCTCAATTAACCAAAGTAAGGACGTTTAAGAGAAAGGTCCTGCGCGCAAATCCCCCAATAAGTAAATCACGTTATTTGGCATTGGTTTCGTTGTACAGAAAATGTTTAGGAGCCCATTATCCCCAGCTTTAAGACCTGCCTTAACAGGACAATGGATTTTTCGCTGTCTGCAAATGAAAACAAGCCTCGAGGTCCCGTATTTCTCCATCCAAAACTGGCTTCCCTTTCTTCAGTGGGTCCTTTTTTCTGTTGAATTATTCACAGAAATTAGTAAAGGAATAAATGGTACTTCAGCACGGCCAAAAATAAATACATTGCATTATACATTCCCAAATCAATGGGAGCTTTAATTAACCCCCTTCTTGATGAACTTAATTCTTCAATCTTGAGCAAACATTTCCTCAAGAATTTAATCAAGTTAAACCAGCAAACATTTTCCCTGCTCAATTACAATTTCCAAAATGATTTGTCACATATCCATGCTTCGTCTGGGGATAGACATAAATACTCAAGCTGCTGAGGACAGCTTACCTTCTATAGTATTATGATCTATGTTGGCACATGAATGATAAGGTTTTAAAAGAAACACCAATGAATGAGTGGCGGATATTGCTTATTTGTGACTGTGCTTAGTTGGGATTATTTGGAAGAGAAGTACCTGCACTACAGCCCAGCCATTACGATGAAAGCTTGCTTGGTCTTATTTTTAGCTTTCGAAAAGAGTCAAGAGAAGTTCTCTAGGACTATATTGGCCAACATTGTTTTCTTGATAGCTATTATCTGTATGGAACATCCCGGGCTAACAGTCAAAGGGCCATCCTATCCAGGTTATTCCGGCCTCATATTGGCTATGGTATCATTGGGGGATTTCCTCCCTGAGTCAGCACCTAAAAAGGCCAAAGAGGACTGCATTTATCTATGCTGAAGGAAGGAGCTTTGGCTTTGGTGGCTGAGGCTAAAAGAGAACGGCGAAGGAGAAGGTGGGGGTAGGCGGTAGAGGAGGAGTAGAAGGGCGGGTGACCAATAAGCTTTGTTTGTCGGATGAACGATGTCACGGTCGCCTAATCCGGCCAAAGAGACGCCTGCTAATCTGGAAAAAAAAGTCGCTAAGCTCTCCCACCCAGCCTCGAGTTGATGGCCTGACGCTGAGACAAACAAGACACAGGCTGACCGTACATCACCTTTTCTCTCTTTCTAATAGGCACCAACATGCTATATACTCTTATGTAAGGATCATCTATCAAGAATCCATTATTTATACATATACAAATATATTTTGTTTGTTTATGTAATGCCGGGGATATATTCTTGGAGATTCGTACATTCAGGCTATATTGAAATTGATTCTCAAGCAATTGTTTTAAAAAGAATAATCAGACTAATTGGTCATTGGACAGTTTTAACTATACTATTGCCAAAGTTGCCATTTGTTCCATTATGTTCAAATTGTTCAATATATTTTCCCATCATGCAGTTGGATCTTCTGCTCAGTAATTATATTATAAGATTTACGATTTAACATTTTCTTTTATTCGGGAAATACATCATATCTAGGATGCTGTTTTCTGCCAATCCTACAGCATAATGATAACAATTGCTGGGGGGAAATAAGAGAGATTATATATATATTGAGGGAGGTAAATGCCACAAACATGAGAATGGTCTAAAAGTACACGAATGCATGAGAACCTACCTTTCTTGAACGTATGCCAATATTCTAGGACGAAACAATGCTGAACGCTAGGTATGAGTGCATATATGAATATAAACTGGTATATGCCGTCTGTTTGCAAATATATCCTGTTTGTTCCTGGATATATGTATTTTTTGCTTATCCATCGAATGCGACTCAGTAGCTGCTGCTTTATGTAAAACAATCATCATAAACCTAACCTTCCAATGTCAAACGTCTGGTCGTTCGATGTATGCCGATAAGGCACTGATGGCCAAAGCATGCAGCTGTTCCTATAAATATGGCGATTCGGTCACCATCCTCATTCTATACCTGCGTATCGATTTCATATAATTATACAGTATATAATAGGGAACATCTTTTCCGAGAGAAGTCCGATGGAGGCCGGGTGAAGGCATAGACCAATACACTCTTATCCATCGAACTGTTGGCGAACTGTTGAAGTCTTTTCCCAAAAGAGGCTTTCCTTATCCAACACTCTCCGTTTGCAATTAGTTCAGATTGAAAACAAACATTCTCAGACAAGAAAAAAAGGATTGCATGTCATTCGGGTGTGTGTGTGTGGGGGGGGGGGGGGGTACGTCTGGAACGTATTTAAAGAAAAGCAGTAGATATCACGCACTATAGAAGACGCTAATTAGTGCATTTTGCCCATTGGTATCAACAGCTAACATTCGAACCTCATAAAGTAACATCTCCTCGTTAGAATATAGAAGTGCCATTATGTTAATTAGGGGAATAGCTAACACCTCCTTTTATTAAATGTTCTTAACAATTACAGTAACCAATTTCAAAATGATTAAACATTTTCATTTGGCAAGGCAAGAAGCCATTGATAGCCACCAGTATACTATGCAATAGAGTTTAATCTGCAACTTTCGACGGGGCAACATTTGTGTGGATCATTACACTTGTAAGATGATCCAACACTCTTAGGGGCAGAGTAAAAGGTCAAAGTTAATTCTTACAGAGATCTAATCTGCACTCGAGCTTTAGAGAATAAGGCCTTCACTGAAGTAATTCAAATATGCTCGAAACTGGATATCCTTCGTAGTGATTGGTCATTCATTTTGATCCGGTCTTCTACTGACCGTCAAGGACTGAATTGTCGTATCCGATATTGTCTCAATTGTAGGAATTACTTTTCAAACACGTTGTGCAATTTGAATTTAATCTAATCATCCAGAGTTCGCTCCAATGTCCTATGAATGTTCCTGTACTAAGGGCTTACATCCGATGGGACTTTTGAACAATGTATCCCAAAATAAACTATAGAAATATATACCTTCCGGCAATGTATTTATTTCCTTATTCACGCCAGCTTTTTAGATCTCTATAACATCCCCTATGGACCGGAAAACCGCAAAGAACTGAATGATGTAAGACTAGAGGTATTGATATGTGGTGAATATTGTGTGCTTAAAATTCACGCTGCCCATACTATAACTACACTATAACCAAATGTGACCTATGCATTTCAATATTGCACTGCTCGCCTCAACAAACCGTTTAATTAGTGGTAATAGGAACGGATTGTTTATTGAAATGTGATGGATATATCCCGTTATAAGTAGATATCGATTAGCAAATTTTGATTTACCCTTTCACCTTTGGAGAAACGCTTTATACTCGTTGTTCGATATATATAATGCTATAAGCAGGTGGATCACTAGCTTTCAAATAAGCGACTGGCAATTAACCATGGTTAAAGCCATCTGCACAGCTCAAATTTATAAGGAAGTATCACAGGCCACAAAAGACTTATTGTTAGTCAAAATTATTTCCTCTCTGCAATCTCAGTTAACATCGGTCAAAAACAAAAGATTTTCTACTTTTCGTTCCGTTCTTTTTCACCCCATCTAAAAGTCATTTGACCAAAACTTGGGAGGATTCTGAATTTTGGGGACTTAAACCTCTTGTATAAACATATATTAGCAGAAGAATATTAATAGATTCAGCCCAATAAGACATGATAAGCAAATTTGGTAAGATTATGTTTGTCGTAATAGCTGAAAATGCAGCTTTAAAGGCCATGTGGCTTTCCCACCCATGTGCTACGTGGTCACCTGGCGAAAACATCGAAAAATAATCGAACACATCGCCATTTCTTTGCAAGCTCAATCAACTTAAACAACGTGATTCCGGTAAATTAGAATTCTTTTTAATATCCCATAAGAAATGCTCTCATTCAAGAAATGCTCTCTTTCATATCAGATCAGATGAAACCGAAGAACACCTTTCTTAAATTCCTTCCAAAATATATTCGACTAGATTCAATGTAGGCAATTATTAAATAACTAGAACTGTCACCTGCATTAGGGAACACATACATCCTTCCCTTCATAATATCACAGATAGACACACCTAAACATTTTAAATATACACAGCTATACACTGGAGGGACTTGCTGTTGGTTAGCTGTAGAGAGAAGGCAATACTCTGGCTAGCCCACCAGCAGGAATCTAAATTCAGTAGTTAAGTATAGGCGCCAGACTATTCTTTGGGAGAATTGAAAAGAGCAGCTCTAAAATCGAACACAAACGGCTCATCAAGTTGCTCACAATGAAGCAAGCCTTCCGGGTACGTGCACCGATCACATGACAATGAGCGGATGACCCAAGCGAGAGTTGCCGTCTATACATCAATTAGTAAGTGAAGGAACTAAAAGCTCGTCTCTGATTTTTATGGAGGCCAATATTCCTTCTCCTGCTCCCCCCACTTTGCTTGCCTTCATTGGTCCGAGCCTGCACAGGCACGCAGAATATAAATGTTAAAATATCGGCGGTGCTGTAAATTTCCTGCCCGTTCAAATCCCGAATAGGCGCAATTAGTGAGCCATTTAATCAAGGAATAGTGATTGTAGCAGTCTATTTGATCAATATTTCCTCCGTTCACCCTCCTGTAGGACCAGCATTTGTAACACTCGGGAATTATGTTCCCCCATTCGGTACGAGCAATGGGAGCTATGAGGGAGTCCCTGCATGGTCCGAGGTTATATGTGAGTTATTTGACCAATTACCAGGGTTGCCTTTCAATTGGGCTAACAGGACCTTATTTAATTCACCGTCACCCCAGGGTGAAAGTTCTCATAAATCATTTTAGATTTGTTTAGCTGACTTTTCCGCTAATTGGTCGATTTACACTGGTAATGGTTTGCACAAGTGAGAAAGCTCAGATGTCGTTCTCTCTTTATAGCTACCACCACCAGTAAAGGTCAAAAGTTAAAATCAATGGTTTGAGTTAGACACTTTTATAAACAATTATCAGGTTCTGTCTAGATACACTCTTACATCATAACAATATTGTGTCTAGAGTCTCCTGGTCAAAGAAGAGGTTGGGCTGCATGGTTATGGAATATGCTTTTAGTGAAGAAAACGTCATCACGTATGCTAATCCTTTCTACACTTTCTGCCCCATGACTTTTAATAACGACCCGAAAATTGTTGGAAATTGATTTTTCTAAAACATATTATCGGCAGGAACAAAGGAGGTTTGTAGTTACAGAATGTGGTGTTCTATAGAAGGAAAACTGGATCAGAATAAGAACCTTTAAAACGCAATTGCAAACTGTATACCGCACTTAAGTTATATACACCAACTGAACGCAAACTAGAATGATACCATACTGATTCTATATAGTTACAAAAAATCATGTCCTTATTCGTGACCGTGGTACCTCCGGTACCTCTTGTGGAATGTCTGTGGTCGCCTTTATGGCAATCTGCAAACGCGCGTGTTGCCTGCTAGTAGGCTGGGCAGGGATCGGTCAGTTTCTGTCTGTCGCTGACGTGTGTCCGTGTTTATGAGGTCAAAATTCAATTCTACCTGCGTAAAGAGCAGCTGGCAATCACACGCACACCTCCTAATATGATGATGACGCTACAATCATTTTTCTTACCTTTTAATATTCATCCAGAATGATGATTCAACTTTGATCTTGAAGTATAATTGCCGTCTGCGCAGGGTAGCAATATCCCCACAAATTACAACGCCCACGGACATCTCGGTTTCGGTCAGATAATAAGGTTAAACGTTCTGAGTTAAAAATGAAAACCAGCTTTTTTACCGATGAATTATAGATGGCATTGGAGGCTCAAATGGCGCCGGAGCCTTCGTCTTGAACATTTTACACTGCCGTCTGATATTCTTTAATTGTGTGGCTAATTATTTCCATTAACTGGCAATAAGATATCGATCTTCGGGAGTGGCCATTTCGTCCATACTTTAAAGTTTAAGGATGAAAACAACAAACTTTCAGGTTACAAATGGCCAGTTAATCAAGGCTGGTTAAAAACCAATTTTCTTCCTCCTCCTGGCCATTCATCAAGCACGATCCGCCGACTCCTTTCCCTGTTGCCAGGCGTTGAGCGCACGCGTACCGAGCCGCCATTGGTCTTGCCCAAAACGCGGATTTGTCACCCAATGGCAAGCAGATCTAGTCGCTCGGAATAATACATGCTCAGCCTTTCGTACAGTTTGGCGTTCATTGATTGGGAACTACGTCGGGTTTGTGATAGTATTACATAGATTTTTATAATCGGACATTAGATGCGCATAACCAGACATCCTAATGTTGTATGATTATGTGTTTATAACATGACAAATCTCACGATGTGATGACATAACCATTGAATTGTTATGGCCCCAAATTCCTCTGGAAGACCTAAATTGTAGATGCAGAGCAACCGCATTGTAAAAAACAACAGCAATAAAAGGATTTTTGAATTTGAATTTGAATTTGAAATTCCATGCAATAGAACTTAAATGTTTTATGTCTATTAGAAATAACATAGTTATTACATGCTTATTTCACTATAATTTTCATATAGCTTTCAAACGTAGGTCACTAGTATTCTAGAAAAAAACTATCTAGCATATGAAAAGATTTCTCACCCCAAAGTATATCGTATGGTACATCCCATATAATTTCGAGCAATAACATTTAATTGGACGTCATTTCAAGTTCTATGGCAGTATTCATCACGAATCTAAGTCATTTTAGCGTAATCATTCAGAAGACTCACCAGGATGTAAACAATATATAAAACGATGCTAGGTATATAATGGGGGAAGCAATATTACAGCATCCCTTGCAATATGAAAATCAGCATCAGTTTCATTTTATCATAGAAGCGCTGATCGCGTGAGGGAATTTAAATTTGAGAGGTCCATAAGACTAAGAGCTTTACTGTAAACCAAACAATGGCTATGATCAGTACATTTGTCCCAGTATATATATATATGTATAACATTATAATATATTATATGAGTTATGCTAACATGTGAACACGAACTTTAAAAACTGTATGCATCCATACTAGGTTCATATGCAAGCAGCATCGTTCATTTCCATTTACAAACGAGAGCTTGTATATTTAAAGTAATAAACGGAGTAAGACCTCCAATAAAACACTTGCTTTGATGCATTCAAATAAGGACATGAATTTGTATAATGAGCCATTACACGCACATTATCTCTTGTAAGTAGAACCTATTTGTCTCATGTGTTACTATGAATAGTTGTTATATGGACAGTTTCCATACACCTACCGCGGGTTTAAATGGCATATAACTATATCGAAGAGACCCATTGACTACTTCTCATTTTACTCGCATGCTCAACATATATATTGAAAAACTGCTTTGCGCATGCGTGCCGTCATTACCAGACCACACGCTGGGGGGCAGCACAATGTTGAAGCACTTCCGGTGTTGCAGGAATGATGTTCCCCCAGGATTTGCCATATGAGAGTTGCCTGGGGATATTGTTTGATTTCCCATCTAACAAATTTTACAGATTCAATCACAGGTGCACACTCCCCTCCTCATCAATTATGCATGTAATACGGTGAAGTCACGCGAGGTGGCGCGCCGAATGGACTCTCCCCAGGAATTCGGAGCTTTTATAAACACCTCCAATATTTGCCTTTAACTATTAAACTTTAGGATTCTAATAAGCACTTATTGTGCCTTTAAACAAATGAAAATGGCCTTCTGTTAAGATTCGATGAATGAGCATGTGTGTGGGAGGTAATTAAACTTGTAATGCTCACTTGCTATTTTGAATGCCTCGGGGACGAACTGGTGTCTAATCCAGCAAGCGGTTTAGGGTTTAAGACAAATAAGGCTATGGAACCCGTTCAGGAATAAAGGTCTATATTTGGAATGCTTTTGAGCTTTGGGTAGGTTTTGGAGACCTTCGTTCACCATTTCCTCCGCTCGGAACTCCATTTGAAAACATGATTAGATCGCATGGCCGCAGGCCTTAATCCGACATAGGATTTATTATGGAATAGTCTGACAGGGTTAGGCCAGGAACATGTAGTAGGACTATTCAACAATTACACCGGGATGAGAGTAGGTGAAGACAGAAATTGCCTTCCCCTATTGAATATGCAATGAGTGCTAGCGATTTGGAGTGACCTCTCTTGATGTTCGTGTTATTCAAATTGCTACTGGATAGGAAACTATTTATTGAAAAAGCGAAAGAGACCAGAAACCAATTATTAAACTGCATTATTGATATCAATATTTTAGGTCTTGGAATATCTAATAATTCATAGTTTTTTCTTCAGAGTATGTCATCTATAACTATATATCATATGAATGCTTATACATGTAAAAGGTATAAAAAAGATAAAAGAATAAAAAATCACAGGTATACTGTAAGTGAAGCACTCTGCACCAAAGCCTTCTAGTCAGATGGATACGGTATAATAGAGGGTACATAACATAACAAAAATCAATACAAAATTATATAATATTTAAATATTTTGGCGCGATAGCACCTGCCAACCAAGAAAATCCTGAGTATGAACCATCTCGATTATGTGCTTCTGGAGCTCTTCTTTCACTAAGGAGTAGAATATTCAACAATTTGTGCTCCTAACTCTTTTACATCATTAAACTTATTTTTGTCAAAGATGATGGGTATTGCGGAGTTCTATAAAGTGTGTAGTTTTGTAGCAGATGATATTAATAATTAATGAATTAGATCTATGTAATCGATTGTAGCCGGGAATTCTGAGCCTGGACCAGACACATGCTCCATCTCTTGAATCGTCTTCGTAATCCACCTTCCCTAAACTATCTGTCCTCCTGGAGGTCCTCTATTTCCTCATCACTAATAGCTTCCACTCCTCATTTCTTCTGCTTCAGTGCTCCATCCCATTCCCTCTGTATTGTCTCACGTCAAGATCTATTTTTATACATATAGGCCTACGTTCCAGACCTGCCAACTTATCTGATTTTGCTCCTCCCTCCTCGTCTACCTTAACGTTACCTCTCTCACTCCCACACGCCAGGGATTTCACGAACGACACATTCTGTTTAGATCAATGCATCCAGGCACAATACAAATAACGCTGAGGCATTTCAAGAAATGTAGGCTCAGGTGAGTGGTTTGAGCTTCTCGGGTTATTATCGAACCATAGATGGTGTTGACCTAGATATCGATGTATTACAATCATGCCATCAAATGTTGCATCACAACTTTACAAATCTGTAAAGCTGTGGTCAATATTTGGACCACTAAATGGCAGTAATTAGGAAAGGCACACAGGGAACTACCAAGTCAAACCGGATTTCATTTATTATCTCCACACTGATCCAGGGGAAATGTTAATTTTCTGAACACTCAAGAAACGTTGGAGGAGCTTATGATGTGTTAATTCAGCGACAGAAAAATATTTAGGTGGAATAATCGTTCCTGACAAGTAAAAATACCCCTGAGCTATAACTCCAGATTTCCACCACTTCTGCAAAGTATTAAGACCTTTTGAAAATTGGAATATTGATTCTGAAACTAAATGTAACATTACGAACGAGCGTCATGGCGTTCACTGCCGAATGATTTGTCAATAGGGCATCCCAGAACCTGCAAGCAATAAAGGGAATCGGGCAAACACTTGGCGAATGAAATCCATGTCGGATTATTGATCGAAAAGGCGACTGTTCGACCTCTAGTGAAATGCCACAGCCTTTCAACTAATAGCGTTGGTACTTGTTCTTAAGTTGACCATATTTACCTCGATAACAGTTCATTAGATTCTTGATGTGTTATCAAGCTAGGGCTTGTACTAGTCAGTTATGGGGAAATTTATAAGAACTGGTCACGTGCCTTATCTCTTCACTCTGATTGGTCCCGAATGAAGCCCTGATATCAATCAATTTATTATCGCCCATATCCCGAGACCTGCCCTATTATCGCTCACCCGCACACACGGCATCCCCGCCACCAGAGGGCCTTTTACTTCCGGTAATAGCTTCCCGTTGTCGGAGAGATCTCGCGATGCTTCCACGTGGAGATCTTTTAGATCTGATCCTGCTCGTAGATATCTAAGCAGTGCTTTGAAGGCTAGCTCTCTGAAGAGACAACCGGAGACAATTACTGTCAAGCAATCTAGAGCGTGACTATTATATCGTGACGCTGTAGTCGCCCTTCCCTCGCTACCTAAAATACCTGTTAGATTCTATTGTTTTAATGTCCCTAATGACAGTATCATATAATAGAAATACAAAGAGCGCATCTTCTTCGTTTATACATTTTTTTTCATTTCCATCTGCATCGCGATACTTAGGTATACGGCCCTCAGAGTATGACACAATACCATATAAATAATGACTACCTGATCAACGGTTCAATCGAAAATATAGCTTTTTCACTTAAGTACATTCCTCTTGTTTAAAAGGATTATTGCACGAAAGAGCAATTTTCCAGTTCCTGAAATGTGGTTCCTTAATATTAAAATAAGTTACATCCCTTCTATCTAGTTTTCAGCAGGTCTAAACCGAAAACAAGCCTATGGTTTATGCCTTATCGGAGGGAGTATAGGGATGGTAGGCTAATGACTTCTTTCCCCATTGGTTCTATGAAAAGGCAGTCATTTCTGTTTACACATGTAAACACATCTTTGGCTCAAAATGGCTGACTGAATAATTTAATCAAAATGAACGTTCATTTAGTCAGTCTGTGCCATCCTTGTCTAGAATGTCAAACAATGACAAAATACCGAGCCACTGGTATTCTGGTTTGCAAGTCAAGTTTCTTAAAATTGGGCGAAATAAACATGTCGCATTAAGAGGGACCCGTCCTAGTGGGGTGAATTATGGAACCAGTTACAGTTTTTCCAACGGCCTTCTTCCTTTGCTAATCCGTGTGACTTACGGGACAAAATGTTGATAGAACAATACAGATTGGGAAAATCTCAGCACTCCGGAAAATCTTATTTCTGGGCATTGAGTGTGTTTACGTATTGTTAATGTATCGATATATGAACGACTGGCATTAATGTATGGTCCCATACAGAGAACAGATATTGTTATTTCTAATCTCTTAAATTCCTCATTCATCCTATATATATCTAGTTCTCTCTGCTTATAGCTCAGATGCAGCGCTTAAATTATCATCTTGGCGTGTGTGAAAGGGTTACTTGTTGGTGGTATCTCTGTCTATTGAATGTATACATGTATGCATTTATCCAGTTGTTTACAAACTCCCAAATGACTTTTATCGCATTACATTAATTAGCCGAGCGCAGCTGGGTTTGAGAATGTAAAAACAGAACCTGGTCTCTGAGACAAACTAAAGATATATTCGCCGAGGGAATTCATGGAGTGTATAAGTGTGACTATATTGATTGTACCCCACAGACTAACACATGTTGCTGCTTTGTCAAGCGTCTGCCTAGTTTATTTGGAAGCAGAAAGAAGAAAGCTGCAAGCAACAACAGGCCTAAATCGGTGCGACTAGTGTATGGAGAAAGAAGGAGACATTTGTTACAGTGTGCCGAACAGGGCAGAAGGTGCTGCTTTAGTTGGCAAGGATCTGAGGAGTTGTCTCCGTGTTTGTGGTTCTCTTTGTGGTCAGGGAATGTGTGTTGGACTGTGTTTGCTGAGAATCAGGGTCCCGTGAGATGATCGCTTCTGGCGACTTTGCAGATCGCTCATGTTGAATCCTTATAGCCGTAAGTGGGTTTCTCCTTTTAGTTAGAAACAATGGGACCCATGTTGTCATGCCGACTTTTATCATCTATCAAATAATTCAAGAAATATTTTTCTATTGGAAAATAAGAGGAAATTGAAACCATATCTTGAAATCCATATTGAAAGTTCATTGAAAGTAAAGTAAATTGTATAATGTGTACAAACAGCCGATGTGGTCGTTGCCCCTATGACTGTTATTCACCTGTTTTGCGGTCGTTAGCGTCGAAGTAAGGCTAAGACTCGAGGGCCACGGAGGTTGACGCACAAATTGTTTTCCAACCTAATTTGTACTTGGTTGGGGGATGGAACACAGGTTTTGATGGCTCTCAACAGGGTTTATGCATTACCTAAATATATCCGTTACCCTAAATGGGCTTCTAACTCCAAAATTGGCCGTCCGTAGGGAAGGCAAAGTGTTATCTGTGCCCTGAAACCACTTGGAGTAGACATTTTTTTGGGGGAACCTCTCTCCATTCTTACGATACCTGCTTCGAATAGAAATGAAGAATAGTAGATAAACAGAATAGGAGAAATTTGTATGTAACAAACTATAAGGAAACGTTTAATGTAAAGTTATAAATTTCATAATAATTAATATTTCATTCCTTCGGCTAAATCTGAGAAAACCTCCTCTTGTCCACACTGTAATATTAGTTATTATAACGTCCACGGTAAGATAAACGTAAATAAAGTTGACCTCCAAAAGCAAGTCCTTTTGCGGGATTTCAGTTTGTCCCTATTCAGAATAGCACCAAGTCCAAAGATTAATTGCTTTGTTTAAATTCTGAGTAATTAAACCAGGCGTTCGTGAGAATAAGTTGTTAGTGAAAACGTAATTCATCTGGCCAAAGAAACCCTCTAAGGTGGTAATAATTTGAGACGTCTCTGCCACTTTACATGTTCCATAAATTCGAAGCAGGTCTTAACTGCTTCTACATTCGGACCACAGCTTAGTCTGGAAGATTGAGCCGGGGGAGAAAGTAATTGGTTAATCAGTTAACACCTCGCCCACACCACTTCCTATTCATAAAGTTCTCCTTGATGGTGTCTGAATACGAATGAAGCTTGCGGCAATGGCATTACAAGTCTACATGACCTGGAAGCATCATTATGGCGACAGCCTGTATACATCATTACTGCATATCATGGCTGAAGCCATCTATCTGTATGGCCAATCCATTCAGAACACTGTATCACAGTTTTATGAATTTGAGTCTTTGTATTCATCCCACATCTCCCTCCAACACAAAGCCTCTCTATACTGGTCACAGAAAAACTACTACTGTAATGATCGGGCTTCATTGCAAAAGAGAATATAACCAGGGACCATCTCCAACCAGAGCTCTGATATCGTTTACAAGGTTTTTAATACATTTTGGCATCTTTGAATATAGTACTATCTAGGCGCAATGGGTACGAGATGAAGTAAATTGGAAGAGTCATATTATACATCATCTTTGCACTTTATCTTCTGTAAATGATATAAAGGGTTCACGGTGTATGGGCCATTTTGGGAATACTTAAGTTGCTCTAGATAAGAGATGAGAGGTTTTTATGAGGGGAATCATCAGAAATGGCATTGTATTCCATAAGGCACCCTTTTAACAAGCTTACTGAGACGAATCATTTATATGGATTGAAATGTTTGCATATTCCCTACATACAGTAGTCTCTTGATAATACATTTCTAAGGACTCAAGTGAGCACTATTGTAAACCTTACACTCAAGAACATTATCACATCATCAGGTATTATATCCATATATTGATTGATCGACATTGACCCATATTCCCATTGAAAGATTAGGACCACAAAAAAAAGATACATTCCTTCCAAGTTAAAAGTTTTATTGATATTTCAAAGGAATTCAATAGATACATATATCTAAATTTGCTAAAGATCCACGGAGATATTTTTCAGAACTTTACACACTAGAAGCCACAATTATCTAGCTGTCTCATAATTGGTTAATTGTCTTATTTGGTACGACTTCCTAGAAAACGAGTTCAGTTGGTGCAAGCTTCTATTTCATGTGGGTCGGACGCGCTTCTTTCCATTGATATCAAACCTGACATAATTTTGTTAAATACAAATTTAGTCCGACGTGTAGCTTCCAGGAAGCCACCGTAATATCTGATTGATATTTGTCCCCAGAATAATAAGTTTTATGAATCCCACTTTTGCCATGTAACCTCTCGCATCCTGAAACACTGCCAACAAATGTTAATAAGGAAAACCAAACCGCTCTCCGATTCATGACTTCCCTGTTATTTCTCCAGTGCTTATTGTTTTGTCTCTTTCCTTCTAAGACACACAGATGTAGAGAATCACAGAGGGTTTTAGCAGCACAGCTTGCTGAGATCACACGAGGATCGTATACACTAAAGGAGTAGGTCAGCCCACCGTCTTCTCATATAAATGAAACTGATATGGAGCATGGCTACTGGAGAGGACAATGATTGACCTAATAGTAAATGTATCTCTGTGATCACTGAGGCAAACCAGACGAGTCATACGAAATGCAAAGATGGATTTGCCTAACAAAAGAAGAATCATTAGCCCACGATGTCAGATAGATGAATGAGAAAGTTGGGCACAGAAGGGAAATGCAATAAAATATTGCTGACGTGTAGCTAAACAGGTAAAGGAAAAGGTCATCCCATGGAGCAGCCTGGAATCAGGCGGGCATGGGAGTATGAGCAAATGGCAGAAGAGCTCATGGTCGTATTCAGAGTTGCTCAGTGAAATACAACCTCTAAGTAGGCTAGTCACTGACCTGTTTGCTCTATCATTGTTTTCTTATTCTGACCCTTGTATTGGGCGTTATTGATAATTCAGTCCCCCTTTCCATCAATCATGCGTCAGGTACAAAGCAAGGGGCCAAGGTCAACCGAGTAGGGCTGCTTCAATTGACCATTGGTCAAATCCACCTCGAGGTAGCGTCCTGAATGGGGCAATAAAGCGCCCTCAGTCGGGTAATGTTTGTATTGCGTGGGATAAACGGCTCTTTGTCAGCTCCGGAGAAGAACTTCAGAAAAGGCCTAGAAGATGTAGGGGAATTTTCGTATCCGTATATGTCAAGGTTTATTTGTTTGTATAGATAGAGTATGGGCGATAATGGTGGTAGTTAGAATGCTGACTTTGAACCAAACACCAAGTTTTGAATACGTAAATTCAAAAAAGGGTTGGCCTTGGAGTGTGTGTGGGTGTGTGTGTGTACGGTGGCGGTGGGGGCTGAAATGATCGTTCAGTTCAGGATAGTTAAGTGTGACTGAGGAATCTATTCCGCTGGCTTCGGACCCATAGTAATGCGAATGGCGTAGGTGTGAATCCTGGTGTGAACTTGGTTGGCCACTTACGCTCAATCTTGGTCAATTTCTAATATCATAAAAGATGAAATTAGATATCGTATTCATCTTATCGGATTTTATATTTGTTAAATGAATTTGGATAATATAATGGTAATTGATCAAGATTTCATACACCTCAACTGATATATATTCAAAACATTAAATTGATGCATGTTTTCATATGGTGGCAATGATTGATATCTCTTTATGGTTTGGTTGCGTAAAGCAGAGATAGCATCAGAATATTCTAGGCAGATGCCATTGTTTAAGGACTGATATATAGCACATGCATCAGATTTATATGGCGTTCCCAAGGCGCCTTTTAAGCCTCCTGTCTTTGGTCTATACGCTTTTATATCAACACCCTTAGGATCAGGTCCTGAAAGAAAAACTATAACGAATCCGAGCAGAAGCTGATCACTGCGAGGTATTCAATCACTCAATCATGTTAATATGAATACGAATTCAAGGTCAGAGTAAGTGATCGACTGGAGAGATTTCTCTTACAAAAATGTCTTGCAACAAATGCAACAAATTAACGAGATTTCCTTGAATTCAAATGGAACACAGCATTTTAGTTGTTTTTATAATAGAGGAAAAGGCCAAATAAAACGCGCCCAAAATATTATATAATTATTCGTGTTTTGAAATAAAAGACACACCCTGAAACTGAACACAACTGGTTGATATATTTCTCAAGTCATAATCCCTCAACATAATAGTATATATATTCAATATATATGTATATGCTAGTGTATCCATATAAGATGATAATGATAATATTATGATGATTTCCAACATAATAACCTGTACGTCAGTCAACAAGGTACCTCTCTATTTCTTCCTCAAGCCACTCCCTCTTGGGCTCTTTTAATTCCCTCCTCCTTTATCTCCAAGTTCTCCTCCTCCTTCCTGTCGCTCTTCTCAATTTATAAGTAGTGCCTGGATCTGACAGGTTGCTGGCACCTCGTTCTCCCCTGGCCTGACATTTATGTAGGGTTGGGAGCTGTTAGTGTGACGCCCAAGGTGTGATGTACACAGTGGGATCGTGTGCAAGCACTATGGGAGGGGTGATCTCGTGCCGAAAATGTGGGCCTCTCATATCTACTTTTAATAGCACTGGCTTCTTGGCACAGCACGAGGCAGAAAAGGGTTAAGATCTTAGCCATAGATGAATTCTAGTTAGAAGTGTCCCTTATGTATCCAGGCAGTGTCTTACATTTTGATTTGATTTTACGGATGAGCATTTCCCCATATATAAGCTTTTGTTTATTTATCATTTCATTTAAGGCCTATCACATTTAAAAAGACAAGATACACAAAGAAAACGAAAAAAGGAAGACGCAAGTACCCTACTCGGGTGTTTCCATGCGTTGCCTCTAGCACAATTGCTAAAGCTCTTATAATTTGGTGTTATATTTTCTGCTGAGGGAGATGGGATACCCAATTCCCCATACTGTCGCTACATCTGCAACGTCGCAGTCCTAAATCTACAGACAAGAAAAAGCATCTTGATGAGGAAATTTAGGCACATGTGCCTAAAATTCCTTATCAAGATGTTGTCGTCCGTTCCTTAAGCATTCTCTAATGATAAACTTGATTGTGATTACAGTTGACCTTTTGCAGTTGCTGTCTACTGACTGACATTTCATTTATCGGTTTTAAAGGTGTTGTTTATTACAAATTATTGCTATGTATAAATTAACTATCTTTGCTATAGTATTTTTATTTGGTTTGGCACGTGCCCTCGACTCTTACGGCTATGTAGATAATATTATTAGCGTCTCCTTTCTATCAGTAACTATGCCTACAATAATTTCGTATCATTTTCAATCTGAGTAATCATGGATCTCATGCATGTAGCAATTTGTATGGTCTGAGGGAATTCAAGTGGTCATAGTCATAAGGAGAAGTCTTTCTCATAGCATAAGGAGAAAGACATGATTAGTGTTCCTCTCTTCATATATCAATTTTCCTCGTGTATACCTTGGGGAAATGAAACGAGATAAAATGAAAGGGAATATTTGGCATCCGTGCAATTTGAATGTAAATGTCATTAACAGATAACCTTGTAATTAGCCACACACATAGATCCCTCGAACATTTAGGATCCATGTTGCTGAGCTGAACATCTAAACATATAGCCACAGAGGAGACTGTTGGTAGCACTGCTAGCCTGATTCTATTGACATGTCGAGCTGAAATAATACGATCCAGTGACCTGTGTAGAAGTAGGTCCTCTGGGGGAAGGACACTGTCAGTTCTGCACTTGCGCTCTGTCACATGTCTCTCAGAAGGAAAACGAAATGTAGGTGAGGCGAAGACGCTCTAGCATTCTCCATAGAGGGAAGAACTTCAATTACGTGAATGAAGAAAAGTGTCCGTGAAATTGGTGCTCAGAGTGACTTATTACTGACTAATGTAGAGAGATTCCGATGTGAAGAGGGCGTGTATCATAAAGCATAGAGGACAGGAGAGGTCATGCCAAGGAGATAATATTAAGATAGCAATTTTGAAACATTCACAAGGTGTACTAACATTCTTAAAGAAACATGATTCTGAAGATATACTAGAGCACGATGAGATACATACTAAAAGCTAATGTAGGGCTTCCCCTCTGCAACAATTGATTGATTGATTGATTGATTTGACATTTATTTCGAGTTTTCTCGCTATAGGCCTGGATCTCCAGCATGAGGGAGGTTTCCAAACTGGCCTTTGGTTCTTACAGGCTATGGTAGGTAACAATATCACTTCCGTCGATGACTGGAAGTGACCACCTACCATTTATAGTGTGTTTTTATATCAATTCAGTTGTCTATTAAATTATGGCATACTTTACAATTTACATTCTCCGATTAAAAGTAGATTATTACAGTTGTCATTATAGGTCTATAAAATTGTCATCTAACCAAATCAGGTGCTTTGTAGCATAGTTCTTAAACATTTTGGGATCTACAATTTGATGGGCCACCGTCTGTTGCTTATTCCATGTAAATGGGATTTTATTCAAAATAGATCTTCTAATTTGTTCATTTTGGGGGGTTTGGTGTTTCATAATTCTCCTTCCTTCTGCAAAATTTCGGGTTGTTATTGCTCTTGTATCTTTGTATTTAGTTTGTTGTATCAGGCAGTGTCCCATCTGGAGCAAGTGGACTCGTCTTCGGTGTTTTAATGGGAGCAGATTTAGGACCTCATGCAGTTCTGTCACATTTGTTCTAGGTGGCAATCCATATATTATTCTAAGAATTTTATTTTGTATGATCTGAAGCCGATGGACACTGTTTGCACCATGTGCATCATAGAAGATGTCTGCCATGTCTATCAGCGGCAGCACCATGACCTTGTATATTAAGAGTAGGGTTTTCCTATTAAGTTTACATCTTAGCTTATACAGTTGCCAGGATTTATAATTCATCATTTTTGTAATTTTTTGTGTCATGGTTTTAAATTTCAGATCTGTATCTATTTCTATTCCTAGATATTTGTACGTTTTTGTTTCTCCCAAAGTTTGGGTACCTAGTGTTGATATGTTCGGGATAACTGCATGAAGCCCATTTTGTTCCCACCTCGATCTAAGAATCTGGCGACTATGGAAGGTTTGGATTTTCGATTTTTCATGGTTCAGAGATATTTTATTCACCTTGCACCAATAGTTTGTTGCATTAAGGTCTTCTTGTAATAATTTTGTTATGTTGTTGGGGTTTGGACCACTTGTATAAATTATAGTGTCATCCGCAAACATTTGTATATTGGAATTTTTAATGTATTGCGGTAGGTCGTTTATATAGATGCTGAACAACACCGGTCCCAGTGTGGTTCCCTGAGGGACTCCACAACTGATTTCCGTGGTATTTGATTGGTGGCCATTTGTTACTACATATTGATTTCTCCCATTTAAATAGTTTCGGAACCATCTCTGTTCTATACCTGTAATGCCTAAAGTTTCCAATTTCTCCAGTAGTCGTGTATGGTTTACTGTGTCGAATGCCTTTCTTAGATCGAGGTAGGCCGCTCGCACCACCCAACCCTTGTTAAGGGAGGAGTACACATTCATCATGTAATTCAACAAGGCATCTTGGGTGGACCGACCCGGGCGAAAGCCATATTGATGTTCATATAGCAGGTCTTTGCTCTCTAAGTACTCTAGTCATTGTTTTTGCACTATCTTTTCTAGTATTTTCGCTTGTGTTTGTATCGATGATATGGGTCTGTAGTTCCCGGGTTCATTAGTATTTCCTGCCTTATATATTGGGGTTACTTTGGATAATTTCCATGTTTCCGGTATCAACCCAGTTTCGAATGTTAGATCAATTATATATTTGAATTGGTGTACTAGAGCTTTTAGGGCAGCCTTTAATAGCCAAGTGGGTAGGCCCTGGATCCCAGATGCCTTGCTGATTGGTATACCATCTATTGTTTTGGTAAGATCTTCAATACTAACAGGTTGGTAACGGAATTTGTTTTGGTTCTGGTCTACTTCATTATATACATTGTTATTTTCATACTTCTGGGTTTCAGCTGGGTCTGGTATTGGGATTTTGCCCGCCAGGGTGCCACCTATGGACGAGAAATACTCATTGAATAATTCTGGGACTTTATCTGCTTCTTGTAGGAAAATAACAGGACAGATCTAAATCCCATCAGAGATATTGAGAAGAAATAAATCTTCTCAGAGTAAAAGGAGAGAGATTGAAGGATTAATTACTCAGTGGAAGAGGTTGATTTATCTGCATCGTTAACCCACATTAATGCAATATTGAATCATCACCATCCTTCCTCCACACCGATCGGCCCACCAAGACAGATGGACGACAAGCTTGAATTGGGGGAGTCCTTTTCCCTTTTACATTACAGAATATTGACCTTTCATAGATATTTTGATTTAAACCTGACAGGGGTTCCACGTGGTCAGACATTGTTAGATAATTGTTCTTCGAAATTGGCTCCTTAGAATGATCTATGATAATTATAGGGAAAGACTTTGAATATGAATGTGTGATTAATCTGGGTACACTATTCTAAATCTAAATTCTCTACTCAGAACGCAATTGTTAATTTAATTAAAAGAGACGTGACTAATTATTATGCATTCCATGATATACAATTATAACAGAGAAAGAGGGAATTTCATATTGTGTCTGTTATAGCTAAATGTATATCCTGCAACTAATCCAATTTGTTCACCCTCCAAAGCATAAATAGTGACCACTCCGTTAGGGAGCCAGCCATTGGGGAATGTATCTTTTGGGGATCAGAGACAATCACAAGGGCATGGTACACGTTTGAATGGTTTGAGTATTCTCCCTTTTCTTGCAAAACGTACACCCTATGCTAAAGCCTCGCTCGGCCTTGCACCATTATCATTCGCGGCTCATCCTATAGGAGCCCCAGCCCCAGACGGCCAATATCAGTTGGCAGAGAAATCAAATGACTGCCCTTGCGCAAATCCTCCATTCCTTGTGAACAAGGCCAGTAAATTGGATCGCTGATGCTGAGACATTGCTCCCCCCCCCCCCTTTCCCGGAAGTAGCTGCCTTGAGTCACTGACCATTTCCTGTCCGAGAAAATGGCCCTCTGGCGGTCAATCGGGGAATCACATAACGGAGGCTGGATGACGTGCAAACAATACAATGTAATTACGGGGTGCTTGTCTGGTCGCTTTGTGCCCAGCCGCTAATCAATTTGCACCTCCTTTTTGAGATCTTCCCAATTGACCTTGACAACTACTGGAGGGCGTTGGCGCGCAGAAGGAGAGCTCCGTTGATTGACAGCATCATGTTTCGGGATGACGGCCAAGGGCCGAGAGCGGCTCAGGTAGCTCTGATGGTCAAATAAAAACCAGGATTCCTCCATTATCAATCTCTTGATAGAATTTCCATTATTTCTAGCCAGCTTTTGCCCAGTGCAAATGATCTTGCTCTTAAAATAATGTTGGTTTGTTTTGCTTTTGCCTAAAACCTTTTGTAAAGAGTAAGGGAATGGTCAGTTTAATATGCAACAGCAATATCATAAATATTCCAAGTGTCCAGTATGTAAAGACATAGTTATTGGTAGACAATAAAACGAATGTGAAATAATATTTGATATTCTGCCAAGAGGTAATTTTTAAAAATTTCATTCCTTTGTCTAAAAAAACGGCAAGGAAACGGAGCAGTGAGAATAAAGGGGCACACGTTGGGCTTTTATTATCATGGATGATTCTGTGTCGTGGCCTAAACAATTGCCGCTAATTCCTGCTAACCCTAGTGGCAAATCGGAAGACTAATGGGATGGTCTAACCAATAGGACATGGCCGTGCTGCCAGTGTGCGATAAATGGGCATTTCTGTCACAGGGGGGTTACTCTTCCGGTCTAGCCAATATGCCACGGCGACACATAGCTCTCACATGTATTCCTTCACGGACACTGCCGCCTATATTTCTCTTAGTTTTAAACGAGATATTACTTAACACATATAACCACCCCCTTTCCCCTCAGGACGTTGAAATCAATTTTTAAAGCAAGGGGATGTCTCCGGGGGATTCCTGTGCCGACAGGGTTGTGGTGAATTACTTGATTATTGATTAACGCCATGGATAGACACCTTTTTAGTTTAACCCGATGATAAAGGAGGAGTGGGAGAAAAATACGTCTTAACTGAAAGTAAATAGAACGCTCCCTCTAATATTTCATTTGCATATTCTTTTAGATTGTCTAGATTTTGACCAAATGTACGGCTATATCTCCTCACAAATGTGACATTTTTTCGCTTGCTATTTTTGCTTATTTGATAATAATTCAATGAGATAATCTATAGTCCTGTGTTCGTTGGAGCTGTCCAGGTTTAGGCAGTGTGAACGCACACCGACCAGTGAACCGGAGTGACTCACGAATCGATCCCTCTGAGAAGCTCTGCTCTTTTGGGGAAGGGCTCGAGCATCCGTATTTCATATGGTTGAGGAAGCAGGGGAAGGATGGACATAGGGGCGACTGTGAGGTTCTGTCAGGTGATTCGTCATCATCCACTGCCTTTCCCTACAATCCCCTCTTATTTCTCCCAAGCAGGGGTGGGGGTGGGGGCAAAAGGACAGTACACATCCTATTAGGATGTTTCATGGTTATCGACCATTCAGAGATAACAGAACGAGGCAGGCAAACTCATTTAATTAAAATGTGATCCGATATATAAATAATTCGCACCAAAAAATAAGCATTATTTAATAATAGAAGTGAGTTATTCATACCAATGAAAGGATAACACTTCCTGCCATATCGGCCCCTCCCTTCTATCCACATTTCAAGTTCTTCTATTGAACCAATGCATCAATCTGATACTCCATGCCCCACCACAACTACATCAACTGACACTCGTAGACGCAAGTTTAAACGGACTGGAATCTATATTTCATACTTAATGTAGCCCATGGAACTCGGGTAGATCGATATCAAATCAAACCAGGCTGCTGTATGGGTGAAGTCTAGGGTATGTCATCCTGGGCAGTTTCCTCTAAAGATTTCCGAAATATCCCATCGAAGACTGAAGTATAATTTCCTTTACAAGATTTCCTGTCACGGATATTTGATTGATAGCTGAACGCTCTCTTTCAGTTAAATAAGAAGCATCTTTCAGGCTCCTGGAACATTAATTAATAATGTACTATATTCAAGATTTAAGTTTTTAATTACTCCCCTTAATATGTTGTCCATGGAGCCGTAGAGATTGAACTCACCTGTGAAAAGAGAAAAACATAGATCTGAATAAACATGGACATATTTAATAGGGTTCACACACAAATGCGTTAATACAGTGAAAAGCAATTGTTCCTGCAGACCCTGAGATTGCTAGTAATTGTAATTTGGTCAGGCATTCTGTATCAAATTGTGCAGAAAACACAATATATACAGGGTGAGCAAATGTTCTAGAAATAGGGAATTGAAACAGTTGTTACATACTTTGGTATGGGAACCATGCCGATCGTGTCTACAGGGATGAACTTAAGAATTATTCAAACTTTAGAAACTTAACACGCGATTGTGCATTTCCAATATCAATCAATAATCCCTCATACGATGAAACATCTCTTCCTTCCTCTGCAACACCATGAAATTATCGAATGCCCAGTTCACAGACCAAAGAATAATAAACCTGCGTCTAATCTAGCACTGGAAATCATTCTTAGTAAAAAAGTGTTAGACTATCACAATGACAAGTAAATAGAGCTTCTTCAGAAAAGCTCATTAATGTCGGAATAGGTCAGATGGCAATCACGAATCTAATCCAAATACTAGAGTCTGACCTTTTCTAGCAAAGGCAGACAATGTTTGTCAGAGAGCATGTTTTGAGTCATGGACTCAATTATGGACTATAGTTAAGGACATACTGGCATTGTGTATTTAATTACGCGATGATTTAAAGATGTGTATTGTTATATAGATTGCATTATGGTAGAAAAGTATAATTAGAATTCTAATTCCATGTCATATATGAAGCTAATTGTTCAATAAAAATGTATTAATATAAATATTTACCGTAGTATCATTTATCTTATCACCAGCCTAATGTACAACATTATATGTACCCTTTACAATTACAATCATTGTATTTTTAAATATTTTTTTTATGTAAAAGTTTGATTTTAATTTAAAATAATATCTTAAGCACGGTGAAGCCCGAGTAGCAGTAAGGTTTTGCCGCCAAACCCTGTGTCTTTATCAGGGTCAGTTGAAAGTCCTCCATAACAGTGGTCAGACTGGACATCGTTGACTGCATGATTAAGTGGTAGGAGGGGTTTGGTCCACCTCCTTATTACACCCTGCACCTGATGCCCTTTCCCCTACACTACTCATCTCTCTACCCCATGGAGTGATAATAGCTTCCACTCCCCTATTTTGGGATAAGATTACTTCATATTTGACTATAATATTACAATATTGGACCTTGAATCATTCCAACCTACATCTCACACTATCCTTCTAAACCTGAATGCCTAACTCCAGTTGAGAGATAATACGTGCTATAGAGATGATATATATCTTATCTTATCTTTTTATATTATGTGGCATACATCTCATCTCTATCGCATGTCATATATCCGCAATGGAGTTAGGCCTTCAGTATTGGCTTTCTGGGTGTCAATTTATAGATGGTTAAATACACCCAAGAAACGAATATTGCTTGTACTATCCACACCAGTGTGTTAAATAGTTCCATTATTTGCTTCTGTGTCCATTATCTCTCTTAAAATCTAGAAAATTAGTTTCACCTCATTGTGACGCTCACATTTGATATACTATAACTGAATGCGAATTAAATCAGAGAAGAGTTTATTTCCGTAGCGATGTTGGAAGAGAGGGAGGAGTTATGGAATGGCTAAACGTAGTTGGCGCCTCCCCGGGGATATGGGTGTCTAATATGGGAATGCTCACGAGTGAGCCCTCCCTCTTGTTTTCTCCCAATCGGCTACTCCTCCCAGTAGCAACTCCCTGCCAGGACTGAGACTGCATCATTAGGGCGTCCGCAGGCTCCTCAGGGACTGACCAGTGGTCATCAAAGAAGGACACTTCTTTCCTCTCAAGGGATTGAACCTTCTCCCTCCAAGGGACTAATAGCGTGTCTATGACAACCTCAAAGAAAATAGGAACATCAGCCGTGTGAATAAAAACCTCAAATTAATTCCACCCAGACAGAAAGTCATCGACGAAAAACGCATTAACTAGGTTGGGGTGTTTTTTCAGTTAATGGAACTCCCATGTCCTTGGAATTATTATATTTCTGAAGATGTAGATGGGGTCGTGTTTTATTGCCTATTTACGACTATCATCTTGAAAGTATAGTGCAAGAAAATAATCTTTAAATCATGGTGAAATGACGTTCTGTCCCCTCGATGCGGATAGAGAATTGAGGGTATATGCTGATAGGGAGATAAGTTCAATTAGACCCAGTTTGGTCAGATTCTGGGGTGTATTCTTTCACAACAGACCACGGCAATCACTTCCGGCAACTTCCGGTAAGGAATGGGGGTTATAGATGTCAAAATAACTGGTAAATAAAAGTCAGTAAGTGGTAAATAACAGTCGAATCTGACCAAGCCGGGTCTAAAAGCACTAATTCCCGAGGTTTTGGATGGTCTGGGTGGTCTATTGCCTGGTGGAAATTCTCGGGGCTAACGCCCCTCGAATTATCCACCAGGCTATATAGACCACCCAGACCATCCAACACCTCGGGAATTAATGCTATAATATTACATTTCATGCATCAGAATTTCATGTTATACGTCAAGGAAAACGGTGTGTGTATGTTGGGTGCGGGGGTTGGTTTGTATATATACTCAGAGAGATGTGGAGAGATGAGTGGGGTTTTCACATATTTGTGAATTTCGGTACACTAAAAAGTAGTTCGGCCTGTGAGCGCAATAGTTATCATAAAACCAGCTCCCTCCTAAAATCATGCTCTAAGTCCCATAATACATTATGCACTGCACATATACATTATTGTTCGTTTCATGAGGCCTTCAGGCTGCCGTTTATTGAGCGAAATACATGCAGTGAAACAAAAAGGAAGAAATACATATTTATAGAATAGAGGGTCAAGATTACATCGAAGTTACAGAAAGGACTTGCATTATAAGTATCTACATGGCCTAAAACTAATCCCTTATTGAACTGCAGTACTGCAGGATAGCCGCAGCAACTACTTCTGGGAATTACTGAGAACAGTCATGTTTTGCACAAAGAATATCAGCTGACTACTTTCCTCGAGACAAACCCAGCTGCTTAGTTCTATATGTTTTACCTTAGATCACACAACTTTAACCATGAAGGTTGTTTCCCGGACTCCCGAGGCGAACCTCTCACGGTTTTATCTAAAATAGATCTGGTCATCCATCCGACCTGGTTATCAAAGAGATCCATCTAGAAGCCTTGCAGCTGGTTTATTGAAAATCACTCAGGGTGAACACTCAATGGTGGAAGAACAACTCCCGGCTCTGACTGGTGTAGCATTAAATGTCCTCCTACTTATTCTCGGCCAGCTAACTTCTTCCTTCTCCTTATTCTGTATAAGCATTGATTAGTAATAATGGTTTAAAGTCAGTCAGGTCCGAGCAAGGCAGTGTGCACTGCTACCCTGCAGGGTTTGAGGTGGAAGCGTGTTTATGCGCATGAACGGTGGAGAGCATCTGGTTTCCGGTTGGTCAGTTGGCGTTGAGAAGGTTCGTGGGTTTAGTAAGCATAGCGGTCATAAGATTGCACAGCAGATGCTCCTACGCTTGGAAATCTCCCAACAAGTCCGACGGAAGTGTTGTTTTGCTGCCATGGATAGGTCACTGGTAGGCGTATGGCATGCGCCATTTTGAATTCACTGCTATTTCAATGTGAATTTCTGCTTCGTACATCAGGTTTCTTATCACTTTACACATGAATGGATGTGGTCAGAATTACCCGGTCTTTTTCAGCGTCTGTCAAGACCTTTTACAAAAGTGTCGGGTTGATGGCCTCACAGGTCCAGTGACCACAATAAACATGAATAAACAAGCTTCATAACCGAACGTCAGTCCCCATCTATCTTGTGTTACCTTTGGATGACTCAGCATAAAAAGAGCCATTTGCGAAAGGTGTCTTTTATGGCGCCGTCCAGTGCTGTGTTCCTTCTGGTATATCTGAGGTCAATAAAAGCTGCATTAGCTGAATAGTTCAATGCCATCTTCTCTCTGATTGCTGATCTCTGTCAACAAATGATTGTGAACAAGCCGGACCAGCCAGCTTCGATCACTCGCCTGCTATTCCCCGTTGGTCCAAAGCAGCAAAGGATGTAGTTCTTACAAACAGTATTGGATATTTATATCGACCACTTGTGTCATGGGGATGAATATTTAAAGCTCCGTCAAGAAAGTGCGATGGAGCTGTTGACCGGCTCGTTTCATCAAAAAGCTCACCTTTATGCAAGGGTGAGTTTCTCACTTCTATTGAACATATATCAGCACACAGGGACCATTCGTCTGTACTCTAAATACGACTAAGAAAATGACCTGCATGTCAATACCTTCTCATCCAGTAGCATCCAACCATCCATCAACTTCAAGGGCTCAATAATCGCTTTTTATACGAGCATTAATATTTAGAATCCATTCAAGTATAGACTTTAACTCTTCAGGGCCTTTTATGATGTATCTTTTGTCCATGCCATCGAAAAAGTCAATTAATATTCTAATAGCTCTAAAGAGTTTTAACGTAACCCATCATTCTTATCCAGACTTCCTTGGCCTCGATTGAATACCTGCCTTCCAGTTCGTAAGCACATTAATCTATTATATGCTTTTATTTGTATTTTTATCTCCGGGAATTCACTTTACCTAAACATAGTATTTTGTTTGGTGGACCATCTATGATTTATATTGGAATGATCAATGCGAGGGGTAGTGGACCTCTGCAAGGGTGGTACATATAAACATGACAGTGCAATTATTTGGGAATATCCTGCATGACTAGATCGCCCGAAACAAGCCATTTATTTCAGCCAGTCGATGTTTGACATTGTGATCTCTGAACATCAACCAACTTCAGGATCCCCTCTCAAGCCATCCATCCTCCCCTTCCCCAAGCTTCCTCTACAGTTGAGTGGCGGATATAAACGCTCACATCGCCACCAGGTGTTATTTGTCTTCCAAATATGTGTTGTTACCTTGGCAACTGTTTATATACGTGCACCATGTCACGAGGTTGTATGCTGAGAAAAATAAAAAAAGGCGACTCGAGTGGTGGCAAGAGACAGAGGCAGAGCCCCCCAGCGACGTTATCTGATGTGAGCAGGATGACGCGACTGCGGGACTCTTATCGCCAACAAGCATTCGGTGCGGGACAGTCAGTACTTCCGCCGCGCTGGCCACGCGCTCCAAGCCGCTGAGCGACACGGACGCTCTCTATACCAGAGATAAGCTCCTGCTCCCAGGGAAACCAGTTCTGTCAGTCCCCAACAAAATACATTTCAGGAACCCTCACTAGGACACTTTGCCGATGCTGATTATCAGTATCACGCAGGCGGCATGTGATTAAAAGCCGTAACGGACCCGATGGTCCTTGGGGAATGTTCGCCGCTCTAATACCGTACCCAACACGGCCCAGACGTGTGTCGGCAGCGGCTGTCTCTTTCTGCCACCACTCATTATTCTACCCATTGTAGAATCTATTACTCTTCTACTTTATACAGTCTCCGGCAAAGGTTCCGTTTTTACGCCACTAAGACCATCCCATAATAGCGCTCATTAAGGACATAAAGCAGAGATATATGGACGTTCATTCTGGTAATATGTTAGGTGCTAGACTTGTTGCTGCCTATTAGGGCCTCCGCCAGATCTCTTACATCACTGATTGGGTGAATCTAGGCAATGCTAAGTCCTCTCTTGGAGATGCGACAACCTTAAGAAGTCCCCCGTGAGTTTTACTGTTCTGTCTATTTGCTGTCATGTGACCAATTCAAGGTCGATATGACGGGTCCATACTGGAATCAAAGGTTGCTTGTGGGTGATAATAGGAGACTTATCATTGGTGGCTAGGTTAGGGTGATATTGGCTATGATTGATAGACCTTCTAGTCCTCTTCCCTTCCCCTCAACGCTGTCAATTCTTCTCCCACTCTACCAGCATCTCCATCTGCATGGCCCTCTCTCCCTTCCATTGTAACGAATAGCCAGGCACTGGAGGAGCGAGCCTCAAGGTAGGCTAGAAACGTAGCGCGGACGCTGGATGACCCAAGGGTTGTAGAGATCAGCCTGGAGGACGGAGATAAGCTGCCTTCTTGGGCCCTGGAGGAACGAGTCGCCCCCTGGATTGTCAAGACCACTCCGAAACCCTCCAGCTAAACCTATAAAACATGGAGGAAATTACCTGCCCGTCTTTGAATACAATGCCATCCCTTATGATCGTCTCGACAGGCAATAAGAATTTTAAATAAGGCCACAATTTTTGCCTCTCCATTTGGCCCTTAATTTTTAAGATGTGTTTATAATATATGTGTCCAGTCACAAAGCTATATTTCTTGATGTTTTCTGGAATAATCCCTGACCGAAGCCGTTTATATAAATATATATAAATATTGACTAATAATAAAATATATTGGAAAAATTTAACTGAGTTAGTATTAGTACAATAAGAACACATTCCTTTCAAGTATATACTTAACATATTAACAAATCATAACTATGTTGCACGGTTCCACTTAAATTCTTACACATCGTTAACGATGTCTCCTAGACATGTCCAAGAATTCTCTTGTAACTCTTCATCAGCACGTCTGGGGAAAAAACTTCAGATCGATAAATTCTAACTGTACAGGAAATGCATCACCTAGTTTCTATTGACGCTCATTTCTGTCTGGCTCGTGTTTGTAGCTGGACAAAATTCTCTTCGTTGCTGCTTAGCCCAAAGCTGTGCAGAAAGGACAAATAGGACGAGAAAATACCATTGAGTAAATAGGTCCCCAGGGCCCTCTCTGAGCCACTCTACCAAAGTCTCTTCAAACATGCCTTCAGGCTAGAGCAATGGATTTAACCTTCATTATCGCCCACCTGTAGTAGTCACCTTCAAGTAGGTGTATATGCCTACCTCGCCCTTCACATCTGTGCCCATTAAAACCCGCGCAACTCAAGTGGTGTGATTGGTCAGTGACCCATGATGAACGTCTGTCACGTTAGATTTTCTATGCTCATGACTTCGAGGACAGTTGATGAAAGTTGCACCTGTTAAAGTAACAGAAAATGAACTCCAATGTTTCGAGATAATAATTATACTATGATCATATACTTTAACTTTACCGACATGAAATTCACTTTTTGTGTGCATACCGGTCACAAAGTGAAATGATGGTCCCTTGTATATCAAATATTGAATATTGTATATAGAAATATTGGTATTTCTTCAAGGGGATCCACTGCTAATATATTGAAGAATATGTCCCCAGAAGTTCTTGGAATTGTTCTTGGAAGTGTTGTAAACAAGGCTTAGTAAGGCTGTAATTTCATCCCCACGATTGCAATAAAAAGAGAGAACCATCGACACCGGTGTGATAAAGACCGTTGTACGGATTGTCTGCTCTAAAAATACCTTAATTGTTTTTGTGAGTATAGATAGACATTTACTTGTTCTACATACACAAGAATACGTATATCAATTTATGGCCTAAAGTGGTTAATTATAAGTGAGAGAATCAATTATAATTCATGTTTTGGACAGTCTTGGCAGAGGATCGAGTCTTTTAACCTCATCGCTAATGAACTTGATCACGCCGAGTTCGACTAGCTGAGGGTTCTGAGTAGTCTATTTGCGTGGACCGTCTCATTATCACATTTTTACGTTAAATAAATGTATGGAAGGAACTAAATCTCATCAATATACCGTCTGAGATGAGATCACAATTTAAGAAAGGGATTACTTTCAGGAGCTACATCGCTATGCTCCCGCTTTTAGAAAGTGCTTTCAAATGTTCTTCAAGTGAACTGTGTGTATAATAATCCAGGGAGCTTCAACACATACATAGTTCTGATTGTGATTGCATCAAATAATCAGGGTATTATTTCTAGATCTCTTTCCCCAGGCCCTTGGTACACTAAGGTCACCCAGGATATCAAGAACAAAGCCGTTTTCGGAACGCTGGTAAGTTGATATGGCAACACAAGGTTAACAACATAAAATATGGGGATACGTATTTAGACACATCAATCATAGATTAATGCAATGCGACTATAATATCTCTACGCCTTTATCGTGCAATTATCATTGTTTCGAAGCGTGTACATATTTCTTCTTTTTAAAATAGAAATATCTGTAGATATTATAGCATGTAACATTCTTTAAAATTATTCATATTTCCTTTACTTGGTAAATAGAGTTATAGGCAATCATTCCAACACCTTGCCACAGCCAAGATATAGTCATTCCAGCATAAATGGCTAAGCTAAGCATTGGATATTAAATTGGTGTAGTATGTACGTGTATACATGTAATATTTGCAGTATTGAAATAGCCTGTCCTAGACTCACGAATGAGCTCCTGGTTTTTGTTCACTGGGAGGGATGGTTTTGATATTTTTGTTCACGCATTAATTATTCTGAATAAGAAACAATGTGTATAATTGCTTTGATATATTCTCTATATAAATTAACCCATTAAGGACTATGGTTGCATTGTACTATTACAACTCCATGCCTGGACGGCTGTTTCATTATTGCAACGAATGTTGCCATGGGAAAGTTACATTCAATAAAGATGTATTTATAAACAAAATTAATTAATAAAAAACGAAAATACCTAATTATCAAAATTGAAAGGAATATGATATTGATATGTCACTAATGAATCTAATGTTGTGGTGGATATATATTTGGAGATCAAATGTATGTTAATATTAATCTAGTAACCACTAGTCTCTATCAGCTTAGTCGTGCACTTGTTAATCAATGCATCAAACCAATTTAAGTTTAACTGACTAAATAATGGTAGAAAATGTAATGTTGTCTGCTTCTATACCGAGTTTGATCGAAGGCGGGGTGGGGAGCACTCGACCTTGGGGCCTGTTGTATAAGCTAAGGGAAGGACTTTTTTGTGGGAATTGCTTCTCCACCCTAGATACAAATAAAACATTTTTTCAATTCAATTCACATGTAAGAACAAATAAAATGCCATGTGCCATTCCCAGCTGGTAGGAATAATCCTTGCTGTAAAGGTGTGAGTCTGCAAGGTACAAGCTAAATAGGGTGCATACTAATCAGTCATTTCCTGGGTTTACAGACACAATTGATATGACACATTTCTTCCAATTTAAAATGAGAAAGTGGGTTAAATAATAGACAACTATTTCTGGTAACTTTAAATATGGTGTAAATTACCCGTAATGAATCGCAATTTAGATTCACAGGTGTGGCCTAGAAACTGGCTCTTTTGGTGTTAGGAATTATAAACATGAAAACTATTAAAGGAGCCCTTTTAAGTATTTCTTGTGTTATTCCTTTGAATTTATTGATTGAAAAAATAGAATTTCCATAAGTATTGATGCGGGCCTTGATGTTTACTGCATACAGGACTCAAACAGAGTGTATCTGGTATCATTATTATAGTACTTTTTCTCTGCCATTAGATGAGTTTTCTGATGATTATTTGCATAATTTGAATGACCGGGTGTATAAAAAACAACCCTCCCGAGCCCGTGAACCCAAGTAGAAAAAGACAAGCGCCAGCGAGCAGGAATCGAACCTCCGTTCATTATTTATAAACATTTCAAATTAATTGTACTTAATTAATTGTACCTAGTTGGCCTTAAATGTTTGTGTGTCAATAGGGTCGATTTCTAGTGAGAACAAGGCATGCGCTTTGATTTACCATGTACCTTGAAGTCCATTCAGGGAGGGAAAGGTATCTGTAATTTCCTACTTGTTTTCCTCTGATTGCTGGGATGAAAAAGTTGTAGGAAAATTCCCTGTGAAACATAACTGAAACAATGGACCCTAAGAAATATACTTATTATTTGTCCGTGCTTAGTAGCTAGTAAAGAAAGTTTTATCGAAGTAAGCCTATATATACACACAATGCATTTTTTTGTATTCCCATGGTAGGAATTTCCCACCGAAGTAAGGGAAGAAGGTGTAGATATTCCCAATCAAAATGCTCCTTTATTTAGCGTATACAACAGGTCCCATCGGGCATGTGCTTGGCAAAAGAAATCCTCACTTAAAATGTTCCTTACGAAGGTATCTTTCCTAGCTTAGGTAGTAGATTCTGAAGGAGTACAAATTAGCATTGTCTGTGTAGCAAATTCCACCCCTAAAAGTTCTTTACCAGCTGCTTAGCAAGGAGAATTAAGTAGCCCAGAAAGGAAAATGTATTTTGATTTGTTTTGCAACGGGCCCAAGCTGAGAAATGGTAGCCGTCCTATAGTGGGAAGTACTATACCAAACCTGTGAACCTAAGTGACACATTCTACCATTCTGCACGTCTTGAATGGGTTAATTATCCAAAATTGGAAACATCTTTAATAATGCATGGCAATCAGATGTTTCTGATTTTGATTTCAAATGATCCATAACATTTTTAAATGTTACAGCCTAAAGCGGATACAGTTGTCTTGTCTACCTGCCCCTGCAGTGCTAGTCTGTCACAAACAGTGGTAATTATTTTTCCAATGACACCTCCTTAAAGTACTTCAAGAATTTCTGTGTACATTATATAGAGAGGTATATGATGCCTAATTTAGAACAAAGACGATTCGTAACCCAATTTAAAAAAGACCGTTATATTTGAGAAATGGTATACGTCAGGACGCCTGGGGGATCGGGATAATGGATAGCAATGTATCCCACCAGAAAAAATAGTATAAGGAAAAATGCTGCCTTCCCCATGAATGGCGATCCCTGACTTGACGGCTCAGGATTTTATCTGCCCGCCACCCAATCTATTTAGAGGGGTGCTCAATATCTCTGAGCCGGAAAGTGAGAAAATACTCAAAAATTCTTTTTAACCTAGTCCGAACATGAATTAAGTAGAGGGATCACATCCGCATGAATGATATTAATCTAAGTTCATTGGAATCCTTTGTTGCGAACTAATATTCCATTCTTTTAAAATCCCCATCGTCCTATCTTGCTGATGAAATACGACTTGTCGGTCTCCAATTCACTGCATGAGATTAAATGAAATAGAAAATGTAAATCAGGCTGGTAATCCATTCATCCCGTGTTAGATGTTCCATCTTATTTAATTAGGTCACTAGTCCATCAATTTTAATGGCACTAATTAATTCATTGCTTTGGCATCAATCAATGAACTAGGGCTGCAATTAATGGCCTTGTCCATTCATCATTAGGCAGGTCCCAAAACCGCTTTGGGGTCACACCCGGGTGTGGAATACTTTTTAGTGGTTTTGCTACACACACTCCCGCCGCCTCCTTTATAGTCCTTGGAGGTCAGGTCTTAATATGTAACACACTCTGGTTTTGAATTGAATTGCGATAGTGAAAGGGGAGATGTAATGCTTTTAAAAATATATTGTTTTCTTCGTGTTGGAGGTCATAAGGTGAATGTGAATGAATGAGCTAATAGAAGTAATGCCAGTTTAGGATTCCTATGGCGCCCGTGAGTCGTGCTCTAGGCCTTTACAGTGGTATATCACACTGGTACATGTTAGCAGGCAAGAATGTGGCTCCTGGAGTATGTTAATGGATTAACTATTAAAGTGATTCACTGTATACTATAGCCTTTATAAACATTCAGACTACATAAAATGTAGGGACACCTAAATGCATGTACTAATTTTAAATGTGTGATACCTCCCCAGTATTCGTAACAGAAAATGTAATTTGACTACCTGGAACACCGTGTTGACTAATGTATCCTGAATGTGAGTTTAATGACCCCTGTCACCTATTACTTCTGGGGTTTTATGCTCATGGTGATAATTGAAACCCACATGCTCTGAATCAATATGTAGCATGTTTTTTCTTGCCTGAGGTTGGTAATTCTGAATTGTTGGCAAACTACCCATTTACAACAGCATCTCTGGCAACTGGCCTTTTTCATCACTTCACCTGAACCACAGCGTTTAATCAAGATGGGAGTTTGTATGTCCGACTACGAGGGCGATAAAGTTGCTCAGCTGCTCCTCTTTTTGCCCAGGCTAATCGTCGCATAGGTGTGTTTATCAATCACACATGTATACATACAATGCACTTAGGTCCCGGCATTCGCAGGGTAAGGGTCATTATTAGCACGTGTTTAATATGCTCACCAACACCTGCTCATCCCCTGTATATATCTAAGCCACTCCGACGGAATCGTTGCGATTGCCTTTAACAAGCGAAGGTGAACCTATAGTATTATAGTCCCTGGGGGAAAGATCGATAGAAATGAATATCAGTGATATGGTGTCCTTAGCTATTTAATTTCCGGAGCAGATGCTTAAAGAGTATTTGCTTTAATGAAAAGATGTGTGTTTTGAACTGTACATGGATGATGATTCCAGCCAAGATATATCGTAAAGGAAAATAATTATTAAACTCATATGTTTAAAATGGGAGAAACTTTGGAAAGCGAGCAGAGGTGTTGGAGGTTTTTCTCCTCCACGGAATTACACACAAAAAACGTTCATTCATTACCCTGGACAAAGCGAATGAAACGCTCTGGTCGCCGATCTCCTTTCCTCCCTATCATTCTACTGACATTTACCGATATTGATTTGCTGCCCTTTATGAGAAAACGTCGGCATTGCGTTTCAAATAAGGCGACCGACTTTGACGATTGTTATAACATTAGATGTTAGGACTCCAGGTTTGAGAAGTTAAGCCTCGAGTCCAAACCATCTTGCATTTTATATGTTTGATCTAGATTAATGAGATATCCCGTCTGTTTGAAGGGTAATGAACGAGATATGGATGGAAGGAGCTTTTATGAGAGAGCTAAAGAGTATTCATCAATAATTAATGCACAATCAATGAATACAGCAGCATCCAGAATATGTATATAATTGGAAATCGATAAGACAAGGCAGAAGGTCAGCGGGTATCAAGTTAACAAATTGCTCAAGATTGTGACTACTTTTTATTCATAAGTAGGCCTAACCGGTGAAGAAAGGGTCAGGTGGAATGGGAGAGGAAAATGAGAATGCTCTTACATTAAAACCCTATTTACATTCATGTTTACAAAGTTTAAATTATTTATGGAGACGATCTGTCTGCCTTATTCATCCGGTTTGAGATTGGCATTAGTTATCTGTTCTAAAACAGGTGAGACCCATGAAAGGCACATATTTTGTGCAAAATGATTTTAAATAGCACTATAATTACATGGATGTATTTGCTTAACTGTACAGTAGATACAGCCATATGATAGGTTAGGCATTGTGTTGTGGAATTATATGATACAATATTGTATTTTTATTGACAACGTTCATCGAGCAGAAGCGGTAATCACTTTAAATGGGTACAGCTTTGCACTTGGCAAGCAAAAGTATATATGTGTATAAGTTGGTTAAACACACTCCATTTAAAAACCTTAATCCAGTGGCATGAAAAAAGTGAGTGTTACTCATTGGCATAAATGATGCACCGAATACACACATAGCCCATCGAGGTATATTTCTAGATATATAATTGTTCATTAGTTTATGTTGTGTGTGTGTGTGAGGGGGGGGGGGGGTGTTGCATATCGCCATGTTCCTTAACGGGAATAACTTATTTCAATCAATATTCCACTGCACTAAAGGAATCATTAAGAACTTTTACACAATAATTTATAATGCCCATAAGTAGAACATGGGTATAGGAAATAACTGACCATTTTCTGCGGCCATCTATTGTATTTATTGCAGCAAACATCTTAAAACATGGATATCATTTGCAGCTTAGTGGGTGCTCCTCATTTTAGATGCTGTGATGATAACACCTCACTCAGCTTTAGAAGTAGGAGTAGGAGTTGCTGCTTTAAGAGGCTTTTTCTGGTCGGCACTACATATGTAGCTTGCTTGTAATACGCTGGCAAGCAGCCAGCGAGGTCGCAGAGCACCACGTGTACCCATTTCCATCCACAATATAGACTTACGCAGGGGTGAAGCTCAACGATACAGTTTATATAATAAAGTCATTAATATTTAATTACAACAAGCAATCGGGGGTGAAGATCGAACGGGAGGCTTTCCTGACGCGATTGATCGTTGATTGTCATTTGATGGGCGAGTGATAGGACCACTGGCGAGCGGCCCTGGGAAATCCGCCTAATCATACCAACGGACGCCGCTTGGTGCGCTTCATTGCACTTTACGCACTCGCCGGAAGGAGGAGCCTCACGTGGTTTCGTCGGCTGTATTCGTGAACCAAAGGGAGCGTCCCCTTGTTATCCAAGTGGGATTATTTCTTTTTAGGTTTATTTTTTGTGTGTCATCTGCGTCAGTATTTTTCTTAGTTCCATCCAATGTTTTTAGATATCGCTTTGGGCTAATTTTCAGGGTTAGTTTCGATATTTTTATTCTAAAATTGTGAGGGAAAAACCTGGTTGAATATCGTAGAGGTGGAACATTTCCAGTACGAAATACTAACTGGAATGTCACATAGGATCTGTTTGCTTATGGTTTCATGGGGGGTAGTTAGGATTTGAAATGTCATTGTAACGATCAAATAGATTTCTAGATATTTGCATCACCTGTTGACAGATCTAATCCCAGATTAAATCCTACACATTCGGACCTGGTAACGTTGTAGGTGGACACCACATTTAGCCCACTGACCAAACGCTATGCCCGAATTCATCTCATCAGCTTCGTGCGACTTTCTTATTACAGTTGCTCTTTATTTTCCGCCTTAATATGACCCCTTGAATGACTCGGTCACCATTTGATTAACACAATGCAATTGAGCTGGAGCCTTGGGTTTGGCTATTTCGATGAATGCCGAGCCAGCCCCTTGACCTGATATTGGTATTCTATCAATCATGCCCTTGAATAGTTCATCTGACAGACTGCAAGATTCCTACGGTACATTTATTCTCCCACCGAGGAGACCTTGAGTGATATGAGTTTCCACCATTGAAATAAGTGTTTTCATGTGGCGCAACTTCTTGGGTTGAACATGAGAAAGGAGATAATCAAGCATTTATTTGCATTACAAAAATGTAATACATCTTAAAAGTGGGTGTGAATGTCGGAATCCATAGATCAATGTGCGTATATATTATGCTGAATTTACTTATCAAATATTTTCCGCAGTTAAAGAAACGAAAGTACTGGAAGAATATGTAGATGATAAGTCTCAATGTATGTGAAAGGAGAATTTATATCCAAACAGAACAGAAGATTTGTATTCCAAACTGAATCAGTTGAAATACTATTATGCCCTATATCATGAAACGAAAAGTAAATTCTTATTCTAGCTGCCTATATATAATTTAAGGACATATAGACTTTGATTAGATACTCATACCAACAAAATAGTTGCCTGGTCAAAACACAATTTCGTGACACGAACACTTCACAATTTTTTCGACTATCGTGGAGTCAGCATTCCGTCTAAGCCCCCCACTGCTCGTCTAGTTCTATTCGGGAATCAAGAGAAAAAGCCTCCAAATAAAACGTGACGGGCAAGGTTAATAAAAGGTCGGACCTGCGTAAATTCGAGGTCACTACACGGTCAATTAAATTGGGAACCAGTCTTACATCTGCAGATCCTTTCAGTTAAAAGAGCTAGACCTTGACAGTCATCTATAGACGGATTCGTCAGTATATCTTCCAATCTCTATTTTGGCCACGGATTGTATTTCCATACTGGGAGAACACTTTGGAAAGCGTGTCCTCTTTTCAAGCCTTCAGTTAACTTGTATGACTGTTACAAAATTACAAAATTGCAAGTGTTTCAAATGCAGCAATGTCTAATTTAGATATGTCTAGAGTTATATTAGTAATTGTCACAAGGCGAAATGACATAGTAACACTGGATGACGTTTTTCAATTTTGGCTATGACCATATATATCTTCCTTATTTAAAAACCGGCGTTAAAACCCAGTCATAAAACTACATGATATATGGGGGTAAAAATCGTGCTCTTACAGAGTTTCCACATCTTGCCAATGTATTTCGAGGAGAAATAGCGTTTATTATTACATTGAGACAGTGTTAATTTCATGCGATGTGTACGCAAATGTGTCTGAAATATAGGTGGCAGGACGCACAGTTGTATTTGTCTCATAGATATAGGAGGGGCGCCAACGTTTTGGGGGAAGCACATTTTATAGCAGGGAAACCTTAGAAAACCTACAGTGAAGGATGGCAACAGTTCATATACCTAAACGTAAATGTATAGGCAATCATATACTGTAATGAAGTCCAATTATATAAGTCCAATATATAGTAGCACTCATAACCGTACCTCAACTTCTGAGAAATCACTAGTCAGAAAGTGTGTCCAAAAGAATCTCAGAAGAAGGAATATTGTCAAACTAGGTGAGCACTGCAGAGTCTATCAATACTTACGGGTAAATTCAATCATTAAATTACCTTGTGACGAAAAGGAGCGTTTAGACATTTTAAGGTATTATAAAAAAAAAACACAGTAAAAATATATTTGAGAAACCCGATGCGGTAGCCATAGGTAAGGTTATGGCTTGGCGCGGAAGGAGCCGATAGTAGCATAGGAAAAGTGGACACTGTTGTTGGGTTATTCATGTGAGTAGTATAAAGAAATGCTTCCTGGTTCCGGGCAGCTTGAGGGATAGGTCCTGCGACTTCTTGCCATACCCATCACCCAAACTAACATATCGCCCTTAGTCTGAGTTCTTTGAGTATGTTCTGACTTTCAATCGGGAAAGTCTATAGATACTATGCTATATATCAGGAGATACTGGTACTGGTGCTAGTATATTCAGTATGACCATTCAAGGATTGATGTCGCGATGATGATGTTAGGTAAATTCTTAAAATATTAATGGCGGAGGGACAGGGACATCCTCAGAGTTTGTTAGACCAGGTAACCAACTATGTTTCTATGATAGATCACATTCTGAACAAAAATATGATGCGCTAAAACATTTGCCCTAAAAAGGTATTTTAACGTGTATAGTTGCATGGCCCACTCTTTGTCCACTGGCAACGATAGAGCCTTAACCCCTTCACCCCCACTGGCAACAATTGTTGCCAGCCCCACGTGGGCAAATGTTGCCCCTTTTTGCCCATTTGGGCAAATTTGACCAAACTTGACAAGGTCATAGAAATTTGGGGTAACTATGTATTATGGAGTATTTAGTATCACTATAATGCATACATCATGGAAATGAATTCTCTAGTATTTATTTCCATGGCAACTCAAGGGGGGTAGAATGGTAACCATGGAAACAATGTAACAATTTAGGGCTTATTTTTGTCACTTTTCCTGTTTGTATTTAGTTATTTTGAGGAATTTGTCTTCACAAAAACATTAGATTTGAAGATCTTTGATGCCTTGATATTTCTAAAGAAAAAATATAGCTCTACTAGAAAAACCGTTTCCATGGAAACAGATTTTGATAAAATACATCAATTTTCACACAAAATTATTTGTAAATTGAAATGGATAATTTCCATTAAAACATTCAGCCAAATTTGCTGAAACTCTCAATTCTTGCCAGGCATATAAAAATTAGTTGTACGTATCCATTTTTCTCTGTGTCTGTCAATGGTAACCATGGAAACGACTTAGGACATATACCCTAGGCTAATTTCTCCCAGAAAAATAATGATTTTTCAGAAATCTCCTGATATAGGCAAGTGTGGTATCAGAAGAAAGGTCTCGAGAAGGAGAATTCAGAAATATAATTCATTTTTAAATTGGGGTAGTTCTGTTACCATGGCGACCAAAAATAGAAAATTTCTTTAATTTTCTAATTCATGTGTTTTCATTTGGTTGCTATGGTAACAGACTCATAAAATGTTGTAAAAACCAACTTAATTTAATAGGGGAATCATTTAGATTGACTTGAGCAACACAAACAATCGAAAAATCCCCATTAAGTAGGAAAATCGTCAAATTGAATATAGGGGTATCTATTTTCATACCTTCTCTATAATGGTATTCTGGTAAACCCTATAGAGGTAGGTATTATTGAATGATGTTTCCAAGGTAACCTTTAGGATTCCCATGATGTGTTTGGTATCAAAATGTTCCTAGTGACATAACCAATCTAGACCCAACAATATCTAAATCATATATTAAAGAATATTTGAATGAAACTAAAAATAAACTAATTATCTTAACAAAACAATGCGTTGCCATGGTAACCGATTTTTAGTACATAACCATTTCAAATACGGGATCTCTATGGAAAGTGCTTCAAGGTGATATATATATCTTATGGTGAAAGAAAGTGTTAAATTATATTTTTTATTCAGATATATGCATATAAATTGTAGGAAATTTACCCCCAAATTCCCCTGGGGAGGCTGGGGTTGAAGGGGTTAAGAAAGATATTATATTAAAATTTAATTATTTCTAATCGTCATACCTATCAGCAATGAAAGATTGAGTCGCTTCTAAGAAAATCCTCTCGGCTGTCCTCCTATCTGTCATCCTCTTCTAGCGGAAGTGCTTGATTTCCTAAGAAAGGATACACCAGGAACAGCACCATCTGACCTCGACCTCTTGACCCACTGACCTTATTTCACCTGAGGGGTCAGGACGCGGCGGCTGGTACACGTGTTTGAAGATCGAGCCATTGGTTACAATGTTCCCCGCCTACAGCGCTGTGACATGCGATTTCTCATTCTTGCCCCCTCTAGCGGCAACGCCTGCAGACAGCGACCCCAAATACAACGTTCCCCTAGCGACCATTAGCGGAATCTCTCTGGCAGCTCTTCATCCATCTTCATATAATGAGCCAGGCTTACCACCCACAATGCATCTGTATAGGAATTGTAGCATATCTTTCCGGTTCAGGCATTGGGGGAAAATAACAAATTGTACCAGAGGATTTATTTGTGTTCTAGCGAGGAAGGCTGATAAACAGAACATCCGAAAGTATCAATGGAGAAGTGATGACTGGTTATTATTTATTACCACAGACTACGAACCCGTCTCCTCGTGCTTATTCCGTATCATTGAATACTCATAAATGTTTGAAGAGGAACTGTCCTCGGGGAAACAAACAATAGGCCTAATGTTTCGATGAAAAACTCATGTTACGTATTGACATTTAGATCGCAGTTTTTGCCTATTGCGGTTTTATAACATTATGCTATGTTATTAATCACATTATTAAGATGTGGGCGAAATGTAGCTATCTTAATCTATGGTTATTAATTCAAGTAAAAAAGTGATTTAACGTCTAGGTAATTATACTGAAATCGAAAAACATGTTAAGACATTTAGATGTGATCAGTAGTCATCGTTACAACAACAATAGAGTATTTTGTATGACTGTATAATAATACAACTAGCTGATCACATTCCGTAAGCTTATTTGAGAGTACTTGTATCATCGTTTAACGTCAGATTATGATTTGATGAACAACGAATTTGTGTAATATCCCTTAATAAAGCTATTTAAATTTAGAAGTATGTCATAAATGCTTTTTATATTTCTTTATTTTTGTCAACAGGCCATTCTTTAGTTGATTTTAAATTTGAAAACATTTTATTATAATCAGTGATCAGCTCCTTCTAACATCTCTTACAATCTTCTTATGACTGTAGAGAACAATGTTGTTATATAATAATACAATTATAGTATACATGAAAGCTGCGAATACTAATCTTCATATCCCATGCCATCAACCAACATTTTAACCTATCACCTAACATATCTTATTGAAGCAAAGGATGGAATCTGAGATTGAGACTATTATATGAAATGGGAATTCTATTATGGGTCTAGACGACCCATAATAGTCACATTGGTTGGTAAATACTATGAGACAAACGCCTGTGACGTCATAAGAATACGAACTCCCGAAGTGAAAGATAGGCTGCAGCTGAAATAATAAGTTGAAAGGGAAGACTGAGGAGGAACAAGCAATAAAAAGAATGCTTTAAATAACTCCTAATATGGAAGAGATGGGGACATTGCCATTTTTAGAGAAAGGATTTGGTTATGCTTTGGAAGGTACCCTTTCAGGGGCGTCCTTAATATAGAATTCCCTCCACCATCAGTTCTAAATATGTTTGTCAACCATGAAACAAAGGATGCCAGATATATATACAAGTGCATTTTCAAGGACGCCATTTGCTATCATTTCTATTTCTTAAAAATACTAATTCGCGATTAAAGCCACGATGTATAAAATATCCATTTATTGCCTCCTACAACATGATTCGTGGAATGTACTGTAGCCTAGGAAATCCTTCATCCAAATATGCCATACAGACAATTTGACATGGCAAATTCAATAATTCGTCACCAATACTTTGGAATGACAAATCAAACGATACAAATATTTCAAACAAAGCCTTCACATGAAATCACCATAAATTGTGTTTATGTTTCATAAAAATGCCTATAAATAGAAATAGATTGCAGTTGTAACCCGGTTTTACCCAGAAGAGCGTGTAAAAATGGCTTAGGGTCCAAGAGTAAATCAAGCATGGCCACCAATGGGGAGATCGATGTGTTTGAAGGTGTCAGTTGGAATTTTATCGTCGGTCTGGGGTCATGGACGGGTATTATTGATCAGAACAGGCTCAACTCCAGTACAACCTCCTTATACCCAGTCGCATATATAGGTCCCATCCAAAAAGGTCACCTCTTGGGTATATTGCCTTCACTGTCTGGTTAATCTACTTGGCGACTGTACGTAAATCCATATTATAATTCTACCATTACACTCAACCCCTCTTTCTCTCTCTGCAACTCTCTTTCTGTGCCCCTTCTCCATTCATAGACTGATTACATAATGCCATTGGTTTACTCTATTACATTATGCCAAGAATAAGTCCTCTTACCCAACATGTTAATGACGACTTTGGCCGTAGGGTGTCGCTAGACGCAATCTGGGGGATAGGGTATGGCATAACACATAAACATGGGCCACTTTGTCTCCCCTGTGACCCCTGCCTTACGCTCCGAAATACATCAGATGTGAAAATCTGTGAGTGCACTATGCATTATGTTGGGTAAGGTCAGATCCACTTATATGCTAACATCGGTATGCATGAACTGATATCTTATACTTTGGTCTTTTAAGTTACTGGGAATATTATTGAATGTTTTGCTCATGAAACTTTAGGGCTAGATTAATAAGCACAAGGATGTCTTAGTACAAGGGACACGGAATAGATATATGCTCGTCTAACATGGGACCTCTTATTTATACCCTCGTAGCCCTGATCCTGGGAGCTTTAGCTATATTTTTTCAGTGAACGTAAAATAGTGTATGACCAGGAACTCTTTTGTACTAAGTTAATAGGGGTCAGGCCCTGCGATGCCAGAATTTATGATGCAACATAGGATTCGCTTTGCCAAGCCTCACTGATCAGATTGTCTATTGTTCATTTGTGCACACTCGTAAACATGCTCGTAATGAATATAAAGTCAGTAGCATCGACAAAAGCGCATGAGTCATGTGGTACAGGACATAAGTTCCATTACACAGTTGGTATCACATATTTTATCATGAAATATTTTTGAATATTTGCCTTGTACTTACGACAGCAAGAGACCGAGAGACGGTTAACCCTAACATTTTCAACCTGGCCATTCACTGAGAATTAAAAAGGAAATCAATTTGATATTGAGTATTATTATATGAGGTAAGCATAAACAAACGACATACATGTATAGATGTGCCGCATTTTAAGACCATGTCATGTTGACCACAGTTATTATGGAGGTGACTACTTCTACTTGGAGGTTTATTTTATTCTTCGGGGCAGCTGGATTGGAAAACTAGGGAGGTAAGTTGATATAATGTTTTCAGGACTTCTTTTTATCAATTCCCCAAATTACCCCATTATCTAGTAATGGCAAATCACTATGTGATGGGGGAAAAGATTATACTATTAGATGGCCATTGAGCTTTTATATTAAACAAAGTTATACGCAATGAAGAAGAACTGCAGCCCCGCTTTGGAAATGGGCAACCTTTAATAGAATTGTTCGGGTACAAGGTACTACACCTACCTTCATCTACTTTTTAAAGTTCACTATGGATAATGATCTAATGAATCGTGGGCAAAGGCTTATATACCCTTATTCTTTGTCAACGATTTTTTCAAATCTTTACAATTAGGAACCTCGATTCAAAATCTTAGTCTGTGGAAAGAAGTATTAGAGAATGAAGCTCAAGAAACGACTGATATAGGCCTGGCTATCGAACGAGAGTCCAGTGTCTGGGATGAGAGGAATATTAAAATGGCGGCTGACTTAGAATTCTGGTGTGAACGTTGTAAAGGGAGTAGTGGCAGGGAAGGGCAGAAATAAAGAAAGGTCCTTGTCCTTCGTATCCACTAGTGGCAAAACTATTGACTTATTGAATTCGCCCAAGCAGAAAGTCATTTTGATGGGGTAGCCTGTTCAATACGAGGGGCTCTGGTGGCGTTTCCCTGACCTACATTGAGACGATTGACACAGTATGGGACTTGGCCGACTCTAATAGTCACGCTAGTTATATCACAGACGTCGTGACAAAGTCCTTTCACACCTCCCTTGAGGGGAATGTCTCCAATCTCAGTCACCTCCAGCCACTCCCCCATCGTCCACTATATTTTCCAGAGTCAGGCAGGGCTATACCAGCATTATGTCTGCTCCCTATAACGGCAACCTGGTGACACATGTTTTACCATGAAAGCATTGGTATGGCATGCATCTGTTTTCCCCCAATTATATTAAACGAAATAGTTTAGCCTTCTGCTTCAACAATGAGGTGAAATTAAATATGTTTGTTTTGTAGACAAACAAACAATTGCTTCCGCTTCCCATTCTAACCCCAAGAGGGAATGAATGCTGCCCTGCTTGCTCCTTTCAGAACTTTTCACCTTTTTCTCATATCAAAACACCACTATTTCTTCTTCTCGATGCTGCATCCTCTTTCAGATCTCATCGTCTTCACTTTAACCAATCCTATGAATGCTTAAAAAAATTTCGGATGGCTTTTATTCATGCGCTTGTATAAAACCTACAAACTCAGGTGGGGCCATCGCTTATTATTTATGTCCTACCATACTGAAATCAAAGAAAACAAAAACTACGAATACATTTGACTCAAATCAGACATCTCCCTTTGGAGTTTCTATAGGAAATCATTTCTCTACAAAATGCGGGTATTTAAGGCGTACAAATACAAGCTTAAGGCCATGAATGTTATAAGCTGAACTATAGATAAATAGCCTGGTAAAAATGAATAATTGTTCCTTTGTTTGTAGATAGTTATTTTTTTGCAATATGCGCATATACATAAGATGTGTTACAAATAAACAGCATCGCTCTTATGAGGACGGTTTCCACGGTGTCCAAAATATCAATCGAGTTAGTAAGGAGAAAATGGATGACATTAGCTAAGGTTAAATTTGGTGCGTTTGATGATGGATAGAAATGATAAATCAATGGGATGTGAACTATTTTCTAGTTTTGATGATACATGTATTCCAATAATGATTGGAAGGAGGAGTGAGTGGTATTTTTCTATGTTTGTCCCTGGATCTTTAGAATAGTAATGATAATTATGATCAATGTAAGAGATTAAGTTGGATGATGTAAGCTTATATAACTTTCCGGCCCGTTTTTCATTCGCGTGTGCCATTGTCGAGTGTTCCTCATAACAAGGAATACAATCCCAGGCCTAATTATCAGGAGACAACAACGACAATATTCAATATATATTTAGAGAATTATATAACGTTAAATCACTAGTCGTTTTATCAGAACAAGCTAATAATTGTATCGTATATAAAAAAATACTTCCGGGAATAGGATTTGATAAGCTAAAAAATATCTAAAAAGTCTATCAAACATGTCTAACTTTTAAGAGGTCCAACAATGCCTAGCCCCACACCACGGTCGCCTCCAACCATCCATTTCCTTCGTATACTACCAATGGCTCTTCCCCCGCCTACAATCTACCCGAGTATCCCCAGTAAGCATTGTGCTTGGCTCGTCACTGGTTTCCTTCCTGTGTGGCCTGCGTTTCCCTGCGGATATCTTCGCCGTAATCTCTGGCCTCCGGCTATAGAAAAAAAGCTCAAGAGGGCACAAAGCACGCAATTCCACCTTCACTTGGATGCGCGCCTTCTGTTATAAAGTCCTCCCCAAAATAATCAGATCAAACCGGAGCAGACGACTCCTTTCTTCGCGCCAACAAATTGTTCGATAAAAAGCAATCTTTGAAGGAGAAATCGTTTTTCTTTTGTCATTAAGTCTATATTGGTCTAGAATGGCTCGTTTTGCAAGATGATAAGGCTGTTGAACACGCCACCAACGGGACAGAAACAGTTTTCGGTTTCAGTTTCTGCTGAGCAAGGCGTTCGTTCCCTCAAATTCGGTGCGGCCCCACAACATTTGACTTAAAGGTATTCTCACATTTTGGACCCAACAAAGCAGATCAAGTACATTCTAAAAGTGTCAACCTTCAACATCAGTTTTTCCATTATGTTACTTTTTATGTTCATATAATATTACCATTTCCCAGCCAATAATTTCAGCAAACAAGTCCAGAATATTTCGCGGTCGATTTAGTCCATTCCGTGCATGAATATCAGAGAGAAGTTCTAGGCGTAGTCCCAAGTTAATGTCACATTCATTCATTCCAGACATGGGTCTCATCCTCTGACCTAGGCAAACGGCATCACGAACGGTTAGCCATTACTGATATACAAGGCTTCCCTGTCGAACAGATAAGCTCCTCTTCAATAGGGTCTGCCTAAATGGTAGGGAGTCTCAGACCAGTTGGTAACATTTAGAGGTTTTGGTCTATGCTTTATCTCTGTACATAAAACCCAGCGAGGAAAAATAACTCCTGAATTTGGAACTCTACTAGGAACGGCCATCACAGAACATCCTGAATACCTGCCCAAATCTCGTGCAATATCGAAATGAAGTTTCTCAGACATAAAATGCGACGGGAATTAGATTTTAATTTTGGCAAATTTATTTGAATTAGATACTTTTGTTAAATCTTGTTGTGACGGAGAAAAGGCATGAAACTATATTTTGTGTCATCCATAACTTGGAAGCTGAACTAAAACTTGATGAGACGCATGAAACCAGCATTGCAAGCAATGTAACGTGCGTGAATTGATGGCAAATGAAGCTGACAGATGACGATGATGATTTATGCCAGTGCCTCCAATCATTACTTCTTCTACTCATTGCTTCCAAATGGTCTGGAAAATCAGGTGGATATCAGGAGAACATCCTAATCTAGGCATAACACGCTCATAACTGCCTTGGGCAAATTAAATCAAATTAATCTAGCTCCTAATGAATCTATATTACCACCCTGGTGTGACAGGGTGGTTAGGCAGGTATATATATATGATGTGCCCCTTGTGCGTGTTCAGCCACTGAAGGAATTTTATGTTTATCTTTGAAATATGGTTCTGTAACAACAAAAATGATTTTGTTGCATTGAAAAGAATAGTTAATTTTGGTAACCTAAGATAAAGGAAGATATTTTCTTTTTGAAATGTATTCTCTTATGTAGTAAAATCACCATTTTTTCAGCAGTAAATGAGACCCAGCCCATCATTGGAGCTCACTAGCGATTGGTTTCTGTTAGCTAATAGTAGCTATCACTTGCGTTTATCATGGCTACGATGAGGCAAGGGTGGGTATGGTAGTGCATCAATATCCACTTACGTTCATCCATATGCATGGATTACCTCATTAACCTGCTTAGGGCGAGACCTACACCTACTCATACTTATCAATTTACATCAAATACCGTTGTACAATGTAAACCTATACTGCCATCTCCTCACTATGGTGCATTCCTGGATAAGAATCATCCATATTAAAGAGGACATAACTAGGTCGATCATGAGAAGCAGGGACGTACTTAGAATTTATTGCAATTAGCCAGCTATTGCCTACGTGTATCATTTATATCTAAGACTGGATCTGCTTTCGAATGCAATCCGAAAAACCAAAGATAGATAGATATAATATTATATCTGATAGAAGGGTCAGAACAAACATCCAAGGATATATATATAATATAATACAAGTGACGGAAATGGTTGCAAAACCTGTGTTGCCCTAGACGACATAAGTATTGGTCACTTGCCAACACAGAAAGTGATGATGTAATGTGTCTATGTTTGAAGGTCGACACGAGCTTGGGGCGATACCAGGCTTGTATGTGTTCTCTTAGCAGCTGTATAAACCACGTGTTCCTTACAAAAGACAAATGAATGCCTCACAGAAGCAGGTTACGCCAATCTACTATCACAGATCCCTCTTACTACATTCGTTATCAAACATTTAGTTGCAGGCTCTGATTAAAGGAAGGACGCTGCCACTGGCTTTAGCTCAGAATTATCCCGGTTTTTTCAGAGCTTTAGCTTCTCCACGACGCCATTATCCTCCATACACAAGGACAAACTTACGATGAGATTCAAAAGTATGCTTTATCAATTAAATGACCCTCCCAAAGATATGCTGCTACAATAAATGTCTTAATTTCGATTGATTGATTTTGGGAAAGACTAAAATTCATGCAACATTGGACTTTTTTTTAGTCTATCCTACATTGTAGGCCACCCTGTGTCTATACATATTGGAGATGTAACATACTTTTATATGTATTGAGTGAAACCCTTTTCGTCATAGTCTTTTGGCAAAGCCAATATATGTTACGTTGGCCCTTACACTACCTTTGTGATGAACTGATCTCCAAACGAGACATCTGATGGAGACATACTTCTAATAAAGGTTTCCATTGTTTGTAAAATATATACATGCTGTACATTTGGTAACCATTATTTGTGCTTTGTTAAAGACGTTTGATTTGTACAGGTATGTACTAAATGCAAAAAAGAATTCTAATCGAAACAACTAATTTGTTATCTCATTTCCTTTTCATTAGCTCTAGATCCTGAGTGAAAATGAAATGGTTAAACAATCCTATAACGAAGACCCTCTACTGGCTATGTCGGGATGTTCCATATCATAATACTTTACTGACTGTTTTCAGCGTCTCAGATCCCTAATTTGTCCTTGTAAAACCAGAAACACTTGACAATATATTTGACGTTATGGTTCCTGAGAATCGTTCCTATTTTAGTTGTATGCCCAATGTAATCTGCTTTCCGCCAACAGGACAAATAGTCTTACAGTGACTCGGCAGTGTTTTTCTTGTAGAAAACACTTTGAAGATCTCTAAATATTTATGAACAACTCTAGCTATTAGGGACCGACAGAGTGATACACCAGTCGGTATTGTGAATACCGGAGAGGATGACAATGAAACCAATAAAAAAGTTGTGGAACTTGTGCTCTGAATGAGTATAGATTGGGTGTCAGACAGTGGCTTAGTATAATGGAGTTGTGGATGAATGTAGGGTCTGTATCTTTGCAGTACATTAGTTGGTGTTGAGGGTTGGATGGGTTGGTCGAGAACTATTTCTACATGGCCTGGTCGCCAGAGGCAATAGTTCACGCTAGGCTGATTCTCTCTACCTGACTCGAGTACCATGTGTAGGCACTAGATAGACAGTAAAGCCGTTGAAATACCTTCTGCAGTTGTCACTGATGAGGAATATGTCTACGGTAGCAGTCACAAAGGGGAGATTTCACAAACCGACACATTTTGATGGTAGAAATACATTACATTGCATGCCTTGAAAACATATCAGGATGTAACCAAGGTTTTCGTCGTATATAGGCATACTAATATATTATGTAATGCCAAGATTCTCCCTCGTGGTTATTAGGGCTACCATTAGTGCCAACATCAGGCCTTAAAAGGAGGGACTTTAGGTCAAGTGTTGATCCTAGTAACGTAGGCTATGTTATGCGGAGGTAGTGTCAAGAATACGTTGATTACGTTACAGATATATTGATCAATATTAGCATAATATTAGCTCATGTGTTTGTCAAATGATGTCCTATCAGAACAGCGATATAACTAGAGTCTGTGTACGCGTGTACGTGTAACTTAACCATACAGTAGAACTGTGATAGTATAAGAAATGGGGCAATAACTGTTAAGCTCTGACCTTCCTGAAATATAATTTCAAGGCCCAATTGTAAGCAAGTCGCAAGGATACAAAGAATAACGGCTGGGATTGAGCTGGTGATGTACTTGCTAGATCCGCAGTGTATGCAGCCATGTATCCGACAACGTATCTCAAACATTTTTTCAGAGTGGACAGAAAGCAGGCCTGATAAAAAGGCGACTGCTCCGAACAGTTGACAAAGACAAAAAGCAAACCTTTCAGAAGCTGATACAGGAGCCTTGGACATTCTTTACTAGAAGGGAACATTCACAAGATCGAGAGTTACATACAGTTACACGATTAAACTTTGAATGTAGCATCTGGTCAAATTACTGCAATGTACTACATATAACTTATATATCTTTTTTTCTTTCTTTTAACAGATTTTTATTCAGGTTCCGAGCTAGTCATGTGTGTTTTCTTTCAGCTTTTAGAAGCCTCATCATTTAAAACGAATATGTATACGATCGATTCGACCAATATAAAACCGTAGTGAGAGCCTCATCAATCAAATAAATTATCAAATATCTTCAGTAACTTCACAGTAGCTTCAGTAAAAGCAATCGGTGTCAACCTATATTTGTAGAATAGAAAATCTCTGTTTGCTTTGATTGCAGTAAGTAGAACTGTAGTCTTGGCTGTACATGTACTTTATTTCGTCAGATTCAGATATATGAAAGAAATCCGGCCAGCAATGGGTATTCCGTATTATGTTGGCGCATGGCTGAAGGTCATAACGATTAGATATAACGATCTCTGCCTCTGGCTCACATTAAAGCCTCTTTTTATAATCAGCAACGTGACCCTGGTGAATCACCGCATTTTATATCCATCTCTCATCATAGAGATACCTGGTGTATCGTGGACCTTGATCCGTTAAGGCTAAATTAAAGTTGCGAATCTGCCGGAAATATTTGTTTTTAAATGAGATTGTTTCTTCAATATGGACAGGCGGCATCTAACAGAGAAAGAGAGAGTTGCTTGATAAGAAACTTAATATCAGTTACGTAAATATATTTTATAAGTGAAGCAGTTTGCATCCCACTGATTCTCAGTACCACTGTGGAATGTTGGACACACAAAAGAAAGTGCATCCAGTGGGTATCACTCCTAAGTTAAGGATAAAGGTATATGTAATCCGTGGAGTTTCTTGGCTTTTGACTATTATATATGGTCTTATAGCCCTCTGAAGGTTTGATTTCCCTTTAGGACTGCTGTAATGCCCTGACATTATACGGACCCAGCACTGTCGGAGAGGACAGCGAAAAAGTCAATTAGGGGGACAATGCTAACGAAATCATGTGGCTGAACCCCAAGATGAGGTTAGTCCAATACTCTATATAAACAAGATAAGGAATGTTATCTGGACTTATGGGAGGCTTAGCATTTTATTGTTATTGCCAAAAAAGGTAGCAGATATGGGCCCCGGGGCTTCAAGGGTGCTTAGATGAATAAACCGTATTGTAAATGATAAGGCTGAGTTTTCCTCTCTAGATAGATGCTTTAGGCGCAGAGCTATAACCTTGTGTGTATCTATCAATGCACAGAATTGCTTTAACCTTAGGCTTGTACTTGAGATCTGACTGATGACGAAGCTGTCGTCTCATCCTTATGTTGGCCCATTATCATCTTGATCCACCCCTATACTGACTACCGGCTTTCTATTTCGTTTCTGTTCTGTTTTTATTCCAAATGTTGCCTCTCGTTTGCATTATTTTGGCAGAGTTAGTTTCTGCTGCCTCACTCATTCACAGCATCATAGCCAGCTGCTTTGTCTGCTTGGATTGACATTTTATGTACGATTTCTTCTTTTCAGCTAGTCTTTTGGGTATCTCATCGACTTTGTAACAATTTTCGCATGCAGACATTTATAGATGAAATCCCTGAAGAAGTGAAGACGACAGTCAAAAGGTGGAGCTCCAACCTAAATAAAATGCCTATTCATCAACTGAATTTGAATTTGCAGTTTTGTTATTTATGGCACACTGTGTACAGATATATGAGACAATACTCCATACGCAGCATTTCGCTTCATTTCTCCGCCAATATTCAGTATGGATGGAAAGTGAAAACCTTACACTTAAATATATATGTTGGTGAAGAAAATGTTGACAAACATAGGGTAATAGGGTTGAATAATATTAGTAGAAACTTATGAATGTTGATGCTTATGAATGCTGAGCTGAGCAAATTGATCTGCGTAATCTTGAATGATAATTACATAAAGCATCGTTGGTATATGATGCGCCCGAGTTATATACAATCTCCTATGCGATCAGAATTGATAAAAGTGTGGTTTTATGGACAGCTAGACCTTAATGGTGGACGATAAAAGGATGGTTACAGAGCAGTAATAAAGTGAGTTGTTATATGGACGCAGAGACAGACAAATCACGCCTTGGTCGGGCCATGTCTCGCAGTATCTGTGATGCAAGAACATCCGATTCTAACGATTCTTAACAAGGCCTTCTCACCGAGTATGGGGACGGTCGATGACTTGGGGAGGAAAACCTATTGCTTACACCAAACTTTTTTCAGTTGGATGGATTCTTGTTTCCTTCGATCGTATTTTTTCCGGGTGTTATTCGGAGTACAAAGTCATAAAATGCAGTGACATTTCAGTGCCCATGTAGGTCCAAACCAAATGCAAAATCGTAATTATCGGTCCAAGGCTCGGACCAAATTGGGTGCAATACTCACAACCTCAGGCGGATGCAAGTATATAGAACTGTGTATAATCAGTTTTCTCTTGGAAACATGGCAATTCTGTTGATAAGCAGATCCAAAAATAGCCCATTGCAAAACCCGCACTTTCAACCAGACGAGACAGCCATCTGCTTGAGCTAGCGTTTATGTGCTCAACAGATGTAATAACATAGATAATAGGAAATTGGGGTTAAGAAGATTGAAAAATGGTAAGAAATTGAATGTGCAACAGCCAAAATATGATATTTTTAGACGGTCATATGTCTACAAGTTAACCAGCCTATGGAATGATATCTCAGACGAAGCCCAATTAACCAAAACATATATAAGGAATTCAGGCAATACCTACGCTCTTATTATTTAACAGAAAATTACATAATTATATTCAAATGAAGGAGGTGAGTAAGTATTTCTCAGGCTGGTCTGAGACACTTTCTAATACAGGAAAGAAAACAGGATTACAAGACCTTATGTAAGATCGATACATCGATGTAGCATTACTTTTATTACTTTTATGACATTACGACACTATGTACATAGCGTTTACTCTACATTACATATTTTTTATTTTAATGTGTGGTGAAAAATAGAGTTAAATTTAGGTCGTATCTTAGAACGACTTATTTGAGTGAATACGACGAGTACTTATCGTCAGATTAGGGAGAGAGTAATAAAGCAAAAGTTTGTTGTATATTTCAAAGTTATGACAGGAGCAAAAGAGGTGTTTATTGAAATAGACACAAAACTATAAAAGGCATGTAAGCCCTTGTTGTATGGTCGCTACATCGGCAATCTCTGATTTGTTTTACACTGGAAATTATTTCCATGATTGAATTATTTTAAAACTGTTATTTGTATGTTGCTGGGATTTGACAGTTAATGAATTGGGGAGGTAAAGAGGGGCGGCTCATCTTATGAATCAGTATTACAAAACCGACTGGACACTGACACTGAACTTTTGAAAACTTCTAATTAAAAAAGTCGGAAAGATTCATAGAACACTTATAAGATTAACTATTAATTACATGAGCCTTTGACTTACATTGTAATGATTGGGGTTAATAACGTATATTGTACTCAATTCTGGTAAATTACTAAGCATCGCGATATCTAGTTAAATCGATTAACTAATATTAAGTATAAGGATCCACCTGGAAGACCTCCCAGGAGAGGTAGGCATCCTCTTCTGAAATGATGTAATGTGATGATTCAGAATAAAAATATGATATATATATATATAATCGTATAACCATCTAACCATTTACTGTAGTGTTAGTTGCAAATAGAAAATAGAAAACAAGAAAGACATTTGAAGAGCAGACAGGCGAATAATTGTATCGGATTTAATTAATTAAGACAGCAAACTGAATCACAGAGAACTATTTTTGAAATGAACAAAGACAATAAGTCAATTACAAGAACTATAATCCTATATTTTGATCAAACTTTATAAATGTAAGATCAAATAACTTGTAGGAAATGGATCTCTCAAGAAAACCTGCTTAGGCAGAGAGTATGTATCCAATTTCGGAATGTTATTGTCTGTTCTGAATAAAAATGCAATATATATATATATTTCTGAGGCAGTGCCAAAGTTTTCAAAATGTATAATGTTTAAAAACGCCAATTGTCAATTATTAATTCAGAAAATGGACACACAACAGCATAACAAATTCTAATATGATACAGCATGTAGCATGTATTATCGTCAGTTTTTGTTTTTATATGATATTCTATGTGAAAAGATGCATGTCCTTCACAGAGGACACTGTCATTACCGCCATGCTTACATGCATGATTTTCATGCATTTGATGTTAATGTCCATTTCATGAGGTATATTCCTTCTTGGCTTAACACTATGTCCTGCATGGCAATAAGAAGTGAATTGCTTTCACACATGTCTCATAATGCTCCAAATAATTGATGTCGCACAGGTTTGGGTCAAATTTGTTTTTAAAACGTCTGTATTGTTTTCAAGCTCACGTCGCTTTTGAATCGATTAGATTTGTACATGCAACATGCTTTTTAACTGATCTGCCTACATTACGTCCCTATCGGGTTCATAGAAGATATCAAATCTTGATCAAAATTTAATATCAAACGTCATAAGATGGGAAATAAACAATGACCTGCAGAAAGAAATATCAAACATCAACACCAACAAGTTCTAATAGACAGTATATATAAGCAATACACCTGTACGTCCCCTTTCATCCATATACAAACATTCAAAATGTAACATTTTGTCTACCTTCCAATATACATAATCATTTTACAGTATCTTCGAGCACAATTTATGTACTTAATATGATGGGCCATGCATGCCCAATATATTATATTATACCAATGAACCAGAATTCTAACAAACAACACCTCTGTCTAATCTAATGTTACTCTATTCCCCATGACTAATTCCAATCAAAGTTAATTTGCTGCCTCTTTCAAAAGAACTTATGGGAACATAAGAGATACCAATGATTCAAGAAATCTCCCTTTTCTATGCTACCCAGAAGAAATCAAATGAGTATGTCGTATGAAGTAAATTGCTAAAACCAGCAATTTCCGTTCGCACACCTTCAGTAGAGTTCGCCTGTTACACTCGTTTCCTCTACAACCAATTATAATGTACAGTACCTGCTCAGCAAGGCGAAATAAAACTCTTATGAGGCATCAACAAGGAGGAAGGTTTTGTATTGCCATTTTTTTTATATCGCATCAACATTTTCTCCAGTCTTGTTATTCGGTATATATTTTCAACCATGTTTCATATGTGATCGGTTAATAAACATTGCGATTTTTTCAATTGTTAAAGTCAACAACAAAATAGTTTTGGGGATTTTCGAAACATGGTGTCATAAAATTGATTCTTGTCCCTGTTGTTATTTTATTTCTTCCATAACATAACACATGGGTGTTATAAACTTAATAAATGTGGTTTATAAAGAGTCGTGAAATATGGTATATTCTTTTTTCCGTATATAAAGTATACTGTGGCATGCTCCTTCGTTACGTGCATAACAACATAACTGAGGGAATCAGGAAGAAACTACTTCCAACACATTCCTCTGCCCCTTATAAGTATACTTCCTTTTAGGAGGGAGCGTACAAAAACGGAAAGAAAACAGCAGGGATTCTGGACAATTCCTTCCCCAATCGATACTTTCATACGAGGAGAGATGTTCACGCGCCACAAAAACTGGGTACTCTCCTAACAAAATATCACTTATGAATAAAGGCAGAAAATGGAAAAAAAACTGGTGTTTTCATGGTTTAACGAGGCATGTATAATAGACTGGAGAAGCCTTATTCTCTAATAGGAAGCTGAAATCTCAAGAGAGTAGAGACTTCAAGTCAACTTAATTTCAGTGCCTATCACTTTGACGCCTGGTTCTAGGTTTTCCATTATACTCAGCCTATCGGCTCGCAGTGTTTTTACAACCGACACACAGTAAATGCTGCGAGCTAGAGAAAAAAGAACTACCTACAGACACAAACTCTAGATTTGACCAAATGAGAAAATAAAAACAAGAATATATGTTTATATTTACATAAATTAACGTAAAAATGATACCTCGCCATACTGCATGCTGTTCACTTATTTTCTTAATATAATTAGTATGCAAGACTATCAGGAATTGTATGAATGAAATGTTCACTATAGTATCTAACAATATTATTCATTCTTATTAGATCTATAGTTGGTTGTTGGATGTAATCTGTCTTCATCGTCATTTTTCTTGTTATTTTATACCAGCCTAGAGATGTATATCACAATTCTCTTATATGCATGTCCACTTTCATGCATGAAGTTCAGATGCAATAACAGCAACGTGTTATATGCCTAGATATGCATATCGTATATATAAATACGAACGTCTTTAACCTGTAAGTCTCATTCTAAACACTTTCTTCTTGAATCCAACGACAAAAAATACCTTTCACTGTATATCCTACATACATTTTTGTTTCGTTCTAAATACCATGTCAGATCTGAAAGGCAACTGCATCCAAAGTAGGACTAATCAGGCGGCAGGTAAAATACCAAGCACCTCCATAATGTCAGCTTCAGGTAACATCATATGTTTTACTTTCCTTGTTAAAGCTAGTTTGGAAGCATTGTAAAATAGTTTAATCATTTACCTGATATGCCTTCATACGTCCACCATTCCGACCACGTCGAGCAAGAACCTGCAAAAATGAAAAGATGGTGTGAACATAATTCTTTTAACTTGGAACAGAAATCAAAATTGAAAGTTCTACATTGAGAAATATACTACCCTCACTACTTCGCTACATGGTAGAAACTGGTCATCACAGTGACATTGAATATCCACAATCCCTGTACGCAATTAAATGGACATACTGATAGTTCAACAATGTGCTTCCTTAGCTACTATGATGATTGAAATGATAATCATCATGGACTGAAACCCTATATCGCTGAAGAGAGCCACCACAATAAGTCGAAACGATTGGTACCAAGAAACTTCATGAATGGGCATTCCTTTCCCACTCCGAGAGAAAAACATGTACTATCAAGGATATTGTAAAATAATAGATTTGCCATCGTTTCTAAGATCATAACCTGGTCTGGGTTACGCTCCTTTTTCCCATTGAAGTATTAGGTATGAAAACTATGACCTTTAAAATTGGCATCTCTGTGAGGCAGCTGTTTCATCAAGTAGACACGAATTCCTAAATTGATTAATCAACAAAAACACTTTCAACTAGTTAACTTTCTTCCTCATCCAAGAATCTAATTAAAATTTTGGCCATTCAGGGACCACATAATTCAAAAGCCATTTAGGCGCTTGAAGAAAGAAACCAAACTGCATCAAAACTACCAAAGGATAAGCTCCAAAAGCTTCTTAAATGCAGTTAAAGGGGGAAGCTGATTGAGTGAGTGGGATTGTTTCTCATTTGTTCAGCAATAACCTGTTTATATGGCAGGACTTATATGAGCATATGTGTTTCTTCCCGCAGCGTCCAACCGTAGGGACACCACCTGTCGGCCAGTAAACACATCAGAGCTGACATATTCTCGCCCCGAGCGACTAGACCATCAATGCAGAGCGAGTTCGCTACGGTTCAAGCGGGGAAATCACCGGGACGCTTAGACGATGCCTTCACTGTAATTCCACATTAAGTTGAGTGGATACGGGGACTTGGGAAGGCGGCGGCCGTTTTAATGCTTGTGTAAACCAGGGAAGTAAATGGAAAATGCCTCGGCTAGGCTGCAGTATGTGTGTATGTGTACGCTGTCCGTTCTACTAAAAGAGCCTGTGTAAGGGTATAGTGGAAAAGAGCAAGGGAGGCTAAGTGAGTTTTCCTGATGCTCGTCCTTTTTAAGTAACTACCTCGAAGTAAACTAGGATGATGCATGCTCTATGATCATGAGTATTGGAAGATCATTTGACGCAGAATATGGGAAATCTATACAGTACCGGTATGCAAATATGTACATCAGCGTGTTTTACTAATAAAAGATACCGTCCTCTTCTGGGCCGTCTAAATAAAGGGTAAAGTGAATCAGAAAGCGTTTCCCCCAGAGGATATAACAATATCATGATTTTAATGTTTTACTCTACTCTAATGTTTCTGGCAATAGCTATTGTCGGCCGGAATAAATTATTTGTTTAATTCATGGGTGGAAACAATGCCAACTTAGGACCAAGAATATAGTTAGTTATCCTTAGTTTGATTAGATTGGGAGGGCTTGGTTACCCAACTGCATCCATTTTATATTATATGAAATATTTATTGAAATTCTATTTCCATTTTTTCATACATATAGTCTACATGGAGAATGGGTCTCTCATCTACAGTTCTTCCAACGACACCCTCAAACATTATGATGTTGATGTTGGCGATTACCAGGGATAACAAGGCTAAATGTCCTATATGATAGGGGAATGGACTGGTTCACTGACCGAAGCACATCTGCATGGAGTTAAAATATGTACATAATTCATCTTCTTTTGCTTTATATCATCTATGTTATAGTCTATAGAAGAATATATCTGACTAAAGAAGAATGGATGTAGAAACTTTGTTGAAGCAAGATACCCAGATTTCTATCTGAAAGTACTCTACCGGTTACGCAGTGCCATGCAGTACTCCAAGCTGATAATGTATGCAGTGGCTAGGGAAATCCTCATTTAATGACTTCATCAAACAGCTCATGTATTTTCCCCAGTCAATGACCAGATACTATTAAAATATCTGTCCAATCAAATGAAAATAACTGAGAGCAACTCTAGCCTGCAATTATTTGAGGCATATTACTTATACATATCCAGGTAGATGAATACAATTGTCGGATAATATGTTACAGTAAATGACATTTAATCAAGGATTAACGTATGGGGAGTCATAGAGCTGCTGAGATTATCGGACACCCATCCATCACGAAGGTGTTTATATTCTACAAACAAAGGTAAAAGCCTGACATAGACAGAACCCTCGGTCAGCCTTGCATAAGGCCCAGAGCAGCTCGGCAAGCATTGTTTGTGCCTATTACATGAAGCTAACATTGCGCAATGGGAGAGGTCCAGGTGTTGGGATATACAGGAAGTGTAAGGGCTTGCTGGGCTCTCTGGATAAGCCTTGTTTAGCTCCCGCACCAGAACATTGTTACATGAATGCACCGATTGCCTGCTTTATAGATCCATCCATAGCCTAGGAACTATTGGAATGATGTATTCCTCGCGTTGATATAATATATATATATATATATATATATATATATATATATACCAGATTTTAAATCCCCCATGTAAAATGTGAGCTTTGTTATTTTGCTGATTAGGACTTTGAATCAATGAGGCAAGATAAAAAGCATATTTTCTATTTTTGCAGCCAGACGCCACAGAAAGAAATAGGTTCGAGCATTCACAATCCGATCCTTTCAAATGAAATGTTGTCTTTCTTGCGCGTTCATTTACAGAAATCCTGAAGAAAGAAACAAGCCCAAAAGTAATGAACAAAAGTAGCGGACTCAAAAACCATCATTCTGAGGAATATGGTCCTTTCCTCCAGATCAAGCTTGACTTTGTTTTATGTCCTATTCATGACACTGTTTGAAGGAAAATGGTCACAGAATATTCCACACACCTCCACCTCCTCCCTCCTCCACCTTTCATTTAATCTATTCAGCACTATCAGATATTGATTTTATTCTCTGCTTGGTTGCTGGGTAACATGTGCCCACTAAAGAACCCTGCAGTCTCGAGCACACAAAAGGGCTAAAGCAGTGGCCCGACCAGAACGGCCATTTTCATGTCTTGCAAGCAGTGATTTATATAGAAAGCCACATCTTTGTCCATCCATCACCATAGGAACGATCGCCAGCTCCGGTAGCACCGACTGTGGAACTGTAAGGAGAACCTCCCTTCTTGCTTCCCAGCTCTCCTCCCCTACACTCTTCTTCTATCCGTACCCCTCTTATATGCCACTCAAACGGCACATAAAACAGACGTTACTTTCCAAGCGGTTTGTTTGTATATATTCATATAAAGGGATATCCCCCATCCTATCCCAACAACTGTCTGGTTTAAATTCCCCAAAAGAATATAGTATATTGGTAGACTGCTTTAAAGATCCAAACACTCGAAACGCAAATTAGCTGTGCTGACAACATGAATTCATTTAAGGAATTAAATTATTGGTCACTCTATCCCTATGCAACATTGTATAACTATTATTACAAGTTTGAACCGCGCTAACTATATAGATAATGATACAGAAGCTATAAGATCGTTGGCGGGAATATGAAATATAGCCAGAACACGGCTCATTTGCATATGGGACCGAAATGACGTCTCCGCTGGCACATACAGTGTACTTTATTAAACGTATTACATTTTTAATATTTTTGATATTACATTTTTGTCATTGGTTTATTCTTCATCAACGACCAAGGTTAGAACATGGAAATTCTTTTATACAAAGATTTGAGTGAGAAAGATTAAAAAACCATCTTGCACTAACGATTTGAATGAGACACGTATGTATTGTATGCAGTTTTCAACTGGCATGGAGCATGGTTGACTTCGGGAACTGCACATGTATGTATAGACATACCCAATAACAAGTCAATCTAACCAAATTAATATTACATTAATCCAATTAATCATGTTTAGGCCTGATTAATGGCATTATTAATATTACTATGACGATTATATATAGAGTTAGTAAACTATTTTGTAATGCTTTTTCCATCAGCTAATACTGAGAAAAGTGTATAACAATATAATGTCTGTTAGCTGAATAAACATATTTAAAACAAAAAAACAATTATTATTATGTAATAGGGCAGCAAAACTGATTCATATGCTATCTGACAAACAACTCAAGTCCTGAATTATTTGGAATTCATGGATTACGGTTCCTGTGGTATAGTGGAATGGAAATAGCCTCGAAAGTATTGACCATTTAAATTGTATTTAAATTGATTTCATTTCCCTCGATATTAGAAAAGTAAACACTATAATTATATCCTTTCTAGAATTTAGTTTTCAATATAAAAGCACAATATATATAGTAATAAATAGCAATATACATAGCAATTCAGCAGTTCATGTATCTTGAAAGTTTTCTGAATTATAGAGAATCAGGCCATATTGGGAATTTTTTCAAGTTAACTTAATCTTAAAGAAGTCTGTCAGAATTGTGACATAACACGATTCCTAAAAATAGACTTCTTAAACAATCTCCCTCCTCAAGATTTATTCTTTGTTATATTACATTTTAGAGTGTGCTACATAGATTTTTAAATGTCAACTCATAATGCTGCTCCTTATTTTTATGTTCATGCGTGTCGGGATGTGTTAACATAGTCATTGACTTTGGATCTGAAATAAGAAGAAACTACTCCCCTAACCATTTTTCCCATTCAGCGTCATTTCTGCAGTGATCCATCATTTATTTTACTGGTAATGGTTGAGTGTGGAAATATTTTAGAGTGGCCACCGTAGGTCCAACCGATTCGGAGTGTTTCTGTTAGAAAATGTTGCTTGAATTGCGAACTTTTGAAGTAAATTCCGTTATTATTAATGAAACAGGACTCTAGATTGTATGAAAACCGCTTGAGGAAATAGTGCTACCGAACTTGGTAACCTGTTTTTTAATAGGGAAATTTAATTGCTTATGATTTTGAACCTATCCCTGAATGTCCCAGCCTCAACTGATTGTATCCTACACGTGAGTGGAAGTTTACACTTCTCCCCTGGAGTGGGGATGGTTTACTAAGTGCCATATAAGAGGAATCAGCCAACATCCTTTTTCATACAGTGCCACCCAGTGCAGCAGTAAAAGTCAGCAATATCGGTAGCTCGGCTAACTGCGATCATTCCTGTAACAATGTAGCACCTAATCAAAATACGAGTTCTAATCATTTATGTAACCGGCCTACGGATGCTGCAAGTGATTCGGTACTGGCTGAACATTTACACCATTCCAGTATATTAATTCTTGAGGACTCATACGGTATATTAGACATCCTGGTTATTATACATGTACGACAGTGGTTGTAGTGTTGTTTGTTCATGGTTTTTATAATTATGAGTTAATCTAGGGCCTTGTGATATTGAACTGTAGTGTTTAATTACCTATTACTATAGATAGCCCTCCAACTCACTGTCATCCCAGATTGTGTCATTTTACATATGACCTTTCTAGAAAGGATGATCTCCATAATTATAGGAAGGACAAGATGAAAGTTCTAATTGGCTTAATTTATTTTCCTCCCTTGGATTTCTCTATCAAGAATGTCTCCCGTTATATAATAGGAGCTATTACGCTTTCAGAGAAAAATTACTGTGGAATTTTAGTTAGATTCTGCGATAGCCAAATCTTTCATCACGACACGAAATTTCACTTGCTCATGCAATGTTTTTACTCGAATAAATCTTCATAATGCAACTCTATGAGATTTAACGCTGAGAAATAATTAACTCGGCGAGTGTAATTTACCTCATCAAAAGGAGAAAGCCCCTCCTGACCTTCCTGTTGAGGACCTGAGTACAAAGGTTGACATTTTAATAAGCCCTCAAAAGTTTCGCTTTCAAGATTCCTCAACTTCAGAAATTTTCCCTAGCTGATCAGAAAGATTCGCCTGCCTGAAATATATTAGAGAGGATCGTGGTGGCTGACTATGGGTTTACATAGCCTTGACAAGTGTGATTAATTACCGTCTTTTGATGGCTTATTAGGGCTGGCCCCGAGCCTGTTCCGGACAGCCCGCCTGCACGATGCGAGGGCCTCGCAGAAGGCCTTGTCAACTCATTAGACGACTCGGCTTCCTTCTTTTGGCACATAGAGGGGGGTTCTTAATCAGGGCGAAGACGAACCGAAGCACGTCCTTAGAAGGCATGTGCCTGTCATCTGGGGAGTTTGTATTGTTATCATGTACGCATGCGTAACACAATGAAATCTCGGTAGCAATCTTCCGCAGATTTCCTCTTCCAGCCCATTATTCGCACATAAATTACCCTCTAGTGCATTTTTCTGGGGAATCTCCTAACGCTATTCTTGCCTCTCGGTCATTTAAATACCCTAGACAATTAAGTGAATGAGTAATTGTGCAAATCTCGGAAGACTTTCTTGTAATTTTATTGGTTAATTAATTGGTCGATGTCTGTCCTTACTTTAACTAGAATGAATTAAACCCTCGCCACTGGGCATCTCAATAATTAGTATTCAAGATAAACTACAAAACTATATTCTTTGCAGAATTGAAAATTCGTACGATTCTCTTTACATATAATTATGCCATCTGGAGAATGCCATGCATCCTTCCTTTGTTCCTGCAACGATGTTATTTTAACCACATCATAGGCCTACTCGTCTCAAATTTATCAAAGTAGTTATAAATTCTAAGGAATGGTAACTTTCCCTTTGTCCTCACAAACTTTTAGGGACTAGGAACCCTTAACATGCATACTGGTTAAACCGCACGCAAGGTAGTCTTGGTGGATATATGTAGCCCGGGCGATAATAGGGAGGTCAAGGTGATAAAGTATCGTAGGCTCGGCAGAGGGTGCCCCACCTTAGTGATGGAATGTTTGGGTGAAGTTTGAGACCCGGGGAGGATGGAGTGTTCACGTGTCGCTGGGAATGTACATGTCCTTTTAGATGCATGCAATCAATGTAGCTACCTTCTTGCCTTCTCGAAATAAATTACACAGGCTTATTGGGCAGTCAGCCCTAAGGTTGGATTTCGCATTTATCGGAGGTTCAGAGAATGAGCAACCGAAACATTCATTGTTAAATGGTATCGTTAAGTTAAAATTCCATGCTCTGCTACAGATACATTTTTTATTACATGTTTACAACTTCTATATAACAGGAATTAGCCTTAAGTAGTGCTTGATGTGCACCATGCCATGTACTAATAGCAGTCAGTATCTGCATGGTTTTATTTGTATGATCCAGCATTCTAGTATTATATAATGAGTAATACTATTATGTTGGCCCCATTCCGTATGGCACGTCCTAGGGTGTGTTGTTTGGCTCAATTTCCCCAATCTCGTAGATTCCATGAATGTCACACCACCTATTCATCGTCTATCGTGAGAACTCAGTTTAGCGCCACTTGCAATGTACCCGGGAATGCACGTGTGTGTTGGGGTGGGGATGGGGGAAATTCCGATTGTACTCAACTTAGTTGTATGTTAATCAATTATTTATCCATCATTATATTGCTTAAATTAAGATCAAGAGAGAAGCTAATGACAGTCATAAGATAAAATTCCAAATAATGTAGTGGTTTGATAAGAATAGGAACTGAGGGTAAAAGGAACAACTGTCCGCAGTGTATCTAAGCTATGCCAATTTATACTTCCCTGTTGAACGACAGGCGTAAGCTAAGCAAGTACACAAGTAGCGATACAAATGTATTTTACTTGAAAGTAACACTTTTTAAAAGTATTTTATACTATTGATGTTGAACAAGTTTGTGTAACTACGAGGACTGTATTTTGATCAGAGAGGTTAAACCTATTCGCAACACCCTTAGTTCGTCATGATCAGAGAAGATCCTGGCTCTCAGTATGTACTTGTAAAAGGGGGAGAACTGTGTCGCCCCTCTGGTTCAGGTGCATTCTTAGACCCATCGAACTATGATGACCTCCTGTCTTCAGTTGGGTCCACACCTCTGGGGCTGCCCATCTATAATAACATTAATCCAATGATCCGTGCGGTGTGGACATAATAGTGTTGGATCTTGTTGACCTTGGACTGGGCCTGTTTCCCCAGCTAAATCCCCCTATATTGATCTCTGTGTACATGTATATTGCGAACGCTGGACTGACACTGTCACATTAGGCACCTCGTGCATATTGCATATCAAACCTCGCCTTTGATGTCCACATTCGCTTACATGTATGACTTGATTGCTTCCAAACTGCTGGGAGACTCCCCTTCACCCTGCTGCATGTATACACACACTTGTTCTAATGGAACCATATTCTCATCACCACCAGAGTCCATATAAAGCCCATGCACCTCCCAGAACAACGGCAGTGTATCACTCGCGGCTGCTTAAAGTAATTCCAAATGTTCATTGAGGAATACCGACGATCATAATAATTACTGTGATCAGTGCCAATAGTATTTGATATGCCGAAGGATAAAGCCTAGCGAATATGCAATGCAGATTAATCTACTGTAATTCAAATTCAGATTATTTTTAATTTTAGATATTTAAAATGATAACATCGCATAATTGAACTAACTTTATGACATCCCTAGCTTTCAGAAACTGCTTGAAAGCGATATCTTTTATCCTCTCTTCAGGCTTTGCGCCAGACCACACAACTCGATATAAATATTCTTATACCTTTAGAACTGCACCTACGTAAATGTAAATAAAATGTATATAGTGCTGTGTGAATGACCTTTTACATGTTCCTTCTATGAATCAAACGAAGGCGAAGTTATAAACCCATATTTCATAGGCTCCAGGCACTTGATCATGATGGATAGCCCTCTCCTTATCTTTTGTGTCTGGACGCTTCAGCAAAATTGCTACTGCATCAAAAACAGCAGTTCAATTACAGAGACTATGGGACCACGAAACAACTATAAATAAATTACCTGAAGAATCACTGAGACGGCTGAGAGTTGCATCCTTTCCTCACTCAAATAATTCTTAGCTTGTGTCCCAGGCCCTACATGCACGTATTTGTATAGATATTTGCTAAAGTGCAAATACTCAGAAATACATTTAAACAAAGGATATTTATTTCATCTTATCTATGAGGAGGAACATTACTTCCCATTCATCTATTCAACAATAGTAAATGCGATGAAATATTGAAAACCAAAAGGCCTTGAGCTCTTGGGAGCAGATCCATGTATTAATGCTACATTCCTGTCAATACCCGCTGAATCATATATTTCTTTTGAGGTTCAGCGCCTTCTTTACTGAGTAGGTTAGTTGCAACTAGATTCATATATGCAATGATGCCACAGAGACATGATATTATGATTTGTAGCGTACACCTATAGGTGAGCAGAGATGAATTATAAACAGTTGTTGTAATTGATTATGTATACTTGTAGCCCAACCCTGTAACAGGACGTGTTATTCAGAGCCTCCCAGATGACATGAACTCACATGGATGCAGTCATGGATAAAGTGTAGAATTTATGCAATTGTAACTTGCCGCGATGATGCATGATAATTCATATGCATTTCATGCTTCCAGATTGTATTCATGACATAGCTCATGAATGAAAGGAAAAAGCGAAAATGCAAGGAACAGTGATAGGAATATATAGGAAATTGTGTCTAAAAAAGCTGAGGAGCTCATTTGTGTATATTCCTCAGCTTTAACATCAGGGTTATGAACATTTTAACTATTCCATTCAACGTCTCATAATAGTTTACTAAATAGCCCAAATTAACGTAAAAGTCGATCCAGTCTATAAAAGAACCAAAGGAAAATTATTAACTCCGGGAGTCTGAGGGAAACTGGGAGTAGGGGTGGAACGAGAACGGGCCTGGGAGGAGGATGCGAAGTCATTGTGGATCCCAAAATGATACCTGCCATCATCCACACCGGAAGCGGAAACAAAAAACGCTTCTCATCACATGACATCTGATAATGACAGCGGCCGTGAATTAGTGCCTCCTGTTGTGGGAGATTACTAGTGGAGGTATTTTCTGTGAATAGTGGCTCATACTCAATGATGGTCCTTCCATTATAATTATCCTCGAAGGATGGATTTAAGTGTGAACTCACCCTCTTTATCACATTAATTTCATCAGCATGAAGGCCATAATTCCAATCTTATGCTGCTTTATGCTACTAATTATTTCCATGAATGCTTTGTAATTTCATCATCAAAATATGTTTGGTATGGCCCCAACGAGTGTGGCCTGAAGGATCTTATAGTGATCTCTTTTATTATCGTAATGATTTTGGAGGCCTGTATCCATTTTTAAATAGCTCTTATGTAGCCACAATCTATCAAATCTTTCCACGTTAAAAAGTAATTGATTCTATGTTTAATTAACTTTCTTATAATTGTATGTCTTTTTAACGGTAACTAGAAGCATTGTTATTTCGTTTCAGGGGCATACAGCTGTTTGTGCCGGTGTAGTAATCCACTTTGTAGGAATAGGATTAATCCAGTCGTTGATATATATGTTCGCATATCGATGCATCAATGTCCACCTCGTTTGAGGCTATGAGGACATTAGGGCCCTTGCAGGGAATTTGTGTGTTGGGAGTTTACAGCAAACCAGGCAGTCAGCATTAGAGCACAATGCATGTAATGAGGTTGGGACTTGCAGGAATGGATATAAATTGTTGTACATGTGGAAAATATGATTTATGGTGCCATACCCATCGTGTCTAGAAGTATCATATCTTGAACTATCGGATAATTTGCTGTTTCAATACATTATAACACAATGGATGTAATGAAGGTGAGGCAATGACGTCAGGAGAAGATATATATTATATTAAATTGGTGTGCTTGTGGAAAATATGACTTAAAAGTGCAATATTCATCGTATGTAGATGTATAATACCTTGAACTATGTGATAATTTGCTACATTTCGCTCTTCCCCGTTGTCTTCTTAAGAACCTTTCTCTCCTTAGGTTCATGCTACTTAGCTTCATCTAGTGTTTCATTCTTCTTGCCTCACCTTGCCCCCTCGCGTGTTATCATACCAACCGCCTCATTTAGGCCCCTGACTTACCCTCCATCTGTTTTCCCCCTCTCAACCTTCCATGGTCTGTCTCTAAGATAAGCAACACACCCCTGAGACAAGCTCATATCAGCTTGGCCACACAGAAATACATATGAATATATACATAACATATACTCCCTCTCCTAGTACCAATAGCAGAGGCGGAATATTGGCCTTCATCTGATAAGCCAGGAGAAGATTTGCATTTGATTGATCAGTCCACATGTCGGGGTTTATCATCTGGATACTCGAGATAAGTGTCTGTGTGTTTTGTATTCCGACCTCATGGCTATTTCATCTTCATCTTGTCCGAGCCTTGCAGCATGAAAGGGGAGCCTTGTCTCTGCTAAGCCGGACCAGGAATGTGAGGGGTGAGAGTCGGGGCTCCGAATAACTCTCTCCTCCTCGCGACTGTCCCTCAATTTCCACAACAACATGTCTTTAGTAAACCCTGTCCAGAGTCTCATCTTACCCACCCTCTTGATTATCATTCTGCTCGAGCCAAGTCTACATATGGAACAATTGGTCTAGCGTTCAAAGTGGCTGTCACATTGAAGCCTACTACAAGAAAATACGAAGTCGCAGAATTTCCTCGTGACTGGTTGATCGATGGACATCCAGCCAATATAATACATGCTGAATGTGTATGACCTTCTTTACAGCAACTCAGGAATACATCGGATCGTGTAAATGGAATATAACATTTGAAGCTTCACGAAAAATCGAGAATCATTGCATGTGGTCAACCCAAACTGAATGTCATGGCAGGAGAGCAAGGCAACCTGAGTGTGAACTGATCCTGAATAGAATTGGGCCCCAACAAACCATGGAGCGGCATCATTGTAAGAAACGTATAAACTCGCCAGCACACTCCAGCTAGAATGACACTAATTGCAGTGTTTTTCTTGGAGTTGAAAACAGGACTGCCTATTATGGCTCTTTATGGACCCAGAAAAGGGTCTGGCTAGATAGACGGATGGAATGGGGACTCACGTGGCGCTCAGTTGTAAATACAAGCTAAAGTTCTGCACAAGAGTTAAAGTACATGCTTTACCCAAAGGCTCATTAGCATTGAGGGGGAGTAAGTGTTGCCCTGACAACAGGCTTCGGGTTGTGGTGACAATAAACGTGCGCGAATTTAGCAGTTGTCCAACGAGAACTATCAGCAGGGGATTGGTACAGTAACGAGCAGTGTTAATTGAGAAAGATGTGCGTGTATTTAGAGCGCATGCGCGGCCATCAGTCCTTGTGTCAGGGACCCTCTGTTCTGTGTGGATAAGACAGGAACATTCAGTTTGTGGCAGGCCCGGTAGGGCCCATCCATTATTTCAAAGCTAGACCCTATCGTTGCATCCCATTCGCCACACCCGCCTTCCATGGCATTTACAATGTTTTAACCCCCTCCCTTCCATGGGCAACGCGCTCCTAGAAAGTCCATTCAAACCTTAACTAAGGAGTAATTAAACAAGCTGCCCGATCATGCGAGTCCAGAGAAAAATCCTCCTTTCCTTATACTAGGGCCAAGTCTACAACAAAGACCACTACTGCCACCACTCCATACAGCTAACAACCAACACACACCACCACTGAACACAGAACACACCACCATCACAACCATCACCATTTCCCCACTATCACGACCTACAAGGAGCCAAAAATAACCCTGTCTTTATTCAGAGCTTAATGGGGGATCTGGAGATGGATGAAGAACGCCTTGGCTTGGTGGGCTCACTCCGGTTCATTTAATTACAAACGCTTAAATCTAGAGCAGAAGAAAGAGGTCCACTTTAATCTATTTGTTTTTTAAGGGTAACTTGGGGAGAAGGCATGAGGAGGCGCACGGGTAGGGCGATAAATAACTTCCCTAGTTTCACGCTGACTAAAAACTAAGCCTTGGTGATCTGTAGCATCAAAGGCACAAGATGGATAATGACGAATGTTGTCCCTGGAATCTTCTACCTCAGTTTGCTTTATGTTTTCCTGTCTGCTCGATCTTGGTTCAAGAGCAGGGGGCCTTATTCTCCTTTACTCGCGCCCTACCTCCATATTAGACCTAACCTTGATCTAGCAAAAAACAAGTCATATCAAGGCAATGTCTGCTTGTAAAACTTTTTTCTATAGGCTACCTTGTAACAACGACGGGCGGAGTGGTCAGGGGAAGTGTGAAACTAATGGTGGCCATTGTGTAGAAGTTCTATATGTAAGATGGTGGCAAGAAACCCTCTCCTGTTCATAATAGCCCTCTCTAGACTAGCCCTACACATACCAGGCCTGTCACCTCTATCTTCAGAGCACACGCGTCTAAGCATCCCTTGTTCAGTGGAGAAAGAAGGGCTGTCATGTGGAGGTAAGGCTATTTTACTGACTCTAGTAAGAACATTATATTATGTATATACACTCTCTCTCTCTCTACTGGGCTTTATTATCCATGAAATATAACCTGGCGGCTGTTGAAGCCTCGATACCCCCCACCTTCCCTGAGAAGAGGCGTCTGCGATACCCTGGATGACAGCAGGAGAAGAGAAAGAATGGCGAGGTGCGCCTCTACTGGAATATTGGGCAGCGAGAAGCGACCACAGAGCAAGACGAGGGAGTGGCAAAAGTAGGAGAAAGGGGAGATAGGGCCACCTCCACAGAGGGTCGATTCCACGGTTGAAGACCCCCTCATCTCCAGGAGCCCTACGACCTGAGCCCGGCCTCCCCTGGAGCAACGGTAATCGATGGGGTATAATAGGGATAATAATGACACGGCCCCGGAGGCTTGATGTATTAGCGTCTCCAAACCAGCCCCTATTATTCAATCCCTTTTCTATTAGAGCTTATCACCATACTCCATTCTCTCATAGCCTATTGATTCACATTCCTCCATCCTAAATAGCACCAAGAAGTCATGCTTGCTCACTCTTCATCATATCTGTGCCTTAACCTACCCCTCACTCATGCCTTCATAGAAGCTTTTGGTTACGATCCTGCTTTGACATACCAAGCACTTTTTCACCAATCCTTTCTCAGGTCCCTTCCTTTTTTTTCTCCAGCCTTTCTGAATCCTGTCTCTCTACATTATGCTATCAAACTGCCTTCATCCATTGCTGGCAATGCCCATTTTCTCCAGATGCCCTTTCATTTTTTATTCGAGTCTATCATTCGGCCGTGAGGTGAAAAGTCCCTTTCTTTATTTTCTTGAGCCAGACGATCAGTTCTTGGTATGTCAAGGGCTTTCGAACGCTCCCTGGAATATCAAGGTGTCTTTTTAATTAGGATTGCATGATTTAAACCTCGCCAAAGCATTTCTGAATGCCATCACCTGCCATTTTATCAAGTGGGCCGTGGTGATCTCAGCATCAATCAACGAAATCATTTTCTGGCTGTGCCACATAATTGTGTTGGACGTTCTTTTGCGTAGCAACCATCATGCTATTGAAAGGCGCTCCTTTTCTCTTTTAATAATATATTGGATCGTCAAAATTTCTTCAACATTCTTGCAATACATTGCGTACTATTTCATATCTTGTATATGACATTTTTATATAACAATTGCAATTCCCCTGTGTGCCTTTGTGCCTTTTATTTGAATACTCTTTCACTCTACTTCATTCCCAAATTTAGGGGATCAGCTTTCATACCCAAGCTCTTTCATGATTTACTAGTATTGTCATTGAAACGTTTGTCCTGTTTTTAATTGAAATGATACCACATGAGCCCCGTTTAGCTTTTTAAAAACCGTGGTACTGCACAGGTCTCCGAGATATTGCCATCTCGGCTATGGTAGTACGATCCCATCCTCCTATCCCTCATCATCCTTTCCTTTCCTCCTCTTCCTTTCTCCTGTCCTTGAGCACCGACCCTCCCCAGACGCCATATTCCTTCCGTTCAGCTCGCCGAGCGGCGTTGACACTCCACCGGAAATAGGGAGTCCAGCTTGGCGTTCCTGCGATGCCGCCTGACCGGAGCTTCCGACAAGAGGCCATGTTAGACCCAGGCCCAAGCAGATGGTCAGTAAATGAAAAGGCCTTCAGCGTCCTTCCAACCAGTAAGCAAGCGGGCGCGCTGGATTCGGTCTCTACCATGGGAACGGCTGAGAATGATACCCTGAGGGCATTCCGACAATGGGCTGTACTTGTGTTGCCCATGATAACACCCCGCATCTGTTATTTTATGTCTTACATAATAAATTACATAAAGGAATGGGCACTAAATATGGCTACTAAACTGGAGATGTATCTGCTATGGGATGGAGATCAAGAAGGGGATGAAACAAAGTGGGGGGAGTGGGAGGGGGAGGGGAGTAGAGGAGTTTGCGTGATGTGTTGAGATCCTCTCACTGGTTTCCTGATTGGTTATCACATATTTCAGGTTGGAACTTCCTCTCGGAAGGAACATGCTAACGCACAGGGCCTGGGATTTACCAAGGGTGGGAATTTTGCCCTAAGTGTGATGAAACAAGTACTGGGAGTTTAATCCACGAACACGAATAAAAGGAATGTTCATTGCCTGATCAGGAGGGTTGCTCGAGCTGGAAAAAGGTGGAATAAACTATAAGCTTGGCACGAATAGGTGGTCTGTTCATTGCCACAACTAGCACGCACACAAGCCATTCCGAGCCAGAAACACTGGAAGTAACTCACCTGTGGGATGACCTCTTCTAGGCACTCAAATATAATCAAATGCAAATGTTTACCAGTTTACACGAGCAAAAAATAGAGATATAATGAAGGTAATGGGTACTTACCCAGGTCGGTGAACCAGAGGAGCTGAAGTAAAAGAGCTAAATACATGGTGTAACTCCAGGGTCTGGCTCCAGGATAGGGTAAAGGGTATGGTCCTTCTCCTACACGATCCCGACTTCTCCAGGGCGTCTGGATTGACTACCAGTTGATGAACTATGTCACACGCCTTGGTCTCCTTCTACCCTCTTCCACCTCCTCTTTCGCCACCACCACCTCCTCCTCCTCCTCCCCCTCCTCCTCCTTCTCTTGCAAACCCACTCCTAATGATATCTCTGCTTTGGTATCGATTTATCGGGACTGTCTCGATCAGCTTCCCCCGAATGACAAGCGTTTGCCACCTCTGGTGGTCTCTTATCAATTCCAGAAGCTGGTAGAAGCGGCGAGATAACAGATACTCCAAGAGTTATATAACAGGTACATATGCCAATACCCTCAATATTGATGTATCAGCGAATACTGCCACATAATTCCTCCATGCGTTCTAAGTCCTTGGAAATATTCATACAGCTTCTCCTTCCGTTTGATGAGTATCTTGGCCACTGTTCTAATTATCAGAAGTGCTTCAGAAGCTTTCCTGTTTTGGTGTTTTTTCTCAGATAAATCTTACTCCTCTTCCTTCTACGGCTAAGTTGGCAGGTATATTGCCTGGAGAAACATGGGTGTTGATTCGGGGTGATACAAACCAAGGGTATATAGTGTAAGTAGTAGAGTAGAGGGTTGTGGTGGTGTTTGTTCTTATAGTAGCTCTTGTGCTGGTATACCAGCCTGGGGGTATCTCTCTGTCTTTCACTCCCTCTCTGGAGGAATCCCTGTCCTCCAATGTGAAACACCCCACTACAAAGCCTCCTCTTCCTATACTACTACTACTACTTTCTCCCACTCCTCCAGGAGCTTTCAGATGCACCGACTCCCTGCTGACAAATCCCGTGTGAGTTAGTAAAAAGCCAGCAAGTCACAATAATAATGAGCCCTTCCACGGTGGCGGGCTACTCAATATAATGCCGTTCTCACAGTCTCCTTAATACTTTCTTCCACCACCGCAAGCAAACAATTAAGCGAGAGTTGGCAGTGTGGCTCACAACCCATCGACTAGTGCGACCTACGCGACGCCCGAGGAAGAATGGAGAACTAGAAGGACTGGAGGCGCCCCCACTGGTGATTATTGGAAGCGCGGATGAACGGGTTTTCCGTTCTAACTCATACTCCCCAGGCTTGTGTCACCGTGGGTGTGGGGTTATTACAAGCTAGGAAATGCTCGCTACGCAATGCTGGCAGAATATTCCCGGCGGAAAATGGGACAGATATTGGAGTGAAATTTGACAATGAGTTTCGGGTGCTAAGCTAGTGAAGATGGTTTGATGGAATTCAATACTCAAGAGATTGCCTGCGCACAATGCCGGGCCGTCACAGCATCGAATGTCATGCTGTTTTAGAAGAAGAAACATTTGCTTAATGTTCTGGTGACGGCCTTATAAATTTCAATTCAAATACATATTGAGATGCGTACATACATATTGTTCATCACTGATATATGCACCACAAAAGTCATAAGTGCCTTTTAATCCTGAATAGTCTATTTTTACCAGTAAAAACCAAGATATTAAAAGATTATTTGTGATAAAGGCACTTTCTTTTTGCCTGCAAGAATTCGAGCGTCAACTCTAGTATCAAAGGATACGATTTGTATCTAATATTGTCATTCACCGGCCATTTATGTCAGATTTTGATATAAAGTGGGAGGTCGACCCTTTAGCTCTTTGCGCCCAATATAATTGGTATTATATAATTGGTTCAAAAGATGTGACATGTCCAATCTGTACATGATTTTACCATTACTAATGCACTGAACAAGCTTTCATATTCAATTAGGGTCCCAATAAAAAGTTATGAATGCTTATGAATTCCGAATTCAGTTATGCAAGAAACCTACTCTAATTGGGCAGATGTGTGTTTTCAACAACAGTTTTTATTCAGGATAATTTAACGAGTACAAAGAAAAATCAGCATCGCCTACATCCAGCTATCTTCCTGCTGCCCTATAGATACTAATTTAACTTAACATCCTGGGTTGTTTCGGTGATATAAAACATTGATTAGATGAGAAGTGGGATATAAAGTGATGAAAAACCGTATTATACCGTTTTTATAGGTATCTTGTGGCTTCTAATGAAACATTTCATCCTAATACCTCCTCATAATTGTCATTGAGTAAATCAGTGCAGGATCAGTCTGAAAAGAAAACCTATCAATGCCGATATTTGAGATTACCGGTACAAATTTTCACACTTGTCGTTTATCAATCTACACAACATGCTAAATTTGGAACACCTGTGTCCATCTACATTAGATGTCGGAAAGAGTTTAGATTTCTCGATCCGCTACCTTAGAACTTGTTAACAGGTGCTTGATAGGTGGGAGTTTGAGAATCTGAATTAAAACATTTATACTGACTTGCCTGGTGGTATTGATCAGCACGCTTACAAGCTCATAACCTGAATCATCTGTGCGAGTTTCAAAACTCAGTTACTGCTTCAGGATAGTTATAATGAAGAGATTGAATATATTGATCGATTGGGTGATTAGTACTCTTAGTACTCTAATATCTACTAAAACGGCGCCAACAGGCAAAAACGGCTGCATCGAATTTTTTGCGACGAAATATCTAATCAAGTTAGATATTTTGCAATTGTTGGCAACAAATAAATGTGTTGCCAACAACCTATTTTACCCCCTCATCCACTAGAATTTTTAGTCATGTCGAATTTTCCGAATTTTCCGAAATGTCGGCGACGAATTTTGCCTGTTGGCGCCGTTTTTTACCTATAGTGGAGTTCCGCTATAGATTTGTGATACGGAGTAAAGGGGAAATAATACAATCTCTAATTTATCAGTTACAGTGAGGCCTCTTCTAGAAGCTTTATATTAGCTTGTTATCTTGAAGTTTGAATGTGTAAAAGCGATGGCTGGTTAATTGTGTGGGTGTGAAACGGTCCGGATTAATTGGCGAGCAGTTTCCTAAACAGCTCGGTCTACTCTTGGTGTACTCCGTGTGAACATAAAAGGTCACCTTCCAGCTGTAACCGCGTTAAACCCACTCAAATAAACCACACCCAATTCCTAAGAAAGAAAAAACTGGCAGAAAGCCCACGAAAGCAGATTAAGTAAAATAACTACACGGGCAGAATGTCAAATGTGGCTGCTCATCCATCAAAGCATTTCAGCTATTTTGTGTGATGGTTTATTTGGAGGCACACATGGACAGAAATAGCAAGTAGGTAATGAGAAATCACATAATTTCCTCTACAATTGCCTCCTCTCAATGGAAATCCGCGTATAGGGTGACAGTATCTGATATTGTAAGAGCTTTTCAAGGGGGAATATGGGATGGTGTGGAAATCTACCCATTGTCTTGATTCATTAAAATCGATCTCTTTTACTAAGTGAGTAATGCATTAAACAATAGAGTGTTGCACAATTTGCTTGACTCATCCCCACTTCACCTCAGGAGAGGTGTGGGCGGTGCACAAGTAGTATTGTTATCCTTTCTAAAATTGTCGAGCAAATCTAAATGAATGGGACGGATATTGAAAGGAATACTAAATTCTGTGTCGCGCATTTATTTCAACGTTGAACTAAATATGTTATGATAGTTTTCCAATGAATAGTAGATTATTCCCATACTATGAGGTAGGTCTGCTATCTAGAGGATTAAGTTCATTGGCTGGATATTAGTGATGCATCACCCAATTCGTTTTCATGTATTCTCTACATGCCATGTTTCCCCTATCCGTTGGTTTTAACTGAGTATTTCGATAATTTTAATCAGATGTGGTCTTTGAAAGTCTTTTCAGGTTACGCTTGATTCATGCATATATATACCTAACAGGGCTGAACGTTGAAATAGAATACCAAGAGGATTTCTTATACATTATAATTTCGTATACATTACCAAATGATTATAACTATAGTATAGACGAATAATCATGTTAAAGTGTGTCAGGTGTGTCTCTTAACTCACTTTTCTCTGTCTTCTCTCTCTGTCTTCTGTCTCTCTCTCTCTCCCTCTGCACCCCCCTCCCCCACACACCCTCCATCCACATATCTCATCCTTCTCCCACCCCTCCCTCTCCCCCATCCTCCCACAGTAGGCCATTCATCCTACCATGGGATACCCTGCGACATTGTTAGCCATTTCTCCAGGCAGAACACCTGCTCTGCCCATCTGACAACTTTAACTCGATGTAACCCAAGTACTTGGAGGAGGGGCTTGACCCGTCTCCAGACGTCATTGGAACTACAAATAGAAGCATCCAGAAATTTTACCCATGAGTATTTTTGGTTGGTGTTACTTACTGATTTTTTCTGTTTTTGAGTGTTGCGGTTTCTTATTTCAAGGGAAATAGACCCATCCACCCACCCTAGCTCTCTCTATCCCTCCTACCTACAATATCCATTTGATTTAGTGTTAAATACCGTAGACGTACACACCACAACGTGCTGTGTACGCTACGCTACCCGCCCTATAAATACATGTCAACATGCCTGTGAGCGTGGGTGTTATGTAATGATGGCAGTGGCTAGTCCCTAGTACTGTGTGGGGTGATGGCGGGAGTGAGTGACAACAGATAGAGGGTGCATGAATGTTTTGAAAACAGCATTTCTGTACCATGAAGGCAGTAGTTTTTCCAGACAAAAGGGTAGCTAACTAAGTGAAGTTTCTCTCAGGCGAATTACAGGTTGCAACTTACATGGGATAACAACAAAAGTTAGGCCATAAGTAGGGGTCGTTCATATATGGGGAGTGGACGCTGATTTATAGGGCGACAGGAGGAATTTCGGATATGGGATTCCACCCTCATAGAGGGCGGGTCGGTCGCGCATCGTCAAGACTTTGTGATTGTAATTAAATATTCATGAATCCCCGAAAATCGCCCTTTCTATCTCGTATCTGTCCCTCCTGCCCCTTTTCCTCTCCCTCTCACCCTACCTCTCCCTTGAGATATTTTTCCTCGCTCTCATCCTTCTGCCTTTCTTTTCCCCTTTCCCCCTCTTGTTCGCATCTCTCCTTTGTCCTTTTTCATTCTCTCACTTTCACCCGCTAATATCTCTCTTCCCCTGCCCCCGCCCCCACCCCTCTCTCCCTCTCTCTCTTTTCCTCTCCCCGTGCTAATTTCCCTCTATATAATTATTCCTCTTTTGATCGGTCGCTCTTCTCTCTCCTTACTCCAATTTGCCCTTTCTCTTGATTTCCTTTTGCCCACTCCCTCTCACTCTACCTTTATCTCCTTACTCTTCCTCTATTGATGACTATTTAGGCCCGTTATTGTTCATAGCATACAGTAAAGAATTACCCAGTGCAGAGATGCCAACTTTTGTAGTCAGGCTTGCGGGACACTATCCCAGCCATTAAGGCGGGTCTGGGGCCCGGCTAGGGCCGCAGAAGCCAGAGGGTTTTCTTTGCTCTCTGGTGCATTTTAAGCATTTTGGGGGGTTAAATATTGTCCAAATGATAATACAAACTTCTTACTTTGATTCGCATAAAAAATAAAAATATAGACTTGTACTTTTACAATTTTTTACTTTTAGTTTTACATGAAGAATGGTGGCTTTGGTGTATTTTCGGCATAATTTCCTTCCCATGAGGCGTGGGGTCTGGGGCCCTAGGCGGGCCCCAGAAGCTAAGAGATTTTGCTTTATCTCTGGTGCATTTTAAGTATTTTTAGGGGTTAAATATTATCTGGTTAAAATTACATTTTTCCGGGACAAAGTTGTCTGCGGGCGGGACGCGGGACACAGGGCTGATTTCCGGGACTGTCCCAGACAAATCGGGACACTTGGCATCTCTGCCAGTGTAGTAAAATATAACCAAATTCAGACCCTTTTCAGACGACACTGTAATTTGTCAGAGTAGAAACCGAAATTTACCAAATATAAAAGATCTACAAGAATATTTGGGCATTGTGTCGGGTGGTGTGAATTTCGTTAAATATCACAAAATGTAAATTTCCTTAACAGTTAGTACAAGGCCTGGTAGAACCCAGAAGCCCAATTACAGTGAAGACCAACTTACACTCGAATCTGTAGAATACTATACATTTCAAGGGGTCGAGATAGATCGACAACAATGTTATATGTTATGGTGCAGCCCCTTAAAGATATTGTAAAAACATTACCTTATTTGACTGATTTTCAGAGATATAAATCTCATTTTAGGGGGTAATATACACTAAGTTCTTGTTGTTTTTAAGTGCATAAATGTTTCTAAATTATGTTGTTGAAATTATCTAAAATTCCGATCAGGCTTTAACTGAATACATTCTATGGTTCATACAAGTAAAGATTATATTAACAGAGCATTTCATTTTGGTTATCAGGGAGACTGGCATCGGGTTACGTGAGCGCTCCCTTGTTTACTCTATGAGATTACAGTATGTTCTGAATTATATAAGACTAGAAGTGTTGTTATAATCTAAATCATTTAAACCTATAGTTTTAAATAGTATTACTCTGTTAAATATTACTTAGTATGTTTAAGAGAACATTATATATGCATGATGGAAGGTAATGTAATACTTTATTCTTCTCAACAAAAGAGTTATCATTCTCCTGATAATCTCTGTAGTTTTGAAATATATCATAGGTGGGAATGTTGTCCTCCACCGGTGGAATAAGGTCAAATATGATGGAGGGGGGACACTTATTCATTTGGGAACATGTCAACCATGTCATATTTCAATAATTAGTTTTAATTCCCTTTATCTTACATATAATCTCCACCTTTTAGTTTTAAGTTATACAAACTTTTTTGCTTATCACAACAGATCAGAAATATTCTGATTACTGGATATTCATATCTCTTATATAGGCATTGCTCTGAGAACATTTTATCTAGAGTGAGTTATTCACATTGAATATATGTCACTATAGTGAGTTACAGGAGGTAGTCATGTCAACCAATGCATTTTCGTTCCCAAGTTTAGGACCGAAATTCAAATGTATGCCTAAAAATATTTTGATTTATATTATTAAAAGCATATATAATAAAACAGTTAACTAACGTGTTGGTTTCAGTCACTTAGAATATTGCACTCGTTGCTATGCAACTTGTGCAATACTCATAATTATATTATGGGAATATACTACAGGCCTGTGGATCCAAAAGTTGAATCTATACAAGTTTACCATCTCCACTGTTCCTCGCACTTGTTGTTTGAAGGAAATTATTTGAGTTATAGGCATGTAGTATTTAGTAACCATGTTAATCATATAACAAGTTGACAACCAAAAGGATACTCCTCATGGTCATTTCAAGGTCTTCCAAGACTTATTGCTCAATTTGTCTCAACCAGGTCAACACGATTAAGTACGCTTCTGTATCTATTCAAAGTCTCTTTTTAACTGATATTTCAAAATGGTACTGGCGAATGTCATGTGACCAGACAAGGTTGATGACGTCTGTGACGTGAATGGCATACAACAATGAGATATGGGTGTATGAGGGAAATTCACAGAACTCTGAAGTGTATTGTTTATATCCGGGTCGAGAAAATTACATCTGACTGGTAAATGAACAACATCTAGGCCAATCCGTTATTATATCTATATGTACACAGTAGTATATATTATGCACTCAGTGTTTAGTGCTGAATTACGCTAAATTGCCCTGACCAAGGAATCAATGATCAATGAATATCATATATAACCATGTCTAATAGGGTAATAATCTTTTCGCACAGACGTCATCAACCTTGTCTGGTCACACAACAGTAGTGCCCAGTACCATTTTGAAATATCATTTGTAGAGAGCCTTTGAATAGATACAGAAGCATACTTAATCATGTTGACCTGGTTGACAGAATTTGAGCAATAACTTGGTCGACATTACTGTGTTATCAGTACAAGGTGATTAAATAAATTAAACTAAATTGTCCTGGCACAGACAAGGCAATGAGATATCAGAGAAATGGTTAGCATGTAACTGTTGACGCAATAATAACCTCTTAACATTTACAGGACTTCCACTAGTATCATTCTGTGAGAATGTATAACATAGGGTTAATGCCCAATACCTTCTGAATATCATCTTTTTTCCCACCCAAAAGACAAGTAGTTTTCTTTTGTCTCATAACTTTTTCATACTTTGTTATGGCTTCAAAATTATTTCTAGAACTAATGGGAATGACTATGAGTGCATGCCCCAACCTAAAAAGATATACTGCATTATGGTTAAATATATTTTATTACTGACCACATTTTTCTGTGCATTTAGGTTAAGCAATATAAAATTATTAAGGGCGAGAGTAACAAGTAAAACTTGATACGTTAAAGATGACCCAATGATGGGTCTGTTATAACTGACACTATATGGGCACTCAATTGCACTAACATTTGGTATAGATTTGGTTACTCTTATTTTCCTCAATGTCAACTGCTACTTCAATACATTGCATCATTACATATCAATAATTCTTTCGACTCAATGGGAGTAGGGCAAATGTTGTGGGGCCTCGAGGCCTGGCAGCCTCTTGAGAGATCCTGAGGTCGGTAAAAACTTGAAGGCATGGTATTCCGATCCCTAGACACTATTCTCGTTACATTCTATCTTAATGGCTCCCTCCACTCAATCTACCTTCATTTCTGTCCTTCCCTAGCCCTCTTTCTCCTTTCCCCCACTAACTCTCGCTCTCGCCCCCAACCTCCCTCTTTGTCCCTCCCTCACCCTCCCTTCATATCTCTCCCCCCTCCCCCCACACACTCTCCCCCTCCATCTCTCAAATCAACAAACACAGCCCAGGTTAATGTGTGAGTTACGTTGAACTGCTATATTGGGTCACATAGTGCAATGCCCCAATAGGTATTAAAGGGTAGGCCGTGTAGTCATTCTAAGTAGGTCAGGAACCCCCAATTGAAGCATGGTGGCACGTTTCGTGGCGATCAGTGGGATCAGTGGAAGGGGGTAAAATAAATGTTTCTGTGAATTAGTATGTTTAATTCTTTCAATATTGTGATATATTCTAGTTAAAGACGCAGAGTGGACTCATATAATATATGATTAGAGGAAAGAATTCCATTAGAAGCATTATGATCATGCATTTTTTTTATTTTTTTTTTAATAAATTTTATTGACAAAACATTCACAGTTTGTGATAGCTCTCATTCTGCCAAGTGGAAAGTTATTCAAAAATTCATATACACTAGTACAAGTATTGTATTACACGTTTTAAGTTTAAAGATACCATAGATTATATTTAACACCCGTTATCTACATTACATAATTTCAAGAGAACTGAATCATAATCACCTTAAGCCATGTCAAACCACAGTTTATATGTGTGAGACAGCACTTTGTGACATAATATTTTTTTTTTTTTCCCCCAATTAAAAACAGAATAATACAAGAATCATATGACATAGACCGCATAATAAAAGAATCAGATGTAGTATGCACCCATTTAACTACACATATACAGTTTGCGAATAAGCACACAAACCTCATCATATAACAAGTTATAACAATATAACAATCAGCCTTTCATCCAGTCTTCTTCATTTTTTAGTGATATTTTTAGATTAGTCCATGTCTTTCTCAGCATGGCTGAGTCTATTGGGATAAAAAAAAAACGTTGTCTTTATTATACATAATCACAATGCATTCAGAATGGAGAAGTGTTTCTAGTTGCACCTAAAATCTAAAAACTATGAAATATTAAAATTGTGCGTGAAAGTTACTATAGTTTATGACAGGTTAATTAGACACCGGTGTTTTCTCTCTGATCTCGAGGAGTGGAAGAGGGAATGACCATTAGTTCTTGTTAATCTGTTAAAACCCTCATAAAAGAACAGCTGGGCCGTGGCATGGCTCTGCCCCCTCGACCAAATTTTTATGATAGTTCCTCCTGTCTTAGCAGTAATAGGATATTGTTATGTAACATTATGTAACATTGTGTAACCTCATTATCTATCTAATTATCACCTATTAATTATATTACCTCATTATTAAAATCGTTAATTATACTTAGCTACCCAGTACTGTGCAAGTCTACTTATTCATGCTAAGCCATAGGTATTACGTAAGGGCTCCGCCCCCTACTCTTTACCCACATCCTGAAGGAACATGTGTACAGATTCTAGTTCATTAAATCAGTTGCTTAGTTCTTCTCACGAAGACCACACGTTCGTTTGTATTCTTCCATCATACCTTAACACTGGCGGACAACCCGCTCGATCTTGGACTTATAAAATCTCACATGAACAAGCGAGTTCTTTCCTGGAATATGGAGAGATTATTTGAACATTTCATCAGAATATAAGCAATGGAAGATGCTCCGAATTCGCCTGAGTTGGCATTGTTCGACAGACTAAAGAAATCAGTAGAACGTTTAGCAGCCATTCCTCAAGCGATTGTGACGAGAAGACAATTGAAAGAAAATCGTGGTAAAATCCTGAATCAACAGCCTAAACAACTAGTTTCCGAAGAACATCCATATGAATTGCCCCAGGATATGGAAGATGAGCAGGAGATACAATTTAAAGCAGGACCACAAGCAATTCCGCTACCCCCTCCTCCAGCATGTGAGCAGATAGAGGTTCCAGACCAAGTTCAACGGGAAAGGGTAGTGAATAATCAATGGATTGACGATATTATGAACAGAAATGTGCAGCAACTAGCTGGGAATAATATTGGTCAGGAACAGCTAGTTGAAGACAATCCAGTCAACGAGGAAAGGGTCGGCGACCAAGCGCTAGAGGAACATTTAGCGCCCAACCCCAACGACGCGGTGAATGATCCAGCGATAGATCACCAAGGTCAAGCTGTCGACGATGAGCAGCAGCCACAGGTTGGTTTAAATGTTGAGAACAATATCATTGAAAATGTGGTAAATGAAGGGGAAATTCTGGAGGAAAATGTACAGAATCAACGTGAAAGAGTGTTAACACCCCAAGCTGTCGCAGCACAGCCTCCTATAGTTAATCAGGGACCTTATTACCCGTTTGAAACCCCAGGATTAAACGATAAGTTTGTGACACCTCTACAAACTCCAGCAAAACCAGTGGTTAATCAGTTCATTCCACCACAAGCACAGAGGCCTATTCTCAAGAACTTTCCCCAGGCTCCAGTGTTTAATGTGAATGGACCCAGACCTCCTGTGTTTACTAATACCACCCCTCAACACGTACATCAACAGCCGCCTCAGTTGCTTAGGCAACCGCCTCAGTCGCCTAGACGAGACCCCTATCAACACCAGTGGGATATGAATAATCAACAGGGACAGATAGGAGAATTGCAGGCAAATCAGTATGGTTTGCCTCCCCAGAATCACCAATATTTTTCTCAAGATGGTGAAAATGTTGGAGGAAATAATCAGTATTTCGTTCCTTTGCAAAAAGCTATTCCGCAGCAACAGGCCCAGAATATTGTTTATCACCAGCCACAGAACAATGTTCAGCAACAGCCAAGGCAGAATATCGTTAATCACCAGCAGCAAAATGATGTTCAGCAACAGCCACAGAACATTATTCAGCAACAGCCTCGACAGAAGAATGTTCCTGTTCAGCAACAAGTTGGTTACCAAGCTCCCCAGCAACCAAATGTTAACCAGCAAAGTCCTCGTGGATATCAAAATCAGGGGAGAGGCAGACAGACCCCTCCTCGTCAGCAACAGCGGCCAAGGCAACAGCAACAAAATTACCAACCTAGGCCGCAACAACAGAGGCAACAGTACAGACCTAATGTGCAACAAAAACAGCAACAGCAAGGGTTTGTACAACTGCCAAATGTGCAACAAGGGATGTATAGACCCCCACCCCCTGCCTATAACCAACCCTTGTATGATTTGGTAGGTGAAATCAAGCAAATGAGGCTTGATCAAACAGCCTTTTTGGATGTGTCCCTACGACGACAAGCAGAAGCGACAGGATCCACCACTTCTGCTGCCTTATCTAAGCAATATCGCAGAGCCCCTGTGATTTTTGAGAAACCAACAGCAAAAAGGCCTGTTCAAGAATTTTTTGAGGAATTCGAAAATTTCACTACCCCGATTAAAGAAGATAACCAGCTGATGGTGACCACGTTGGTTCAATATTTATCGGGTAGGGCGAAAACTTTTTACAGCCAAATTGTGGGTCTATATGGCGATACCATATCTTTTAATAGAATCAAATCGGATTTCATCACAAAATTCAGCGAATTATCACTTTCTGAGGTGTTAAAAGATTATTCACATAGAAAGCAAGGGTGACATGAGTCAGTAGAAGACTACGACAATGACATGTTGCTGCTGTTATCGAAGGCAAATTTGCCTACACATGTTCAGATACGATTCTATGTGACCAATTTGCGTTCAGAATTGGCTGGAAGGGTTGCAGCAGAGTACCCATCTTCCCTTGACCAAGCCTCTAAGCTAGCAGCTAAGCACGAGTGTATGATGGCGACAGATAGAGCCCCTAGAAATACACCAATGGAAGAGGCTATCAACATGATAAGAAAGATAAGCAATATTCCAAACACAAGGATGACAAGCATAAGGGCGATAGTTATCGTAAATCGAGGTCTGATAAATATCACGAATCTCGAAGCAAGAATGAGCATGATAGGTCTCAGAGCAGACACAGGTCGAAGAGCTATAATGATAGCAGCAAGGAACGATCTAGTAGTCGACATAAGAGCTATGAGAGGAGTTCCAGCAAGGAAAGAGGTGATAACAGCAAATATCAACGCTCTAATAGCAAGGATAAATCTGTTGGCTTCGAGAAGAAAGAGAAGTACAGAGAAAAATCGAAATCGCCGAATTCCAGTCAGAGAAATCTGGCACCTTATAGGCACAAGTCATCTCACCCATCTGAGAGAGAGGGTGGAAAAAACGAATAGGCTGTGTCTTGGTGGGCGACCGACACAGCTACGACGATATAGTTAACGAAATAGGAACGACCATGGACTATTCTAGTGAACAAGTGAATAATTTAAAAGCTGGTACAGCCGAAACGAGCGATAAAATTGTTGATTTCCAGATCGGTGAGGAGTTAACTGTTGACCAGAAGTCTCAATTGTTGGATCTGTTGCAGGAAAATGAGAGTGCTTTTGTTGGCAAGGATAAAAAGCTTGGTTTAACAACAGAATATGAACATAAAATTGAATTGAAGCCTGATTTTAAGCCTGTCATGAGACAACCATATCGCATGAATCCTGTAATGTCTAAGGTCATGGAGGGTATTTTAAGGGAACAGGTCGAGCAAAATTTAATTGAAAAGTGTGTCGACCCAGTTGAATTTAGTTCCCCATGTTTTCTTGTTCAAAAGCCTACTACAGCTGATGGGAAAAGGGCTTGGCGTCTTGTTATTTACTATCGTCAAATCAATAGATCAATAAAGGACGAAATTAGGGCTTTCCCACGTGCTGACGACACTATAGAAGCAGTTGGACAAACCCAAGGAAGATATTTTTCTCGCTTAGATGCCTTCGCTGGTTTCCATCAGGTCGGTTTAAAGGATGAGAATAGATATATCACAGCTTTTAACTCTCCCCTGGGCATCTACAGGTATAAGGTTATGCCTATGGGATTAAAGACTTCTCCCAAAGCGTTTCACTCTTTAATTGAACATGTTTTACAGGCAGTTCCTAATGCTTTTTATTACGTCGCCGATGTGGTAATAGCATCTCCAACTTGGGATATGCATGTAAGGGACATTAAGAATGTATTTGCTGCCTTTGCCAAGGCAAATATTAAATTCAAGAAGGAGAAATGCTCATTTGGTTTGATGAGGGTCCCATTTTTAGGCTTTATAGTAGACAAGGGTGGAATTCACCCAGATCCAGCTAAACTAGACGCTTTACGATCCTTTTCCCGACCAAAATCGGTGAGGCAGGTACGGTCTTTTGCTGGGCTTGCTAATTACTACAGGGTGTTTATACCAAATTTCAGTCAGATTATGAAACTTTTATGTGTTCTTACAAAGGCAAAAGTGAAGTTTGTATGGTCAACCGAGGCTGAAAATGCATTTAATAAAATCAGAAATGCAATTCTTGAAGATGCTGTCTTGGTATATCCAGATGCAAGCAACCAAAGTTTAGGGGCCTGCATTAGTCAAGCTGATATTAATGGTAATTTACGTCCCATAGCCTTTGCAGGAAGAGGGTTAACCCCTGCTGAGCAAAAGTACAGTGCGACTGAAAAAGAATTAGCTGGATTACGTTTTGCTCTGAGCAAGTTCAGACACTATGTCATGTCTAAACATTTTACCATTTTAACTGACCACGCAGCTCTTACTGCCATTAATACAAAGAAGGATTTGACAGGGAGAATGTTCAGATGGCTCGATTTTTTTGGCCAGTTTGATTTTTCAGTGAAATATATCAAAGGGAAATTGAACATAATCCCAGATGTTTTATCATGAAGGGAATACGATCCTAATATTCCCACTGTCCCTCACATTGAGATGAGGAAATCTGTGTCATTTAATCCCATTCATGCAACAAAATTATTCAAACAGGATGAGAAATGTGAGAATAATCCAATCATGTTGTATAAAACCAGAACCATCCTCAAGAAGGATGTGACTGTACACGAATTAGATAATAGTGTATCACAGGAGCAAGTCTCCTCTCTCTCAGATATACAGTTACCGGATTCTATACCGATGACAGACAGTAGCACGGATATCTTGATAGCCCCAGTACAAACAAGGGCTCAGACACGTGCTAATGGTACTGTAAGTGATGACAAAGATAAACAGGATGGAGTCCCTCCCCCAGATAATGGTAATCAAGCTGTTAAGCCCCCTAGGAAGAGCAGATGTGATAATATCCCTAAAGCTAGAAAGACTAAGGCAAGGCCTGTAATTCGGCCAGGGAAAAATAACACGAAAACCAGGATAGGGGAAGAGGGTCCTGTATGTAAAGAAAGCATTGATAATCAGCTTAGAGTTCCATTCGATAAAGCTAAGTTGAAACATGACCAGGAAAACGATTTGTTTTGCACGCTGATGACTGATTACCTCGAGGGTAAACAATTGCCAAAGAGTCATGAGTTGACTCGATTAGTCTTAACAACTCATGATATGTTTTTCATTCAAGATGAGATTTTATGTAGGCTTCCTAAAAGGACCAAGATCACACAATTGGCTAATTGTTTCCAAATAGTAATTCCTGAGGTATTACAGAAGCCTTTGATTCGATTCATGCATGCTAAATCATTAGCTGCACATGTTGGATATGCAAAGACCCTTTCTCTACTTCAAGCCAGGTTTTATTGGACATCGATGGCCAAGGATACTAAAATGCATGTAACCTCTTGTCACGAATGTTTGATGTCTAAAAGTGTTAAGCATCCAACCAGATTGCCCTTGAAGATCAGAGAAATGGCGCCCGCACCCTTTAGCATGCTAATGATAGATGCGATGGGTCCTTTGCCTAGAACGCAAAGGAACAATTGCTATATACAGGTGGTGACGGACCAATACTCGAAGTTTTGTTTTATCTGGCCGACTCCTGCGATTACGGCAGAAAGAGTCGCTGCCGAATTCCACAAGTATGTAATCGCTTATGTGGGTGTTCCTAAGATTCTTAGAAGCGATAATGGTGCCTGTTACATAGGAGAAACATTCAGAGACAAATGCAAAGCTTGGGGAATTAAGCAGGTACACGGTTCGCCGTATTTAAGCCGATCACAGGGAGAGGTAGAACAAAATCAGTCGATTATTGGTTGTCTAAAGACAATGGTCTCTAGAAGTCAAAAAGATTTATTTTTACCCAATATTCAATTTGCATTAAACGCTTCAGATCATTACACAACCGGCATATCTCCATATTTCCTGGCCTTCGGGAAAAATCCAATAATTCCTGCAAAAGCCCCACTGCAAAATGATATCTCTCATACCCAACCGATCATCGACCAAATGTTACAAATAATGAAAACAAAAGCTGAGGCTGCTGCTATTGCAGAAAAAAACAGAAAAAACCAAAATCGATACGTTGGCCCATTTATCGTGTGCAGATTTCCCTCTCCTTATACAGTAAAAATAAGAAATCTTGAAACAGGAGCAGAGGTAAAAAGGCCTGTTCATGTTCAATTCATAAAGAAGTCAAGTGCTGCAGATAACAAGTTAGTTGATCTGTTGAGACGTAATATTCAGACATAAAAGAATTCCAGATTAAGTGATACATCCGCATGTAATTTAGATGGCTTGTGAAATTCTATAAGCGGAATTAGCAGGGTTTGCTTCAAGTAAGATAGATGGTACTATTATGTAAGTCCAGTAGGATGAAACGATCTATTGTATTATGCAAGAAGAGAAGGGATATAGGTGGTGCAATGGTTCCTGGTAGACGCCCCTTTTTCTATATATGGTTAGGATTGATATTCTTCTATGAAGTCAGTCCTCAGCCTCAAGCTGCGATTGGTCAAGATTATTCAGTGCCTGAGTTGGTCATCTTTGATATGTCCAACTAATTCAGGCCCTTCCATCCAGTGGCTGTGTACTATTGGGGACACCCAGACAAATTGTTTTATTTTTTACGTTTCGTGAGCTGCCTTTATTACAATCTCAACGATAGTTCATCATGTTTCTTTCAATAATCTGGTAGGTGTCATTCGTATCTTGATTTATTTCACTTGTTATTTCACTGTTTATACGAACTGCCCTGAACGCCTGGAATTTACACATGGATATCACGGATTATTTCTTTATATGTTGAAACATTTATATTATGCATGACTTTGATATTTGGTGGTGGTACTTAACATAAATACTAACGTCACCCACTAGAATATTATTTTAGAAGTTCACCCTATCCACGTATAGGATATGGGTTATCTGATTACTTCACTTATGTTAGTCATATATTTTTTTTTTTTTTTTTTTTTTTTGAGAAAGTCTACAACGACTTCTGTTTTCTCTTTTTCTCGTATTATTCAGGGTAGCCTGTCTACTCTCTTGGACGAATGCAGAATATCTGATCAAACAGAATTATGGTGTGGCATTTGGAGAAATGCACAAGCCAGTTCTGATTGATGTGGAGGAAATATATGTACATGTATCGGTGCCGACAGTAATTTTGCCCCCTAACAATACGATTTCAACACTGGAAAATCAGTACAATTTAACCTCAGAAATGAGAACAATTCGGACCAAAATTGAAGTTTTGCTAACTCGTGTCTTTGACACGGCCCTAACATTATTTAACAAGATAGAAAGCATGGCTAGTTCACATGGTGGTAGGTCTAGACGAAAGGCATTATTGCAACCAGTAGGCGATTTGGTTTCTGTTGGCCTGGGTCTGGCTACTGATCCACACTTGTCAAAAGTGGAAAATAAATTGGATGCTATGATTAAAGGGTTGTCATTTGGCGACATATCAGATGTTAACAGGGATAGAATAATTTTGAGTCTGACTAAGCAGTTAAAATTATTATTTAGGCACGCCACTAAACACAACAGAGAAGTGGGAGTTTTGTTTATAAATTCGTCAAAAGAAATAACCAATCTGACAGAGCAGATAGATAACTTTGTGCAAAATCTGACTGCAGAGTTAACTAGCACCATGGCATTACATGCCATGTTACATGAAACCACTCTGAATCTGTTGGTGTTAATAGAGTATATCGATAGAGCTAGATCGCTGATCAGAGGATTAGACAGATTAAATCAGGGTGATTTACCCGATATTTTCTTGCCTATGGGTGGTCTGAGAGCTTTGTTGAAACCATTGTCTAGAGAAATTGCATCAAAATTTCCTTCGGCCACAATTTTGGACGATTCGTTGGACCCCTCCTACACTAAGGTGGTGGAATATCATTTCTGGAACAATTCTGTCTTGATAACTGTGCCTATTATTCTTAAATATAACGACAACTTGTGTATGGCTTACAGACCTGTGCGATTCGGTGTTCCGATCCACACTAGTTCTAATGACTCAACGGGGTATACCTTGCTAGACAATGAGATACCTTATCTATTGGGTAAATGCTCACGACTAGGGATATATTTTGAGTTAAAATCGCATGCTTATGAGCAATGTACTCAGCTGAGTCACTTGGTGGTGTGTTTTACTCCCCCAGCGAGAATTTTAGCAAATCGCAACACCTGTTATTCGGCAATTTTCAGAGATTTGGCCTCAGAAATAGGGAGATTATGCACTTTCAATACCTTGTTAACCCACAAAACACCATTTTTTCACCTGGCGATTAATAAAATCCAACATTTGGTAGTAGGCAGAGAGACAAGATCAACTCTCTCTTGCCTTCAGCGGCCCAGAACAAAAGTTGCGATGAGTTTATTGGCTATTGTCAAAATTCCTTGTGATTGTTCCTTAATCTCTGAATCGGTGGTAATATCTGCTCCTAGGGATGGGTGTATTCCTTGGAACGACACAAATATTTTTGTAGAATCAGGGTTTAACTTGGCTATCGCTGTAATATTTAAAATTCCATTCAAGAATTTAACTGGCGAAACGAAACATGGCTCCAGAATACACATTAACCTTCCCTCTCCTCAAGACATGCATGCAGCCTTGTCACATTTACCAGCTTCCTTGATAACATCAGGAATTAAAGTAGAGAGGCTAGCGAATGAGTTACTGGTGGCGGACAAGATTGCTAATGACAGATGGGAGACTTTGAAGAAATCTATAAATACAATGTCTACTCATCCAGCCTCCATAAACTTGGCCTTAATCATTAGCATATTGGTGACAATTTTCTCTGTTTATTTGTTCTATAGGATCCACAAATTGGCTATCATATGCACATTTGTGAGGCCCATTCAGGCATTTAAACTGAATCTCTCAGCACCAGTTTTTGAAGATATAAATCTGGGCTTCGACATACCCACCCCACAGCCAATCACAGAAAATTTGAAACCATACTTTCCACCAAACCCTATCCATGCTATATTGAAAATTTGTGCAATAATCATTGCCTTCAAAATTGTATTATTCCTCTGGAGGCATCGTCGATGCATATGTAATTACTTCCCTCGATGCCTAGTCTGTAGGCGTTGCACTAGAAACCAGAAAGACGAATCTGCCTCTTGGATTATGCTCAGATTGCACTCTGATGATCATTTGGTCACGATCAAATTAATGCAAATTCCCTTTGAAGTAAGTGCAATTGTTGGATCTTCACCTGCCCCGCCTCTAAGATTAGGCAAACTACATGTTGGATGGTGTTGTTGTTGCTCACTTGATATTGATCTGCGATGGAGAGCAGCTCTATCGTTAAAAGTACACAGAACAACTAAGCAGATCTTGCTCCCTAGCAAGGTCAAAGTCGATCGACGATACCATCACAACCTGGCAGAGATTATGGACCCAGCATCAGATGCGATGTATGTTCTGTTGGTATCCTCCAGCACTGGCTCCTACCAGATACCATGGATGGATGATCCAAATGGGTCTAGTGTTACTATGTAAGTTTGTATAATCACTTTGTTTTGGAATCCATTGCTGTTCCAATTTGTTTTTGCTTGTCTAAAAGATTTTGCATGTTTATATTATACCATTTTGTTGGGTTTTTTTTGTTTTTTTTGCTGGAATCGACTTGAAAAGAAATTCTCACCTTGATATTTCCTTTTTCTCAGGAATAAATATCTGGTTGTACTCGTTCGAAAGTATTATTTTTTTTAAGCGCTTTTTCAATTGACTTTGGCACCCTGGCATTGATATTGATATATAAAATGTGTTTATGATGCCCAATATTCTATGCAACCTGTCATTGGACCGTAATTGATGCTTTCTTACAGGAGTACGGCTGCCTATTTGTCAGCAAGAGAAAATGGTACTGAAGAAGAACTATTGGTGGTGCCCCATAGATCAAGCGTGGAACGGATCTAAGATGAAAATGAACATTTTATTAAATTTGATAATTTTAATAGGCACTTGGCTCGCCCCCATTGCCTGAGGTTTGAGTATTATACCTTTCCTCTGATATCTTTTTCATATGAACTTTTCCTGAGTTGGACTCAGTTGATAATACGTATCAATTTCACGCAGCAGGCAAGCATCATTGTCTGGCATTTTTATATTGTTTGTTCTTGCGAATGTATTTGTATTGTTATGTCCTTGAATTTTTATCCCAGTTGAGGAGAATTCATTACACTTTTAAGCAGCAGACAAGCGTCATTGTCTGAAATATACCTTTCTCGCTCTGGTTAGTTATTGTGGAATGTGTAGCCTATATTTAGAACCATTTACTATTAGTAGACACTTCTCTGTGTTGATACAAATCACGATTAGTTGGTTTATTACTTCATCGGATGTAAACATAGACACCGAGACCACAAGCTGTGGGTCATGATCATGTTGTGACAAGAATTGTCGCCAGACGACTGATGTTTTGTCTACGGATGATTACTAACGATTATACACATGTAATGACTGTACCGACAGAGGTATTTTGTAATTCTATACGCCTATAACGAGGCATCCCAGACACATGTGTCAGTTGCTGCCCTAGGCTATATTTACTCGCGTTAGTCGGACGTAGGTTTCCTTTAAGAAACGATTATCGTTGATCTAAGAAAACGAATGTATTTGAAAAAAAAAATTCTATAAGTTTTTAGAAAAAAAGAGGCTATGATATGTTAAAAATCTAGCGATACTTGAACTGTTTTATTCACCAGATCCTCGGGATCATCATGTGGACACATGTATTTGTTTACGTAGGAGGCATGCAACCTCAGTGGTATAGAAGTATAGTGGACCTATATCCTATCCCTAGCTATTATTATGTAACCCAGTACAGGGTATAGCTCAGCCGACGTTGATAATCTAATCTGGCTAGTAGCCTACTAGGGACCTTACTCGTGTAGTATAGACGGTGAGGGATTATCAACTGATTACTCTTTAGGAGATGTATTTTTATTATGTTTTTTAAAACAACAGTAAGGAGTGTTAAGCTTTTATTTTCTATTTGGAAATTTTTTTTAGGGTAAGGGTATTGAATATACGGATACTCTTGCTCAAAGCAATGGGACATTGCCTGTTTAGAGAAGAATGGTAAGGAATATAACAAGGCTCTTCTCAAAGTCGTGGATAGCCGCTGTGCACGATGTGTCCAGCAGCCCGGCGACAATCCTAATGGTTAATGCGCAATTTATCCGCTACTTATACTTGGCGATGTGTACGGTCCAAAACAGACTTGACGGTGGCGCCATCTGCATTTGCTGTTTGGACTGCCATATTTGGAATTTAACATAGAAATATTTTTCGAATGGAAAATGTCTTTTGTTTGCACCGTACCACTGGCGTTTTAACCTTGAGATTTTTACCTAGCGTTTATATACATTCAGTTTGTCATGACGGGATTATTGTAGTATTATGCATTATGCTTCCTCGTTTAACCTGAACAAATGGCATTTACCATTGATTTTTTTTAGCATAATATATGTTAATCATTTATGTTTTTGTGAATTGGACTTCTGCTTGAGTATTGTCTTCTACATAATATTACCCAACAGAAGTAAGAAACTCTTGTGTTTATATAATCATTTAAAAGTGTCGGTACAGACAAGATAATTCTTTGCTAGAAGAATATTCGTACCTTAATTAATGTATGTTACATGTTCATAACGATGTTGATTTTAAGGAATTGTTGAACATGTTTTCAAAATATTAATTTGTGTATTCTTTTTTTTATTTTTTATTTTTAAGAATACCTATATGTGCACATTGTAACCGCGCATATGACTTGGCTTGGATAACTAGGTAACAGCACAGCTATTCAAAAAATTATTATTTTTATTCTTTCAAAAATTCCTAAAAAATTCTTTGTTAGGGTACACCCTCATTCGATACTTCGTATCTGATTGAGGGCGGGGGGGGGGGGGGGCAGTGTTATGTAACATTACGTAACATTGTGTAACCTCATTATCTATCCAATTATCACCTATTAATTATATTACCTCATTATTAAAATCGCTAATTATACTTAGCTACCCAGTACTGTGCAAGTCTACTTATTCATGCTAAGCCATAGGTATTACGTAAGGGCTCCGCCCCCTACTCTTTACCCACATCCTGAAGGAACATGTGTACAGATTCTAGTTCATTAAATCAGTTGCTTAGTTCTTCTCATGAAGACCACACGTTCGTTTGTATTCTTCCATCATACCTTAACAATATCAGATCTCGAATCCCGTTCTGGTCTATCGGCAGAGGCGGTGGACGGTGACATTTCATGGTCAATACATGTGGTCTGTCCTCTTCGACCTACCCCCCTTTACTCTCAAGGAATAGGGCGCTTAAAACTATATGAGTCGAATTATGCCAGGTCGCTCCAGTGCATTTGTCACCTTGTATCTATAGATGATGTCCTTGCCTATGATTCACCTGATATCAATAATATGAGTAACTCTGATTGAGTGCTTAACCATGCTGAACGATGCTGGTTATATTCGACTTTAAGTTACTGTGGCTGCAGATGATCGATTTTTTAAATCGAAATATCAAATAAACTTTCAAATACAAATTACGCTCTACTTAATATTAATTCACTATTTGAATCTGAATCAGTACATAACCCTATGTTTACTGCAAAGGAAATTGGAATATAAACAAAGATAATTTATACAGAATTATGTGAAATATGACATAATCATGCTACTTTCAAATTAGTCCATATGGCTGCTGAAACCAGGTGAACCAAAATAGGTCTAAAACGTTAATTTAAACTTCCGTGTTTAGAATAGACATATTTATATATATCCTTTGATTGTTCAGCGTTTGAGGAATCATGTGATACATTCAGTCGGAAGAATATATAATTATAGTCTGTGTATGTTAACGTACTTAGAATAAAAATAAATGAATCGACAAAAAAACAAAGCCCATTTGGCATGGTGTGTACACGTATCGTCTTATCAGAGGAAGGCAGATGCAGAGATGTGTAGGAGGCAATTGTAACCATCATTGCCGTCATCCACGTGGTGAATGTAATTCTTTTGGACGGATATAGAATACTAGAACTATATCGAGATGTATTTGCTCCATAATCTATGCTTCGATGTGCTGTGTTCATTTTATGAAAGAAGCAGCAAGCCTCCATCAGAAATCTATTACTCTAATAGTTATTAATCCAGAGAGTACCAAGGTGTTATATTCTAGCTGGTAATGAACGATATGTGTACGTTATTTATGTTTTTATATGATAAAATATGTATGGATAATGAGCACTTTCCCCATGTCTTGCTTTAGCATCCATAGTTGTTCTACCAGTAAGACAAGAATGGTGAAATGCTGACAAGGACGGATTACAATCAGGTTCTGCCTCGAATGAAACGAACGAATTGTTTTCTAACCTTATTATCGCGCATGTCTCCGGTTATCGCTCAGGTAAGCTTCCCCTCCACAATAAGTAAAGAAATGTGTGTGTGACGTCACATCGGATGAAAGTTGATTGTAGGCAAAGAACGGGGAACTGTGAGTCTAGATCAAAGTAAACGACGACTTCACAGAGGGAGGAAAGTTTCTCTGTACTAAAATGGTGCTTATTTATGAGTAACCATGGTATGGAAAGGTTCCTAACGAGCAATCTCGGCTTCAAACTAGCCCCAGGCTTTCTTATGACACTGCTGGTCAATGCTTCTTTATTATCGTATATAGACGCCAGGGGTCACTAATAAAGGAAGTACTCGCTCTGCTCGGTTATTCATCACAAAATGATGTCCGTTTTCAATGGTATTTTCTCTTATTATCGACCGAGCGGGGTGATATCTTGTGGGCCTCTAAAAGTCTGACCTCGAAGATCATTGAAAAGGCACATTCAAAGCTGTTTTTGTAGCCAGACACTAATACCCCGGCCAGGTATGTAATAAATCTAGATCGATGACTTTCAAAGCTGAAACATCTGCTATATTTTGTTTTTCATGGAAGTATCCGATGATTGCCACCTTGGGTGGATGAGGTAAGATTCATGTGGGAAGTGCATATCGAATACTAGTATATTTTATTCGAATTGTGTTGAATTGTCCATTACCAGATAAGTACCAAGTTCCCACAACCATATCTAGTATAACTCCTATTCACTGCTCAGTCAGATACGAATATAAAACTTTATGGTTATGGAATGGTTAAATTGAATGAAAATGCAAGCGCATAAATCCAATGACACATGATGGGAACACAAACTGCAGCGATGTTGGCTTTTTGTTTACAAAAACAACGAATAACAGGCACAAATTTAATGGTATGTCACTCATGCTCAAGATGGGGGCTGGGAGGGGGGGGGGGGATTTACGACGTGCAATGTGAACCCTATAGCCCTTGCCTGAGACTCTTTGTATACCAGTATTCGACCCCACTGCCTCTGAAAGTCATGCTGTATTCGCAAGTGTAATCTTCCGTCTACAACTCTACAATCTTTCCCCTGGTGACAGTTATTTGCCCTGCCTTGATTTACGGCACTTCCGTTTTGATGCTCTAATGACGCCAGCTATTGTGGGCGCGCGTAGACCTGCTCTTATATCGTCCACTAATCCACGTGTTTATGGACGTGTCTGCAGCCGATGGGTATCTCAAATATTTACCTGACTGTCATGTGATGAGTTTCTTGACAACATCGCATAACCGGCTGCCACATCAAAGTCTGGGTGCTCTTAATAAAAAAACATTATCCATTCCAATTACAAACGCGGTAGAACTTTCGTCGGAATGTGTCCTTTGAAGGGCGTGCTGGAATGCGCCTTAAAATAAATCAAGCGAATGAAACCAGGATGTGGATTGTCTGCAGAAGGTAAAAATGTTATGTAGAAAATGCAAAATGACCCTGATCCTAATAAATTTCCTATTTCAAACAAACAATGAAACGATTTGTAATTGCCATTTTCGGAACAAATTTTACCCCGAGAGCAGGGTTAAACGATCTTTTCTGTATCGTCCAAGCATGCAAAGACAATAACAATATGCTGGTGGGAAACGTAGGGAATCGAACCCTAGAGAAAGACACTAACTGAGTTACCAAGTTTCTTTGAGCTCTGAAAGGGGACCTCCTAGACAATAAATTAGATCTGTACGGTCAGTTCTGTCTTGAGGGTTTCTCCGAGCGGCGGAAGGTACTGGAGTGGGCAACGGGGGCCCCAGGAATCTGAAGGAGTGAAGGCAACACTTGAAAGGTAATTGTAGTCCTTGCCAGGGTTTACCAGGTCCCGTCGTCCACCACTCCACACCAAGCACTACAAATGTACCGTACGTCCAACATGGCGGCCGCCTCATTTCCATGGTGATGAGTTGTGCACGCCTGCGCAGATGTTACCCCTCGGGGCACTGGAAGTTCGAACTGTCTTCAAGAGACATGCGCATATGGGAAGATGGCTCAGGGCGCCGAGAAAAGGGAAGCACTCAGATTGCCAAGGCAACAGGATTATACCAATCAGATCACAAGTAGTTTGTCCGAGCAATAAGTTTACCAAGGCAGTAAAAAAAGTTTGAAATTTGCCTTTGTATCAAACAATATGGGCTAATATCTGGAAACGTCGCTTATAAATTGACTTTTTTTATTTCTTTATTTTATTTCTTTTCTTCATTGTGCGCTTGAAATGTCTGGGCGTATTTGATCCCCTTTAACCCTGGACGAGCTGATAGAATAGGTTGATCAGCCCATTATTCATCAAAACTTTTTTCCTTTGTCATTGTAATTGCCCTCGAAGCTAATGCAATTCTGACAGATTTTCCCATCAAGGCCTGATTCATATTTATGGCTAATGTCTGGGCATGCCTCAAATTTCTAGGAAATTGAAGGCAACCAATGAACAAATACTTTCCTCTTAATACTAATGGTAATGAACTTATATTGATTATAATACATCCATTTTCCTTCGCTGTATTGCGGTTACTATGACTTGATTACAAACCCTAGGCTTGAACATTTCATGTAACTATGAGGCGCCAAGTGTTACCTACATTATTCTGTCTTTTTCTGTTGCACAGAGAGACAGCATTAATAAATATATATATATATATACAGACAAATTATTTTAAACCTGAGACGGAAATAGGAAATAAGGGGATATAATAAATGTGGGGGGAGAATAAATGAATTCAGCGGCAAAGAAATAAGATATAATTACGTAGGAAATAATCTAATTTTAACGCAGGAATGATTTTGAGTTGTTTACCAACATTCTGCCAGTTCTCAGTTCTCACTTATCAACTATTTTAGGGGACACTTGAATGAGAGTGGAGCTATTTTTTTAACCAATTTTGTGTGGTTTCATAGTAAAAGTATGAAATAGAACCCCTGTTTGTTAAGCCTTGTCCAACCATATCCGCTTTGATGAAGGCATTTGACAATTTAATTTCCTGTAAGGAAATGTTATTGAAATCACAGATAAAACGATTCCATGCAGCTGAAATACTTCCACCCTGTAATGTCATATTGTTTTGCACAGGAAATGCCCTGCCATTTAGTATATAATTTTTCCGCCTGTTGTCGTCCAGGTATATCCCAGCTGTGTAATTAGAATTCTAAATGAAGGAACATGGCGGAGGAAAGAAGTGGTCTGCTCATTGCAAGCCAGCCGAGCGTGGCGGGGGAACGAATGGTCAGTGGTTGGTCAACTCGCAAGTAATTCTCATGGGGGCAAAAGCTACATACATTCACGTATACCACAACGAGCGTTGAGATGGCGCAACTGAATGCTTTTACTTGTTACCTGTCGTGCTGTTGGGTGATTTGTGTTGATTCTACTGACATTTAGGTCGCTGACCGGACGCCCTACACGCGCCTGCCGCCTAGCGGCATGTACAGACTTACACAGTCACGTGCCTGTGATCGCGGCCAGTTCCCGCGTGGTTCTACGAGATTTGAATACACCTTGATGCAGCATGTAGGCAGGCACTTTAGCGGGTACAATTCTCCCCTCTGGTCCTCGCTAGGAATGTAAATGTTGAATCAATGCGCCTGGGCGACCTATTGGCACGATGAGCCGGATGAATGCAGACAGGCGCCCCATTCAGACTGCGGATAAGATTAGATTAGTTCAGGTTTGGCCCGCGGTAGCGCTGCAGGATAACGGCGCTTGTGGCAGCCATTGTCTCTTTTCTGACAATGCTTCAACCAACAGCCCCGCAGTAACGCAATCGCTGCCCTCTCATTTGTTCTCCAGGGACCACGTGTTCTCAGCTAAACCACGAGGCGTGTTGGCAGGAGAAGGGCTGAGAGAGGGTCAGGTGATTAAACGAATACCTGTAATACCCGCCGTCTCTGTATATGGGGCCCACCAAAAAATGTCCCTAGGCAACCGGAAGTCCGGAACCGGAAGCTTCACAGTGTTTGAAGAAGATAAAAAGATGTCACGTTAATGTTCTAATGGGACTAAATTGCTCCAATTAATCGTTAAAAGGCCCTTCGATTAGCGATATGCTCGTCATTCCACTGACGTGTATTCTCTTACATTCTTCGAACTCGACACAAAATGGGCGGTCATTCATCAGGTTTTGCCTCCCATGATTTTCAGATTGGCTTTAAATCAGAAATACTACATGCTTGACATCCCACTATCGTTTAACATTCATCCTTTTAAGATAACGCGAAATAAAGTTGTATCGACATGGACATAAAATGATAGGCTATACACCTCGAATTCAAAATATCGTAAAGCATAATGAGAATTTGTTGCGCCTTCCTGGTGAAACATTGGGCATACAACCTATGTAGTGGATACTACTGGAGATGCTCTGCCTATAAGGCAGGCATATCGTCGACAAGCACCTAAGAAAAGGGAAGTCGCAGAAGAAAACTCCAGAAATGGTAATGGTTTAATAAGAAGACCGATCAATACGATTTTGCGTTGATTATCGTAAATTAAAGAAATTAATAGTACATTGTATTATTAGGCCGTTTGCATGACACCATACTACCCTCCGTGGGTTTGAAAAAGAATTCATATGATTCCTGTTATCAAAACTCACTTAGACACAATAAAAAAATATTTTCTTCTACTTTTATACAATAATTATATCATGAACAATGAACTACCGAAGCCTATTATTACTCTGTTTAATGGTCGATGCACTGGGACATAAGTTAAATCAGCAGGACAAGGAAAGAGCGTGTGTTACTGGTATAAGGGATATGTTGTAATAAGTAGCACCACCTAGTGGAACAAAAAAAAAGTAAGCGTGGCCAAAGTGCACGTGAAGAATACAGACAGTATAACATATCACTTGTCTTGCCCGCGCAGTGTACATGCGTGCATGCATTACACATAGCTCTCACTTGGTGTGCATAAAATATGGGTCAAGGTAAACTACCGTAAAGCTAGTAAAGTAGTAGTATAAGAAAAGTGGGCCTATAGCATGGCACCACACAAAGGAATTCATACGATTCCTGTTATCTAAACTCCCATTTACACAATAATAAAATTATTTTCTTCTAATTTTATACAATAATATCATAAACTACATCCCTCTATAAAGAGGGATATAGACGAATACAAGTACACAAGACTTGATAAATAGTATAAGAAAATTGGGCCTATTGCAATGCGCCACAAATATAATTCTAATTATGGATTCAACAGACAATCCCTATGTAGAGCCATCAAATTGCACCTCCAACTATATTGCCCCACCCCTCCAACCCAAATAATGATTTGAACTTTTAAAGCAAATTTTAACAGTAAATACTATATCTTACACATTATTTTTTATTATGAGAATTATTATTTTGTATTGTTTCCTATACATCACTAAGGTTCATTCAAAATCATTTCAATGTCATTACATTTTCTGATCCACGGCGGCGTCCACGATGTCACCCATGCAGGGAGGCCGCCATATTGTCTTTTCTCCCATTATACACGTGGTGATTGGTCGAAATCGATCACATATGGTCTACGCTAACCCGGCACTCATCCCATCGCACTCAAACTGCACTCATCCATTCGCCTTCAGTTAAACACACGAAAGCGTGGAATTACAGAAAAGGAGACCACAGAAATGTGCATGCAGAGCTTTTAAAGACATATTCATTAACCTAGATTAAACGTATCGCATCATACATTCTCTCGTGCCACAAAATGGGGAACGGAACGTTTAGCTTTGGGGTCTAGGCTCACGGCCTCACATTTTATATCATTTCAAATCACACAAATAGATGGTGTTTTCCTGCTAATGTGTTCATCTCTGCATTTAAGTGTATTAAGTTGCGTTTCCCTAGGGGGAGTCGAATCCTTCCTATTTCTATATATATAATTTCAGTCGTATAATAATCCAAAACAAATCAAGACAATTTTGGCTTCCATGAAGCGGACTGGAAAATTTGAAATCGAATAGGGTCTCTAGAAGGAAGTCAAAGTGGGTAGGGGCCTGGAGACTTTGCCTGGTAAATATTTGTGTTGTATAGAGAGGGTGAGAGAGTGAGGTAGGTACTGGGAGCGGGGGAACCAGCAGCGGTTGTGATGGATCATGTTTACATTACATGCCTATCATGTCACTCTAATTGAAAGCTTGGTCACTGGTTGCTAGGCTCTTCCCTGCCGAGGAGACTATGGGACTGAGTGAACAGAGAATATCGACATGAACTTACGTAAACGTAAGAATAGAAGTTCTATGGAGGATGGTTTATGAAATCATTTCAGGGCTCTTGATAAAAATAAGAGGTGGTGTTTACAATTGACGATGCCCTTTCGCCAGTATCATGGGAATATAATGGCGAATCCCACAGAACGGGACGTTTTCATTTTTCAAGCAAAATGATACAAAATGAAAAATGAAAAAGAGAATGCGAACATACGACTCATTAGAAGATAAGACTGCTAGATCTGTTATTATCACGATATTAGTTACAGGAAAGCCTTTGTTAAAGATTTGTTGTCAGCATATTTGCTGAATAAAAAAATAATTCATATATAAATACAGTCGAAATGGCATTATTGCCAGTACATTCAGTACATTAATTACGCAGGAAAACGCATGAATTCATATAATATGTATAACAATATCGTCGTACAAGCAAAACGACAGTTTATTTATATTTTATTTACAATTGAAAACATAGATTCGGAGCAATTGGGGACATGTGTAATGATTCATAATATGTACAAAATACTGTAAAATTAAATTATAATACATTGTAAAACTATATAATACACTGTAAACTATCGTTAAGCACGATTATGGCAAATAATGATGGTGTGACATCAAGATATACAAAATTGAGCGTTTTTCTCACGAAGCCCTGAGGAAAGCTGTCCAACAACAGAGGGGCTCAAGCTAAATGCACAATGTCAATTGAGGAAACCTTTAAATGATGTGTGGAATTCATATCAACACATAAATAACGTCTTTACAATACAATTTTAAAAATATATCCGCATAATGTATAATTAAAGTCAAATATTGTTACAGCTGTCTCTTTGTGCATGATCTTAATTTCCGGATAATTAATATTTCAAGTCGAAATCCAAAACCCGCGGCCCTCGGAAATAAGTAAATGATACAATACAAACCTGTTACATGTACATGTATATATACAGATATATCTGCAAGAAATTCCCATTGTGCACATCAACCCAAGTTTAATAGAGAAATCCATACAGTTGCCCTGTGTATTTAACTGTTAATTTAATATAGGGCGAAAAGGGAAGGAGATGTGCTGACGACCCAAAATATCATAACATTTAGGTCACAATATTCATCACAATCTCAGACATTCAACCATAGAGAGAAATATTTGCTTTCTTGAAGGGATTGCTTGTGCCAGGTAAAGTGCTCACTGATCGTCTAAAACGAGAAAGACCTAGCTGGAAGTTCACACACAAAGAGTATATTTTGTTGGTTGTCTTATCCTTTCATATCATCTCGGAGGAGAAGTCTTTGCCACTTGATTAGTTTGTGTCCTCATTGTTCTCGTTCTCGTCCTTTGTACGCGCACCTCTTATGGCAATTCAATTCAACTTGTAGTTGTCGATGGCCTCATAATGAGGTCCAACCATGGCTTTCAGCGAGGAACTTTTCCTGATCCGGCAGCAGCTGCCACTATTCCACTCAGAGCATCTTTGAATTTATTGTTTTTGTTCGGCGATCTCCGACCTAAGGGATCCCCCTCACCGTAAGGTGATTTTGATTGATTCCGCATACGAGGCACCTCGATGCCATCTATTTTGGGGCGCTCCATTTTGGCGGCCTTTTCGGCAGCTTTCTTCATCTTTCTCTTAAGTTTGTTCCGCTTATAAAGGCGTTCCGCAGCAATAAGCTCGCTGTTTTCAGAAGGAGAGAATGAGAGAGAACTTGTAAGCGAGAGAAGGAGAGTAGAAAAGGCTTGATGGATTATCTTTACTTGGTACGAATCTTATAAATACTTAAGCAGGCAGAGTTTATTGCTGGCGTATAAGATTTCACTTTGTTATTCGCAGGGAAATCATCCTTGTCTTTCCCTTGTCTATAAAAACGCCCCCTATTCCATTATCCGCGCAATCACTACAAGCTATCCTCAAAAGGTTTTTTACTTGACTTCGTCTACGATTCTCATTTATTCATAACAGACCAACAGAGCTCATGTTTTATCGGCGACGCTTTGACAACAGGAAAACAAGGCGTTGATGTAATGCAATTTTTAATTTGAATGAAATCAATCAAAAAATAGTGAAATGGGTATGTATTCTCGAGAGTATCCTCTTACTTTACAGACGCTGTCTTGCTCGCTTCGATTGCTCAAGTGTACCATCATGTACCATAGATTGCCAAGTTAAACGTTGTGCAACGTATACATATGTCCGAAATGAACATAATGAGCACAAACAAGACAAGAAAGTTCTACTCATGGATACATTATGGGAAAGTGTGAAAAAGGCTATCGAGTCTCATCTTCAAAAATGTATTAATATTTTCAATTATGGCGTTGCTAATAATGGACTAGAGATCCATAACAAATAATTGAATTATCATTATGAACAATACGCTTAGAGTGCTTTATTTATAACTTACGATAAATCAACTGTTCCATCGCCGTCTGCATCCATCAGGTCTACGATCTTGTCTAACTGATCTTCAGTAATGGGGAGGCCAATAGCCTGAAAGATTTCAACGCTGTAGCTTATGAACAAGGGTGATAGCATTTAAAGGAAACATGGGAAACAATTTTAAATCACAGCAAGTTAATTCTTTTTGGTGTGGAACACACATGCATGTTGTGGGAATAATTAATATGGTGTATGATTGTACGGGGTAACACAACTTTTTCTCTCGTTCTACAACATAGGTACCTGACAACAATTAATTTTATTGTTAATTCACCCAGTCAAGCACCTTTCAACCAAGTCACCGATATTTCTAACATACTCATAAACTTCACTTCTCACATACGTACCCCTACACCTTACCATAATTATGTCGATCCCTACCTATCAACTTCCCGACGCATTTCCGCATAGGGACTTGTGTACTAAGTTATAGCTATAAGTAACTATGGTGTCAGGGTTTGAATCATAGGCCCCTATGATGGTTTTTGACAGTCCCTCAAACTATAGAAACACACCAAATCAGGATAGAGAGGATCACTTCTATTGTAATCCGTAACGTGCATGTTGTATACTAATTTACATACTACACTCATTTTGAGGACACCTAAAATACACTCACAGGCCTATTACATTATGTAATTCCTCTAAATATACATTATCAGATGGCATGCACAATGATGTTGATTATGGAAAGAATACCTCCTTTATAATGATATCCCTTAAATATTCATTTGTTAACTTGAGACAAATCATTCTGTTGTTCAATGAATGCTATTATTTTTGCAAAAAATGCATTAAGGCAAAACTTCTAGGAAATGAAGGATCCTTGAAACGATCAGTGAGTGTGTATTTAAAGGCAGTGTTCCGCACAGCTACTGGGCTATAGAATATAGATTATGGAGGAGCGACAGGGGAGCCAGCCTCCCCAATATACCCTTCATAACAAAGGAGGTGTAGTCCTCCATCTATCAGGTGGAGGATAGGCAGGAGGAAAGTATAGTTAACACTACTCCATACACCAAGGAGGTCAGCATTGCAATCAATCTTGTTCTGCTTGTTCCAGGGTGGGCTATTCACTGTATATACGGAGGTTCATGTTGACAAATAGAAGCCATACCAGCCTCATCACTTCCCCCAGAATGAACGATGATTGGTTGTGAACTTTCCTTAATTATTATTCTTTGGATCATTATGGATTAGTCCACATTTTGAGCTAGATCATAGGACAAAGTCACTCTCAAAAATGAATTACTTGGTAACATGACATGTGGAGTTTTTACAGATACTACATAAGAAGACATTTGTTCTTTCAATATAAAGAGTACATGACTTACCAATATTCCCTGCTTAAACTCGGCTCGTGTAAGGCTGAAACTATTATCGTCATCCAGCCTCTTAAATAGGTCAACAACACGAAGATTCTCCCTCTCCATCATCTAAGATTTACAAAATGGTAGATTATGAATTTCTCTTGTGACCATACAATGTCATATTCGAATGAAGTACCTGAGAAGGAGTTGAAAACCTAATAGAAACCTCTTTTCAACTCTACTAATAAATCGGACAAAGTGGTAATCCACTTGCAAAAAAAGAGGATTCCTTTATAGACAAATAACTATCTGAAGTCATTTATTTTATAATTCTTTTGTCTTCTTTGAGGGCTGGATGAGAGCTGTTGCACATTGCGTAAGTCTGGTCCAGTGATCTCAGGTGTGGAAAAAAAAATTCAGCGGTCGTGCAGGTTAGGCGTTACAAGCTTCGTCTATCTAATAACTATCTGAAGTCAGTCATTTTAGCCAATTGATGCATTCAATGAGAAATATCCAAAATAGAATAACTCAGTAAAGGTAAGCGTGTATTGGTCCTAGCTAACCTGGAAGACCAAAGCACGAGGATCCATGTTAAAGATGGCGTTGTCAGCGTCCATGGGCACTGGACTGCCACTATGACGTATAGAGATCCCATGATGAACTCTCAGGATTCGCTTTTCCTGCAACTCTTTCAAAACCTTGTCAAAATCAGACGTAACTACAATATCCTGTGGAAAGGAAAATGGCAATCATTAATGAGGCTTGCGATCACATTACGTGGCAGATGAAACCTAAGCGATCCTACACGAACAGTGACAATGGAGACACGAAGATTTGCCCGCCGAAATCTAACATCAACTCCCTGGTCTCCATGACAACACAACTCTCGTTTCAACCCTCGTTACATGCAATGATTGCACAAGATATTCTGGCCAAGTCCATGGCCCCGTAGAATGGGAGGAGAGTAACCAAAGTACCAAAGAATTTAACCTTATATTTCTACTTTTATTGATAGTTTGTTCGCGAGGCTAAATCAATGTAACATGAAATTTGTAATTGATTTCCCGGTGCCCGTATTGCTAGGCGATTACCAGACAGGATGTGACAAGATATTTTGCAAACTATGATTATTGAATTAGCATAATGCCATAGAACTATCCAGTTCCCCAAAGTATGGGTATAACCAAGACGACTGAAGATAAACCAATTGCCCCTCAAAGGGTATATTGGGGAGGGGTGTGTGTTTGGAGGGCGGGGGAGGGGGTATTCACAGTAAATTAATGGTTTAAATACCGGTTAATGGTTTAAATACCGGTTTAAATACTTGTACATACCGGTATTTATAAACATGCATGTATATAAATTGGACACCATAGCTTGAGATTGCTAGTGTATAGTAGAAATGCTGCGTTCTGGATCGTATTTAATGAGAAGTTATCGGAAGGTGGGTAAATTTCCTTAATGAATTAGACTACCTTGACTATGATGAGAAGATTAATGCGAAGTACTCACACTTAGGTCTATATCTTTGATGGCTGAGCCTTCTAACTGCTCCATTTTTTTTATAATCAACATAGCTGCTTGTGGAGTAATAGGGTTCATCCCCAGCTGCAAAAAAAATAGAATGATTATGAGGTAAGGCCTGGGCAGACAAGATATTCTGAATTAATCTTACACTGACTGTGATGCATGCTTACAACGTTAAAGTAGATCTATTGTACTTCATGAACATTTGCTATGGTTATGTAAAAGCCAAAAGAATACCCTAAAGGTTGTGAGTGTTGAATTGGCTTCGATCCCTTTGAGGAGAGTTGCCACGTCATCCATATACACCCTGTTACATCTCAGGTCTAATTCTAGAAGTGTGGAGTTCTTTGCTAGGGCCGAACTTATTGCTTGACAACCGATCCTTCCAAAGCCATTCCACGAAAGATTTAAAACTTTCAGTCCACTGTTTGACTGTAAAAAAACAATGCTAATTGCAATAAACCTTCTATAAAAGAAGGAGGATTGTGTTTATATACGAAGTGTTCCATGTTTGTTGATGGAAGAGGTACGAGGTGTGTCATCTTAGTGTACACTGACGGATATATAGGGGATTTATATTGTAACCCTAATTTTGCATTTTGCAAACGACCATGTTTAAAGGGCTTGAACTACATGTACTGACATTAGGTGGTAAGACACACAAAATATGACAAGCTGACTTACTGCAAGGCCAAAAGCTACGGCCACAGCGCTGTTTCCTCGAATGCAGTTCCAGCTCAAATCCAAGACTTCAAGGGTGTCATTTTGAGCTGATAAAAAACAAGTGTGTAGGAAGTATTCATATGTTAAATCATTTCTAGATAGTTCTGTATTTAAGACAATGCGTTTGGCGTCGCTTACTTCACTCTACAGGTTCATGAATATTGAATTCATAATTCCTAAAATTATGTTAATTTGCCCAGATTCATTGCGACTTCAATTTATTCGAAATATCTTTTAAAAACTTAACTATATTCCCGAAATCAGTTTAATGAAGGATACATTATAATTGTCATGTTATGTAATACATGGGATAGGGTCTTAATTTCTTTTGGCAAGCATGCGGAAATCAGTTATAAACCCAGCACTCGGTATATATGAATTAGGAATAATGTACTACATGTATAAGTGATATGTTTTGATGATTTCCATTTCATTTTACGAAGGTTTACAAACTTATTTGTATCACTTTCTCGCTCAACATGCTCTCGTCCTACCTTGCAGTAACAAATCGACACTCACCTAGTGAATTTCCCAATGCTATGGCACCATCATCTTCCAACATATTGTGGCTGAGATTTAATTCCCGGAGGTAAAAGTTTTTCTGAAATCAACGCATGTATATGTAGTGTACCACTTTGTATCCCATGTAGAGATTGAAGGGCTATTACTTTAATCAAGAGGTTATAATTATGAGAATCACTATTTTTGTTACAAATATCAGATTGAAAGGTTACATATCTTAACATTTACCTCTATCATATCAGCTATATACAACCCGTCATCACTTCGTAACTTGTTTCCTGCAATCATAAAAATGATTAAATAGATGCTGCTCGTGACTTTCAATATTATTTCGCTTATTAACCCGTGAACTTTCAATATTATTTCCTTTATGATATAATTATTATAACCAAGTAGCATCAAAGAAGTGTCGAATACAATGTAAATCAATTGCCAAAATACAATGTTATCATGGACAGAAATAATTAGCATGGGCTACAATTAATCAGTAGATTTCTATGAATGAATGTTTGTTTTATTCTTTTGAAATCATTACGGGAATTATCACACTAATTGATAAAACAGTGTGTTAAGGATTAACAATGAATATGTTTAATAAACTCCGATTCATCGTGTAGTTTCATATCTTTTCCTAGTATTCAATAAAGTTAGATAAAAATACAATTGGCCATGGGCAATGAGAAGTGATTTCAGGTGCATATTGCAATAAAGACATATCATATACTCCCCAGCTCATCAGTTATTCTGTCACCCCTTGATTGAACATGATTAAGTATACATGATTAAGAATTACACATAAAGATTCAATTCGATTCGAGCTTTCTGCCTTGTATTCAATATCTTAGATAGTGTTACACTGGTGAGTGGTTCAGCACTCAGTGAGGCATGGGGGGCGTGGCTACGCCATCACAGGCTGCGTTCTATGTTCAATAAAGGATGCTGAGCCACCTAGACTGGTAGCCAGATAATACTCAGCTACCGTGTTACTCACATCTCTCCTCTAGCACCAAACCTATTCAAAATTTAAGCTATAAGTACAGTCTTAGGACTATTACATTTATTAGAAGTATATTAATAGAGACGACACTCTATTATATCAATAGTCATTCAGAAATTCAGAGTAAAGTAAACGTACCTGCTAAGCTAAGTTTGCTGAAGTCATGTTTTTCTCTCACTGCCAAACATATTGCACTGCCCCCTATGAATCCTATGTCATTATCCGCCATGATCTGTAAAGGAAGTTAAGTTTTCATGACATACATGCATGCCTGTTGTCTCTATGTCTCTATATATTGTGAAGCTTATTTACACAGGTTATTGCGTCTATTTGATACAGGGTATTGGGCCATATTCAAATGCAAATATTATGTGATTGTGTGTATGTTTAGCCATTGCTAGACACTTCGATCGTTTGCTTTCATAACTTGCGAAGAAGTACCTTTGGCCATTGGCGAGTCAGCAGCATTTCTGCATGGTCGTGCACAATTGTCACAATCGTTTGAAAATGTACATCCCTGAAGAACTTCATTCATAGATTAACTTTCGAAGGTGGCTTTTTGAAAACATTCCAGACCATTTGAAACCATTATTCATGAACGGGATAGTTTTTTTATGCATCATTCTACTGCTATGTCTGTAATGTTTTGCCTCTATTGTATCATTCCTTTCTCCATCGGAATAACGGAAATTGTAAGGGAGGTACATACAGAGGGAGTAGAAACGGCCCACTCCTCCAAGCAGCAGATGCGTGACAGGTATATGGTGTAGCCATTGCATGCCATGTGACGCCGCAGTTTCTACTCCCTCTGTATATATATATACCCCCCTGGTTCTATCTCTCCCAGAATAAAATAATGAATAATCGGCTTAGGATGTTACTTTTACAGGAATCTTTCCTCCTCATCCATATCCCATGATGGCACTAAGTATACTATAGTAAGATTACCACAGTGGATCGTATTCACCAGCTTACCACAGAGGACTTGACCCTGTAGTCATCTTACTTTTATTCTTACTCAATGATTCCAAGTAAAATAATTAAACAAATCGACATTTTTGCATTGTTTTCTGTGGAACTATACCGTTGATTTGCATTGCCTCATTCCGACGCCACTTACGGTAAAAACTTTACGTTTGAAACTTGATTAAACATCATTTTCTCATACATTCTAACTGTCAACTATTTGAGAGTGGACACAATTAAACATTTTGACCAATTATTTCTCGTTGATTGGCATGATTTCATTCAGAATCGATAAATGAAATTTCAGACCGACGTAGGGGGCCGGAAAAACGGGACTACTTTCAACAATATGTTACAAAAGCTTCGATTATATTCGTCATTCCTTGAGCGGCAAGCATTGTCATTAGATCTATACGCGCTCACGGCCAAATCATGGGGACAACTTTAACGGGTACAAAATCAAACATTATACGATTGAGTATACAAACCAGTTCTGATAATGTTGAGTTTGCAGTCAGCATCTGTGCAATAGCCTGTGCACCATCGGACCCCACATTGTTGTCAGATATATCCAGATGAATCACACACTCGTTCTCCTATTATATATTCACCAAAGTTGTCGATGAAGTAAAAAGATATATATACTTTAGTACTTTAGCGTTACTTCTTCACAGTGAAAGGCATTTTATTCAATAGTCATGAATATGTTCTCTTTACTGGTTATCTCAAGAAAAGAACCATTTATGATTTTGTAATCAGCTATCTCATCATGGAAAAATGAATAATCCGCAATGCTTTTGGCTCTCTTAATCAAGAAATTCCGCTTCATTATGCCTCTCTTTTTCTATAAAAAGGAATATGTAGAAAATAAATCATTCTTTTGCTTAGATAACCACTGTCTGATAGCTTGTCCATTCCATTTTGTTCAGTAAAAATCAAAGGAGATGATCCCTTTGATAACGAATCTGGAGAGCCACCCACCCCTCAAACATGGCTATGAAAGATCTCCACAGTTTAAAGTGGCCTCCTGAGGGGTGGGTTGGCAATTGCTATTTTCATGATTCATCATGAAAAGGATCCTCCTCTATATAACAAAGGAAAATGTTTGAATATCGATAGTTAAATTCTCTGTTAAGAAATTAAATTATAAACATAACTTCCAATGCTCACCACTAAAGTAACAGCCAAAGCCTTTGTTCCAGCAGCACCAAGTCCATGACTACGCATTCGTATCTCCTTCTTAAGCAACCTATTCTCGATGAATGACGTAGGAATTACGTTCAGTTGACGACACATTTCATGATATGTTGACAAGTATCGTCTTCGCTGATGTTCAATCGCATCCACTTCAGGAGAGGGCGGAGGTACTATAAATGGTATGCACGAAATTGAACTACTTGAGAATTATTGCTACACATTTTCAGAGATTGAAATGTATTGATTACAAGCCGATACTGGTCGAAATAGCCACATTGGAAAACATTTATGCATAGCAATACTTGTATATATGGTCGAACAATTTTACTAAATAATATCCCGATCTTACCGTCAGACATGATATCATATCCAGTGAATGTAAACTCTTTGGATAATCCTAGAGTGGGTTCATGTTTTTTGTTAAATGAGGGAAGTTCCGGTACTTCGTCTTCCCCTTCCTCCCCTTCCTCCCCTTCGCCCCCATCTTCATCCTGGATAGGTGCCCTTGTGGCAGCGCGACTCAAGAAAAGTGTTTTAGTTCTTTGAATGCCGCCAGGTGTGTTGATTTGAGCCCGTACTTCCTGTAATTGTGTCTGAGGAATGTTTGCCACCGTAACAGAGGTCAGAGGATCTGGGAGGACATCATGCTTGTTCAATGAATGTCCAGAAGTTGCGGTCAAATTACTCCCTGATTTGTGGAGAGGGGGCAGGTTTCTCGGAGTTCCACGTGGAGTAGCACGAGATGTACTTTCACGATCACGGGCAAGGGCGTCGTGCAATCTGGCCAGATCCAGGGGACCTACACCCTAAGTTTTCAAGCGGTATCAAAGGAAAACTATTTCAAAATTCTTTATATATTGAATAATATTCTTTATTTATTTGTTGATTCTTAATCATAAAGCGGTTTCAAATTCTAATATTTGTGCAGTGACTTATGACCGCGATCTAAGTCTAATGATAGATATCATTTTAGAAAATAATGGACAGCATTTTGAATTAAAACTTGTAGTTGCATCGATGAAGTGGAAGAGATGTTTTCAATATAACCTAACAAGACTGCATAAGACTGGATGTTCTCCTTAAACATACTCCTTATTTTCCCACACAAGATTTATTATAAAGTTTGTAAGATTAAATTCATCTAAAAGATACTAAGGAAAAGTTGAATACAAATGTCTACAATAGTCTAATGTAGGATGTGATCTAAAGTCTAAGTTATAGCCATTTAAATAGCAAGGCACAAAGGAAATTAATCAAATTAATAGAGGCTTTGGTAACCTGAGAACGTCACATGGTGGTTATAAGGCTAGAAAGGTTATAGAAATGATTATGGGGGGGGGGGGGGAGATAGAGGGAATAGGCAGGGAGAAAGGAGGGTGAAATTGAAAGAGTAGCTGAGGGAGACGATGGAGGAGCGGAAGGAGGGTGAGAAAGGGGAATAGGCCTTGGAATACAGATATTTAAAGATTACTATCCACAATATGGGCTTGGCTGGCGCCATTTTGACTGTCAACCGTCGCAGACAGGTACATTGCTAGTTACATTATGAAATATTAGGTAAAAGAAAAAGATTGAGACCAACATCTGCCATGCAGGAGGGTTTGAAAACCTCCCTTAAGCGAGATTATACCCCCTGAATTGGCCTTTATAGTGACTAATTAAAATTTATCAAAGCAAATCAAACAAAGTTTGTTACGCGGATGAAATATCCACATTATAATTTTGACAAGAAATTCAAATTCATCAGTATCAGCGGGCTAAGGAAAGCATGTGCTGCAGAAATGAGGACAAATGTGATATCATGTTGGTAATACCTCGTTTATTAGGCATTGGTTGAGTGCACTAGTGTGCGTATTTAATTGATTGATACTTTGCATGGAGTGAGGATGATATATTTTGGGTTTTGTTAGCTTGAAGGTGTGTTATCGCGAAATATATAAATATTTATGAATCAATACCCTTCCCAATATGTGAGGTAGACAGTAACTTCACTAAAACTATTCAAAGATTGACCAGGTGTAGCTTCATACTGACCTGCATTTTGTATGCGCCCCAAATATGAAGTACCCTTCAAACATTTTCATTTACGGTTCCTTGTGCATCTTGAAAAATCAGCCCAACACATATATATTGTAATATGTATGGTGTAATTTGTATGTATAACATCGAAAAATGATCTCCTAAACAATAAGTAACGCCTAAGCACTGATTTGGCGAAGGCCCAACTAGAGATACCTCCAGCTAGATGTAATACACATAACTAATTTCGCATAACACAAAATCATTCAAAAAAAAATTCTGTTAACACTTTTTAACAAAAGAGATTACTTATCGTCCTGGTTTCGAAATATTTTCTTCGTAGATTATCTCCAATAAAAACACTGGAGCATAAGTAATTCATCTATTTCGAATGAAGTGGTCTATAAGAACACGTGCAGGTGGTAAATCTGCGAAGATTGCTTGAGGAAATAAGCACAAGTACGAGAGCCTGATCAAATCCGCTAAGTACTCCCGAATTAACCATTTTAAAGAGAAGAGTTTAATAGTAAGCTTATCACACCAGTCCACTGCTAATAGAACCTGCTTCAGTCGTCACAGTTTGATCTTTCTCCCTACAGGAGACCTTCGAGCAAAACTATCCAAAATATCCCGCTATGATCAACAAGGTAAGCTTTTGTCATGGGATTAATGCATTTGGCTAAATACACAGTAGTGTTGAATCAATAATTTTGCAGCTGAACTGAAGTTACATATGCACAGCACATTTAGTATTTGCCTGATTTTCCTAATGTTATGTCTGGAAACTAATGACAAATTGGTGTTTGATATATCAAGACATAATTTGAGTCTTGTAAAAGTCATTGATGTGTTGGATTATATCATTTATGTGTAATTCTACAGCGTGTCCGTTGTCCGTGTTAGTGTAATGTCAATAAAGGCAAATGCTTGCAACAATAACGTGGACAACAGCGTAAAGGCTATCATGGTTTGCACACGACAGTTATTCAAATGTAACGTTATACCAAGTTATTTCAGATTCATTTATTTTTTCAATTAAAGTTCTATAGTTAATTAATTGAGGGATATTTTTCTAATCTAAATAAAACATTTCCATGGTAAAAATGTATTGTTGCCATTGATTCTGGCCATTAACACTGCTTTTACTAGTTGGTTACCTTAAAACATGCCCTGATACAGGCAATCGAAAAACATAACAAACATTTACAATTGATCCATAAATCTATAACATGAAAATACATTTTAGAAGCTAACCTTTTTTCTAGCAGTCATTTCGCTTCACATGATCTTAATCCATCATCATAAATAGTGTGTTTATCCTCTATATATGTTATATCCCCCTTTATGGGCAATGGATGGATGTATTTCGCAGGTCAGACTTGGTTGTAGATCCCATGCTGGAGGCTTGACCAATGCTTATCCATGTTGTGTTAGCATTGGACAAATAGGACCTCTAGGGGGAAGTGATTGGTTCCGTGAATGTTTGGTCGTGTGTTAAGCATGGTTCGTCATATAGAAAATAGTTACTAACTCCCCCACCAGTTATACTATTCAAACAGACCGCATGTGCTTCCGGTGATACACATAAAGTCACATAGGAGTGCAGTGCGCCCTGCGCTCATTCCAGGTATTACCTACCTTAAGTTAAAGCTGCATTCTGAGTTAACCTTTGTCAAAAACATTTTCTGCTTTGTGTTCCATTCTTTTCCAACCCATCTAAGAGTCAGTTCAGTTGTTTTGCTTAAGGGCTTCTAAAACGTCCTTATTTGTATTTGGAGGACCCGCCCGAATCCTTTCATGCGATGACTTTATTTATTATCGCTCACCGTTGGCAGTTTTCTCTCGGTGATTAGACTTTCAGTCTTGTAAGTATTAGCCCTAGTAACTCTGACTCTATTAGCTCCGTTTGACTTCAGTTGGTCGCTTTTGAGTCAGAGAGCAACACAATACGCTAAAATCAAAGCCCCCAATGAATCCTTTAAAAAATAAAGGATCGGTCACAACTCTACTCGGCCAGAAGTGGCCGAGTAAAACGCCCTGAAAGGATCCTTCTGCACGCTGACTGTGTGTAACGACCATCAGTAAGCTCAGAATGGAGCTAGTCAGGGCCTCTCGGGCTAGTAAGTATATACAATGTGGTGTTGTACACATATAACAGCAGCAGAATATTGATAGATCCCGTCATAATATGAAGGAATGTGGCAAGATTTGTGTTTTCGCGATAGCTAAGAATGCAGCTTTAAATGGGTAGGCCAACAGTACACTCTATACGCGTCCTTTGTCAGTAAACATCAAAGCCCACTATGGTTAACCTTATGGAAAGCCGCTGCATACAAGACGCGTACATAGAATGTAGGGAGTATAAGGCACCGAAGGTTGATTCACAAACCTGATTCTATATTTGTCATTAAGAATGGGTCATTCAGGAGCACTTTAAAGACAACAGAGTGTAACGATAGCCATTAACCAACTCAAAGTTTCATATGTTAACAATATGTGACATATGTCCAGCTAGTGTTATTCTAGGATTTGCTAATTTTGCTAAATTTCTCTTGGCCTTAAAACGAAATGTACTTTCATGTAAGATTTCATGCAGTTATCATCATTTTTGCCGCTGTTACATTGTTATACAAGAATTGTGGTCATATGACTTTCAGGTGAGTAGGAAAAGAAAGGAACGAAAAGTATAAAAACCTTAATTTTGTATCAATGACAGGTGAGAATGCAACTTTAATACTACTCGATTGTTGTACTACTCGATTGTTGATCTCAGCTAAATTTTATCCTAAAGTATTTCAAGTCAACATCTTTTCACATATTATGTGATCTAATCAAATGGAGTTATCCATATAATATATACCATAGATCAAACTCCGATGACTAGACAAATGATCCGGAGTAGGTCACCAAAAATTCTTTACAGATAAAATCGTTTTTGCAGAGCGAGTCACTGTTTCTGTATTAATTTATATTTTGTAGAACCCGTGTTGTAGAAAGGATTACAGCTAAATTTATCCAAATATGTGCTCGATAAGTATGATTATTTAACACCCATGGTCCTTATTAGTTTGTGGATACCAGTATTATACATCATCATGATTATTATGCTATTATGAATATGCTACCTATACCTAAAACCAAGTCTGCTGTTAATATCACCTACAAACAAGTCAATCAAAATGAAGCGATACTATTGCAATATTGCTATATTAATGCCTAAATATAAATAGTAGCAGCCTCTCACTACACGTGTATGCCTTTGTACTTGGCAGGATTGACCTGGTAACAAAGTTACATGCAAGTACACAACAACGTAATGAATGCATTCCTGCATATGCTTCCTGATGTACACATAGCACACAGTTTACTCTCTACACTTGAAGAAAGTGTTGACGCATGGACTCTCTCTTTAACGTCCTTAGCAAATAAGTGAAGGGCCCACTCAATGGAGTACCCATCTTTGCTGGATTATTTGCTTAAGTTGTGTGCTCTCATCAAGCTGAGCATTGTTTATTGTTTGAAAGACCATAAGAGAGCCAATCCATGGTTAATCAAGACTAAGAATAGGCTTCAATCCGTGTATATTGATAGATCAATAGCCCTAGACTATACAGTGATAATCCTCCTTTTAATGATAAATCGACTCAAATTAATTGATCTCTAAATATATCGCCAATCATATTGGCATATGCATTGTGATTATCTTAACACGAGCATGCTGCTGTTATTGAATGATAATGCAAGTCCAGTACGTTAGGAACCGTGAACTTTATTATATCTTCCTATAGTTCCCTGCTAAATCGGAGAAGAGTATAAAAGGTCTAAACTTATAATATAATCGACTTTCCCAGGCAAAATGTGGGACTTGATGTCAAATGCGGCGATCATTGTAGATAGAAAATACAATTTGCCAAGAGGATTCTGGAAATGGTGAGGATTAACTCCTTTTTGAAAAATGTAATTTATTTCTAACGGAAACATTTTCTACGGAAATACTCATTGGCACGTGCTGCTTACTCTTTACATATATACATTTCTTTATAAATATAAGAGAAAATGTCAAAGATTATGTCCTGTTCCCTCTTAGCAGTATCAAAACCAGACATTATTTAGGTTGTTGGTTTAAAGTCATAATCTGTCAGTTATCTATGAAGCTGCACAACTAATTATAATCCATAACATAAGGCCTATGTGGTTCGTTTTCTTCAAGACATAAATCGTATGTACAAACATCAATCTTCTTGGTAAACTAAAACATTAATAGGCCGCAGCTAGAGAAAGGCACTTTTTATTATAGGGCATAATTATAATACAGATATCATTACAACGGGCATACTTGATATTAACAACAAACTAATGTCATTTGTTTTGATCATGTTTACATAAATCTCGAATTGTAACAAGATGAGCAGTAAAGTTGAATAAAGAGTTCGATTACATGTCTCATCCTCATTGCTATTTTCCATTAAATAATGGCTTTCTTGTAATTTATTTCTCGTAACTCTGGAAACAATCGTCCACGTTTTTCCAGATGTTCAGAGAATATTTGTTGAGTCGATCATCTGCACGATCATTGATTAATCACAGTTATTTGTTTGTGTCGCATATATTATAATCATACATAAACATGTCATGGTTCGAAAGTCGGTGGCAGTTCTATTTTGGCAGTTTACCTCTGTTTGTCATCTTCACATACCCCTACCCGCCTTGACAAAGAGCATGCGTCATTAATCCTTTTGTTACGTAATACAGAAAGACTTGTCACTTTTCACTCAGCAATTTCGTCCAAATTTATCAAAAATAAAATTTGCATCATCACATCATACCAAATTTAGTGAAACGATTGAACGAACCCTAAATTGCTTTTCACTTAACTTAAAAGTTCTGTTCGGAAGCGCTAATGGACTGTGTACATTATAGCCTGTAATAATTAAACAATATCAGGAGAGGGGGACTATAGACTACATATATGTAGTATACATACTGCTTGGCCGCACCTACATATTTAGAACAGCTACTAAAACGTCATGAAAAGTGACCGAGAACAGTGAAACATTTATAAGATCTAACATTTCCGTCTTCAAACGCCCCCGCCTATATGTTAACAGTTATAGTTGGTATCAATACAGTTGGTCAATAACAGACGGCACTGCATAATATGTAACGTACATAACTTGCACATTTGAAATCAATAATTGAGCATTGTGGCGTAAGTTCTTGTTGTTGAATGGGAAATCATTGCATACGTATTTTCTTCACGTATGGGAGCACCAAGAAATTGATTATAATTAAAAGTCAATCTGTATTCACTAAGGTGAGAACACACCGACCCTGTAAGGAAACATTAATGATCGACCTTGCGAGTCAAATTATACTAAGTCTGTACGTATACATAATACGTATAATGTATATCTTGCAATTATTACACGAAAAAGCAATTTACCTCGATCATATATTATATATATCAAATGTACCGCAAACAGCAAAATTCACGTATGACCGTGTTTTCTAAGGTGATTAAATGAAATAGACACATCTCTCCTTAAGCCTCTCAGGCGCTATATGACCTACACCTCCGGCGTCGGGCAGATTATGTAACACAACCTGTTGGAATCTAATCACGACCCTTGGGATCTAATCTAGCATAATCTATTCCAGAGAAATACTATATTCTTTTAAAGCTGCACTCTCAGTTATCGTCGGTCAAAAACAGAATATGGACTACTTCTTGTTCCATTCTTATCCAACCCATCTAAAAGTAATTTGACCAAAATTTTGGAGGGTTTTGTTCAGAAGCTTTTGCTAAAGGGCTTCTAAGGCTTCCTTATAAATTTGTATTTGGAGGACCCACCAGAATCCTTTCATGTAATGACTTCACTTATATATTATTGCTCATCGGTGGTAGTTTTCCCTCGGTGATTAGACTTCAAATTCTTGTATAAGCATATACCAACAGCAGAATATTGATACATCCAGCCGTACAAGTCATAATAATATTATGCGTGAATTTGGTAAGTGTTGTTTTGTCGTAATAACTGAGAATGCAGTTTTAATGTACGAAGTAACGAGAATTTAAATAGCTGACTAACAACTTAAGGAGAAAGTATATTTTTGTAAGGTCACCACTTCCAGAAAAGCAATGGTGCTTTCAACAATTGATGTGTAAAGTAGTCACTGTACATGTAAACGTACATATCGATATAAAAGGCAAACACAATGATAATGGCCACCACTCTTAAGGCTTGCTTGCTGTTAATATCTTTCTCCTTGGTTTGACTTGAAAAGCTGAGTACCCAAATCATTATTCATCAGTTCATTCTCATATCGCTGTCTATGTGATGTGTCCACCATGGCGAATAGAAAAGAGACATGTTGTCATGGTGGTGTGTGGTATTACAAAATGGAAGAGTGACATTTTCTACGATTGGTGCAACTGTGGCTGCAGGCAGGAGGACATTTGCTGGAACAGCATAAGAATTGTCAATAACAAATAGAGGTTTGTCCGCGATGAAAATATCAATTGGACTTGTTGAGACATGAGATTCATTGACGGGTATGCACAAAGTTTGCCATTTCTCGTGGGGTTCCACTTTGATGAAAATCCTCGCGAGAACACCGCCAGCTAGGAGGGCGCCAAAAGCAGCAAATATGGCGAGACGTTTGAAAACGAGTTTCACCCGGGACCGAGGAGTTCTCTCCACTCCTATTGCTTCATACCGTCCTGTCTGCTGCTGAATGTTACCCTCCCCACCAAGCAATCCTATAGTATGTGGAGAAAACATTGAGAACGTTATTCTGACATATAGAGTATCATAGTGAAACATCGAGAATAACATATACACAGTTTTCTAGGATCAGAAAATAAAATAATATGCATAATGAGCAAATCCACCATTTGGTCGTCATTTGACCCTAAAATCGTCTTCTGCTTATTGATTGGAAAAAAATTATGGGAGACATTTTTCAATAGTTTTATCGAGTCTGCCGGCCTGAAATACATCAGAAATACGCCGTATTTACATAGTTTTTCCTAATAATTTCGGCATTGTCGTCAAAAACTGGATTTTAGGGCCTTAAAAATGAAGAAAAATCAAGGGAGGCCTAATAAAATGCTGGAAATAAATAAAAATATTTTGTCAAACATATATATAGTTTAAACTCATTTTACCATCAAGCCTTGACCGTGGCCATGATCGTTTTTATTCGTTACTATGGATCTTTGACATAGGCCTAGTAAGAATAAAAAAATATGTTGGGAACTATAAATGTCAGCGTCACGTGTGGAATATTAAATCTAGGCCTGGAGAAAAAATAAGAGCCAGGGTTGGACAATATACTTATTTTGTTAATTCTCCATCGACTTGAAATATCAAAAATAAATATGTTGGGATATCTGTTCATACTTTGTATTCAAGTCAACTTAAAAAGAAAACAAGAGGGAATCAATGTTGTATATTTTTGTATATATTCTAAATAATTATAATGGGTTATATGAGTACATATGGGCAGAAGGTCAATGCCCTGCAACCCTTGCCGCTGCCATTGTCATTACTGGAATGGTTATTTGGCCATAACTTTTCTTCTTGTTGGAATATTTTCAGAAACTAAAAAGTGTTATCACCCTTATATCGAGACCTGTCAAGTGGATAATAGTTCTAAAACTTTATATGCACATTATTTTATTCATTTCTGATTTAAATCCTCATTTCTGAAGACATGTGTACAATTCCCCTATGCTCTTATCACCAGAATACAAGTCACAGTCTCTATCATGCTGCCCTGACTACAATATTAATATAGAATGTAACTCGAGCAGTGTCTAGGAGGCTGTATACGATGCCCACAAGTTTTTACCGATCTGAGTATCTCTCGAGAGGCCGCTAGGCCTCGAGAGAGATACTCAGGTCGGTAAAAACGCCTCCTAGACACTGCTCGAGTTACATTCTATTTTTATATCATGATCCCATGTTTAGAAAAAAGTCAGAAACGATTTCTTTATCTACCTAGTTCGTACAACGATCCGCCATATTGAGTGACAAGTTTCGAAGCGTATGACGTGACGAATGGGCGTGACGTCACGTGCAGCGCGACGTCGCGGTTCATTTTTTACTAGGGGGAGTCATGGAAAAACAATGCCCGCGTTTTGAGGCGTAAATTACGCAATCCACCTTGTGTGAAGGAGGTATTTAGAGATAAGATGTGTTTAATGAATAAATATAAATCATTTAAGTCTTATTTCACCATAGAATATTAACAAAATTGACTGTTGTCTCAGATCAAATTTCACCTGGTTCTCCCCTAGCTAGTACAGTCCATCGGGCATTGACCAATAGGAAGCCTCTAAATGAATACGCCTAAATTCACGCGTGGTCACTGATACACATTATACAATGGGCGGATTTCACTCTATTCCAGGGGATACAACCCCCGATCATGATATAATCATTATTAACTTTCGCAATTTCGTCTATATTAACACCAATATGTCTACAAAAAAATAATTCAATAGAAGCAATTTTAAAAGATTGAGAATTTTCATCCCTGGATGGCTAAATGACGACCAATTGGTGGAATTGCTCAATATGCATTTATAAACAAGGGATTAACATTAGTTTAGACAAAATTAATTAGTATATTTAAATACCGATCTTCATGTATGCATCGCCTGACAACCTGTTTTATTTTGCAGAATAAATGCCTTGTCCAGATTAATATAATTAGGCTATATGAATATTATGCTTACGGGAACGCTCTGTCGCTAGTGGCTCCTCCTGGCTTTCTGTCGTGGTGTTACCATTGGTTTCTGATTTAGGGGCGAGACCAGCGCGCACCTGAGCCTAGTGGATAGAGATACAACTATACAGACTGGGTAATGTAACGCGGTATTCATGGGCATTTAGGCATCCAAAGACTTATCAATTTTTACCTATTTTACGTTTATAGCCTATTTAAGCATCCCAAACACAAAGCATGCCAATACTTTAAATCTAGTCCCTTCCAAATTACGTGTGGTAATGGCAGTTAGTGGCCAGAGGGCATTACATGCATAAAGGTGGCAACGGTGGGACCCCCAATGTCTATTGTGTGTTTATACATCTCCAGAAGAGAAATCTGTTATTAGTGTATACAGTAGAGGCAATTCGTTCATGCTACAATTAAACAAATAATGTTATGCGCTTCAAAAAATTAGTTGTGCATACATTTACGGGAGTCATAGCTCCTGGTGAACTGGATCATACCTTTCTGGCTTCTTCGTGCCAGTCTGCCTTTATGACGAAGGCGGCTAATGCTATATCCTGCACACCCAATCCCAGGACGTAACCCCACCAGAGACCTATGATCATTAGATCATGAGATAAAATGATTGAATCATGGTGAATAATCTAAAGTGTGCTGTCGAATACGGAAGGTATTCGTAAAAAAAAATGCATTATATAAACGATTACTGATGGCAATACAACTATTTTGCCCTGATTTCGAAACGGAACCAACTCAATTTTCATCTGAAACCAATCTTAACTTAAATTTGATATGTGAGATATTTGCATAAATCATGTACACCCAAGGAATTGATTCAATTCTACTGATTTATAACTACTTCAGCAGCATATTACATCGTATACCTACCTGCCTGTCCTAGGCGAGTCAAGTATAGGAGGGGAACCCCTAGAGGCAAACCGATGAGGTAATAACTAACAAATATCACCACTGCTCCCAGGGTTTGGCGTCCGCTGCCTCTGACTATCCCAACAATTGTGCCCTTCAAGATTTGATCAATTATTTTCACAAATTACTTTACTTTAGCCGAGAAAGAACTTGATGTGGTATAGCAGATAACAGTGCAAAATGTATTGCAATAATTAATCAACTTTTACTTGATTACATTATATACATTTATTACAATATCAGATCGTGATACATTTCTCAGTTGAATGTTAAAGTTGAATGTGGAGAGAACGTAAATGTTATCTTACCCCAAAACCTTCGAGGAGCAAAAACACTGAAAGTATGGGGATGAGACCCTCTGTGTAACTTATGACTTCCCTAGAAAACAATCAATTTCAATAACTGCCTTCTGTATTCTTAAATACATATGAATTTTTATAATTTTACCTCTTTTTTTCAAGAGCATGCAATGCTACATAGAAATGTGTACAATTTAAAAAAATTAAATTGATTATTATCTCGTGTAATATTCATTTCATGTCTACTTACTGTGAGTTTGTAAATGCCATAGGTATATAATGTTTTAGCCCGTAAGAACCGAGGGCTAATGTTATGGATATAAATACTGAAATCAAAAGAAATTCTTTTAAATGTAGTAAGTTCCCTTTCATCAACATTGTACAGCAGATTATATCAGGAACGATGTCAAATAATGTATAATATAATGGTTTAATTTTTAATGTATTTTTAATATATAACCCTATAGATATTTTAAACTTTAAATACAGCGTTTCCATATGTTTGTAAACTGAACTCTACGCAAAGGGTTCCAGGTCACAATTGGTACGAATCAACAGCTATATAAATGATAAATGACCTTCTTTTATCCGAAACCAGTGACTAAAAACTAGAATTTGAATATACACTTGTACACAGTTATGTTGTATATCTTAGACAGCTGTTGAGTGTCATACCTGTAATAGTCAGAGAGACCCTTGTGGATGTGATGGCACCTAGAGGTTGGTTAGACCCCAAGTATTGCCCAACCCTTGCCGTACATGCTCCACCAAGACCAAGGGGTATCTGAAATGATTGTACATGTAGGCCTAATTGATTAACACATGAAAATAACAATGTTAATCCCTCTGAGTCTATTCAACATTAATTTTAAAGTTAAATACTCACCATCCAAGCAAATCCCTCGACTTGAAAGAGTATTTGGAAGGCACTCAATTCCTTTTCTCCGAGGATACCTAAGAAGAAGATGAAATTTCAGAACGCGAAAATTACATGTTTTTGACGCGCTAAGAAATCCTCAATCTAAAATATATAAAAACTAAATATCTTCACCATAGTTTAGTTGTACTCACCGCAGAGGAAAGTACCAACTTCCGTGCAAACCCAGAACATGAAGGTCATAACTATACTAGAAAAGGCTGTATAACCAAACGGTCCCCAATCCTCCAAGCACTCCCAACTCCAGCCTAGGAAATGAAAAAGTGGCATTTTCATATGCTGTTCATTTGATATCAATCGTCAACAATATGCCATCTTCATGCTTTCACCATTATTAGAAATGCACTGAACTCTGATAAGCGACAAATACCTGGCCATGTTTCTTTGTAGATACCAGATCCCCATATATATCCAATAAACATAATAAGCACCAGATAATACGTAGACATTAAAGCAATGGCTGAGCCTCTGAAAATATATTGTACACTATTATGATTTAGATTTTGAATGCGTCCTCCAAAATGAAAAGCATGTATTTGAAATAATATAACCACTCAAAGGTTCTTATTCTTACATCGTATCCATTTATTATGGTGACTTGTTTAAACGAATTTTTACGTAATATAAAATATGTTTAAGCGAATTACTTCCATAAATACCATCGAAATGGCTACTTACAATGGTCAATGAATTATTCTTTTATCAAAATGGAAGTTGAAACACAATGCAAATTTTAAAATGAAACCTCCGAAAGGCAAATTATGTATGCTTTACCGAAATAACATCTAACTATTGGAAAATGAAGAACTAATAAATATTATATGTACCCACCTGATTCCCATGTCGGCTTGGTATAGAAGAAGATAATGAAGTAGAGCGTTGGCACCACAGGCGACGATACAAATTATCATATTTGGTATGACACAGTTCTGTACAAAAATAGGATATGACTAATTTCATAGAAAGTCTCATAATGGTCTAAGTGTGTATGAACATGTAATAAGCAATGATTTAAAATTTAAGATTATGATATGTCTATGATATTTAAGGTCTTAAAACTATTCCAAACTTACTTGACAAAGAAGATACCGCATAATCAGGAAGAGCCAGCAGTATGCCTACAAAGGAAATATTCATCTTCAAAATAAATATCTGCAAAGCCTTTTTCAAAATGGCGAGGCTTTCTTTGTGTTTGCTTGTAGTATAGGCATGTCTAGTCCCAAGTATGTTTTTAAAAAACATTTCAAACGCCTCTTAAAATGTTAATAGATATAGATGTTGGGAGGGGTTCTGCCAACCGTCTGAATTTCAATTCGACTTAGTTTGTGACTTGGGTTGAGTAAGAGAAGTGGGGGGTTGAGTTTTTGCACTTTTTATTTGGACTTACTACTGGTCTGGTTAATAGATATAATTCTGGCATATAGGCGACATGTCTAAATTATAAATCATATCTAGTAGATTAAAAGTGATGTCATGATTCGAATCAATATAAAAAGAGTACGCACCAGGACACCAGGGCAGAATAGTAGAACATATTCTTGAGCCAACCTGTCATGCAAAAACACTTCTCATTCAATGATCGGCTTTCTTGTCAAGTCAGACAAAGTATGAATATCTGTATTTCTGTTACTATAGGATTTCTTCCACCAGTAGATTGAGGAAATGATGCATGGTCAGGCCACATTACTGACGACTTTAATGGATACGAACAATTAGACTTACAGGTTTTATTCCTAAATCATGGATAAAATTGGAAATACATTTATATATTAATTATAACCATGAATTATATATATATTGCATTGAATTTCATTTGACAGACAGGAAGTTCTTCTGTCAAATTTCGGTAGAGCTAACTTCATAATCATTTCGCTGTTTTCATATTTCTTCCTCTATACAGTAGGCAACATAACATACTTGCACACGTCTGGAGCTTGTCCCAGCAAAAGAAGAAGGTTTTCTGCGTTGATCAGAACCGTCCAAACCGGAATACTAGTAAGCACACCGAATATCAAACCTGCGAAGAGATCATGAGATTAAGCATCTTCATTTCATCTTTATCTTTGATTTAAAGATATCAAAAATATAATCAATGTTTAAGCTGAAACATTGTAAATTTGAGTATGATGTCGCATAATGGAACACGATTAAAACGTCAAAGTGTGCTCGTTTGGAAGAAAATGCTTTTGACATGAATCCAAATCAATCAGAGAAGAATGGAAGATGTTGCAAGGTCTTTGGTATACATGTTTGCCACATTTCATGCTCATTAATATTGGGAAAATCAATTTATTTGTCCGGCCTTTTTAGCTGAATCTTGTAAAAAGAATCACAAAATATGTTAACTAAAATTAAAGCATTTCCCTAAAAGTGTGTTATTCCACTCGAGGCAACACACTGGAGTGATGAAAAAGTAAATCACCTCTTTGTAGGTAGATGCCCATCATCATTTTGTTGGCACTACCGTACGTCTGGGATAAATGACGAACATAGTTAAAAATAAATATACACAAATGTACTACATCTGTTCATCACCAGTCCATTATCTTTTCTGTAAAACAACAACTTTTGCCATCGATTATGTGCCTGTATGTGTGATAGTAAGTTATATACAACGAATTACATATGATAATATTTTAGCTTTCTACGTGACTTTCTATGACAGTTAGGGGGACAGATATTACAATCCTTCTTTTAAATCGTGAAATGTTTTCAAAGTTGTATCGATAGATATGAGGAATCCTCTAATATAAAGTGATAAAGTATATTGTGTATGGCATACCTACCTGAGAAAAGTATGTGTCGCCACCAAAGGCTAGCCCCCGACCAAGGCTCACAGTTGTTATGTAGATTACCTGGTGGGACATTAGGCTATTACTATAATTGCACAAAAGACATAGCTATATATCCATGAAGTGGACTGTACGATTATAAAGATCATTTCTACGATCGTTTTTTAAATGCCAGAGTCATCATTGGACAGGAAAATATGCATGACCCTCAATTAAATTCATACCGAGTTCATCCATTGCTGCAAAGTTGATATTTTCATGAATATAGTACTATGGGGGCGAGATAGGATGTATCATGTTTGATTGTACTTACTGAAATGGACATTCCTACAGCTGCTAATTGGTGGCTTCCCAAATGGCCACAGAACATCAGTGAGATGGGCTGTATGAGGTAATGAAACAGGATGGACAGGGTCTGAAAGTACAGTTAGCCAATTAGTATACTATACTTGCTATGCTATTGTATAAATGCGTGGAATATGTCTTCCAACACGATTGTGGAAAAGCCTGCATATTATATGCTATAGCATGGTTTTTAGTTTTTAGTTCGAATATAGATTCAGAGGGTAGAAGCTTTGTCTTACATCATCTTGATTTGAATTATGACACAAAACTAGAACGATAACGTGAGTATGCACAGCAATTCCCAGGCCGGCCAGTAAATTACAAGACTCAAGACATTCTGGTTGGAGAAACATTCTGGAGGGAGAACCCAAGAGACTCAAACATTCTTTTAGAAAGTAAAGTCTATGAACATCGTATTTTGAAAAAGAAAGCTGGTAATTTGGATTCGTAGTAAAGGTTGTTATAACGATGTTGGTGGAATGATGGTATACTTCTTCCTCCTTCTGAGGTATGACCATAAAGTGTCTTTCTGTCTCTTTTTCTCTGTGTCTCTCTCCCTTCTTCTCTATCTCTATTTCCTGGGTATGATCATAAACTGCCTCCCTCTCAGCTCTCCCGTCCTTGATATAACCATATTAAATGTGTTGATAAGGGCGTAAAGCAACCAATCTCACTCACTCACTCCTCCTTCTGAGGATTATTGCATCAGCTAGTTTCTGTTGTAGGATTCTTCTAGCTGTTATTTCCTTCTTTTCGTGCTCTATTTTCCTTCCCATGTACATGAACTAGGTCCCGTAGATCTTAAAGGGTTTGTCCGCCAATATGTTACAGTCGTCGTAACATGAATAAGAAAGATGGTAATTATAGATTACTAGTACAAGTTTATCATAACTATGTTGGTAGTATGATGGTATATCTCGCTCTGCCTAGCTTACAAGGCGGTAAGCTTTAAGCTTCCAGGGACGCCAAGCAGAGGGGAGGGGATTAACATATTCATAGAAATACATTAAAATCTATATTTGGTATATTAATTATTAAATTATATCAGTATGCTACAATACGGTGTAACATACGTTATGAACTCCCATCGAGTCCATATACAGTCCATATAATGCAATAATTTATTGTTTTCCCGATGATTCCCTGTCCATGATATTTGCCATTTATTCAATGACAAGCAAGCGTAATAATAGAAGGAAATAGATTCGTTGCTGGAGCTTGTCAGATGGTCATATATAATTATAGAGTATCAAATGATACAGATACATGTATACATGTATACATATACACATGAACCATTACCCCTTTGTCCTCGTAGGCATAATTCTTGAAAAATGACCTCCAGTTTTGAATTTTGACAACAACTTTATTGTGTTCCAATGTACCAATAGCTTGCAGCTTTATTATCCATTCCTCTTTTATAATATCTAATATCTTTTGTAATAGTATACGTGTGTATGGCCGTCTTGAAGGGTCCAAACGTTATATCCTTGTGAATCTAATGTATTATTAATGTTATGACAAAAGAACCATTTACCAGCGGCCATGCTAACTTGAACAGCTCTTTTGCTTCCCTTTTAAACCCATAAGGGTAGCATCGCCCCTGAATTTCCACTTCCGGTTGTGGGGTCTGACTTCCGGAGTTGTCCATCGTGACTGAAATAAAATGGGACTCGATAAAACTATGAATAGACTTTGAATAGATAGTTGTACGTTCAACTTTGAGGTAAGGATATAATTTTCAAACGATGGTTATAACAGTTAAATTCCAATTCCAATTCATCTAATTCGCCTTCGTGTACGAGCAAACGTTTTACTGAAACAAATGGATGGGAAAGGAAACAATAAAATCAGTTTTAGCCTGTATTCATATTTCTTCATATTTTAGTCTTTCGAATTGTTTTGTTTATCTATATTGTCTTACAGTGGCATATTTGTCTCGAATGTATAACGAATCCTGAAGGCAGAGAAATTACTTTAACTAAGTTTTAAATATAAACATTAACTTAGATCATTCTGGGTACTATCCCTGCATCTGAATAGTACGACCATGACATCATTATCATAACATATCATAGTAATCCCACAGTTGACCTGCTAGGTCCTACAATCAAGATCGTCTCGCTACTAGACACACAAATACCACTTGAACATCTTGACAAAAGATGCACTTACTCATTTATCAGATACTTTATTGATACTAGCCTATAGCATTAGTCTGCCAGAGTTTAGTTCAATGGACCAGCATAAGCGTAGTGGATCATTACAATGGACACAAAGGTGTATAGATGTTGAAACTGTAGAAACAATTACTCCAATTCTTAAAGTCAAATGAGGGGGATAAATTTAACTAAAGCTCTTTTGAATATAGAATACTGGCCACTGTTCCTAGTCGGTTTTTGTCGTAAAGGAATGAAAGTGTGTATCGATATATAATGTATTAATATAATTAAATAAAATTCGTCGATGAAATCAACAAAAAGTGAAGCAATCTCGATCGGAAACATGACGTTCTTTTTCAACATAATTTTGAAAAACAAAGGATGTGTGTTATGACAAAATGGACAAGGATCGTTATGAAAAGTAAAGATATCCCTTTTAGGTGTTCAGATAAAACATACGATACGGTTGAACAGGATCTCTGATTGGCACTGGCAAATTCATGATGGAGTTCTTTCAACTTTCTTAATGACGAAATAGTCAGGAGAAAGTGCTTTTAGCTCGTCTATTTGGCCTATCCCTCATCCTCTTGACGAAGTCATGACAAATGTTGATACCTGAAGGTTATAAGGATTTGCAGTAGGTCCAAAAGCCAGGTATCACATAGCTTATCTCGTTAATCTTATGGTTATGCTATAGTCGCACCACACAATCGGGTATTTTTTAAAGTGCTACTAGTATGTTGTGAAAAGTAAATACATTTTCTCAATGTGGGCCCTGGTGGTGATGGGATTGGACAATATCCGCCTGGACAATATCACCAACCCACCCACCCCAACTCCCAGACAAATTGACCCCAGTCAATATCCCTTATACCCTAGACCTAGTACCAGAAAAAACACAGGACAATACACCCGACCTTAGAATTGCATGCGTACAAGCATGCGCCCATACAGGCCAATAAAAATGGTCCACAGGAAACATGGAAATTTATGCCCCTATTTTGGCTTGACACTGAACAGAAACCTGGTAGAGCCAGTCAGCGTTGAAATGCAAATTTAGTAGAAGAAATATAATGTATTCGAATTTTGATACATCCTGGGATAACTGTTGATACGGAATATAACATTCGTCAATAAAGAGATTACATTCTTTGTTAATGTTCCAAAATGTTAAAGGGGGAGGTCTAATTTCAGGATTGTTTCCTACGGTGCGATGACTATCTTATGGTGTAGGTCCATAGTTGGTTTCTTACGGTGGCTGAACCTTAGACATGACATACTGGAGCCCGTTGCATAAAAAAATTCTTCCGTCCCAACCTTTCCCTGCTAAGCAGTTGGGAAGGAACTTTTAGGAAAGTAATTTGCTATACAGACAATGCTATTTTAAAACAGGGACATTTTAAGTAAGGATTTCTTATGAAGAAAGGGTCCATGGACCTTTTGTATAAGCTAAGGAAAAGAAAATTATTTGGGGGAATTCCTACGCTTTTTTCCCTTCCTTCAGTGGGTAGGAATAAACATTCCTACCCACCATTGTGTGCATATATGTATAGGCCATTCCTACCAGCTGGGAATTTCACGTTGGAAGGAATGTTTTTCTTTCATACACGTTAAGCAATTCCCACAACAAAATTCCTTTCTTTAGCTTATGCAACAGACCCCAGGGGACTAATCCCTGTGAGCATCATTGATTGAATGTTGTGAGAGCTTGTATGATTATGCAAGACCCTTGATCATGTTTTTATAGTGGGTGAATCTTGCTACAACAATATTTAAGCAGTTATTATTAGATGGATCTAAGTACATGAGATAACCTTGGTAGATCCAAAGGTTAGATCACATAGGTGTATAATGTCTTAGGTTGCAGAAGTTTTGCACTCAGATGTCTATACTATCTAGGGTAAAAATCAGAGGTTGTTTGTATCGTCATAATATACATTTCTGGAGAATATAGTAATTTAAAGAAAAGCTGGGGACGGCATGCAAATACTTAGATAAGCAGATCTATATATATACCTTTAATGGATTATCAAGTCTTAACGGGTGTAGAATGCAGAGAGACCGAAGTACCCAAATAGATAGATTAGAGAAGGATAGCCTTGTTAGACTTTATTTTTAACATAAGCTTTGCATTGAATAACCACCCAAATGGAAAGGGCTTATGAACAAAGGAACTCCGTATGCACGAAATCCGTTTGAAATCTGGTTCCAAGGGTTATTATTTTTTTAATGTATCTGCTCATGTTATTGGGTAGTTCGCGTACCTGTATCTAGGGCATCGACTTGTTAACTTTCATTCATTAATTAATCACAGATTCCTCATAATCTGATGAGAATTGGTGATAACCATTTAATATGACATGGCATGGTAATATGTTTAGTGCAATACAACGTAAGGAACAGTCAGAATGTATCACAGAAGGTCGATAGAATTTTAAATATGATTTCCATTCATGAACCTTTGCTTTGACTGCGTGATCAGTATACCATTCCAATCCAGACACTTTATTGTTTTCATTCTGATCTAGTACATCCTATTACAGTGGGGTATCCTTAAAATTAGCATCAGATTACATAAAATACAAATAGAGTTTGCATGTATCTTCTCTCTATTGTTGTGTGAGTGTTTAACCCCATGAAAGGTAAATAGCTGGAAGGAATGAAAACCGTAGTTATACAGTAGTTCTCTAGTGCAACACAAGCCGATATCCTTTCCGTTAGAGCTGTATGAAAAACCAACATCTCCTTCCTAGAATATTAACCCTTGGGGTGTTTCTCTATTTTACTGTATGGTTCAGACTTCCCGCATACCAATGTATGCTCATGATCTAGTTGATCTCTTGGGCAATAAACCTAATTATAGATAAAAGAACAATTTAAATTGTGTATTTGGTAACGCTAATTTAAACTAAAAGTAGTGTATGCTTTAACAACTGAGTTACTATTAAGCATTTTGAATTTAATTAGTTATAATGCAATAGGCCAGCGTGAAAAAGCCAACTGTGGTTAATGCTGGTGCCTAAAAATATTTTAGAATACATGGTCACATTAAACCTTTACATGGGAACATGAGGGAATCATGTATATTTATTTTTAGTTTGCAAGAACCAGCGAAATTTGTATTCATATGCAGTGATATTCTGCGATGTTTACAATGTACAATCAAAACAAAACAATCCATTTGGTAATATACCTCTTCGTGGGAAATAACTAGTCCGGGTTGGATGCAAGTTTAGTGAAACAACCCTAGGGCTTATAATCTTCCTCATAACGTAATTGGGTACATGCATGGAATATGGTCATGAGGCCAGACCTAACATCTCACAAAACTATCGCTCACTGCCCCGTATGCCAATAATACTTTAACACCAGCTGACATGATGGGTCATTTTTACTGCACTATTCCAAATGTAAATTAAATACTCTTTTGCGTAACATGTAAATTGGACGCGTTTGAAAATGCGTTGGGATATGTATTTTCCTTGAAAGGATGCGTCTCACACTCCTTCAAAATAAGAGGTTCACTCAGCTCTTCCTCATTCACGCAGCTGTTCGTATTTCAGACTTTTAATCAATGGGCAAAACAAAGCTGTGTTAGATGTAATCTTTATTAAAATCAATATTCCTTCTAAGGGGTATATGAGTCCTGCTAAAGCCAAGAGTCCTTCCAAGAATGAAGCTTCGAACTCACATGGGACTTACGATTTATGTCCGATGTCTTGCATACATAGCCGTGTCAGAATTGTCTGCTCCACAATAGTACATATTGCCCTTAGAAAGCATCTGAGGGCATTCGGAGTACTATACTCAAACAACCATGGGTGTACAACTACCAACGTTACAGGCAATAGGCCATTGAATTATGATCTTTACTCCATGATGAAGGGAGGATTAACTGCAGTTTGTATGGGCGGGAGTGTAATCCTACTGTGTAATCATGTGTGTAGGATTACATGCAACCCAGCAGCATGTTTCCGGTTTGCTACCATGCAAACTCCCTCCCTCCTTTTGCTATGCTGTTACATAGCATCTCACTGATACACCGGAGGGAGGGGGGAGCTTTTAGGAACAGCCATTTGTTCTACTTCCTGTGAAATGAAGTTTTGTTTCACAGAAACCTTGGCTGTCGTTTCCACTGCTACTCTAGCTCCTAGGTACAACATTCATTAATTGAAACTAGATTCTGCAAGGGGATAGTTTAGTCTACAATAATTGTAAGTCCCATTGTTCTGTAATGACAATTGTTTACATAGAAAATCGATCAAAAATAGACCAAAAGTTACATCAGGTCTACCTGTCTGCCCGCCTGTCTCCAAGCTGACTATTAAAGTTAGGACAGTCATATTTCCGATCAGTCAACTGTTGATTTTCTTTGTCAATAATATATTTTGACATGTTTTCCTTTATCATCATGGAGTAAAAATAGAACCCCAACTCGTAGGTATTATTAGCAATAGGATTGCATGGGTCCTCATCAAATCTTTTCACATAACAGCACTCGCCCTATCGGGCTCGTGCTGCCATGGAAAAGATTTGACTCTGACCCATGCAATCCTATTGCTAATAATACCTACTCGTGAGGTTCTATCATAAAAGTTTTATCTTGAATTGCAACCTTGAAACCTGATCATTAAGACGAACAATTGATATTGCATTGATTGGTTCCCGCGGGGAGTTAGGTAGTATATACCTCCCTGGATAGATGCTTGCTGACAAAAGTTTGTGGTTGAGATATTGCTTTAGAAAGGTTGCACGACCAGATATTTGAAGCCCAAATCAATTGATGCAATATTGAAATAGTCTGAATAGTTGCCAAAGAATGGCACATTCACGATAGCAAGATAAATTTAAATCAAGCTTTTTTTTCTCGATTGTTTGATATAATTTGAAAAATTGATACCCCTGTTATAAAAAATATTCATGTACCAAGGACAAATTATAATCAGTTTTGGAATAGTTCAATTTGCTATCCAAAAGAATCATGGAAGCAGTATTTATAGGGTGACTTACCATGATGATGACCTTGTTCATATACCAATGCATCCCTGCAAATACACCTGGATCGGGTGATATTATAAGTGGTATTGGGAGAGCGTATAGTTGCATTGAGACTATTGTAATCAATGGGAGATGTCATGGATGAATTGTACTCTTTGACTGCCTACTCTGTGTTTGTTGTTTGTTTTGATCTCGGATACACTACCAGCTGTTATATTGGAATATTCCTTCTAGCCCTACCGGTCACACGCCGCCAACTAGTGCCAACAACACCATAACAAAACCGGTGTTTCTACCTCTGGTGGTTCTACCAGTTTCCTAGAAGAGATCAATAGCGTACCATACAGATGTTCACTGAGCATCGTAGTTCCACACTATACTATGTGTTTATTCGTAAGACAATTGAAAATACCAATCTGCAATTTTTTGGCTCGTCCCATAGAAATTAATAATTGTATGGTCGGTCAGGTAGATTATGATTAAACAATATTTCTTTTCCCCTCATTATGATCTCATGTTGGTATGGAACTAAACTGTCTCTATACAAATAAAGCCATTGTTCTCTGGATAGATATTGACAGATAGTCAATAATCTTGAAAAACACTCTAATGAGCGTATAATCTGTAATAGATATCTGTATTCTGTCAGTCATGAATAAAAGGTTTCAAAAGAATAATAATTATAACTTCTGAAACGACGTTTTGCGAAGGAGAATTTAGAACCACTGGTTGAAATACGTCATTCTCAAGGCATAAATCAAGGGTTAGAAACTTACATTATTTTGTCAAGGTTGCCGCGACCGTATAAGGCCAAGGCCAAGTTTGTCAAAAACAAACAAGGATCAAGACCAGAATAAATGTCAGTTTCTAACCCGTTTAGGATATTTTTTGACCGTTTGTGACTATAATAAACATGTATTAAACAATTCTCACCTTTATTGCATTAATATTGGATCCAGAATATGCTTAAATCCTTTGGTAAACATTCGAATTGATGAATCAGACCTCCATCTTTTTTTCTTTGCTCAATCTTATTCTTCCGGGTTATCTACATCCCGGTAATTCTATTTTTTGAATTCATTAGCATTTTGTAAAGGCCTCTCTGATTTACATTTACACTTTTTGAGTACCAGATATAAGAGCTAGGCTTCTGATCAGATGCTGCCAAACACTATTGGGATACACCCTGTCCAGCCTCTGAAGAACCTAAACCCCAATGCTAGCCAATACCGGTACTCTTTGAAGTCTAGGTTCTACAGAGGCTGGACAGAGTGTAGAAAGAGTTCTTCATTTTTCTGTATTCGACTACATGAATGATTTAAAAATGTTCACCAGGTAAATGAACGAATTCAGTGGAAATGTCATTTGTTTGTTTCAATGACTGGGTCTATACAGCTTATTGCCACCAATCAATCACTGGCAGGTCGTCGATCACTAATAATTATTATTATTGCCCCCGTTGCATAACAATCTGCGAGCGCAATATTAACACTGAAAAAACTACTCGCAGATTGTTATGCAACGGGGGCATTGCCCCCGTTGCATAACAATCTGGTATATGAGGTTCAAAAAGGCCCAAACATAATTATTCTAATCAGAGGTAAGTCTTGGTGTGCCCGTTAGGATGCAATGTAACCTGTGTTTTATGGAAGGACCCACGAATATGATATTCTATACGGCAAGAACCAAGCCGAGGAAAAGTCATTTTTTACTAAACAAAGGATTTTTTTGTAAAGGCTCGACGCAACAGGAAATACTAATTCTTCGATAAAACACAGATTGTACCACTGTGGCGGTAGTTTTGTGAGAAACGTTGTACATTTGATATTAATATCTTGAGATGGTGCCCTAGCTATAACACAAATAAATAGACACTGAGAAGAATAACATATATACATAATATATGTAAATGTTAATATACGGGCAATGTTGACCACCCAATGGAATGCTGCAATCGACGTGCACTCAGAACACGACCAGTGTATTGAGAGTGATGGGCATGGGGAGGAGGTTGCGGCGCGGAGGTGTTACTAAAACCAGCCAACTGGTCTGCGCTTTAGACAAAGAAGTAAAGCGATAAACAACAACTCTGGATTTGGAAGAACCCATAGGTCAGAGTTATAGGCTCCATAGAAGTTATTTGCTGGTAGTGGTGTGTAAACTCGTCCTAGTTTGTGTTCGATATGCATTGGAGGTACACACTTTTCTGTCTGTGGAACTGACTAAAGCAACTTCTCTATTAATTAATCTACCTGCTCAGTCGAGGCGGCCATAGTCGAGGAGAAGCTACCCTAAATTAGGATTCTAATGGACGGTTTTGATAATGCAAATGATTGTTTTTAACATGGCACAAAAAGAAACAAAAAAGTTTGTTTTCACCTTGTGGCACTTTATACATTTAAATTGCACACTGGTAACATACATATTAATGTATGTTACCAGTGTGCAATTTAAATGTATACATTTGATGGGAGACAGTGTAAAATGAATGTCGTCTGAGAAATGTGGGTGCACCTTTCTACTGTGTACGCGTCACTTGAATATTTTAAAGAAGAAATATGCGTGGTGTTTTGTCCAGGGCATCGGATCAAGAGCCGGTACAAGATTATGTCAATCTATTATAGAATGAATATAAAAGAAGTGCTCCCACAAGCTTGTTATAGTGCGAAATAAATTATTATATCGCCCCTAGGTCAGTTGTGAATGAATTGTAAATAAAGTTTTAAAAAACAACGACCTAATAACACTTGCAATAGTGTTTGATTGATACAGTATATCAGAATGCGTATCAATGTTCAAATGAAGTACAGATGATGTAGTGACTATAGGTAATAGCTGGTAATGCCCAGACTCTTAAGTTGTCTATTCTTCCCTAGCCTAGAGTAATTTGAGCTAAGCCTCCATGGAAGGGCAATGGAGCGGAGTAGCAACTTTCAATAAACGGCTTACAAATGTCCAACTGTATGTGCATAAATCAAACCAGACCTCATCAATCCACGATGAAGGTCACAATATAAGTTGAATGTACTCATAATAATTATGAGTGTACCCCTCGATCCTCCGAAAAGCAAGAGTAATATTTACATTGGAGATAGGCCTATACATAGCCAACCATAAATAATGAGTGCGAATCTATATGGCTCCTGTGTAACTCCTTTTATGGTGTATATATGTGGCCTAACTGATCTGTACGGGGGAAATCCAAAAAGTTATTGATGTTCAAGCAATAAGAGAGGAAGAGTACTAGATGTATTCTTTAGAATTTGTGCTATACGCCAGCTATAAGAAGTGTCTATGACTATGATCGAGTGCCTGGCACTACTCCCTCGAACTATAATGCAAACATATATCATGGTATCCCTACTGCTGAAAAAGCTTATGCAGTGATGTAATACATGTATATTATTCAGGTTGCGAGATTGGCCTTCATTCTTCAATGAAACCAGGAAGCTTACAGGTTCTCGTTAATAGTATGTACTTAGTATGTGTCCTTGCATGCTAAGAAACACTTATATATATATAATAAAGTGACCAAGTGAACATAATATGATTTATCCGGTTGGAGACATAATTGCCAACAACTGAACAAGGTTATCAAGCCATGTATTTAATCGCTGTTTTATTTATAAAAGTGTTTAACGAGGTCTCACAGAACAGCATACTTCTCGCTTATTCTGTTTATATTAGAGAGGTAAGAACAAACTGAGAGAAGGATAAAGTATAACTTGGCTTACCTGGTTTCTGCAGATTGAGTTGTCTTCTCCTCCTGCACGTGCCTGGACCTCTGGTATCGTGGGATCACCCACTGGAGTTTGAAGGGTTTATCTGTGCTGTAATTTCCAAGGTACACTATGTCCCAATAATTGCCAAATTCACCAGCTACTGCTCACGAACACAAATACCCAAGTACTGCATGGATATCATTACCCAAACCGGAGTGACCTCCGAGTAAGCTAGTGACCCCCTACACAATCCAAACCCTCTGAAAGTGGACGTCCACGCTCTTACTTGTGGTATTATTATCTATGTGGTGAAGTTCGGTAAAATGGGTCTATGGGTCATCACTCGATCCCTGATGGAAAGGGTGAAACATTTCGCAGCGGAGGATGTTGTTAGGGTTATAATATATCTGATGGGGGAAGCATCCTTCACATAATATGACCCGATCACTATTACGTCGGTGAGTTATATGTATGAAAATTCACCGCTTTTCTAGCCATGCAGGGCGATACAGATGGAAGGGTGGATCGAATGGTACTTGGTAGCTATATGCCCTACATCATGTATGCTCTTGTTTAATAACTCCATCATCTAAACCAACGCGCATTCATTTCTTTACTCAAACTTGGGTGTTTATTCAGCTTTCTTTAGAGGATCAAGAGATAAAGAAAAGTACTGCGGGGTGGATTGCTTCATTTCTTTTGACTTCTGGTTATAACAATCCAGGCGCGTAGAAAAAAATAGAAGTTCCAACTTTCTTTCATCTTCGTCCTACATTTGACGCATTGTACCATGTGTGTTTTCAATGTTTGCTGATACCACTGAATCATACATTTTAATTTTGCTTATGGTTATGGCCTTCCATCAAGTTAGTCTCCCAATATAAGTCGATGTTCATCTCTTTCTATCCACGTAAAATGGACGCAATGATGCGCCTAGTCTTCAGCCCCAAGTGGGAGGTATTGTATATAATTATATATATATAATAACGTGTCAAAGGGTTTTCACTCGTATCGACTATTTGCGTGAGAACATCATATAAATAAAAAGTATCTATTCTTACGACATATCAATAAAGCTGTTCAAACTTAATCATCCTACGCCTGCGCCACCATCATTTGACATAGATACAGGGAGTGAAAGCAATGATAATAATAACTGGAGGTCAAGATGCATTATTATTACATAACTTTATCTGGAAAAAGATAATTATTCGTAATTGTTGTACAATGGCCGGTGACAATGGTCAATCGACACTGCGGCTGAGAGAGAACATCATTTCGATCTAACCGTCTGGCCTAAAGACTGCAGTTAGGGAAACGCCGGAGCCGGAAAATGTTTGTTCCATTAATATTGTCTGGAAAATAGATAACTATGTAGAAGCTGCACTCGGTGTTAGGGAGGGGTAGAGGCTATTGCTGATGTTTTATCACACCACCCCGAATACCCATTATTACGCTTAGGAGTAGCCTTTCTTTTATTTACGTGGTGCCACCTTGTGATATCCATGGTGATCCCTTTAAAGTGTCACTAAATCATGAAATATTATGAGGCGAGAATAATCAGAATCAGAACACTTTATAATGATATACTTTTATACGAGGTATAACCAAAGAGTCCCATTACTTTTCTCTACTTAACATAGTCAAAAAGAGGCTGATACTTTCTTGACAAGGGGGTGGGGGGTGTAAACTTATCCCTCAATTCTACTATTTGGGAGATCTGGTAATAGAATAAAAAGCATAATTAGTTAATACTTAGAAGGGTTTCGCCAATGGAATACATACAGAAAATGGAAAATACCATTGGCTAAATCATCTTGCAATATTCGTGAAGTTTTCGTGGGTCATTTTGTCAACACAAAAATGTAATTTTGGCAATTTGACTATTTTGAAAAAAATATATATTATTTTAGAAAAAAGACTTATCTAAAACATTACCCACTTTCAATTCTTTTTTCAAAAATTACCCACGATTTTCTGATATCTATTTAGATTTTTGTCCCCCAAATGACCCAAGGAAACATTTTATGAAAAATGACCCAATTACATTTTTTTCCAAAAATGACCCAAGGAAGTGTTTTCTGAAAAATAACCCAACTACAATTTTTCCTGAAAAGACCGAAGGTAGAATTTTCTGAAAAATAGCCCATTACAATTCTTTCCGAAAATAACCCAATAGAAGAATTTTCGGAAAAATGGCCTGGGGACACAGTGAATTGTGTGAAGCAGTGTATTAACGCAATTATATAATATATGTTAATGCATGCATATTGGATGCACTTGTGTGTTAGATCCTAGGATAAAATGAACACTTAGGCTATGATTACTATTCAAACCAGAAACATTTTTTTCAAGATGAAATAACAGAAAATTTATTCAATATGTCAACAACAGAAACAGAAACTTTATTCAATATGTCAACAAAACTTTCGCTTCCTCCGGCATATCGACATCTAGATTTACATATGCCTCTCTTCCTGCTGAGCATGCTCTATTATGATTTTTCTATCTACAACTCTTACTACGGTCTGTTGAATATGGCAATAGTTCAGTCCAAACATGGGGATATGGGTCGAAGATAGCGTGGCTCCTCCCACTTTGACCCATACCGTACACATCACACAAACAAAGAACTACATGTCCCCATACGTTTGACATTGCCGCGATAGTCAACCCTCCAGTCCAAACATTTCCCCTAATGCTCTATCGCATTGTGGCCATGCCCCTTCTGACCCTTACCATATACCTCTACACATTATACACAGAGCATTTTCTTTTTGACTCTGGTCTTGCATGGCTTATTTTAAAGGTTCACGACTGGAATGCATCGATAGGATGTGACTTAAATGTACACTTCATGAGCTTCAAACTTAAAGATATATATCATCAAACAATGGCAAATAAAACAAATAGATAAAACATACTCCTAATCGTTGTTATTGTTCAACAGTTCTGAAATATCTGCCACCAGCCTTTTCCACAGTGTGTTTTCCTCCTTGCTTATGGCTCTGAACTTATTTTGATACAATATAATCGTTATTTTTGACCTCATCTCGTATATGTAATACAACCATTCCAAGTTCCCTTGGTGAAACAATTTCTGCCTGTGTATGAAGGCCTTTGTATTAGGTATAATCCAGTTTATAACCTTTACATTTGGTCCCTTTTTATTAAAACTGAACATAATGTTAATCTTTTCGACATACAAAGTCCCAGAAGGGTTTCTTCCTATTACTTTTCTGCCCCCTATATCCTCGTTGAGATATCCCACCGATTCAATAAGATTGTACACCCTTGACCAGAGTCTTTCCGTGTCAGGACACATCAGGAAAAAATGGATTAAGTCGTCTCTCCTGTCACAAAAAGAGCAGCCAGGATGATCTCGAAAGGAGGTGTTTTTCAGGTAAAGGTTACATGTTATGGTTCTATGGAGGATTCTGTACTGCAAAACTTGCAGTCTCGTTTCGCTTGTTGTTTTGTACGGATTACTAAAAACATCCTTCCATTGCAACCTTAAGTAGTCTTCTTCGCTTAAACCAAGTAGGTTTCTCCACTTGTCTAGCTTTTCTCTCTTTACCTTCATACTCTCTACTAAGGCGCCATATATAGCCTTGCTCGTGCAAACACGAATATCAAATATTTTACTATTTATCTTTATTTCTATATTCCCTTTATCCTCGCAGGGGGGGGGGGGGGGAATTTCTAATTGTAAGGAGCCATTCCTTAGGGATAGCTTGCTGTCACTCTTTCTTAAGGTAAAAGTCTGGGGTTATACCGTGTTGCCTCTTCAACTCAAGAATAGACATAACCTTTCCTTGCTGGTTAACAATGTCCCCTATACATAGCAATCCTTCTCTTTCCCAGCTTTGATAATAGAACATTTGTTTTTTCTTACTCTTAATAAGGCGATTCGCCCACAACCTTTCCTTGAGGATTTCATTTCTTGTTACTGGAGCTTTACTGAAATAATATTTGTCCCATATTTTGAATACTTCTGGGTAAAAATCGTTTAAGGCTTTCTTGGGCATGCTCCTACTTAACATAATTTCTTGAGCTTGCCTCCCTGGGGCAAAGAAAGCGGCCATAGCCTTAAAGTCTCTGTTGTTGTTTGATAATATTATTCTCTGTACCCATTTGAGTCTATTTGTTATTATAACCTCTCTAATTGTTCTTAGGCCTAAGCCACCGTTTTCTGCTTTTTGCGCTAGAAATGCTGTACTAATTTTATGACCTTTATTTGACCACACAAACTTCATCATCTCTTTATGGATTTCATCCTGAATCTTGTCAGTTAGAGATACTGTCGCTAAAACATGTTGAAAAAGAAGGAGGAGAAAAACATTACATACTAACACTCTGCCTTTTATGGTTAGGCTTCTTTTTCTCCACCGATTGGTTATCTCTTTAACCCTTTCCAACAGTTTTTCGCTGTTTGTTGAGGCCATTTTCGATTCATTTCTTGGAGAGAGGAGAGTCACCCCCAGCACTCGCATGGTATCTGTCCATTCGATTTTCAATATTTCTCTGTTGGATAATTTTATTCCACCAATATTAAATCCTTTCGATTTTTTTGCGTTCAGCCTAAGCCTGGAGGCTTCAGCAAATCTATCCAGCATTTGAATGGTTTTGTGAAGTGAAAACTCGTTCTTGACCATGACTGTTAAATCATCCGCGAATTGGACCAGCTTTGACTCTCCCCCCTCCAAGGCTATACCTTCTATATTTTTATCTTGTCTCATCTGTTCAGCTAGCCTCTCTACACAGAGGATGCACATTGCTACTTCTTAATTCACCACCATTATCATATGTTAGCATTTCTACCCGCCTTCAAACTTCTGCCTGTCTTCAATCCTCTGACATGCATCATCCAGATTATTTATTTCTTTAGCACTACAAAGACTTTGTAAATCAGCATCACTCTCAGCTTCCATGTCATCCTCATCTTTCTCATCACTCGTCTCCACAAGAGCTAACATCGCTGTGTTGCAAGGACGATATCATGTTAGGTTGCATATGTTCTAAGTAATTGAATATTGCATTGGCCTTTAATGAAATAGTAAATAAAAATATATAACAAATGTAAGAGGAACATATGTTAACCCATTTGTCCCGGAAGGGGTCGTTTTTATTGGCCTTCTACATTTAATATATAGTTCTATCAACGTTGTTATTTAAATAAGAAAGATATGAGGGAAACTGTAGGCTACTGTTACACAAGTTTGACAAAACGCTACTTCCCCACATGATTCATAAAAAAAGTAGATTGACAAAAAGACACCTTTCTCCTGCTAACTTTATGTTCATCAACATTGGTTGAGAAATAAGTGAAATAACGTCTTCTAAATTATGCAACATTAAATAGTAACAACACATTTTCCCGCGCCAAGTTGGGGCAGGCTGCGGGCTTTATCGGGGGAAACCATTTCTTCCTTGGTCACACCAACATTTCTTATTGCACTATGTTTTTTTAAAGTTTTTATTCAGCCAGAGGCATTATGCTGTTACACACTGTTCTCAGTAGATGTATTAGTCACTGTATTAGTCTATTAGTCACAATGGATTCAAGGATTCAACTACCTTTAATAAGATGGATGTTCTAGCTGTTAACATGGAAATTGAGCATTTCTGATTTGAGGTAATGAAAATAGCACTGACTTGTAGTTGTTGGGCTGTTATCACAAGATGGCAGCACAGCTCTTTTTTATTTGCAACACCTAATTTCTATTAGGCCAAAAAAAATAGGTGTGTTTCCGATTTATCTGGCTGAAAACTAGGTTGGGGGGGTGGTAACTTTTTTTTTGTGTTATTTTTTTTATTTGGAAACCACCTCCCAGGAACTGAAAAAAATTCTTTTTCATAACAATAGTTGTTTTGAACATGGGAAATGTGCCTTTTGACAGTTCCGGCTTAGGAAAACCCGTTTTCCTGCTTTTATGAGCTTTTTTTGTCAAAAAATCCAAAAAAAGTAAGATATGATGGGGAAAAAATCAGGTATGGTAAAAAAATGTAGGTAGGGTAAGGTTTTTCTAGGTAGGGGGGTAAATCGGAAACACACCTATTTTTTTTGGCCTTACAGATATGAGAGATGCACATAGGCCTATAAACTTGACCTGGAAGTTTCATAATTAATTTAACAAGTAATCTACGGGTAATAAACATGTGTCGCTATCAAATGCCTAACCTGCGCCCAAATTTGGGATGGATAGAAACACTTACATAGGGAGTATGTAACTTTAAGTTATAAGTCACCTGGGGTTTAACCCCACTAAAATTTGAGTAAAGAATATAAAATTTTGACAATTTCTGTCTGGCGATGTGAATTTTAAGAGTACCTGAACGAAGTTTCATGAGAATCTGAGGAAATTGTTTGTCCATATACCAAAATGGATTTTCTTGAAATTCCATAAAGGTTCTCAGATTTGCCACAGATTTGGTATGCAGGTGGTCGTTAGAAATGCGCCCTAAAGACTCCCAGTTCTGGCCAGGCAGTCAGGATTGGATCTGCTGGTAAGCGCCACAACACAACACCATATAGTGATCAAAAGGAGTAGATGGTATATAATTGTGTAGATATATTATATAATAATATAATTGTGTAGATATATTATTACTGTGTGAACACGTATATCTTTAACAACTATTTGTTGTATGACCAAAGGAAAAAAGAAGTTACACCCAGGTGCATTCTTAAAAGGTGTGCCTTTTAAAGGTATAGAGGTGCGTCCGGCTCCTGGTTGAACTATTAGCCAGTGGTCATTCTCTTGTGAATCTATCAGCAGTGATCCCCATAGTTTCTTGCGTCTAAATCAAAATTCATTTTTATCATTTTTGCATAGATTCGAGGGATTGCCATGACAAAATTATATAGTTTTTAACATTAAGGGGTCTGGCCACTGTCGACAAAATCAAGTCGATGCAAAGACGATGCAAAAACGATGCAAAACGATGCAACGTCGATGTAATTGCCGCCGATGCACGTCGCTAGGTACACTGTAAAACTCCCCAACGGGGTGAGTGTCAGTGACAGTCGATATCAACTGTCAATGGAAGGTGCAACCTATGGTCAAGACCCACGTGATGGACAATGACTGTCTATATGGTCAGTGACAGGTGACCCAACCAAACAACGGTCAGCAACCTGCGCATGGCTTGGCTTGCTACAATGCTGCCAGAATTGTTGCGTCACCTGCATACCCAAGTGCTGTGTATATTATAAAGTCAACAGGTTAGAAAAAATGATGTATGCACATATAAGAATTAATACTATTTCATGTAAGAATTAATTCTATTAATTAGTTCTAATTCAGGGTTGCGCTCATTTGTAGCTAGGTGACAAACCTAGCTACAATCAGGAAAATCTGTAAATAAACTTTGAATGATTATGCCAAATCATAGAATACTGCTTATATATTCTATTCCTTGAATTATATTTTTCACAACTATACATTTTCGCACACAAGTCACTTCCCCCCCAACCCCCCCCCCTGCCAGTGCGTTTCGCCCGCACCTTTTCGCTAAACATGACTTTCTCCGCTAAACTGTAAAATGACTTTCTTCGCTAAACTGGAATCAGAAGGTTTGTATCCATTTCCTCCACATTCAGAACTGTTTGTGCCTTTTTCGCTCCACCCAACTCCACTGCACTGGACAATGCTTGGTTACACCTTGGGACAGCCAATTCGCCCGTTACAGAAAGCTGTGTTTGCAGTAGCTATATATAGCCCATTGTTTCAAACCCCAGGTAGCAAAACAAGCTCTTTCTAGGTCACGTTAAATTGCGCAACACTCCTACTGGACGTTTGGAAAGCTAACATTCGAAATAGATGGGCCTACCCTCAAATAGGGAGATTCTGCCAGCGAAATTCTACTCATTTTTCGGATATTATCACTTTTATTTCCAAACGGATAATATACATTTGATGGAAGGAAATATTGTGCGATCTCTAAGAGAAGTGGACAATGGGACTGTCTCAAGATACAGCCACAAGTTAACCAGTATTTGACGAGGGTGGTTATTTGAGGCCCGACCTGAGGATAAGACTGAGACATAGTCTGTAATGGCAAACAACTCACAAGGGAACATCAGCATTCCGATGCTTTTCCACTACTAAGAATCTTAGGTAAGTAATGTATTCTGTGATATATTGTATACACTTTAATTTGAGCAACGTGGAGAACTAAGAGAGGGACTGTGGGTGGTACATAGAGAAGAATTTGAAGGGGTATCCAGTCAAAACGGCCCCCGATGCGCTACCATATAAACTGACGGGGTTTGGTGCTACATAGCCCAGCAGCCAGCGATGGGGCATGGTGTCTGAAAATAAATTGAAAAGGAGGGGGAGGAAATCTGACAGCCAACGTCGTATCTTTGAACTCTGGGCCTTGTACGATGATAAACAGATCACCACCTATCAACTATTGGTAGCAGTCGTACATTTTTTAACAATAAATATTCGTTCCTAAGGACTTAGGGCCAAAATCTCAGCCATCATGAGAATATCCTAAACTCGGGAGAACGCCATGATTTATTTAACAAAATATCTCTCTATGGCCCTTATTACATATTTATCTATTACATATTTAATAAATAACGACTACAAAAACTCAGGGTTTATTTCCTAATCCTTAATGACCAACATCATTTACCAGCCAACCCAATATACCACGATGTCTTCCCACTCCACTTACAACATTACATCAGTGTTCCTGAAAAGACGTTGGCACGTCTCATCTCATCTCATTACTATGCAACCCATAAAATTCAAATAAACCTCACCAATTATGAAGTAATTTCACACGAATATGTATAGTATAATATAGTATAGATGGTATATGTATAGCCTAACACGGTTAGGATCTCTTGTATAATTAAACTCTTCCCTGCAACGATTGAATTGTAATAGTTTTACATCTTCAGGACAGGAATCACTAAAATGTGTATGTTTTAGTTGGTGTTTAACTAATAAGGAGGTTGCCGTCGCAGACCTTCCCTCCCTATAGGGTAGGAAAGGTCCTGCGACGATACCCTCTGTTAGTTAGTCACCCCCTATTGTTATATCACTTGCATTAAAATGTACTACCCTCGTCGCACACCTTCTCTCCCTATAGGGTAGGAAATATCAAGCGATGCCAACCTCTGTTACTGTTGTACCAACTGTAATGATCATTAGAAATTGGTGTTCCGTTCAGTTTTCAGAATCCAAAATCCGTACTTTACATATGAGTCTCCTCAAAATTGTAGGAGACGGATATAAGGGTAATGCCTATACGTCAATATTATATAAATTATAAGCATAATCTCAAGAGATTATACTTAGCTAATTATACTTATACTAGAAGATCATATAGACCAACTTAGAGATATCTCCTCCAATACATTCGAAAGGATTCCTACCATAGGCTACTACCATCCAATATCAAATCCTTATTATATACATGCTTAACAACTCAGTAGTGGACGCATTGTATCAATATTAGCATGGTAATGTGGAACACCCCTATTAGTAGTTAGCCATTTCAGAGGCATATTGCCACATATCACCCACACCTAGCGTCGGGTGGAAAGGTGTAATACCCCGACGCAACACCTCCATGTTGACCGGAGGTGGCAGAGCGAAAGCAGTCAGTAGTCACACAGAAAGCCGGGGGCCGTTTTGACGGGTCCGTTTTCGCGTGGGGACGTTCTGACTGGCATTCGAGGCTATATGGGTCAAATTTTAAGAAAATGTACAATTGGCCCTCACCAATCGTCTCAAATAACCCAAATTTCAGACGAAAATAAAGTTAAAAATACAGTTCAAGCTAACTAAACAGATTGTTGGAATCAATGCAATGCCAAATATACTCGAATTTACCTAGTATTGGCCAGATTTCAGCCTAATTTAGCAGAATTTACTAAATGTGTACAGCTGCCAATTGTACATTTTCTGAAAATCTGACCCATATATCGATCAAGGCGGCCAGCGTAATTCATTACGCTTACTTTCATACTGATACTAAATACTACTCGGTTTTGCTAAAAATGACATGCTAATCTGGTCCAATACATGTATTTTGAACCTTGGACATTGTATTTTCAGTCTCAACTATCCACCTGAGAATGAACTTGTGCTGAAAGTCTGGAATGAGAACAATTCTGGTTAAAGAAATGGATGCATATGAAAAAGAGGTTAGTTACTATTGGTTTTTATTCTGTAATGTTGCGAGTATGTTGATTTAATTTTTTTGTTTAAGAAAGTATTATTTATTTTCAAACCATATTGTTTTAATATTATTCTTGTCCCTATATCAAAATAATTAATTGATGTTAATTTTATTTTCCTTGTTATTCCAGACGGTCTTTTTCAATTTGGCCAGTGTACACACAGGTTTAGAGGTGGCAGTGAGTTGAAGAGCTAGACAGACATTGGTAAGTAAATATATGTTACCTATTTGTTTCATTCTGTGTCTAAACTGAAATATTTTACAGCTTTGTCAACATTTGACTGATGACTGGGAGATGCCTTTTTCATATCCCATGACATTTCATAAAATTTCATAATTTTTCCTCTTGTGCGACCAGCAAGGTCAGTGTCAGTGTGGTGAATGACCGGTGTGTCCAGTGCCCCTGGCACTAGGTGGCGGCGACTGTGTGCCATATAGTTCTTTATATATGTGTAGTATATTTATAGATCCAAATTATAAATATTTAGGGACTTAAAAATGGTCACTATTCATCTGTGATTATATATATCTTATGTTGTGCTTTACCAAAACGCATCAAATGTTGCAATTGACAAGTACATAAACAGTTGATCATTAATACACATTGTTCAATTTAAAGTATCTTATCATGGAAATGCCCTCGGGGATGTTATTCAAACATAATAAAAGAATAATTTCAATTTACAGAAAACTGACTGACCTGAATGCCAAACCTCCGGCGGACAATACCTGTTACACCTTCACTGATTTATTGTGGTAGGTTGTGCAAACATTAATGATATTACTCATATTCCAAGCCCTCTCACCCTCTCCCAGTCACCTTCCACCCCTCCCTCCCCCACCAATATGTTCAAAGCATAAGCACCTTAATATAAACATCCCATAAGCGTTTCCAACGAATGTACCATTCCATACGAATACACCATTCCTGACTATAATACTGAAGACGGTACATCAGTTCAATAATGTATTCGTATGGAATTGTGTAGTTGTTGATACATCCTTTCTGAATAAAATACCTAAATATACATGAAATAAGTAGTAAATCTCTTCGTTAGGAGACAATGGTTGATAATAAGAATACAAAATTTGTATTTTTCAGCCAGTTTTTGAACGTTTATTCGTCAGACATGTGTATTTATATGGATTCTTTCCATGAAATTATACTGATTTCGGCTTTCTAGCACATTTCTAATAGAAATTCTAGCTATTTCAATATATAGTATATTGATTTTACATAAAGTATTTAAATATCAATGAATATTATGTTTGTGCATATTTGAATTAATTAACTCTTTTTCATTTCAGGATGTGAATTGAAGTCAATCCAAAGAAAGGATACAAGAGTAAGCCGAAGAAAGGGACCCCTGGTACTCACAACAAGGTGTCACGATTCTTCCAGAGATTTGAGAACAATACAGAAGAAATACCTTAAAGTATGAATGCAGTGTTCCCAACAACGTTTTATAAATGCAGGCCATGTTTATAGCTCTACATGACTTGTTTTCATCAGTATCCAGGTGTTGCTATATTGGATTTTCCCTTAGTCACTACAGTTTGAACTATTTGTACCCGTTGATAGTGCCTATACCTACCAGGGTATAAAGTTAAACAGTTTATCGTCCAGATTTACACTTTTGAAGCGACTAGAATTATTAAGTATTTAAGGACAAAATGACATAAATTAGTGCAGTACATTATTATGGTATAATCATTACTAGTATAAGGAATAGGAATAATTTGTGAAAAGACCATTGAAATTAATAATATTTGGTTATGTCATATCACATACTGCTAAATAAAGCAATGACCGAGAGATTTTGCTGTTCTAATATGTTTGTTCATGGCTTCAAATTATGTATAATTTGGTCATAATATTCCTCAACTTGTAGTAATGATCCCATGCACTTAAGTTTCAATGAGGTATAAGCATTATTATTATTTTAGGGTTTGGTTGCGCCGATTTATGGCCAAACCTCAATGTGTTTAACAGATTTTGGCATGTATAATTTGTCTACAGCATATTCCTGGTCATATACACTAAATTAATCCAAACTTCCAATATAGTGAATAATCAATGTTACAGTTGTTTCTATAGTATTTCAATGGGTAGGACGATCACATATGTGGCTGTCAATACCTCTTCTTTTCTTTAAGATATCATTTTTGTGCAAAAATAAGGATTTTGAATATTATTTTCTGTTAAATCATTTTCTCTATAAAGATCTAACATTGGCATCATATATGTATTTCGTTTGGTGTCAATATACATTAAGACATGACATCAGTGAGTTGCAGTGTTTGAGTGACAGTTTGAGTGACAAGCGATCACGTTTTTAGCACAGGGTGATATAACAATGTGATACAATATCTTATATCCTATAGTATATGGGGTGACAACGGGAGGCCAAGGCACCAATCTATCCATTATCGATATTATTCTGATTTAAACAGATTTAAGGATTAAAAACTCAGTTTTCGTATATAATTTGTATATAATAATGTATATAATTTGATGATCATGTTTGATATGATATGATCATGTTGGATATTGATATTTCATGTGGTTATGTGTATTTATTATGTTGGAGTATTATTTCGATTTTGTTGAAATAAAGAAGTTTTGCCAAAAATAAATATGTATTTTTTGTATATATTGATTTTTCAAAGTGATTCAGCATGTCTTAATGATAGGGAAATGATATAATTTAAAGTTCCCAATTCAAAATATTAATATGTCTAATATCAAATGAACAATGGCCCATTCAATTAAAGCATCTCAAACTCCTAATACCAGTAGACCTAGAGCTACCACCCTCCCACCCCAGGCATATAAGATTTTAGTTCTGAAAATATCCACCAGTGGCGCTACCGATTTTAGTTAAAAAAAAATCCGCCGTCGGCGCAAAGTGGCGCTGCCGACGCGACCGTGGCTGCCACGGTCAGGACCGTCCATCAGGGATTGGGCGATGGTCAGCTGACCGTGGGCCAGCACGGACCGACGGTCAGTGACTGGCACCTCTGCTGCCAGCCATTGACAGTCGGATTGAGCCCAAATGACCGTCGGTCAGTAATACAGTGTAGGAGGCTTATCGGTAGCTGCATCGTCTTTGCATTGACAGCTAGAATAAGATTGGCAACTATAGAACCAATTTTCTTGCTTTTACATATGTAATCTCATCGACTTCACATCGACTTCTCATCGCCACGGCCACTACCTCCATTGACAATACACCAATGCAAAATTACATCGACTGGAAATATCAAACATGTTTGATGTTCATACCCTTACCGATTTTTTTTTATAAACTTTTATTGACAAATTTCACATTTGTGGTACATTTCATGTCATGCCGATACAATTTTTGCATCGCTCACTCATCACTAGTCATCGCTGGCTATTGCTGAAGGCATAGCGATGACAAGACGATGCAATAAATTTAACAAAAATCTTATCGACTACCTCATCGCCAATGCATCGCCAACGATTTTGTCGACAGTGGCCGGACTGCTTTACTCTGTACACTTCTAATACAACAGACTAGTTGCTAGCATTTACTGCTGACCATTTAGTCACTGACCTCCATACGACAGATGCGCACATGTGCTTGTTTACAAATACAGAGTACACATAATATCTCATAATGCAATCACTCGTACACGCTAGCTGACATCTGTTATTATAAATAAATATCACATAGAACAAAGTTAATTTCCACTAGTAATTGAAAAATGCTACCAGTTCATGTATTTAAAGATGTGAATGGTAAACAGATGCTATTAACTGGGTCATATGATCAGACCTGTGTGGCTCAAGAATAGTGAGGTTAACAGCTGAATTAAAATCTATTCCTAGATAGTTGACAGAAACATGTTTTTCCATTATATCATAAGCGGTCTGGCCACTGTCAACAAAACATAGTCAATGTAAAGAAGATGTAAAGGCAATGTAATTCCAGGCGATTCACATTGATGAGGAGGGTTGTTGGTGGCTGCATCGTCGTGGCACAACAATAGAAAAAGGTTTGGCAACTATGCAATTCATTTTCATGCTTTTATATATGGAATCTCATCGACTAGACATCGCCAACACATCGCCACGGCTGTTACCTCCATTGACAATGCACCAATGCAAAATCATATCAGCGGGAAATTTCAAACATGTTTGATGTTCATCGGTACCCTTACCGATGCAATTTTTTAATCGCCCACTCATCGCCAGTCATCGCTGGCTATTGCCTGAAGGCATAGGAATGACAAGTTGATGCAAATACGATGCAATAAATTTCATAAAAGTCTTGACTAGCTCATCGCCAACACATCGCCGACGCATTGCCAACAATTTTGTCAACAGTGGCCGGACCGCTATAGGGTCCCCATGGTACTGGTGATCTTGGCAAGTGTTTGTTGAATATTTGCAGAGTTCTCTCATTATCAGGAGACTTTCCTCCCATATTGGGAGATAGGTAGAATTAGTTAAAATCCCCAAAATAGCAGGAGAATTCTGGGTACAAGGCCTATAAATTAGCTATCACTGGGAATAAACCTGAAGACTGGCGAAACGCTAGGGAATTGAAGGTACAAATTAAATCTAGATTACTAGCTATTAAGAAACGAGTGGTCTCAGATATTTGTATTAAATATTCCAGAAGCAAGAAGATATTTTGGGACAAAATGGCCAACCTATATGGAGTCTGTAAATCGAAAGGTGAGGTAATAAATTCAATTGTTACTGAAGATGGAACCACTCTTTTTGCAAAAGAAGCTGCTGACTATGCAAATGACTTTTTTTGCTCGATTGGACCGAAATCAACTGTTGATGCCATTGATGATTTAGCTAATAATTATCCCTTGTTGACATGGGACGATGAGATAGATAAAAAAAGATGTAATTAAATTGGTGAAAGAAATCGACCCCAGCAAATCAAGTGGTGTTGTTGATCTAAATACTACTTTTCTTAGATTTGCACTGATATCTTGTATAGAGAGATTTACCATCATTTTAAATTGAATTCGTGTCAGCGGTGTTTTTCCACAAAATGAAAGAAAGCTATCTGCACTTTGATTCCTAAAAAAAGGCAATCTAGACACATAAATGATTTACGACCAATTTCTATTTCACCCATCACTGGAAAAATTCTAGAACGCTTAGTGGTAGTGAAATTGTCCCTCCACCTATCTAATATAGAATTCTTTTCAACAAGTCAACATGGTTTTTTGGCTGGAAAGAGTATTGAGAGTGCTGCTTATTCTCTGATAAATACAGTCCTAGAAAATAAAGATAAAGGTGTTGAGACCTCGGCTACATATTTCGACCTATCTAAAGCCTTTAATTCTGTAAATATTGACATCTTATTATCTAAATTGGCTATGCTTGGAATTTCTGGAAATTTGTTAAAGTTAATAACCTCGTATTCTAAAGGAAGGGAACAACAAATTATGATGGCAAATCTGCTCTCTGACACTAAAACCCTGGCAGCCGGTGTGGTGCAGGGAAGCATTTTAGGTCCATTAACGACATTACCACTATTGATTTCACTGGCAAAATAATTATGTACGCCGATAAATCAGTTCAGATCGGGATATTATCGCTGTACAGAACGATGTCAATCTCTTCAAAGAATGGGTGGAAATAAATGGTTTGACCATTAATTCCAAGAAAACCAAATTACAAATTTTTAGAGGTTCAAGAAAAAAAAGCGACAGGCAATAATTATGTAGTCTATACAAATGGTGTCATGATAGACATTGTTAACAACTTTAGATACCTTGGCTTTCTCCTTGATGACTCTCTGAATTTTATTCCTCATATTAACTCTACTTGTGCTAGGGCTTCGACTCTTTATAGGAGATTATGTAAAATTCACTATTTCATTACTAAAGATATAGCTATTCTAATCTTCAAGACATATATATTGCTGGTTCTAGAATTTGGGAACATCGTGATGTCATTGTAGAATCAAAATCAAGTCAGTACAGGAGGTTGCAAATTATACAGAATAATTGTCTGAGAATATGTTATAGTTTGTATGGAAGAGATGTATATCGTCGAATCACCAATGTAACGATTCACCTTGAGTTTAAAATCCTGCCTCTTGTGTACAGACGATTGCAAAGGTTCTTGAATATTTTCTGGCTCTACCATGACTTTGGAAATCAAAATGAAGTAAATTATAATCTAAGAGACCCTCACAAAGTGCATGTTAAATATTGGAACAAAGAGACTATTAGGAAAAGTTTGTTTGGTTGTATTGATACATTATGGAACACACTATCCCAGGATTCAGCTCGAGATGAGAACTCTGGAAGAGCATCGTTACTTTAAAACAAGGTTAAAAAATCTAATGTTGAAGCTTTTCAATGATAGCAACGAGATTTGGACCATGCCAGATCGTCTCGTGTTGGTGAATGATTAAGTGTGTACAGAATGGTCTATATATATAAGCTTGTGTTAGTGATATTCTAAGCCTCCAGGTGGCAACATCGTTGCTGTATGTTTTGCTATGTTTTCCTATGTACACACTACAGGCATATATGAATATAGGCAAGAAATGACCAAACATATTAATTCATATTATAATTATTTAAAGATGCATTATCAGCTGTGGAAGATCCTGAAATGCAATGACTATCCTTGAGATAAACACTCTAAAGCTATCATATATCCTGGAGAAACGTTTCAAATGAAGAAAAACTGATTAAAAGTAACAAATTCGGCATCGATTTTTGCTGCATGAGTTCCCTGTAAGGGCCCATTGAAGGCAGAAGACAGGGGGGGACAGGCATTGGGGAACCCATGGTCACAGCAGGGTCTATTTTTATATAGCTTTAGATGACTGCACCTCAAACTAAAGACTTGATTGAATACTAGGTTTTCAGTATAATTGGTTGTTCTAGCTATAATTGGTTGTATTCAGAATTGTGTATGGGCTTCACTGAGGCTAAGTTCTTACAGTTTTTTAATTTTTAATATGGCTAAACAGCGTTTAATGTCACACATATCACTATTTAGGTCCCAATGGTAAAATAATGAAATAAAGATGATTCACAAAGTAAAAGTTAGAAATACCCTTTCCTGCACAGAGTGGTAATGGGAGTACCTAACATAGCCAATTTAGCTTTAATTTGATATATAGAAATCTTCATTGGTCGTCATAGTTACTGAGGTAGGACTCCACACACATGGACTCAATATCATGTCTACTACCCTTGTGTTGGCCCTTGTATAGCCATCCAGGTCATTGTAGCCTACCCCTGGGTATGACCATAAGACCTGCCTGTCAAGTCATTTTCTGTTCCTGTCAATGGACTTTTAAATTTGTTTTATTACGAGTCCAGATGGTGAGTGGCACCAGGATAGATTATCGTCACAACAAAGAACTCTTAAATTAACTAGGATATTATAGTGTTTGGCAGATAATGAAACCTTTATAGGCTATTTAAAAAGCCTTCGACAACACCGTAACCCACCCACCGCCGAGATGAGCCATGTTTCCGGCCTACGGGCCGTCTACATGGCATGCCAAGTAACATTTGGAAGGGGTGATCCCATTGGTTGAGAGCCTAGCTGAAGGTTGATGTAATGCACCCTGTGATTGGTCGATTTTTTCCCGTGTATATACCCGAATGGTACCGAGGGTTACTTGTTCGTTGGTCGTTCGCCATGTGTTGGTAGCCTACTCGGGAAGAAGCTGTGAGCAATAGGGGTCGGGGAATCGGTTATTTCTCAGATATTATACCAGAAAGACCTTGTTGTATTGGAGGTAACCACAGTCTATGCATTTTCCCTAGGCCTGGAGACATTGTTTGGGTCGATTGGAAGCCGGGAAATACGAGTTTCACACGATCGAACGAGAGTCGAGTTAATAGCTGGTAGTTCTAGATAAAGTGGGCGTGGTTAAAATCTTAAGCGATTTGACCTGTAGGCCATAAATATGGCCACCTTGACGCCAAATCGTCGAGATGTAAAATCGCAGATCAAAAGTAAGGCATGTTTGTATGTACCAAGGAACTATTTTTGAGACCTGTTGGTGGATTTAATGTCTTGATATTTGAATTGTGTTGGAGGGCATAGATTTTAATACAAGAGAGTGGTGTGGAAAAAGATAACAAAATCCGTGTCAAAATCCTGTATGTACTTATGCAGTCCTTGAGTGTTTACAGTGATTTCAAACACTGAATCGGGAAAGTTCAGATAAGATTAGGGAGTAAAGGCCACCTATATCATGCTAAGAGTATTGATACACTATTGGTTACATTACCAATTAGCGAATATTTGTATCCACCGTGCTTCCCTAAGACCAAATTTGAAATTTGAAGGAATGTTCGCTGCAAGACCTGTATAAATCATTTTCTTTTTTATGTAATTTATTCAGGCTTTGGCTGTATTGACTTCATTAGTACAATAATTCCCTTTTCAAAGGCCATCACTCATGACTATTGCTTATATTAGCATAGTTTATTTTACAAATAAGCAAATAGTATTATCCACTAGTCTTCCCTAAGACCATGTTCATCAGACAGTTCTTCTGTAGGAAATTAATTACCAGAAGGTTATTATCTCATAGATAGAGGTGAAAATATGTTTTGAAGAGTGGAATCTATTTCTAGACTCTTTGCAACAACTGCTTTTGAAATGAGAATTATCCCCCTCTTTGCCCTATCATCGTGCTCATCCGTGTATTCTACTTACAATAGTGACAATCTTAAGAGGCTTTCCTCACAATTTTGGCCGGAATCAATTCATCATTACTGTACATGTATAAACAATGCTAGGGCCAGGTATAGCTCGATACATCGTCCTTTGAATATTTATACAAAATAATAGCCTAAGACCACTCCAAATAATGGGGTAAGAATAATGGTTATTCTGACCTACACAAAGTTGTTAAGGACCATGGATACTGGAAGACATGGATTCATATCCAGATGTATGGCTCCTATTTGTCTAACACCCTTAGATATGAATATATAATGTTTTGAATTGAATTGAATTGAGTCTGTACTTTTCAATAATTCTATTCCTATCCAAGTGGAGCATTTTGTCAAAGTGATCACATGATTAAAACCAGTACATCTAGAAGCCTCTGGATTCAAAGCCAGCGTTTTGGCTGTAGCTCCATCCCAGGGTTCAAGGTCTAATGTTAATGCTTGACGCCTGGGTGGAAACTGTGTTTGTGCATCAGGCCCCATATTCATTCTGCTGACCCCAATACTGGCCAAAGATAAATATGCCTAGCTGAATGTGTCATAATCTATCTCTCCAACACTGGCTTACCACTCATTAACATCGAGTTTCCTCTAATCCAGGTAAGAAACAAGTCATTTACTTTTAGTAAATGTCACAATAGCATGACTCAATATCAGATGAAATATAATATCAGCTGATTTTAAGTGTTATTGCATTCTTATATGCACCTTCTAGTATCATTAATCCTCACTTTGTTTTGAAGTAATAACTAGTGTTGCACTATATAATAAAGAACATATACAACGCAAGGAATACATATCAACTAATGCTTAAATCATATGAAAAAATAAGTTGAGGCATATGGAGGAATTGATGAGTACCATTTTAAGAAATATCTAGTTCAGCCCATTTAACTGTTAATTCAGAACATAAGCATTCATGATTTTTTTTCTGTCTTTTTATCCACGCAGAGAGGACACCTGAAACAATGTTGGGTTACATCACAATCATCCCAGACTTCCTGAAAAGGTCAGGTGCTGTGTTGCGAAATAGATTTATTGAGAGTAGTGTTCCAACCCAGGCATGTGTGTTAGTGGCAGGAGTGTATGGCTCATACAAGTTGGCAGGATTCATCATCACAAATCACTATAAAAGTGTGAATAAAAGAATAAGAGATGCCAAGCGGCAGGCAAATCAACAGTCTATCAGAGATTTGGCAGAGAGAATCAAGCAGAACCCTTTGGATGTGAGTTTGTCTGCTTATTGTTTAATGTGTAGTGTGTCTGCTGTATCATATCATCCTTGTTGCCTACCATGCTGTGGCAATGGAGGGCATCGCTACTAGACCTGGACTTGACATGCAATGCCATCCACTTCTAGCAGGATGCAATATGAACATTCATATACATATGGGTCAGATTTTCAGAAAATATACAATTGGCAGCTGTACAAATTTAGTAAATTCTGCAAAATGATGCTGTAATTTGGTCAATACTAGGTAAATTCAAGTATATTCGGCATTGCATTGATTCTAGCAATCTGTTTGGTTAGGTTGAACTGAATTCTGAACTTTATTTTCGTCTGAAATTTGGGTTATTTGAGAAGATTGGCGAAGTTGAATTGTACATTTTCTGAAAATCTGACCCATATAAAGACACCCTTCCTGCAGACAGTAGGGGAAGCATACCATGCTTGGCTCAGGGTGCCGTGCTGGGCCAAGACTTCATGTGGTGCTATAACACAAGTATGACCAGGCCTGGCACACTACTCCTGGAAGGGGGCAAGAACAAAAGTTGTCGCAGGAGAGGAGCCGTGTCACCTGCATTTCTCCAGTTCCAGTGTGCAGCTGGCCACGTATGAGATCTGTCTCGCATCAGTGGATAAATTTAAATGAATGATGGCTATGTTATGGAGTTGGATGTTGGGTTAGTGATGGATGGATTCATTGAAGGTTGCGATACATACATGATATCATTGTCGAAAGGGAATGAGCCTCCCATCATGAACACCACTGGACTTTCAATAGTCGTGCCTTGGGCGATGCCTGTGGCATCCACATACACTACTGCGGCTGGTTATTCTGGTGACTCGGCCTTGTTTGCTGGGGGAAACGAGAACTGGGGGAGAACTGGGGAAAACGACAAGATCGAGGAGGGAAATGGCCCTTGGGCTTTCCCCACACTTCAAGTCCACTTCAAGAGTTTGCATGGACTTTAGACGCCTAAACAACGTCACTTGCAAGGACTTGTATCCCTGAAGCGGTGAATACACAGTCAAGATTTGGGGGCCGATTTGGCATCCACGATTCGTCGTACGATTTAGAATTGTCCATTTGAGATTGTACATCAGATCGTGAGTCCCAAATCGTGCCAAATGCCCAACACATGCACGATTTAGCGCCGATTTAGCGCCGATTTGGATGTACGATGAATCGTAGGGGGAAAAAATGGTCTTCTGCGATTTCAAATCAAATCGTCGCTGCTTCTACGATTAATCGTCGATGTGTAGAGAGTGCTGCGATTTATCGTAGACCTCTAGAATGAGGTCTACGTAGGTGCGTAGGTGCTTCTACGATTTTCGGATTTATTCGAAAATCGTGGGTCTATCTGCGATCTGGCAATATAAAAGAATTGAATTATTTGTAATTTTATTTGAAATGCTATAACTTTACTAATTCTTGGAGTATCAACACAATTTTTTCACTTTTATAATGCAACATTTCCCTTCTATACATGTCAACATTTGGTCTCATTCTTCTCATATTTTATTTTATTTTATTCGACAATTAAAAAGAGAAAAAAAACCACCAGAAAATAGGTAATGTGTCACAGGAAAATGAGTAACGTTATATTTTATTTATTTTTACAGTTTTTTACTTTCTTGTTTGCTTCTAGGGTCGTTTTTTAAAACAATTTTCTCTGCTCTATATTTCAGAATCTCAGATCAAATCTTGACTGCCAACCCACCTATGATTTCACTTTTTACCCACGATTTCACTTATTTCTCCATATCGTGAATGTGTAGGTCCAAAAATAGGCACGATTTCAGGCAAATAAGCACCCACGATTAATCGTAGATCCCGAAATCGTGTCTGATTCCCAAATCGTGACTGTGTATTCACCCTTTTAACGAGAATAGAAGACTTTCTAGAAGCATTGGGTGGTCACAATTGATCTGGAAAGTGGCTATTGACATAAAGCTATGGATCCAGATAGTAAAGAGAAGACTGCTTTCACAACTTTGATGGGTTTGTACCAGTTTAAAGTCATGCCGTTTGGTCTCTGTAATGCCCCTGCAACATTTCAGGAGATGATTACTGAAGTCTTACAGGGTTTGAATTACAAAATCTAGATGAATTTATCATTTATGGTAAGAATCTGGATGAGGCTATATCGAATATGGGTAAAGTGTTTGATAGGTTGATAGAGTATGGGTTGAAACTGAAAAAGTGTAAACTGTTCTGTAAGGAGGTTCAGTATCTGGGACAGATCTTATCTAAGGAGGGGATACAATCTAACCTGGAAAACGAGCGGTGGATGATTGGCCCATTCCTGCCACCTTTAAGGAAATCTGATCGTTTTTGGGTTTTGCTTCATATAACTGTCATAACATACCGTCATAACAGTCAGGAATAGAGAGGAAAGATGTGTTGGACTTTACTTCATTCAACATTAACATTAACTATTATTTAGGCATATACTATCTACCCAATAGTATATATCAGCATTGGGTGGCTGCAAACGCACCTGGAGCTAACACGAAAGGGTGGCTTGACTTCTTGGGAAGTATTTCACAGAGGTGAGTGTTTCAGTCTTTGGCTGAGGCAACAGCGGGCCCATCATCTACAGCTGAAGGGATTCCCACTGCACCTTCACCTGTGGATGAGCTGGCCTACCATTCTGCAAGGGACATGATCAATGAGTTTACTACAACCATGTTCAAGTTGGTTGAACAGACGTTGTAGACTTAAGTCAGCAACATCACCATGGCGTTCCAGCCTCTGGACAATGTGCAGAGGTTGGTTGACAACCGTGAGGAGATGGCTCATCTCGTGGGTCAGCTTCATGAGTCTCTGGACACACAGCAGTACAACTAGCGAAAGTGTTAAGTTACTGTGCAAGGAGGACCAGCTCTCTGTGTTATCTCTTTTGGATTCTGGCCAAATGACAAAGCAAGTGCCTTTAAACTAGATTGTTTGGGTAAACCTATCCCTTGCATAGGAGTCACTCCGTAACCAGTCTCTAAGGGGTCACCAGCCCTGTGTTCCTTGACGGCTGACATGGCATGGGCTGGTGAGTCTTCGGACAACCCAACCACTGACACCGCATCTATGGGCACAGTAGTCAAGGGTCACAAACCTGCGCCTCCAGAGGCAGAGGGTTCTGCGCCTGCACCACTCCGCACTAAGGGGGCTATCATTATTTACCTCATAGGGGGGGGTATAAGAATTTTGGCAGTCAATCATACACATTTTTGTGACCCCCCCATCCAAGGGTCCCATGTTTTTGTGACCCCCCCTATCAGAGGGTCCCATATTTTTGTGACCCCCCCCCCACCAATCACACACCCGCAGTGAATTAAAATAGATGACACATCATGCCATGATGCTACATCCTCTGCTAAGCATTGAAACTGTGGTGGCCATTGTCAATGTCACAACGGCCATCATAAACAGGCACTAAATGGAACCATGCCATACCCTTGTTGTGTTTTTCTCACATCAAGTTACCATAATTAAAAGCAATCCAGGATATTTAAAATCATTTGTAGCGCGGTAAGACTCCAGATCGGGAGGTTGTGTGTTCGAACCCCACCAAAGGCTGGGGAGTAACTGTTCACTGCAACCCGCTCCCACCCAGAGCGTAGGCACTGTCTGTAGGCCTAATGGGAAGACTATGCCACCTGGTCAAGATTCAGTCACTCAACTACTGCAACTCTGTGAGAGCTACTACAGAATTAGGCCAGAGCCTATGGGTGATACTAGCTCTGCCGGTATCCAGGAGCCCTGGGACAGATGAAAATCAGTATAAGTCAAACTAGGTCAGTAGGAGGAGACTCTAGCCAGCCTAGCTGACTGTCTGACAGAAAGCATGGGAACTGGCCCTGTCATGTATGTCACACACCAAGGGATGGACCGCTACAGACAAGCTAGAGAGAGTAGTATAAAAACAGAAAAATAGGGTATCCCAAAGAATAAAAAGGTGATATCCAAGGGGGAAAAAAAGAAAATTATTTGGAAGAGGTCAAATAAATCTCAAACTAACCTTAGTTATGTATTTCCGATTGTTCTTCACCTCGTTTCTTGCGTAGGAATCCCTTGGGTCTATGCTACGCTCCAACCCTTGGGATAACCCCCCCCCCCCCCCCCTCCAACTTGGTGAAGAACGATCAGAAATACATAACTGCAGTTAGTTTTGTCTCTGTACTCATCAAGCCATCAAAGTATATCCAAGTATCGTTATCCTTTCCCAGTCCAAAACAAGCTTTACTTTGGGCTGACTGCACATACCTTTATTGAAGTTTTCATTCTATAATGCAACAGCCACTCTCATTGTTATCATTGGTATTTTGATTTCCCATGTATCAGCTAATCTGCCATGATATATGTCACAGTCTGGGCATAAAGATGACTTCATCCTCAGATTTATTAATTACAGCATTATTCTCCTCTTTAGTGACTTCATTTACCCTTTCAGCATATGTTTTAGGTTCACATGAATCTGAAACTAGGTTATTGTCTGAGTCTGTCATCACCTTCTGTAGTTTTTGTCCTACTCTCCCTAGAAGCTTCACTATCTTGTTCCTCTTGTAAATCCTTACCCTTAGTATTTTTTCCCTGTCTTCTCATTTCTCTTCTCATCCCTGTTTCTTTTTTATTCTGCATGTGTCCAATTACATGGTCCTTCCTTACAAGAAAATTGTGAGCAAAAGATTTAACTTTGGCTGTCATTTCAAGTAAAGTTCTTTTTCAATGAGAACATCACATTATTTGCGCAGCTGAAAACCATCAATTGGCTGAGATTCACTATGTACACAATTAATTGTTTCAGTATATGTTGTGTACTTGTAATGGCCAGACTCAAGAGAGGGCATGGGCTGTGGTACAATGTACACAGTTTTTAGAGTGGAATCGTTTCTGTTCCCACACAAATTACATACCTCATTATTTCAGCTGACACAGTGGAACTCTTTCTACAGCTCGCCAACTTTGCAATGGTTATTCATGTGCTCTTCCATTTTTGTAAAGTAATAATGCCTTGGTAGATCACCTGGTGCAGCATCTTTGAAACACTATATTGGGATCATGAACTTGACAACACATGACCATACATATGTAATGACAAAGTTGAGAAATGCTTGAGAGAAAATGACCATTCTAGAGAAGAATAATTGAACAAGAAAAGTATGCAGCATATTTTGAGGGCAGCTAGAGGAATCAAACGAGACACTGGCAGATGTCTTTAAGAGTGTTCAATCCACTAAAGCCTACTCATACTAAAAGTAACAGCAGGAAGGAACATAAAAGGAAGTCAGCCAGTTGGAAACGAAAATAAGATGAGGAAAATAGTATAGAGTTACTAAACAAAAGAACTGAACCAGGGAAAGCAATAGAATGTTTTCCAAATGATTTTTTCTGGCAAGTCAGCAGTCATGGTTCAACTCAATGCCCTGAATCATAATGTACAAGGTCTCCTTTGCCCAAAGATGGACAGAAAGCATAAGGACTTCCTCTGAAAAAAGACCATCTTTTGTCCTGATGTAGTTCTCAAGTTTAAAAAAATCATGGAAGACTACAAAAATCAAACTGAAAGAACCAAATCGTGCCAACACTTGAAACATCTGGATGTCGTAGTTTAGAAAGTAGTGACAGTGAAACTGGACATTTCCAGCAAGAATCTCACTTTTGAAAGGAGAAGTGACCCATTTCATTTGTTGAGGGAGAAGACAAGCAAGAGTCAATTTGATTTTTGTTTTGCAGTATATTTATGTTACATGTTTTCAAAGTATATCTGGATCGGGTATAAATGTTGAAGTTTTGTTTCTAGTAGTGTTATAAAAAAAAACCCGGTGGAATCAATTGCTGAATATTTAAACAAGGGAAGAGTGTTGGTTACATCAAGACACCAATCTTCTTCAACTCGATCCAAAGGGGTATCATTAGTTTTTTGCAAACTCCTTGGATTTGTGTTTTTCGCGCTGTTCTCATACCCAAGTGACTACTCACAAGCCCACCTTTCGAAATGAAAATTGGTTGTTTTATTATATCAATCAATTCCTCTATGTCTGTTCCAACCCATCTCCAATTTTCAACAGTTTTGCGGTGTAAACTTTTTGCGGTTGAGTGCCTCGGCACCATAGAAATGAGATGTGAAACACTGAATTCATTGAGGAAAAAAATTTGCGGTAGCAGAAGATATTATGCGGAATTCTTGGTACTTTAGCCAGTAAAAGTTATTATAGATCTGCATGGTTGTTTTAACCGATTCATCACTTAAGATGGTGTGAGGATTGCCTCAGTAAACATTACTAAGACACAGTATTTTTTCAACCCTGATGTTGGTGTGTTTTTGTGACCCCCCCTATCAGAGGGTGCCATGTTTTTGTGACCCCCCCATAATTCTTATACCCCCCCATGAGGTAAATAATGATAGCCCCCTAACACTTTGGAGGAATCTAGTTCCTCTTGGAATGTAGCGCAAGGGTTGGCGTCCAAGTGTGACTTGGATTTCTCCATGTCAAACATTAATGAAGACACAGAGAATCACTTGAAGCTACTTGAGGATGATGGTTCCCGAGGGGATCACTCCAACACGACTGATATGACTTTGGCCATGACTGACATGACTTTGACAGTGGATGAGGATAGCCAGCTCATGGATGTGGCAGTGTCCAAACTCAAGAGCTGTAGCTTATCAACTGCTTAGAAACCGGCAGGAGGCAACCTAGTAAGGGGGCTGGGTAGTGAGTCCGCCATATCATATCATCCCTTTTGCCTACCACGCCAACATGATGCTGGACTTGACGCCACGGTGACTTAGTTGTGGCCACCGGACGGTGCCGACAAGGTACATATTAATTCCCATAGGTGTCACCGTCAGTCTCTCTATTTTTGAGAAAGGTTATATGCTCAAAACAGCACACGATCACCTTTTTACAGTGATCTGATATATCTAGTAACTTCCGTTGCTAAAGAACGCCCTCTAAACATATCTAGATTGATGTTTTAAAGTAACACAATCATCATAGCATTAATAAAGGAGTAATGGACGTTTTTCCTTCCTCTGCTATGTCAGCTAGGCCATGTTTATAACAGCTTTCTAGGCTATACATGTTAGATTCTGTAAACTTTACCACCATATGGTGCCGCCCCCTTGTACCATCTTATGAAACTATTTCCGGAGCTCTCCTGTGTTGCTCATCGGAACTCTCCTGTGCTTATGAGAAGAACTGCTCTTCCTCTTCCGGTATGATGCCACAATAGTGCCTCATGTCTTTTCTTTACTTCTTTAAAAGTCGATACATATCCACCTCCATCCACCACCAATATGAGTGGCATGGCCTCAACAGGTTATGGGCCCAGGCATTGTTTGCTCTTTGATGGTGATGAACGAAAATATGAGCTGTGGGAGGTGAAGTTTCTTGAATATATGAGGTTACAAAAACTGTATGATGTGATTACCATGCCTGCAGCTGAAGAGCCGGATCGTGATAAGAATGCAGAAGCTTTTGCGGAATTAATTCAATTCTTGGATGATAGAAGCTTATCTCTAATCATGAGGGATGCCAAGGACGATGGGAGGAAAGCACTAAAGATCCTGAGAAGCCAATATCTTGGAAGAGGGAAACCAAGGATCATCTCTCTCTACACAGAGCTGACCTCACTTAGGAAGAAAGCTGAGGAGGACATTACTGATTACATAATCAGGGCTGAGACAGCTAGTGCATCGCTCAAGGATGCAGGTGAGACAGTTAGTGACAGTTTACTCATTGCTATGATGCTGAAGGGCCTATCCATTGAATACAAGACATTTTCAACCGTCATCAGTCAGAAGAAGAAGGCTGTGAACATTCTTAATTTCAAAATTGCTTTGAGAAACTCTGAAGAGACTGAGAAATACCTGTCCCGACCAGATGATTCAAGCCAAGATAATGTCATGAAGACCAACCACACTGAAGCTAAGGGGAAAATTACTTGTTATACATGTAAACAACCAGGTCACGAATCGTTTGAGTGTAAAAGCAAAAAGAGAAAAGGTAGATGGTAGATGGTGTGAAAATTGTAAATCAACTACACATGACACTAACTTCTGTCGTAAGAAAGATTCTGCTAAATTACTCTCCCATAGAGAAGGTAATGATCGATATGAAAATGATGGGGACAACCATACATATGTGTTTAAGTTGAGTGTAAGCTCTGAAGATGTATATGACCCACCAGGGGATAAATTGTGTCGTCTATTGGTTGACTGTGGTGCAACAACCCACATCATTACTGACAAGGAAAAATTCACTGAGTTTCAAAATTCATTTCAACCTGAACACCATTATATTGAGTTAGCTGATGGAGTACGCTCAAATGGGGTAGCAAAAAGTCGAGGCAATGCAAATATTACAGTGCATGATGTAAATGGTTAACCTCAGAGTATAACTCTTAAGAATGCTTTATATGTTCCTTCCTACAAGCAGGACATATTATCTGTTCAAGGTGCAACTGATATGGGGGCCAGTCTATCTTTTACCCCGAATCATGCTAAATTGGAAGCCCCAGATGGTACTGTATTCAAAATTGAATCACATGGTCGATTGTATTATATTGGTAACATTGTATCAGGTAAAAATGGAAATCACACAATTGAAGAGTGGCACAAAATACTTGGTCACTGCAATACGAAAGATGTAAGGAAACTAGAGCAGGTAGCTGATGGTATAAAGATAACCAACAAAAGTGAATTTGAGTGTGAGACCTGTGTACTGGGAAAAATGCCTGAGTTTAGGAACAGGGAACCAGATGTTAGGGCTACGGCCCCACTTGATAGAGTCTATGCTGATCTGGCAGGTCCCATTGAACCAGTAGCTAAAGATGGTTTTAGATACACACTATCATTTGTTGATGACTATTCCAGTGCTATTACAGTGTATTTTCTGAAAAGCAAAGCTGACACAGCCCAGGCTACTGCAAGGTTTATAGCTGATTGTGCCCCTCTAGGGAAGATAAAGTGTATACGATCAGACAATGGAGGCGAATTTGTAAGTTCAGAATTCCAATCTCTCTTAGTGAAGAATTGTATAAAACATGAGAAAACCGCTCCATATTCGCCACACCAGAATGGCAAGGTGGAGAGATCATGGCGGTCTCTATTTGATATGGGCAGTTGTATGCTCCTTGAGACAAAATTGCCAAAATCATTGTGGACGTATGCTGTTATGACTTCTGCATACATACGTAACAGATGTTACAACCCCTGACTCGAGAAAACTCCATATGAGGCATTAACAGATAGAAAACCAAATGTAAGTGGCATGCATGTTTTCGGCACCACATTTAGATTTAGCTGCTGAGGAAAACGAGGGTGAAGATGTGGATGAAATCCCAGGTAATACTAGATATCCTCAGAGGGATCAAAAGAAGCCCAAACATTTGGAGGACTATGTAGCACAGGTGGATTATGATTATGATTGTTGTTACAGAGTGTCAGAGGTACCCAAGTCATACCAACAAGCCATCTCATCTCCTGATTCGTGTAAATGGCAAAAGGCCATGGATGATGAGATGAGTGCGTTGAAGGAAAATGAAACGTTTATCCCCGCTAAGCTGCCTGCAGGTAGAACTCTAGTTGGGGGGAAATGGGTGTATACTTTGAAGCAGAGTCCAAATGGACAGGAACGTTATAAGGCTAGATATGTAGCAAAGGGTTATTCGCAGATCCAAGATATGGACTACTACGAAACGTTTTCCCCAACTGCTCACATAACCTCTATGCGTATGTTGATGCAACTAGCTGTACAAAATGATTTGATTACACACCAGGTTGATGTTACAACGGCGTACTTGAATGCGCCTATAGATTGTGAACTGTATATTGAGCAACCAGAAGGTTATGAAGTCTATGACAAAAAGAATGAAAAACTTGTGTACAAGCTAAACAAATCTTTGTATGGTCTAAAACAAAGTGGACATAACTGGAACAACCTATTGCATACCTATCTAACAGATGATGGTTTTATTCAATCACTAGCAGACCCTTGTGTGTATAGAAAGGAGGAAAATGGTTCTCTAGCTCTTATTCTAATTTGGGTTGATGATATGATCATAGCTGCCAGTGATATGAATGTATTGAACAAGGTAAAAAGTTCTTTGTGTAACCAATTCAAAATGAAGGACATGGGAAAACTCTCATGGTTTCTTGGAATAGAGTTCAATTGCATGCCAGACCGCATTGAAATCAGTCAAAAAAGGTACGTAGAAAAGATTCTTTCTAGATTCAAAATGGATGATTGTAAACCACGGGCAACGTCCTGTGAACCAGGTTTAGATAAAGCCAGTGCCAATGGAGCACAAGAAACTGCTGACGCCAGAGTGTACAGAGAAATTGTAGGTAGCCTTATTTACTGTATGACAGCGACAAGGCCCGATATATGTTATGCTGTGACAAAACTGTTCCAATATATGGCCAACCCAATGCAGAGCCACTTAAGCATGGCCAAACATGTCCTGCGTTATCTGAAAGGTACTACCAACTACAGTCTGGTATTTCGTAAGTCAAAGGTCCCCTTAGCCCTATATGGGTATTCTGATGCAGATTGGCGGTAGTTCAGAAGATAGAAAGAGTATTACTGGGTACGGATTCAAAATGTCTGAAGAAGGCCCATTGATATCATGGAAAAGTAAGAAACAACAAAGTGTTGCATTGTCTACTTGTGGGGCAGAATATATGGCCATGGCAGCAGCCACTCAAGAGGCTATATTTCTAACCCAACTTTTGAAAGATATACAAGGTATCAAAGAAACCCAAAGTGTCTTACTACTTGTTGACAACCAAGGTGCTATAGCTTTAGCCAAAAACCCTGTGCAGCATCAGAGGTCCAAACACATTGATATAAGGTACCATTTTGTGAGGACAAAATTACAAATGGGGAAATACATTTTAATTATGTGCCGACTGAAACCAATGTGGCAGATGTATTTACAAAGGCTGTCACTAAAGCCAGGTTAAACAAACTTATAAACATGACAGCCATTTAAAACAGGTAACTAAATTTTATGGGGGTGTGTTTGATTCTGTAAACTTTACCACCGTATGGTGCCGCCCCCTTGTACCATCTTATGAAACTATTTCCGGAGCTCTCCTGTGTTGCTCATCGGAACTCTCCTGTGCTTATGAGAAGAAATAAACTGCTCTTCCTCTTCCGGTATGATGCCACAATAGTGCCTCATGTCTTTTCTTTACTCTGAATAGAAGTCGATACATATCCACCTCCATCCACCACCAATATGAGTGGCATGGCCTCAACAATACATTCACCACAAGGGGAGGTAGCTCAGTGGCTTTGGCCCTCACCTCTGAACCTAAAGGTTGAGTGTTCTAGCCTCACCTAGCTCAGTGTTTTTTTATCTCTGGGGTCGCATAGATGCTGTGTCATTCTATGCGACGGGAGGTGGGTTGGCATGGTTGCTGGTGATGGGAAAGGCAGGAGAAACATCATGTACATATAATGTTTTCAGATAATTACCCATCGATCTTAGGGCTATCAATACAACTAAAGGAAAAAACAGGCCTCCATGGCCACACTAGCAATGGCCACTCTTCCTGGACGGTCGGCACCCTCCGCTTCTTCCTTGGAAGAAGTCAGAATGACTCTATTTACAATTTCGCACGGTGCACAGACTACTAGTGTCCAACGATATATACTCTTATTCCATGTGGTTACTTCTCTGCCTGCATTCAATAATTTCCCCGCTGAGAATGTCTATTGATGCATGGAATACTTAGTTTAGGCCTATACCTACAACCTAGCGTACTTACATTGTCGATTCAGGCACTCACACTTCCACAATCCATTTTCGTTTCAACCTCCACACTCAACCCACACAGCTACATCCATGCCATTGACCATTCCGATCCCTTGTTCCATTCCGTACGAGCCGGAAGTCACTTCAACGTAATCAATGTAATCAACGTAACCGGCAAATGGGATTCGAAATGGATAGCGGACAGCTCAAAGCAAAACGTTTGCAGACGAAAACGGCCGAAGCCTTGCCTTCAAGGCTTCGGCAAGTCTCCCGGGACGGGCACTGATGGGGGGGGGGGGGGACGGGGGGCATATTCACGGGACGGTTGGGTGGACGGGGTTTCGTCGGCAACTGTTTTTCTTTATTTATACAAGCAATAAGCCTAAAAGTCAGACCCCCACACAACCCAATCCAGCGGTATGCTTCTGGACACGCAATTGCAGCCAGTTCCAGCAGGGGGAGACGCAATATAAACATTCATACACATATAAAGACTTCCTGTAGACGGTAGGCAAAGTATACCGTGCTTCGCAAGGAGATCAGACGTCACTTGAAACTACAGGTTTGTGCCTCCGAGGTCCAAATATCTGTTGTTCAAATCAAGCTGTTACCATTGTTGTTATGAAATAAAACCCACTGCTAACGAATATCTTTGTAACTGTTGTTCTTTCACGAAGCCTCAACTCGAACCCCACAAATCTGCGGTTCACTACAAATGTTTTATTTCAATAAAATATAAGAGAGCAATCTCTGGCACCAGCAGATGACTGTTTGGAAGGCATTGATAGCAGAGAATACGCTTGTTATATTTGTGTTTCCAATCTCCATAATGACAAATGAGTTCCTCTTTTCAAATGAAACGGCAAGCCCATCCAGTATCCAAATGTTTGTCTTCTATATTTTTGGCTGGAATAACCCACACGATTCTTGCAATGCCTTTCTAATACCAGTGTTCTCAAATCTGGTATCTACTTACCATATTATGTTTGTGGATAGACTGTCTTGACTTTAGATGTTTATATGTTTAAATGTTGATGTGTATATTCTATAGGAATCAGAGGTAGAGAGAATTATTCAGATGCCCTTGAAGGATCTTGTCAATGAACTCAGAACTGGGTACATCCGACCAATAACTGCTCTCAGAGCATACCAAACTCAGGTAAAGTTAATGATAGCAATGTATAAACGATACACATGTATATTATATATAATTAATATCATAATGAACCAATTGATAATTTATTTGATAGATTTGATTATTTTTCACAATAAATGACTAGAATCACCTGTGAATGGTTGATTCAATATGCAACAAGTTTAAGGCGCCTGTACTTGTTTTCAATGTTAAACTTTGTTAATATTGTTAGTAGAATATATTTTTATATTTTGGTATATCTGAACAGAATATTGAATATTATGAGTGGTCTCAAAGTGGGAACAATGTCTCCTCCAACTGTGTGACCAGTACATATATGGACGTGACGTGGACATGATTTGGTTGTTGGTGTGACAATATGTGACAACTAAGTCATGTCAAGGTCACGTCCAGATCATGTGCCAGGTCGCAGCCAGAGTGTCTTACTGTTTTTTTATCAGTGCTCTAAGTCGTAGAAATACACAGACACATACACAGTTCTTAAGTTTAGTTTCTACCAAAGAAATAAATTGTGGTTGATTACTGAGTTTATATGGCTGATTGTATATCATGTAAATTGTATATATGCACATGGACCCATAACTGTGGGAAAGGTTTTATGATATTGATGTTGCTATTAGTTGTATAGGTGATGTGTTATCGACAATGTATTATGAAGTAGAACTAGAATTTATGAAGGTACAAAATGAAAATATTTTTCTATAAAACTGTTTTCTAAATATATATTTAATCACAGCTAGTACTGTGAATATTGTACATTTACAAAATGTCTTGCTAAATAAAAATGTTAAAACCAAGTTCTCACCATTTTAGTGAAGTTAGGCCGCACAGGTGGTGACCATGTCACTGAAAAAGTGCCAACTTGTTCACAACCTTATTTTGACATCACCACTTATGCCGGAGGATATGTCCGGTCTTTTCAATTTCATAACAATTGTCATTTACATCTAGGCTTTAAAAGCTCACTCCAGGACGAATTGTTTGATCGAGGCCATCGTTGAAGCTGAGGTAATATAATCATAAATATTATACTTGTTTACTTATCGCTCATGAAGAAAGTTTTGCTTTGTTATACTATACAGTTGTATAGGGAATGATTGTTATTCTCTCCACCCCTCCTCCAAAACTACATCCAAACTTTCTTGATCATCAGAAGATAAAAATACATTTAAAAGAAGTGTCAAAAGTATTCTTAAGTCTCTACTTTAGTTTCTACCAAAGAAATAAACAATCTACATTTCAAGTCGTCATATAAGTGTGATTCTCCTACTATATTCTGCATGACTGGGGGGGGGGGAGGCGACGGTCAATATTTGGCCTTTTCCAATGAAAAAAGGAGTTCGCTGTTTGTCCAGGAGAGCGTGTCGCACCAGTGGTGGACCTGTCGGGACTACTATTTTTGGAAAACTATTGAACTATGTTGTAGAGTTAGTAACCTACCGTTAATATCAATATTGGATCAATATATAACACAGTATATATGGTCTTCAGCCAGGATGAGGAATGAGCATCTGTGGTATGAGTGATAACAGCTGTATGTTACACTGTATGTACTTATTAATAAGAGTGGGTGAGTGCTTTCTAGTACAATTAGGTGTAATCTTACTTCCCCCGACATGGTTACAGGGCCTTTTTATTGTTGTCTGTTGTAATACAGAAATATTCTGATAATTTGATAGCCACTGTAATTCACTGTATATTTTTTAGAGTACTATGAATATTAATGTATTTATTTATTTGTTATGCTAGTAGAGATACAGCATAGTACCTGTATAGCAAGAATATTTTGGTTACACCCCACAGCATAGGTATATCCTTACACTCATGAACTATGCCATTATCGAAAATGGGTGTAAGTGATTGGGATAGTGACCAGGATCTCCTGTACTGGCCAGACGTTTCCATGTGTTCCTGTAGTGGAAGTTGTGCACCCTTAGGTAGTAGTCATCCCCATAAGCAAGTGTTGGCCAAAAAAATGACTTAAAAATCATTATCCATTGCCAACAATATTTCTAGTTGTATGTATTGGGTATGCATTGTGCCTTATTTATCAAAATAACTTGGAGGAAAACCTTAAACTAATACAATAAAGTTTGGACTGTATGCAGGCAGTAGCGATAGGCTGACCATTTAATGACAACATGCATGCACTAAAAACATAATTCGTCCTCATGAAATTTTTTTTTCTCGGCTGAAGACGTTCCTAACGTCCAGTTGCATGGTAGCACTAGGAGGGACCGGACCTATCGCCTCGTCAGATTATTCGTCCTCATGAAATACAGAATGATTGGAAATGAAACATTTTTGTGTTTGTTTCTTATGAAAGGTAATTAAAGGTAATGCAATTTCCTTTAAAACGAGCCTAGTTGGAGGATTGTGGGACCATTCTTAACTGAATGAGAAACAAAACAAATTTGGGGGTTTCAGTCCACCATATCTGGTACTAAAGGCTGGTTGAAAATTGGGCCACCATAGGCATAGGAAGACTATGAAACGTGGCCATAACAAAGACATCAAAACTACGAGAAATAAAGCATACTGTTGCACAAGTCAACTGTATAATGATTTATACCTTATCAAGTGTTATACCTTGTTCAGCAGCTAATTTCAGCGAGAGTCTAAGCCTACACTGTAAAAACTGATCGTCAACCACCGGCACAAATAGATTGTGCCTCGGAACAGAAAGCTTGTGTGCCGTTATATATCGTCACAGATAGCACCCCCTCTCTATTTCCCCTCCACCGGCACATCACCGATCTGTACCGGTGCGCTAGCTTGGGTATCCTATTGCGTAATAGCTCGAGCGAGGTGAGCATGGCTTTCACGCAGCAGCTTGGCCTTATATGCTACCACAGTGTTGGTCCCAGCACTTGTCAAAATGCATATTCAATCATGAAGTAAATAATATGGGAACTGTAAGGTACAATATTAATAGGCATCTGAGACTCGAACTCACAATCCTGCTTGGAAGTCCAAAACTTTAACCACTAGGCTATAGGGGAATATGGTAGCGTACATGCATATATAGCGATATGTATTGTTTAAAAGCTCCTGTCCCAATTACAGGCTATGGAATACACCCTCCTCCCTGCTTTGAATCCCCCCCCCCCCCCACACACACACAGACACTCATGCGTTAAAGCATGTGTCATAGTGAAAATACCTGGGTTATATACCCGACCAGCCCTGACCCCTAACCCATGGCTACTACATGGTTACAATACATTTGGTATATTAATTTGATACATATAAACAAACAAGGTACAACTAAATCTAATAGAAACATGTTCAGATCATGTTTCCGGATATTCCAGAAAACTGCTTTAGTTTACTAAAGTAGACGCTTCAAACCACATATCAGGCGATTATTTTTTTTTCACAAGTTTATTTATTCAGGAATTTTTTTTACATGAATTTAAGCACGCTCATCCGTGGATGATTTTTCGTTGTGCCCTGATAGAACAAAATAATATTATATTTAAACATATAGAGAGAGGGCATGAAACGATATAACCATACTCGATAATCATAATTACATTTCATATTACATTTCAAACGGTGAAGCATAATGGAATGAATGGAAGATGAATGAAGGTGAATGGTTTCCAGTCTATTCTTTCAGTTTAATAACAGGTGTGAGAGGGACTTGGTGATTTTTGAACCAAAATTCGCAACTTTGTATACTTTGTAGTTTACAGAGTATAATAGGGTGACATTTAAAGGTAGTTCGTTCACAGGGACATAGGATACTGACCAACGGGTAGACAAGGATATATATGACTGACCGTTCACAATGATAGACAGGTAGGGTCGAATGGAAAAGGACACAATCATAGCAGTGGCCAGTGCATAATTGGCCGCCTAGTACACATGGGTTCAATAAGTGGAGCAAGCTCGAACACAGTGGGCCCAGCTGGGCGGCATATAAACAATGTTATGTAACAGTTTCACAAGGCATACAGATCCATTTGACGGGGACAGAGGGGGCGTATATACAGCGGGTAGTAGTAAATTAGAGGTAGATTATGTGTGAGAAGGTTACTTTAGGCGGAAATTCACTGTCAGATTTTATACTTAAACATGAAGCATGATAAAGGAGAGAGAAATAAAAAATATAGACATTAATAACGGTAGGAGAGCTCTCTTGCAACTGAGCGGACAACATTCATGCCAAGCTATTTATATTAGACAGGGGTGGGCAGTTCAAACATAGAACCGAAGTGCCTCTGTTTGGACTGAACTATTGGAAATAATACATTGGAGATATTTGGGAAAGTTAATCACAGAGATAATCACTGTTTAGACTGGGCTATTGGGAATAATACATTGAAGATATTATGAGAGTTGCATTAATTCAATAAAGTAAATACTTCAAACCACAGATCTGGCTGTTATGTGTGAGAAGTTTTCTTTAGGTTTTCTTTAGTCTCTTCCAACAGCTCACATTATTCAAAATTATCCTCTCATCTCTACCGGGTACAGAACAATTTCAAACCAACCGATCTTGTCCGCCTTGGTCTCATTTTAAAGCTAATAAATAGACCTACTACAGTATGAAATTTCATCTCTCTACCATTTTTTCCCGCCCCACAAATAGCCAATCTCTGGCCGCCGCATTACGACATATACCTTAGGTTAAAACAATACTAGGTATTTATCTAATAGATTTCACCTATTTGGCTGCAAAACGGTTGCTTTTCTTATGTCCTAATTCTATTGTTCACAAACATCTGTCCTCAACACAGCCATTGGGTTCCCACATCATAAGACATAACATTTACCGGTATACCATATTGAACATTTATCTGTCCAAGCCTAAGTCGATTGCAGTAAAAAGGCTATCTAAATTAAAGGTAACTGTCGGTAGAAATGGAATTAAATTTTCATATAGGCATGTAGACCTTTTGGTCATTTCATATTGTATGTTCGAGTTACTGGACAAATAAAAGATTTTCTTATCTTATCTTATATACTAACGGAAACCTTCTCATATTTTAAGATCTAATGGAAATAATCGGGATACATAAGACCTAAACATTTGATGCCCCATGTGTACATTAATTATGGTTTCAGTAATATAACTTTTATTACCAATTGTTAGAGGATTATAGCAAAAAGCCAGCCTATTACCACACATGTCCAGGGTGAAAAATGGTTTATTAACTTATTTTGCAACCGATCACATATTATATACCCAGTGGGTCTACCAACTCCACAACCCACAACATGTTACTTATTAGTACTGTGTTTTTAGCGCTAGCAAGGGGTAGCTGTAAAGCCCATGCATATTTTTAGCACCCACGCATGGATAGGCAGAGCTAACAATACACATTGTTAGCTCTAGCCATTGTTTTAGTTTCTAGGTCAACTTGCCGGGTCAACTTGGCCTGGCCTGGCCTGTGTTTACCTGGGTTTTGCGCGCACCCTAGTTTCGCGTGACCTAGTAATATACTAGTAGTAATATAGTATAGTACAGGTATATATATATGTGACTGACCATCCATGCTATCATGGCCGTTCTTGGACCATACCCCCAAGCCAACTATGTTGGACAACTTACTGAAAAACCCAGGTGAGTAATATCTATTGCATTAATAGTGAGCAAAGGTCTCTGGCGGCTACCTCCTTATTAGTGAAACACCAACATAAATGAGATTTGTAGTGATATCCAGTTGGGAAAGTGACCGGGCAGGGCTGCCAAGGCTCCAGCCTTTTGGGGTCCTAAAATACCCATCTCCGGCCTCCGGATTTGAACCCTTTATAAGCTGCTTTTCTCCGGCTTTTTGGAGGGTTTGAAAATCAAACACTAAAACATTCATAATTTCGGAATTTTGGGTTTAATTCCGGCCAAAACTTTTTTTAAAGCTGGAACTGTTAGTATTCATTTTAGACCCTCAAAAGTAGTTTTCATATTGTAGCACTTTTCATGGCGGATTCAGTGAATTTAAAAAATCATGTCTAAAGTCAATATTTGTGACGATATCATGCAAAAACCTTACGGACGCCATAAACAAATAGAATTGACCATATATTGAAACCTCAATATTGATGGCCGGAGAATTGAACAGGACGGTAAATTTCGCCACATGTACAAATGTTGTTCAAGTGTCTTGCCATCTCATGATATGAATCTTTTAAATGTGGTGAAAACATAGTTGGAATTTATGAGACTAAGCATTTGTTGGTTATAATTCGGCTCATACTCTCCTCAAAATCACCAAAATGGTCTGAAATAGATGTCATTTTTCTCAAATTTTCCCGGGAGGGCATGCCCCCGGACCCCCCTAGCAGTGGTGCCTGCCTTCAGTAATAGCACATCTAAAGTTATTGCTACCCTAAACTGACCTAACTAACAGAGGGTGGCGTCGCTAGATATTTCCTACCCTAAATTCTGTTAGCATTATATCAACTGTAATGATGGAAGGTTAATGTGTATTTAAGTATTTTAAGTGTATTACAGTATTTTAGTTGTGTTCTCACTTCTAACAGAGGTTGGCGCGTCACAGTCCTCTCCCCATTCTAATTCTAATTCGTCTGCACCCATTCAGAGTTGTACATGTATACAGTATAACTCTGACCCATTGGAGAAATATGATTCACCAGATTTGTACATGATAAAGACTATTGTACATGTTCCATGACAAAAATAAGTATTTTGCAATGATGTAATAATCATTTTAATTTATAGATTAATTATTTATATTCTATTATATATTGTTCAACTCATGTTAAGTATTTTGCCTTCAGTTTGTAATATAAATATAGCCTTTACTGGCCACGAGATCGGAAGCTTTTAACATGTGTAAATAGTCCCCTCTACCTCCTCCTGTACTTCTCCCTGTACCCCCTCCTGTACCCCCTCCTGTACCCCCTCCTGTACGTCCCCTCTACCCCCTCCTGTACGTCCCCCTGTACCCCCTCCTGTACGTCCCCCTGTACCCCCTCCTGTACGTCCCCCTGTACCCCCTTCTGTACCCCTCCTGTTCATCCCCCTGTACCCCCTCCTGTACGTCCCCCTCTACCTCCTCCTGTACGTCCCCCTGTACCCCCTCCTGTACGTCCCCTTATCCCCCCTCCTGTACGACCCCCTGTACCCCCTCCTGTACGTCCCCCTGTACCCCCTCGTGTATGTCCCCCTGTACCCCCTCGTGTATGTCCTCTGTACCTCCTCCTGTACGTCCCCTGTACCCCCTCCTGTATCACCCCTCTACCTCCTCCTGTACATCCCCCTACCTATACCTCCTCCTGTATCACCCCTGTACCTCCTCCTGTACGTCCCCCTGTACCTCCTCCTTTATCCCCCTGTACCTCCACCTGTATTCATGTGCGTATTTCATCTACATATCATGTACACATTGGAATATTTTATGAAAGAAATGAGGTATTTGTATTAATTCCCAGTTTCACTGTTTTTTCAGGGCGTACACAGATCATGTGTACTTAGAAGCAGAGCAAAGTGGAAGGAAGCATAACACCGCAGTCTAACTAGTCTACTTCATCACCACTTATTGAGTCGATAACCTTGACACACTCTTTTCTCTTTGTATATTACTTGCTATAATAATTCATTAGTTTTGTCATATGTAAATTCAAGATATCCCCCCTGATAACTAAGTTGATGTGGTATTTATCATCCTATATTGATCCTCTGTTAATTATCACATAATTCATCTCATATTATTTTAATCACCCACTGTTATACCATTATTTATTTTGTATTCATGTTATTATTGTTGTAACAAGTTATTATGTATGCGAGCAGGTTACAACTGCTGAGCACCATGTTTGTATTAATTTTCTTGATGATGTTCTCAGGGTGAAAAATAAAAGTTTACGACAGAAATCAACTAATCTTTTGATATGTTATGGCCCTAATGAATTATAAAATGTGTGTCAAATCCCACTAAGATCGAATTATTATAAATGCCTGTATTTAAGGACGGCACGCCCAACATAAATCTCCTGACTTTGACCTTGGATATCTCACTTTTGGCTCTCCCCATGAAGCCCTAACTTCATAAATTCGCCGTGTAATTAAAAATACTTCCTAGTATGCTACAACAATTTAGTATACCTCACCAGAAAGCTTATAATCGCAATTAATATCCCCTTAATAATATACAATGAATATCCCAATATAGGAGGGTGCATACTACCCCCCCCCCCCCCCCCCCCCCCCCACTGCGCACCACCCGCCCCTGTGTAAAGCCTTCATAAACCGGCACAGTGACGTCATCTACCTGCACCCGGCGGCCGCCCAAAGCTACTGTAGCACCGGCACAGTGCCACCCGCTACCTGCACGCAGTAACGGCACAAGCCTGAGTATTACCTGAACACACATACCGGAACAATGGGACGGAACTGTGCAGGCATATATGCGTCCGGTACTGTTCCGTTATTGGGCGGATCACCACCGGCCTCACCGTTACAGTGTATACAGTCAATGTATATGTTATTGTTTTATATCATCAATTATTTATATTTCCACTCTCTAACTAAATGCTTTTTTGATGTAATAGCCAAGAAAAGTTTTTCTTTCCTGTATAAAAGCTTTTCAAATCAGGGACAATAACAAAAACAGAAACTGCATTCCCATATCAATCAGATGAAACATCATATCATTAACTGTATTTTTATTTATTATTCCCAAATCGTTCTATTTTTTCCATTATAATCAAATATCAATAGAGTACCCCTGAGTATGAATAGTTACCCAGATTTGTTGTAATTATCCACATTAAAGACTTCTACAATGTCAAATTTATTCAATTATATAAAGCTTGATTGTTATTTTGATGTTTTTAATACATAACTTACACCATTTTAGACCCTGTTAGTATTATGTATTGTGTCATTCATGACAATATCCACTCAAGGATGGTGATGTTTTCATGCAGTAGAATCATATATGATGTGTTTCAGGAAAATGAGTCACAAGTCACAAACAGGATGTTAATCAAAGTGATTAAATCATCAGATCTCTTTAGTGGAATATTCTCATTTTGGGGATGCCTTGCACTAATGATCATAGCAATATCTGTACCAAATTTCAGGACAGTGTATGAAATATATCCTTGATATATCCTTGCATTTTTTTCAATGAATGGTGACAAGAATATGTTGCATCTTGTGATGTCTCATACCTCTTCCATGCAATGTGAATGCAAATTTCGCCAATATTTAGCTCATGTTTTTATGTAAAAACATCCCCATAGGGTGGAAAAAACATCGCCGGGTGGTGACGTTTTTTCCACCCATTATTAGGATCAGGCCCAAGGCCTAAGGCCTAACGTGTTGGCTACACTTTAGTTTACTGCGATTTTGTAATCCATTCTCAACACTTACACAGACTGTAATAATCTGTTGGGTGTTTTAAGGCAGGCATACAATTGGCGCCATGCTGCATCCTCCTTGCTCAACCCTTATAGTTCGTCCCACTCACACCATGAGCACCTGCTCCCCGCCCTGCCTCCCGCCACAAACGTTCGGGAGGAGGCAGGCCAACCAAAACAAATGCATATCAAATCATATCGATAGCCGGGTGGGTGGGTGTTAGTCATTGAAAATGAGAAAAAGAAACCATCCATATACAAGTAAATAGCCAAAGACTTCCCCTGAATCAACCTTTAATCTAGCGGCCACACTTTCCCTGGACTAGTAGCTAAACGAAATGTCCGTCAGTGTTTACATCCATTAGAATAACATTAGGCCTACTGTAGGGTTTGCCAGCATTAATTAGTGATTATTTAGTATTTTACCCTTAGGCCTACGGCTTATCAGCTGGACTCGAACCCATTCGTCCAGGGGGCAAAGTCTTTTCTCCTTACCAATTGATGGTTTAACCTACAAGAAGTTTTTAAACTTTCTCTTTAGGAAAGAGCACTTCAATTGGAAAAGGGTCCAAAAGAGGGTCTTCTCTGGGGCATACCTATTTCCATAAAGGATGATGTTGGAATCAAGGCAAGTTTACATATATAGGCTATTCATTGTTTGGAAAAAAATTAATTCACTTATTGTGACAGAGGTTTCAACTTTGTTTATGCTTTCAGATCTTGTATAATTAATCTAATGGTCTCTAGTTCTACTTTGTTAAGGATAACATGTAAACGTTGTATTGGTTCTCCACAGGGCTATGACTCTGCAATTGGTCTTGTGGCTAACATTGGTGAACCACATGAAGACGATTGTGCCATGCTGAAGGTGGGTTAATCCTTTTAGTATATAACTGGAATTACCAGCTGTCATCTTTTCATTAATAGAGTAGATGTTAAGGATGGTGTGGGGGATAATCCTGCATGGCTGACATATTGTTAAATAATTGACTGACAAAAATAAATAATGACATAAAGCAGAAAAGAAAATATAAAGGGTGGGTGGCAATTATTATTGATGATAGAAGTTTTCTGCATGGTAGGTTTTAGGGATGTATGTTTTCGAATTGAAGTCTTCTTCAGACCTCATATCAGAATCTACATTTTTATTTCTGCAGGTGATGTTGCAACATGGAGCCGTTCCTTTTGTCAAGACAAATGTTCCTCAGACAGAACAAAGGTAACTTCTTTGTTGATGGCTGTAAACTATCCTCAATATCTTGGGTCAATATAATAGATTAAATGCACTATGTCAGGTGCTTTTCACTTTAGTTTATATTTGCAGATTACTTTTGTTTTAACAGTCGTGGAAATCTTCAAGTGATTTACACAACAGACTCACTAATATGCCCCAAAATCTTTGATTAATTGCCTACTCCTCAATTGTCTCTTGTACCGACACCAGACGGCGTGGGCGGTCGGAAAAGGACGCCAGGGTCGACACATCGCACTTCGGCCAGGCCAAACTCTATGGGAGCGGGATTCGACGGGCTTGATTTTATGAAAATTCGCTCTTGGGAATCATTTTGTCTACCTAGTAACTTAATGTGAATGTTTTTCTTGATGATTAAGCTGCTTTAAATATGATGGTATTAATTTATAATGTTTACCGATGGTATACATACTAGGTATGCATACGCTACGGCCTTGTTATGTCGACCTAAATGGCAAAAGTACATAAGAAAACCGTTGATACGCCTTATACTAGGTGGCGCGATCGGCATTCAATTACAAGCGAATTGGTATCTTAGTATTTTGGACATTATCAAAGATACCTTTAATTTACTAGTTCTGACCCAAGTTAATACAATGATAGTGGGGGATGATAATGATACTAAATCTTTTCATGAAATCTTTTCATACTATTACTTTCCCATATTTTGATCACAAGAAATAACTTTTAATAAATAGTTATGAGCCTGGGAACCCCATCAATGGAGTGGTCCAAAATCCCCATGCCATGGGCAGAGGGCCAGGAGGATCCTCCAGTGGTGAAGGTGCCCTCATAGCATCCCATGGATCACCTCTTGGTATTGGTAGCGATCTTGGTGGATCCATCAGGGTGCCTGCTCACTACTGTGGTGTCCAGGGATTTAAACCTACACCTGAGAGAAATAGGTAAGTTGGTTTAGTGTCACTGGTATGTATTTGATCATTTAACAACTTCATGATTAAATGTTTGTCAGTCTTAACTTTCTTTTTTTTTAAATCTACACTTTGCTAGCCTACATAATATTCCTGGGACTCTCTTCTAAATGTCTTTATAATATTAAATGTCAAATATTATGTTTCTTTATCTTGTAAATTCAAGAACTATAGAAGTTTACATTGTTCATGAGTTCCAAGTTTAAAATACTTTTTATTTGTCATGTAGATCACTTAAGGACTGTTTTATTACTTTAAGAAAGAAGGAATAGCATTTACAATTGTGGACGTGTGTAGAGTGTCCCAATGAGCGAGTAGCTCTTAAGCAGCACATGCTGTGCTGTCATGATGCTACTGTATGTATCTGTTCAGACCATTAAAGAGTCAGTTTACTTCAGCTACTTCCTTGTGAGAGTTGTATTTGCACCGTCCAGGCCTTAGTCATAGCTAGACACCTGCTTTATAGAGACCATACTACAACCATATAATACTTTATTTCCTGGTGTAGAGGATACGGGAAAGGGGTGGGGGTATTTGGGTAATCATTCTCATATCATAGTTAATATTTCAGGAAACCTTACCATGTGCATTAAGCCACACACCTTTTCCTTTTCAGTTGGCATGGCACCATCCTTGACAAGGCATACACAATGAATATAAGTAAGATATAAATTAGATTCACAAAATATTTTCTTTTCAACAATGACAATCATCATTAAGCTTGGTTTCCACTACCACATCAAACCTCAGGTCAAAACAGCCAATGGGAAGAAGCTTTTGCATTCAAATTAATCTCATTGAGGAATACTTTTATCTAGATGGAAAAAAATATTCAAAAATGAGATTAAGATTGAATGAAAATATTCGACTTCCTCTCCTTGGAAGTTTGACATGGGATATGACACGGGGTAGTGGATATCACATGTGTGTCTAAAGGCCGTCACACACAGTCAGGATTTGGAGGACTCACGACGAGTAATTTCAGCATGTGCGTCGACGGCCGCCTAGCCGACAAGTCATACATCAACTCAAGTCAAATCATGCGTCAAATTATGGCCTGGTTTTCATGCACACATACAGGATTTCAGGCAAGATTTGACTCGCACGATTTCAAAAAGTTGTTGCCGCCAAATCGTACACCCAATCTTGTATGTGTGCGTCTGTGCATGATTAGTCATAGATTCCTAAATCAATGCACAGAACTTATTGGGAGCAGTGCCACGTCGATCCAAAATATGGATTGGCGTGAGCACATCCATGATGACACTAGGTACAACCAGAATTAAAGCTTTGTGAGGTTTATTGCTTATATCTCTAAAAATAATGCACTGACGTCTTAGGTTAAATAAAAACAATTTTAGGGAACATTATTTCCTATCAATTAATATCAATCACTTGATTCTAATTCTAGTAAATCATTTTTCTTATTGTTCAATTTTTGGTTGATCTATGTTTCCTAAACATGTCTATTTCAGACAGCTATAATTATTTTTTAACACAATGACATACATATTTTTCCCTATATATGTGTAGAATATTACCTGCACTATTTGTGTAGAAAATTTTGGGACATTAGGAGTATCCCTTTTTGTTTTATCCCCCAAACAGACTTGCATATGCTAAAACTGTGGGTACTGATAGTACCCACAGCTAGCTCTGTTTCCCAAACATGTCTATTTCAGACAGCTATAAAAAATAATTTATCGCGATGACATATATTTTTTTCCCTTTTTATATGTAGTATATGATCTGCACTATATGTGTAGAAAATTTCGGAACAGTAGGATTAGCCATTAATTGTTTGTTTTATTCTTTAAAATGTGTAAAAATGCGCCATTTCTCCATTGACTTCTATAAGGACATTCCTGTGGCTTGTCAGTGCTTGACTGAGCATGGATCGAGCTTTCGGAATTGTGCCCACGTCAATCTATTAAAAAGCAGCAGATTTTGGGGTTGTCATGTATTTGTTGTTTTCAAAATAAAAATAACAATGCACTCTATAAAAAAGAGGCACAGAGTTATTGGCCAAGTAATACTCTCTCCAAAACTGTTAATTTTACTAAGATTGAGTGAGTATAAATAGCAAATATGAACCAAATCGTGGCCGGACTTGATCATGAAATTGTGAGTGTGTGTGCACATTTCTCACGAACTCAGGTTTTCACCAAATTTTCCTTGAAATTGTGACTGTGTGCGCAGTAAAAATGGACACGATTTAAGAAGAAATCTGCACGATTTCACCCAAATCCTGAGAATATCTGAAATCTTGATTGTGTGCGTCGGCCTTTAAGCTAAAATTTAGGAGCTAGGTTAATTTATGTTGGAAGGAGCAAGAAACATTATGATCTACAATTTAGGAGCTAGGTTAATTTATGTTGGAAGGAGCAAGAAACATCATGATCTACTTGAATCATACCATTTGAAGCATTACATCCTGCTTGCTGCTATCAGGGAAACACAGAAGTGATTTGTACTCACATATATACTTTTCTCGCCCTTGCTCATTTCATTTCTACCTCATACCGTTATCGTTATTGTTCTGGGTAATTATATGGAGGTTATATGATATCACAATTATTCATCATTTATTTAGTTGAGCCAGTATGGGGAGGACTGTCACAAGATGTAGATGGTCTAGTCCTCCAAATGAGGTCATTATGGGAGGAGTGCAGCATCAATAAATATGACGTCAAGATACCATGGCAACCATTCGACCATAAGGTTTGGTATTTCTTCTTAGACATTAAAATCATGTCTTCCTTCAATAAGTTGCCCTATTTATTTGGCAGACCTCAGTTAAAGATACTAGTCTCCAAAGTCAAAGGGAAAATAGTTAGTGACTATTCACGTTGTTCATGCATACTAATCTGACCATATTATCCAAAATCCAAAAGCTATGTTATAGGGCGTTGCGAATGTGCTTTGGAAGTAATTTCACAAAGAAAGAATTGTTGATCAAGGAAAAACTATCCCCACTGATATACAGAACGCAGATAGCCATGTTAAAAAATCTGTATAATAAAAAAGATAGCTATGAAGAGCATACAGCGAATGAATTAGTTCTGAGAAATAATCAGGGGTTGAGATTTAAACTTTTTGTACCAAAGAGTAAACGGAGTAGAAGATCACGTTTTTTCCAAGAGTTGATAGTATGGAATAATTTGGACAGAAATATTAGAGATTGCGTGGATAAAAAAATGTGTAAGAGGGATAAGGTCTGTGTTAGCTTTTTGATATGAGATTTGAATTAATTAATGAAAGAGAACAAATATGTGTATTTAGTATTCATGTGTTTGAAATATATCTATGAGTAATTCTGTAGTTGTGATTTAGATTTAATCTTATACGAAGGAAGGCAACACAGTAATGTATCAACATTGTTTGATGTGCGTTTTTTGTTATCTATGTAAAATGTTGGCCGTAATAGTAATACAAAAAAGTTTTAAAAAATGTCATTTAGTGACAATGGACCTAAATTCTAAGCATATTATTCTATCAAATACCAAACTATGGCCCAAATAGCAAACAGTCATGATGCATTTTCAGAACAGAAATAAATGAAATATATATTAGAAACATTTGATAACCATGATGAACCTTAAAAATCATCATTTGGTTCTCATTCCGTATTTAATGGTCTTTTCTTTCATAAAACATATATAAATAAATCATCCATCTGGTAATCACATTTGTAACTTACCCACTTCTTTTTCTAGGAATATAATTCTGACAGGAAATTAAAGATTGGTTATTTCACTGATAACCCAGTGTTCCCTACATTTGATGGCTGTAAAAGGGCTGTACAGGAAACAGTCGAGAACCTCAGGAAACAAGGGCATGAAGTAGGTGTCAATTTGAAAATATAATTATTGTATACTGAGCTAACTGAAACTTTATTCATATTCAGTATAATAAATCTTCAGAAACCTTTTCTCACTTATAATGTGTCTCATTGTTGTTTTTTTTGTTTTAAAGATGTTTATTCAGCAGAGTGAAATTATGTAATTATACACTATTCTCATTCGTAGCTGATATGAGAGAAATATTCTACAAAGGCATATATTCATTACAACAATGACAAATAATATAATATATTATTCAAGAGCCATAAGAATGACAAAAAGCAAAGAAAATAGCAAGACACACATAAAAAACATCACCTGGGCAGCGTCCTCTTACTACAATCCAAGCAAGGAGAGTCACAAATGTTTATCAAAAACAATACAATACAAAAAATACACAAAAATCAATGAAATGACTGAAATTGCATGCATATATACGGCCGAAAGGGCAGTTTAAATCAACAGATCAAGTCATGTCAGAACAAAATACAGAGAGGGAACAGGTATAAATTTAAAGCTCAATCACAGAAGATCTTCAGTTTCTGGAATCACCCAAATAACCTGATTATCAGAGAAAGCATTTGTACAGATTTGTTTAAAAAGGTTTTTATCTCCATGGAAAGCGAATTCCAGAATGTGAGAATTCTACCGAAGAGGCCTTTTCTGAATTTTTCTTTCTGCCATGGCACTACTATTAGCCTATTTGCTCTCATATTGTAATCGTGTTGAGGGACATTTACATCAAAATTAAACAATTCGGGAAAATCACAAAAAAGATATTGCAGTCGTCTGTAACATAATGGTATAATACTATATCTCTGATGCAGTTCAATGTTATTTATTTTATAGGCTCCCCTTCTTGTTCTAACCCACATACAGAGCCAAGACAGTTTGAAAAACATATGAGCTCATGTACAGACATTATTTATGTGATAGGTCATCGTTAGGCCACTGTCCAGAAAATATCCAAGATATCTAATATTTTGCACAACTTCAACCTGAGTACCATCATTATAAATAATATAATTTCTGGTGGGGTGGGGGGTTGCAGATACCATTAAAATTTGTAAACAGGAGAGGTCCTAAAATACTACCTTGGACCATGCCAGCATGTAGTAATAATCTATCTGACATGAATCCATTTGAGCAAACTAGCTGTTCCCTATTCTTAGAATAAGAGTTGAGCAGGGATCTTAAATTAGGACCAAAACCCAATGTCTGCAATTTATACATCAAGATGTTTATGTTTATTGAATTAAAAGCGTTGGAAAGATTAAAATAAGTAGCAAATGTATTTATACTTTTGTCCTTGTTCTCTATCACGGTCTTTATAAATTCATAAATTGCAGTATCTACACTTTTCCCTTCTCTGAAACCATGCTGATATGTCAAAAGAATATTCATGTCCAACAAATAGTTTGATATCTTCTCAGACAGAATTTTCTCCAAGATCTTACTGGTCAGGGGGGCGATGGAGATGAGACTAATATCATTAATATTTTGTGAGTTCTTTTTTGGGGGAATGAGGGTGCTAAGCGAAATTTTCCAAGATTGGGGGAAGGTTCCAGTTACTCGAATTTTGTTAAGAATAGAAACAAAGTTATCTACACAAGACAAAAGAGCAAATTTCAAGAAGGTACTGTTAACCCCCAGTATGTCGCTTGATTTTGTGACATCAATACCCTGGATATGTTTCAAAACATCATTTCTAACAATTTCCTCCTCCCATTCAAACACAGATACTAAAGATAGGCCAAAGATAGCCAGAAACTCCAGAAACATTTGAAATGTGGGACCAGAATTTCTTGTCATTCCTACTAAATTGTTCACGAATGTTAATTAGAGCCTCCTTTTTTAATTTAGAAACCATTTTTATACCTCAATACGAAGAGGCCTAGCCAACTTAAAGTCATCAGCATTTTTGTTTCTCAAAGCTTTCCTAAATACCTTGTTTTTTTTATCTAGTTACCAGTTGTCGAAGCACCCTACTATGTAGAACCTGTCCATTCTTAACTTGAAATGTCTGTTCAGGATATCTTGTACATTCTTTAACTAAGTATCTTTTTTGAATTGCGGTATTTTTTGTTGGAATATCCCTGGAGAACTTGATTTAAAGCTATAAATAATTCTCAACTGAGCTTCTAGGAGCCCTATATATGACCGACAGTAAAATCGACAGTATTTCAAAATTGATAGAGTTTACACATAATTTGTGTTCCAAGCTGAAGTGAATGTATCTCTAGTATAAATAATAATACCTCCTCCATGTTTGCCACTGGCCCAATCTTGTCTAAGCAGACTATATCCGTATCTGTATGTGTAACATAGCGTCCTGAATATCATGTGTGAGCCAGCTTTCGACAATACAAAAAACATCATAATTATAGACCATTCAGAAATTCTTGCTATAAATAGCTCAGTTTATGAAATAAACTACATACATTGAAATACATAGTTTTTAGCCCCTTCGTCGTCGATACATCAATGTTTGGAAAACAATACATCAGGTATATATATCAATGGTGAGTATGCCCACGTTAAAAAGAAAAAAAAAGATTTGAAAAAACAACTCACAGGATCACAGTGGTTTCAGAAATACACTGACCCAGGTTGGTCGAAACAAAGTAAAGACAAAAGTGAACACAATTTATATAAAAAGCATACCAGAAAATTGGTTGGAGACGTACATGGTTCGCCATCTTGGAAATATTTACATACCTCAAACCCATTCACGACAGGTTACCAGGATGATCCCCAGATGAGTTTCATCATATTTTGCAGCATGGTACAACTCTAAGAATAGGGAATTAGTAACGATCAAGATCTATAATACATGAAAATCAGGAGCAATGTTTCTGAATCTATTCTCAGTATACAGTTTCCTTCAGATTTCGGTTTAGGATGAGCAGAAAGCTTGAGGTTTGCTCGATAATCACTTTATTTGAATAGCTTTTTGTGAACGACACCATAATAGCCACTTTCTATTGTGAAAGGTGGTAGAGTGGGATGCCCCAAATCTCAGGAATGTACTGCCGCTATTCTTCCGTGTCATTGGGAATGTCTTCCGAAGCTCTCTTGATGTAATGTAAGTTGCAGAGTTTTTTTTAATTTATTTGAATAGGAACTCATAAATATGCCTGTCTGTGAGTGCAGATGCTCAGGATGCATATGCTCAAGCTCCTATATCCAATGTCTGTGTGTGGTCACCTTCTTTCCCAGACATTGACCCCATTACATACAGCCTCCAGTCCACCGCTACCCACTCCCTGCCCCTGTACTCACCCAGCAAAGCTCTGTATCAGTCCATGCTGCCACTCATTCCATACTCACTTCAATTTGTGTGGACATACTCTGACAACAATTTCTTTATTCTGAGATGTGATGGATAGATTAAACTAGAATTTGGTATACTCACTCTAAACATATCACCTGATACACCTGCCCAAGAAACCCGTACACCATGACCCTGACCTAGGGTCAAGGCCATCATTGTTGGTGTGGCGCTCAAGCAAATTGTAAACTCTGCTATTGTATTTCCATATTCTGGGGATAGTTCCATATTCCTGTGGTTCTGAGTTTAGTCTGAATGGAAGGCTTTCACTATGCCTCTTCCAAGAACCTTGTTATTCAGTTCTTCAAATAATTTGTCAAAGCTGGCAAATTTTGTTTGAAATATTGGCAAACAATTCACAGGTCTGGTTATTTTAAACATAACAGTATGACACACCATGGTTAACTATGCTGAAGTGTTTCATGCCTAAAGGTTCTACTTTAAATTGTGAAAGTTCTCCTTTATTGTAGTAATAATCTACTTAAAAATGAACAGTCCATGGTTTTAATGCAGGAAATATGACAGAGTGCATCCAACAGTAAGTCTGGCCAAAAGTAACTCCCTACCAATGACTGTGCTGAAGTTGATGGACAAGGTCCTGCGTCTGATGGTGAGTGCCATGATACCCATTACCAGAGAATCTTTAACACATTATTTAAAGTACGGGAAATTAACTATTCTCTCGACCCACCATGGCTCCCAATGTCATGCTAAGGTACTTGGGAGAAGTGGATTGAATTCCTTATACCGTCAGATCCCATTTAAGTGGTGTTAATGAAAGATTACAATTTATTCTCAATAATTTTCCCTGATGTATTTGTGTCACCCCATACAATTTCATGCATCTGTTGGATCAAAGTTCCTGGATTCAAATCTCAGCCACAGTAATCTACTATACATTGTAGAATACAAATATTTAGTAACCTAGTGCTGATTGCCCCTGTATTCATTTAATAACAGGGGCGTGGAACAGCTGGAAAATATGCCCTTCAATTTGGTCCAAAGTGAGTATTGATCGCCAACATATCTTGTTGCATATTCCTTTAAAGTCTGATGTTCAAATGTGTGAATTCTTGATCTTGCAATTGAAGCTAGAACTATGTTAGGAGCTGGTTTTGTGAACCATCAAATGGCTTAGAATCACAGCTGCTAATCTAGATATTTTGTGTTTCTGTCTTGTATCTGTATCAAAGCATCACAAGAGGAGTATCTGTATTAAAGAGTCAATACAAAATTGTATTTTCAGTGATGCCATGGCATATATGGAACTTGATTATGAGGTTGAGGTGAGCAAACATTTCTTTTATGATCTGGTAAACCTATTTATGTGATAATCTTTTTAGGTAAAGTATTATAGCATATCCTAATGGAAAGAAGGAACTTCCAACTAAAATCACTCTACTATCACTTTACTGTTTCTCTTTGCTTTGGTAGGACATATCTACTGTAGGAATACAAAATAGCATTATGTGTGTTTCATAAGTTGCCTATTGTCTATGATATCGTTGTGCTTTTTTTGAATGTTTTATTTAGAATATTTATACAGCATATCAACAATTACAAAAATGCTTACAACTAGTCATGTAACCGGTACAATGTATGGTTTGTAAAACAGGTCTGCTTCAGTGATATGGGCTCACAGGTGATATATTCGATTAAGAATCCCATGGTCTTCTGCCCACTGCTGTCTCTAACTACCATTTAGTGGTTTGAACTTCCATTTTCAGAGATTTAGACGCACCTTTCACGAAAGGTGGATGGAGGATGAGCTTGATGCAGTCATATGTCCCCCTCATGTAATGGTAGCGCCACCTTTTGGAAGTTCCCTCCTCATTGCCTGTAAGTCTGACACTGTTTAACTTTCCATTTGCATGCACTGGAGGAACTGAAGCTGCTTTTCCAGCACAACCAAATATTACTTTGTTCATATCATTTTTTTTCTTTAATCCTTTGTCATGTAGAATGATTTAAATAAGAATATTATTTAAATACTGAATACTAAGTTGTAATTACTTAAATTACTAGAGTTTTTCATGAATTCATGGATTTTTCTCTGAATTGGCATGATTTTCTATTTTTGCTATATCTATCTTTGCTATATTTTTTCTACAAACTATTTCCCTTGAGGTTTCCTTTAGGTTTTCCACAGTTAAAGAAGATAAAACAGAGTCATATTGAAAAAAAGAATGATTTTGGAACACTTGTGACATGATTTGGTTTCATTTTGTCCCAAGACGAATAAGCCCAAATCCAATCTTGGCAGCATTCAGATGTGTCAGGAATGAAAATACCACAGGGCTTTGTTGCACAATGAATGTCCACGAACAGGCAGCCTAGAAATTAAATCATGGTTGATCTTTGGATAAGAAATAATAAATGAGTAACATTGTTCTTGGTGGTGTTGTCATGGGTCCTTGGATACACATTTAATTCAGTTTCAGAGTCAGTATGTTATAGGTTTAATTAGGTGTTAGGTTAATTAGTTTATTAATTTAGGTGATTCTTCTAGTGATAAATGTAAAAAAAAGAAATTTTGATCATACACAGTATAATTAGTTTAGATTAATATTGGATCAATAGAGATATGCAATGGATCTTAATATCTTGGCCTGAGATTAAGCCTATTCTATATTGGCCTGAGATTAAGCCTATTCTATACAGTTCGCATTTGAGGTGTTGACCGAGATGTTGGTCCACATTGTTCAGGGTACGCCAGATATCTAAGATTACCTCTCTTCGATACTAAAACTCTATCCTGGGCGATTGGTCTTGGGATTGGCGTGAGGGTGTATGTAGTACATGTCTTGGGGCCTGTCTGGATGTGGATGCAGGCAAGTCCACCGGTATCATCTTGTATTGGCCCCTATGCCTGTGTCTGGGTGCTGGGGGAGGCGTCTTTTTGGTATATGTCTGGTCTTGTTGGGATGGCAGGTGATGTTGGAATAGGAGGCCTATCTTCTTTCTCTTTTTCTGATTCGCTTTCAGTGTCTGACAGTCTTAGGTCATTGGACAGACTGTCGACTGCCGATTTGGCGGGCATGGATGTGGCATCAATAGATTTTGTGGGATAATTTGAACTTACATTGTTGGATTTGTTGATTTGAAGTAAACAGGAATGAATAGTAGGTTCATCCACATCATGAGCACCTCTGATATGGTCATAAAAACAGAAAAAATATATAAATTTAGGGTCCCAACAAAAATGTCGGCTCCCGACAATCAGTCACACCTCCTGACATTTTTCAACATTTTGAAAATCGTCGGGAGGGTGACCGAGGGTGTCGGAAGCCAAGCCACTGACGATCATGACCAGATGACCGATTGTCAGTGACCCGGTATCCCCTTGTATGATTGTCAGTGACATGGGGTGACCGATTGTCGGTCACCACTAAGTGACTGACACTCAGCCTTAATGCTAGGGCTACACCAAGGTTTTCGTCCTTGCAGCAGATAGGTTCTCTAATCCGGCACCATTGGTTTACCATTAGACGTAAGGTAAAAACTGGATGGGCCATAATGAAAAATCTCTTGGTGAAGTTACACCTTTAGGGCTGTTAGGTCTGATAGGGTCCACTTCATTATATATCTTGTGTTATGGATCTATTCCTGCAATTGAATAAGTATTATCCTTTCAGTCACAGCAATGTATTCGGTACTGTTCAATATGTTGCATTACCCTGCTGGTGTCGTCCGTGTAACCAATGTATCAGAAGCAGATGTGAAAAATCTAGATTCAACATACACAGATAAAAAGGATGAGTACCACATGAAAGCTAAGCGTGTAAGTTTTATTACTAGCATGTAGAGTTTCTCACCAATCATTGATGATAATTTAGTCTGCTTTCCCTGATTTACTTGCATTTTAATTCATTCATATGTTTAAATTCTTCATCTTTATTAACTCTATATTATAGGCTATGGCTACCTCAGTTGGATTGCCTGTTGGTGTGATGGTGGCTACCTCTCATTACAGAGATGAGACTTGTCTCCGAGTTATGAAGATAGTTGAGGACATGACCAAGTAAAATACATAACAGGGCATTTTAACCTTGTGGGTGTTTTCTGTGGATCTAACAAAAGATACCATCCTACTACTACCTGAGAACTACCACCTGGAAAACTAGAAACCATGGACATTACCGTTTCAAATATTACCACCTTTCATTAAACCTACATTTTGAGTTAGTATCATCTCATTGAACTACCACTTAGAAACCATGGAAATACGGCTTCAAATAGTACCACCTCTCATTAAACCAGAACTACCACCTGGAAAACTAGTTAGCATCAATCGGAAATGAAAGATTTTCAAATCATTGTTCTGTTTCTTTCCTCCCCATCTGAAACTCATTGAACCAACATTATTTATGTTTTGTTTTGGAAACATTCTGAGGTTAGACAATAAAAAAACATTGAACCAAATTTGATAAAAGTCCAAATACATATATTTCAGTGACCTCCTCCCTCTGACATCTTTTGCAGTATACTGAATAGGATAGTGCTTTACTTATTATTGGTGATTGAACTGCAAATTCTTGTATACATATTATATGTCAATATCAAAATACTGATGACTTTCGACTGATGTGTGAAACAATGAGTAAATTTTCTTGAACTGAGAATGCACCCTAAAATAGTTGAATATAAAGCTCTAATTTTTATGTCATAACTGATTGTTATTGCAAAGCCGATGTTGAAAACTTAAAATTCAGTTACGTTTATGACTTCTTAATTTGTCATCCATGAAAGGATTTTACAATGAGCAGGAAAAATATGTGCCTGCGTGCGTTCAATACACTCACACAAAAGTGATATTCTAAAATTTAGCAGATGAATCTACCTGTGATTAGGCATAATATTCTATATATATGTTGTTTGTTAATCCTGCCCAGTTTGTCAGACGCAGAGCTGGAATTATTGGAGAGAAAATTGGGGAAAGGTGTGGACAACTGGAGGAATATTGTCATGTATGGGGTATCTAGCGTAATAGGTTGTATAAAGACATGTACTAAATTTCAAGAAAGTGTATTAAATGTGCACCCTTTTTGCGTTTCGAAGGTCATTCTGTGGAGCACTCATTTTCCAGTGACACGTCACATACCTTTGGAAAACAACATGATGAATGATAACAAAATCCATGCCACAAAGCAAGCAGCGGGTACAGGTGAGACTTATCAGTCCAAACATTGTTGACTAGCGCGAAAAGAATGCTCTGGGGTGAAAAAGTAGTCTTTGAGAACTGTAGAGATATGCCAATTTTTAAAAAGTCTTTTTTACATTATTCGCTACGTTTTCTTCTATTTTTGTTCCCGTGGCAACTTGTATCCCCAGGTTATATTTTCAGGAAATATTAAATGAGTCAGGTGTATGTTTCATGAGTTATATTCTGACAGTTTTCAATTGTTTACTTATTTTATTGGAATTTGAGGAGTTTATATCATAAAAAATTAGAATATTTTCAGGGCTTTCAAAGATTTTGGCTTGATAATTTAAAACATCTCCTGTGATTTTGGAAATAAAGACAAGTTGTTTGTTGTACATCACAGCCAGCAGGATGTCCCTCCTTAATGAATTAATGTATGCTTTCCTGTAATTCCTTTGAAATTTGCCACAACTGCTCTTTTTTTGCCTAAACTGCCCTTTAAGGTAAATTTCAATAAATCAGCTAGTTATGCTATAACCATGTATTATACATTAAGTGACTGTGATTGTATGTTAGCAGTTTTTAGATTATTAACCTGGGTATTTTTTAGCAAGAAATTCATGATCATGAAAAGCTGGTCCAATTTGGTCTCTTGTCTACCATACAGTGATATTTAGAATTCATCAACAAAATTTATATAACTTTGAGAATATTAGGAATAGAATCCCAATCTTTGCTGTAAATTGATACCCAAAATATGCTCAATGTATGATTTAATATGTGCATTGGTGTACAACATGTTTTCCATGATGTAATTTGCTAAAATATTTACAAAAGACAATAAATACGTGATTCTGCTATTTTTTTTAAATATTTGCCAAATCGTAGAAAATCACGTAATAATGTTATAGTCATGTAATATGCATCAATCAAAAGGGAATTTTACACAGCTCATTTGGTTTTATATGCATAACGCTCTAGAATAATATTTCAACCCTGTATGGGCCAAACACCTAAACTATTCCTAAAATATTCACCTTGAGTGTACCTTGGTGGCCAATGAGCTACTGAATTGAAAAGGGTCATAGCTCATTTGAAAGCCCCTGACCCCTTCTATTTTTTGGATAGGTGAGGATCTGGCCCCTGAGATGGTACTGATATCCAAAATCAACTAATGCATATTCTTTGATCAAGGTTTTTGATGTTTTATTTATATTTTCTTATGATAAAATAATATCATAAATATGTTTCTTTACGGAATACAGACATGTTTTTATGGATAAGAGGAAGACAACACGTGCACAGACTATCATGCAAGACAAGTGGAATCCCAGCTTAATGGTACTATATAGATGGAACCTAGCAAGGGGGAAGTCTGTACACTTGTTATTGACCGAGGGAGCGCGGGAAGTTAGAGGGCGTTAGCCCGAGATCTTCTGTGCTCCCGAGGTCACTAACAAGTGTACAGACTTCACCCGAGCTTTGTTCCATATTTATTACACCCCATTAATAAATAAAAAATATAAATAATTAAAAATAAAAGAAGTAATTTACGTTTTGGGCGGACCTACTTGTTGTATGTCCCCAGGGTGACATAACTCACATGTTATGCACCACTTTGACCAAGTGTGACATACAATGCTGAAGGTATAGGAAGCAACAGCACAGGGGTGTAATAAATAATGAGTCAGGTCGCCTAGAAATGTACAATTGCTTCTGATTTCCATGATTCCCGACTTTGAGGTTATACTACACACAAAATACTAAACTTGGGGTAATTCTTTTCACCCAGTTATGTTGTAATGGTATGGAAGCACCTATTGCCGTATTTCCAAGCATATCGGACTTTGGCTTCCTAGCAGGGCATTACTATACATATCGCCGACCTGTTATTTTCTATATTTCAAAAAGACATATTCTTAAAGTTCTTTGACATAAATAACTTTCTTAGGATCAAGTAAAAGAAAATTTAACAAACTCTTAGGTGTAAATTAAATAATTCTAAAAAAACGGGAGGTCTGGGTGAATTTTCTTAGGCCTGGGAGGTTTTATACTAATTTTCATCACTGTTGGAACAAAGAGCCAAACTTGATACTAGGGACATAAAAATGTATTCAACATATATATATATAAAAGTGGCTAACTTTTCATTGTATAATCTCAACATGTAGTAGCCATTATCTTTGCAAAAAATCAGGTCTCTCTGACTTCAGGAAGCCAGTACAGCCCCAATGTGGTACACACCTGTACATGTACACTTTGCTTTCACACCTGAATTCGCTCACCCATACAATGGGAATGTGGGCTCAGTGTAAGCTAAATACAAACCCCAAACAGTGGTTATTGAGTTCAGAAAGCAGCACAGATGTTAGAAGGTGGGTGTCATTTACAAAAATCAATGAAATTGCTTCATATTTTTTTAATTTAAAGCCCTTTCATCCAAATTCAAGCGTCTGAGAAAGGCCCTTTGGCTCTATACTAACATAATCTAGTCATTGAAAACATCAACCATCAGATATTGGTTGTTATGATAATAAATACCCATAAACAGTCTTGATAATAATTGATTCTTATCAAATCGTGCTCTTTAGAGATGAAACTAATCAAATTAAGGTTTTGGGGGATCACTGTTGGGACATTAGCTAAATTCCTCTATGCCCTCATTGCATGGCTATAGTTTCTATTCTTCAAATCAAATTTTGGTCACTATATGCATGTATAGGCATTCTCTTCTTGAATTTTACATTATCTTGACATAATATTTAATTTTACCTCCGAAAAATGACAAATTAAGGTCACTGATGGGATATTATTCAAGGATTTGTGCACTTTTCTGTAATTAGGCAGTGAACAAATGTATCAAACACCACCAAATTTCGACATAAGATGTCTTACTTGTACCTAAATTGATTCCACCATTTAAAAAAAACGTGTGGTGAAAATAAATTTTTGGGGCCTCTGTATGCTCTGTTATTATATTAGTTTTAGTAGAAATGTAGGTCTTTATGTGATTAAAAGGTCATTAATGGTCCAAATGTAAAAAAAACTTTGGATTTTGGTATCTGGCCATATGGACTTTACATTGTCAGGTTTTTTTTATATTCAAGTGTCATTCCGACACTAAACAGAATATAAATGAAACTATGTGAGCATGGCCCTGGCCTTATAGCCCTTTTAAAATAGCTCTATAGGATGAGAAGGAAGGGTGTGGGTGTGAAAATACCACCCTGGAAGCTATCGTAATATATTAGGGCAGGGAAGGCAACTGTATCAAAGCCTGTAGTGTTATATTAAACACACAGTAAATATTTTTAATTTATTCATTTTAAAATAATTTTTTTAAAATATTGGCCCAAATTGAGATGTGAAATACATTTTCAATTAAAACTGAAAAACCTCATTTACCTTTTAATTCAGCCTCCCAAAAAACCAGAACCACTAAGAATATTTTAGTATAATTTATATCCGCTTGAAATTTGAGATGTACTCTATGAGTTAAGATCGGATGATATGTTAATTTACCAAACTTTTAAAATTGCCATTCTGACAGCAATTGTACATTTCTAGGCGACCTGACCCATATGTATACATTTACCGCTCGGCCCCATCCCCCTGTAACAATACATGTGTATGCCAGGGATAGGTTCATATTCATTGAGTAATGAACATGGGTCCCAGAAGTATTGCAGCATTTTATAAAGCATAGATGATCTTTGCCAAGATTATCACTCGCGTTTGGACATTCATAGTGCCACTCTAGAGCAGTTTATCTTCTATGTGGATAGATCTGATTGTGAAAATTGGATTGGTGATCAATTTGCATCTACTCCCAGGTGTGCGGAATCTTTCCAAGAAGGGCGATGGCAAAGAAGTAAGTATTGGATCATTTTAAGGATTTATAAATTAAGGACCATGCTGAACATGGTCATGGTAGAATTCAATAATAGCCATTTTGGAATATAAGATCTGCTTCATTCTTGGTAACATGGTGTAACGGCGGGTTATTGTTGTAGCTTCCAGGGTGGCATTCATGACAAAACGTAATCATATTCGTAGGCAATAATGACAATGTTCTTCTAAGCTTAAACGGTGTACACATCAATTAACGCTTTATAACTATATTATTGAATAAAACCATGTATACATTATATTATATTGATGTATCATTAAAATTCCCATTCACCGCTCCTATCTGGTACATATCAATAAATAGGGTTCATTTATACTGAGAAATAATTTGAGATTGGTGCACGAAGTGTCAGGGCAACATAATTATTATTATACGAAATATGGAATTGGCAAACAAATATCTAAAGATAAGATAATGGTTGTAAATTGTACCTATCATAACTATATAATTGGCCTTATCATTCAGTAAGTTATATTCTACAATGCGTACATATATTTTATATCTGTTGCTACCCGATAAGGACACGTACTATCTATATAGGCCTATAATAGATAACACATATGGAAATAGGTCGATAGTCTGTCATGAATATATACAGGTGATAGCGTTAAGGACAATAGAAACGGTGTTAATTTAAAAGGTTTCAATTCAAGAATGGTATCCGATGGCAAGGCCATGCTTAATGCAATTTCCAATGTAGCCTTATATCTCGTAGATTAATTTTGGGTGAAAGGGGTACCATACTCTAGAGACGAAATGCGCAGGGAAGCTGAGGAAATGCACTACGGTAAGTTTTCATTATTAATACATGATCACACGCACAATGTCATTCCATCTATATGATATATATAATGTATCAATAGTACGTAAATAATATCCTATGGTAATTCTTACAAAAACACGTTTGGTAAAAAATGTGGTAGTGAGTTAATAACATTACATTACCTCCTCGGAAAGACCCAGTCTACATTTGGGTGCATGGTTATATGAGCTTTGTATACAAATGATATCATAAAATACAGGGATCTATATTCGGATTTGCACAATTACCAGTTAATGAATGATGATATTTACCTTCTCTGAAAAGGAAACAGAACCATCCTCTATATATATGGGTTATATTCCCCGTAGGGTATTGTAATCTATAGAACAGTTGTAACGCGCCCCGGCCTTTTTCTGCGATCGTGTAGTTAAAATACACAAATTAAGAAATTTATTTTGGAGTGGGAACTATTGCGTTACTACAGGGAAATCCCGCTTTTTAGAATCAAATATTATAGCATGTCTGATGTCATGATGATGTCCATGTACTTGTAATCACCGAACCCGAATGAATATATTTATTTTAAAGATATGCAAGACGTCCAAGCAAATTTATGGTTTTCTTTTTTTCATCCTCTTTTGCTCTTCTCTAGTGCCACTATGGCGGTCCTGTCGAGGACAACTTGTAGTGACGGGCATGATCGGGTTTACCATCATGTATTTATTACGGATAAACCTTAGTGTGGCCATGGTTTGTATGGTAAAACCTCCCCCTCTCCTCAACGCGTCGTCAGAGACAGGAAACTTCACCGTTCCCGTCGGTAATGCCAGCCAAAAAGATTCGTTGTGTGGAGAAATGGAAAAAAATCAAAGAGCCTTCGATAAGGTGTGTATCATAAAACAATTCAAGTCGTACCATGCACAGAAGATGAGAATTTGCCTGTGCACTGGAATCTTTGTGTACGCTAAGGCAGTGGCTTGGGAAAAAGGGGGCTGGGGGGGGGACATGGGGGGACATGGGGGGACATGGGGTCCCCGAACCAGATTGGGGGAGCCACAGTATGTTTTGGTGCCCCCTGCAATATCATTTCATATTATGTGATGATTTTGAGGAATTTGATTTCATCGATTATTTCCAGTATCATGGTGCAGGAGATTACATTAAATCTATTGCATTGAAAAATAATATTGTACCGCTACATTGTTCTTGTACCGCTACATCACTGCATCAGCTGATATATGGATTCAGTATGATACAGTGAATCATCATATTTGTATTGTCATAATGAGCTAATCATAGTAATCCCACGCTCATTGATAAATTTATATCAAAAAAGAATAATTTAAATATTATATATATATTAAAATGATGTATTTAAAAGTAATAACAACGAGCAATTGTCAATCTTGTACCGCTCCACTCCTGCCTACACCCTGCCCTATTTTTAGCTCTAATTTTCTTCAGCGATTATAAGGAAACATGATTTTGACATTGCCAGGGTGAGTTCGAATGGTCAAAAACTACGCAGGGGTATGTTTTGAGCTCCTTCTACTATGGCTATATCATTACCCAAGTGCCAGGAGGATGGTTGGCTAGCCAGGTATTTATGACGAGAATCATTCCTTCGATAAATTGCCCATGTTATTTATTCGTTTGAACTTAATTCAACACCTGTATCTTTTAGAATTAAATTAATTTAGACTGCTTACCAGTGATGTACATACCCACGTATACATCTATACGTCTCTATATTCATCTGAAACATTATAGTATGTATGAATGTGTGCATGTCTATTATAGGATGGTACTACCTACATAATTATATATGTGACATTGTACATTTTGCCTTCAACCCATCCAATTATAAAACATTGAAGAATTCAGTACTAATATATATGTGACACATCCTATGATTCATATTTAAGTATGGAGGAAAACATGTTCTTGGGTTCGGTTTACTTCTTGCTACCATAGCTTCATTGTTCATCCCCCTAGCGGCAAGGGTCCACGTCGGATTCATCATTGGTTTACGGGTCCTCATGGGCCTTGGGATGGTAAGTTGGAGTTGTTGGTGATTCAACATTATGAATGCATACGCATTATTATAAGGTCAGTGACATTTTAAATCCTTACTTTGATACCTTTATATTTTACACTGCAGACTTTTTTATAAGATCCCCCGGAAGATCCCCTGCAGACGCATGAGAAAGCTTGTGTAATAGTTCAAGAATTGTCTTGTTATAAGCAAAATGTAAATGCAGGGGCTAGATCTAAGGTTCAGGTGGACAGGTTCCCTCTAATCGAATATCCATGAACAGCTGTTTTTATTCAAATGTATATGAAAAGAACATTGTTAATAATTAATGGAATAATCTTTCTCTTATAGGGTGTGATGTTTCCTGCGATGCATGCTTTGATCGGCTGCTGGGCTCCACCGATGGAAAGAACAAAAATTGCAGCATTTACGTACGCAGGTATCAATTCATATTTAAAACCGTCTACACCTAACACATATGTATGTCCAATAGCGATATTAGTTTAATTATAAACTATGTTTGGTCTTTAATGCAATGAACATAACTCAAACATCATCCTTCAAACAGGTACAATGATTGGTACAGTGGCAGCAATGTTCTTGTCTGGTCTGCTCTGCGTTGTTCCTGTAGACAATGGATGGCCTATGATATTCTATGTATTTGGTGAGCAACCTTATTATTAGTTCTTGATAGGTTCCGCGGTTATTTAGTAAATCAAGGGGCTTAATAAATAACTCTTGAAAGAGATAAATTTGAAATAGATAACTGACGGGTTTGCTGCATTGTCAAAGTAAAAGATTTATGCATGTTTACTTTTACTGTCTATTTTCCAGGAGGTGTTGGTGTCCTGTGGTACATAAGTTGGTACTTTATGGCATATAGCTCTCCTGGAACGCACCCGAGAATTTCAACTCCTGAAATACTTTACATTCATGAGAAAGTGGGTGTTGGAACAAGTTCGATCAACAGGGTAATGACCAGATCTCGATTGTATTTAAAAGCAATACAGTCACCACTGAATCCTTGGAACATTTTGTAAAGATTCGTTGTTGGATCTCAGCTTATTAATTTTTAACCTGGAAGAGTTGTTCTCAGTATTTGTTCAAATGCTAAGATAGAGACCATCTGACAGAAATTTTTGCATTGAGTTGTCTCAAAAAAGTTTTCCTACCTTACCTGATATGAACAGGAAATACATAGTGACTTGGGAACTTACGCCAAAATAACACAAGCATATTATACCATTTATTCAAGAAATTATAACTATCTATGCATTCTTTATGCAGCACCAGAGAACCCCTTGGGTGTCCATCTGGACTTCACCAGCAGTCTGGGCCCTCATTGTTGCTCATTTCTGCAATAACTGGGGAGGATACACCATACTGTCTTGCATACCGATGTACATGCGAGAGGTCCTAAAGTTTGACATCAAACAGGTATGTTTCATGATACATTAAATGAATGAAGAAGTTATTCCTTCATTTAATGTCAATAACCTAAAGACAATAATTCTATCAATAAATGTGTAGGATAAAACCCTCTGCTAATCGGGCTGCTAATATTTCAATGTAATTTATTGATATTTACCATACTTTCCTGAAAGATTATCCTTCATAAAAATCATTGTTTGCGTTCCACTCTTTCAGTGGATAAGCCGAGAACAAAATAGAGTAACTTTCGGTCACGTGCATGGAACTCAGTTACTTTTATAGGGATGGCTAACATAGTAAATACCATGTAATAACCAATCAGTCATGGACTCGTTTTTTTCATATTCAGAATGGTGTGCTCTCCGCTTTGCCTTACATATGTATGTATGTGTTAACACTGGTTTTAAGTATCGCCGTGGATGCGCTAAGGTCCAGAAAATTAGTCTCCACCACAGTTATGAGGAAGACGGCACAAGGAATTGGTATTTTTTTATATATCATATATCGCAGAAACTGCTCCCTAGAACGTCTGTATAGTCTACTCTGTATTGCGAGATAAAAGATGATAATTGTTCGTTAAAAACTTGAATATTAGTCCTAGACATTACTGCTACTGGAAACCAATTATAGAATAGACAGATGAAAGTGCTGACTCATTTCCTGTAGTTTTGGTAATGGATATTCATCATTTCATGCACTGTCATCGCATTGTCGATATACGTGTATTTTGAATTGATTTTTTAATTGGATTCTGGGAACAAACGTCTTCCAGCATTCCTTGGACCTTGTGCAATGACTGCAATCATGGGTTATATGGATTGTACCAGAAGAATTGTAGCCGTTGCTCTCCTCACGCTGTCAGTCTCGTTTTTGGCTTTTGGGAGGTGTGGCTATAGCGTAAATCACATTGATATAGCACCGAGGTGAGATTATAATCAAAGTATACTTTGAAATAAATGCCCAGCATAACTGTCCTAGTGGGGAGTAGGTTTACACTTAGGAGAATGCACGCTTTTGGAAGTGATCGAACGATGGAATTAAGCTTTAACATTTCCGGTTAATCGCAGAGTAAAAATTACCTATTGAAATGATTATGTCATGCGTATTTGCAATGTCCAAAATCTTTAGACTCTAGTCAGTTATCTTTTGTTTATTAAGACGATACAATAGTGCCTGTCCGATAGTTTGTTTCACCTTGAAACAGGCAGCAATAGACAAGCTCATTTCATGTATTTTCATTTTATTTTGTGATCTTATGCAATTTTGAAACCATTAATGTATTTAAATACGTGTAAGTAAAAGCATAACTCAAAGCCCACATAACCAGTGATTGAAAAGGTTGGGATATTAACACCCTACAGGTATGCCGGCATCCTATTTGGAATCTCAAACACAGCAGCCACTATTCCAGGGATGGTGGCCCCTATTGTTGCCGGAGCACTAACTCCTAATGTGAGTATACATTATTGTTAATAATAATTCAGTAGTAATTTGATAACAAAATGTAAATAAAGGTTAATTTCATTTCTATCCATTTTTGTCCAGTTAATGAAATTGAAATAGATCATAGGTCAAGTGATATAGGTCAGTGAGATATGTAGATGGAACGCATTGTGGACACTTGTTATGCACAGAGATGCGGGAGGTTTAGAGAGCGTTAGCCCGAGAACCTTCCGCGCCTCTCGAGTTGGGTAACAAGTACAACACGCAAAACCTGGGATTCGTTCCATATTTATTACACCCTGTAAACAAATAAAAATAAAAGAATTAATTTCGGTTTATCCTGATTTAATAGTCCCTCCGCTGTGGCGATCTCATTTTCACCGCAGCGTAGTAGGATCGATATACATTATAGTTAATTACAGCAGGTATTTTTTTCCACTGGTCAGTCAAATTAGCTTTTGAGCCCTGACCCCACACGGTCTTGCCATCCACAACAGTTTGTTATCCCTTTCACTTCATTCCAGGGCACTCAAGAAGAATGGCAGCGAGTTTTCTTCATTTGCAGTGGGGTATATGCATTTGGTGCCATATTTTTCATTGTCTTCTCCTCGGGGGAGGTTCAGTCCTGGGCGCGACCACAGGACTCACGGTTGGCAAACAGCGATGGGACGGAGAATGCACACTTGGATCTGCCGGATATTGCTCCCCAGAAAGCACCCCTCCCGGTGAAGAACTACCCAGACACAGACTTTTCTGAGGGTCATGAGTCACAATCTCTTAACAAACCTGTATGAACCTTGCCATGAGGCCAATGCAATTGATTCAAAGGTAGAAGTTACTGATAAAAACTAGGCCCTATGTCAAGCTATGCGAGTTACTAATGAGCGAATGAGACATCACAAAATCTACCATTGGTTGCCAGAAAGTTAGTCACTAAACCCCAAAATATTAAGAGAAAATCAAGTTTTTGTTATTATTCAAATGTAACAACCGCAGTAGTACTTAATGTTACCTAACATTTATTGAGTTTTACCCATCCAGGAGAGTGTGGGTCCGCTAGTAGAGTTGATTCTTTGCCTATTTATTTCTCGATTATTTTGTTTTAAATGTATAGTATATAACCCTACCCCCCCCCCCCCCACGCCCTGCTGTTAAAAGCTGCTGCTCCTAGGTGCAGCAGTACCCAGCGCTTGTAGTGCGAATGACGAGTGGCGCTCCTGTTGACATAAGCGTGAACTATAGGTTTGACATCAACATGCCGTGAGTGATGGCCATCGATGCCGATGCCTGCTGGAAAATTAGCTCCTATATTTACGGACACTGTTTATCGAGTGAGAGCGATCGGAGAAATCCGCCTGAACAAAAGTGTACAGAAATGGTATCTAGGACGATTTCACTAACTGAAAAAGTTTGTCACCGGGAAAAATAAGGAGAACAAGCCAATAAGTATAGGAGTCAGTAGACGCTAAGCGAAAAACGATTATGGGGGTTGCAACGGTTTTTGTGGTCTATAGGAGTCATTTTTGCCTCTTTTCCTGAGAAAAGCGGAAGTGTTGCCGTTCGTCCAGAGGGTATGATGGCAAGGTCGGCGCTGGGGGCGCAATTTTGATGGGAACGACGGGGAATATTTACTACATAAATATAGATTGTTTTTGTTGATTAACACTATCAAGACCCTACCTGCTTCCCTCCCTCCTATGGCGTCTGCCGACGCATCCAAATCATTTCGTTTTTTCGCTTTAATCCTGTGGACCACATCCCCGATCATGGCCATGCATGACACGGTGATGTGGATGCTGGGTGGTGCTGCTGGTGGCGCTACCTCGTGGGAGGGTCAGAAAACATTCTCCGAGTTCTGACTTCCGGTTAGTTTACCACATTGCCACAAGGTGTAAGTGCGACCACCATAGAGACAGATCGAGCATGGTGCAATGGCAACACTGATCTATAGAGCCCTAGAGGCGTCAACGCGAGAGGTCTGTCACGCCGTAATTATACCAGTAAGAGCTAAAAAATCTTGGTCCAATCTCTCCCTAAGGCTATAACTTAGGCAGTCATGTACTATAACTTAGGCAGTCATGTAACTGGTTGGTATTGGACAATGAGAAATAGAGTGGGTTCCCCGATCATAGAGGAAGTTGTACAGTGCTAATGCATCGCCGATGGCGGAATGTGGCGATGCTTCTTGCTTGGGTTTTATGCAAGCATAATTAATTAATTATGCCAGAATTTAGCTCGCTAGAGGATATTATTTTATTTTCTGTTTTTGTTCTTATAGTTGTCGTTTTTCTCACTTTTAATGACTGCCCACCATCCCGCCCTGCTTCCTCCACTCTCTCTTCCTTGTTAGTGTTTGTGTGTAATACCTGCTCCACACAGTACCGCCGTCGCCGCTACTGTGAGAGCAGGGAGGGAAGCATGAGCATGGTGGTAGTGGCCAGTGGTGCCGTGTGCAAAAGTTTGAATGGAATAGCCATAGGACCAAAAGAAGTGCTGATCCTGATGTTAGTGTACCATAAACATCTGTATTCCTCCAATCGAAAATGTAGCCTACAAATACAGCTTTTGATTAAGACTAAATAGGCTGCTGTACATAGTGTTAAAGTTGCTTGACTGGACGATCCATTTGACCTGGACAGTACTGGGAAGGACCGAGATATCCTGCGACAGCTTTGATTTTTAGTTCTGTGGCAGTCCGCCTCTTCTCAGAGGGCGGGATTAGTCGCTAGTGGTCTAGAGTATGTGTGGCACCAGGAATCGGAAGGATATCGTCACAACAGGAGAAGTCTTGGGCTATTTACTTTACTAAACATTGAATTATTTGTACATTGACATTGCCCACCATCCCGCCCACCTCCCTCCTATGGCGTCTCCCGACGCCTTCCAAATCATTTCGTTTTTTAGCTTTAATCATCGCCGATCATGCATGCACATGATACGGCGATTCCCCGCTGCTATGATGTCATTACATGGGCCTCGTTCTGGGTAGGGTTCCGGTGGGGAATCCCCGCGCCTATGACGTCATTACACGAAGCTTACCGAGTGTGGCCGAGCGTGTGACGGTGAGCCGAGTAATGTCGGCAACGATCCGAAACAGAGATACATAGGCGTAAGCATGTAATGCTGGAACTGCGTAATTATATGAGTAAGAGCTTAAAATCTTGGGTGAAATGTCTCTTATAATCAATAAGCTTGAGACTGGGACAGGTTTGAAGTGTGTGAACATATGGGAATGTAGGGATTTTTGGAAATTATTTGCAGATTTGCGCAATAGGTGTTGGCCAATGAGCTTGGGTCGAATTGCTGAGCTGAGGTTTTTATGCATGGCATTGCCACTTGGCGACTTTTCGTCTAGATGTGGAAAAAAGTAGTTCCACAGGTTCACACTCCATTCAGGCGCCACCGCTAGCCTACGCGATATATCTTGAAATGAACATGCAATGTACATAACACACAAGTCGGGAGAGGTGTTGTGTACATTTCAGGCGATACTTTATTACGTCACACAGCACACTCAGTGCCCTCTTGTGTTAAACAGACCTTTTCACCTTAGCTTTCATAATATGCGCCTGCCCTGTGAGTGACATGAATGGAATTTTAAAAAATTTGGGGGATTTGGGTGTTGTACTTAGGAATCCATAAAGTTTGTTGACCTAAAAATGACCATGAACCCGTTTAGTGACCCTTTAAGAATTACCTCAATATTTAATCTATTCCATACCATGCCAGCAAAAATATATTCCCACGGTCTTCTGCTCTAGGGAAACAACTTAAGTCTTAGAATTAGGTTCATTACCAACAAGGGTTAATTATCATGTAAAAGATAATTCTTCCTCATGAAGTTCCTGGATAAGAAGAAGTCTATCTTGGAACCTGAAAGCCGCCACCAGGGAGGTTCTGAACCGGAATCTGACTGACCACCTGACCGGATATATATGCGCATCTCTTATGTTACCCAGCAACGGTTAACATGAAATAAACTCTACTCCATATTAGATATGACGCCTGTATTCTGATTTCATACGATATATGTCAACCGTTTATTGTATCTACTCGATAAAAAAAGATAACAATGTTTATACACGTCTTTTTTATTTTTAATACATACAATTTATACAATTCTTTGCAAGACCCACTTCATATTAGGTTGTATTCGATGACCCAGAATGAATTGACCCCTTACGTTAAAAAGGGTCGAACAGTTTTGACTGTTTTATCCCAGTCTTCTCAAATGGTTCTCTTCTTCAATGAATTTAATATCTATATCGTCAGTTTTACATGGTTCCCAGCTCAGAGTCAAGAGAGCAGCTAAATAAGCTAACTGGTCACAGTACTTTTCCAACTAGACTGCTGGATAAACTAGGAAACAGAAATCACCAAAGCAAATATTTGTCTAGTGGCACTGACAACGTAGGAGAACGGTACCTTCATAAACTGATGTCGGAACAATTACACATAGTATATCTATTATTTTCTGATAAAAGTCTGGAACCCATAATGCAGACATGCGTTCCTAAGAGGTACGAAATCATGGTATTTTCTTTTGACCGCATTACAATAGACTGAAAACAACGATAACATAAAATAAAAGAGAACCCGCCAACATTGGCAAAATAAATGTAAACCTTGAAGTTCACATAAACCTTGAACGAATCCGTTTGTTCTACTGTACAAATATACAAAGAAAAATATATAACAATAGAATATTTAAAGGACCTAGTGCCACATAGAAACCCATCTTAAAAAATAGCCTAAGCACGTAGGCCAATTTTTCTAAGAACTTAAATTACCTAACAAGAGATAAAATTTGATCCACATGGAAAAACATCCGGCCCACAGGGCAATACATCTTTAAAGGGTGGGGGTTTCAGGGAGCCATATATCCTCGAGAATTCAACACAGCTGTGACAGTCGCAGATGCAGCGAAGAAAAAAATACCTAACATGTAGGTGTATAGGTATGGCTTCATACGGACATACTGATATTAAGATATTCATCAGAAAAGAGATGAGAATGGACCAAAACACATGGCTTGCCTTGCTTTCTCGGAGAGCCGCGAATACGATGGGACAACTTCAATGATAAACGAACTGCAGGTTAACTCTGTCAACGGGACTAGGTTCCTGTACTGTTTTCTCCCACCCTATTTTGCAATTCAGCATCCAAAAGCTATAAAAATTAACCCTATATTTTTAATAAAAAAAAATAGTCAAATTAAGTTCAAAATGATGAAAATAAAATGATTAAAACAAGATCACCGGCCCTACATATGGAAACGAAGGCGATCAGGAATTTACGAAGCCAATGGCTTTCATCCCTTTGATGTCATGAACCCATCATTGGTAATAAAATGAGATACAGTCCTTTACTTTCAACATGAGAGCATAAATTAGCGCGGTACTTGTTTGTTCCTTCAGCAGCTTGTCTAAGAGATACTGTTATATAGACGACTCAGAATGTGTTACTCCCTATATTAGTCCTAGCAATGCGTTTCTAGATGTCCGACCTTATGCCTTCACGCAGAACCAAAAAACAACTGAAAGTAACTTGTTACTCTGAAGCGTAGGATGTTTTTTTGTGCTAGCTGCGGTGCTTCATCTCGAGCACACACTGGGAATCAGTCACTGCCAACAGAAGTTTCTTTTTCTCTCTCCTCTCATTCCCCCACTCTTTCACAATCACTTTGTTATACAATTCCTCTTTGAAGATGGTAAATTCGCCATTAAAATTGCTTAAAAATAGCACCATGGACCGTCATCCCTCTCCTTTTCTTCCTCGCCTTCGTGTAGTATGTCGATTGACTATTTTTTTTTACTCGCTATGTTACTTGGATTATTATTTATTCCCTATTTGCGTCTATAGGCTGACGACCAACTGGCCCCAACGTTCTCTTCCTTGTCTTCAATCCACAAGTCTTCCTTGGTTACATACATGTCCCACAGGCACGCACACACCTAATATAGCTGGTTGCCTTGGTATTCTGTCCGAGAGAGAGAGACAGAAAATTACCCTGGAAACTTAAATTGAGGAAGTATGTACAACAGGTGTGTGTGCGATGAGTGTGTGTGGCTCTGCTTCGTGCGTCCAGAGTCATCTGCAGATACCACGAGAATGGAAAAGATACACTGAGACGACTAAGGGGGACACACATCACCGGACGAACTGGTGCCAAGTTCCATGGTTATGTCCGTGCGTCTGCTGATGATCAAGTTCCGGGATCGACAAGGGTAAGGGAACCAGGGTAGCCATGGTTACAGCCAAACAATCACCAGCTGTTTGACAAGAGTGGAATCGCTCGATGTGGAGTGTTATAGAATTGGATTGATTTCATTAATTGAGTCTGTTTTTTGTTTGCCTTCCTCGTCGTTTCATCTCATCTCTTTTGCTTTTATAAAGATTTCAAATGTTCACATCTGTGTGGACAATTAAAAGGAAAGTGGTGTCCATCTTGGTGGAGGGGTGGTGGTAGGGTGCCTTCATTGAGACATGGATACGTCGCCGCCACCACCAGAAGAACTCGTGCGCTGATCACGGTACCATTCCACAAACTCGTCCAGCATTACTGGCCCTGCAACATGAAGGCGGGATAGGTACACATATTAAATAACATTATCTGATGAAAAGGTCCATAAAATCATTGTCAAATGAGACCAAGAGAAGTGAAGGGACAGCCATTTTGATTGACTGGATTCTTTATTTTTCCAAATGGAAAATTGGTTATTCATTTCTGACAAGTCATCTTCCAATGAGTGCCACACTGTTGGTAATAGTATAGTATTATTTCTTATAAATGACAGTATATATGCTGATTGTTTTGTGTGTTTTTTTTATTACCATTTAGTATTTTTATACAGCAAATCTTCTGTAAAACGACAGTCGAGAATATAAGCTAGCACAATGTATGAAGAAGTTACAATAATAAATTGAAGACATTTACATTGATTGAGATATGGGCTCAGGGGTGACAATTCAGTTCAGAATAACCATGGTCTTCCACCCACTGATGTGTCTAGCTAGGCCTAACTCTATGGATTATGCATTAGGTTTACATATTAGGGAAATGTGATTAAAGTCTCATCGAATAAACAATGTATTCAGACTCGAAATCCGTCCCTATATATAGCCTGAGTAATATGTAGCAAGTACAAAAGAAGGAAAATATCCATCTCTGAATGTTTTCTAAATTGGAACTCCGTATAAAAGGATACTTAATGTGTATCTCATTGAAGGAGGAATTCAAAATACTTACATGCACCATCTTCGTCGTAATTTTTAAGGTCAGGTTGAATGAGTCGACTAAACTCTAACACATTGCACCACTGGTCTTTATTGATAACTTTGTACTTCGATTGCTATGGAGAAAAGGGAAACATAAATTTCATATATTTACCTTTCAAATACGGTTCACAATAAGAGCAGCCCTGGCAAAATAATGGACGCCATGGCATATTCAAATACAAAGCAGGATGATTTTATATATTTATCTTTCAAATACTGTTCACAATAAGAGCAGCCGTGGCAAAATAATGGACGCCATGGCATATTCAAATACAAAGCAAGATGATCATAATCAAACTTATTGAATACAAATATATCGGATAAACTTAAAGTTTATGGCCGAAGAAATGAGTGGAATTACCTCTAAAAACTGATGAAACGATGAGAAAAGAGGCCAGTTTTTCCCCAGAAGAAGAGCAAGCATAGCTTTGGCAGTGTCCATATCCATACTTCTTTGGTCTTTGTCCTAAAAGGAAGACAATGTCAAATTATTGACTATCCATTGTGGGAACAAGAACACTTCAAATACTACTAAGGCTTATCTTAAATTATTATAAATTGCACCGCAAAGCAAAGGATTTTAAGTATACAGTTAGCGAATAAAGAAAACGAGTCTACTGAACAAACAAATTGGGAAAATAACGAAGTATGCTGTAAGTATTTCTGATAAAACAATACAAGAACATACAAATAATTAAGACCAGTAAAAGTCCAAATAAAAAAGTGCAAAACTCCACCCCATACTTCTCTTACTCAACACAAGTCACAGCATAGTAAAATTGAATTTCAACCGGTTGGCAGATCCCCTCCCAACAAAATAATTAAGACATTTTTCAAGCCATTACAATGTCTCAAACAAAGCAAGGAAAACTACTCACCCTGGCAAAGTCAAAGGCATATCTGTAAATACTTTTGAATGACGTACTGTCTTCAAGTAGTAATCGGAGGTATTCAAGCTTGCCTTGGAGTTTAGAAACACTATCACACCTGATGATGTAATTAAGAGGAAATAGGAAATCAGATTGTATATACATGTAGTAAGCAACAGGTAAACAATCGAGAGGACACTCAATTTGTTTAAACTAATCGTACATCCTTGTCAAGTGCGGGTAGCAGGCCATAAAAAAAAACAAAAAAAAACATAGAACTTTTATAAGGCAGTGCTGTTAACAACAAGGCGAGGGTAATGAAAGTTTTAATCTTCGATAGTGATTACATTAGAAAGTGATCTAATGGGGACTTACTGTAATTCTGACATTCCCCTCAGCCATTCGGCCAAAGTGAAGAAACCCATTTGCTCGGCATTAAGTTTCCAGGCTAATGACAACATGACAATCTGGCAAAAGGTAAAGGGATGTATTTAAAATAACATAAACAAATCTAACTACAATACAGCAGAAATCTTGAAATGTATTAAAAGAATTGCGTGAATATAATTTTATTTCAGTTGCAATAATATGCAAAACATTGGAATCATGTTGCGCAACCTCTTTTAAATATCTTATATATTCTTAGGACTAGTAAATGTAGAAGAAAAATTCCTTCAAAAGTCAATAACAAGTGAAAGCTACATATACTTTGTATTATTCATTTGAGGGCCGCTCAGGCCTATATAATATTTAATCAGTTTACATGTCTCCTACACGGATGTTTTCATATAGGAACTTTTATTTTTTTTAAAATCCTGATTGTATTTTTTTAGGAGATAAAAGATAGCACTCGGTAAAACTATTTCCGATATTAAACATGATGTTTTTTTAATACTAACATTTTCCGGTTCAACACCAATGTCTTCACAGAACTTTTCCATTCCCTCTGGACCGATGACATCCTCGTCAGGATCTTAAAGAAAGTCAAAATATAACTAAAGACAAAGAGCAAACGCCGAGTAACTGAAAATTAATCTCGAACTAACGCTCGTCATATTGCCCCAAAATCTGGGATTTAATCTCTATCAAATCTGACAAATCACAGCACACAAAGATCACTGGCATTTCAGTTTCTCCAGCTACTTACTTGCATATTCATGGAACCATGCTATGCAGGCCTTGGGACTAAATCCATTCTCAACCTCAGCTTTCCGTCTGAAAATCACAATACGTAGTAAATTTAAGGGAATCTAAGCATGACCACACAGAACACAACCCGCTATTTTCAGAAGTCTTTTTCCCCTTTTATATGATAATGATGGTTCGGTTGGATTACGATGCTTATGAAATGGGTATTAGAAGTCAGTTGCTGATCCTTGAACACATGAAGTCTTAGAGAATTCTTGAGAAATAAACATTGTTGAACTTAATAGTACAGTACAAACACTTGAAATGTAATGAGTCCATTTTCACTTCGTCTTGAGAGAATTGGGAATATGTCCTGGTTATTCTATGAACCTTGATCAAGGGTCCATATCCCCGGAAACGTCGGTAACCCAAACAAACCCCACATGAACACAACACTCCCTAGTCCACTCGTTCTCGAGTTATAACTCTACTCTTGTTATATAATTCATCTATACATGAATTAATTCAATTTTTAATTCAATAAAAATTATTTCAGAACACAAAAGTCGATGAGTTACAAGGTTCTGTCTCTTAACAAACCTACTACTGTATCTACATAAAGACTTAGGAGTCTAATACATGGGGAAAACATAGTTATCTATATGTACAATAGCTTAATCCAGTGCAATCATATATTGGAGCGGAACTTTGTGTCTAATGGAATGGGCCCATGGAAACAGAACCTGGTTTGTGAGATGTTCATTGAATGTAATGAGCAAATGTCAATTGAATTAATCGGTTAATAAAGCTGAACTGTGATGCTTACCTGCTACTGGTTCTCGCCCGCTTGGGCTTGTTACCAGCATGACTGTCACTTTCTGAATCATGTCTTCTGTGACGGGGCATCTTGCGACTGGAGACGTTGTGGGACCAGGGTGAATGTCCGCGGTTCTGACTGGGGACCTGCACACTGGTCGACTCGGGGCGGGCGAGCCCTGGCTCTACTCCACAACTACTAGGCTCACGCAGACTCTGTCAGGAGGAGATACAAACAAGAGATTTATCCGAGTGCATCTCCAAGATTTTTGCTTAAAAACGATTATGAAGAAAGCGTTGCATTCTGTATAATATTATCTACATAGGTAACAAGGGTTTTGAAGGCGAAAGAGGAAAGTCTGCCAAAATGATTGCTAGTATCCAATTTAAGTCTCTATTTTAATGAAATTCTCTAATTTTCGCTGCGGAAACGAGGTGACTAGGATGAATGGGAAGCAAACAAACGTAGATAATGTGTAAAGGAACACGCAGGAAAGATTCGGGAAGATTTTATTCATGAATTTAAATTGTCTTTAATTGGTAAGGACTATGGTGGTGATTCGGTTATTTCAATGAAATGATTTCGCATTCATGTATATCATGTTCTCTACGGAAATTCAATCACAATAAGATGTTGAAAAAGGATCTCTACCATCTCATGAAAGCAAACAAGCAAGGGAACAAGGTGGTGCTAAGTACATTGAAAATACTCTCATTAATGAAAGTTCAGCATGGTATGCATGTGGATGTTTCAATGGGTGCATTCGTGCAAAGTGGGTGAAAAAGAAGGGGAAGTGGTGGCAAAATGACCTCCCAATGGAAAGTCAAGGGAGACAGAACACTCACTGACCAGTGTGGTGAACCTGGCATGCAGAGGCGCAGACCCCGAGGTGTTGGTCAACTCCACTGTGACGCTCACCCTCTAGCCTGCAAGGAGTGGAGCAGTTTTAGATTGCTTGCTTCATATGTATTCTATACATACACAAAGACACATGTATGATGGAGTAGAAACATTCTTAAAATGATGTCTGCCTTTCTATGGGAGTGGATACATGGGGAAACCACTCAGGACTGATATTGATAAGATGGCGAACCGGGACAGTCTTGCTCTGAATGTTGATTGTTTCTTCAGTTTGACACATGGAGAAAAGATTATTTTCAAAATATATTTCTTGCAACCAGTAGGAGAATCCCTTAACGGTCTGAGATGACATGTACTTAGACTTAGCTTCCCGACGAAATGAAACGAAAAGACGGCATGGAATTATGGACCTATATTAAATTAAAACTGCTTTTCTTTTTAAAATATGAACAATAATAAACTGAGATCGGCAATCATAAATTCTTGGAAGCAGATCATGATGGTCAACATGGTTGTAGGCCTAAAAATGTCGATCTGCCACCATATCATCTGCTTGATTGAAGAGAAAAACTACTTTGATTATATATACTATACGTCTATTAATAATTATACGGTAGCATTTGCAACGATGTTTCCATGCTTTACTGCGTGTCAGCGACAGCGTGACTGCAGAGATAATACACATAAAAATAAAATCGACCTCGAGTTATAAATCTAAGGCTTTCTGGGTCACAATACGATATCCTTCTCAATTCTCAACTATTTTTTTCTCATAAGAAAAAACTTACAGTTTGAGACCCAGAATCATCACAGTCACATTGTACAAAATATTTAAAATCGCGCCGCGCCTGGGTCAATCGGCTGCGGTGTGTAGTGGCCCTTCCCACTCCTCTGACCGGGGACAATCGTGCAGTAAGAGACTACACTTAGATTTGAACTATGTCAAACTACAAGCTCGTCTGTATAAACACGGCCGTCAGAAATTAATCCTAATGAACTTGGATAACTGGAAAACGGAATATTCAGTTATTTAGTCACACTCAGTCTCATTCCTCAGCGTAAAACAAGGCATTCCGCTCATTTCACTTGGAAATCGTTGACAAGGCGTGCCACCGATATGCCACGGCGAGTGACCTTGATTCGTAGCACCTACGCTAGACTAAGGACGAAAAGGATACGTTTATCGATAAAAATCCATTCCATAATCAGTCGTGTGAACAAAGGTATATCCCTTCGTGAATGTTAAAGTGGTGCAATGGCAAAAATTTGGGAAGCGTATGAACTGCGTACTGATATTCCGTCCCTTTCCGTAAACACATCGTTCGATGGCGATTCTCAGGCGCTGCAAATTATTTAAGCAGCATCTCGGTTTCCTGGTCACCTGGCGGAGACAATCTGATGTATATTTCCTTTAGATTTACAGAAGGTATTAAAATGAAGATGCTTGACACATGCAGAAAATATTAGACCTTACCTATAAGGACATTCAAGCACAAAACAAGTTAATTCGCAGGTGCACAATCTTGTTGCAACAGCAACCTGTCTCGGCAGAAACCGGAAGTCCTCAGTGCGCATGTCGATTAGTAATGTTACCCGTCTGTAAGAACTTCTTTGATTGGATGAGTGTAGAGACTTGACCAATCATATCAGACTACACAAAAGTGTTTCGTTTACATCAAATAAACAAAACCCTGTCCGTCTAACATGTGCTCGGCCCATGCTGATCAACATAAATTAAAGTGCGCCAACGATGGACTTATAGACCCATTGTTTGGCTCTAAGCTGACATTCTAATATTGAATCTCCGTCACTATCCATAGCATTTGAAAGCGTCTAAAAGTCTACGGGTGTCTAGGGCTAGGCTATCTGATTTTTTTTCTCGGCAGGTCACCACCGGTAGTCCAAGCCCAGGCACGGGGCGGCGCGGGCCTGGGAAGATGGCCGAGGTTCGGGTGGTACCGTAGGCGTGGGGTTGACTCCCGAGGACCGTCGTCACTGGTGATGATCTGATACATACTCTTACCAGGTGCCTTCACGTTCATGGTCAGGTCTCCTTGATGGTCACTGCAATGAGTCATGAGATGGCCTCTGCCGATCCTGTTAAAATACTACAGTGGGATTTGCTAGTATGATACAAAGCCCTGTAAATTCAATAGTAAATGTAGGGTCGATGTGTTGGCTGGGTCTGGGGAATGATGGATCTGGGGCAATCAAAATATAGTTCATATTTTGTCTAGTCAACAATATAAAACAAGTATTAAGTTAGGTAAGGCCAAGAAAAAAAATAGGTGTGTTTCCGATTTACCCCCCCCCCCCCCCCCCCCCACACACACACACACACCTAGAAAAACCTTACCCTACCTAAAAAAAAATTACCATATCAGATTTTTTTTCCATCATATATTATGTTTTTTGACAAAAAAAGCTTATAATAGCAGGAAAACGGGTTTTCCTAACCCGAAACTGTCAAAAAGCACATTCCCCATGTTTAAAACCACAATTGTATAAATATTTTGAAGACAATGGGTTGTTATATAAAAATCAGTTTGGATTCAGATCTGGAAGATCGATATCAGATGCACATCAAAATATGTTTTTTGATATATATACTGCAATTAATGATAATAAGTATATAGAAATGGCCTTTTTGGATTTCAAAAAGGCATTTGACACTGTAAATCATAATATATTATTGTCAAAACTTAATTCATATGGTGTAAAAAATGAGTCACTGCAATGGTTTGTAAATTATTTATCTATGAGGAAACAAAGAGTGCTTATTAATGGAATCACATCTGGTATGAAAATGGTAAATTGTGGAGTACCTCAAGGAACATCATTAGGACCTCTACTGTTTAGTATATATGTAAATGATATTTATAAATGTACACCTAACTCCAAAATACAACTATTTGCTGATGATACTGTGATATATAATATTAAAGACAGTTATAATAACCTTGGTATAGAGTTACAATCTGAATTACAAAATGTCAGTTCTTGGTGTAAAGTCAATAAAATTTCATTAAACATAGATAAATGTAAAATGATGAAAATTAACTCTGGTAATAACAAAATGTGTAAAAGACTAAATGTGTATAAGTTTGGTGATTGTATTATTAATCACACAAGTATACATACTTAGGTCTGACTATTGATGAACAGTTGAATTTTAAATCACATTTGAAAAAGAAGTTACCTATAATACAACATAAAAGTAAAATACTTTCAAGATCTAGACATATATTTACAGAAAAAATATTCTTAAATCTTTATAAAGTTACAGTTCTCCCACATATAGATTATGGGGATACAATATATGTTGGAACAAGTAATACAGCAATGTTAAAAAAAATTACAAGTAATTCAAAATAATATTGTACGTAAAGCAAAATATCTAGATAAAAGAACAAATGTGACAGATTTATCTGAAGAATTAGGTTTACCTACACTTGAAAAAAGAAGGGAAGCTCATTTAATGGAGATGGCTTATAAGTTATCTGTGATAAAGGGTGAAAATATTAATGGAGAAGAAAGAAAAGATTTAAGATCAAATAAGGGAAGTAATAATAGAAAATTGAGAATTCCAATACCACATACAGAGAGAATTAAAAGATCTTGCATATATAAAGCTCCTCTTCTGTGGAATTCAGATGAAAATGTATTTTTTGATGGTCACTATGTGGATGATTTGTTAAACTTTCGTATATACATTAAGAGGTCTTATATGGAAGGAAAAAAGAAATATGATGATAAGAAGTGAAGAATAGTATATGGGTGGGGCTCCCGAAAATGTCCATTTTGCAAAAATCACCCATTTTAATTCCATAATTCATTCGGATTTCATCCCACATTACTGATTTTTCAGTATTTTGTACCTTCCCAGGTGTATAATAAGGGCATATTGAGAAATATATATAAAAATTCCTTTTTATGCATAAAAAGCATATTTTTATGTTAGAAAATGTCCCTAAATGCATGTCCCTGGCATAAATTCTTTTTTGTTTCAATGAAAAGTTATATAAAACTTATTAATTTGTTGTTTGTCTTTAATTCTTCATAAAGCATATGTAAAAACCTCCTTCTGAATTTATTTTTTAATTTAATTTTGTTTCATTTATTTTATTATTTTCTGTCTTTTCATTCACAACTCTCCAAATAGGTTATGAAGATTATTGATAAAATGATAAAATCCACAATAAAGGTTCTACCTAGAAAATATTTTGCTTTCGGTTTCTTGTTATTGATATAGTCCCATATCACATTAAACTTTGAATTTTTATTTTTTTCCAATTTTGACTATACTTATGGTTCCATAAAGTTGAGACATAGAAATTTCGAGTTTGACAGCCTTTTCTTCTTACAGTGATAAAGTGCATTTTTATTCAAATATTCATGAAAATACATTTGTGATTATGCACATATCTTTGATATTTACCCATCTTATATATTGACTTTGAATGTATTAGCAGAAAACCCACCTTCTGAGTATGTGTTGTGTTCGGGGAGAGGGGTGTTGTGTTCGGGGAGAGGGGTGTTGTGTTCGGGGAAACAGAGATTATGACCAAAATATAATGAAATTGAAAAGTAATGCAAAAATCGACAAAACCCTTCATTTATACATGCAATTTTCTATATAACCCATTGGTTATATTTCCATTGACTGCTTATCTTCCCTTAGAAAAAGGGGTTGTTGTGTTCGGGGAAGGGGTGGGGTGTTGTGTTCGGGGACAGGGGGTGTTGTGTTCGGGGATGGGGGTGTTGTGTTCGGGTACAAATATGCTATGATGAAAAAATGATAGAATTGAAAACTAAAGTATTCGATTTGATTGTGTATGTAATTCTGAACATAAATATTTGATTACATTCCAAATGACTACTTTCTTTCCCTTAAATTAAGGGGGTGTTGTGTTCGGGGACAGGGTGGGGTGTTGTGTTCGGGGACAGGGGTGTTGTGTTTGGGTACAAATATGCTATGATGAAAAAATAATAAAATTGAAAACTAAAGTATTCGATTTGATTGTGTATATAATTCTGAACATAAATATTTGGTTATATTCCAAATGACTACTTTCTTTCCCTTAAATTAAGGGGGTGTTGTGTTCTGGGACAGGGTGGGGTGTTGTGTTCGGGGACAGGTCACAGGGGTGTTGTGTTCGGGGACAGGGGTGTTGTGTTCGGGTACAAATATGCTATGACCAAAAAATGATAAAATTGAATGATAATGAAAAAGTAAACTATTCTAATCATTTCTCTCTGTAATTCTGCACATAAATCTTTGGTTATATTCCCATTTACTGCTTGCCTTTTACCTTATAAATGGGGTGTTGTGTTCGGGGATAGGGGCCTTTAAACAGCATGAGTAAATTGGTAATTAAAGTGAAAATATGAATAATAGAATCAAAATTAATCCGAAATAAGACACCCCTATGGGTATCAGATGAATACAGACATAGATAATGGCAATATAATAGGTATTTATAGGTATTTTTGCAATATTTGTGTGTCTGTTGTGTTCGGGGACAACCCAGAAAATAGAATATTTATTATAAAATCATATAAATATATGAATATAGGCCTGAGTTTAATCAAGTTAGTTCGATATATGTAGTATAAAAACATAAATAATTGTTAAATTCCATAAAAATTGACATGTGTTGTGTTCGGGGACTAGAATAGCATAGTCTTCTTCCTTGAGCCATTATATTCATGCTTTTTAAAGAGATAATGATAAAAATGGGTAGAAGTGGGGAGAAAACCCCTCCAAATTCTGAGTTATCCTTTAAAAAAGCAGAAAACATGAGATATTTAATTTTACATTGGTTAGCAAGGAAAACTTGGCACTGAAGCAATAGTGGTTGAAAGAACAGGAAATAGAAATGAATAAATACATGAAATATCATATAAAATATATATTTCTTCATTCAATACAAGAACACTCGTCTAAGTCTAAGTGGATGAGGAGTAATTACAAAAATATAATGCTATTTTCCTTTTTTATTCAATTTTACTCATTTCCTCCCCGAACACAACAGGCACTGTGGCCAAAAATGGACACTTTTTGGATAGACATTTCAGGAAATCAGAAAAAGCTCAGAAAAATTCATAACTTTAGTATGTTTAAGCTTGTACCATTGGCTATGACCAGGAGAAGGCTCAGATAAATTGAAATAGAATAAAATTTTGACCTTATTTTTTTGAAAGTGGACATTTTCGGGAGCCCCGCCCATATGTAATATTGAATATTAAATGAATTTACTATTCGAAATATGCTGGGGCATATTAAAGCTTGCTATATTGCAAGAATAAACACTCTAATTTCAAGCTAGTAAGACTTGTATAAAAACAGAATATATGATAGAAAGCTATAACATTGTATAAAAGTAAAAGAAGGTGAAAAGAAGGCATTGTATTGTTTAATGAGGAAACTCATTATATCTGATTACTTAATCAAAGTGTATTTATTTTGAATGTTAATGTGACGAAATTATAGTAGATATGTATGTATGGCCTTCTTGGAAGAGCTGGGAGAGCCCAGAACGTTGTAGCCAATTTCCACTTATGTAATTGTATTTTAAAATGGAAATAAAAATATTTATATATATATATATATATATATATATATATATATATATATATATATATTGTTATGAAATAAACATTTTTTTCAGTTCCTGGGAGTTGGTTTCCCCCCCAAAAAAAAGGAAAAAAAAAGAAAGTTACCACCCACCCACCCCTACCTAGTTTTCAGCCAGATAAATCGGAAACACACCTATATATTTTTTGGGCCTAAGAATTAAGTTATAAAGTAATGATATAATCAACTATCTATCTATTTAACTTTACAATTTAATGTGTTTCCAAAAGAAACAATTTCTCAGGATCAAATACTTGTGTATGATGTCAATTTATAGTTACTGCAATCTAGTCATGCTTAGACTGAAAATGCAAAATATTACCTAAAAAACTTACATTTTAACTTATATCTGAACATTTTCGAGGTACAAATATTGCATAAAAACATAACACTATTTTGTCATTTTATGTAAGTTTATTCAACAATTACTTAACAATATTGGGATTTGCTTGTACAAATGTAATCTGTGGTCATTCATTGACCATAGTAACAACGATCCATAGTAACGACAATACCCATGTTATCTGATTATCAGAAATAGATCAAACGAGTATTACCGCTGAAATGCATCCTTTTATTTTATACATGCCCCAAAGACTTTGGTTCCTTTTTGACAGAATTACATAATGAGGAAAACTGACCGACTAGTGCGCAAATCCAAGCCTGCTGACCCTTCATGTCATACTTCTAAGGCCGACATGGTATGTCAAGGCCGTAGGTGAACAGGTGTCAGAGTACTATAATTTCGGCTGACAGAACCATACTGAGGACTGAGGGAGGGCCTTATAATTATGTGGCCGTGTGTCATTTCGGCGGACCTATCATGGTTGAAGAAGCATCTAGCTAACTGTCAATCAAGTTGTAGAAGCATCTAACTATATATATATAACTGTCAATCAAGTCTCATGGCTGGGAATAGAAGGACTGTCAATCAAACTCACTTGAGTGTACTATCGTCAAAGTGCGAAATGTATGACTGATCAAGTGAATTAGATATGGCAGGCTCACCTGATGTCTTATATCATGATCGGGGCTGTACTCCCTGAAACAGAGTGAAATCCAACCATCGTATAACGTCGCAGATGCACCACACGTGAATTAAGGCGTATTCATTTAGAGGCTTCCTATTGGTCAATGCCCGATGGACTGTATTAGCTAGGGGAGAACCAGGTGAAATTTGATCTGATGCAACAGTAAATTTTGTTAAAGGTCAAGTGTAAAGAAAATTTTAAAAATCGAGATGAAAGCTGTTTTACATAGGTAATGGTGGTAGTAATAACCTCAGATGTTAAAAAATCGGAAAAGCATTCATTAACGTCCGTTTTCACAGCTTTATGATAAACGAGCAAATTTGGCTAGCTTTGTTTTGGTTTAGCATGATGTGTATTCGCGCATCAGAGCTATGACATCATCTATGCCCAGAGTTTAGGCACGTTCAGTCTAGCGCTATAGCTTCAGCAGTGTTAGGAGGTGTATTACACCAATAAGGATGGAACCGTCTGAGGAAAACCATTAGGTTAAAGCTCTATGAGTAGTAATAGCAAGTGCATTTGACGCTACTTTAGCACTTTTGTGTCGATTTGACCTAGCAATATTGAAGCGCTTAGACAGCTTTGCACACCAACCACCAGGTGGCGCCTCAGTAGCTTTGCGCGCCAGCCACGAGGTGGCGAACTAGTAGCATTCAGTGCACTTGGGGAGGGGTGTCTGGGCATTACAACCCCTTGAGTGCGAGAGGGAGGGGCAAGGCTACGTATTAATGCTTTTATTTAACAAGAGCTCTACCTAACAGTTATTAAACAGAAACATGGGAAAGTACAAGCTTAAGCGATTACACCGTCTGCGAGCTAAGGAACGTAAGGATGCAGACAGCAATCCACAGGAGTGCTTGCGTTTGTTTATTTTGTTCCTACATACCAACACCCTAAATACTTTGTATTCAACAGCAGATGAACAGGACATGGCAAAATATTCTTCTATGGACAAAATGGGCTCATGGTTTACAAGGTCATACATCAACTTTAATATTTGTTTCAAAGCCAAACCATTTAACTTTATTACAAAGGAGGCACATTTTGATTTTGGCATACATTACACATCCTACTTATCCCATAAAATATGCGTAGATACAAAGGGGATAATTATTCCACCTAATATTATTTTTAATTATAAGGATTTCAGTTTGGAGGAGCCGTTTGTGTGTGCTTTTTTTTACTTTAGTCAACCCAAGCGCTGTGCGACAGGTACACAGTTTAACCCAAGGCTAGTTCCTATCCTCCCTGCTTTAAATTCCCAAGGAACTGCCTGCGCTCATACCCGATTCTCCATCATGTACGGCCAGCGTGCACTAATGTTCGGTGACGAAGCTGTTGCATATCGGGAGGACATGCGTTTGAGAACAACTTTACTTAACAACGGAGTTAATACTGTATTGTGTTATTGCAGACATTTTATTAACTTAGAGGACGAGAACTTTTGGGATGGACAGCCTAATTTGTGTTGTGAAGATAGCAATATCGAACATTTATTTGTGGATACATTAAATGAAGATTTAGGTGTGTGTATCCGCTGCAACTGCTGCGAGGATACAGGAAAATACTATTTAAACACCCCAATGTTAAAAAAATCATTTCGCTTCCCTTTAGAGTAAATGTACTTGTTTTATATACCCACCAGGTGACGCGATAGTCTGATTGCATTTGCTATCGTGATCAGTGCGCTCATAATCTGGAGGAAAAAAATAAGCAGTTAAAGGATACAATTATATTTATTATTCAACATTTTGCAAGTCAGAGTAGGAATAGTTTAAATAAGAGGATAGATCAAGAATTTCTTGCTCTTAAGCAAAAACTGTTTGAATTAAAAGAAACAAATGAAATATTACGGATGCAACTGAATCAATTTCAGTCAATTCAAATGAAGAATCTTTCTGATAGAAGAACAGCTGCCTAAATGCGACTTCGAACAGAAAATAATATAGGCTGTAGAGAAAATAACAATGTTGTTTGTGATTATGACACAGATGAAGAAGACATAGTTGAATATAAAATGAGTCACTGTGAAGTATCCGGATTGAAAGGTGCAAATGAGTTTGAATTAAAAGTGACAAATGAACAGGATTTTCTTACGTGCCCGAAGTGTGAAAAGCGTTTTCCCACTTTAGACACATCCTCCTTTTTAATTCACTGTGATTTATGCTAAGAACATCTGTTGTATAGGTGCTTCTTACACCTTACATGACATGAATAGCTACTTAGAGACTAAGTGGAGGGTTTTTTTTTCTACTTTAAGCAATGACAGAAACTATACCTTACATCCTCCCCCTGAAGGGATATATAATTAGCCAGCTTACTTCTGACTATAAATACATTTTGTTTTCCACTCTTTCATTATTCTTTCTGATACACATTGGATTAAGCTACTTTTTTGATTTTTCACAAGTGATACTGCATTATATAATGCCTTTGAGAACAGCACGAAGACCATGTGTGTATGAGTTGGGGCAGAAACTTCATTATATTAGACATGGACATTCATGCATTACCCTATTTCATAGCATAGGCAACGAAGGGTTTTACATTGCTCACATGTTTGAAAGTCAAACAATTTGCTATATTGAAACATGCATGTTTTTGAATCATTCTCAGTGGTCTAGGTTGGGGAAAGCAATTATAAAGGTATGCTCTTTAATTACCGACAAACGACAGAGAGAAATTTCTCAATATAACTGCAGGTATCATTTGGGAGACCACTTATATGTAAGCTCCCATTATAAGTGGGATAAGCAACACAAGGTTGAAATTAGGCAATTTGAACGTTATAGTGGGAAAGGGATTCACGTCTGCTTTCAAAATAACAAATCTCCAACACCAACCAGTGATATTTCTTCTGGTTTCCATGAGGACATGGTTGAGACTTCATCCGTTGTTTATTTAAATTTTGAAGATCTAGAGTCTCTGCGATCAATATATACATACTATACGAATTTAATAATTTCTCCAAGTATTAAAATTTGCTATGAAGAGGGGAAAGGGTGCGATGGTTGTCGCCAGTGCTGCTTTAAGAAACACAAAATTGGGATAGAAGTTGAGGACGTTCTTCTTAGAAATCCATTAATTCTATATGATTCTTCATATGTTTCTCTTACTCATGACGTTTACGAAGGACCGATTGCTCTTTCCACTGAGGCTTATAACACCATTGCCAATGAAGAATTCTTAGCAAACCATAAATAAGACCTTGAAACCTTCCCTTCACCACCCACAGTCACACACACACCCTAACCTACTCATGACTTCTCCCATTCACGAAGCTCTGGTAAGAATATATTTATTGTGAACTTATATTTATACTACTTTAAGTATATGCAACACTATTCCTAGGAATACATGGATAGTTTTACCGTTTTTAATTGTATCTTGCACTAGTTAGATAGTCTATTTTGCTTTGACGCACTTTATATCTAGTTAGCGTTATGATTAATTATAATTATATCGTTGTTATCTTTTTATTTAATGCTACATATTTATATAAGACGATATAGATGATATTTATTTTAATCTTAGTAATTATATATATTATTGACTTAATTTCAGCCTGCAGAAGTGACTGATTTACCTGGGACGACAACTCGCCCTTTTCCGAAGATACTAAATCTCTTCCCTCTGGATCATCTACTCCCATACTAGAGCCGGAAACACTAAACATATCCGAGGAGATAGAAATTCCCTTTGAAGAAGAAAAGGAGAAGGAAGAAAATGTAAACTCTGACATAGACAATAGTCAGAGTTTTGTATCCGACCATTCCTACTCGAAAATGGATCAAGCTTGCTCTTCTTCGTCCACTGTACATAAACATTCTCCAACAACACCAGAATTTTCTTCTTCAGATCCCCTACTTCCCCCACCCACTCCTTCAAAGAGGAAAAGGTTAGGGGAAAAATCTTCGGATCTTGAGAGCCTACTTTTACCCTTCGGTTTTAATAGTCTGGCAACTGCTAAAAGATCATTATTAACCGACATTATCCTTGAGGCAACAAAGGAAATTAAGAGGCAAGAAGAGGTAGGGGATGAATGTGCCCGACCCTCTCCCCCTTCTTCACTACCTCTCTTGACCCAAGCAGCCCCAGCTAAGACTTTACCCACGACTAAAGATGTGAAAAAATTTTCCGTGCTTGAATCATACACCTTTAGCTCCCTTGAACTTTTGCATTTGGAAGTGGGAGAGGAAAGGAGATATAAATTACAGAGGACAATGAAGGATGAAAAGAAATCTCGCGGAATAAAACTTTCCTATCCCAGACTTTACAAACTTGCGAAACTTTTGCCCAATTACAGAAGTGAAATTGTGCAAAATGCATCAATTGCATCTCATTTGTGGGGAGGTGTTTATCTTTCGTCAGAAACTGGGTGGAAGGGGATTGATATTCGATTCTGGTACGAATCCGATAGAGAGTTAAAGGCTACACGGTACGGAGAGCGATTGCAGGAGGCGGAAATATGCTCTCTTATAAATGTTCTAAAAACAATTATTGGGAAAGATAGTCACATTTTCCATGAAGGGATTTTAGCATGTGACCATGGGGAGGAAGATCGATGCAAAGAATGTGATCCATACAATGGAATCAAGCATAAGTTTGAATAATTTTTACCACTTGACTACAAATATTGATTGCTCCTATGATTATTTTTATATTGCATGTTATTGTCTATATTTTATGGACTCCTATGCATTTATACTCATTTTATGCTTACATATTATACTTCCTGCAAACTATGCGGATTGCATTGAATTATTTATCTCAGTGAAGTAAGAACCGTTCGTCCTATGCAAATTATGCCTATTTTATGCTTATGTATCCATCCAACGAATAGGGCGGATTGGGTGGAATTATTTTTCAATATAATATACGTATATGCATGCTTTTGTACAATTATTAATTATGTAACTAGTGTAATGTGTGAGAAATGACTGTTTTGCAACGTGGGATAAGACTGTGTAATATTATCTGCTTCAAGTTTATAATTTTAATAAATATTGAACTAATAAGTTGATTTGGATTGTTTTTATTTTCCCCTAGTCTATATTTATTGTTTAATTATTCCCAGCCATAGTCTCCAGTGTATTATTATGAAAGAAAAACAAGCAACATAAGAATATATATGACCCATTCTCACGAAAGTGGTGCAACCCCCCATTTTTTCCACTTATTATTCAAAAACATGGTCGATTTTGATCTGAGAGACAAACGGATTCACTAGATGCATCCGTCTGTACATGAGCGTCAATAAGATATATACTTTTGTGTATCTATAATGTATATTTGATTAATTATGTACTATCTAATCAGGACAAATACCCAAATAATCACTATCTAATTTATAGTTATTATAGAAAAAAATCCAATTGAATTGATATACATGAATAAAATTCACGGCATAGAATAGGGCATGAAAACCAAACAAAATGATATACTAAAATCAAATATATTGGCAGAATTTATGCTCCCAACTCAATATTTAAGAAAATGGCTAAATTGGGGGTGAAAAAACGTCGCCAGACAAAATGGCTGTGCTTTTTATAATTATTTAATAAATTTTCTCTAAATAGTTTGATTTCACAATTATAGGTTGTTATACTACCAGGTGGACAGACAGACCCTGAGGGCATGTCTACATAATATGATTATATATTAGTATATACTCATTAACAGCAGAGTATATCAAGGTTTGGAGACACACATATACCACCATTGGAAGATACTTATTACTTACAATCAGCAGAAAACCCTGATAATCAGTGGAAAAAACGTCGCCAGGTGGCGACGTTTTTTCACATTATTTTTCCAAATATTAGCTTAATTAAATTATTTTCCACCTAATCTTTAAATACGGTTAGATTAAAGAATTATTTGACAAAAAAATCTCAAAATATCTTTCCTGATTTGAAAAACTGGGCTGTGCACATTGGGCGACATTTTTTCTCTTGATTAATGGGCGACGTTTTTTCTCTTGACTGATGTGTTACAGGAAAACGAGTCACAAGTCATATTAAATGGATTTTGAGATATAATAATTATTGGAAAGATATGATCAAGTGGATTCCAATGATGAAAACATTAAGAACATCTAAGAAATGTTTCCATATTTCAGGTTGGTTGTATTCATGTATTCATGTTTGAAAAAAAGTTCTAAATGGAAAATTACCAATAAAGTAGCTAAATATACTCCACTGGATGATCTTAGGAATTTTCAGATATATCTAATACACTGTCCTGGAATTTGGTACAGATATTGCTATGACCGATAGCAATAAGCACTCCAAAAATGAGAATATTCCATTAAGAATATCTGATGATTTAATCACTTTGAATACTATCACTTTTGTGATTTGTGACTCATTTTCCTGTGACACATCATATATGACTCTACTGCAGGAAAATATTACCATCCTTGAGTGGATAATGGCATGAATGACAAATTTTAAAAAAATAATGCTAAAATTGTCTAAAATGGTGTCAGGCATGTATTAAAAACTTCAAAAATAACCATCAAGCTTCATATAATTGACTTAATTTGGCATGGATTGCTTCACATTTGGGCGACGTTTTTTCACTCAGAAAAAACGTCGCCCAAATTTGAAGCTTTAAAATGTGGATATAGACCAAAAATCTGGGTAACTTATCATACTCAGGGGTAAAAGATAATATTTGATCATATCATAACAGAGAAAATAGAACGATTTGAGAATAATAGATAAAAACACAGTCAATGATAAGATGTTTCATCTGACTGATGTGGGAATCCAGTTTCTGACTTTTGTTGTTATCCCTGATTTGAAAAGATTTTATACAGGAAAGAAAAACTTTCTTGGCTATTACATCAAGAAAACATTAAGTTAGAGAATGGTGATAGAAATAATTGATGATATACAAATTAAATAAGAGAAATGATCTTCACTATGGAACATAGGGGTGTGCGACGTTTTTTCACCAACTATTCTACACTAATCTTCAATAACCTCCTGTATGAAACCTAATTGTCTAATTTAATAGCAAACTCAGAGATATTACCGCCTATATAGTACCTTCAATCCTACCAAATCTCAGATTGATCAAACAAAATATAATTTTTACCCTTTTAGGTCAGACTGCACCATTTTCGTGAGAATGGGTCATATATACACATCTTTATTTCAATACATACTGCAGTAGAAAAGTACAAGGCGTAAAATAAACATTATAAAAAGAATAGATGCACATAATTTAACTTTTCCCTAGTTTTGCTGCATGGAAAGTTCACTATTTTGAAAGAGGATTGCAGCCTTTTTTAAATTGCGCTTATTTTTACTTCCAACCTTTCGCCCTCTCTTTTTTTTTTCAACCGGCTCTGCTGACCTTACTTCCTTTTTTTTCCTTTCCTTCTTTATTTTCCCATTTATATTTGATCCACTTTCTTTAGAATTTAAGATAAGCTTACCACTTTGCCCCTTTTTTACTGAAGCTGGTGTTTGTTTGCAGTTAATATTTTGAAATAAGGCATTATTTTTCACTACAATGTCTGAGATGAGAAAATTGTCACATTGTCCTTCATTTACTGAAGCTATCGTTGTTGCACAGTTTCCAACCCCTGAATGCACCACCATTTTCCTTTATATTGTTCGATGCAGGAAAATAATTAGACGACAAAACATTATTTGACGCATTAACAAATCCAGTGGAAAATAAGTCATCCAATAGAAGAACGGGCGGCTCCATTTCCATATTTATCTCACTAGTCTTTACCTCTGTTAGTGAATCCAGCATATCTTCTTCCGTCGCGGGAGGTAAAGGAAGGCAAGGACTAGTATCTATTTCCGTCGTTTTAATATTTTTTTCTCCGTATTGTCTATAATCCCCTTCATTTATGCAGTTAAAATTAGAAGGAGCCGGTGTTGTCCCAGTGCAGAGTGGGAAATGTTCTATTCCGTTTATAATACACCTGTGCGCCGAGTTAGTATTATTATTATTATTTCCCAGCTCTGGCTCTATCTCATTTATAACACTTCCTTGCGCCAAGTTAATATTACCATTTTCCAACTTAGTACGAGTAGCATTTAGTGCAGATTCCAAAGATTGGAGAACTAGACAAACGGTAGAAAGCATGATGAATATTTGTCTGATATTTTTTTTCTCAAAGAGAAAATAAAAGCATTCAACTGACTTGTATCACCAGCGCCGTATACTGTGAGAGTGCAAAATACCATTTTATACTCAATCCCTACTTTCTTCTTGCCTTTTCTTCATTGGATGGATGGGAGATATGTAGTTTAAGTGGGAGGGGGGAGATTTATTTATTTATTGACAAATCTTATTTCTAAATGGGGAATATCTACATTAGACAGGTCAATTGGGTACGATGTGGTTTATCTTTTAGAAATAAGTTTGCCTTTGTCTGCAACGACAAATAAAAGAAATAAAGACTGTCTCGTGCAGAAAGTGTAAATAATATTGCCGTGGAAAAGATGAAAACACCACATTCTTCTAAACTCAATCCCCCTAGCGGACGCTTCTAAAAGCGCACTAGATATGGTGACCGCGTGCTAACCGCGCTTTATTGCTTAGCACCACATGTCTGGAGGAGGCTGGGGAGGGTGGGGAATGAGTCACCTGGTGTAAAGGAAATTACTTTCTTATCCGAAGTTAATAATTCTAGAACAACGTGGTCACTCTTACTCTTTTACTTTACCCTAACTTAGACCATATTTACCCTTTTATTCATTCCACCATCTACTGAATAATATTTTTAAAAATTCTATTATGCCAGAATATTATTAATATTTTTTTCCCTCTTATTTTTTATTCACCTCCTGTACCCCTTCCTGTGTATCAGAAATAATATGGGTATTTACCAATATTTATATCCCCTATACATCAACTAAATAAAGGATATTCCTAATTAAAAAAACATAATACATTTTTAAACTGTTGTATTCTTTTAAAAACCTGCTAAGATATTGAATAAGGAAATTTAATGGGATGATTTTACCGATGGGTAAAAGGAGAAGGTAGACAACGAAGGAAAGATGGCGAAGTCTGGTCTCTTCTTGTCTCTGATTATAATCCTTCTTTATCCTTGCCCATCCGCCGCATATCAGGAATATGATTGTGCAGACGATATAGGAAAATGCACCTGCACATCGGAAACAGTGATTTGTGAAGATATTGATTATCCCGCAACACTATATGCAGAGACAAGAACAGTGTGCAAAATTCGCATGAGCAGTTGTTGGATTTCACGCTGGAGCACAAGTTTCTTTTCCAAATTCACGAAGTTAATGGTGGTTGATATAAGAAACCAATTAGTAGATTTTGACTGCTCTTCCCTACCAAGCGATCCTTCATTTATTATATTAAGTGACTGTGAAAAGAAAAAGAAGGATTCCTCCACCTATATTCCAATTCCGATTCCTTTACCCATTCCAAGAAGGAGACCAGGTAAGAATAATGCTTACTATAACTTCCTCGCAACTTTTTATTTGTTTATTTTATTTACAATATTGTTAATGAAAAATTATTATATTCAGTCCGCAATGAAGACAATGGTGGAGATGATGGGGATGAAGGAGGGGGAGGAGGAGGCGTTGCATATTAGGCATCACCAGGAACGGATGGAAGAAGAAATCGAGCTTGACGCAGAAAACGATGAAGAATTAATTGTAATATCCGACAGTGACATTACAGATGATGACGACGACGAAAGCTACGATGGAAATAGCAATGGTTGGAAAGCAAGCAATTATTTTTTCACTACATTACAATAGTTTAATTAATTTGGTGATGATGTACTAATAAGCTTTAAATCTCAAGCTTTATATAAAGGTTAATGCTAGATTGATCTATTGAATGAAGTTATGACTAGCATAAAATGGCGGGGAGAGAAGGGGTATGTATTTATTTCCTGCTGACGTATTAAGTAAAAAAATAGGTGATATACTTACTTTAATACATTATAGGTAGTCTTTTTTTTCACTTCAGAATATGAGCCATACTACTTTGGTGAAAATATGGCGGAGTTCAACTCATCAACGGACACAGAAACGACCAACTCTCTAAATTCCTCTTTCCCTAGTTGGAATTCTTCATCTGCAGATTCTAATGATGGATACGCACCACACACTAGAAAACTCTCGTCCACTTTTGTGTCTGTATTAGTATTTTGGGTCGTTTTCACTGGAGTAGTGCTTTTTTCCATCATTATGGTGTGTAGATTTGGGAAGGTGAGATAATTGGAATGTTTTATGGGTTTAGATAAATTGTCTACATTACTAAAGGTAATTTTCAATTTTGTTATTATCGTAGTAAAAGCAAACTAGGGGAGAAAAGAAAGTTAAATCATGTTTTCCCACCTCCACTTTTACTTTAAAATAATATAAAAAAAATTTCAGTGTCCATGCTCTTTCTGCAATCCGAGAAAAAAAAGAAATTCTGAAGTGCCTTCCCCATCTCAAGACTCATCCGTGTGTGAATATGATTCAAGTGATCGAGGTACTAGTACGAAAAAATGACCAATAATGCATATAAATTAAGTTTGAAAATTTTATTATCAATAACTAGTCTTATTTTAATATTTATTCAAACATAAACTGCTATAATATATATATAATACATGGAAAAACACTAGTTAATTGGTTCTAAGAATATTAAATATAGTACAGTTTTATAATGGTTCTAGTTTTTAATACAAAGTGTATTATATTATAATCAATGCAAAAACACTTTTTTCAGCCGAGACTGGCCTTCAATCCGCCGATTCCTCATCCATCCTTACCCCCTCAACTAGTCGAAGGTAAGAATTTGTAAATTGATAAACTATTTTTACATTTCTGACTGCATCAATTTCCATTTGGGATCGAGATTTGCAGTAAACAATTGCCGTCACAGCTGATGGTAATGCTTCTCCAAATCTGGCGCTAATTTGAGTTTCCCCTTTCTTAAAAAGAGGTACGATATCGGAATCAGAGGGGGATATATCAAATTTAAAAATCACATGCCCATCCTTATACTTGGCATAACTTGTATAACTTTCATTATTTTTCTTATCCTTAATACTAGAATATGCCTGAATGTAGTTCTCTTTATCAAAATCACATTTTATAGTGGGGGCAGGGACACTTTTCCCGTCCACAAAAAATCCCAATTCCTCAACAAAAAAGTGCTGGAATTTAAAGGGATTTCTATTCGCCTTCCCTGTCACTTGCTCTGTTTCTAAAAAGCAGATGCATACAGATTCAGGAACAGAGTCTAACAAAATGTTATTTTCAGTCCACTCTGTCGATCCTTGAGGAATTGTATATCTTCTGATGTCTTCACGAATAAAGGGGTACACAGCTGGATGCTTTTGCAAAATTTCATTGTGAGCCAGCATAACATCTGGACTTATTTGCAAGTGACAGGCTTTATAAATTGCTTCCTTGATTTTAATGCGATACTTTTTAGCTGCATCACCGTTTAATAGTCTAAACTCCTCCGAAGCTTGATGAAGTATTATTTTAATTGAAACTCCACTTAAGATGGGTTTTGATTGGTTACATATTCCTATCCTAAGTGCCCCTTCAAATTCTGCATCTTTTCCTTGCTTTGTAAATTTTGCTCTAGCTTTAAATCCAGTATTTCCTCCGGTCGCAGTTATATCAAACAAATCAAAATTACCAGCATCAAGATAGTATCCTTCTGTATATAGCAAAATTTCTCTTTCTTGATTGGTGCACTCCAAATAGGAATCAAGCATGGCTTTGTGGGCATAGTTAATGCCAATTCCTGATGTGCATGGGCGATCATTTACCAAAAACTCGACGGTCGGCACCCTCCGCTTCTTCCTTGGAAGAAGTCAGAATGACTCTATTTACAATTTCGAACGGTGCACAGACAGCTAGGGTCCAACGTTTTTGCTCTTACTCCACGACGTTCCTTATCCACCTGCATTCAATAATTTCCCCGGTGAGAATGTCTATTGACGCATGGAATACTCAGTTTAGGCTTTTGCCTACAAGGTAGCGTACTTAGATTGTCGATTCAGGTAGTAACACTTACACAATCGGTTTTCGTTTCAACGTCCACACTCAAGCCACAGAGGTACATCCATGCCATCACGATCGGCAATATCGCGTTGACCATTCCGATCCCTTGTTCCGTTCCGTACGAGCCGGAAGTCACGTTCACGCTAATCAACATAACCGGCAAATGGGATTCGAAATGGATAGAGCTGTTTACTGACTGAGTAAACAGCGCCAAGGCCCGGGTGGGACGTGGGGTCGACAACGCGACGGGTGGGTGGAGGGTAGTTTGTCGGAAATTTAAATATAAAAACAATCTAAAAGCATTGAAATATAACCAATTTACTTCCTACAAATAAATACCTTGTGCGGATACTTTCTGGACCTGTCTAAATATGGTTGAAAGAGGGAGGTTTAGTAATGCTATTTTTCAATTCTCTCCCGTAATAGCACCTCCTGTTTCTGCATTTTCAATAGCGAGTTTTAAGTATAGTTTGCTTTCATTTAATGCTAGATAGTCACCCGAATTTCCACTTATGTAAAACTGAATAGGGGCTCCGTATGTCGTTGCAGATTGGGGTCTATTTCTTTATTTTTTACTGCAGAGTCAACGTTAATGGAAGAAAAGAGATCTAGTGCATCTGTGTGAGCTTCTGAATAGTTCTCTCGCATATACTCCATTTTATTTCTTGCTTTTCGTGCTTGAAGATTTTTTTTTTAATGTTTTTTTTTGCCTTTTAGCGGGATGGCTAGTCTTTTCCCTTCCACGGTCCTTGTAAGAATGATGGGATGCAATCGAGTCAAGGAAATCTAAAGCTTCTGCTCTCTTCCTTTTTCGACTTAAAGTTTTTTCATCATTCCCAAGGGGGTGAATAATTGAGTCCAACCTTTCAGCCCCCTCTTCCTCTGCAATCTGTTTTTTAACCAAAGATTTATTTCTTTCTGTTTCCTGCGCTATCTCTGTCACCATGTTAAATACAGGGCGGGTTTTATTTTCTACCTTCACTCGCCCACCTTGAAGTGAAAATACTCGCCCTTTCTGCTTAGAATGTCCGCTTATTAATGATTCATAATGCTTTTTCCACTTATCTGATGACGACATATAAGGCACAAGCGCCATGGTGTTAATATATAATTATTTCCTTAGTCTGAGATGAAGTGTGCAGTTTGTCTTTCTAGCAAGAAATAAGGATCGAGGGGCTGAATCAGGTTGTTTTATACGCATTCTCATCGTTTGTAAAACATTTCCAGATACTGGCATATAATATGGTGTAATATGCGAGGTGGGGATTGTTTGAAAGTATCTTAATACTTGCATATTCTGTCCATGTATATAGCTGGGTTGAATTGCATCACATAATATAACCATATTCCTACTTTTTCTAAAAAGCGTCTGAGATAATGTTTCCCGCCCTCTAGTAATAATATCCAGTGATTGCACACCCTTGCTTTCTGCTTGATTTTCATTTTTTTCATCATCTTGCACAATATTGGTAGTTTTGGATTGAGTCAGTGTGGACTCGTTTGTTAAGGTATTTTCAAGCAGAAAAATGTTGCCAATTGTATCTTCAAATGTTATGTCCAGCAAAGCACATTCCCAAACTCCTTCCAAGAATAAAGTTTTTTCTAGGGAGATTGTAAAATCAAAAGCTGTATTACTCGGGAATAGAGATGCGTTATCTGTTGATGACGCGAATATATACATCGTCTTCTTCCTTTGAAATACTTTTAAAAATGAAGCATATTTTTTTTACGTGCTAGCATATATATTTTTTTCCCTAGTTTCTTTTTCTTTTCTTTCTCTTTCGCTTCCCCAAGTCTTTTACATATGATTTTAACGTCCAACTATTACTCTCTTTTGAATAGCCAAGCCATTTCACCAATACCTCTTTTTGACCTCTAGCATTTGTCCGTTCTCTTATTATTTTTTCCACCTCGAAGTATGTTTCTTCATTCACGTGGACAAGTTGCAATTGCTCCTCGTAAAATATCCCACTAATTGGATCATTTTCCCATGATTTAATATTATATACTGGGATATGCTGATACACTTTCCTGTCCATTATTATGAAAAGTTCTTTTGAAAAAGATTCATCATATTCTCTATCAAAAGGAGTCCTCATATAGCTTATTCTCACTTTATCATTTATCGAATACTTAAAACTAGTTTTTGTCCATACGTATGGTTGTTCGTTTTCAATATATTGCTTTTTCCATAATACATGGCGATCTGTCTTTCTTGCCTCCTCAGGAGTCATTCCTATTGATCTATGGTATGAGTTGTTTTGAGAACTAGTGATATCTTGAAGAGAATCTTTCCATTGAAAAGAATTTTCTTGTTTCAAATATCTTTGTAGTTTTTTGCGAAATGTTTTTATGGCTCTTTCTGCAAAGTTTGCTTTTTTTTCCGTCCTTGTTGTAAAATGGTTAATGTTATACTTTTCATAAACCTTCTTAGCAGTTTTATTAATAAATTCCCCTCCCATGTCTGTGCGAAGTACCTTTGGGGAAATGTCTTCAAATAGTGATTTCAATGCGGGGGCAGAATCTTCAGCTTTTAGACTTTTAAGTGCTCTTGTCCAAATTTTGTGTCCAAATGTTTATACAATCCGCGTCCCACTGTTGATCCATTTCTGAAACAACCACCCTTGGTCTTCTTGGACTAAGTAACCATTTTTTTATTTCCTTCTTGGTTATTTGGTGGTCTTTATTTTTTTTAACTTGGTAATATAGACTCTCAACTCCCCCCAATTCTGGAACCGTGTCTTTATTTCCATAATAAATCCTTGTTAGGTAGTCATCTAGAATCTTTGGTGAAATAACTTCCTTGAATTTCTTTTTTATATTTGCTTGCCTCCTTGTGCTTAATTTTTGTAGTCTTTTAAGTTCTATCTTTCGGTCATCCATAATCCCCTTTAATGCTTGACTATTTTATAGGAGTCCATAGATGCTTCCAAGAATTTTTATTTCTGATCTTGCCTTTTACATCTTTCTTAACTTTTCTGGTTTTAAGGGCTTTGTTTACCTGTTTTTTTCTTCTTCGATCCTTCGGAAAAATAAAATGCTAGCTTAGTATTTTACTTTTCCTTACAGGTTTTCCAGGGGGTGGTTCTGCGAAATTTGACTTTGAATATCCTTCATTAACTGGCGTTTTTTCTATATTTTTCTTCTTCTTTTTATATCCAGCTTGATCTGCGGCGGGTTCGGTGTAAAGATGGAGTGAGGGTGTAGATTCTGAGCGAGTTGAGTTATAGTTTCCAAATCCTTAAGCATTTTTTCATATTTTTCAAAGCCTACTAATATCATTTTCTTTGTATGCTTCATAATAAAGCCAGGATCTTATCCTTAATTAGCAACAGACAATAATAAAAGGCAGGGAAGTTTTTTTGAATAATTTCTAAAAGTTTCTTTGCACACTGTCGCAACTTTCCCAACTTCTTAATAAGTGATTTATGGCGAGATATCTTTCAGCTGACTATTTTTGATAAGGAGAATATTCGAAGCTATTTCACACAGAGCCTTAATCTGAGAAGAAGTAGCTGTAAATAGCAAACCCTTGGCTTGCGTTCTACTGGTTGTGGAAAGAAGAAGTTGTAGATATGTTTTTTTCCTTTTTTAAATTCACAGACATCTTCTTACGTAAAATATCTCAGCTCCGAAAAAAGATCCACCCTATCCTGTCAACTCTTTTATTGCAAATGAGAATGATGCAGTATATGTAAGTCCTTTATGAGTTCGCAGGTGCATATATAATAATCTCATTTCCTAATATGTTAGATTTTATGCGCATGTCTGGTTCATGCATGATCTGATGCGGGCTCAAATCAAGTAAAAGATATCCATTTTTTAAAACCGCATGCTCGTATGATTCCACTAATCTTTTTCCTAATCCAGTTTGTTGAGCAAGAACATTAATTTGTTTAACATCTCTATTATTTTTCGTAAGAATAAAATAATGTGTGTTTATGCTAATTGATCTGGATTTTTTTCCCTGTTTAAACAAGTTTGAACTATGTATATAATAGAACAGTTATAGTGATGCGAGGTTCTAGTAAATAATCGCTCCGAATCCTTATCATTCACCATTTCATTCATTAAATCATCTAATACGATAATTACGTGTTCTTGATCTAGGGCAAAATCCTTTACATCCTCTTCAGATGGTAATCCTTTAACAAATGTAATGTAGTCAAAAGAGGGATCTTCAAATTTTTTTTGCCACACACCATAGCAATACATTACATCTCGGGCTTTTTTTGAAAATAATTTATTCCTTTCCTGCAATATCTCAAACAAAATTGTGGTTTTCCCCGATCCACTGACCCCAGCGATTCCGATACTGCATGGAGCTAAGAACATATAATCTATTTCAACTTCCATCTTGCCTCTTATTCCCTCAATGAAGTATAGTCAAGTGAGGATGTTTTTTTAATACAATCGATTTTATTAGGTAAGTACATTAATAATACAACGCAAGTATACATAAGGACAGTAATAAATAGAAATGTTTAAAAATAAAATAATATTATACATATCTACACATACATACATACACACATATATACATACATAATATTTTCACATAAGTATACAATGTATAGTCTTAAATTATACTAAACTAATGCCTAATTCATGTAATCTTCACCCTCTTTACATATGTATGCATCGCGAATTTTTTCCCAAATTTCTCCGCAAACATTTGCTCCTGGGTGCATGTTGGGTTTTATGCATTTGCTCACACAAGAGCCAAGTCCTGTTGTCCAATATGAACAATGCTTGTTCCCAGGATGAAGTATTTTTTTCTTTTTTAAAGTCAAGAGAATATGCACAATTTCGGATCTTTCTTTTTGAAATTTCAGTTTGTATATTTGGATCATTACAGACCTTCTCTGCTTTACCCATTCATGGTTAATTTCACACAAAGGCTTCTTTGCATTTATGCCGTTTTTTCCCTCGAAGTTCACAAGTAGACTTTGTGCAATGTCTGCTCTATTATGAAACATCACTTTTTCGTACTGGAACAAGTGTTCTGCTGATTTAAAAATCAAACCATTTTTCACTAGTTCGCACGAATAATTTAAGGCTAGGACGCAACTGGCATCTTCTATAACAAAGATATCAGACGGATAGGGGGATAGTGTTAGTTGAAGTGGGAGAGTTCTTACTCCATCAGACTGAACTTCTCTTTTGCAGTAGAAGTATGTAAACCCATTTTTTACCTGCTTATATGTGTGTAATTCATTGTGATGTTGGCGTATGCCACTATTTTCCACAAAGCAGTTTTCTTTGGTTTTTAGACACAATAAAAAATTAGAGTATGGGTTTAGAACTCTGGCTTTATTTACACCCTTTGCACTCATTTTATCCTTTTCCCCCTTCACAAAGTAAGATTTTGAGCATAGGGAAATCATTTCCTCCCCTCTTGCTTCCAGCTTAAATAATCCCACTGTTCTCCTATCATAATCCGCATCGCTTTTACAGCAGCGGCGAGGAAACCAGTTTTTAAAGTCTGCCTCATGCAACAACCCACACCTTTTTTCTAAAGAAGTTAAATAAGACTTTTTCATACTCGGTTTTATACAATCTTCTAACCCATCCCCAGCAAAACTTACATATAAAGAATCTGTATCCATCTGACAAACTTCAAACATGGATCTGTCTACATATTTAAGTAGGAAGTCATAGTAAAATGAAAGCATGTGAAGCTTGGCAGTTTGTAATAAACAAAATGCTAGCTGGATTGGTAAATCTAGTGTTATTTTAGATTTAGCCATTTGAATTTCATAGCAGCGGGGTGAAATTTCAGTCATGTTTTTAAATAGGGGATCATTAACCTTTGTCTTTGCGGAAAATTCATCTGAAACATATAATGTTTTCATGCTTCATTTTATTAAGAATAAGAGACCTAAATGCAGAATTTCCTAGGAATTTGGAAGTGTCTGCCATTGCAGTAGAGTCTGGATTTTTATCCCCCAACTTCCGTGCATGCTGCACTTGCTCCATGAAAGCACGAAAGCATTTTAACGGAGAAAATTCAACCACTTGATGAATTCGAGTCACTTCCATTCCTTTATCTAAGTACCATTTTAAAAGATCAGATGAAAGTAAAATCTTCTCTGCAGCCATTCCCCCAACTAATAACCTTCTGCTATCCGTGCTTTGAATTGAGTTAAGCGAAAATAGATACTTCGTCATATGCTCACCTATGCTCTCTATTGGGATGTCGGATGTGCAAAAAATGGGAGAAAATTCAGAAAAAAAATTAAATGGTGGTGTCTCTTGCTCAAATCCCTTGGCCCAAAAAGATGGGACACGAACATCGACCTCAATCAGGCCATACAAACTTTCATTTTTTATCCCTGCCAATATCTTATCCTCATTTACACATCCCTTATTTTTAAGATAAAAAGATGGTTGCTTGCTGTTAATGTGTTCTTGCAAAAGTGAATCTGAAAGGGAAAGAGCCATAAATTCACACTCATATATTTCCTCTACTTTATACCCCATCTCAATTAAGAATTTCTTTTTCTCTTCTGTCCTAGTCCTTCTTGCAAGGAGGGCGGGGTCTTCTGTCTTGGGCATGCACAGTTCGTGTTGATGCCACCAACACCCATTGTACTCAAATGCTGTGTGAGTTTCTGGATCAAGTCCGTCTAAAAGATAGGGCCCTACTCGAGATTCCTTTCCATGATTTAATTTATGTAAAATTGTAATATTTTTCTTTTTTGCAACCCAGTCCATCCAATAATACATAGCAAGATGCTTCCAATTAGGAACAGGAGCAAACCCTGTTTCCTGTCGCCTTCGAACGTAGTGATAGCATGGAAGTTTTTCTGCAAGTGCATGAAGGTATAGACTATTTGCATCATACCCTTCAATGCTTCTACATAGTGGACCAGAGTTGTTGCGAATTTTTGTTTCATTTACTTTATGATGTCTGCAGTAGACAATAGATGGACCGCCTACAATATTCTGATTAATAGTGTGGTATAAATCTGCATCATTTTCACTGAAATTTGAAAAGTATACATTATCTGCCTTGCTGGTATTAAAAAGCATTATGCATGCAATTCCTGGTGCACTAATTGTTGACTTAAAAACATCAATCCCTTTTTCAAAGTAGAACAATTGCAACTTTTCAACAGCTTTTACAAAAGGGAGTACATCCAAATTATTGTAAAATCTTAGAAAATCGGAAAAAGTTTTCATTTCCTTATCTTCCCACACCTGCTTAAGCTGATTATATTTCTCTATTCCTGACTCAGGCTCTGGTGTTTGCATATTTCCACAAGACCATTTTTCATATTCCTCATTAAGCACATTTGTATTTTTTAAAAAAGAAAAAAAAGCTTTGTATGGGGGAAGGGAAGTTTCTTCTAATTTTTCAACGCAGTCTAAATATTCGTACGGAAAATATGACTTCTGTTCCTCAATTTCAAACCCTTTTAAAAAACCAGAATAACTTATTCCTGGAGCAAGGTAATTAGATATATCCAAAATCTTGAATCTCTTGGTGGTAATGCAAGTGTATGCATTCCCTTTTTTAATATCAAATCCAGACTTTTTCCCCTTCGCTCCATCCTCTTCTCCCCCACCCCCTTCCTCCTCTGCATCTTTTCCCCCCTCTTCCTCTTCATGGCAGTTATCTTCTTCCCATTCCCCCTCTTCCTCCTCTTCTTCATCCTCGTCCTCCTCATCCCCCTTCTCTATCTCAAATTCAAAGCCATGTATTTTTTGTTTCTTCCTTGAACTAGTTTTTAAATGCCTTTTGCGCTTAAGGGAAGTTGGGAGGTTTAGTCCCGATGAAATATACTTTTTAACTAAGTTCAAGTCATACTTTGATGAGTTAAATCCCAACACTGGTATTATTGCACAGTATTGATCAAATTGTTTCTTAATGGTGCGTAAAAGGTTGATCATTTTTTGCTCGCTTGAAATGTTGTGTTTTACTGGTGAGTTTTGGTTGTAAAAAATATCTGCTTCCCTTTTTTCCCAAATAGCAATTTCCTCATCTAGCTGACATAAGTATGTATTCCACTTACATCGCGCCAGCTCTTCTGCTTGTTGGGAAATTTTTTCCCAATGATCCAACATGTTGGATACTAACTCATTCGGGTCGGAATTCGTAAAAAAAATGGGCTCCATATTCAAATCCACATTACTACAAACACTAACTGATATTGGTATATGTTTTTCATTCCATTTTAACTTCTCTGTATCAAATTTGCAATCAGTCTTCTTTTGTAAAAGAGCTTCAAAATCATACACGAGAAACCAGGGATAGTATCTTTCAGATGAAGGAACATCTATCCCCACTTCTTCCAACTTGTCAAATATGGATGTGGGAGTTGAATAAACATTACCAGGATACTTTAGCTTGGTCTTATTAAAGCAATTTGCAGAATGCAGAACCAGCTTATGGTGAAGGGAAAAGTGTCGATTGCAGGATTCACATATATGTTTCTTAGCAAAGGAGTCTATTTTCGTAATATAGCTAAAGTGGTTTTTAAAAAGATTCACGTGCTTAAACTTCAAAAACTGAGTCCGGGGAGAGTGTATAAGGGATGTGGTTTCGTTATCTTTAAGAAACAGTACATATATGCCGAGAGAAAAACATTTTTCAAAATGGACTATGTCTTCAATGCAAATGCCCTTAAACAAATATGGATAGACATATTCATATACTCTCGATAAACCTTATACAGCTTCTTAACTTTCTTTTCTTGGACCCATTCATGATCTTTAAACATATGCATGTATAAGCAGCGAAAAATGCAGAGATTGTCTGAATAGTTTTTTCCCTTTCTATTCTTTGACAAAATCTTCATTGATCTATTGTTAGTAAGGTAGGCAGGAAAGGTATTGGGTTTACCGATAGGAAAATTCATTCTGAAAATAAAAAAGTTAACATTTGATACGTACAATACTTTCCATTTCGTATTTGGTTTTGATAAATCAAGAAGAGGGGAAAAGTCAGTTTTTTCAAGTTCGCTAATTATTGAATTTAAGTGCCGAATGTTTGAAATTGTTCGTGGGAATGGGAATAAGGTATTGTTTAAAAATGGGGTAAAGTATCGAAGTTCATCAGTCTCATTATGTTTTAAAATCAAACCAAAGGATATATTCATCCTAAATGCAGTATTTTCCCGCTTGTATATCTTCCGTAAACAGAGAGGTAGAACAGTAGGATCTTCCAAGTTATCTAGTGGAAAGTTGTAGACTCCTCTAACTCTCCCCCTTTCGTGACCTGCTAAAATCATGTCTCTATTTTCCTCATACACAGTCTTAAGCTCGGGATATGTTTCTTTTCCACTTTCATCAATCCAGGGTGTGGAATTGGAGTCAAATGGGTAGGGATGAAGCTTGTTTCCACTCTCGTCTCCGTGCATTATATCTTCTGGATCTAAAGTCGCATGATGAGTGTGTCTGTGAATGAATAAGTCTTTATAATTCTGGAACTCGGATAAGCAATCTTCGCACACAAGATTCCTCCTTCCCTTTTCGTTCACATTTTGTTTATTCACAGGAATGGTGGTAGAGATTGGAATGTTTGTATTTTGATTGTTGTCTTTTTCTATGTGGTCTTTATTTGTTATCTCTTGTGTAGAATCAGTGAAAGAATGCGTTTTTTTATGTCTGCAATTCATTTCATGCTTTTTACGATATGATTGGCGAGTAAAGGACTTATTACAGTGTTCGCAAGAAAGATTTATGCTTTTAGATGCACATTTTAGTTCATGATTCCTGCAAGCTAGTGGTCTAGAAAAGCCTTTATCGCAATGTTTGCATATTTTATTTTCCATATGTCTTAAGCAGGATTTGTGGTGTTCCTTTCGCTCCATCTGCGATTTAAATGACTGACTACAGGAGCGACATAAAAAAGAATGTTCATCACTGCCCTTTTCATCTTTCTGCTCTCTCTTTCCTCCCTCTTCTTTCCCTTCTTTCCCTCCTTCCCTTCCTAGTGTATAATTCTCCATTATATATATAGTAGTATGCGTGTGTCTTATCCTCTTCTGTTATGCTAAAATATAAAAAAAAATTTTTTATTATTTTCCAGATCACAAGTGTAAAAGGACCTATGATGATTCAACGAAGATCTCCCCCCTCCAATATACAGCTTCTATAGATATGAAAATATGCATATATATATACGATCTCAGAGTTTTAAAAAACCTCATACGCAACTAATATATGACCCATTCTCACGAAAATGGTGCAGTTCATCCTAAAAAGTTAAAAATTATATTTTGTTTGATCGATCTGAGATTTGGTAGGATTGAAGGTAATATACAGGCAGTAATATCTCTGAGTTTGCCATTAAATTGGACAATTATGTTTCATACAGGAGGTTATCAAAGATTAGTGTAGAATTTTTGGTGAAAAAACGTCGCACACCCCTATGTTTCTTAGTAAAGATCATTTCTCTTATTTAATTTGTATATCATCAATTATTTCTATCACCATTCCCTAATTAAATGTTTTCCTGATGTAATAGCCAAGAAAGTTTTTTCTTTCCTGTATAAAAACTTTCAAATCAGGGATAACAACAAAAGTCAGAAACTGGATTCCCACATCAATCAGATGAAACATCCTATCATTGACTGTATCTTTATCTATTATTCTCAAATCGTTCTATTTTTTTCTGTTATAATATGATAAAATATTATCTTTTACCCCTGAGTATGATTAGTTACCCTGATTTTTGGTCTATATCCACATTTTAAAGCTTCAAATTTGACTTAATTTGGCATGGATTGGGCGACGTTTTTTCACTCTGAAAAAACGTCGCCCAATCCATGCCAAATTAAGTCAATTATATGAAGCTTGATGGTTATTTTTGAAGTTTTTAGTACATGCCTGACACCATTTTAGACCACTTTAGCATTATTTTTTGAAAATTCGTCATTCATGCCAATATCCACTCAAGGATGGTGAGATTTTCATGCAGTAGAGTCATATATGATGTGTCACAGGTAAATGAGTCACAAATCACAAAAGTGATAGTATTCAAAGTGATTAAATCATCAGATATTCTTATTGGAATATTCTCATTTTCGGAGGGCTTATTGCTATTGGTCATAGCAATATCTGTACCAAATTCCTGGACAGTGTATTAGATATATCCGTCAATTCCTAAGATCTTCCGGGGGAGTATATTTAGCTACTTTACTGGTTATTTTCTATTTAGAACTTTTTTTCAAACATGAATACATGAATACAACCAACATGAAATAAGGAAACATTTCTTAAATATCCTTAATGTTTTCATCATTGGAATCCACTTGATCATATGTTTTCAATAATTATGATATCTCAAAATCCATTTTATATGACTTGTGACTCATATTCCTGAAACACATCAGTCAAGAGAAAAAACGTCGCCCATTAATCAAGAGAAAAAATGTTGCCCAATGTACACAGCCCAGTATTTAAATCAGGAAAGATATTTTGAGATTATTTTGTCAAATAATTCTTAAAGCTAACCGTATTTAAAGATTAGGTGGAAAATAATTTAATTTGGCTAATATTTGGAAAAATAATGTGAAAAAACGTCGCCAGGTGGCGACGTTTTTTCCACTGATTATCTGCTGATTATCAGAGATCTGCTGATTGTAAGTTATCAGTTTCTTCCAATGGTGGTATATGTGTGTCTCCAAATCTATAGTTATGAAATCAAACTATTTAGAGAAAATTTATTTGATAATTATAAAAAGCACAGCCATTTTGTCTGGCGACGTTTTTTCACCCCAATTTAGCCATTTTCTTAAATATTGAGTTGGGAGCATAAATTCTGCCAATACATCTGATCTTAAGATATCATTTTGTTTGGTTTTCATGCCCTATGCTACACCGTAAATTTTATTCATGTATATCAATTCAATTGGATTTTTTTTCTATATATTATAAGTTAGATAGTGATTATTTGGGTATTTCTCCTGATTAGATAGCACACAATTAATAAAATATACATTATAGATATACAAAAGTATATATCTTATTGACGCTCATGTAAAGATGGATGCATCTGGTCAATCCATTTGTCTTTCAGATCAGAATCGACCAAGTTATTGAACAATAAGTGGAAAAAATGGGGGGTTGCACCACTTTCGTGAGAATGGGCCATATATATGTAAATTTCCATATCTATATGATTACGGTTAAAAACCAAAACAAAGTATAAAATGTGATATTATTTAATACCAAGTCTAAGACAGCACAAACATAAAAAGAAGCAGGAGATAGACAAATATAATTTCCTCACCTTAACCCATTGAGGACGGGCTGATGCCTCAAGGCATCAACATAGAAATGGCTCAGGGGACGGGCTGATGCCTCAAGGCATCACACAGAATTTGGCTCAGGGGATGGGGTGATGCCTCAAGGCATCAATTTTTTATATAAATTGAAGGGGGCATAACTTAATAAAAAATAAACGGATTTTGATGAAATTTAAAATATATGTATACAAACACACTAGAAATATTTTTATAGGTATGTTGTCATGGAGACAATAATGATGACGTCATAACTAACATACGTAAATGCTGGAAAGTGAGTTTGGAGCAAGGTTGCCGCCATATTGCACCCAATTGAGACCCATTATTTTAATTATTGAAGACCAAATTCTAGAAATTATGAAAAAATATGATCAATAACTGTTTATACCTATTAAACGATGTACATGTGACACATATTTTTTGAAGAAAATATTCTTAAAGTGTTTTTAAACCCTAAATCTCATGTTAAACACCTGTCCTGAAGCCCAAAAAGGGGGGAAAAGGCCCCCGTCAGCCAGGCAAAATATGTGTAAACTGCTTCCCGTCCTCAATGGGTTAAAACAAATGTAAATTTATAGTACAACTTGCTACAATTTTCTTCATAAGCCTGGTATTACTGGTTATCCCGCTCCTTCATTCCATGAAAGTATAAGTGGTGAAGTTTTACTGCGCCCACTTGTTAAGCAAAATCTGTGCGTCTGAGTAACGCTAATAAAGAAAAGTTAGTCATGCAAATAGTATATTCATAAGAAGTTGGGGGGTTAGGGAGTAAAGAAGTGCACAAACAGACTCACCTTTATTTCGCACTATGTATGCATTGGTGTGTGTCCACTCCGTGTTGGGAAAAGCAGCTGTTAAATTCAGGTTATAGTATGTATGTATGTCCAATCCTTTTAGTGCAAAATAAAAAAACAAAAAAAAAAACATTCCCAGTTCATTGACTTCATTTGTCCTTATTCATTTTTCACTGTTGCAATGCGAATTATTAAAGCTGTGGTGTAGGTTCAAAATGTCTGCACCAGTTCTTTAAATGGTTGGCTAAATAATCAGTTCTAGCAAATTTGGAGCCACAATGAATGCATTTCGGTAGTTGAATTGGTCTATGCTTGTGTTTCCTATGTCTGGCCAGGTTGGAATTAGCCCTAAAAGCACGATTACAATGCTCGCATCTATACTTCGCTTCTCCATCTTTACCATCTGCAGCTCTGATTCTAGGACGCCCTATTCATTTAGTATTCTTCCCTCGTGTCTTCTTTTCCTTGTCTTTATCATTGAGTGTTCTTTTGTTAAAGTAAGGTATGCATTTACTATCCTTCCATTGTTTCTTTTCCTCCTTTTCCAAATTAAGTCTAGCAATTGAAGCTGCTTTCACCAATAAATCAAATGGGGTTTCAGAAAACGTGTCCATGTTCGTTCTATAAGCACATTAACCAACTCGTGAAACAAAACTAGACATGAATAGTTAAAGCAAGCTTTACTATATCCATAATATTTAGTAGGTCAGTGCTATGTTTATTACTACATTAAGCGAAACTTGTGACCAACAATCGCACTGAATGCACTAGTGTATTCATTCTCGCGATTCACCATCTGGCAGATAGTCTGCAAAGCATATTTCGCAATAGCTTTCACACGATGTCCTCTTACAAATAAAAAAAAACAAATAATAGTCGCCTTGATAGCTCAAATGGGAGAGCGTTAGACTGAAGATCTACAGGTTCTCGGTTCGATCCCGAGTCAGGGCAGGGCTATTTTATTTAAAGACTAGTCCTCCACCTGGTGGTAAATGCATTCCAAACTAGCCCACCACCTGGTGGGGGTGTAAGAAGTTAAAAAATGCATTTCTATTAGTTCGCCACCTTGTGGCTGGCATGCAAAGTCACTGAGGCGCCACCTGGATGGCGCGCAAAGCTACTGAGGTGCCACCTGGTGGTTGGTGTGCAAAGCTGTCTAAGCGCTTCAATATTGCTAGGTCAAATCGACACAAAAGTGCTAAAGTAGCGTCAAATGCGCTTGCTATTACTACTTCTATGCATGGGTGTTATATATTGTGTTACTATAATAAATCGTCAACTGCTCAAACGAGATTTCGATACTTACATCAAGGACAATAGATTTGATCATTTTAATTACTTTAACCAGGCTTGCAGTAAGCCCTACCTAAGTCCTGAGGAGTTCATATTGTCACAATGTGCCATTGACCCTAAGGTTTTCAAGATCCAAGCTAAAACTGTTTCCATTTGGAACGATGACTATTTTATCTGAATTGATTGCTCAATTGCTAATGCTTTAATACCACTGTTGCATCTCCAACCAGATTTTTCCAGATTGATTTAGAATGTTTTAATGCTATAATGTTATAATATTAGACTGTATGCTGATGTTTATCTTCATGTCCTCACATTCAAATTATCTGACTGGGAAATGTTGTAAAACAAATGAACCAAAAATGTACAAGTTAAATCCTCGAGTGAATCCTCTTGTTACAAGTTACTGCACCATTTTACAAACGCCAGAATTTTACTATATTCAAACTGTACTTATGTAGAGAATCATCGGCAGTCTTTTTGTGTAGTGTAGTGGCCAGTGTAGTGGCCATAATTTGATTAAAAAATACTAATCTCATCTAGGGAAATATCCTCCTGTCTCATATTGGCATTTAAGTTGCATATCAAATCCCGAAAAATCGCCGGTATTTCGCCATTTGGGTGTATATTTTCCGTACCAAAATGAATCGTGAAATAACCCTTTATATTGAAAATCAGTAAGACGTATACATGATTAAATAGGACGTCTAACGTAGCGGAAGTAATTTGCCCCAATATTAAGGATACTCCTTACCTCGTCATTATGTCTTCTGACATTTCCATAAACCCGAGGACTTCAGGACCCGAGGAACACCGTTCTAAGGAACGAGATGGTTTTGGTCGCTAATGTATAATACCTACTGAATAAATATTACGTTATAAAAAAAACAAAACAATAACATTGGTTTGCATGGAAAATATGATACCACTATCTTGTGGAACTTCTCGTCCTTTCTTAAATTTATGTTTCCTGGGATATCGTTATTCAATGATAATTATGGCTGTCCCAAGAAAACATTTTTAAATTGTTTTTATTATGAAGACAATTTCACAGAGTGATACATCTCATGCTTTTGTAACTATACTGTTATAACCCCAAATTTGTAATTCAATATATTACCAGTGACTTTCACCATTCCACTCAATACAAATTAATATCCAAACTACATATACCCCCAATACAAAGTTGAGTACATATAAGTGAAAATAAAGTTTAATCATGTAAACTATGAGTTTAACATTTAATGTTTAAGGGATTGACCTGATGGCCCGTAAAATCAGCAGAACGCACTAAAACAGCATCATTTTGCTCAAAATTTTCCTCGGGGTGCATGCATGCCCCCAGACCCCTCTAGATGCTTGTAGCTCCCGCTATGCTGTCAAGTATATCTGGTGATAACCCTTTAGGGGGACCGGGGGCATGCACCCCTAGGAAAATTTTCAATATTATACCATTTCTTTATATTAAATATTCCAATATTTTACCATTACCCCCGCTATACTGGACGCTGTAGCCTATGTGGTGCATTCTCACACATAATATATCATCCTCACACCTACCAATACCAGTCGCACAACCCTCCGAAAGAGGGTGGTATTATACTAGTATAATGACTTATAGAACTAGCATTTATAGTTGTTTGCTCACACCTACTAGTCGCGCAGGGACATGGATGACGTCACAGGTAGCTTGGCCTGTGCTAAGATGGCTACTCACCTTGCCGCGCTGCGTTGCGTTGGGCTCAGAAAATGGTGGCACTCTCACTGGTTTGATTTTTTAGGTTGGGTGCTAAAACTTTGTACAGTGTTTCAAAATATTCCCCCTGAATGCATTAAACACCAAATGAAAACCTTTACACTTGACCTTTAATATTCTTTAGTGAAATAATACTTAAATGATTTATATTTATTCATTAAACACATCTCATCTCGCAACACCTCCTTCACACAAGGTGGATTGCGTAATTTACACCTCAACACGCGGGCATTGTTTATCCATGACTCCCCTAGTAAAAAATGAACCGCGACATTGCGCTGCACATGACGTCACACCCATTCATACGTCATACACTTCGAGAGTTGTCACTCAATATGGCGGATCGCTGTATGAACTAGGTAAATAAAGAATTCGTGTTTGACTTCTTTTATAAACATTAGATCATGATATAAAAATAGAATATAACTCGACTTGTGTTTAGGAGTCTGCATACAATGGCCACAAGTTTTTACTGATGTGACGATCTCTCTCGGCCTGGCGGCCTCTCGAGAGATCATCACATCAGACTCAGTAAAAACTTGTGGCCATCATATACAGTCTCCTAGACACGAGTCTCATTATATTCTATCTTAATATCTGAGCTCACGCACAGCTCACACACATTATCAGATTAGATCTGATATCAGTGATTGGCACTTTTGACAGTGAAACAATTGTTTCTCAGGCAAATCCTGAGAAACAAAAAGTAAAGCTGTACTGAGGTTTTCTTTAAAACCTTTGATTTGAACAAGTATCATGAATTATAGCTGCCTATAGGCCTATAGCTATAATTATTATATATACGTGTATATATGAATAGACCTAATCATTCATTAATTTGTAGGCTACCTGCAAAAATCTATATTTTTATAAACTACCGTAATCAATCTACAGTTTTAACAATTTTCTGGTAGGCCTTTAAGTATATCAATGCCCATTAAAATATATGGGCAAATGATTGAGGCAATTTTATTTGCCTTTGAATAAAGTAAATATTGTTACCTGTAATGATATAAAATGGTATAATGAAAGAATATTTTAAGCTGCACATCTTTCATTGAAGTTTATGGTAGGTCTATACTTCAACGCAGTTTTATGGGCTATACTATACAATGTATGGTAAAATACGGCACCGTATAATTATATATTAGGCCTACCGGTAAGCAGAATTAAACTTTAAAGGTGGAGTCATCCGGTACTAAATACATGTGCATGTGCTGGTGCTGGACTTGGATCTTCTGATCTATAGTGGCAAATTATACTGAGCTACGGTGGAGGAGGATAACAGCTTTTTATAAGGAGGATTTATGAATTTTTAAAAAAAAGGATCTATGAATTTAATTCATGGTCCGTTTTGGACACATGGTGACATCGTCAAATGATCGAACGCGTTCATTTGACATTCTCTTTGAGTTCATGCACTCGCTTCGGAGTTATGTTGAGTGTTTTTATAGTTAACAACAGGTGGCGTCGGCGTCTACCCAGATCAAACCAATCTTGCATCTAGTTATGCACTTGTTAATTGCATCGCATTGCATTTGAAAGAATTTTTCTTCCAGTTTTAATTACAAGTTTTGTGGAGTTAATTGAGTAGGAAAAAGAAAGGATCTCCATTCAGGTTTCTCCCCAGAAATATATATATGAGGGTGTAGGCCCATGGGTCCAACGCACCATGTTAGTGTAACGCTGTTTTAATGCATTAGTCTTGAGGCCTTAAATCGACAAATCGACATGGCCCATTCTTATGATCGACAAATCGACATGGGCATCAAGTGACAAATGACAAAAACACTTTCTTAGCCTGACAAATCGACAAAAACCTTATTAGTCCTTACCGACAAAAAACGGGCTATTTTTACGGAAATTAAGCGACAAACAACAAAAGAATTGTCTTAGTGACAAATGACAATTGTTTCTTGGTAGCGACAAGAGAAATTAGACACCCCCCTCAGGAGCTGCATTCTGCTGCATGGTTTTGACGCCCATCAGGACAATCCCTTGAGCTTCAAAGATTATAAAATCCAACTATTTCACAGTCAATATATTACCAGTGTTCAAATATTATTAAATACTGTAATATATAGTATAGTACATTAGATGACTTTTATATTGTACTAAATCAGTTGAGGGAAAAATAAATTGATAGAGTGAATCATAACTTTATGCTACAGTTAGGGGAATTATAATCTATTGTTCTACTCTTAAATGTTACCCCCCAAGGATATAACATGCAATTCAATTTGGGACCGTATTCTGCGAATTTGCAGGGAAAATGTGTATGTGAATTTCTTAATATTTTTCCCTATTTTGCATGCCATTTTAAACACAGGCGATATTTCCTCTAGTGCAGGAGAAATTTCTCAAATGTGATGTGCTACAGGGAAATGAGTCACAAGTCGCAAAAAAAAGCTTTCGAGAAAACTATCACATTTGAAAAGGTGACATCACGTGGATTCCAATAATGATAAACATGACGGACATCTAATAATAGTGTTCCTATATTTTATGTTTGATATACCGTATTTAGTTTTGAAAAAAAAAGTTTGCAATATTTCTGTGTAGTCATTCACCACACTGGGTAGTCATTCACTACATTACAAACCTGTCCACAAACTACCGGAATTAATTAGCAGGGAATAATGTAAAAATACATAAAAACAATGGAAATTAGATTGCAGGTTGATGGATGAAGTTGCTATAGAAAATGTACCGTAGGCTACAATTTACCTTGACCAAACCTCTCAGATATAGTAGGCCTACCGTATAGCCTACCATGCATATGTAATTTGAATTATGAATGGGGATGCTTTTCCAAAGTATTGGGCCTTTGTATTATGAGGGAGCTTTTGATTTTTTCATTGTTTTGCATTGGGACTATTAAAGATTTGAGAAAATAAATTGTGGATGTGGGGTCGGGAGGGGAGGTTGTGTGTTGGTTGGGGCGGTGCCCCGCCTCCCTGGTGCCCCTCCCCTTCCTGGATCCGCCCCTAGCTGCCCCAGTAGGTTGGTTTGTTAGATTATCTGTGAGAGATCAAGTAGGCCTAACGTTATATACTAGGCTACTCAGATTTATGTCCTTCTTTTCAGTGGGATATTGATGATATGGAATTATACATGTTTTAATTATAATATAATGGGAGTAGACCACGAGTGACAATACAAGAGGCCCGGCAAGAGGCATAGGCCTAGCTAGTTTGGACGCCCAACGCTGTACATAACCTAGGCATACGCGGAGATAGGCACCCTGACTAAGGCCTAGCTAAGGCCTAGCCAGTCTTTAAAAAAGCTTAAAAATATAGTCGTACTTAAACATGCGAGCAATACGGTTTCAGCATAATGTTTGTGGTTTAGTCAACATAGCTGCTTAATTAGTGTTTTCCATCATCCCAGTGTCCTGTGTACATCGTGTAAATTGTACATAATGCTTTGAGTCCGGGTAGGGGGTGTGGTTGATAGGCCGTGGTTGTGGCAGCGTGGGTTGTCTAAGTTGCGGTCTTGCCGCCCCAGAAACCATGACGTCATCATTCTGTGTGGTAATGCTAATGATAGTTCGCCAAAATGGAGGACAACGAAGCGAATTGAGCTCTGGTGGAATTTAAGCTCGGAAATTCGGCAGCAAAATATGCCGAGGAAACGAAATGATCGCCATGGGGAGTTACCCTTACCAGCTGGCTGGGAAATCGGGACGGATTACGATGGAAAGTGCTTTTATATCGACCATAACTCCAAGCAAACCTCATGGATTGACCCTCGAGATAGGTAAATACCACGGAGACGTGCGTACCGAGTCAAAACTTGGCCCCAGTTTACTCTGAAAAATTCCAAATATGTGACCGGATATCTCACTGAATTTTGTTAAATACTTTATGGATTTATAATGGTCATGACATTAGAGATCTATTAAAAATGTTTGGATAGTTAGGAAAGTGTGTGATCCCTAGGAGTTGGTTAAAGTTGCTGTGATTTATGTGGTGTTGTGAGTAGTTCGGTGGCTGTTAACTTGTCGTTTACACGTGTGTAAAGGCTATGCAACACAAAATCACTCAACAATGACCCCTGCTCTATTTATAAAGTGATTTTAAACAACCTCTTCCTGCATTCACAGATCACCTATTTGGTGTTCATATATTAGATTCTATGGTTATTGACAGTGTTCTAGGGCTAGTTTCATGCCAGTCGTACATTTTCTAGTGTAAAACGGCTGTCTGACTACTAACTTAAACTTAGTACGGTACGGTACTGACACCTTTACCTTATATCATATATCCTTGTTGAGTTCATTGTTGTTTTATTTACCCTAACCACCCATACATACCATTGTTGACCTAGTTTGAGATGTCAATGACAATGAATGTTTGGGATTCCACATTGTTTTGGGTAATTTGCATGAATTCACCACTATTAGTAGGCCTATTAAATTTAAGGGCTTCATATTAAAATCTCGATTCTTCACCATAGACATGGTAGTCCATAGTCACTGATAGTTTTCAAGTCAAAGACCCCTTTTAAAAGTAACATATACATGTATAAAATATTGTTCTATATTAACTTGATTGTGAATAACTCCGACCAAGTTAATCATTCTAAGTAGGGTTTGTTTTCCGCAAAGTAGTCTGAGTCTCATTGTCACATTAATCAACACACCACAAGGGTCAAGAGAGAGTGATTGAAATATGACTGGGGCAGCTCACAAGTATTTTTTCCCCTTATCAAATAATATTTCTTTTTTTAGTTTGCACTACTATTACTACTATGGCCCAAGTATGATATTTATTCATTTTATCAGTAATCTTACTCGTTTGACTGTTAGAACTGAAAACAAGTTCTATTGACGTTCAGAAAATTAATAGGTATATTAATCAATACAATCAACGGATACTTTGTCTTGTTTTCTTTCATCAAATGCCATGAACATGAACTAGAACATGCTACCAGATTCATTTGACATAGTTATTACCGGGTCCGCGATACTTGTTATCTATATAGTTAATGGAAGCCAATGCTTATGGATATATGGTCTATGACTGGATAAAATATGGTTGTTTTTGCCGTACTGTAATCATTCGCTAAAAGTGTTTTCTCTTTATGGTAAACTTTTACGCCTCCATTACCAGGGGCCAAATTGGAATGTTTCAATCAATTTTGTCCCCGGCCCCGGGCGGTGATCATCCATCATTATTTGAGCTTTTATGGTCTGGATTGCCCCCGGGTTCTTTGCATTCACCACAAATTATAGTTTTCGTCGATATGTCAACATAGCTCTTAGCACATATGAAAACTCACACATGACCCGATAATATGTATCCACGAATTTATATATATATCTTCTACTCTATACCAACGCCAGTCGCTAGCCTATATGAGAATATATTGTCCTAAATTCAAGCCATAGGCCATGGCTCTTGTCAAATATTTCACGTTCGATCACAACTTTATTCAGTGCCAATACTTTTGCCACAATGGCCCTGGAGAATCCTATCATTGATTGATCATGGACCATTACATAATAGTGTCAATTCATCCAGGGTCCTTATGTTATTTGGCTCTAATCCATTAAACAACCGGGGTCTACATTGATGTCTTGTCTTTCCAACGAATTAAATGTCCCAGTCTCAAATATTATATCAAAAAATCAAATCCACAAAAACTTTTTTTCAATTAGCGTAGATATGGCGTTCTCAAATAGATGCTAGTATAATGTGGTAAATTTGTTACAAAAAAAAGATAAAATACCTTTGAATTCCATAGATTTTTGTGAGCATCTCCTGAAATAAATTTTCTTTTTATGAAGGTATACAAAACCACAGACATTCGCCGACTGTGTCGGAGATGAGTTGCCTTTCGGGTGGGAGCTGGTCCACCATCCGGAGGTCGGAGTCTTTTACACTAATCATATAGACCGTGAGTACAAAGAATTTAATTCAATAATTGTAACTATGTTTTTGTTTGAAACATTATTTTATTGAATCAAATCCACCTATCTAAACTCATATCAATACATTCAAAGATGAATACATTCGTACCACTATATTATAACCATTTAAAAATCACTTGGGGTTTTATATAAATTGTTTATTTTGATAGGTTATAACTATTTTTATTATGAAACGCGTTGCCACTTAAAATCTTACTTTGACGGTTTCTACGATGTGTTGAATTAAAATAAAATGATACCAGTTACAGTTATGCATATTTTTGTGATGGTGACTTTTTATGTATCAGTATTATCACGTAAATTTGGCCATGGAAAAGACTACTGACCCATGAGTAGGCCACAGATATAAATTAGAACATTTTCTATTATATAAACCTTATAATTTAGCAGGCCAACATTCCAATCGATTGCTGTAAAGTATACCTATAAAAGATGATATAAATCGTGGTAGTCATGATATCCGACCTATGTCTCATTTGTTGTCTTTTTTGTCTAATAACAGATATTAATCAGTTAGAGGATCCACGTTTACAATGGCGGGAACAACAACAGCAAATGCTGAAGGAGTACTTGGTTGTTGCGAACGAAGATTTGGCTGTAAGTTACGCATTAATTTAGTATATAATTCATGTATATGGTATCTTTTTTAAAGGCTTTTTAACAGTATACGTACAGCACCTCATCCAAGAAAACACTGCTTGTTAGTCTTGTTTTTAAGACATCCTCTGTGCTTTGAAGGGAATCCTCTCATTAAGACTCAGTGGCTGCTTGAAACTGATATTTATAAATAAGGCACGCACCAAAGCTATGTTTGTCAGTCGATTAAACTTGGCACTTTGGATAGGCATTGTCTCGGGGGAAATATCATTAGAAATGGCCAAGGACAAGTCTCATCTTATGTAATCAATGAGGAATCTATAGCCGATCTACTTTACGAAGTACCTATGGCGTTCTATAAATATTTACATGTCTTGAAATAGTAAGGCTGAACAAACTTCAGCCAGGCCTATTATTAACGTTAGTTACGAAGAAGAGTGAAGCATGATTACACCATTCCCTTCTTATGATCAATCACTGATCCACTGTATGGCCGAATTTCTTGGAAAATATATATTTGCTATGAAAGACTAAATATAAACCTTTGGTCATTTCATGTAAGTGTTTTACTAACAAAGGAACAGGTCTAGTTCATAAATGTCATTGATAATGACCGTGCTGTGATTGGGATACGGTTTAGAAAGCCTGATCGCGGACTCAGTGGAACAACAATGTTTTGAGCCTGGTCTATTATAGATCTCTCCTCTTATTCATGGCTTTATCATTTAGATAACCAGTGTTTGTACCCGGTTTCTCTTGATATGACCCGGGTGCTGCTATATTGATGATAAATATATGTTGTCGCCTTCCACCTTTAAAAGGCCAGGTTGGCAATCATTTGAGAAAATAATCCAAGTATACAGACAAAGGTACATTTTATTATGACCTATTAAAGCTCCACTTTCTCGCAGTGCAAAATATTCCTTATTTGTTTATATTATCGAAGAAGTTTGTCACATTGTTTCCCGATTAAGTATTACTTGTCATAGTTTTTTCGTATGAAAACCCGATTTGTAAATATTATGTAAATCAGCACCATTATGTGTGCAAAGCATCATTGATTAGGTTGGGAAATTTATTCGTCTACATAGCGACAAGAATGCCTTTTATTTTTTCTATACGGAAACTATTTAAAAAAAATGGCTATCATTTAGTGGAGAGGTCTATAGATGTCTAGGTAGGCCAGTGTTCGCTCGTCTGCCAGTCAGCTATGTGTGGTATGTCACTCCGCTAGCCGACTCCACTCCTTTCATAACACTCTTTCACTGTATGCGCAGGGTACCTGCACTGTACACACATACACACACTCACACGAACCCTGTCCGTCCATACTTATGTTATACTTTTATTGCATCAACATGTCATAAGACTTATGTATACAGGTTATTATTATTTGAATGTTCAATAATATCAATTTCAGAACTGATTTTGTATAGAGCTCAGCTGTTATGAATTCATTGATAAACAAAACAAAATGCCGTACCTAATCATTTATTTGCTTCATTAGATCCTTCCATTTGTCTTATAAAGCGAAACTCTTTAGATTAAAAATCCCAACAGTAAGCGATGTTGGGTTGAAAGATTCTGAAACTACCGCCAACATATTCGGGATAGGGTTTGGTAATATGGCTTTCACCCTACTCGGGCCCCATGGTTATGTGCATGTCAAGCAAACAATGTGTCTTGGGTTACAAGTGTAGTTCGGGCCTCCGCCACTAAGGCCATAGCATGTACTTATCAACACTCATGTAGAGCCTTATCTTCAATTAGAAATCCATAGAGATAAGATATTATCATATTAATTGGATAGGCTAATGAATACTGCCTATGATGAGGCGATTGTGTGGCTGGTATGTTGGTGGTGATATCACTGTCTTATTTTTATCTGGGGAATGTGAGATAAACATCCTATCCCGAAACAAATGAAGTTGATTCCCTCAATGCAGTGTACAGTCGATAGCTATAATACTCTAATCAGAAAAAAACCCACCAGTGCAACCACCTTATATCTTATAAGGGAAGAACGAATACATAATTTTTCATATCTTTCTTTTAAGAAAAAGGATTTTATTTAACCAGCACATACAGTATGAGTCAGAGTGGGCTGTGGCATCTCAGTTTGACGAGGATTGGGCTAAGATTGCCTGATTCCACCTTGTTCCCGGACCTGTTTTAGTTCAGGATTATAGTCAATCATAACACAGAGCTAGATTATGATGGGCTTGAATGAGATGAGGCATGGTAATCTCAATGAGGATGATATCTGTACATATACATATTTGTATTGTGGGACTCAATATATGTTTCTTAACAGCAGCTACATATAGTTAGCCTGCTATGTGTGTCTTACATACATCTCTAAGTATTATTAATCATTTTATTAGTTCAGGGGTCCATGACGTATTGCAATTGACAAGTGCATTAGAGGGACGAATGTCAATGCTATTGAATCAAGAATTTTTCATGTTAGAGTGCCACCACCTAAAAGAAATAGTACACTTATTCGAGGGTTAACGTCTTGTTATATCTGAAGGTTTAATTTCCTTTAGTGAATATGAATTTTGTAGTCCCTCCCTATCCTGATCCTGATAGCTTTAAAGTCTGTAATATTTTACGGCTGCATTTGTTTTTGTTTACGTACTTATATTGAAAAACCTATGTAGCTTATTCATTAAATGAACCAGAATATATATTTGAAATGAAGAACATCACAACATGTAAACAGATTTATAAAGTATTCTTTTTTAATTTGATGCGAAAGAAAGGCTTTGATACTTTAATAATTAATGTCTAATAACTTATTTTTAAGGCCAAGAAAGAGATTATGCAGGTCAAGCAGCAGCGGCTTGCCATCGCCCAGGAGGAGGTACAGCATCTGAACGATACCTTGGCGCACTATGGGTCAGCCCTGACCAACACTTCCTCATCAACAAGCTGTAAGTAGTAACATAGAGATGATATTTACAAACTAAATGCTGTTGTCCTTTGATTTGACTTATATTTGTACCTTGAACCCTACCTGTCTACCCGTCTCCTCTTTCTCTTACACATGTATAATGCCAAAGTACTTGCTTTGTCTTTTAGTCTGTCCGTCTGTCTTTCACTGTCTGAGAGTCCCCCTCCCACCTTCCCACACCCATCCTCCTCTCGACATCTCCTGTCAATATCCATATCTTAAGTCGATTGTGTACTTATGGTTGAAATACTTCCAACATTCGTTTTTTGTTATTTCGGTATAGCAAATCTTAAATACAGAAATAACAAAAATGTTATTGATTTATTTGTTATTTGTTTATAGTCATAACCTTGGTTATGAAAAGATCACACTAGTTGTTCGTGGAAAGCCTGTAGGAATTCCCCGCGTGGCTTTGAGTGCCTTCCTGTTCCACATCATTCTATGATGATTCAGATTTTTTTCTCACATCATATTCGATAACAGCGTCTAAACTTAAACCAATTTGGAAATTCCCCATGCCGATTGAACTAGAACTTTTACGTACCATTCATATGATCTATTTTAATCCCTAATGTTTTGCTCAGAGGTCGCAGGCACTATTATTTGAAATGATGTCATGCCATATAGAAATATCGTAAATTCTCTTAATTCTCGCGCACCTTGTGTCAGGGAACATATCAGCTTCATAGCTATAAAAGAAAGGAAAACTATTAAGAGTTTATCTGCGGGGAAGATTTATATTGCAACCGGTGGATAGCGTTGCTATGAAGCGTTATTTTAAATGGGCGCGACCTTTATTAGCCCGAATATGACTTCTGTAATGTTTTAAAAATGATTTTGTTTTCAATTAATTTGATAAGACCCTTTTACACATGTTGCAATGAACAGCATTCCTGAATATGCACTATGTAAGTGGTGTCTCTAGTCAACAACTGGTTAAGTGTCATTCACTGTTGATGATTAAGTATTTGTTGTGGGTCAGGTTAAAACGCATTCCTAGGAAGACTACGAAGAATGAAAGAATCCTTTTCTTGCTCTAGCCTCCAGACCATTTAAATGTCCTTGTTTTACTTCTGGGTTTCGTTATTTTGCATTGGTTCCTACGTTCTATTTCGATTCCCAAATCACTTTTGTTTATCTATTCTGCAACCCACCCTTGATTAATATCAAGGGCACCCATTTGTAAATATTTATAAAGGCTTAAGCTTACCTCATTCATCTTCTTTATCTTGCTATAGGATTTCTGTCGTATTTTACCAATTTCTATCATAATCAATACTAATATATATATATGTTCAAATAAAAAAAGCGCGAAAGGATTTGTAGTGAAATTATAACACATTTGGATAAATTGGGAGCAATATCTTGCATTCAGACTACATTTTCGGCGTATAAATACATGTTTATATAATTGCGATGCATCACAGACAAGCTCTTTGATCTCTCGTCAGCTCACTTATGAGGTATTGAAATGTTGTTTTCTTCAGTGAATTCCACGTCTAGTGTAGCCAGTACTAAGTACGACCCTGACCTGCTGAAGATGGACGTCTCCCATGCTAAGAGTCGGGTAGCCAGACTCAAGCACGAGCTGGATCAAATACGTACGGAGATGACCTACAAGGAGAGGGGTGTGGAGACCCTCACTCAGTAAGTATTGTCCCTAAGTACTTCTTGTTATAAAAACATATGTGTAGTCAGAGAGAAGACCCGTCAATATTGAGATTGCATGAGCAGCATTGAAGTGGAAACCTTTATTATTGTCTTAGCTATAGGTAGTATGCGTATAAGGTGTAGACACATGATTGATATTCCACTGTTTTCAGGCAAAATTTCCGGATATTTACTTTCCATTCTTTTTATCAATGTAATGTGCTTTTGAGGTGCCTGTATGGAGCGAGCCTTCATTTTCCTACTCACAACATAACAGTATGGTAACCTCTCCTTTTCATGGCATTAAGCAACCATCACTCACTCACTCTCCTGCAAACAAGAATTAATGTAATTGATAAGTCATTGTCAGGGGGACAGATATTTTGTCTACCCTTTGACAAACTTTCCGAGATATGTAATACTGGGGCCAAATCTGGCCGTTAGTCAAAACATAGAACCATAGAATAGATTGATAACAAAAAACATTTTGAGGTATATTATTTTGGAGGAAGTAGGAAGGTATAATATCTATCTCAGCACCGTTTTAAAAAATGACACGAGAAAAGTTAAACCCTTCGTATATGCGTGCTAATACGTATTGGATATCCAGGTGCATCTAGGGTACCCCTTAGATAGTCTGTCTATCTCTCTACAGTACTGCTGTGAGACAGTAGCCTATGTATGGGTCAGCAGAAGTCTGACTAGGGTACCTCTCAGACCCTACCCCCAACGAATTGAAAGTGCATTGTGCGATTCATAAAATACATATTGAAATGTGAGCGCTTCTTTTCTTTTCACTTTTTACATACGAAAAAAATCGCCTCGATGTGTAAAATTACTACTATCCCGGTATCCTGACTATTAATTTTCGATTTCGCCAGCGGTGAACGCTCTGATCAATTCTTTGCATACAGTCACGTCTATTTGACCTGACGGGGTCATGACGTTATGCAAGGCCCTAAAATGATCTACATAATAGATAGTCATTTGACATCTGACTTGACTGACCTTTAACCTCACTCCTGGCAAGCAACCCACCTAACCGTAAAACATGCTGTTAAAAACAGTTCAATCTATCTGGGAACAAATGGAACTGAATTGATATCTATCATTATTTTTAAAAGTATAAGATCGCGGCTTCTGATTTAATTTTAGTTTACAGCTTGTGATATTTTTAATCAACTACAGGCTTAACTGTCTCTCTTTATAGCCATTGTTTTGTGTTCATAAGTATGTCATGTACATAACACAGAGCAACACCTACCTGACTCTGCTTCCAAGTCTTAAGCTAATATTGTCCACTGGAGGCGCCACTAGGGTGACGGTGATTTGCCAGGATGACAAAGATAAATTGTCATACCAACGAGTATATTCTCTTTGGTCATACGGAAGGTGCCAAGGGTGAATCTGGTCATTAGTGCCGGTGTCATGACGAAAAGTGACCCCCATCGAAAAGTGACCCATGGGTCGATTTTCGGCAATCGAAAAGTGACCCACCCCATCGAAAATTGACCCCCTCTACTTTTCAAATTTAAAGTTCTCAAATAATTTATCTCAAATAATTTATCTCATATTGTATGTAGTTGTGTGTGCGGTTGTGGGTACAAGTATATGTGTTGGTGTGGTTGTAAGTTTGGGGTACATGCACCATCGAAAATTGACCCCACTTGCAATGATATTCTGTCATACATGAAGTATACATATGGTATCATATTTTATGTATACCATCGAAAACTGACCCCCTACTTCTATGGTATCATTGCATCATACCATTGGTATAATAGTATTCCGTCATAACTTATATTGTTTCCACACCTAGGGTGATAGGACCATTTGCGAAACTGTACCAGGTGAATTTAGGTGTAACATTTAGCGTGACAATATTCTGGAGCTATATCACATTTCATGTTGTTATATCAGCAGTTGTAGCTCCATAATTACTGACAAATGAACGCTCACTATGGTATCAAAGTTATGACTTTATATCTCTTCATAAATAGGTGAGTCATTTTTCGATGGGGTGGGTCACTTTTCGATTGCTGAAAAGTGACCCATGGGTCGATTTTCGACGTCGAAATTCGACCCATGGGTCACTTTTCGACGGGGTCACTTTTCGATATGACACCGGTACTGACTGGCGCTGTTACCGTAGGTATTTGTAATAGTCTGCCTTAATTCGTCCTCTATATTCACATTGTCGACCTTCAATTTCACGAAGATTAATAACAACGATGAATATAAATATATGACTAATAGTACAAATTATACTAGTATGTCTATTATTAGAAGTGATAATTAAAATTAAAATGTTATTTATTAGGAAATTAAGTTACTTTCATTTCTGATAGATAGAATTGGTGTGTTATTTGGGTGATGTGATTTTCTAACTGAGATCTTGAAACAGATCTTTTGCCGTGTACTAATGTTATCTTTTCGAATGCACACACCTCTTTTAGACTTTTGAATATTAAAGATTTAAAATGTAATTTTATATTCAGTTAGATCCATTAAATAAGATGTCGTAATGTGAATTCGATCTAACTGTTTACCGTCTGTGTTTATTCATCTAATAATGATAACGGATTTGTTTTTTGCCTGAGGTTAGTTTTGTGGAAACGTTGAAAATGGGAGAGGAATGTTACAGGATACTTGTTGCATGATGTATTGAAAACGTGCTTTCTGTATACCTGCATTGCATATCTAATGTTATTATGTATACACATGGTGATGGTAGATTTTAGGGTGTGTGGGTATTACATGTTTGGCATAGACCTGAGTTATGTGACCTTGTGTGATAATACAGGTGCTACCAAATAACGTTGCGTCTAACTACACATTTATTACGCCGGGCAGCAGCTATGTCCATAAAAAAAGAAATAAAAAGCATTATTCAATGATGGATTTGAATTACCAAGCCTGTCAACGCTAATAATGTCTATGGTGATTTGGAGCTCTGATTTCTTGATTAAAACAAAGTTCATAATTGTTTTATCTAGTATGTTTACAGCAATCATCAGACAATACACAGATATTGCAATAAGGCATGTACACTGTACATTATCAGTTATAATACAGTTGAGGTAATTGAGATGTGGCCGCAAACTGAAAAGAAATTAGCGATGAGGCGTAAGTGTGAACTAATATATTGAAGTAAATGAAAATATTGTTGTCGATGTCGGAATGCATGGGACCCCTTTCAGATTATCTGTTCAGGTTAGACTTGAACATTTATTTATATTATTATGTCCATTGATAAAATTAATAACACCGTAGGGCTCTGTCCATTGAGCGGACCTAGTTTCACTGCCCATTTCTGAGGATGGTGACCCGAGCAGGCCTGTATGTTATACCCTGACCTCTGGTGGTCACTTTACACTGCCTCCGGCCACTGCATTCCATAGTTGGCAATGGGCGCGTTCGAATAGCCCAAATATCAGGTCAGTTGAGGACGTGTTCGAATTCCGTCATACTCTATGGTGCCAAGTGACGCCAGGCTAAACAGTAAATGTCACCTGTTGATAGGACGCATTTTAGGGGGTATAAAAATGTGAATAACTATTGTGTTGCATTTTTTGTTGAATGAAGTTCCTCTGTGATCTGGAGGCTCCGAGAATTATGACTATGTCTTTGACCGAAAGTTGAAATGCTAATTCGACCATTAACATTTTTTAAGGGCGGTACATAATAGTAAATATTACCTCCGTGATTATTTGTTTCCACTAGTTGTGGTAGTGTCCCAATCCCTCCCGAATATATGCCCGACTTAAATAGTCTGTACCCTATTACTTCGTTGTTACCCTATCTGCACCGTTCCGCTTCCACCTTTCCTCCCTCCAGAGGCATTCGACATTTATGACAGGAAAAAAACAGGTTTGTCTCCTGGCTCGGTACCAAGGAATCATTGGCGGGGTATATTGGCCTAAATATCTGTCATGTTCTGTTCTTGCAAAACGATACTGGGTGTTTCCCTTTAACTCCTGACCTTCATCTCTGATCTTGACTGCATGGGATCCTGTCTCGCAATACTCGAAATACTTCTATTAATTCGTCTGTTGGTTTTTACTGAGACCTCTTAGCCCTCTTATAAATTACCCTAATTCATTAGTCACGACTGAGGCTTGTACTTCAATGGTCTGTGAGGATATATTTATCCATAGTGTGTCCCAAAATCTTTGCGTTTCCCAACGCAGTTCACCTACACAGCCCTGATATTTTCGTATATTTACGTCCCCTTAGAAGCCACGTTTTCCTCCCTTTTTAGGTATGACTAAAATACTATAAATGACCAGTGAAGAATTACAAAAATACATGTTGCCGTCATACCCTCTACGAATGCAATGGAATGAAACTCATTTGCTCAGGTTAAAAAAACGTGTTCATTTCAGAACCTCGTGTCACAAAAAAAGAGTGAAAAAAATCCAACCGGTTGACCTTTTGACTGTTAAAAAGATCATGCCACGCGCCCAGAGAAAATAAAACTTCAATGAAACAAAAGATTCCCTTTCAAAAGGTCTGGTGTCTGTCCGTAATGACAGTCCCATTTTTATCTGTACACGATACCGTATCTTCCATAGTACACTGAGCTTTATTTATTAAGATTAAAGAGATCTGTTTTTGTGAGAAGAAAAGTAGAACTAACATACCCTAAGAAGAAAAACAGGAGCTGTTGATGTGTTTAAGGGTGTTTCTGTTACACAAGGAGGCCTCGGGTGTGTTCGTTTGATTATTTCCGGTCCAAGGATATCGCCCCTTCCTTGTTCTAATATTTAAAGCAGAACGAGTTTTTGAGTGGTGAGACCAGGTCTCTTAAGATGTTCATGTTTTTAAGTCGAGTATTCTCGGCTTTAACATTTAATTACCTCATTGGGTATTTCTGGTCCACCTCCTTCGGTAAGTATTGTGATTCTCGAACATTGCCAGTTATTGAGGGAAGTGAGCAGATCTTACCTATGATGTAGAGTCATGAACATTTTGGGTTAAATTAGTGTGACGGAGGTGTACCTTAGGAACTTCTGCTTCCCTCACCCGTGTTTCTTAGTAGACATATTTATTTAATCGACTTAAAAGGACAGGTTTTTGCAAAATCCTGAAATCGTGAACTTTTCATTTTTGAGGCAACTTGGCCAGTACTGTTCTTACTTGACCAGTACTGTTCTTATCAATGAATGCTCCTGATAATATTTTTTTTTCTATTATTTGAGAATTCTGTTCTAAATATAATAATGTTCACGGAAATAGCAAAACTATCCCTAGCTGTACATTATATCAGGTACCGTGGTGCTAAAATTAATAATTGTGCCATTTGCAGGTGTGTACGTTAATGTTCAGACATGACATGACCTTTCTAGGGTCGTGGTTGACTTTGCTTATTTAACAACTTGGGTTCTTCCCAAGATCCTCACCCTGTCCTGTAAAGGGACCATTTAGCCGACGGCTCATTCACCCCCGTGACAGTGTCTCTGCTGCTGTCTTTGATGTTATGTTTTCTCTGTAAGTTATGGGTTCTAACCATTTGATGGGAACCCTGAAGCGTAAGTTTGGAGGACTGCAGTCGTCAGTCTGAGCTGGAGCCTCCGGCATTTTACGTACGCATGGAAGAGGTCTTTTATGAAAAATGAGAGCCCCCAACTAATGACAAACTGGGCTTAACGGCACCTGAACCTCAAGAGCTTTCAGAGTTCAGCTATACCATAAATCCTGCTGTAGAGAAACCTCATTCAAATACGAATAAACGACGCTTATAATTCGTCAATGCATTAATACAAGTATTAATCAAGTATACATGATTGATCATAAGGTGTGCCGGGTCCCATGGCAATCAGAAACCACGTGAAGCTCTCCTGCACTAAATAAAATATTTAGTTTATAATCGAGTGAAAAGATACAAATGTTTGGTAGGAAGGTTCCTGGTCGATATAGGCTGATTAACAAAACCCCAGTTTAGTTAACACGTGAAGGTTGATTGTTATAGTTAAGTTCCTCATTGATTTAGATAGTTAAAATGATAACTAATATTTTGCATTTACTCTGCCTTTCAGGATTGATGAGAAGATGTGTGACACTCATCAGATGTATAGTTTAGATCAAGCCCAAGAGATACTTCAACGTATACGCAATATCAAGAAGTCTCTCTCATCAGGGGAACGTGAGAAACAAGACCTCATGCAGGTATGTCAAAATATAATTATTTTATATAATTTATATGATGTATTTTTCTAAACCAATAGATACCCTTTGAGAACACTACCGACAGACACAAATAATTTATACTTAAAATGTAATTATATGTTTGAGCTAAATTCCAGACTAAGTTTCCAGTTCATAATGTATTGAAGTTCTATAGAGAACCTATACCCAACCTATACCCTATACACAAAATCGTTCTGGAAGGTCCACTTAAAAAAATGGCTGTGCGTTCTTATTAGCTTAAATGTGTCGCTACTTGTGATAATTAGTACATTATTATTGTATTGTGTTTCTGTAAATGTAATGCTTCCGAATAAAGAACACATTTCTAAATATTGCATCCAATGGATTCGATGTTTAGTGACTGGTTATTTCGTTCTTAAAATAATCTAGAGCTTCATGATTCTTTCACCACAGAGTGTAGCTCGGTTAAAGGAGGAGTTCTCACTACATAAACCCCACGATGGATCCTCACCTGATGTGTCCACGTTATCCTTGCCTCAAGAAACTTTCAGTACCGCCTCACAAACAGACCTTTCTGGGGAAGTAAGTATATGTGCATTCCGTCCACTTGTTTGTCTGAATTCTTAGGTTCTAATCATAGAAACCAATTCCATCTATTGAACTTGTAAATTTCATTATTATGTCAATATTTACCTAATTTATCGCGAGATAGCACTCAAATTATAATGTAATTTAAATTATAATTTAACAACTCCCCAATAACTATTCTTAGATTCTCTTTGCTCATAGTTTTGATATTTTCACCAGTTTTATTTAGAACAGATAATTCGGAGTTCGTATACCACATTGTGAATACTCACTAACACAGAAACCAATGATTTTACTCAGAATGTGAATAATTATTTCCAGCAAAATATGTACAATAATCAGTGGGGAGAGATGGTACGACTACGGTTACGTTACGATGAGGCAAGGCGCCAGGTTACCCAATTACAGCAGCAATTGGCCAGGATTGAGGACCAGATGGTTCCTGGTCAGAGCGAATCTGATAAAGACAGGTACGGGAAGTTCACTTATGTTCAGTTCACTTATGTTCAGTTCACTTATGTTCATCTCCATTGTATATAATAATTAAAAGCATGTGTGACATGCTCTTTCTTAGATTCACTGGGTTGGTCGTCAACCAGAAGTGGACTGGAAAGAACCGTCATATCAATTGTCGTGTCTTGTGATATCAAGTTACACCTCTCTGATATCTCGGAATCTATTCCTTATAGGCTCTTGAGAATCCACATGACACTCTACCAACCAATTGTAGGGCCATATGCAAACTTGCTTGGGTCTTTCTACACCTTTATTTTCCTTCTGTAAAATTAAATTTTTAATTTTACTTCCGTCATTGTGTGGAATGTGCTCTGTGGTTAGCGTTGATTAGCTATAATTAGTAATTAGCAAAGCCTGGGCCAAAGCCTGTGGTGATTAATGATCTCCAGATGATTTTATAGCCTGGTATATTGGACTTTTTAACCATTTTAGCCAATTTAAGGAAACATTGTGTCCATTCTCTGTACTGCTCCGTCACAGTCATTAAGATCTGGCCCAGTCTGAGTCCGTCTGTTACTCAGCTTACACCCATATACAATTTCATTCATGTTGTATTAAGGGGACAACAAAAAGGTTTGGTTTGGAGTTTGTATACTCGAGCAAATTGCCTAGTCATTCCATACTCGAGTTTCTTTTATTTTCCCAACGTTTCGATCAGCTGGTGACCTTAATCAGGGGTTGAAAGGGTTGATTAAAAAATATATGGTTGATTTAACATTCAAATTATTGGGCTCTATTTCAGATTGCTATTAATATCGGAGAAGGAACAACTATTGAGAGAGTTACGAAGTGTCACACCCAAGGGTCGGTCCCCTGAAGAAATGACAGCTGTACAGAACCGCATTCTGCAACTGGAGCAGGACCTAGTACTGGCCATGGAAGAATCTAATAAGCAGATTGCAGAAAGGTGACAATCATTCTTGATTTAATTATTTGTTTAATTGATCAATTGAGTATTTATTTCTTTCTTTAAATTTCAATATCAAATGTTTACTGGTCGAAAATGTAACGAGTACTCCTCTTTGCTTCAATACTTCTGATCAATTTCTAAACTGATTCAATTCGCTTATTCGTTTTATCTCGGTTTTAAATAATAATGAATTTCATAAAGATAAGTCTATTTTAAAACACTATTTTTCTTCTCTTCTCCAGGTTAAAGCTGAATGAGGAAAAATCTAATCTATTACAACAACTTGCTGAAGTGACGAAGATAACAACATATTTAGAATCACAATTGCGAAGGTAAGGCACCAATTAAAGTTTATCACCTTCAAAGAAGTGTGTGTTTAAGGTTATTATGGGCGTAGAAAGCTCGGATTTTGTTTCAGATTTTGTCATACATACACCTAAAGGTACGCCATTTGGATTTGCTTTTTGGTCTATAGCTCAGCTGGATGAAGGTCAATTCAGATGCAAGTTGCGTCATATTGTAGATAATTGAGACTGTGACCATCTCTGACATTTTGGATTTCCAAAACGAATTTTGGGGGGAGAAAAAGACCTAAAACCCAAAAGGTGTTGTGCACTTTTTGAGGGTCAGGTCATCGGAATGTGTACACAGGTCTGCTCTACACATTTTGTAATTCTTTGCTAATGTAGTGCTGAAAAGTCCGAATACTAGAGTTTTTGTAGGAAAAATTGTACATTTATTAAATTTCTTTGGTACATCCTGAGGTTGCCCTGTCTCACTCTGACTCTATAACATTTTTTAAAACAGAATATTCTTTCTTTCTTCCAGTCTGTCTGTCAGCACCTTATCAGTATCATCAGGTTCAAGCCGTGGGTCTCTGGGATCGCTGTCCGCCAGTAGCCGGAGTTCCCTCAACTCACTGAGCTTCACTGACATCTACATGACTTCTCAGAGCAGCTCCGACACCAACCTGCAGGACCTGCACAGGCGGGTGGAGAAGCTTCTTCTCGGCCACAGCACCTGCATTTCCCCTATATACGAAGTCACTGGGAGCGGTGGTTCCACAGAGAATCTGCCACAGATGCCCGCCAGTCCTCACACCTATTTGGCGCCTCACCTGCCTAAATCTGTATCTCCAGGCTCCTCTTTGTCCTCCCTCTCACCGCCTGTGTCTCCCTATGAGGCGGTGCCTTTTGATTCGTTACCACCGCCTTCGTACGAGCAACACATAGAACGCCAACATAGGCACCACCCTGTACCTCATATTGCTCCCACCCGGCAAAAGGGACAGCTGGACCACAATAATTTACAGGCTCGCCTAAGCGAACTCTCTGTCAGTCCCAGCTCGCCGGTGATGCAAGACCCAACAATACTCGGAGGCAAGCCCACATGTGTTGGGGGCGTTGTGAACCGCGGAGGAGTGGTCCCACAAGCCCACTCCCCCTCCCACCCAACAACACCTCCTTCCTTAGCAATAAACCCATCCCACCTCCAACAACAACAACAGCAGCATGCACAACTACATCTACAGCAACAACAACTACCACCACCACAACAACACCAGCTTCATTTACAACAGCTACAGAACAGACATGTCCCTTGCCTACCTCTCAGTACAATGCCTGAAAGTGTGGACATGGTGCGGAGGGGAGGAGGTATGAATGGTAACAGTGGTAACAACCATTTGGACAGTGCCCTAGACACGCCAGTCAGCAACCCTCCGCTGAGTCCTATTAGCGAGACGAGCTCCGGGGTGTGTAATAACTTGTCCGGTGGCAACACAAGGAGTGTCTCAGCGGCCGTCAGTGACGAGTCAGTGGCTGGCGACAGCGGGGTGTTTGAAGCATCTGTCAAAAAGTAAGTAATTTTCACGTATGATATCCCATAAATACCTTCAATGGAGGTATTATCATTCAAGGGAAACACACCTAGGTATATTGCTCTGATATTTGTAAACATTCTTCCGAAGAATAATTTTATATCTGTATTACGCCTGTAACCGCAATAACTCTTGTAGCTCTGGATATATTTTATTGACATTTTGTTCAACACTGGTGTACCTAGGCATGAATAAATTATAATAATCAATTATTAAGTATTAGGTCTGTAACTTTATTCGATTCTCAGCTTTCCATGTATGTATATTCTGTGCTATTTGATCCTAAGGTCTGGTGATTTGGACGATGTATTTGAGATGGCCCTAGAATCTGCCCAGGTGCAAATAAAACTCAAGTATGTGGACTCTTCTTTTTAGTCATCTAGTGTTTGACGTTCAGTTGAACTTAGATGCTTTCTATTCAAACAGTATCAATTTTATTGTTGCGCCAAGTAAGATTTAACTACCGAAATTCCTCTATATATTACTCCTTTACCTGGTAGTATGGAAGGAGCGCATTTCACTTTCTGACCATTGATGATATAACTCTTGTCTAGGTACGATTCTACAGACAGTCAGTTGCATGTGAGCATCGAGCAAGCAAGAAACCTCTCTGCCTTAGCCATACCGGATACATGTCAAGTGTAAGTAACATTCCAACATTGCCACACTAAGATTATAGGACTTGGCTAGTTTCTCCTGAAATGTTTAGTACGATTCCTAAACAAGTCATACATCACAGACTCCTGCAGGCTTCGGCCTTCCTATATAAATGTTATTATTTAGAAATGATATTTTCTGTTTTCGGTGGAAGAACCTCTTTTATGACTTCCTGTGATTTATCTTTTAGTATGGAAGTAGGATTGTGGTTTGAAACTTATTCATTCATGTTAATTGATATGGTGCTACTTGTTTACAATTTCAGTGCTATAAAAGCCTTATTATTGCCCAGTCCTTCGCTCAGTATCAAACCGTTTAGGACGTCGCCTTCACCAGATGTAAATAATCCATTGTTCCGGGAAGTGTTCTCTGTACAAGTACGCGAGGGAAGCCTTGCCTCTAAAACTCTACAAGTGCACGTGTGGAGCGTGAGGAACAACCACGAGGAAGAATGCCTGGTAAGTATTCTTCTCAACACTTGTGTATCATGTAACAGTAGTCAGTGCAGGGGGTATGTGGTGCTAGAATAAAAATATGGACATGGGAATGATATTTCTACGTGCCTTTGGCGATGTTCTCTTGCCTTTGGACTGCGATATTTATCGCTGCGATCGGTGTTTTTATGCTCGCAGGAAGACTGATAGGTCTTGCGTGCTTTTATTTATTTGCTCATTTTATTTGTATGTTTATTTCCAGGGTTGTGCACAAGTAAGCCTGGCAGAATTTGACCCCCGGAGCGTGTCTAGTGTTTGGTACAATGTGCTCAGCTTCCGTTTCATGCAGGACATCAGTCAGCCTCCACCCACCAAAGTTGGTAGCGCCAAGCAAAACCTCCCTAACAGCCACGGTGTGCCTTGGCAAACGGTAGGTGACCCAACTGCTAGCTCAAGATATCTTTAAATAATGCAAAGCCAAGGAGGTATATATTTGAATGTGATAATTATCCGCTTTCTATTTAAACAAATAAGTGTGGACTTGCCATTTGACTCACTCCAGACGCCTTAATGGGTTCAAAAGTTGGGATTTTGGAAATACCCTGATAATCAATAATGTTGCGTAACATGTATTCTATTGTTATTTTTTGTTCAAACAACAGACGCCATGCTCGGATGATGTTGCTCGCTTGTTGGAAGCATCGTCTGATCGTCTTAGGAAGTCAGTCTCCATGTCGGAGGAAAGGTCACTTTCTGACATTAGAGAATCAAGGTAAACAATTTATCGACCTCATGCTTTGATTTGAGGATATTTATTTCAGCAATTCGATATATTAATCGATTTTGTAAGTTCATTCCCTATCACGAGATGAGGTAGTGTACCATTTGCTCATTATAACTTCTTTTTTTTCTTTTTTTTTTAAAAAAAACCAAACCCATTCATCTTACCTGCATAGTTTGTATTTGTATTTAAAGATTTTTATTCAGTCAAAAACATTGTGCAACGAGATTACATTTTTCTCAGAGTTTGCTGATTCTTATTTAACCAATAATTACATAATTACTAAGAGTGAAGATGTTGTTCTTTTGATGTTGATTAACATCATTATATCCCTTTTTCAGGGGGAAACCGGGACTTAGTGATTCTTCGTCCTTCCGTGGGTCGCATCCTATCATAACTTCCATGAAAGAGGAGAGCAGTGATGAGTCAACGATCATTTCTTCTCAGACCTCAACCCTCACCAGAAGTCAAGGTAAACATTTATGGAATTGATAGTCCTAAGGAGACGTAGCAAATGTTGTTGAACATATGTATAACATCGGAATCATATATCATGTAAATGCCGATGTCCTTTGCTGAACCCCGTATATTAACTAGTTGTGGTGTAATATGTGCACTGGATTAATCACGGATGTTTCCATGGCAAATCTGCCAGGCAGGGTTTATGACCTGGAAAAATTACGACCATTTTGTGTTTTGACATTTCTTGGAAAACTTGTGTCAAGACGATTTGATTTGATTTGAAAACGTTTGTTTTATCCATCACTAGGGTGAATGTATTGTATAAAGGGCCTAATCTACTAAGCCGATTCTCATGCGATTCTCACATAATTTAGTACAAAAGAGTCATCTGCGGCGCAAAAATGCATGAAAATCGGCTTAGTAGACTAGGCCCTTAACACTACCCAATGTCGCAATCAATTTCAATTAAACAAGGTACACATTTTATCGTTATGATGGACATTACTTACTATCATACTCGACACTATATTTGATAGGTCCCGAGGACATGGAGGGCGAGCGTGAAGAGTTGCCTCTGTGTGGCACATTGGAGGAGAACTCGTCAGAGAGCCAGGAGGAGGAAGAAGATGGCGATGTCCGCCGCAGGAGGAACAGGCCCAGGCCTAGGGGTGTTACCATGGCGACTGGACTGTCACGTGGAGTTGTACAGGAGGTGGAGGAGGCAGGAGATGACGAAGACGACGATGAGGATGATCTTAATGATATTGACCTAGCACCGCATCTGGTAGGGCTTTGGTCGTCGTTATCTTTTAAAATAGTATTTCTAGGCATATAAAGAAGTCTAGTCAATAATGTAATTTTTCAGATTATTTTCATTTCCATTATTTTTTTCATGTAAAATATTATCATTCAATTACACGTCCATGAATTGTTTCTCTCGAAGGAGAACATTTCTCCTGCAGTTAATACTTTTTAAGTCCACTTTTCGTCTCATCTTAGTTTAACCTCAACTTTACTGCGCTGTCATCTAGTGATGATGAGCAGTACTAAGTGAGATCTCCTACGCGCATGCTCGAGCAGTTACTTCCGCTTACGTCGAGCAGGCTGACGTCATTTTACGTCGTGGCTACTTTTTATCGTCGATCTTGGATTATCGGAGGCATCCATTGCTTCCTGTGACTTTTTAAGGAACAATTAGAGTGCTAGACATTGTGTCTGCTCTTTTTTGTGACTTTTACGAACTTTTTTCGTAAGTAGGAGTTCGGGCCAGAACGTGCTAAGGAAGTGGCCAAAGCAGTTCAAGGCGGTTCAGCGCACGTGGTACCTCGTGGTCGACGTGCCGCTTTTCTTGTACGTTACAAGTTGGACTTTTGTTTGCATAAGTCATCATGTCGGATTCGGAACATTCCTCACGCTCAGGAGACGAAGGTGTCGTCGGTGATCCCCCTAAGTTGGATTATATGGGGACACCAGGAGTGGGAATGGGCCTCGGAGGCCTGGGTGGAAAGGCGCCTTTCACGCAAACGGTGAAGGCGAAGACCAAGCCCAAAGGATTCGACTTGAACCTGGATAAGTTTGTCGGCAAACTGGATGCTGCTGGCAGGCGAGAATTCACAGAGAAAATTCATCAGGTTATGAAGAACACTTCTCCTCCGCCCAGCTCGGAAAGGAAAGTTCATTCTATGTCGGATTCAGACATGTCTGAAGGAGAGTGTGAAGAGGAAATGGTCACGGAGACCAATGCTTTCCTCGACGAGCTTGTCAAGTCAGTCAATCGCAAGGAGGACTAGGGCCCGGCTGTAAGCGCGGCCTTAGTGAAACTCATGACTGAGATGTCGGCCGGGAATTTCAACTTCAAAGCGTTGGAAGGAATTCAGAAGGAGTTTCCGCCCCCGGAAAATGTGGGATCTCTGAAAGTGCCAAAGCTCCCGCCGAAGGTAAAGGACTTGCTCTCAAAGGAGCACAAGGAGAATGATAAGATTCTTGCTAGGGCGAACGAATATCTGATTACCACGCTTTCCATTCTGCTACCGGTCATGGACATGCAAAAGGATCTAGCTCCCAAAAACGCCTCGTCACAAGTGACTTTTGAAGCCTTATCAAAGGCAGTGGTGGTGACAACCAAGGCAGTGGCGGACCTCACCAAGGCCCGTAGGGAGGTCCTGAAAGTGGACACAAATGCAGAGCTTAAGGATTTATTCAACGATGAGAAAAATCCAGCAACAGCCGAATGTTTGGCTGGTGGTGATGTGCCTAATAAAATCGAGGCCATTAGGAAGTCAAACCGGATGTTTGCTTTCTTGAAGAAGGATCCTCCGAAGGAACAGCAGACGGCCAAGAAAAAGGCTTTTGTCCCCCAGAAGAAGGGGGGGGGCAAGTTCAGTGGAGGAGGTTTCAACGCCAACAACAGAGGTGGCGGAGGCCCAGCTAAGAAAGCGAGGTTTTCGGGTGGAGCCAATCGTGGAGGCCACTCTGGAGCTTCAGGTTCGCAGCAGGGTTTTCAGGGAAAGGGGACCCAGTGAAAACTGGCCGTCCCCTCCACACCGCTCCCGCAGAAATTCAGGTGGGACCTTTCATTTCTTCCTTGTTAGACCCTAACTTGTTTAGAGCAGGCAATACTAAGAATTGTTTAGAAGTATGGAAGGATATTACATCAGACGCTTTTATTCTGATAGCTGTTCAGGGAACTAGATTAGAGTTTCAGAAAATTCCGCAACAGAATTTCGAACCTAGACCGCTTAGACTTAGTCAGCAGGAAATCCCTTTAGTAGGGAATGAGGTGGGGAAAATGTTGAAGAAAAAGGTCATAGAACCTTGTTTCAATAGGAATGGACAGTTTATCTCAAATGTATTTTTGAGACCAAAGCCTAATGGAGAGTTCCGAGTGATTTTAGATCTTTCGCTACTAAATAAGTCGGTCAGGTATGAGCATTTTAAAATGGAGACTTTGCAGTCAGCATTAGATTTGATGTCACAAGGATGTTTTATGGCGTCGATCGATTTGAAAGACGCGTACTATACTGTTCCGATAGATACTCGAGACAGGAAGTTTTTGAGGTTCAGGTGGGGGGGGGGGGCACTCTACCAGTATACCTGTTTACCTATGGGGTTAGCACAAGCGCCTAGATATTTTACGAAGATTCTGAAGCCTGTGTGGGCAACCTTACAGGCTAAAGGGTTTACAGCTTTTGGCTATTTGGACGACAGCTTTATTCTGCATGAATCACAGGAAGATTGCAGGAAGGCGGTCCAAGAATTGGCCCTCTTACTCACAAACCTGGGGTTTACAGTGCACAAGAACAAGAGTTGTTTTGAACCTAGTAGAAAATTGATTTTCTTGGGCTATATTCTAGATTCGGAGCTAATGCTTATCTATCCGACTGAGGAGAAAAGAGAGAAGTTCATCTCTCTAACGAATAGGTTATTACATACGAGAAGACCTACAGTGAGGCAAGTAGCTCAATGTGTGGGGGTCTTGATTGATCTTACGAAAGGGGCAGAGTATGGGATGTCCCACTATAGGTACATTGAGGAAGATAAAGTTCAGGCCTTGAAAGGGAACCAGAATTTTGATTCGAAAATGGAATTGTCTCCAGAAGCTAGGAATGAGCTAGTTTGGTGGTTGGATTATATCCCAACAGCATCAAGGAGAATTTGGAATAGACCACCAGATTGGGTTTTATTCACAGATGCGTCAGACCTGGGGTGGGGAGCCCTGGTCGGTGTCAGGAGAACAGGAGGTGTGTGGAGGGGTGAAGAATACGACCTCCACATTAATGCCAAAGAACTTTTGGCCATTTTTCTGGGTCTCAAGAGCCTCCTTAGGGATGAAAGAGGGGCTTTCATTAGATGCGAATGTGACAATACAACTGCGGTTGCTTATCTGAATCATCTGGGAGGCATGCGCTCATCCCAGTGCGATACTATAGCGAGGGAACTGTGGGAGTTCTGTCAGCTTACGGAGATGTGGCTGTTTGCGGTTCATGTTCCCGGAGTAGAAAATGAGGATGCGGATTATGAATCCAGGAATTTTAGGGAAAACCTAGAATGGGAGTTACCTGATGAGGTGTTTAAGAAGATTAAACGGAAAGTTGGGAACTTTGACATTGATTTGTTCGCTTCAAGATTGAATAACAAATGTGAGGTTTTCTGTAGCTGGTACCCAGATCCAGATGCCTCGTTTATTGATGCGTTTACGCTTGATTGGGTTGGAAAATACTTTTATGCTTTTCCTCCTTTCAGACTGATTGCCAGGACCGCTCAGAAAGCAAGAAGGGATCGTGCATCAGGAGTTATCATCACTCCAGATTGGGAAGCTCAGTCTTGGTTCGGCATGCTGGTCAGAATGACGACAGGCAAAATTCATCTAGGAAAGGTGGAGCTTTGGAACCCAGTGTCGGACGAGACCTGGATGGTCAGACTGCTTGCATGGACTCTCTAAGGCAGGTCTGGATTAACAGTGGAATTTCTGCAGAAGCGGCGGAGGTCATGATGACCGCCTGGAGGCCTGGGACTCTGTCCCAATATGATTGCTCGCTTAGAAAGTGGGCCCAATTCTGTGTTGAGGAAAAGGTTAGTTGCACCGTTGTGCATATTCCTCGAATTGTGAATTTCCTGTTCAAGTTGTTTAAAGAAGGACTGTCTTACTCAGCTGTGGGATCAGCGAGGTCAGCACTTTCTAACTTTTTGTCTCTGACCGCGAGTCAAGAGAAGATGTTAGGTGAAAACCTAGTTATTTGCAAGTTTATGAGGGGAGTTTCGGAAATTAACCCTCCCAAGCCCAGGTACAGGACCATGTGGGACGTTAACGTGGTATTTGCTCAGTTGAAAAGATGGGCAAAGAACTCAGAGGCGTCGTTACAGGACTTATCGTACAAGTTGGCAACGTTGTTGGCCTTAGTTTCGGCCCAAAGAACTCAGACTTTGCACGCTATAAAAATATCCAATATTGTTTGGGAAAAGGACAGGATTATCATTTTGATGGATAAACTCTTGAAGCATAACAAGGAGGGGGCTCCTTTGGATGTTCTTAAAATTGAGTATTTCAGAGAGGACGGCAGAAATTGTCCAGTGAGATGCCTCACGAGGTATATCGAGAGGACTGAATTGCTGAGGAAGGGAGAAGACCAGCTCTTTCTCTCTTTTGCTAAACCGCACAGGAGTGTTTCGAAAGATACTATCTCTCGGTGGATTAAGACAACCCTTAAAATGAGTGGGGTGGATACAGACTTGTTCAAGGCTCACAGCACGAGAGCAGCAAGCACTTCTAAGGCAAGCGCCATGGACTTACCTATACAGTCTATCCTTAAGAAGGCGAGGTGGACAAATGCCAGTACTTTCGCCAGGTTCTACCGCAGAGAGGTAGAGGGACCGGATTTGGGGACGGCTCTACTAAAGGGAGTGCCTTCTTCGAAGAAGAAACTTTAGGTAATTATTTACGCTAAGTTTCGTTGAGGTTACAGTTGTTGTTACATTACGACCGCCTCTGTCCAAAGTGGAGAAGCTTTAAAATCTCACTTAGTACTGCTCATCATCACTAGATGACAGCGCAGTAAAGTTCCCAAGTTAAATGAGACTTACCTTGGTACAAAGGTGATATTTGACTAGAACTTTATTAGTGTTATCTAGTGTGATGAGGGACTAAGTGCCCACCCGCCCTAACCCAAAGGGGGAAAAATGGGTGTGGCTTTACATTTTTCTTCTCTTAGTTTTTTGTGTTTCACAGTTACTTCCTAGTATTTGGACAGAGGCGAAGCTTTAAAGACTGCTCGAGCATGCGCGTAGGAGATCTCACTTAGTCCCTCATCACACTAGATAACACTAATAAAGTTCTAGTCAAATATCACCTTTGTACCAAGGTAAGTCTCATTTAACTTGGGAATTTTGTTTCATCTCAAGAGTACTTTTTAACCTGTGTTCGTCTGCATATTGATTATTAGTACACGGATATCAACAGATTAGAGTGTAGACGAGCATGCCGTAGGTAATTAATATGAGAAAATCGATATGCCATTATACTCATACTCATACTATCTATTTACAAATATTTCCTACTTCCTAGATGTTGCTCCACGACAGTGGTGCTCATTCCCAAAGCAGTCTGCGTCCTGCCAGTATATCTGAGGAGGGCTACCTGGAGGCTAGCGATGGCGAGGATGATGTGACACCTGACGGCACTGTGCGCATTGTAACTTGTGATAAACAGACTAACACTGAGATGGCCAACCTCAGGCAGAAGCGGCGCACCGAAGAGACGGTGCGCGGGAGTGCAATAAGGCGCTCTCAGACCTTCTCGCCTGCTGGCCGCCATGGCAATGATTATATATGCAAAGTAAGTTATGAATACGAATGTCACGATTAGTAGATTTTCTTATCTACCATAGATGTCATGGCAGATTTAACAGATTTAAGATAAATCTCATTGAAAGACATTTTTTCTGCCCATTTCTGTTGTTGAATAGTCCTATCATTGACATCCATTCATTTATTTTTTATTTGTTTAAAAATTATATCCATTCATTTTTAATAGAACTTTAACGTACCTCTTTGCAGTTAAATCGCAGTGACAGTGATAGTTCCGTGAAGTATAGACGCATGCCGTTCCAAAGAAACACATTGGAAAGAAGGAGTCTGAGGATAAAGAAGGTACATAGTTGAACAATTCACAGTGATTTCAGAGCAAGTTGTGTTTCTTCTTATATTTAAAAGAAATGTTGTGTTGACATGTTATTTTGATCTACTTACTGTATTACTCCAGCTGTAGATGGTCATGTTCTTGGAACCCTCCTGGAAAGCCTGTGACTACAAATTAATTAAGAATTAGTTAAGAATCAGCCAATCATTAACCAGTCAGTTAATATCATCTCAAACTTTCAGCAAAACTACAGTGTAGGCGGGCGAGGCGCAGTGTTACAGACTTTAGATAAACGCCCTGTGCGGACGTCCCTGGACCTGGAAATGGACCTGCAGGCATCGCAGACCAAACTGACCCGTCTCCAGGAGGAGATCTCCAGGCTAAGGCAACTCAAAGAGCGCATGGAGGAGGCTAAAGGCCAGCAGGACACCCAGTTGCCTGACTGGTTCACTGACAATGAACAACTCCAAGCCTTCTTAGAGGAAGCAGAGAAAGTGGTTGGTATCCCATTAATCAAATAACATAGATAACTAGTGATTATAATCTGTACCATAGATGAGATTACTGTTTATGATTTGATAGATAAATTAACGAGCTCACTTCTAAAAACGCCACAAGACAAACTGCCTTAGAGGCCTTGTAATATTTTGCCTCGTTAATAAATCGATAAAGGTCCACCCAGGAATAACTAGTTTGAATGAAAATTAAAACACTTCTTATAAAATATTTGTTGCTATATATTATTTTTTCCCCGAACCTATTTGAGGAAACAACAATTTTTCTCATATTTTTCCTCCACTTCAGCTGGCTCGACATGAGCAACGAGGGTCGTCCCGACTGGAAGAGAAAGCGGAACGTTTGTTGAGGAAAGTCACCAAGGATGTGTACCGCTTACGTAAAGGTCCCCACAACCAACCCAATATTAATACATTTAGGTAAACATCAATTTCAATTCCACTTCTGTGTTTGCTCTGCCTTGATTTAGTTTAGACTATCTAGGTGATGGTATTCCTAATTCACAGTAGTACATCCCGAACCTTTTTGTATTGCGTAATAGAATGATTTGAACAAATATATAATGTTTTTTCTTACAGTAGAGTTTCTACATGACGTTCATAATAGCACGCCGAGAGTAATATCTAGAGTACATGTAAAAATGTCATATCAAGTCATACACATCTCTTTTCCTGAAATAGAAACCCATATATATTATATATATATACAAATATAGATGTACATAATTGAGCTAGTACTTAACAGTAAGATTCCTATATGACAAAAAGTTCCACATTTTCCTTTTTCTTTTTTAGATTTTCTTTTTTCATGTTTTACATCTTTTTTTGTCACTACGATGCCATTAAAAACATTTTCAATTTTAATAAATGATACAAGAAAAGTTATATATATACATAACAATATCGTCTCTGCTCTCTAGTCCAAACCACAGCTGGAGTTGGTAGTTGTGTAATATCCCCGTAGGGGGCAGCACATTCCTCCAGGGTTTTGGTAGGGCTTGCATGCTTTTTTGGGATGCCTAATATTACCCTTGTCTACATTAATGATAGCTTCTTGAGAGTTTCCATCGTCTTTATAATCTTGGGGAGTTCGCTAGAAAAACCTATTCCGCTCGGTCTGACCGTAACCAAGTATTCTTCGCTTCCACATGGCTTAAATCATCATTCATTGGAATTATGTAAGAAGCCTCATCTTTCTTGTAAAGTACTTAGTACTATCTGCCTATTTAAGTGGATTATTAGGCTCCGTAAGGAATTTAATTCTTCCAATATCAATATTTGAACGGACAATTATAAAGAGATGGACTCTGTCACTTAAGAGTGAGGTTCTGATGGATTTGACAAATGGAATCATTTAAATAGATCATTTTCCTGACTAAAGAAACATATCTGTGCTTTTGCGCCCAGCTTGAGCGTTAAGATTTGATCGGATGTGATTATTCATGTTCATGTTCTAAGTTCTTGTGTGGCACCATTCATTTTATGTACTATTTCTCTGGTAAAATGTCCCACAGAACCCCAAACTTAAATGTAATGAACAGCATGCAAAGCTAAAGCCAAGCCTTCCTCCTGCTTGTATTTGAAAGAATGACAACTAGTCTGTACTCAATTGTATTTCATGAAGAATTTCTATCTATTGTCATAGTGATTCGGGGATGGGGGATTAAAGATGGCGCTTTAGGTAATCGATAAGTATGGATAATGGAGAGGTTAAGAGAAACACTTTAGGTTTTGCTAAAGGTGTATCTTAAAGTCTTTTCATAGGATTCTTTGCGTTCATCTCATTCTGCTTTGACTGAGAAACTTTGCATTGATATCTGTATTGTATTGCTTTAAGACAGAGATTTAGACATTTTTATTTGCGGATTTAATCCAGATGTGTGGCCCATATTTGTCTTAAAATGTCATAACCATATTGAATTTCAAGGCACAAAATGTGCTAATATTCATCATTGACTTCGAATTCTGTCTGTCCTTGTTAAAGTTGGAGTTCATTTATCTAACTTATCTATTTTAGCTTCTTATTTTCAATGAAGAAAAAACGCAGTCATAATGCCATCATATGGCAATACTTAATGCAATCCTCAGAACCAGAAGAAAGCGTTATATCATGGCTTAGAATTAATTAATCCTCAATGACAATTCCATCAAGAGATATTCCTCCTGGAACTGCGATACACATACATGTACTTGTCCACTTTACGTTCATGTTAGCAAAAATTCAACGCGGTATTTTATGCTCATTATATATGTTCATGTTACTTTTCTTCCTAGGGAGAAGATGGCGTTCTTTACCAACGTTAACAAAATAAGTGTACCCGTATTGCCTGAGGAGGAGACCGTGTTGCCTGAGGAGAAGAGGCCTACTCAAAAGAAGAAAGGCCCCACGCCTACCTGTCTGCCCACCCAGCCTCTTCTACCTGCCCCGGACAACACGCAGGTGACTGTTGATAAGCCACCGCGTTCTCCATGCGTTGACGCGCCTCCTGGAGAAACAATAATCATCCCTCCAGCTGAAGCTCTCATAGCTTCTTCAGCAATTGAGACAATCGCAGCTCCTCCAACTCTCACTATTACTGCGCCCCAAACTGCTGATTCCGATTCTATAAAACTACAGCAGAAACTTCAGTCTGCAATTACACAAGCTGGAACTTCTGTGACCCCCTCGACGGGGACGGTGGCGGCACCAGCAGCAGCGGGGGAAACCTGTGGGAAAATGGTGGCGAATCTTCCCAGTATCTGTCCAGTATCTAGCAGTGCATTAGCTGTAGGTATAGAATCTAAGGTCGGAGGCATGAACTCTTCTCCGTCATCTTCCTGCCCCGTGCAAAATGACCAAGGAAAGGTCAAAGTAACGGAAGCAATCGTGGGAGAAAATCCTAATGTACCGGTGAATGTTATAGGTAAGAAAGTAGTACCCCAGAGCTCTGACATTGTTGGTGATAAAGGCAGAGAAAAGACTCCGTCAGCCACAAGTATTTCTGGACAGTTACCTGCAATGCAAGGCCTATCCAAATCCTCCCTTGCAAAAACCCCAGTGAAAACTGCTGCTCAGACACCCTCAGGCCCGCAGAATGAGTCTGTCAGTGAAACGCAGATAGCAACCCTAGGGAGCAGTGCATCTCAAGATTCAAGCAAAACTTCGGGACTGATTAGAAGCACAGAATGTCCGCAACCCAAAGCCACGGTTGAGAAGACGTACGTGCCAGAGGTGACCAACAGTACACGGTGCTGATGTGTATGAAGCCAAAGGGAGTATGTTGTAGAACTATTACCAAGGCAACTAACTGTACAATCATGATCATAGATGCCAATGTAGTGAAATATTTAACCAGGGAAATATTCCTTCTCTATTTTCCCTGATATATTTCTATCATATCTGTAATCTTACATAGTAATATATATAGTGTATATCTTTATATATATATTTCTAAGTTACATTATCGCTCTTAGAGGTTATCATTTTGATTGGTTATTACGTTCTCTTCGTGGTTTGTTAAGAAGTGAGGATTGTGTATGTTTTGCATCGGCCACCGGTGGTCCTTTGCAACAGGTTTCTGAATGGCTGACGAGAATTTTGGATTGTGTAATTTCGTAAACGAGCACCTTTGAACGGCCTTATCAAAGTCCAAAATTCTTTACCATTTTTATATCTTTACTAGTGTAACACTGTATATATATAAACTCAATAATGTACATATTCTACCTATACACCTATTTGACATGTTTTATCCAGATTGTTGGTATTGCATTTTTTACTATTATATCTCTGCTGGATAGTTCCATTTCATAAGAACATACGAGTAATGCCAAATATTGTTTGATACCCAAGTTTTGAAGTATTCTTTATGTGTCAATAGCCATTGTTGGGATGCCCTAGTTAGGCTAAACTGCTAGGGAGAATATGTCTTTCACATGTCAAAAAACAACACGTTTACCAGTTGATACGTACCATACACGAATGAACGTCCAATGTAAATCACTTGATACTAGAATTTGTGATAACCTTGTCCAGTTTAATGGACAAAACTGCTCCCATTATTCTGGTTGACCAACGAAGATTATTTTTGTTTCGAACAATTCTACCAGGGATCGAAACAAATATATCAAGTCTATCTTTAAGTCAAGGTAATACAATTTTTGTCGGTGATATTTTCTAATATGTCAGCTCTCGTGCCGACACCGTCCCCAACAGAAATGAAGTTACTATTTGCTCAACTATGAGTATTTAAAAAAAAAAAAAAATATGGATGCACATTGTGGAGGTGTTTTCACAGAGACTATTATGGCATATTCAGTCCCTTGCTTAAAAGCAAAGTGACAACGCAATATGATTGCTTTCAATGTTCACTATGTGAAATGTATTTTTGACATCCTTGTTAAGGTATGATACTTGATATACCATGGAAATGATAATTTCAAAATTCAACCTCCACATTGTGGCGTGGTTTTTGAAAATGAAAAGTAGGTTTTTGAGTAGTTTTTTTTACCCCCGTTTGAAGCTTTGAGAGCCTAGTATGGACATTTCTAAGCTGAATGGATTAATAATTTGCTACAGGTTTATGTTTTTTTATCAGAAAACTCAAATGTAGTTGGAAAGAAAAATGAAGTGCTAAATTGCGAGGTAAATTGCGTTTTATTTCAGGTTTAAGTTTTACCATTTTGATACGATGGAATATCCCGTTGTAGCCTTTTAATTTGATACCATGAAGATTTTTTTCTTACATTTGTGATTGATTCATTTATGTTTTATTGTTTTGAAGACTGATTTGAATGTATAAAAAAGCCACAACAGCTTTTGGCTGATTGTTTTATCAGGAGAAATTATAGTACTCAGTGTACTGTATGTATATTGTTTCATTTTACCCACTCGATTTGTTAGCAAATATTATATATATTTGCGGTTTCTAAGATCCACCCAGTTCGACTACGTTCGGAGGGGTTTGTCTTGTTGAATATATGTACACCCACCGAGTTGTTAGAATGCTTGACACGTCCACGAGACCAATATTTGTTATGCTTTATTAAAGTATTAAACACTATGTGTTAAATTATCTAAGAAATTGTAAAACAAATAAAGGTAAACTTCTGTATGTACAAGTGATGTATAGAACAAACACAACGCCTGTGTATATGTATCTCAATCATGTTCACCATTTTGATGTCGTCATTTCATACTTGTAAAATTCATTATACAGACATCAGAAGTATCAATATGTATTCTACTCTATTCATTTGAAAAGCAACGTATATTATACCCTGTTCTGTTCCTGTTCGCTCTAATAGGATGCAATTTATTTGTCTAGGTCTTGTCCTTGATCAATTGGTAATTGCTGTTAGATATTTTGAGAGTCGATGGAAATGGTTATCAGTTACAAGTAGACAAGTGAATAGCTGAATTTTATTCATTGTACAGACAAAACAATTTTGGTTTATTCAGGATACATTGGTTCAGAATACTCATGCATATGGGAAGGGTAACTAATACGCTAGACATTGTTAATTAGTTCATTTTTATCTCCCAGTCTTCCGCCGTAGCAACCAATTTGCTTGCAAATTCCACATACGTGTGGTTGGTAATACATGCATTTTGTATTTTAAAGCTGGTTAAGGACTGTATTATAATGAAAATACTAACTTATTTTAATTATGTCTCTTCGATTGTATAAATAATAAAATTCGTACGACTATTTGCCCTCAATTAAAGTCGCTATTTTTTCGAATAACCACTGAAGAGGAATTATGTATTGAGGTGGATGGAGAAAAATAACAATTAATTATTGTAGGTTGCACCGATTTTTATAACAATGACCATTCTTGACTATTGTACAAGATGTATTTTAGTTGGTGTTAGTTGGTTGATAAATGTGTATACAAAATGAAAGAAGTCCCACGTGGGGTTTGTATGTTATGTGTGTAATATTTCTCTGTTGTTATTATCGCCCTTGAGCTTCTCCAATAACCTGCATGGACTGTTCTTGAGGTCTGATCGATTTATGCGAATGTTTTGTTTTGTTGAAGCCTAAGATCCTCCAGTAATTCTATTCAGAAATGTTACTAAGAAAATGTACTACAATCTGTGATTAAGAGTTAGAACCGTTGAAATCATTGAGAATATTCCTTTGAAAACAAATCGGAGAATTCGAAGTCCCACATATATTTGTATGTATTGAACATCATAATTTGTTGAAATGGTGCCCCTACTATTTTTTAAATGCTTAAGCTGTTTTAAATTCGTCGACATCTCGTTCCTAAAGTTTTATGAAAAAAAACTTATTTTATTTATATTCCTGTATCTAAATTGTAAATTAGAGAAGAATATCGTCCCAAAAACATTCCATACGGATGAGACGAAAGTATACGATTTCCTTGTTGATAATTGAGAGAAATTTATTCTAAAAATGTTCATAAAATATGACCTTATTATTCCTTGGAGATAAAGTAGGTAAGCCCAGTATATAACTGCTGAATTTATTAGTGGACTATTCATGTATTACCATCCTGTACAGCCTTAGGTTTTGAGATGAGTGATAGCATGATGTTTTTTCTATGTTGTATAGGTTCAACTCAGTGATTGTTTCTTTTTATTACCGTTTCAATATTGTCTTGATCAACGGAATTCTTGTTCTTTAAACTTAATTTTAAAAGGGGCATTTAGAGGTAGCTCGTGATATTTGATATGAAAGTAAAAGAAAGCCTCTCCGGGCGAATTAATAAAACATGAAAGTTTCCATGCTTCATTATTTAAAGCTAAAGGAATGTTCAGTGTAATGAAACATTTTGTGGTTTGATATTTTGTATTATGAACTGTATCAAATGTACATACTTGGAAGTGCTGTTGGGGGATTATGAACGTGTCATTAGACTATAGTTTGGTTGGGGGAAAGGGTCCGTCCACCAGCTCAGTTTTCCCTCAAATTTTGTACGTCATTTGATACTCAGGTTAAGACACGTCACTCATTTAAATTAAAATGTAACATTTATATTTTACATAAAATATAAAATATATAAAAAGAATCCTGTGTTGATCTGATTTATTTTTGTGTATGAGTTCCAGCCGAAAAATGGTCTATACATGTAATATTGTATACTGGCAGTCATTTTGTGGAGGTACGCAGGGAGCAGTAGGCACCAGATCGGAATGCGTTCCCGTTTATGAGGTTAAAACATGTGATTAAACTTATTTTTCCACCATACCAAACTAAAGAATAACCAAAGTAAGGGCAAACCAGGGGCTCGTTTCATAACTAATAACGGATCTCCGTTAATCATTATGAACGGAGATTTGTTCAACGGAAGAAATTACGGTCACCCGCTAAAGTGTTGCAGAACTAGCTCCACTAAAAATAATTCCGTTGACCCCCATTACACTATGCGTCCACGAGAAAATTCCGCTCGCTCCCGTTAGCCCCCGTTAAAGCCTCCGCTGCTAACGGCACCTAGTCAGGGGACAATATTTCACCACAACACATTATGTGACGTGATGTTGCCAATCCATTGGTCGCACAGTTCTGCCACGCTGGCAAGCCACCCGGTCCCCGCACTCCCTACACATAATGACACGCATGCTTGTTTCCATTTCCGCGGAGATAGGGGTCTTTTGAGACCTGCTTTTTTTTTTTTTTTTTTACATCAACTTTTATTCAATATGTCAACAAAGAACTTTCTCCTCCTCCAGCATATCAACATCGAGATTTACATATGCCTTTCTTCTTGGAATACACTCTCTATTATGATTTTCTACCTACGAGTAACTACAGTCGGTTAAAAGTGAGACTAGTTTGGTACAAACATTGCATTATGAGTTTAGAATCTCGTGGCTCCTCCCACTTTGACCCATACCGTACACAACAGAGAAAAATGAAATACATATCTCTATACATTTAACGTTGCCGCGATATTCGACACTACGGTCCAAACATTTCGTCTAATGACTTATCGCTTGTGGCCACGCCCCTTTTGACCCTTACCGTACACTTCTACTCTTTATATACAGGGTATTTTCTTTTTGGCTGGGATCCTTCGTGGTTTTATTTTAAGGGTTCACGACTGGAGCACATCGATAACATGCGAACTAAAAATACATTTTAAAAGCTTCAACCTGAGCATATATCTCTTCCAACCAATGTAAAATAAGGCCAATAGCAAGACATTTAGTCTTGGGCATTGTTATTGCTCAGCAGATCTGATATATCTGCCACTAGACTTTTCCACAGCATATTTTCCTCCTTGCTTATGGCTCTGAACTTATTTTGATATAATATGATCGTTATTTTTGACCTCATCTCATATATATAATACAGCCATTCCAAGTTTCCTTGGTGAAACAATTTCTGCCTGTGTATGAAGGCTTTTGTATTAAGTATAATCCAGTTTACAACCTTTACATTTGTCCCCTTTTTATTAAAACCGAACATGATGTTAATTTTTTCGACATACAAGGTCCCAGAAGGGTTTCTTCTTATTATCTTTCTTCCCCCTATATCCTCGTTGAGATATCCTACCGATTCAATAAAATTATACACCTTTGACCAGAGTTTCTCTGTGTCATGACACGTCAAGAAAAAGTGAATCAAATCGTCTCTCCTGTCACAAAAAGAGCATCCAGGGTGATCCCGAAAGGAGGCATTTTTCAGGTAAAGGTTGCATGTTACAGTTCTATGTAGAATTCTGTACTGCAAAACTTGCAGTCTTGTTTCGCTTGTTGTTTTGTACGGATTATTAAAAACATCTTTCCACTGTAACTTTAGATAGTCCTCCTCGCTTAAATCAAGCAGGTTTCTCCACTTGTCAAGCTTTTCTCTTTTTACCTTCATACTCTCTACTAAGGCGCCATATATAGCCTTGCTCGTGCATACTCGAATATCAAAAGTTTTACTATTTATCTTTATTTCTATATTCCCTTTATCCTCGCAGGGGGGGGGGGGAACTTCTAATTGTGAGAAGCCATTCCTTAGGGATAGCTTGTTGTAACTCCTTCTTGAGATAAAAATCGGGGGCTATACCGTGAAGCCTCTTCAACTCGAGAATAGACATAACCTTTCCTTGCTGGTTAACAATATCTCCTATACATAGCAATCCTTCTTTTTCCCAGCTTTGATAGTGGAACATTTGCTTTTTCTTACTCTTAATAAGGCGATTCGCCCACAGCCTTTCCTTGAGAATTTCATTTCTTGTTACTGGAGCCTTACTGAAATAATATTTATCCCATATATTGAATATTTCTTGGTAAAAACCATTTAAGGCTTTCTTGGGCTTGCTCCTACTTAGCATAATTTCTTGGGCTTGTCTACCTGGGGCAGAAAATGCTGCCATGGCCTTAAAGTCTCTGTCGTTGTTTGATAATATTATTCTTTGTACCCATTTGAGTCTATTTGTTATTATAACCTCTCTAATTGTTCTTAGGCCCAGGCCCCCATTTTCCGCTTTTTGCGCTAGGAATGCTGTGCTAATTTTATGCCCTTTATTAGACCATACAAACTTCATCATCTCTCTATGGATTTCATCTTGAATCTTTACAGTTAGAGATATTGTCGCCAGCACATGCTGAAAAATAGGGAGAAGAAAAACATTACATACTAGCACTCTGCCCTTTATAGTTAGGCTTCTTTTTCTCCACTGATTGATTATCTCCCTGACCCTTTCCAAGAGTTTTTCGCTGTTTATTGAGGCCATTTTTGATTCGTTTCTTGGAGAGAGGAGAGTCACCCCCAGCACTCGCATGGTGTCTGTCCATTCTATTTTCAATATTTCTCTGTTGGATAATTTTATTCCGCCTATGTTAAATCCTTTCGATTTTTTTGCGTTCAGCCTAAGCCCGGAGGCTTCAGCAAATCTATCCAGCATTTGAATGGTTTTGTGAAGTGAAAACTCGTTCCTGACCATAACTGTTAAATCATCTGCGAATTGGACCAGCTTTGACTCTCCCCCCTCCAAGGGTATACCTTCTATATTTCCATCCTGCCTCACTTGTTCGGCTAGCCTTTCTACACATAAGATGAAGAGGGACCAAGAGATGGGGTCACCTTGCTTCATCCCTCTTCCAACTTTAAACCATGCTGAGGAAAAACCATTGTTGCAAAATGCTGCCACAGATTTATTTAATAGGGTTTTTACCCACGCTACATATACATAGTCGATACCATAGGCTAGTAATGTATTCTCTAAAAATTCCCAGCATATAGAATCATATGCTTTGGAAAAATCCAAAGCCACTACTAGACCTTGCTCTTTTCTTTTTTCAAGGAGAGAGATAACATCATCTACTCTTCTAATAGCAGAGCCAATGTATTTACCCCTGACGAAACCGTATTGGTCCTCGCCTATCAGTTTGGGAAGTATATTGTTTAATCTTTCTGCCAACACTTTTGAGATAATCTTGTAGTCTACATTAAGTAGAGTTATGGGTCTCCAGTTAGCCAAAAATATACTGTCAGCTTCTTTTTTTGGTATTACGTTAATTAACCCTCTTCTTTGTTCACATGTCATTTCCTCGTCATCTAAACAGCTATATAGCATTTTCATGAACATTTCGCTTATTACTGGCCAAAAGGCCTGATAGAATTCTATCGTAAAACCGTCACTACCCGGCGCTTTGTTCCTTTTAAAAGTTTTCATAGTTTTTTCTACCTCCTGTTTAGAAACTGGACGTATTAACATGTCATTTTCTCTTCTATCAACCATATTTGGAGACTTATTGGGGTCTACGAATTCCTCCGCGACCTCCTGATCTAAATTCTCTTTGGCATATAGTTTAGTATAGAATTTTTCACCCTCCAGAAGTATACTCTTCTGATTAGTTACTATCACTCCATCTACATTAAGCTGTGTTATGCTTTTTTTACTTGCTTTGTACTTCTCTAGATTGCAGAAGTATTTCGTGGGTTTCTCTCCCTCCTCTGCCCACTTTGCCCTAGAGCGAATTAGGGCTCCCTCCGCTTTTTTTAGCTCCTGTTTTCTTATTTCTAATAGAAGATTTTCTTTCTCTCTTTTTTGTTCAACATTTAATCCATTAATTTTATCCAGTTCTCTGATCCTTATAGAGCATTCCTCGTTCTTTCTCCTTCTTTCTATAGCTAGATTTTTACCTAGAGACATCGCCAGCTCTCTAACTTTCAATTTGAAAAATTCCCATCTGGTTTTGTCAGTGAGGTTTTCTTCTTGTATCGATTTGGATATTTCCTCCACCCCGGCTCTAAAGGATTCATTTTCTATCAGAGATGTATTAAATTTCCAGAAGCCTTTGCCTCTTTTAACTTCTTTCTGAATCATGAACATTATTATTTCTTTGTGATCTGAATGGGCAGAGGAGGAAACCTCTGTATTTGTCATCCAATTTGAAATATTATGCGACACGAAAATGTAATCTAACCTCGACTCTAGGCCCGTTCCTACCCTCTCCCATGTGTTTGAGGGGGAACTTTCACTCTTTGCCGCTATAATGTCGCACAGATCATACTCTTGTATGAAATCTAACAATGTTTTACTCGATTGAGAAGAGGCTTTGTTTGTTATGTCAGCATTGAAATCTCCCATTATTACCAGTTCGTCGAAGGATAATTCCTCCAATTCTGCTCTTATAGCTTTTAAGACCTTTTCTTGCTCTTTTGAGAAGTTTGCCGTAGGGGCATATACATTAAATATACACATTGTCGACTCACGATTTTTAACAATAACATATATCCATCTGCCTTCTTGGTCTTTACCTGTTTTTATAACTCTTTCGTTAACATCTTTAGACACCATTAACATAACACCTTTAGATGCTGATGAACCATGAGAAAAATATATTTTTCCTGGCCATTGAGACGACCATATGGCCTCTTTGTCCGGCACCGAGTGGGTCTCTTGCAACGATATGATACAGCTTCTATTTTCTTTAAAATTATTAAAAATGGCAGATCTTTTGACTACCCCAGAGTTGACTGTCGTCCTCCATTTCGGCGTGTTAATCCGCTTCTGGCGTTATCTGGAGCTTGAGATAGACTATTTCTTTTGATCCTCCTGCTTTTTCTGATCTTGGTCGATCAGGAATTGCCTTGTTTTCATCCAAAGCTCCCCGAGCAGGTTGCCTTGGACAGGCCACTTCTGGGAGTCTAGGGCTTCGATGTAATCCATGTCCATCCCTATCCCCCATAGTCGGTTGTAGGATGCCTCTCCTATTTTCTTATCCCCGGTCATAAGGAGGTAATTCCTTACTCTTTCATTCTTTGACACTTTAGCCTTCAAGGCCCTAAGCACAAGCTCCGACCTGTGGGTTTCCCATTCATCTTGGTTTTGGGTGATGGCTCTGAAATTTCGCTTGCAGCTTTTAGGATCGGTTGTGGCTAGAGCATATTCCATTTTCTCTACGTCCTTTCCATAATAGGCCTTCTTATACAAAATAAACTGTTCCACGTTGTCAAATTCGTGTACATCCAAATAAAATGGGGCTGAGTGGTGGTTTGACAATGGGTTGTCCTCTGAGAAAAATATGAACGTATTGTCGTCTTCCCTCTTAGAGATTTTGGAAAGCACTAGCTCAGTTGGTAATGTGGCAAGCTGGTCGTGTCTGTAAAAGTCTCCATTTACTTTTATATTTCCTCTTACCAGCTCTACATTGAATCCCTCCATTTTCAGACTTGCCTGTTGAATTTTCTTAGCTTTGGCATATCTCTGTCTTAGCACGAATGGGGTATCTCTCTTAATTCCAATTTTCCCCACTTCTGGGTCCGCGTCATACATCCTCATCCTATTTCTTTCTTTGAGGACTGTAGCTGCATCGACGGCTGAGTGGAATTCCACTTTTATTGGACACCCTGGAGTCGTGTTGTTAACTCTGTAACACCTCTTAAAGTCAATGTTGTGGAGCTTCATCAGTGTTGTGATCATCTTCCTGATGGTACTCTCTACTATGGCCGAGGTTTCATCCACCGCCGCCTTCTTGACTCCCATGAACAGAAGGTTCTTTTCTAGCTTCTTTTCTTCCCCTAGAATAACCTCATTTTCTTTTGCTATTTTGATTTGTTGCTGTTCTACCTTATTAATGTCCTTACTGGTTGGAGTTTTCTGTTGGAGGATGTTTACGACTTCCTCCTGCCCTTCCAGCTTTTTTTTCATCTCCAGCATGTCGTTTTTTATTTCTCCTATATCCTCGTCTCTTTTCACATTGTCTTCGACGAGTGCATCTACTTTTAAGAGCCCTAAATCCGCTTTTGCGTCTGCAGACTGAGCAGTTGATCTAATTTGCTCCATCTGCCTCATGGACTCAAAAAGTTTATCAAAGTTCTCCTTCGAGGCGGCTGCTGCCTTGGCTGCCTCCTCTGCTGCCAGCTTCTGGGCTGCAGCTGATTTCTGGGCGTCTTCGGCCATATTTTTTACCATTGTGGATAAGTCGGTGTTGATCATATTTTCCATGTCTGTTTTGTGGTTCATTTGATTCTCCATATTTTCCATATTTAATTTCTCAAGGGCCATATTTTTCTTTATTTTATTCTTACTCTGGTTGTCAATGCCTTGCTCAGGGGATGAGCTAGGCAGAGGTCTTTTCTTAGTGTTCGCTGGGGAAGAACTGCCGCCTTGAGCTGTTCCTACCGTGTCAACGTCCATGCCCGATTCGATCGAATCTCCGGCGGGAGCTGGCGTTGCACCTGGTTACTTACTACTTGTGCTTATATCTTTACACTTTTCCCCACCTTCCAAGATGGCTGACATTCTCTTCCGGTTAGCTTTTTCCTGGCTCGCTGTTTTTCGTAAAACCCGCGTGCCGTTTTAATAATAGCTTCCCTAGTGTTTTTATGCTCACACGATGTTATTTTTGTGATCTTCCTTACTGTCCTAAATGTCTAGAATTTTCCTTCGACTCTACTTCCTTTTATTGTCACTTTGATTTCCGCACCTCAACTCTCTATGCTCCTTGCTTGGCCGCCATTATGCGGGTCGGCTGTCTAGCTTATCACACCGGGGGGTCAGCGACTGACTGACCAGTCCGTGGATATGGGTCAACCGTATAATATACCTATGCGTTTCCCTAGCATGGACACTATGTATTCTCCTCTCTGTCTTTTTATACTTATTGCCACCCTCTGATATTTCAAATCTTACTGTATTATGCCCTTGTATTGTTCATATTCCTATGGATGTTTCGTATTTTTTACTTTCCTCGCGTTAATCCTGCTTGGATTATCACCGAGTGGGCGATAAAGCCTCCAGGGCCGTCGTTATGGCGGTTACTCCTCGTGGCTGCCGATCGAGAATTTTATAATCCTCTTATATTGTCACTTTGATGCTTTTTTCATTTTGATTTGTGTTTTCTGCTTCTCCGTATAGTTAATACTTTTCCTGCTCACTTTTGAGCTGCTCCGCTCGTCCGGATCTGAAAGAAAAAGTAGAAAAACTGGGGAGAGACCCACTTGCACCTTTTCACTGACCAATGGCTGACCGGAACTTGAGACCTGCTTTTGGTTATAGGCTACCATACTCAATTTATTATGAAGTGAAGCCATACTGACTATAGCCATCCAATTAGGCCTATAGTTGTGCATGGTTAAGAAATAAAGGTGTTTATTTCTTTGTAAATCAACTACCGTAATTAGGCCCTATGCACTACTTTGTGATTTAAGATGCAAATATTCCATACCTCAAATATCCATCTTATTTTTATTTATATTTAAAAATGTGCGTTTTTCAGAAAAAAGGGGTTAATTTTAGAAATGTCAGCGTTTTTCAGAAAAAAGAGGTGTTTTTTAGGGCTGAAAAGTCAGTGTTTTCATGGAAAAAAGGGTACTTTTTCAGCTCAAAATCCGGGGAAAAGGGTATGTTTTCTGACACCTTACCTTTGGTAAGTGCCGCCCCTCTACCATACTATAACCTGTGCATGACAACACCATGCACCGCTGACATTCGACAACTTACTTTCTTGTCAACCTCCCTAGCTCCCTGCATCAACACTATCATAGTATTGTTATAACTCATTGTGTCATAATATATTAGTGTACCTAAAATTTTAATTATTAATGGCCATATGCCTATACCTTCACCGTAGCTCCTACCTCCATGGAGGCTACCTCTATAATGAGTAATCCCTCATCCCCATTGGTCTGGCCACGCCCCCCAATGAGGGTGGGAGGCTGACCTGATGGTAAGCCTCCCCTAGGATATAAGGGGCTCTCTGACCCCTGACTCATCAGTTGCCTGCCTGATTAACACCAAGGTTATACCATCACTCTGTATATCTGTACCAGGAATAAATACATCTTTAAACTTCAATACTTCGTTACCTTTTGTGTTACACTAGTTGTAACAGTATCATCGATCGTCTCTCCATCGTTTGTCCATCCCTTCGCCCTTCGAACTTTTTAACCTTTCCACAGTACATGCCCCCTACGATAATAGTTTATAATAGACAAGCTACTGGACAATAATCTGGGCTCGGACCTGCACGAGTAGCCCTCACCTTAAGGACTCTAAAGAAGAAGGCCTTAAAGAGCATCAATTCTGTGCCCAAAAGGCACAATGATCAGAACAGGATGAAATCTTTGGAGATGTGGACTCTGTCTAGCAGAGATGGCACGGGTAAAAGGGAAGAGCGGTTTTTTGGCGCGCATTTACAAACATCGCTTCGGCCTTAGAGGGTGCATGAATGTATGCATGTAGGCTAATAACTTTATTCTCTGACTGTGCACCGACTATATAACTCAATATATGTTGAATCCACATGTACTCAAAGTATGTTATCTCCTGATATATTTCTTGGTGATACAATTTTTCTGGAGTGATTATTTCTCCACATGAAATCTCGCTTTCTTAATGTTAACTCATATATATCTCATTTCACGACATCATAATTCACACACTGTTGTATACCATAATTTAATTTTCCACTCATTATTGTTATCGTTGAAACAAATTTAAAGAAAATCAAGATTCCAGGCACTCGTTGGAAGAACTGGTTATTAGAAATACTTTCTGTAACCAGACATCGAATAAACTTTGTAATTCAAGATCTGCAAATAAAGAATCTATGAATTGAATTGAATTCCCAGTCATACAGTTACATAGTAATAATGCAATCTCCCTGTACATTTTGAGGGATATTTGGTGGTTTATTAGGTTTAAGATTTCTTTTGTTCTGATACCAGACTCATAATCATGAGTCGAGAAATATTATTATTTAACACTACATACTTTTACTGAGAACAGAATTCGTAACAATTCTCTCTTATAGGAGATGAGAAATACAATATACGGCGATCCCATATATACTCAACATTTAAATTAATTCAAGAAGACATGTCCACAGGTAACAGAAATATGAAAAAATATAATAATGATTCATTTCTCTCTTATCATTATAAGAGAGAAACTGAACACTGAATCGCAATATCTACACATATTGGATGGTACAATTTGCATATCGTTCAGGTGTACGTTGCACACTATCAACTTATTTAGTATTTGATATTGAAACGATTGTAATCTAACATCTCTTGTGCAGTTGAAAGAAATTTTATACCACATTTCAAATTCCAAATTGGAAATATCCACATCTTTGGCTAGGAATCTTGCGTACCAGTCGCTATTCCTTTCCTCATTTGAATATAGCACTTTTTTAATAGCATCGTACATTGTTTTGGTGTGCGCTGTTAATATATCGATTTCATTTTCACCTATCTGACAGAGCAATTCGTTTTTGTAATTTGTGACCTCGCCAGCCTTTACAATATCCAACCAGTGCTTCGGAATTTTCCCATTTAAACTTAAATCTTCCAGAAAATTAATTCTGATGTTAAAGTCACATAGTATCTCGTTCTTGTTCTTAACCCTATTATTACATATTAGATCTTCCACCTTATGGATTCTTTTTCTCTTCCATAGTGCTACATTGCATAGGCCGTCTTCTAGCTTAATCCACCTGTTGTTCCAAATGTGCTCGCACAAAACACTTTTCTTGCTTATGGGTTCTCTATTGCCATAAAATCTATTCCAAACTTTAAATACTTCAGCATAAAATTCACAAATTCGGATGAAATAATGTTTCTAAAGCTTAGTATTTTTCTAAGATTATTTCCAAGATTTTCTCTAAGTATGGCTGCCCATTTGCTCGAAGGATTGTTTATCACTCTTTGCACCCATTTTAATTTACAGGTTACTAGCTTTGCACGCTCATCATATAGTTTTAAGCCTCCCTTATCTATCTCGCGACATAAGTAGTGATTGGTGACCCTATATTTACCATTTCTCCAAATGAAGTCACTTACAAGTTTTTGAATCTCACATATTTTTGCTTCTTCAATCACAATTAGGTTGGCCACATACATGAACAAGGGGATTATTAGAACATTTACTATTGTGATTCTGCCCTTTAGAGAAATGTCTCTTTTATTCCACTGTTTGACCACTGTTTTGGCTTTTTCAAACGCAGACTCAAAGTTAATATTATTTTGCAGCTGTTTGTTATACGGGTACACAAGATGAACACCAAGAATCTTCATACAATTTATCCAGCTAATATTCTGGGATATTGGTTGTGTTAACACCATTTGACCAATATTAAAACCTCTGGTCTTGCTAGTATTTAATACAAGTCCTGAGAATTCACTGAATTCATTAATAATTTGCATCATTCTAATCAGTGATCTTTCATTTTCAGCTGTTATGGTCATGTCGTCTGCAAATTGTATAATCTTATTTTCGACACCACCAAGGATTACACCGTTACACTCTGGGTCTTGTCAAATTCTGGCTGCGAGCCTCTCTACTACTATAATGAACAACAAAGATGATATAGGATCGCCTTGCTTGACTCCCCTCCTCACATTGAACCATTCGGATGTATATCCGTTATTAATAATACATGCTTTGGAGTCAGCCATCAGGCATTTAATCCATTTGATAAAATTGTCACCTACGTTTAAGCCACTTAAGTATTTATATAGAAATTCCCACGATATCGAGTCGTAAGCTTTTTTAAAATCTAACGAAACGAAAAGACCTCTTTTTTTGTTCTTACTAAGGTGTTGTGTAATATCTTCCAGTCTTCTGACTGCACAACCAATAAATCTATTTTGAATAAAACCATACTGGTCTTCGTCAATCACGTTATTGATACAGTTTTTGAGTCTGGTACTGAGCATTTTCGATAATATTTTATAATCAGTATTAAGGAGAGTTATTGGTCTCCAGCTGCCTATTAGTTTTAGGTTGCCGTCCTTTTTATGTATTAATGTTACAACTCCATGATACATATCGTTGGATAGTTTTTCCACCACATAGCATTCATTGATAACATCTTCAAAGAGGGGTTCTAGAGAGCTCCAAAACACTTATAAAATTCAATTGGTAAGCCATCTGGACCAGGCGTCTTATTACAAGCGAAGGAATCTATAGCCTTTTTTATCTCATTTTTTGTAAACCCATTATTTAGCATGGTATTATTTAATGAATCAAACACAGGGCCTTCGTATTCTGCCATGAAATAATTGCTCTCAGGTGCGGTCATGGTTTTTTCACTATACAACTCTTCATAGAATATCTTCTTCTTCTTCAAGATTTCATTGGGATTAGTGACTATAGCACCATCAATTTCTAGTTGTGATATAACTTTTTTTTTATAATTCCTCTTCTCGAGGTTCAAAAAGTATGCAGTGGGCTTTTTGCCCTCGACCAACCACTGAGTCCGGCTTCTAGCCATTGCACCTTGGGCTTTAATGTATTGAATATGTTTTAATTCGTCTTGGATATTTTCCATTTCTCGACTCTCATTTACATCTAGTACACCCTTTTGGAATAATACGTTAATTCTCTCTCTAGAAAAATTCTCATTCTTTCTCCTCTCTCTGCTCAACACTTTAGTGAAATTAATTGTTTCCATACGGATAATAAATTTTACATAGTCCCATTTCGCTCTGGCACTGCTTAGACCATCTGTCATGAGTGCTTCAGTTATTTTATCCCTTATCGTCGACACATATTCTTCATTATTCAACAAATATTTACTAAACTTCCACATACCTGGTCCTCTCATTTCCTCCTTGGATTTCATAGAGAATGAGACTAAGTTATGGTCAGACCACTCACACCAAGTATTTTCCACCTTTTGAATGTCATTTCTTAAGGCAGAACTTATAATACAATAATCTAATCTTGAATTTTGCTTCTTTCTCGACCATGTTGACATGTTGGTGCCTGTGGGTGACATTTCTCTAATTATATCAGACAATTCGAAATCATTTATGATTTTTAGCATATTTTTTAGGCCCACTTGTTTGCTTTGTTGGCTGTCACTCATATTTAGAAATTCACACTCTGATACAATGTTAAGGTTAACATCACCTAATATTACAATCGACCTATCAGATTTGGTATTCAATAAACTTCTTAAGGCTTTACACATTTCTTCCTGCTCAGCATACATATCTTTCATAGGAAAATAAACAGAGAAAGCCTCAATATCGACAAAAGCAATTCTCCCGATATCATCCCCTCCTTAACATTTTATGTCTATGTCTAGATCTTTAGAGATTAGAATGGCGACTCCTCTGGCATTATTTTTTCCATGAACAAAATGGGCTTGGCCTTGCCATTGGTTAGTCCAAATTTTGATATTATTATGGCTACTATGTGTCTCCTGCAAGGCAAATATGGATTTTTTCATTTTACCCAGATATCTGAAAAATGCCTTTCTTTTTTTGATAGTGGCTGCCCCATTAACATTTAATGTGTAAAAGTTTATGCTGTTGTTACCCTCCATTGAGTTGTGTACATAGGTCTAATACAAGTAATAATCAACTGTTAACAATTCAGCAGATTTAGGAAGTTCCCTCTGTTGCTTCCATCGCAACTTCTTCGTCGTTTACTTCTCCGACGTTGCTTGCTTTTTCTGCTTCTGCTTTTGCTTCTGCTTCTGCTTCTTTTTCCCTCAGTCTTCCTCTTACCGCCATCCAGGCTTTTCCCAGTATGTTCCCCTTCTGGTTCCGCTTCTCGACCGCTTCTCTTGGTCGAGATAGAAGTATTTTTGATAACATATAACAAAATAGTAACCACTCTCAGCATTAAGTGTGAAAGACGGGGGGTGATCCAATTTTGTGAGAATGGGTCATATATATATAAATGCTTCACATCTGGGCCCTGTTGCCCTGTTGTATCAATTATGTTAATAATCAACAGAAAAATCATCTAACAGCAGAAACTTTGAACTATAATAATAGCAGATATATATGGCTAGAAGAATTATATTTTTGCAGTCAACAACTCTTATTAAGGAATTCCAGAGGGAACACCTGAAAGGTGTTCCTTAGTCTTCCACTCTTGTCATTTTTAACTCAGAGGAAAGAATGAGGCAAATTAATATGAGGGAAAACTTCTGAGGCTAATTCCTACAGAGGGAACCACTACAAGTATCAACATAGGAAAGCCCCTGCATCAAAAAGCATACTTTCTAGGTCACGCCTGTGAACATAAAATCTACTCATTTCAGGGTAATCTACACCATATTTAAAGGCATGAGAATAAAAGTATCTAATATTTTTGCCCACTTTACCACTTCAAATTGTAATTCTCCAAAATCCACCCCAACTCTCAGTTATTAGTTTAATAACTGATAAATCCATACGTAGTTACACCTAACTAATAGACTTAGGACAACCAATTTACAGACTTAGGACAACCAATTAAAGGTTAGTTTTAGGGTTAATTTTAGTATATAGGTTAGTTGTAGTATATAGGCATTAAGAATCAATTGTGTGTCTGACTCTGAGCGCTGACCCATATTTTCGCCATCAATGGGACCCTTAATAACCGCATCCCTCACCTTAAAACCAGACCCTTTATGGACTTAGGACAACCAATTTACAGACTTAGGACAACCAATAGACAACCTGCATTGCAAAGAGCGCATGACCGGATGCTATTAAAATATGGGATTGTTTGAGGTCCGTGCAGTCTGCCAAATCATGCATGACGATTGTTTGCTACTGCAATAGGACATCAGACCCCATAATCCCTTTCGCAAAATGGCGTCCGCGCAGGTGGGCTATTTAAGGTTAGGTTTAGGGTTACTTTTAGTATATAGGCATATAGACAGTAAAACATGGTGCAATGTGGTAACTACGAGTGGTAACCAAGGAAACATATGCTCTACTGGAATATAGGAACCGGGGATACGTAAAAATAGTTAAATAGTAAAAATAGTTAGTGCCACATTGCCGTGAGGAGCCGACATCAATTCTCTGCATATTCAAAAAAGAGTTGACAATTCTGAAGCTTATCTTTCCTCTGTCTCCTCTCCCTCCCAATCAATAGTTCACTTTTGTCAGTCCGTCAGAGCCTTCTAGAGGGTCATTTCCTTAAAATGTATGCCTAGTTTCATTTCATTTCCATGCTATTTGAGCATGCCTCTGTCCTCATACTCTGTACACCTCCCTTATCTCCTCTCCCATCCTCTATGACCAACTACATCTGTCTTTCTGTCAGTATGTGTCTATCTGCTATATCTCTTATTTATTTATCTTTCTCTCCCTCTCTATCAGCACTCCTCCCTCCCCTATAGATCGACTGCCATATTGTCATCCTCCTGGATCTATTTTAACCTTCCTGCCTAGGTCTGTCTTCATAGACCCCTCTAATCACTCTTGCTCTGCACAATTTTCCATGTACACAATCTCTTCTTCCTCTCCCCTTCCCTAGCCCTTTCTATCCTCCCTTCCCTTAGTATCTTTTCCTATCCCATCAACCTCCTCCTTCCTAGCCCCTGGCTGAATTCCTCAAACCCTTGCTCTCTCTGTTCTGTTCCTCTCCTTTAAAGGTCCTTGACATTGAAAATACCAATAGACATGGAAGAGGAAGATTATCTAGTGAACCACAGAATTCCTGCTCCCTGTTAAGTTCATCTCTGTCTGTGTGTCATCCTCTACTCTAAAGATGTATCACAAACTATCTCCCTGTAATTCTTCCAAATCCACCCCTACTCTCTGTTTCTGTTCCTCTCTCTTTCTTCTGAATCCACCTTTCCTCTCTCCTCTTTCTCCTCTTTCTATCTCTATATCTCCCCATAACCCACCCTCATTCTCCACCTCTGAAATCCCATGTGGTGAGGCACTTGAGTTGTGGTGGAGTCTGGTGGGAAATGTAAGAATTAACAGTGCTAGCTCTAGTTCTTCCATGAATCACTGGGTGTCAGGTGTGAGCCACTAGCTAGTAAACTCTGCCTCCTTTATTCCATGCATATTCAAGAAAGGGTTGACAATTAAGAGTCTGAAGCTTATCTTTCCTCTGTCTCCTCTCCCTCCCAATCAATAGAGCCTTCTAGAGGGTCATTTCCTTAAAATGTATGCCTAGTTTCATTTCATTTCCATGCTATTTGAGCATGCCTCTGTCCTCATACTCTGTACACCTCCCTTATCTCCTCTCCCATCCTCTATGACCAACTACATCTGTCTTTCTGTCAGTATGTGTCTATCTGCTATATCTCTTATTTATTTATCTTTCTCTCCCTCTCTATCAGCACTCCTCCCTCCCCTATAGATCGACTGCCATATTGTCATCCTCCTGGATCTATTTTAACCTTCCTACCTAGGTCTGTCTTCATAGACCCCTCTAATCACTCTTGCTCTGCACAATTTTCCATGCACACAATCTCTTCTTCCTCTCTCCTTCCCAAGCCCTTTCTATCCTCCCTTCCCTTAGTATCTTTTCCTATCCCATCAACCTCCTCCTTCCTAGCCCCTGGCTGAATTCCTCAAACCCTTGCTCTCTCTGTTCTGTTCCTCTCCTTTAAAGGTCCTTGACATTGAAAATACCAATAGACATGGAAGAGGAAGATTATCTAGTGAACCACAGAATTCCTGCTCCCTGTTAAGTTCATCTCTGTCTGTGTGTCATCCTCTACTCTAAAGATGTATCACAAACTATCTCCCTGTAATTCTTCCAAATCCACCCCTACTCTCTGTTTCTGTTCCTCTCTCTTTCTTCTGAATCCACCTTTCCTCTCTCCTCTTTCTCCTCTTTCTATCTCTATATCTCCCCATAACCCACCCTCATTCTCCACCTCTGAAATCCCATGTGGTGAGGCACTTGAGTTGTGGTGGAGTCTGGTGGGAAATGCAAGAATTAACAGTGCTAGCTCTAGTTCTTCCATGAATCACTGGGTGTCAGGTGTGAGCCACTAGCTAGTAAACTCTGCCTCCTTTATTCCATGCATATTCAAGAAAGGGTTGACAATTAAGAGTCTGAAGCTTATCTTTCCTCTGTCTCCTCTCCCTCCCAATCAATAGAGCCTTCTAGAGGGTCATTTCCTTAAAATGTATGCCTAGTTTCATTTCATTTCCATGCTATTTGAGCATGCCTCTGTCCTCATACTCTGTACACCTCCCTTATCTCCTCTCCCATCCTCTATGACCAACTACATCTGTCTTTCTGTCAGTATGTGTCTATCTGCTATATCTCTTATTTATTTATCTTTCTCTCCCTCTCTATCAGCACTCCTCCCTCCCCTATAGATCGACTGCCATATTGTCATCCTCCTGGATCTATTTTACCCTTCCTACCTAGGTCTGTCTTCATAGACCCCTCTAATCACTCTTGCTCTGCACAATTTTCCATGCACACAATCTCTTCTTCCTCTCTCCTTCCCAAGCCCTTTCTATCCTCCCTTCCCTTAGTATCTTTTCCTATCCCATCAACCTCCTCCTTCCTAGCCCCTGGCTGAATTCCTCAATCCCTTGTTTTCTCTGTTCTGTTCCTCTCCCTTTAAAGGTCCTTGACATTGAAAATCCCGATAGACATGGAAGAGGAAAATTATCTAGTGAATCACAGAATTCCTGCTCCCTGTTAAGTTCATCTCTGTCTGTGTGTCATCCTCTACTCTAGAGATGTATCACAAACTATCTCCCTATAATTCTCCCAAATCCACCCCTACTCTCTATTTCTGTTCCTCTGTCTCTCTTCTGACTCCACCTTTCCTTTCTCATCTTTCTCCTCTTTCCATCTCTATGTCTCTCCCATAACCCACCCTTCTTCTCCACCTCTGAAAGCCCATGTGGTGAGGCACTTGAGTTGTGGTGGAGTCTGGTGGGAAATGCAGGAATTAACAGTGCTAGCACTAGTTCTTCCAAGAATCATCGGGTGTCAGGTGTGAGCCATTGGCTAGTAAACTCTGCCTCCTATATTCCATGCATCTTCAAGAAAGGGTTGACAATTAAGAGTCTGAAGCTTATCTTTCCTCTGTCTCCTCTCCCTCCGAATCAATAGTTCACTTTTGTCAGTCTGTCAGAGCCTTCTAGAGGGTCATTTCCTTAAAATGTATGCCTATTTTCATTTCATTTCCATGCTATTTGAGCATGCCTCTGCATGTCCTCATACTCTGTACACCTCCCTTATCTCCTCTCCCATCCTCTATGACCAACTACATCTGCCTTTCTGTCAGTATGTGTCTATCTGCTATATCTCTTATTTATTTATCTTTCTCTCCCTCTCTATCAGCACTCCTCCCTCCCCTATAGATCGACTGCCATATTGTCATCCCCCTGGATCTATTTTACCCTTCCTACCTAGGTCTGTCTTCATAGACCCCTCTAATCACTCTTGCTCTGCACAATTTTCCATGCACACAATCTCTTCTTCCTCTCCCCTTCCCAAGCCCTTTCTATCCTCCCTTCCCTTAGTACCTTTTCCTATCCTATCAACCTCCTCCTTCCTATCCCCTGGCTGAATTCCTCAATCCCTTGTTTTCTCTATTCTGTTCCTCTCCTTTTAAAGGTCCTTGACATTGAAAATCCCGATAGACATGGAAGAGGAAAATTATCTAGTGAACCACAGAATTCCTGCTCCCTGTTAAGTTCATCTCTGTCTGTGTGTCATCCTCTACTCTAAAGATGTATCACAAACTATCTCCCTGTAATTCTCCCAAATCCACCCCTACTCTCTGTTTCTGTTCCTCTGTCTCTCTTCTGAATCCACCTTTCCTTGCTCATCTTTCTCCTCTTTCTATCTCTATGTCTCCCCATAACCCACCCTTCTTCTCCACCTCTGAAAGCCCATGTGGTGAGGCACTTGAGTTGTGGTGGAGTCTGGTGGGAAATGCAGGAATCACTAGTTCTTCCATGAATCATCAGGTGTCAGGTGTGAGCCATTGGCTAGTAAACTCTGCCTCCTATATTCCATGCATATTCAAGAAAGGGTTGACAATTCTGAAGCTTATCTTTCCTCTGTCTCCTCTCCCTCCCAATCAATAGTTCACTTTTGTCAGTCTGACAGAGCCTTCTAGAAGGTCATTTCCTTAAAATGTATGCCTAGTTTCATTTCATTTCCATGCTATTTGAGCATGCCTCTGTCCTCATACTCTGTACACCTCCCTTATCTCCTCTCCCATCCTCTGTGACCAGCTACATCTGTCTTTCAGTCAGTATGTGTCTATCTGCTATATCTCTTATTTATTTATCTTTCTCTCCCTCTCTATCAGCACTCCTCCCTCCCCTATAGATCGACTGCCCTTTTGTCATCCTCCTGGATCTATTTTAACCTTCCTACCTAGGTCTGTCTTCATAGACCCCTCTAATCACTCTTGCTCTGCACAATTTTCCATGCACACCATCTCTTCTTCCTCTCCCCTTCCCAAGCCCTTTCTATCCTCCCTTCCCTTAGTACCTTTTCCTATCCCATCAACCTCCTCCTTCCTATCCCCTGGCTGAATTCCTCAAACCCTTGTTCTCTTTGTTCTGTTCCTCTCCCTTTAAAGGTCCTTGACATTGAAAATCCCGATAGACATGGAAGAGGAAGATTATCTAGTGAACCACAGAATTCCTGCTCCCTGTTAAGTTCATCTCTGTCTGTATGTCATCCTCTACTCTAAAGATGTATCACAAACTATATCCCTGTAATTCTCCCAAATCCACCCCTACTCTCTGTTTCTGTTCCTCTGTCTTCCTTCTGAATCCACCATTCCTTGCTCATCTTTCTCCTCTTTCTATCTCTATGTCTCCCCATAACCCACCCTTCTTCTCCACCTCTGAAAGCCCATGTGGTGAGGCACTTGAGTTGTGGTGGAGTCTGGTGGGAAATGCAGGAATTAACAGTGCTAGCTCTAGTTCTTCGATGAATCATCGGGTGTCAGGTGTGAGCCATTGGCTAGTATACTCTACCACCTATTTTTTATGCATATTCAAGAAAGGGTTGACAATTCTGAAGCTTATCTTTCCTCTGTCTCCTCTCCCTCCCAATCAATAGTTCACTTTTGTCAGTCTGTCAGAGCCTTCTAGAGGGTCATTTCCTTAAAATGTATGCCTATTTTCATTTCATTTCCATGCTATTTGAGCATGCCTCTGCATGTCCTCATACTCTGTACACCTCCCTTATCTCCTCTCCCATCCTCTATGACCAACTACATCTGCCTTTCTGTCAGTATGTGTCTATCTGCTATATCTCTTATTTATTTATCTTTCTCTCCCTCTCTATCAGCACTCCTCCCTCCCCTATAGATCGACTGCCATATTGTCATCCTCCTGGATCTATTTTACCCTTCCTACCTAGGTCTGTCTTCATAGACCCCTCTAATCACTCTTGCTCTGCACAATTTTCCATGCACACAATCTCTTCTTCCTCGCCCCTTCCCAAGCCCTTTCTATCCTCCCTTCCCTTAGTACCTTTTCCTATCCTATCAACCTCCTCCTTCCTATCCCCTGGCTGAATTCCTCAATCCCTTGTTTTCTCTATTCTGTTCCTCTCCTTTTAAAGGTCCTTGACATTGAAAATACCAATAGACATGGAAGAGGAAGATTATCTAGTGAACCACAGAATTCCTGCTCCCTGTTAAGTTCATCTCTGTCTGTGTGTCATCCTCTACTCTAAAGATGTATCACAAACTATCTCCCTGTAATTCTTCCAAATCCACCCCTACTCTCTGTTTCTGTTCCTCTCTCTTTCTTCTGAATCCACCTTTCCTCTCTCCTCTTTCTCCTCTTTCTATCTCTATATCTCCCCATAACCCACCCTCATTCTCCACCTCTGAAATCCCATGTGGTGAGGCACTTGAGTTGTGGTGGAGTCTGGTGGGAAATGCAGGAATTAACAGTGCTAGCTCTAGTTCTTCCATGAATCACTGGGTGTCAGGTGTGAGCCATTAGCTAGTAAACTCTGCCTCCTTTATTCCATGCATATTCAAGAAAGGGTTGACAATTAAGAGTCTGAAGCTTATCTTTCCTCTGTCTCCTCTCCCTCCCAATCAATAGAGCCTTCTAGAGGGTCATTTCCTTAAAATGTATGCCTAGTTTCATTTCATTTCCATGCTATTTGAGCATGCCTCTGTCCTCATACTCTGTACACCTCCCTTATCTCCTCTCCCATCCTCTATGACCAACTACATCTGTCTTTCTGTCAGTATGTGTCTATCTGCTATATCTCTTATTTATTTATCTTTCTCTCCCTCTCTATCAGCACTCCTCCCTCCCCTATAGATCGACTGCCATATTGTCATCCTCCTGGATCTATTTTAACCTTCCTACCTAGGTCTGTCTTCATAGACCCCTCTAATCACTCTTGCTCTGCACAATTTTCCATGCACACAATCTCTTCTTCCTCTCTCCTTCCCAAGCCCTTTCTATCCTCCCTTCCCTTAGTATCTTTTCCTATCCCATCAACCTCCTCCTTCCTAGCCCCTGGCTGAATTCCTCAATCCCTTGTTTTCTCTGTTCTGTTCCTCTCCCTTTAAAGGTCCTTGACATTGAAAATCCCGATAGACATGGAAGAGGAAAATTATCTAGTGAATCACAGAATTCCTGCTCCCTGTTAAGTTCATCTCTGTCTGTGTGTCATCCTCTACTCTAGAGATGTATCACAAACTATCTCCCTATAATTCTCCCAAATCCACCCCTACTCTCTATTTCTGTTCCTCTGTCTCTCTTCTGACTCCACCTTTCCTTTCTCATCTTTCTCCTCTTTCCATCTCTATGTCTCTCCCATAACCCACCCTTCTTCTCCACCTCTGAAAGCCCATGTGGTGAGGCACTTGAGTTGTGGTGGAGTCTGGTGGGAAATGCAGGAATTAACAGTGCTAGCACTAGTTCTTCCAAGAATCATCGGGTGTCAGGTGTGAGCCATTGGCTAGTAAACTCTGCCTCCTATATTCCATGCATCTTCAAGAAAGGGTTGACAATTAAGAGTCTGAAGCTTATCTTTCCTCTGTCTCCTCTCCCTCCCAATCAATAGTTCACTTTTGTCAGTCTGTCAGAGCCTTCTAGAGGGTCATTTCCTTAAAATGTATGCCTATTTTCATTTCATTTCCATGCTATTTGAGCATGCCTCTGCATGTCCTCATACTCTGTACACCTCCCTTATCTCCTCTCCCATCCTCTATGACCAACTACATCTGCCTTTCTGTCAGTATGTGTCTATCTGCTATATCTCTTATTTATTTATCTTTCTCTCCCTCTCTATCAGCACTCCTCCCTCCCCTATAGATCGACTGCCATATTGTCATCCCCCTGGATCTATTTTACCCTTCCTACCTAGGTCTGTCTTCATAGACCCCTCTAATCACTCTTGCTCTGCACAATTTTCCATGCACACAATCTCTTCTTCCTCTCCCCTTCCCAAGCCCTTTCTATCCTCCCTTCCCTTAGTACCTTTTCCTATCCTATCAACCTCCTCCTTCCTATCCCCTGGCTGAATTCCTCAATCCCTTGTTTTCTCTATTCTGTTCCTCTCCTTTTAAAGGTCCTTGACATTGAAAATCCCGATAGACATGGAAGAGGAAAATTATCTAGTGAACCACAGAATTCCTGCTCCCTGTTAAGTTCATCTCTGTCTGTGTGTCATCCTCTACTCTAAAGATGTATCACAAACTATCTCCCTGTAATTCTCCCAAATCCACCCCTACTCTCTGTTTCTGTTCCTCTGTCTCTCTTCTGAATCCACCTTTCCTTGCTCATCTTTCTCCTCTTTCTATCTCTATGTCTCCCCATAACCCACCCTTCTTCTCCACCTCTGAAAGCCCATGTGGTGAGGCACTTGAGTTGTGGTGGAGTCTGGTGGGAAATGCAGGAATCACTAGTTCTTCCATGAATCATCAGGTGTCAGGTGTGAGCCATTGGCTAGTAAACTCTGCCTCCTATATTCCATGCATATTCAAGAAAGGGTTGACAATTCTGAAGCTTATCTTTCCTCTGTCTCCTCTCCCTCCCAATCAATAGTTCACTTTTGTCAGTCTGACAGAGCCTTCTAGAAGGTCATTTCCTTAAAATGTATGCCTAGTTTCATTTCATTTCCATGCTATTTGAGCATGCCTCTGTCCTCATACTCTGTACACCTCCCTTATCTCCTCTCCCATCCTCTGTGACCAGCTACATCTGTCTTTCAGTCAGTATGTGTCTATCTGCTATATCTCTTATTTATTTATCTTTCTCTCCCTCTCTATCAGCACTCCTCCCTCCCCTATAGATCGACTGCCCTTTTGTCATCCTCCTGGATCTATTTTAACCTTCCTACCTAGGTCTGTCTTCATAGACCCCTCTAATCACTCTTGCTCTGCACAATTTTCCATGCACACCATCTCTTCTTCCTCTCCCCTTCCCAAGCCCTTTCTATCCTCCCTTCCCTTAGTACCTTTTCCTATCCCATCAACCTCCTCCTCCCTATCCCCTGGCTGAATTCCTCAAACCCTTGTTCTCTTTGTTCTGTTCCTCTCCCTTTAAAGGTCCTTGACATTGAAAATCCCGATAGACATGGAAGAGGAAGATTATCTAGTGAACCACAGAATTCCTGCTCCCTGTTAAGTTCATCTCTGTCTGTATGTCATCCTCTACTCTAAAGATGTATCACAAACTATATCCCTGTAATTCTCCCAAATCCACCCCTACTCTCTGTTTCTGTTCCTCTGTCTTCCTTCTGAATCCACCATTCCTTGCTCATCTTTCTCCTCTTTCTATCTCTATGTCTCCCCATAACCCACCCTTCTTCTCCACCTCTGAAAGCCCATGTGGTGAGGCACTTGAGTTGTGGTGGAGTCTGGTGGGAAATGCAGGAATTAACAGTGCTAGCTCTAGTTCTTCGATGAATCATCGGGTGTCAGGTGTGAGCCATTGGCTAGTATACTCTACCACCTATTTTTTATGCATATTCAAGAAAGGGTTGACAATTCTGAAGCTTATCTTTCCTCTGTCTCCTCTCCCTCCCAATCAATAGTTCACTTTTGTCAGTCTGTCAGAGCCTTCTAGAGGGTCATTTCCTTAAAATGTATGCCTATTTTCATTTCATTTCCATGCTATTTGAGCATGCCTCTGCATGTCCTCATACTCTGTACACCTCCCTTATCTCCTCTCCCATCCTCTATGACCAACTACATCTGCCTTTCTGTCAGTATGTGTCTATCTGCTATATCTCTTATTTATTTATCTTTCTCTCCCTCTCTATCAGCACTCCTCCCTCCCCTATAGATCGACTGCCATATTGTCATCCTCCTGGATCTATTTTACCCTTCCTACCTAGATCTGTCTTCATAGACCCCTCTAATCACTCTTGCTCTGCACAATTTTCCATGCACACAATCTCTTCTTCCTCGCCCCTTCCCAAGCCCTTTCTATCCTCCCTTCCCTTAGTACCTTTTCCTATCCTATCAACCTCCTCCTTCCTATCCCCTGGCTGAATTCCTCAATCCCTTGTTTTCTCTATTCTGTTCCTCTCCTTTTAAAGGTCCTTGACATTGAAAATACCAATAGACATGGAAGAGGAAGATTATCTAGTGAACCACAGAATTCCTGCTCCCTGTTAAGTTCATCTCTGTCTGTGTGTCATCCTCTACTCTAAAGATGTATCACAAACTATCTCCCTGTAATTCTCCCAAATCCACCCCTACTCTCTGTTTCTGTTCCTCTGTCTCTCTTCTGAATCCACCTTTCCTTGCTCATCTTTCTCCTCTTTCTATCTCTATGTCTCCCCATAACCCACCCTTCTTCTCCACCTCTGAAATCCCATGTGGTGAGGCACTTGAGTTGTGGTGGAGTCTGGTGGGAAATGCAGGAATCACTAGTTCTTCCATGAATCATCAGGTGTCAGGTGTGAGCCATTGGCTAGTAAACTCTGCCTCCTATATTCCATGCATATTCAAGAAAGGGTTGACAATTCTGAAGCTTATCTTTCCTCTGTCTCCTCTCCCTCCCAATCAATAGTTCACTTTTGTCAGTCTGACAGAGCCTTCTAGAAGGTCAGTTCCTTAAAATGTATGCCTAGTTTCATTTCATTTCCATGCTATTTGAACACGCCTCTGTCCTCATACTCTGTACACCTCCCTTATCTCCTCTCCCATCCTCTGTGACCAGCTACATCTGTCTTTCAGTCAGTATGTGTCTATCTGCTATATCTCTTATTTATTTATCTTTCTCTCCCTCTCTATCAGCACTCCTCCCTCCCCTATAGATCGACTGCCCTTTTGTCATCCTCCTGGATCTATTTTAACCTTCCTACCTAGGTCTGTCTTCATAGACCCCTCTAACCACTCTTGCTCTGCACAATTTTCCATGCACACCATCTCTTCTTCCTCTCCCCTTCCCAAGCCCTTTCTATCCTCCCTTCCCTTAGTAACTATTCCTATCCTATCAACCTCCTCCTCCCTATTCCCTGGCTGAATTCCTCAAACCCTTGTTCTCTTTGTTCTGTTCCTCTCCCTTTGAAGGTCCTTGACATTGAAAATCCCGATAGACATGGAAGAGGAAGATTATCTAGTGAACCACAGAATTCCTGCTCCCTGTTAAGTTCATCTCTGTCTGTATGTCATCCTCTACTCTAAAGATGTATCACAAACTATATCCCTGTAATTCTCCCAAATCCACCCCTACTCTCTGTTTCTGTTCCTCTGTCTTCCTTCTGAATCCACCATTCCTTGCTCATCTTTCTCCTCTTTCTATCTCTATGTCTCCCCATAACCCACCCTTCTTCTCCACCTCTGAAAGCCCATGTGGTGAGGCACTTGAGTTGTGGTGGAGTCTGGTGGGAAATGCAGGAATTAACAGTGCTAGCTCTAGTTCTTCGATGAATCATCGGGTGTCAGGTGTGAGCCATTGGCTAGTATACTCTACCACCTATTTTTTATGCATATTCAAGAAAGGGTTGACAATTCTGAAGCTTATCTTTCCTCTGTCTCCTCTCCCTCCCAATCAATAGAGCCTTCTAGAGGGTCATTTCCTTAAAATGTATGCCTATTTTCATTTCATTTCCATGCTATTTGAGCATGCCTCTGCATGTCCTCATACTCTGTACACCTCCCTTATCTCCTCTCCCATCCTCTATGACCAACTACATCTGTCTTTCTGTCAGTATGTGTCTATCTGCTATATCTCTTATTTATTTATCTTTCTCTCCCTCTCTATCAGCACTCCTCCCTCCCCTATAGATCAACTGCCATATTGTCATCCTCCTGGATCTATTTTAACCTTCCTACCTAGGTCTGTCTTCATAGACCCCTCTAATCACTCTTGCTCTGCACAATTTTCCATGCACACAATCTCTTCTTCCTCCCTCCTTCCCAAGCCCTTTCTATCCTCCCTTCCCTTAGTATCTTTTCCTATCCCATCAACCTCCTCCTTCCTAGCCCCTGGCTGAATTCCTCAATCCCTTGTTTTCTCTGTTCTGTTCCTCTCCCTTTAAAGGTCCTTGACATTGAAAATCCCGATAGACATGGAAGAGGAAAATTATCTAGTGAATCACAGAATTCCTGCTCCCTGTTAAGTTCATCTCTGTCTGTGTGTCATCCTCTACTCTAGAGATGTATCACAAACTATCTCCCTATAATTCTCCCAAATCCACCCCTACTCTCTATTTCTGTTCCTCTGTCTCTCTTCTGACTCCACCTTTCCTTTCTCATCTTTCTCCTCTTTCCATCTCTATGTCTCTCCCATAACCCACCCTTCTTCTCCAACTCTGAAAGCCCATGTGGTGAGGCACTTGAGTTGTGGTGGAGTCTGGTGGGAAATGCAGGAATTAACAGTGCTAGCACTAGTTCTTCCAAGAATCATCGGGTGTCAGGTGTGAGCCATTGGCTAGTAAACTCTGCCTCCTATATTCCATGCATCTTCAAGAAAGGGTTGACAATTAAGAGTCTGAAGCTTATCTTTCCTCTGTCTCCTCTCCCTCCGAATCAATAGTTCACTTTTGTCAGTCTGTCAGAGCCTTCTAGAGGGTCATTTCCTTAAAATGTATGCCTATTTTCATTTCATTTCCATGCTATTTGAGCATGCCTCTGCATGTCCTCATACTCTGTACACCTCCCTTATCTCCTTTCCCATCCTCTATGACCAACTACATCTGCCTTTCTGTCAGTATGTGTCTATCTGCTATATCTCTTATTTATTTATCTTTCTCTCCCTCTCTATCAGCACTCCTCCCTCCCCTATAGATCGACTGCCATATTGTCATCCCCCTGGATCTATTTTACCCTTCCTACCTAGGTCTGTCTTCATAGACCCCTCTAATCACTCTTGCTCTGCACAATTTTCCATGCACACAATCTCTTCTTCCTCTCCCCTTCCCAAGCCCTTTCTATCCTCCCTTCCCTTAGTACCTTTTCCTATCCTATCAACCTCCTCCTTCCTATCCCCTGGCTGAATTCCTCAATCCCTTGTTTTCTCTATTCTGTTCCTCTCCTTTTAAAGGTCCTTGACATTGAAAATCCCGATAGACATGGAAGAGGAAAATTATCTAGTGAACCACAGAATTCCTGCTCCCTGTTAAGTTCATCTCTGTCTGTGTGTCATCCTCTACTCTAAAGATGTATCACAAACTATCTCCCTGTAATTCTCCCAAATCCACCCCTACTCTCTGTTTCTGTTCCTCTGTCTCTCTTCTGAATCCACCTTTCCTTGCTCATCTTTCTCCTCTTTCTATCTCTATGTCTCCCCATAACCCACCCTTCTTCTCCACCTCTGAAAGCCCATGTGGTGAGGCACTTGAGTTGTGGTGGAGTCTGGTGGGAAATGCAGGAATCACTAGTTCTTCCATGAATCATCAGGTGTCAGGTGTGAGCCATTGGCTAGTAAACTCTGCCTCCTATATTCCATGCATATTCAAGAAAGGGTTGACAATTCTGAAGCTTATCTTTCCTCTGTCTCCTCTCCCTCCCAATCAATAGTTCACTTTTGTCAGTCTGACAGAGCCTTCTAGAAGGTCATTTCCTTAAAATGTATGCCTAGTTTCATTTCATTTCCATGCTATTTGAACACGCCTCTGTCCTCATACTCTGTACACCTCCCTTATCTCCTCTCCCATCCTCTGTGACCAGCTACATCTGTCTTTCAGTCAGTATGTGTCTATCTGCTATATCTCTTATTTATTTATCTTTCTCTCCCTCTCTATCAGCACTCCTCCCTCCCCTATAGATCGACTGCCCTTTTGTCATCCTCCTGGATCTATTTTAACCTTCCTACCTAGGTCTGTCTTCATAGACCCCTCTAATCACTCTTGCTCTGCACAATTTTCCATGCACACCATCTCTTCTTCCTCTCCCCTTCCCAAGCCCTTTCTATCCTCCCTTCCCTTAGTACCTTTTCCTATCCCATCAACCTCCTCCTTCCTATCCCCTGGCTGAATTCCTCAAACCCTTGTTCTCTTTGTTCTGTTCCTCTCCCTTTAAAGGTCCTTGACATTGAAAATCCCGATAGACATGGAAGAGGAAGATTATCTAGTGAACCACAGAATTCCTGCTCCCTGTTAAGTTCATCTCTGTCTGTATGTCATCCTCTACTCTAAAGATGTATCACAAACTATATCCCTGTAATTCTCCCAAATCCACCCCTACTCTCTGTTTCTGTTCCTCTGTCTTCCTTCTGAATCCACCATTCCTTGCTCATCTTTCTCCTCTTTCTATCTCTATGTCTCCCCATAACCCACCCTTCTTCTCCACCTCTGAAAGCCCATGTGGTGAGGCACTTGAGTTGTGGTGGAGTCTGGTGGGAAATGCAGGAATTAACAGTGCTAGCTCTAGTTCTTCGATGAATCATCGGGTGTCAGGTGTGAGCCATTGGCTAGTATACTCTACCACCTATTTTTTATGCATATTCAAGAAAGGGTTGACAATTCTGAAGCTTATCTTTCCTCTGTCTCCTCTCCCTCCCAATCAATAGTTCACTTTTGTCAGTCTGTCAGAGCCTTCTAGAGGGTCATTTCCTTAAAATGTATGCCTATTTTCATTTCATTTCCATGCTATTTGAACACGCCTCTGTCCTCATACTCTGTACACCTCCCTTATCTCCTCTCCCATCCTCTGTGACCAGCTACATCTGTCTTTCAGTCAGTATGTGTCTATCTGCTATATCTCTTATTTATTTATCTTTCTCTCCCTCTCTATCAGCACTCCTCCCTCCCCTATAGATCGACTGCCCTTTTGTCATCCTCCTGGATCTATTTTAACCTTCCTACCTAGGTCTGTCTTCATAGACCCCTCTAATCACTCTTGCTCTGCACAATTTTCAATGCACACCATCTCTTCTTCCTCTCCCCTTCCCAAGGCCTTTCTATCCTCCCTTCCCTTAGTAACTATTCCTATCCCATCAACCTCCTCCTTCCTATCCCCTGGCTGAATTCCTCAAACCCTTGTTCTCTTTGTTCTGTTCCTCTCCCTTTGAAGGTCCTTGACATTGAAAATCCCGATAGACATGGAAGAGGAAGATTATCTAGTGAACCACAGAATTCCTGCTCCCTGTTAAGTTCATCTCTGTCTGTATGTCATCCTCTACTCTAAAGATGTATCACAAACTATATCCCTGTAATTCTCCCAAATCCACCCCTACTCTCTGTTTCTGTTCCTCTGTCTCCCTTCTGAATCCACCTTTCCTTGCTCATCTTTCTCCTCTTTCTATCTCTATGTCTCCCCATAACCCACCCTTCTTCTCCACCTCTGAAAGCCCATGTGGTAAGGCACTTGAGTTGTGGTGGAGTCTGGTGGGAAATGCCGGAATTAACAGTGCTAGCTCTAGTTCTTCCATGAATCATCGGGTGTCAGGTGTGAGCCATTGGCTAGTATACTCTACCACCTATTTTTTATGCATATTCAAGAAAGGGTTGACAATTCTGAAGCTTATCTTTCCTCTGTCTCCTCTCCCTCCCAATCAATAGTTCACTTTTGTCAGTCTGTCAGAGCCTTCTAGAGGGTCATTTCCTTAAAATGTATGCCTATTTTCATTTCATTTCCATGCTATTTGAGCATGCCTCTGCATGTCCTCATACTCTGTACACCTCCCTTATCTCCTCTCCCATCCTCTATGACCAACTACATCTGCCTTTCTGTCAGTATGTGTCTATCTGCTATATCTCTTATTTATTTATCTTTCTCTCCCTCTCTATCAGCACTCCTCCCTCCCCTATAGATTGACTGCCATATTGTCATCCTCCTGGATCTATTTTACCCTTCCTACCTAGGTCTGTCTTCATAGACCCCTCTAATCACTCTTGCTCTGCACAATTTTCCATGCACACAATCTCTTCTTCCTCTCCCCTTCCCAAGCCCTTTCTATCCTCCCTTCCCTTAGTACCTTTTCCTATCCTATCAACCTCCTCCTTCCTATCCCCTGGCTGAATTCCTCAATCCCTTGTTTTCTCTATTCTGTTCCTCTCCTTTTAAAGGTCCTTGACATTGAAAATCCCGATAGACATGGAAGAGGAAAATTATCTAGTGAACCACAGAATTCCTGCTCCCTGTTAAGTTCATCTCTGTCTGTGTGTCATCCTCTACTCTAAAGATGTATCACAAACTATCTCCCTGTAATTCTCCAAAATCCACCCCTACTCTCTGTTTCTGTTCCTCTGTCTCTCTTCTGAATCCACCTTTCCTTGCTCATCTTTCTCCTCTTTCTATCTCTATGTCTCCCCATAACCCACCCTTCTTCTCCACCTCTGAAAGCCCATGTGGTGAGGCACTTGAGTTGTGGTGGAGTCTGGTGGGAAATGCAGGAATCACTAGTTCTTCCATGAATCATCAGGTGTCAGGTGTGAGCCATTGGCTAGTAAACTCTGCCTCCTATATTCCATGCATATTCAAGAAAGGGTTGACAATTCTGAAGCTTATCTTTCCTCTGTCTCCTCTCCCTCCCAATCAATAGTTCACTTTTGTCAGTCTGACAGAGCCTTCTAGAAGGTCATTTCCTTAAAATGTATGCCTAGTTTCATTTCATTTCCATGCTATTTGAACACGCCTCTGTCCTCATACTCTGTACACCTCCCTTATCTCCTCTCCCATCCTCTGTGACCAGCTACATCTGTCTTTCAGTCAGTATGTGTCTATCTGCTATATCTCTTATTTATTTATCTTTCTCTCCCTCTCTATCAGCACTCCTCCCTCCCCTATAGATCGACTGCCCTTTTGTCATCCTCCTGGATCTATTTTAACCTTCCTACCTAGGTCTGTCTTCATAGACCCCTCTAATCACTCTTGCTCTGCACAATTTTCCATGCACACCATCTCTTCTTCCTCTCCCCTTCCCAAGCCCTTTCTATCCTCCCTTCCCTTAGTACCTTTTCCTATCCCATCAACCTCCTCCTTCCTATCCCCTGGCTGAATTCCTCAAACCCTTGTTCTCTTTGTTCTGTTCCTCTCCCTTTAAAGGTCCTTGACATTGAAAATCCCGATAGACATGGAAGAGGAAGATTATCTAGTGAACCACAGAATTCCTGCTCCCTGTTAAGTTCATCTCTGTCTGTATGTCATCCTCTACTCTAAAGATGTATCACAAACTATATCCCTGTAATTCTCCCAAATCCACCCCTACTCTCTGTTTCTGTTCCTCTGTCTTCCTTCTGAATCCACCATTCCTTGCTCATCTTTCTCCTCTTTCTATCTCTATGTCTCCCCATAACCCACCCTTCTTCTCCACCTCTGAAAGCCCATGTGGTAAGGCACTTGAGTTGTGGTGGAGTCTGGTGGGAAATGCCGGAATTAACAGTGCTAGCTCTAGTTCTTCCATGAATCATCGGGTGTCAGGTGTGAGCCATTGGCTAGTATACTCTACCACCTATTTTTTATGCATATTCAAGAAAGGGTTGACAATTCTGAAGCTTATCTTTCCTCTGTCTCCTCTCCCTCCCAATCAATAGTTCACTTTTGTCAGTCTGTCAGAGCCTTCTAGAGGGTCATTTCCTTAAAATGTATGCCTATTTTCATTTCATTTCCCTGCTATTTGAACACGCCTCTGTCCTCATACTCTATACACCTCCCTTATCTCCTCTCCCATCCTCTGTGACCAACTACCTCTGTCTTTTTGTCAATATGTGTCTATCTGCTATATCTCTTATTTATTGATCTTTCTGTACCTCTCTATCAGCACTCCTCCCTCCCCTATAGATTGACTGCCCTTTTTATCATCCCCCTGGATCTTTTTTTACCTTCCTACCTAGGTCTGTCTTCATAGACCCCTCTAATCACTCTTGCTCTGCACAATTTTCCATGCACACAATCTCTTCTTCCTTTCCCCTTCCCTAGCCCTTTCTATCCTCCCTTCCCTTAGTATCTTTTCCTATCCCATCAACCTCCTCCTTCCTAGCCCCTTCCTCTCCCTGTAATTCTCCAAAAGCCACCCCTACTCCCTGGCCCCCGCACTCCATACACATAATGGGCATGCATGCTCGTTACCATTTTCGCGGAGACAGGGGTCTTTTCAGAAAACTTTGCATGTCCTTTTTAAAACCTAAAAAAAAGGTGGCTTTTCGGGGGAGGACTTCGCGAAAATGGAAAAAAGGGGTCTTTTTAAAGGGAGATTTGTTGGAAATAAAAAATTATAGGAAACGTTATGATGAGCGATAATCCATGGAGCAAGTTGGGTCTTGGTCTATTGATCTTGCATATGTGTTCCCGAACAGACGTCGGCACGTAAAACTAAAGTGTCCGACGTCTGCTGCTTTCACGTCAGCCACTTTGAGCGATGTCAATGTCACCTCTAATGTAATATTTGCTTTGATGGGATAATAAGGGTTTAGTCTTTCTTTTAGTCACTTATAATAAGTACAACCAAATTTTATCAACAATCAAATGTAGATACATTTTATAACACGGAGATTATTTAATTGGCATGACCTTCGGAAATTGAATGAAATCAAACCATTCTAATGATAGGTTTATGGTGATTATGAAAATAAATTCAGATGGCCCTTAAATCAATAGAATACACACAAACATCACTCATTTCACTCAAAGATTTCCCAGGGGAGCATACCCCCGGACCCCCTATATATGATGGTTTGCACTCTCTAGGCTGTCAAATATTTCTTGGGAGAATCCTAATCAGAGGTCTATGATTTTAATATTCTTTATAATTATCTCTAAAATCTTTTAAATTTTAACAAGCGAAATCTTGTTGGAATTATTCCTGTAAAATGAAGAGCTCTTGTGCCAAAATAAAGACTTTTGGGGGCCTGCTAACAACAGTATTTTGTCAGTACAAATTGGGCTAATTAGTCAGTAATTTTGACATTGGCTGGGCCGCAGGAACGATATACATACTAGTACTAAGGTAAGCATGATTATAACAAGATCTACTAATTGGTCCCAAGGATAGGGGATTTCAATAAGTTTTGGAAGACCCGATGGATTTTAATGCATAACCGGTTGCGCGTCAAAATGCACCTCCCCACAAGTTGTTTTATAAACACTTGACACACTGTTTCATAGGCTGCAGTATAGTGGGTCAGGAGGCACTACTGTGTAACGCCTCAAAACACAGTACTAATAAGTAAAATGTGTACAATGAAGCTATATATAGCAATCTTATTCAATACAGTATATTATATGCGCATCAAAAGATATCATGATATTTATCATCATCATGATATTTAGCTCATTTTAGGGTAAAATTTCATTAAGTTATGAATAGTTTTTAATGAAAATTCAGATGAAACGATTATCCAATTAGAGTTGCTGAGGAACCCAATAATTGACAATAACCACTGATAGGGCGTCCTCAGAAACACATCCATTCATTCATCATTTTGCCACAGACAGTGTCCACATAAGTGTAGGTGTCTATCATTCTCCCTTTGTGTGGTGTTGGTTGTTGGTTGTGGGTTGTGGAGTTGGTAGACCCACTGGGTATATACATATGTAAATGATTGGGGGTGTTTTGATTACACATCCTCTACAATTGCCAACAACTGATTACACAGACAGAATATAGAAGAATATCACCGAAAACAATTTAAGATATATATTGGTTAATTCCAATAGTGCATATTATGTCAAAATAGTACATGGGTTGTGCTTTTAATATAGAAGAATTAGTAAAAATGATAGGCTTGCCTGTAGCGCCCTCTAGTGCTAAAAATGCACAATTGACACTCTTTGTTTTAGCACAGAGGAGTTTATGAATACAGGGAGGGAGAGGTGGGTGTAATGAGCGACAGATGAGTGTGAAATGCCAGCTATAGGTGAGTGAAGTGTCAGGTAATGTGACTTTTCACTTTTCACTTATTGCATGAATATCCAAGATATATTGGTACATTGGCCGTATATGCCTTTATATAGCTTTACTTATCAAATTAAAAGCTATGGTGATTGACAATGTGTGCAGTATGCAGTCATGCACTATGCCACTCTAGGAAAGCTTGTAGCCTGACCAGTGAATGGACTGCTTTTTATTTGCGGGTCGCACTGGGGCATACACTTTACATAGGGCTAGAAAGCTGTGAAGCAGAATGGGTGTGCGCATAGGGGATAGTTCTATTAATACCAATATCCAAGTTACAAATACTGTTATGCTTATATATAGATATATGGTGCTCAGTCACTCATGGCACTTTGTTGGCACCTCTTTATACATGCAAGAAAATGAACTGAAAAAAGAGATGAAAACTGCTGGAAACGAACCTTTTTTTGTGTACTAATTCTTTATTGCAGTGCCTACAGTTACATCAGAATAACAATGTCAATTAAAATCATATAATAAATATCCCTGCAACAGAGATAAATACATGTATGTATGTCAGTTCTTTGATTGGGAGAATTGGTGTTCTGAAAAAAACCCCAAGAATTCCTGCTGGGAATTGAACCTGGGCCCCTGGCTTGTGAAGCAAAGACTATACCACTAGACCACTCATGCTCAGCTGAATATAGCTAGTGTTGTAAGCCTTATTAGCCAGTGAACATAAATTGCCTCCCAAAACAGATGCTGACCCACATGGACAATATTAGATCCAGCTCCTTTTTCCAACACTTTGGTTTTTCTATTATATTCAAGAAGTTTTTGCACTATGTATTACACTTTAATGGAGTCAACTACCTTTAATAAGATGGGTGTTCTAGCTGTTAACAGGGGGATTGAGAATTAAAGATTTAGAGGCAATCAAGCAAGCAGGCACTGACTTGTAGTTGTCTTCAGTCAGCCTAGATGGCAGCATGACTGTTATTTACTTGCACCATCTAGCTTCTATTACAGACACTACATATTAGAGATTCATATAGGCCTACAAAATTCCCTTTTCCTGGGTGTTTTATAATATATTTAACATGTGATTTACTTGTAATATATGTTGCTATTAAATGCTTACCCTGTGCCCAAATAATGGGTTGGCTATGACTCCTTACATAGTAATTACATGACTTTGAATGTTTTAACCCCCCTAAAATTGAAGGGAATAATGTAAAGTTGCCAATTTCTGTCTGGCAATGTAATAGCATAAATGTAAAGAACACCTGAACAACTTTTCATGGGAATTTGAAGAAATTTTTTTTCAAAACCATAATCACAATAATGACAGTAAGCCTGTTGTTAGCCTTCAGTTTCCTGAAATTATAAAAAGGTTCTCAAAACAGCCCCAGATTTGGTATGTGGGTGGTCGTTAGGAATGCCTATGAAGACCCACTTTCAATTTTCTAATATTGTAGAGGAAAATGAGATTTCTTTTGTATTTCTGCTTTTTCATCAAGGTTCTCAAAAGTCATTATTTTTTGCTGAAACATCTTGTTAGGACTATTTGTCACTCCAAGTACCTTAGCCAGGGCTACAACTATGATTCACTATACTACTACCCTTGGTGCTGCCATCTGTACTATAGGTTTGAGGGTTCCTCAATCTCTACCTTTGTCATCACTTTTTTGTGCATGCTGGAAAATGAACTCTTTTTATGTACAAACTGTCTATTGCAGCGCCTACAGTTACATCAGAATAACAATGTCAATTAAAATCATATAATAAATATCCCTGCAACAGAGATAAATACATATATGTCAGTTTTTTGATTGGGAGAACTGGTGGGTTTGTTTGGTGCTGCCATTTGTACTATAGGTTTGAGGCTTCCTCAATCTGTACCTTTTTCATCACCTTTTTCTGCATGCTGGTAAATGAACTCTTTTCATGTACAAACTGTCTATTCCAGTGTGTACAGTAAGATCAGAATAACAATGTCAATTAACATGAAATAATAAATATCCCTGCAGCAAAAGGGAAACACATGTATGTCAGTTGTTTGATTGGGAGAACTGGTGTTCTGGAAAAAAAAAGAAGAATTCCGGCTGAACCCTGGCCTCTGGCTTGTGAAGCAAAGACTTAGACCACTGAGCCACTGATCCACATGTATAAGCTGGTGTTGTTATCCTATTAATAACCGAGTGAACATAATATTGCCTCCCAAAACATATGCTGACCCACATGGACAATATTAGATCCAGCTCCTTTTTCCAACACTTTGGTTCTTCTATCATATTCAAGAAGTTTTTGCACTATATATTAGTCACTTTAATGGAGTCAACTACCTAATAAGATAATAATATGGGTGTTTTAGCTGTGAACAGGGGGATTGAGAATTACTGATTTATAGAGATAATTAGAGCCCACTGACTTGTAGTTGTCTTCAGTCAGCCTAGATGGCAGCATGGCTGTTATTTACTTGCACCATCTAGCTTCTATTACAGACACTACATATTAGATATTCATATAGGCCTACAAAATTCACTTCTCCTGGGTGTTATATAATATATTCAACATGTGATTTACTTGTAATATATGTTGCTATTAAATGCCTAACCTGTGCCTAAATAATGGGTTGGCTATGACTCCTTACATAATAATTACATGACTTTGAATGTTTTAACCCCCTAAAATTGAAGTGAAAAATGTAAAGTTGCCAATTTCTGTCTGGCAATGTAATAGCATAAATGTAAAGAACAACTTTACATGAGAATTTGAGGAAATTTTTTTTTAAGACCATAATCACAGACTTACTTCATTTTCCTGAAGTTATATAAAGGTTCTCAAAACGGCCCCAAATTTGGTATGTGGGTGGTCGATAGGAATGCCTATGAAGACCCACTTTCAATTTTCTAATGTTGTAGAGGAAAATGGGATTTTTTTTGTATTTCTGGTTTTTTATCAAGGTTCTCAAAAGTCTTTTTTTTTTGCTGAAACATCCTGTTGGGACTATTTGTCACTCCAAACAATGAAAAAAAAATGAAAACAATTGTCCTAACCCCCCATCACAGTGCAATAAAGTATCAATCAATACCTCAGCCAGGGCTACAACTATGATTCAGTATACTACTACCCTTGGTGCTGCCATCTGTATTATAAGTTTGAGGGTTCCTCAATCTGTACCTTTGTCATCACCTAAGAGCCCTTTCACATGTATAAATTGTGTAGCTTTGAAATTAATTGTTCAAAAGATATAGACTGCAGTATGTAATTTAGATTTACACAAAATTTAGCATAGAATGAAAAGTAAGGCTTGGTTACCATGGCAATGGACATTCCAATGATACCAAAAATGGGTTATTTTTCTTTCCCTTAATGTCAGTTATTATTTGTATGCATTAAATTCCTAATATTTACAAGACTCGTATGTATACATACATATTGCATGCTTGGTTGGATTCAATTAGGACTTGATGTACAAATAGTCAGCAATATTAATTTTGATTAAAAATTGGACAGAATGTCCCCGATAGTATTGAAGCTCACACAAGTGATGTGTAGAATCTAAATGCATGATGGTAGTTGTGCTCTATCGAAATCTATACAACTATAATAAATACGGTAGGCCTACCATTATAAAAACATTGATGGATATCCCTCACTGAACAGGCAATCTTTTCTCTAGCTTTACTCCGAGAAATCTCCCATAATACCATATGTATAAGGATTTAAGATGGCATATTGCATATTGGGTGGTACCAAAGAGATGGGTCACATGTATTTAAATAGTAATGAAATGACAACTGTAAATCAATAAAGCATACACAATTAGCCTACAGTCAGCATGTTTATTTCACTATTTTGTTTGAGGTTTGATTTTAAGTTTTGGAAGATAGTTCTATCAATACCAATACAGGGGCATCGGAAGCTAATTTGAAATTGGGGGACAAGTTTTTAGTTTGACCTTTGGTACCTTTCAATACTACACAGTTATACCGTTGTCTCTTTACATTATTCCACATATCCAAGTACTAAGGGGATAGAAAGCTAAACATGTTTTGAATACAAACCCCAATCAAAAGCCAAAACATTGTTATGGATTATATTATATAACATGATCCTATGATAGTACCGCACAAGTAGGTGGTCTTGCATAAAGGATCACATTGACCCAAAGACGTTTCTTTTCGCATGGCACACTCGCCGATAGGCGAGTTTGTTATATCGAAAAGAATCTTCGAGGGTCAATGTGATCCTTTATGCAAGACCACCTATGAGATGCGGTGCTATTTTTACTCCAGTGCTATTAGATTAATTATATATTATAACACAAAGTCTTTTATTTACTTACAAAGTTATGGCCATTCTACTCTCACTGATGCCGGCGATGACGCAATAGTGTACATCGTAACATCGCAACGTTAGTAACGCTAGTAAGAGTCATTGACAATGCATTTTCCCGCATGGATGGGAACCAATCAAATGAGTTTATTTTGCACACCAATAGGCCCCGCCCATGTGGTACAATACAATGTACCACATGGTATGTACCACACGCCTCTTCATACAATGTCATGTGATATACACTTCACCGTGGAGTCTTATAGGATACACATTATACCCTATTTTTTTTTTTTTAGAAACGTTTATTAATCGATACACAAAATAATATGACAATATACAATCTATTCTTGCAGAGTACAGTGACATGTGTATAATTGGTAGGAAATGAGCCTCAGTTTTAACCATTTAAACCATTTAAATCTGGTTGAGTGGCTATTACCTTTTGGTTTGATAAACTGTGACTTGTTTATGCCTGTAACAACACAAATAGAAAGAGACTCGCTAAGAGAAGAAACTAGGAGAGAACTACAATGATAGGATGAGGGGTGAGAGATAGGAGGATATTTACGGTTTTAAGAGAATATAGGTAACATACATTCAGCCTTGGTTAAGGCTGTGAAGACCTTATAATCATTTATGTTTCTTGTGTCAACATCGAGATTGTTCCATAATAACGCAGTTTTTCTTTGGACACTTTGGTCATAAGACACAATGTTTGGCCTATTGGAGAACAGCACTGGTGCCTGCCACTGTCTGGTTCGTCTTACATTTTGGTCAACAAAGGCTGGTTTTTTGCTTCGTTTAAAGGCAAGGTTTAGGATATGAGCCCTCCTTCTGTCCACTAACATTGGTACTCTGGCTATTCTGTGAGTAAGTAGTGTATTTGTTAACTTTGGGAGTTTGAGTGCAATTTTTAGGCACTTGTTTTGAAAAATTTGCAGTTTATCAATGTGCCTTGCTGCACATCCGCTGTAGATAACATCACCGTAATCTAACAATGGGAGTATAAATACCTTGTAAATTCTTAGAAGAACCTGTGGTGGCACCAGTTTAGAAATTCTCTTGAGGAGGTACATTTTATGACTCACATTTTTATGGGTAGATCGCACTTGCATATCATATTTGGCATCTAATGTAATGCCCAAGTATTTGTAAGATTCTACACAATCAAGCTGAGTACCACTAATGATGATATTTGGTTTAACATGATTTACTCTGCTTCGAACACCTCTGAGGTGCATTGTCTTAGTTTTGCTCACATTCAATGTCAATTTATTAGACTCACACCAACGAAAAAAATTGTTAGTATCTTCTTGCAGTAGTACGTTCAGGGTGTCAGTGTTATTATGGCTACAGTATATGACAGTGTCATCTGCAAAAAGCTTTACTTTGCAATGAACAAGACAATGTTCAACATCATTTACATAGATAAGAAAAAGCAGGGGCCCCAGGATAGATCCCTGGGGGACTCCATAATTTACACTAGCACTCAAAGATTCAGTATCATTGCAAACTGTTGTTTGTGTTCTCCCTGAGAGGTAGTTACGCAACAAGGCAAGCAAGTTGCCCTTAATACCATATTTGTCTAGTTTAGCTAAAAGTACATTGTGGTTCACCGTATCAAATGCCTTTTTTAGGTCAAAAAATACAGCGAAAGAGGTGCTAGCATTGTTTCTATCTTTTAGTATGTTGTCTGTTAAGTCAGAGATCGTGTCCACAGTCGATCTTGATTTTCTGTAACCATTTTGTCTATTGGAAAGGACATTGTGATTTTTAAAGAAATCTAGTAGTCTACTGTGAATAACCTTTTCTAATAACTTCGACTGAATAGGAAGCTGGGTTATAGGTCTATAGTTAGAAATTACTGAGGCTTCTCCACCTTTGAACAACGGGGTGACACATCCTTTTTTCCAGGAATTTGGAATCAAATTTGAAGCAAATATGAGGTTAAATATGTGACTCAAGACAGAGGGTATCGCTTTGAATATGTCTTTGAAAACAAACAACTTTATGAATGGAATATTGCTACCCTTGTTGACATTGATATCTTGTGCAATTTTTACAATCTCATCTGGATTTGTAAACACATCACTCAAGGTTTGTTCACACTCTTGCCCTATAAAAGTCCATGGCGCATCAATTTGTGCTGCTAAATTCTCTCCAATTGAGGCAAAAAAGTTATTGAAGTGTGTAGCTACATTTTCAATGGGTACTGGTAGTTTAGTGTTGTCATCAATAATATTTATTTCATTGTTAGAATTTCTTGACTTTTTGGGAATGAGCTGACCAACCATTGACCAGAATTCTTTGTTGTCATTGAAAGTTTCTATGCTTAGGTTAGACAGGTACCTTTTTCTGGCCTTGCGGCATAAGTTAGTATAGTTTAGCGCCCCTTTCCTTTAGAGGGAAGTGGGAAGGGGTAGATGGAAGGGGAGGGAAGGCCATATATCCATTGGTCATTTAGGCATCATTTTATGATTTTAAGTGCCATTAAAGGTCGCCTACTTGATATGTGCTATCATGACCTGGCTTAGAGGGAGAGGATTACATCTAAGACAGGAGGAACTTCCCCCCAAATTGGGTCGAGGGAGGCGAGCCCAGCTGTTTTTTATGGGGATGTGAACTGATTAAGAGGAACTAATGGATATGCCTTCTTCCACACCTCGACATCAGAGAGAAATCCCCGCTCTATAATTACCCTGCCATAAACTATAACTCTGTTTCTTTTTTTCTTAGCTGTCACCCAGTCATTGTATTTTCTCGTTTCTTTGGCTTTTTTCAGTGCTTTGTCCTTATCTCTTATTTGTATAAGCAGCTTGTCAGTCATCCATTTTTCCCTAGGTAGGGTAATTTTTTTCTTTATGACTGGACATATGCGTGACAGGGCTGTAGATAACTTTTCAATGAAAAGATTCCAAGCCTCCTCAGGGTTTTCCAAATCAATGATACAGTTCCAGTCAATATTTCTAATTCTAGTAATAAAATCAGCAGTCGTATAGTCTCTATAGTTTCTGTATTCAATTACTTTTGGTTTGCGAGATTTGAACTTTTGTTTTCTAAGGGTTACAATGGTCATCAGATGGTCAGCTACCCATAAATCGAGTACACCACTAGCATATACATAATCCTCCTTGCTAAAAATCAAATCTATACAGGACTCATGGACACGCTCTCTGTCTTCCCTGATGTCAAATCTGGTTGTGTCTTTTATCAACTGAGTTAACCCCAGTTCATGACCCATATCTGTAAGATTTATGACTGCTTGGTCCTGGGTATTAAACATATTAAAATTGAAATCTCCGGCAATTACAACATCACAGTTATTGTTGTCAAAGATAGGTTTTGAGACAGTAGCAAGTAATTCTTCCATAAAAACATTCTTGTCGCCATCTGGCTGTTTATATACAACAAAAATATTTAGGTTCCTCTTATTAGTGAACAGAATAGTACAACATAGTAGCTCAATATTCGCATTTGATACATTCAGAGTATTCTTTAAGACGAGAATCCGGGTATTTACAGGTGGCGCTACGATCGGCGGCAAAAACTCGGGTGAATACACCAGCTGAGTTCCATAGACGCTAACGCTAAAATACATGTTTTCAACCCCTTTGAAACCATACATAAACGGGTCAAAATGCTATGATCTTACATGGATATATCAAGTAGTGTTCATACATTGCAGTCACTTGTCCCGTTTTTTCAACAATTGTTTACAATTTAAGAAATCGAGGGGGAAAGTTGGAGATTTTAAGCTTGGTTGCTATGGTCGTCAAGGGCCAGAGTCCCCCAAGTTCCGGCCCACTACCCGGCAGTGTGGTGAAAGGAAACAATAGGTGAAATCTCAGCATTACTGTCGATTTTAGGGAATAAATGTTGCGGAAATGTTGCCCATGTTCATGATGAATATATTTTATGATATGGATTTTAATAACATATATGATTAATTGTTGAAAATTGCACAAAATCAGTTCTTTCCTAGACTTGTGGATGCACTGTCACGTGACCAGATGAGCGAGGCCGTCTCTCCCTATTGTGTGTTTTGAAAGTGTAACCATTTTTTATGTAGCACCCAACGCCACCACCCAATTTAACACTGTTATCAGGGTTTAGTACACAGCGATCTTGTCTAACAATAGAGTTGTACCCATCTAGTTTGTGGTCCAGATTTCTATCCAAACTGGTCAGGAATGTCTCAGTGCAGAGGACAATGTCTGGGAAAATAGGCAGAATAGTATTTTTGAAATTAGTCCAGTTACTTTTCAGGCTTCTAACGTTTACATTCACGATGCTGAAACCACTTGTGAGTAGTTTTAGGTTGTCAACCATTATTTATTTGCGGTTTACCTACATAATTATTTCCCCAATAATGATGATATTGATGAAGGTATGTTAGGGCATACCATGACAATGCATTTTATGCAATGTATGTAGTCAATGCATGTAGTCAAACTACAATATAAGTTAAAATTTGATAAAAACATTTACATTTTCATTACAATTTTAAGACATCTTTTAGCATAAAAATTTGAAATCAGATCTTTGTAAAGGCTAGAAATTACAAGCATTCACTATTTGTTCATATTTCTCCCCACCATCTCACTTTTATATGCCTTATTGACAGACATTGTACCAGATACATCAATCGATTAGCACCACACTAATGCATGGCAGGTAAATTTGTATTCAAATGGATATGTGATGTCTCACTGAAAAATGAGTCACAACTTGCAAAATTGATACTTTTCAAAGTGTTTTATTTGTTGTAATGTTCCTGTAATGTAGACTGATAACCGCCGCTAATGGCATGAATACAATTTATGTACCAGACTTCAAGACTTTGTTTTGAATATATCTTTACATATCTGAGGTCATCGTTAAGAGTACATTTAAATACTTGACTAGTGATTGAACCTCAAGAAATATTGCTTTTTTTCTTGCATTAAACTCAAGTTTAAATTAAAGGGCCATTATCAGCCTGTAACTTTTCTTCTAGTTGGAGTATTTTCACAAACTAAAAAGCATTATGACTCTTATGTCGAGACCAATAATTGAAAAAATTATGTGTATATTTTTTTTTATTTATTTCTAATTTATGTAGAAATATGTACACTTATTCTATGCCCTTATCAGCTAGTTCCCGTCACAGACTCCACGAAGCTGCCCTGACTGCAATATTCATTATTAACTATCCCAATTTCGACTATATTATCAGCAATATGTGTACTTTATGTGCGAAAAATAATAAATCAATAGAAGCAATTTAAAAAGAATTTTCTGCCAAATGTCGACCAATTGGTAGAATTGCTCATATATGTGTTATGTATACCGTACTGTATGTTATGTATACTGTATATTATGTATACTATATGTTAGGTATATATAGTATACGGTATATATACATGTATGTATGGATGCTATGTATATATTATATTGTATATGGTGTATGTATATCATTTATGTGTATCTTTATGTATATGAATATGTACACAGGTATGTATGTATGTATGTATGTATGGACAAATGTATGGACAAATGTATGGACGAATATGATATAACGAATGCATGGATATAATAAATGCAAAAATGATATCATACATAGGGCCTATAATAAAAGTGAAATTTTCTGCTGTACTTATAATGGTAATCTGTATCTATCAGTCAGATTATTTATAATTAATAATCACCTGTATACAGGTGTTTGGTGGATATGTGGCTAAGCCAGTACTTCATGTACTTAACTTTCTATAATTCTATAGCAGACTTCACATATTGCGCGAACAGTGCGCACCAGTGACTGCGGGATTACATTTTATCTCTGTGCGCATGCCCAGTACAGCTGACTCACCTAGCTATGCGGGCTAAACCGTGTGCACTCCACCCGGGCTCTCAGTGGACGGCCAGAGGTGTGTGTGTGGCTCTGACTGTACGGCCGCTGACCCACTGCAGCCTGTATCCCTATGCCGGCCCTACGCTTACTTGTTTTTGTTGATACAGTTACAAAAGTTGCCATATATACTAAAATCTGGCAGATAAAATGTTCTCTTATTAAGCATGACCAATCTTAACATGTCATTTAATAATATTGGATAGCTTACAGTACCATACAATAATTCAAATTCTGAGAGAAAAAGGAGAAAGTTAGAAGCCTTTGGTTAATACATAAGGCTTCTGTGTGCTGCCCGCCTAGCACTTAGTTTGGGCCGTTTCCACCGCTCTCTGTATGGCGCTGCTGTTAATATGTAATATGCCCTATTCGGGATTCGGAATTCGGAATTCGGGCCGGCGAAGTTATCCCGAATCCCGAATCCCGAAGTTGCTCCGAATCCCAAATGTCGAATTTCGGTATGTACCAAATTCACCTTCCATAATATTGTTACTAAGTTCATCTGACATGGGAAGGGAAGTGATAAACTAACATGGGGAGATCGATCTATTGGTGCCATCGTTAAATTACAAAGTCACTATACTACTGTCTTAGGGTTCTACCGAGTTGGGTGGGCGGGCGGGGGATATATAGGCCGCGTTGTTTTCAGTGTCCTCACTTGAGAATATCTGTATAATGCAGAAATTAGATTAGGCCTAGATTAGATTAGAAAATTGTTTATTCGTATGTGTTGTTTCTAATATTTAATTGTAAGCCTATTACGTATTGTAACGTTAAATTTACAGTCAAAAAACAAAGTCTGGATAAAACCATTTTAACAACTTGCTCATGAAACCGATGTAAATTTAATATGTAAGGAAAAGCGTGCAATGTTGGCTACTGGCATTCAATTAAGATAAAATATGGCTAAATATGACCTATTTTATTTTTAAACCTCATATCCCAGCTGTGCATCAACCAGCTACCGTACTCCTCACTCAGTTCACATGAGCCATAGCCTATGTAATCGCCTCGCACTCCCAGCGAGGCCTATCATTTCATAAGCAAATTTCTCAGGACTTTTTTGCATCCAGATGAAGCCAGCCCATATCAGCAAGTCTTTAAGTTTAATGAATACCCATAATTATATAACCGTACATAACCGTGAAATGCACTTAATTTACTATGTCCGTCCATGCCGTATACCTTTTAATTGGCTTTTAATTCACGTTCGGGAGAAGTCGGGGATGATACTCCGGGGTAGCTCGGGGTGCGGGAAGATATGGGGATGGAAACTCTGTCTAAAAAGGCGTCTTTGCTGTTAGGCCCTATATTGTGTCTATCATTAACGATAGCTTTATCTAATGAAAAGCTATTTGGATGAATACTCACAATATTTTCTCATCCTAATTAATGTAGAACTTCGGTTTATTGACTAGCCTATTAGTAAGCCTCCGAGTAAGCCGCTCCACTCTCGCGGCCAAATCATGGTGCTCGAGTCTGAGCGGCAGCATGACTCGGCAGCAACTCGTCTAATATGGTCTCATGAACGGAACATTCTGAAAGCGCGCCCTCGGGTGGAGTCGGAGAGAACCGGAATGAGAACCAGCACCAGCTTCATCTCCGCGGATCATTAAAATTTGAACAAGGTGATCGAAGAGGCAGATTTTCGTGGCACGGAGGCATTCTAACTTAGCTGGGAGATCGCTGAGGAAAGTGGTGATACTTGGACGTGTAGCAGTTGGTACGCTTCTTCTCTCTATTGTTGTACGGCCGCATCCTCCTCACCAGAGGTGTGTAAATAAACATAAACAAACAAGTTAGCTTGTTAAGAACGTCGTAATGGCGGATGTAAACAATCGTACAGGCGAAGAACAACGACAGAATGGAGATCACAATGCATATACAAATGGACACTCTGACAGCGATTACTTTGAAAAATTAAAGAGAACTGGAGCTACATCGGACTCCGACAAAATGAAGGAATGTTTCGTGCGATTCGATAAAGATTGGTGAGTGGTGCAGCATTTTTACCTGTGGTAGGTCTATAGGCCTACGGTAGTCTGTAGGCCTACTGATACTGTGATAGCAAGTTTAGGTGGCCAAACGTTCTGTCTCCTTACCGACATCGGACATGCTCTATATATAGAGCTGTGTAAGCTATACACATCTTTCTGAACAACAGGTTCCTCCCACAGACCTAGCTATACCTCTTACCTTGGCGAACAGATTTTAATTTGCTTTATGTCAATTAGGCCTATGAGCTAACCCTAGCGACAGAGGCGCATATCCCTCTCCACTACAACCTACAAGATGTGACTTGTCTTGTAAGAGGCTGAGGGAGGTGCATAGCTTTGGAACAAGACATATAGGCCCCCTGTGAGGATATATAGGCCGCCTACACAAGTACCGTGCGCAATGTCCTTTTCTTTGTAGGTCCTAACTTGTCCCCACTCGATCATGACATAAAAATTAAAATGTATGGTTGATTCTCACGAAATGGGAGCAAGCAGCGTTTTTGAATTCCTAGGTTCACTGAGGTTACATTTTTATTCCCTTTGTTTATTTGTCATTCCCATCATTTAGTTCTCACTTCGAACTTTCGGGCCCTATAAATAGGCTATATGGTTTATCAATCTGAAAATGTGTATTTTGTAGCCTACATAAAATGATTAAAAAAAATTATTACAGGTGAAAATTGACGATTTTTTTCTCTTGAAATTGCTGTTGACGATTTTAAAAACTGAAATAGCCTAAATAAAATGAAAACGTCGGCACTCAAAATGATCAGTTCATGTAAAACTGTAGGCCTATACTTTATATAAGGACTCCGACTATTCACTAAGCATTTTTTAAGTTAAATTCCGGGGAAAATAAAGGAGATCATTTTTATTGCAACTTTTTTTGCTATAAAAAGGGGCTAAAATCACAGGGTCCCTACGTCGGGGTAGTTATAATTATAAGTCCTTAAAAAAATATATAAAATCAAGCCCCAATTGGGGTAGGCCTACAGTAGGCCTAACTATGATATGCATATATAAATCAATAATATTCATGAAAGACAGATATCAAAATTGTTTGGCTCCCACTATAATTTTTCATGATAGGCAAATTCTTTTGAAAAGAAATAAATTTGGCTAAAATCTGCAGGATACAATTTATTTAAGTATTCTGTTATTATTCATCTTTCAAACTGTTAGTGCCTATTGACTCAATGTGGCCGAAATGGCCAGAAAACCTTACCCCGATGTAGACAGCACCCCCGCCGCCCCCCCCCCCCCCCCCGCCACGAGGTAGGCACCCACCCTTATGTAGTGAATGATTGGGGTGGGGTGCCTACGTGTGGGGTAGGGTACCTACGTCAGGGTGGGGTGCCTACGTCCAGACATTTTTTTTAATGTTTTTTTAAATCTACACGCATTACATACCCTCTCATACTCATTAAATATGTCATCCAATATGTTGGGAAGAGTATAATGGTATAAAAGCAAATTTTTATTGGGCATTAATTCCTCACGGTGTTGGTTGATAACAAGGCTTGCCCCGATGTAGGCATACAGGAAAAATAAGGTTAAAATTCAAATTGATGCTGAGAGCGAAATATTCATCCAATCCAGTAGCGATTTTAAGGTAAGATTACCCAACTACCCTATTTATCAATGCACACAAGTTTCCTGACTTTTGAGAATGTTGGAAAATATGACTTCTGAAACAACCCCTTTCCCCCATTTCGTGAGAATGGACCATCATATGCTATTTTTTCTTTAATTCCCGTCAGATATGTCCCCCAATCCTCTCGTATGTCCCCCACCCCATTCAGCACCTCTTTTTTTCGGCTATTGGCGGTATTGCTGACCACTTTCTTTTTCAATTCAACTCTAAAGTTCGAAATAAAATATCACTGTTAGCTATTTTTGGCAAGACGCATCAGCGAGTGGGGATTATGCTATACAATCTATTGTATTTGGCATTAACTTTTTTCTTATGGATTTTTAGAATTCATAATTAAATGATCATATCACCTGGATATTATTAATGCCTTAATTGTAGGCTAGTTTTACTGGAAAGGTCAGGTCCATTTTATTATGTAATTTGAGGATTTTACTTTCTCTATTTGAAATATAATATCTTGTCAGAGGATGGTCAATAGGCCTATAATCTGTCTTTAGTTTCATGGGTCATATAATTGTATCAATATATGTGTAGGTCATACCGTAGTCCGTAGTGCAAATGAAGCTGATCCTCGATCATTGAGTCCATAAACCTGACACTATTTCAAGGTTACTGGTAATATTTTTGCAGGTAATAATTTTACATCAATAGAATTACACCCAATAAAACCTCAACTTCTTGATCGTCCGGTCCTGTCCAATGGATCATTGATATGTCTACACAGTGCTGTTATTTGCATTCCAGTACGTTCTATAGCTAACTAAAAGCTGTGGACTCAAATCACGGCATGTGGTGATACATGGTTTATATTATAGAACGAACAAGAGTTTATGATTGTCATAAAAAGAATTCATAATCTGCGCTTTTATACCGACCTGCGGTGCAGTCAGTCATCCAATTAGCTCAGTTATGTGGGCTGCGGTGTATATAATGCCTAGTCATAGAATGCCAGCTCGACAAATTGATATGGAATTCATCATACCGCATGCCTCTCTGAAAATATTTATTGTTGATCCAGAATTGACCGCCATTCTTAAGGCAACCCCTTGTACCCATTGTCAGGCGTTTGTGTTTACTCAAGCGCACTCATGATTTACACGAGGGCATGTTCCTATGCGGGGTAATATTCATGTAATATCTCTATTATGGTACCCTAAGGTATTATTAGTGGTATAGAACATGAATATTCAGAGGTGGCGAATACTATTCTCTGCCGTAATTCCTAAGTGCAAGTCACTGAGAGGGAAGGAGTGGTTCCACAACAATATCGGGAATTACCCATAGTAATGTTTACTGTTTACCTTCCTGAAAATACCATTCCCAAAAGCTCATAGAATTATGAAAATCTTTGATTTATATTCATTATTAAAAACGAGATATCAAAAAATATTCTCTATATAATATTTCCCTCGTATAATGTTTGATAACGTCTTTGCCAGCTCGACTGAGAACACTGCTATTTTACGCATAATGTGTGTGCTGAATAAAAGTTTAATAAATGATAAAAGTATTAGAGTCAGTGTTGCCCCCACTAGAGGAATCAAACAAGCCCCACCCTCATGTGCTACTTGAGATAGGCTGAGGAACTTGCTAGTCTAAAAACCTGAGTAGTAACAGAATAACAACTTTTAAAAATCGTTTAAAAAGAAAGCACATTTTTAGAATTATTCCAAATCTGTGACGATTATTTGGGCATTCTGAGGTTGGTCAAATATGTACACATAACATCCGCCCTTCTCAAAATTTGTTTGCACCCACATGCTTCATGCATAAATTTATCCTCAGACATCTACACTGTTTTTTGAAATATAAAAAATATATAACTGGCTCTAGATTTAGTTGAATGTTTCTCTTCTAGAGAAGTTCGTTGAAGACGGTTAAGTTGTAGTTTTTTTAAAGTACGGGATAATTTAGGTAAACTTTGTCCCTCTTTTACTAAGGATATGACCCCCGTGACTTAATTCTTTAGGTAAAGTACTTTCCAATGAATTCTAGCACAGAAAGCTTGACGATTATATATATATGCCCCTTTCTTAGGTATTAATACTTGTATGGTAAACCCTTCCGCATTAAAAAAAATAATCGTTAAAAATAAATATTCATTTGTCCATCAAAACAACCTATACAATTAGTCAATATGCATGTGTACATGTTATCTGTTTATTACGACTAGGATTGAAATATTTGTGCAAACACACAAACAAAATCGTAGTTCTTTGTTTCGGACAAACATATTGAATTTCTAAGTCGTCTTTTTCTATTTTAACAGCGATGGATACTTAGATCTGAAGGAGTTTAGGAACATGCTTCACTGTTTGTTCTGTAAAAACGGCAAAAGCTTTGACCTCGATGAGAAGGAGGTAAACAATATGTTCAAACTTATGGATGAAAATCAGGTAAGCAACATTTTGGATAGGAATATTGTAGTTTTTTCCCTCTTGTTCTTCTATATAAAACATTGCATTTCCGATCATTAGCATCGTAAAATATCGGATCGTATGTCCTTTTTCTTTCGATCGCCTATTTAAGTATTCATACTGCGAATATATTATTTCTCTGAACTCAAAATACGATTGTCAATGACTGACCTTAAAGTTGACATGAGTACGGGATTAACATCCAGCACTACTCTGAAATCTCATATAAATGGATTTTCATGTCCTTGCTGACCCTGAATAAAATATTTCTCTTAGCAAACGGTCTGGGTGTTTTCTATAAAATAGGCTAAGTATGTTTATGTAGCATTAGGTAATGATGCAGGTATATGATTATATCCTTTATGGTCATGGATATGTTTTCGGTAGAGGAATGTTTGAGATGGACAATAGGAGTGGCAAACAATAATTTAATCCATTATGCGCATACAAATGTAACCGGTAGTCAAATAATATTGTTGTCCAGACACAGGTCTGTGATCTGAGAAAGGAGACCGCTAATTCCATTAATAGACGACTCATCTATTATAGATCAGTGTTACCTGTATAACAGAACACATGCTATACTCTAGGTTCTCTGGGGGAACAGATTTTCGCTGTGAACATGCCCTTCCCTAGCAGTAATTGATGCTAGACTTCGTGTTCTTCTACTTTAAAATACTGCTATAATTGTAATCCCTATAATTAGTATTTCAAGTCAAGGAAATTAGCCACAGGCAATTTCTTGGTCGGCTTATATATCATAACCAATAAACGAATAATAAATAGTTTATTATATACCCCAGGCATAGATAAAATATTGAAATATAAACCTTGGGTTTTGGTTTTCAATTGTTACAAAGTATCTAAAAGCTAAAAGAAAAACCAATTCAACTTTTTACCGTACACGTACGATAACGATTGCACCCCACTTATCGCACCTCTCAAGTGGAATGCGCATATTATTATTCGAAGAATTAGAAATGAATTGTATTATGTAGTAGAATATTTCCCGATATGATGTGAGAAACGTGAGCTACAATAGTTAAAGAAATGATATGTAACGTAAGAATGTTAATGGAATTCAATATTTAGGATTTTGTATAGGCAACGTCAGGGTCGACATGCGTGTTTTGATATGATATTGTAAATGTATTGGCCTTATTTGTAATTAAAAAATATATATATAATAAACAGTTTAAACCCGCAGCATAAAGAGATCTGTATGAGTACCGGTATTAATTGCATAGGGATTGAAAATCCCATCCCTTCATGAAAAGGACCTTGGGTGTTACTTCATGTTTGTGGATTGAATATCGAAACCAAACTAGGTGCATTACCATGAAGACATTGATCATGGTCTCGTTGAGGCATATCATAATCCCGCGTGCAAAAGTTCACCCTAATTTCTCCTTGGACTTCGAACTTAATATTAAGGCAAAGCAATTAGGAGATGTATAACACCCGCCTTATAGATATACTCGATAAAGCCAGTCACTATATCCATTTACAAATGACTCCTTTTTGCGTATGAACATATCAGCCGAGTTATTGTGTACCACTTGACACTTGTGCTACCGCGATGTACTTGTTATTAAACGTTATTCACATTTTTCAGGACGGTAAAATAGATGAGGATGAGTTCCAAGTAATTTGGTACCACTGGTTCAAACAGGTAAGTGATGCTTTTTAAAGTCGGGATCTGTCTTTTTGACTCCTTGATCTGGTCTTAAATTATTAAGTCTTAAAATGTGACAACATATTATATTTGTGTGGGTTTGATTCTTTTGTTCAAATTATATTTGTGTGTTAATCCTCCCGACCAACTCATACCAAAGAGGTGATCTATGTTATCTAACAAAAATAGGGTTTTAAGGTTCAAACCTAGCTCCTTCAGGGTGTGTAGGCTTAACTCGATCATTGCTGCCTTAGCATGAAACCTGTTGCTACCATGGCGTGTTTTCAAGAGATCTTTCCTCCTCCCGCTCTTCCTCACTACCGGTGCCCACAATGCTCTCAACTCAGATTGCTGTAGCATGCACACGGTCCATTCCCTGATTTAATCTCAACTCCGTTGGGATATTGGCCTGAAATATTCGTCGAAACATAAAACCAAGACTAATCTGATTAATTCGTCACTTAAATATCCCAACTTGACATTGCATTTCATTGTTACACTACTTGTTATCAAAAGTTTCTAGTTCTAGGTTTTATATTGTGGAATCTCTCTCTCCATATGTTAAGAATACAATAGCTTTACGATTGTTAGTACGATTCCCAAGGCTTTCTGACTCGTTAGACACTTAAATTCTTCTTTAGATTCAAGCACAGTTGTCCAATTTGCTTTACGGAAATCAAATTACATTAATATTAATAAGAGAATGAGGAGTTTTCACTACTACCTGGTGAAGAGTAGAGGGGCCACGTGAATATTCGGTAGACTTTGGAAGAATGACGATTTTGAATTTTTCGATGTTCCTTTTATTAAAACCCAACGTTTCGAGAGCTTTGCTCTCTTCTTCAGGGGTGAAGGTGGTACAATATTAATAAGTATTCGAATACAAATACTATTCTAGAAATATTATTTGGCCTTGCATATTACCGAATAGTTTATTAATTCTGATCAATGTGATAAACAGAATACGACCCTGGGTAGATTGGCAACTTCCTTATTCACCTACTACTTTGTATTCAAGCTCCATTGGGTATGGCAATCATCTATATACGTACTTCTTTTTTCTATTACTGGGCTAAGCGCCTCTGCATTGATTTCCTTTCTTGGCCTAGGTAGCTTTCGTTCAGGACTATTTTATTATTAATCAGCAGGATTTGATTGTATTTTTCTCTCTTAACATGAATGATAATATATCGCTAAGTCGGGGGTTAGACCAAATGTTTTTATTACTGATACTAGTGCATGAACGGACGACCTCTTTATACTTAACTTGACTACCTTACTCGGGTCAATCTCAATTGGGATATTTCTTTAATCCTTCTGCGGATAAGGAACAGTTTCTAGTTTGCCTTTTGTTCATGATTCTTATTATGTAAATATGTCATTGTTTTGGTGCTTTTAGCCCATTGTTTGTTCTAGTTCGCACTAGATTTTGACCAGTAAGCAGTACGATTAACCTCATATCCAGATTTGCTGCCCATATTTTCACTGGGGTTATACTCTCGGATGTTCCCAATTCGCTATCGATGTTTCCAGTGATTTTGTGGCAATTATAATATCCTGAAGCATGAACTTGAAGAATAAATATAGTGTCCATTCATCAGGTTATGATATATTATTCATGTGCCGAAGATCCTCAAGATCCGTTTGGTCAAAGTCCATGGCTGCATGTTCTTTCGGGGCCTGTTGATGTTCCAAATTTCAATAACTATATGTACTTTGCTCCACCTATTTAATTTCGTTACCCGGACACATACTTTGCTCTACCTATTTGATTTCGTTACCCGGACACATGTCTGACACCACGATCTACTTTTTAACTATGATGTTTATTGCGGAAAATTTCGTCTTTATTGCGTCTGAATTACCATTACTGTTCGTTGTCTGTCTGACACCAGTTAAGATAAATAAGTGTATTTCCACGCAAAGAGTGCACACATATATAACTGTAATTGTACAAATTTAAAGTCAGGAACACTCCTGTCAATGAAATTTCCTACTTATTATATGGAAAGGGGCATCAATGTTTAGTTCGTGAGAGTTGAAATTACACTGGTGCAAAACCCTGCGTGAGCTACCAGGAATATGATGGAATAGTGCATGAGAAGGATAAACGTGATGGGATGGGTAGGTGGGCGGGGGGGAGGGGGAAGGGGGTGGAGGAGAAGAGGTGGCTGCCTGCAATCTTCAACAATCAATAGTTGATTATCAGCATGGAACTGTTGCGCCCCCTCCTACCTTATTTATGTGGCCCTCATTACCATGGACGTCTATGGGGTGAAGCCTGCCCCCCCCCCCCACCCCACCCCCTATCGCCGGGCGTAATGGCCTCCTGGCGGGCAAAAGAAAATCAATGCCAGTTTCGGCGTCATTCTGAAATGCCAATGCTTCGTTAGACCTAATTGGTTGTATCTTGTTGGTATTGATTGGAAATAGCGGTGCGGGCAGCCAAGGCGGTGGTGGAAGGAGTGGCTCTATTGTCAGTCAAATAAGTATTTAAGACTGTACCCTTACCTTTCTAGCTCATCTAGTACCGTTGGGTTGGGTTGGGACCATATAATTAGAAAAGGTGAAGGCCAGCTGATTTGGCCTACTCAAGAAGCCTTTTCTTTAAAACCACTCCTACTTATGGTGAAATAATGCGTTGCACAATTAACTCATACACCACTTTTGGTGCTATAATCTATTTTATCGGATGGCATACTTTGCGTGTGGCTCTAAAAATAAATTGGCCCAAATAAAGATATACAAAACATGTATAAACACATGATTATAAGGCGCCACATCAGTAAAAAGCCATGTGAGGAAGTCTAGTATGAGAATGTGTTATGTCCTCCTTTTCCTGAATGTTATTGACCGAGGGAGTATTTAATCATTGTTGGTAGATATAGGCATACTTTGGGCCCGCCCATTTTGGACCCACATACCTGGTCTACCATGGCGTCGTATACTTTGCGTGTGGCTCTTAATTACTTCAATGATTCACATAATGCAACAATCTTAATCAAGTTAAAGCTACAGATTGCACCCCTGATATGTATTCAAATATGTTGACTAACGGAACAATACTTAATCAATACAATTAGCACTGACCCTGAATCATTGAGACATCGCCGAATTTGATTAATGCATGGCATATAGCATTTACCCTTTTATAACCAAATTTCTATATATAGCAACACGAGTAGTTTATGTCCTCATTAACCCCTTATTAATTAAAAGATACTAGAATAGATCTGTAATCACAAATTTCGTTTACTGTGCATTTGGGATTAATTTGTCCAGATAAACAAAGGAAAAAACCCTTTCTTACAGCCGAGGGAATATTCTCGGGCTTGCAATGTTTGTACAAGTTCCCGGTAATTTCTTTGGAAGCATAACTTTCAAGTTTTGTTAAGTGTTGTGTGTAAGTAGAAAGGGTATATAATTTATATATATTAATTTCTTGTGTTTGCTTGTCGAGGACTCATTCAATTGCCAGAATATCTTCAGCGAAGGGACCTAGCGATGTGTTAAGGACATCTAAGAAGTCTTTCAATATTTTATGTTTGATATATTTGTGCCTGAAAAAAGTTTGCAATATTTTTGGATGGGCAATTACCAGTAACATAAACTAAATATATTCCATAGGATGACCTTTGAACCACAAGGATATATTTTATACACTGTCTTAAAGTTTGGTACCTATAATATTAATTGTGTAAGAGAAAAGTGTAATTTTCTCCTGAAGCGCTGGAGAGATTGCCGTGTTTTTCACAGTGGACATACTTTGGCATAGTGTGAACCCGTTCCACTATGTTTTATGAGCGATTTCCCAGAAAAAGGGTTTAAAAAGGGTTTCAAATTCAATTTACACCCACTTCTTTTACACCCACCTGTTTATACCGGACTTTCCATAAGAATGCAGTAACTGGACAACCAGCGAATGGGAGTAAAATAGGTTTGCTGCTGCGTCATAAGAAAGGACGTGTTGACATAGCAACAGAGTTCAGCCTGGGAGGTGAGATGTGGAGGAGAGAGAGAGTGGGTGGAGGTAGAGTGTGTGAGGGGGAGAAGATACAGGAAGGGGGGGGAGGAGAGATATAGAAAGGGAGGGGAGAGAGGGAGAAGGAAAGAGAGAAAGAGAAAGGAATAGTGATGTCCTCCTTATTTTGGAAAGGTTTTAAGCCCATTTTGGAATATATTTCTCCGTATTCATCTCAGAATTTTCGCCATGTCTGTATCTGTACTTCTTGCTATGTCTGTGTGTCTGTATCTTTGTGTTCATCTCAGCATGCAATTTAAAGCTGCATTCTCAGCTATTGTGACAAATAAGCTATTGTTGTTATTTTTTCCAGATTTCTGATTTTTCACAGATTACAACATTGCACAGTCCCATTCACACCCATTTATTGCATAGCCCCACTATCTGATTTCTCTGATCTTTGCCTCTGTATCTATCACTCTGTATCTATCTCATGTTGCCTATGAAACTGTCTCCATTTCTCTGTTGATAAAAGGTGACCAATAACATCTAAAAAGGGTTCTATTTGAGACAGCAAAGGGTAATACGATGAAGAAATAAGTTGGGGAAAAAAAGTTGGTAGAAAAGGGAAGGAGAAAAGATGAACAACGGGGACCCACCAAACCACTAGCAACTCCTGTGCGTAGCACATGTATTTGCTAGTATAAATTAATATGACTTAAAGTGCTAAACCCTAAAAAATGAGAATATTCCAACAAAGAAATCTTGTGAATAAATCACTTTGAAAAATATCATTTTTGCGAATTGTGACTCATTTCCCTGAAACACACCACATTAGCAACATCCTTTAATGTATTGCGAATGAGATCATCATGCATTTGACCTTTACAGCCGTTAAAAGGGAATTTGCTGATTGAGCAGTATTCCTCCCCTATACGATTTAGAACTCGTTCATTTAACTTGAGTAGATGCCTTTTTATCTTTAAATGGTCAATAGAACTGGTATCCATTTCAAACTTTAATGCCTCTCTGTTTTTTAATTATTTAATCTCACGTTACTTGCCGCCGATAAGTATATCTTTAAAAACGTAGAAAAACTTAGTGGTATTTTGGTATATTTACTAAGATTCGTGGGTGACTCTCAGGAGGCTGATGTACTTACTTTCATGTTCCTAGAGGCGAACTCTTTTATAAATTTACAAGACTAAGAAGTGCGCAAACTTTTCTCCCTCCTTTTACGACTTTCTGATCGATTTGATTTGATCTGATATCTTAACGTAGAAGTTGTTAGAAAAGACAAACTCCTGTGGAGGTTTGACCAAGGAGTATGATTGACTTATTGAGGGTAGCCTCATAAAGTTTATTCAAGCAACGTTAATATTTTGTAAAAGATCTACTTCCCTCCCAAATCATCAGTTATTCTTTTAGTTTGGGATGGCACTTTCACGGTATTGTAAAACTCAGGCTAGATCACCCGGTACTCTTTCAGTGAGTGGCAATGGACACTTTGCCATTTTCATATTTGGTTTAGATCATCCTACAACAGTAGGATCGTACCGACCCTCCTTTCCCTTCCCTAGTCAGTGATTTGGGGAATATCGCCCTGGCTTTGGGGGATGGTCTAGGGGTGATGTAAGTATACAAGGCTAGACCATATCAGGTTTCAGTTTTGGCCAGGTCGCTGCAATGTCTAGCTATACATAGATTTCACTGACGTCACGGCCCTCGCCATGTCTGGGGTCCACTTAGATGCCTATGTATGCTGCGATACTGAAAATACCGTTTTCTGGCTGTTTTAACTTTTACCAGTTTTCATCTGCCTCAATAATATCTTCTTGATAGGTTAGATAACATGCCTTTAGTGTTGTATTACCCAAGTATCTACTCTTGCGAGGTTTATCAACTTTGTTTTGATACCCCCGCCATAGGCGGCAAGCGTAGCGATGACCCGAGACATGGCGGCTACCGTGATACCCCAGCCTACTGGGTGACGTCATGTGAAATCTATGTATAGGTTTGTTGATGATACTGTGGCTAGAATTGGATATGGATGAAGATGACTGGCTTTTCAACTGACTTTCTGACAGACTTTTGGACTGATTTTCTACTTTTCAACTGACTTTCTAAGTTTTTACCGACTTTTGACATCTGGACTATCTTTCTACTTTTTCAACTAATTTTCTACTTTTGGACTGACTCATTTTTTAACTAACTTTCTACTTTTGGACTGACTCTACTTTTCAACTAACTTTCTACTTTTGTCTGAGTCTACTTTTAGACTAACTTTTCACTTTGACTTTTCGACTGACTTTTTACTTTTGGACAGCCTTTTAACTGACTTTCAGTTTTTCGACTGACTTGATTTTTGATTGGCTTTGATTTTTTGACCGACTCTTTTTTTTTCGACTGACTCTACATTTTTACCAGCCTTTGACTTTTCGACTGACTTTCTACTTTTCAACTGACTTTTCAACTTTCAACTGACATTTGACTGACTGAACAAATAGATAGTTCCCGAAAATATTAGTTTATCATAAGATTATTTCAGATGATTATAGCAATATGGATGAAGACAGGTCGATAGCAATATGGATGAAGATAGGTTAAGAGCGATATGGATGAAGATAGGTTAGCAAGATGATAATGGCATAATTCCCATGATTTACTAGGAACCACTTTGCCATTGGCTTTTGGTTGGCCAAAGTACTCGTCTTTGAAAGCATATCTTTGTTTATTGAGGATTAATTCTAGCCATGTTTTATTTTTGTCATGCAATTTAAATTATTATGATTATAACACAAAATATATGGGAGAAATCTGTATTGTCATAATTACTCACTCATTCAAACAAAGAAACGAATCACTGCTAAATTTTACTCTAAGGAATCACTACATATATTTTCCCTCGTCATCAATTATCTAGTGCAAACGTTTAGATGATATTTGGTTAATCAACGCGCTTTTCAATCATTTTTTAACTTAATTTTGAACTTCACTCTTGATGGTTGGAATCAACACAGAAAGTTCCTCCCACCCCTTACAGTAAGTCAAGCCAGTTCAAGGCCAAAGCGAGCTCTTTAGGCCAGTTCTATATAATATAAATATCTCTCTAGTTAAACATGTATGACTTTCATACCTATTTAGGTGTGCAATATCTCGAGTATCTGACGTCAACCAAGGGACGGAAAATGGTCCAAGTCGAGCATGTGAAAATATCAATAAATTATTTACTCATGTAGATTTGTCGGTCAATTATAGAAGCCGTTGATCAGAATGACTTACTTTGACAACAATCTATACCATGGATGTATGATGCCATTTTATCCTGGTATGCCTGCCGCTTGACGTCACCAACGAATCAATTTTATATGAGCTAAATTTAACTTAATTACTATTTGATTGAATAAATTAACTTTTCAATTTGTATTTCTGCAAGTCTTAGGTCTATGGAAAATCGTTAGTCAGAGATCCAAACTCATTTTCTCAACCAGTGCCAAGTCAGTCAAATCCAAGGATCTGCAGCGTAGCAGCGCCTGTTTCTGGGATGGAACTTTCTTATCTCTAGTGGAAACCCTGTGTATACAAACGCTCGCCCATTTGAGTGAACTAGTCAGGAAACTCCCTGGTGATCTAAGAGAGTTTGGGGGAACTTTGCCGGTCAGGATTTTTGACTTGAGACATGGAGAAATTGCGTATCATACTGTTGTGTCTCCGTCTGAAGATTTCTAAGGACACTGCAAACCTAGGGCTTTGAAAGTTTCCATTTAATTTCATTGACCATATATAATATGTGCCTTCATTGACATTCAACAATTCGAATAAGATCGTTCAAATAGAGTGTGTGACTAAGGGTATTGTGTTATCATATATATACTTTTCTTGGTCTTGGTGTGTAACATTGGCTTGCATATTTATTTTTCCTGATGCTAAAATGAGGAGACCTGGACATTTCTTTACTCTTTGTATTATATATCTTCACGCTGTCATTATAGTTACTAGTACCATTAATGCTTTATATTCCTTTCATGCCCATAATTTTATTTTGTCTCACATTTTTCTAATCGGCCCCAAAGAAGGCACCGAAATACCAAAACAAATTAACATCAGTCGTGCCTGATTAATATTTTATTGACGCCGGTTAAATACGCCTATTGAAGTGATATGGGGTTTTAATGTAAATCATTGGATTGTTTACCCAGTTCCAGACCCTTGCACCCTACTTTCTGGTCTGTAAACTAAACTAAAGTCTGCAAACACCAGTGTTAATAATGTATTCAGGGTAACATCGTGGATTACGCTGCACCAAGGCGACCCCTACTTACCTATCGACAAATTAAGTGACCGAAAACTGGGTCATATCTGTAATTATTACTTCCATCTTAAGTTTGTGAGAGCAAATGCTTACTCATCAAATCTGAATCGTTTTATCCAATACCTACACTACAGTGGTATTTAGGAAGTGAAGATAGGATTCTACCCCTAAATTGGTCACAGTAATTTATGATTGCCTCAGGACCAATCCTTTTAGTAGAACGGAGAGATTACGGAAAACTAAGGGTGGCTATTTATTGGTTGTTCTGTGGTTTTATCAATATTCAGCTTCAGCTTCCTTTATCAAGGCATTTAATGTTTATTAAGGCTTTGTATGAACTATCTCACCTGCTAATACTGTCCATCGTATCTTTTTTGATCTAATACTCTGTGGTCGAAAAGATTTTATTTGTATGAAAGTTTTCAAAGGTTGAAACAATAATACCAACAGAAAACAAAAGAAATGAATATAGACACAACTTACCACCCACTGGAAATATAAAATATAAATGTTTCCTTTCTATGGTTTTTTTTTCAATTCTTTTATACTATTCCTAGATAGATAACTTTTGAAAGTCTATATTTGACAACTATTTTACCAATCAACTGATTTGTGAGTCGTTATGCTAGCTTCCATTTTGTATATTTATACATTATTCAAAACTACTGCTGGCATCAAACACCAGGAAATTATCTGTGACCCACCATGCACCTCGCCCGATAAATTTCACTGCTGTGCTGATCAATACCCTTCAAATGACATATTTCATCCCTCATCAAACTTGCAGTTTTGGCCACAGATCAATTAAAATCTATGAAACATTAAAGTTGAATTATGGAAAGAGTGTGAAAGACGGCACAGTGTTATGGTAGAACATATCTCGATTGCAAAGAGGTTTAGGTTTAGAGGCATCGAGTCAAAATGTAACTACTCTACCCTTGTTGTCAACGAGCTTGTCTTGTATGAATACAATTGCCATAAAATTGGTATATAGTTCCTCAATATTCGCTAACACTTCGTATTGTGGAGGGGTTATGCTTTGAGGATTGGTATAGTTATTCATCTCGTGCTTGGACCAAAACGTCCCGTTAATGTTGAAACAAACTACAACCAGTATTCAATAATCTGTTGAGCAAATCTAAAAGTATGTATGCATTCTACATTTAATTTCAAGGCAACACGATTGGCAATCATTATATACTTTTATAGCGTTGTTCCCGAAGCGATTTTAGTCAATATAAAATTAAATGAGACGTGGCCTTTACGTCACGATGACGTTGATTTATTGACAACCAGACGTCATGAATAGCGTCTCTATATAGGGAACTTGAAGCTTTAGATGTGTTTATTCATCCGAACCCAGAATCAAAACAGCTTGATCAATAACTAGTGCATCCCAACGATGCCACTTATGAGGCGGGGGCTCTAGAAATAGTACCCTGGGTCTTCGTCTGATCTTTTCTAAATTTAGAAAATATCTGACCCATCTCTCATGCGAACTTGCGTTAATTTGTAAACAATCAATTTGAATATGAGAAGCACGGAAAACGATGTAATTTCTGATCGTCAGCAAAACGGATCCATCAGTGCAAGATATCTGAAGGGACGGCATATAACAGTTAGTCGCAATATTGAAATCTATTTTCAACAATTGATGGATTGATCTATTCATTTATCCATTTACCCTCCATCTACTTATCAACTTTTATCACACTAATACATAATGCAACTAGATAAATTGTGGATTTTGAGTTCCTAAAATATCATTACGTGTGCCACATCGTATCAGCATTATTTGGCCAGGCAACTATAATCATCAAATGGGGAATATACTGTTAAGGGAGCGATTATGTCTGATGTAATACGGATCGGGGGGGAGATATGGGAGAGGCTCATCCTCGTCCCATAGGTTATCAAGCGACGGCGAAGCGTGGAAACTCATGTTGAAGGGGTAGTGTACTAAGCTAGAATTCGGATAATGACTGAAGATGGAGTTCTGGTGGATCTGATTCGCTTCTGAGATGGTGTCTCGTGGATCTGATTCGCCCAGGTGGAGGTCTCGTGGATCTGAGTTACTCTAATATTCTCAAGTGCTCTTAATCGACTAGAGGTTGGCTTATCGAGGAAGGATGGTAACAAACAAGGTGCTAGAGTAACGCCCAGTTTATTAATCAACATAATGGCAGTTTGTCCCACATTTATAGAGAAAGCGCGGACCATAAGCAGGTCAGAATACCCGAATCGTAAACATGCGAATCTGAGAAAAAGGTTATAAAGTCTTAGAAAACATGCGAATCGCCACGAGTCGTACTGGCGAGTCACAAGCGAATCGCAACATTCATCAGAGTTAGACATATAAAAATTATTTTTTTATGCGATTCGTAACAAGGTAATTTCCCCCCAACATACGATTCTGTAACAATACATATATTATGTAAAGCATCAAGGATGCTAATACTCATATAAGAGGTACAGCACATACTGGAGAACAGAGTACTTGGATATACAACTAGCTACCCATTACATAAAGCAGGTAGATTTGTCCCATCATAGGCAGTCATTGTGCTGTGAAATGCACAGGTTGATAAAGAGCGCAGATAAGAGGGTGACTGCGTGTAGCGCTGCATGTATTGTAGAAACGTGCTTATTCGCTCTGCGCGATAAGGCCAGCCCCAGCCAGGGTCTTATTGATCTAATATTGGTTATTGATCTCTGCCAGCCTACCTACCTACCTGCCTGCCTGCATTCCTCGCCCTAATGGGTTATAACTAGTAGGCTTCCTAGACTTATGTAGCACCCTTCCTCCTTCTTTCTCCTTCCTCATTGTTACACCTCCATTGTTTTAATTATCTCAACACTTGGCCTTGAAGGTTACACTTTACCAGACACACAGCAATCAGGATTCTTTTACTGCTCTTTATCAAAACTCAACAAAATATGACCTTTTTCTTTTATTTGACTTGTATGGTTTCTTGTATTTCTTTTATGTATGTTACCTATTCAAAAGGTGATACATGTTTCCAGTTACAAATGTTTTGGGTCTGTCCTCGGACTTCATTTTGCTTTGTTTTGAGTCAGGTAGTTCGTTACCGCCCCTCTTCCCTCTTTGACCCCGCTTACTATACCGGCATTAGTCAGGCGATATAGAATCTGCCAGAATAAGTTTGTTACACTTGACCTTGGTGTGCTTATGCTTCATTGACTTCTAAACGTTTGGGAGATGCCTAGGAGGAGGTAGAGAGAGGAAAGGGAATTAGGAACGAGAAATTGATAGGAAAATAAATCTTTTTGGGATATCTCCATTTGTTTGTATTACATCAGCTCTATTTCAATCAACGTATCATCTCAATCAACGCATCTTCAATCAAACAATTGGCAATAAAATATATTTGTATTAACCTTACCACCTATGTACAATGTAAAGAAGATAACAAAAAGTAATTTCTCGCAGATAATATACTTCTGTTGTAAAAAATAATGTAATTCATCTAAATCCTCTTCTCTCACCTCATTTGTTGAGTTTTCTTGGCAGCATTGTTTCTAGCTTTCAGTTCAATGTTATTCATTAAAAAAGGAGACTAATCGTATTTAAACCAATGAGTTCTTTTTAACTAATGAGTTCATTCTTTGATATGAACTAACGTTTTGATTCAATAACAGAACCTGCATTATCCTGCGAACTATTTCTCAACTATTCCAGATTCTTGACCCCGTCTCTGCATTTGTATTGGTGGATGTACAGAATGACTTTATCTCCGGGTCTCTCTCAATCAGCAACTGTCCTGCCGAACATGATGGTGCCGAGGTGGTCCCGGTCATCAACAATCTCCTGAACTCCTGTAAATTCGATATTGTCGTCTATACATTTGACTGGCACCCGCAAAATCACATCTCATTCATTGAGAATGTTAAGGACCGGGCGCTCCATTCCTCGTCCAAGGTAAATTTGATGAATTTGCATGTATTTTATGGATTTTTAGGAGTTTGTTCTCCCAGAATAGAAATTAAATCTGGTCTAGTCGGATTTAATATTTAACCGCAAACTAAAGGTTAGTTGTAGGCGTTGGAAGGTAAGGCCTTTGTTCTTCAGGAGATTCGGCTGATATATGAGAACGGGAACTAGGAGAGGGGTTGTGAAGAGAAAGATTATAAAAGTGATAGGTTGTGTTGTTGAAGGGTGGACACACTTTTATTAATTTAATTTATTTCTTTATAACTGCCCGGCTTGTAATCAGAAAGAATATATGTTTCCTTTTCTATGTATTTCCTGAGATTTTTTTTTCCAAATATAACCTTAATTATTTCTCATTAGGTCGACCACTCATAAGATAATGTCTCGTTATAGAAATGGTTCTTTTACCTCCGCGTTAAGATGCTTCTGCTTTCATATAGCATCTTAGAAAAGACAATTGAACGAAGCCATTTTTCTGTTGCAGGTACAAGCTGATGAAGCTAAGCTGACAGATGTTGTGGTGTTTGAAGGTCCCCCGGTGATGGAGCAGATTCTTTGGCCGGCCCATTGTGTACAGAAAAGCTGGGGTTCAGAACTTCACCCCGACCTTAAAGTGAGTCTTGAGAATATTCCTTATATCTATGTCTTTCTTTCTTCTACATTTCTATACAGCAGATTTCTACCATTAAATGGCAATAGATATTCCATGAAATGGATTACTTTCACTCATGCACACTTTTTACTGATTGTATATCATGTTTATGTTTTTTTATTTTGTTCCAGTTCATTGACGGCTCGTTAATCATCAAGAAGGGGACTAACTCAGAAGTAGATAGTTATTCAGCATTCTGGGATAACATGAAACTATCTAAGACTACCCTAGAACAAGAGTTGACTGGGCGGGGTGTTACCGATGTCTATGTATGTGGTATAGCTTATGATGTCTGTGTGGGTGAGTAGTGACTCTGTCTTTGTATTTCATAAATTAAAAACAAAACCATTTTTTTAAATCTAAACGCAAAGCAAAGTAGGAACCAAGTAAATTTTCCACTAAAGATGACCAATGGTTTCCAAAGTTGCGATGCCAAATGTTATCACATGATTTATATATTATTTTGTATGGTCAATTCAAATATTTAACATGATGCTACATTACAACTTCTCATTTTTTTATTATTTCATTTAAGACCAATATCAATATAATATACGGGGAGAGTGATTTCCACGAAAAGAGGTAGAAAAGAGGGGTTTCTTTGGTAGAAAAGAGGGGTTTCTTTGTCTCACATGTTCTCGGAATTTGTTGTTTTACAAACCGTTTTACTCATCTGTAGAGTTCTGTCCACCCTCTCTGGAGGACGTCGTATGTGGTTTGTGAAGGTATCTGGGCTGAAAATGTGATTTTGAAGCCTTTTTTAAATTGGGATCTCCACACTATATTTATAGCCTGGGAAAGCTCCTGTGGGATACTACATCATTTCCCACAATCTACTATGTCATTTCCAGGGGGACCTAACATTTCCAGGGGGACCTAACATTTCCAGGGGGACCTAACATTTCCAGGGGGACCTAACTACATGCAGAGGAGTGGTAGAGCTCACTTTTGGAAGTAATCAAATTAGAAGAATAATCTGTGTTTTCCTAGGGAAACTTGAAATTGAACTGAAACTTTATTTTTATTCCTTTTATTCATTACTCAGACTAGCAGATTGATTTATGTGATTACATTTAACTGGGGAGAAAAATGTAGAAAATGTATGTACGAAGATATGTTTAAAAATTGATTGTTGAAATCTAAATCTTTTGAACTAAATATGTCATAATCAGCCAATAAATGAAATAACTATAAGACGTAACTTGTATGTAGATTAAATCAAGTCATTTTTGTGTAATAGACATTTATACGACAAATGAGATATATAATTATATCACTATGTGAAAATTACGTCAATAAAATTTGTTAAAAAAAAGAAGAGGGGAGGGAGAGGGTGGGGTATTGGAGAGGGTGGGGTATTGGAGAGGGGGAGGGGAGGGAGAGGGTGTGGGAGGGAGAGAGTGAAGAAAAGGGAGAGGGTGGGGGAATAGGAGAGGGGGAGGGGAGGGAAAAAAGAGGGGAGGGAGAGGATGTAGGGGAAGGGATAGAGGGGAAGGAGAGAAAGAGGGAGAGCGGGGGAATCGGAGATGGGGTTGGGAGAGAAAAACAGGTATGAAAGACAGAGAAGAGGGGGAGGGAAAGGGGGAAGTGTGGGGAGAGAGGGTGACCTTCCGGAAGACGGGTACTTTGCTAGTAGTATATAAAAAGTTACGGAAAATATGCTCTATCCTTCAAGGATGTTTTCAGGCGTCGTCTCTGTATTTAAAAACATTATGAATACTTCTACTAAAATAACATATGTAACATTACATTTCTCATATAACCATGACATAAACTTCATTTTACCCCTGATCACTGTTTATATGCGTTGCCTTATCGTTATAATTCTGACTTATTTATAATCTTCAATTAATATTACCCTCTACTAATGTTAAATTTGAGGTCTAATCAGTTTTTAACCCTGATAAATGTGAATCACATATCTATAAACGAAAATATAAAGCAAATATTTATAATTATAACCCACATGCATGCAACGCACTAAAAGCATCCATGATGAATATGCGTATTTTCAAATTAATATATTTGAATATTGTATTGGCATTTAATGAAATATTAAAACAATTATTTTCAGGGTATTAGCTATAAACCCTTTTGCGAGGAAATCAATTTTATACACAAGCAGGAATTATATTGGCATCATTATTTTGTTTACTTATCGACTAGGTTTAAACTCATCTTAAAGATGCATATTGGTACTAATACTGAATACCGCGACATGGTAGTGCACACAATATTCATAATGTTTATCTTATTTTTTAAGGAGCCACTGCCAAGCACGCTCTCGAACATGGCTTTAGGACCATCTTAGTTGAGGATGCTTGCCGGGGTGTGGATAATGATAATATCGATAAAACAAAGAAGACACTTGTTGATCAAGGCGCAATTATTGTCGACTCTACTGAAGTGAGTATGAATAAACAAAACACAGTTCTCTCTATCTCCTTTTTTTATTTTCATAAGCAATCGTTTTAATACTCTTGGAATTGGAATGTGACCACATTTTGGGCGGTAAATGTTTCAATAGTCGGTCAACCAGTACCGATAAATTCATAATTCTCAATTTAATTAATTTAACTTCTTTCAATGAAAAAGTAGGAACCGGTCACTACCCGAGACTTTTAGGACCTAGTTTTTATTCTACCATAAATATAGTTTTATAGGTATTCATAATTTTAGCGATTTTACGTTTTTTATAAACAGCTTTCAATACAATGACTTATTAGACAATCTGCCTTTCAGGTAAAAGACCTTATGAGTCTAGACAGCAGACGACCAGAACTAGGCATGCAGGCAGCTCTTAACGTTGCATTAGCTCGTCGACTCGTCAGTGCTGACAAAAAGGCAGCTTGCAAAGCAGATAGGAATTAGGAGAATGTTAGGGAAAAGGAGTGTGAGACGATACATATATATATATATATGTGGAAACGTTGAGGAAATCAAATCCCGACTATCTATTCCACCGTGGCAATTAGGTTTACTTCTATGGTAAACATTACTGAATGTGACACTGCTAATCTAGATTTTGAACTTTGCTTCTTATTCCCTCACCCACCATTCATATCCTAGATAAATGGCCAGAGTATGAATTACTTCTGATCGTTCTTTGATAATTACCAAAACGTACAGCACAGTTGATAGATAGGTATTTTTTGATGAAGTATTATCCACTAATGATTGAAATGATAGTTTTTTTTATATGGAAGACCTTTAAATTCTCACACTCTAGTGTTTGTAGAGGAACTATAATCAATCTTTGAATCAACGTTGATTCAACTGATAATACTATTACTCGTGGATGAGCTACTTTAGATCTAGAATGCACTATGCATCTACTTTCAATCCAAGTATAAACCACACTGGATTTCACGAAACAAGTATTTGTGCACGGTTTGGAAAGGGAGTGTCATCTAAGACTGGGGCCAAAAACAGTGTTCGCACATTGCATAATATACCAATGTCACTTTACATTACTTTTCAAGAACGCAACAATAGGAACTAGCACAGAAAGCCAGTCAAGGATTCAACAGGTATAGGCTAATCAAATTTGGGTAAATGCAACTAAGGAATAGAAAAAAGTGCAATGGATAATTTTGATTTATCTTTATAGTAAATTTTAAGGCATGCATAATGATATCCCACATCACACTTATTTACCATTCAATTATTTAGGTGCAAGAGCATAATTTTATTCAGAAATAGGTATATTGCTTAGAGGGGCTTGTCATCAGGAATATGTGTATCACTGATGATTTTGTGGATATGGATTTCCAATTGCCAGTGTTGCATACCTTTGATTTTTTTCAAAACAGTGTACATAGATACTTGATACGTAAGAGGCATTGGATTAAGACACATGAATATCAAATTAATCCAATACACGGATGAATATACACCTAAAAGGAGGAAGAATTTCCTTGCTACCATGGGTGTTTCACTTCGGCAAGATAACGCATCGCGACTCTCAGCAGCATTGCTTTTGCGTCACATAGGGTGCTGTTCTGAGGGTAGTGATTTAAACCATTGCTATGTTTAGAGTGGTAAGTAGCTACTCAAAATGTACTACGAAAAATCCTAAAGGTGTTCGTGTATTTGACTGATTGGAAATATCTGTTCAACCTCTAAAAGACTCAATCGTTGATTTGACCATTAAAGCGTTTAGCTGTTTGGACTATTTCAAAGGAGAAGGGTACTTATGTATTGGAATATGTGATATGTTCAAAATCTATATAATATATTAATATACAAGAATATAGATCTGTGACTGTTGAAGATATGTTTAATGTAGATGAGTGTACAACATTACTTTCTTTCGTATGTATGTTGCTATGTTAGCTCTTTCTCTATAGCCTAGATAGTAGAAATCAGTCAGACAATTAAAAGAATAACCGGTTATTCCTTAATCTTAGCGACTGAAACCAACGTTTATTTATTATATATATGCCTTAATATAAAAAGTTACATTTTAAAGTCATTGTGTGGATTTTTCCCGAAGGTACTTTTAGTGGTTCAGGTGGTGGGGTTGCGTATACCACTAAGTGGTATACGCATACAACGTATCTCACTCTAGAAATGTTGTTTCATATCAAATACATATATCATAATAAATGACAAGTATCATTGAAGCTTGGAATGGATAGGCTCCTAGCTTAGAGAGATAACCTACGTATATTACACGAGGAACTCATAGTCACAGTAGAATTGCAGGTGTCAAAATGATAATAGAGTATGTAATGATCACCACCATAAATACCTTTCATAAAGCACATCGCTCGTATTCATGTGATATTCTCAAACAGATGAGGAAACCTACACTTATTCCACATTTAAGATGGCTATTTACTCTTGTTAACTTAATCCATGACTTTGGAACTTGAATTGACTCCAATATTAATGGTCATTGTATATAGTAGTCTTCATACCGACCTATAGAGAAAGAATTATATGTTATAAGTATCATTCACTGAGTCTAGGGTATATCTAAATAATACAGTCTTAATATCATGTGATATATGTATACATGGAGTATACTTTACACCCACCGTTTGGAATAGGTAGGTTTCACTTGAAGTCCTTGTATTCAAGAACTTTCTTGCTGTGCATTAGATTAGGGTTTTGCATTAACCATTGAATGGTCGGATTTAAACTTGCCAGTACCTATTTTTTACATTTCATTTCTATTGTTATTTCCTTTACATTTCCATATTTTATTTTGTATACAGATTGTCTTGGATATAATATATGTATTTCTGTGTTTACATTTTTAGTTGATTAATTATAACTGAAATAAGGATATAGCTAACATTTCCTTTCGGCATGTTGTTAACTTTAATCTTCAGTAATGTAATTTAAAATCTTGCCACATACTGTTACTATATTTTAATGGTTCTGGCTGGTCCAATAGGACCGATCATGCTTTTTTTCTTATCGTTATGAATTTGTCAAATCCGTTACAATTATGTTATTCTGTATTTACACCAAATTGCAGAAGGCTATAGCATTATTCACTGCCTATAGTTTACAAAAGTGTCAGGGTAGGTGACTCGTCGTCGATATGTTCTCTATTAAGGTATTTTCCCCAAGGATCACTTAAGTGTTAATAAGTAGCAATACGTGAACTCCGTCTATGTCAATACCTCTCGAGGTTTATCAATATAATATAAATTGTCATTTATTCATCATTGTATGATGTGCCTCCCACACTAAGGAAGATGATATTTCGTTGTATCTGTATGGACCTGTGTGGGCCTGTTTTCGAAAATGTCTTAAAATATATTATATATCAGATATAAAATAGGTACAAACCACTTCTGGCAGAAAAACACTTATGGTTATTAAATGTTCTTAAAGGTTTTCTAGACGGACAATTCCCAGATTTACATATTAATTCTCTATGGGATAATTTTAACCACAAACATTCAAGGAACTTTATCAGTGAATGCTGTCGATTTCCCTAAAATCTACTTAAATTTATGTCAATAATTGTGAAAATGAACTTTTTCCTCAAGAATTCAATTATATCGATGTGATACTAAAATGTTAATACGCGGATCATCAGTCGGACCTGTTATCGATTCTTATATGAGGTGATTCTCAAAGTTACAAATGTGCATCACTTGTTAGGTGTCGAATAGTCATTCATTCAATCATTCACAATTATTTACCAAAAGAAATCATCACGTTGTATATATAATGAAAGGTTATGGAGTATCAGGCAAATCTCTAATTACTTCCATCTAGTATACAGACACCGAACTTGTTGCCTATTCTGTAATGGACTTACAAAGATCAATTAAAGATACTGTGCAGCATACCTTAACGTTATTTGATTTGAAATGTTCTTTTATTTGTCCGAGTTATAAGTGCAGATGGGTTGCGAACATCTGACCAGAGCCAGTTCTTCCAGTTCGTGCCTGTGATATATTATCCCTTCGCGTTTCTCTTGTTCTTTTTAGGGAATGCGTGGGATGTTAGTGACAACGCAGTTCAGACATATTTCAAAAGAAATGTTCCCACCAAAATCGGTGTGGCGTGAGCATCGTAACTTCTCTAATAGAAGCGCGACTATTATTACACTTGCACTTCAAAATACTGTAAAGAGTACACAACCAAATATCTAATATGTTCACATACACATACATTTATTTCATTTACTTTGAACCTTAATTAATTATACTAGGTCCATGACCCACCACTTACTTGATTAGCCTACATTATATATCATATATAGACATAAATACAGGTCGCAGAAGTAGATTTAGAGATGTGGACACCCTGGAAATACCATCATTTGACATCTACATTCTCAGTATAATTCATAGAAATACAACATATTCTTTTTACACATGATAGGATAACGACCATCTTTCCTGGATGTCATCTGAGATCGTAATTAATAGTTCTAGTAAATGGTTTCAATTTGCTATGTATTAAATGCCCTCGAGGGCACGTAGGTTGGAATTTGAAGTGTAGTTAAAAGAGTAGCCGAGGTACTGATTCACCGTTACTTCTAAACGCCACTTGAAGTAAATTTGGTGTGTATGTCTGTTTGGAGTTAGCAATTTATTCGTTGGATCAATAGCTCAGACTCCTGACCTTGAATGTTTAATTTCCATGTCAAGTTACACTTAGTGTTGTATTGCCTTTGATTGGGTGAAGAATATAGAAGGGGCTGAACCTCATACACACCAATATCCAATGAAATAATTATGTTTCAAGGATTAAATCACAATCTATGACTAGATTTAGGGGACAAAATCTAGCATATTCCCCCGCAATCTTAATCAATTCAAGTGGATTTGTTTTATCTCTTCTCTTTCTTGACCAAAGTCGAGCTGAAGAGCGTAGAATGGAAATAAGGATGCCTTCAATTATCAATGCTGCGAAGAATTCTGACAAGAAAAGTAATATCCCACATCTGGATATTGATAAATAGAGATTGAACGAGGCGCCAGTATAATCGTAAAATTATTGACCGAGATCCCGTAAGGGTCAAGCCCGATAATTCCTCTCGCCGCCCGAGTTAATATTGTTAACTATATGCCTTATAACAACAAAGAATATTGAAATGTGTAACCAATGTAATTCGGAATCACAATATACAATATCTAAGGGTAAAAGAAAAACAAATTCGAACCCATATGGTAGGCCTACGTGTCTAAATAATGGACATTTGTAATGTTGCATACCCTTTACTGCACTGCTCAAACAGCATAATGATACATGGGGTTATAAAACAATCTTAAAATTGTCCATGTGGTTTAAATCATAATTAAAAGCTCGCTATATAGTTCTTCACCTTCCTTTAACATGCAACATCTAATACCATATTTCAGAGGGTGTTCAGTTTGTGTCTAAGTTTAGTTACGACCAGCTCTTATAGATCTTATATATTTAATATTAATTTTATTCTAGTATTAAATATATGTTTGGGGGTGAATCAGGAATAGACTTCAGACATATATCAAGCAATTAACCCAATAACAAGTCAAGACGAACATTTTTATTGTACTGGTTGCATGTTTAATAGCCGATAATTATGATGGTTCTTTATACTATGTGTCAGGGCTCCTAGAGCAGCCACATCGATCCCCTATATTCATAGTAAGCCATTCCCCCGTTCCCTGTCCCTGAGTCCCAGTACACTACACCCATGAATGAATTTGGAGTACTACTACCTTCCTCTAGTGCCTCCCCCTACCTGAAAGTATGGTTACTACACCCTCTAGTGGAACACGTGAGTGCAGGCCCAATTGGCCGCCCTCCTTTGCCAAAACAGTAATCCGGACAGTAATACTTTGTCAGATGAAGAGATGGTGGGCGTAGTGAGGGGGCTTGAAGCAATGGTTCATTTACTAATCGGCAACAAATATCAAAATAATGTTCATAATCTTGACATAACATATACATTCCTCATGTAGGGTAGTTAGTATTAAATGTGTGTACATCAAGGTCTAATAGAAATAAGTCTGGGATACATTATACATGATTATACTAATTTAGGTGGTAAGATCGAGTACACACACATATACCGGTAGTGATAATTTGCTAGTTTGTATTTATTAAGGTAATCCCATCAGAATTAACATTTATCATTGAATGGCAACAAGCCAGGTATACATAGACATCACGACCACGAAAGTCTGATGACAAATCATCCCCCCCCCCCCCCAAAAAAAAAAAAGAAGAAAAAAAAGGAACAATTAGCCTGATTTTTTGTCCGCCACAATCAAGAAAGATCCCTCACAAAGTCTAATTTTGGTGTATGGCAACTTGATACAGATGAGCTATTTATAGCCATGCCGTTTTGAATTCACGGATAGAATGATTCTTGGGGTAGAGAACCAAATGCTATAATCGCATAATGCATAATCGATAGTAGAGACAGGTGAAGAGTGTGATCCCTCCACGTCGCATTAAAACGCTAGACTGCAGACATTATTAATGAGACAATCTCATTAGCACGACAAGACGTTTCTTTTTTTGTTTTTGAAAAGGTTTTATTCAGCATGACTGACAAGACGTTTCTCTTCAATCTTTTTATGTAGTAGAAGCATCCCACTAATATGTTTAATATATTGAATTAGACCTTCCGTAGTATAACCAAGCAAAAAACGATCTTATCTAGGTTCAATCTGGCTTAAGCCATTCCTGGCCATATCTACAGAGCATATTTCGTAATTAGCATGCCCCTATACCACCACTGCAAGGTATCTGGCAATGCATAGGAGTTTGTTGTCGGATGAGGTTAATTTGGATGATCTGGAATCAACACCAATTATCTGTAATAAAAGAAGGATTGAGTAAAACCTCACAGACCAATTCTGGTGACCTAATTATAGGATCCTGTTGGACGAGCACTTATCATCCCCGCTTAGTATTGCCAAGGTCTAGATTTATATAGATTTTATATGAATTTATGGGCACTTATATATTTAGGAGACATAATGTACAGATGTAAATATGCAATGAGAAGCTTATAAAATATTAATGCATAACGACGGTCTCGTCTATTATTGCGGGACCATTTTTTATATTCTTAGTAAACAATTATCGAAATGCACATTTATTTCATTCATTTATACGTTTAACCCATTTGCCACTTGATGCGTTTTTACTTACATTCAATCATAAAAATTGATTATAAATGCAGTGTATTAAACCAGTCTATTAGATGTTTAATGTAATTAAAATTGACCCAAGGACCTGGTAATTAAGGCGAATCAGATCTTCTCTTTCGCTCCTCCTCCACTGCACAGGGAGAACGCTTTTACCAGTTGGGGATTTTATACCAAAATCTTTAAGGTGAGTGAAACTTACACGTTATATTTCTTTGATAGCCATATGCATTCAATTTCAACTTGTGTAGTTTTCGCCGGGCTACATGAAATATTGTGTACGTTAATACATCATCTACCCATCGCGGTATACGTGCCATTTTAACGACGTCTGTTGTAAAAATGCTAAATAATGGACGTATTCAGGAATTTGTATGAATATTCCAAATATAACCCAAATACACCTGATAAGATTACAATGTAGTTTAAATAGTACACATCATAAGAATACAAATAAGTTTTAGAAATATATTTTATGATGACTGCAAAGAAACTACGTTTGCCCCATTTCGACTGCTATGGGTACATGCTTTCCCTCAAGTGTGATATACAAAAAGGTTTCTTTAGAGTTCACTGTACCGGCGTATTTAAGATTCGTCTGGAATACTTGGGTCTTGAATCTAGAGAACTCAGATCTTCAAGCACCAATCACCAATGGTGAAAATCATCGCCACTCATGATTTGAAAAACACCATCGATCACCAATTTTTTGACTGGATGATTTAATATTGTTTCGCAGCATAATTTGGTGAAGTTGAATGTGTATGACGTACATTGATTGATATTTTTATTGCCACTAAAACCCCCTATATAGGGTGAAATTAATTGAGTTATTCGAAAGGTGCCTTCAACGTGTATAAAAGTAATCAACTCCAAAGTGGAAATAATAAACCAGGTCAGATCATTAAGCGTCTGCGTCAGTCGTTTCCCCGTGTATAAGAAAAATGGGATCCAATTAATATGTCGTCTGCTCACGTGCAAACGTGAAAAAATGCACTGGTGTTTTCCGTCTTTCGTAAATCTGCAATTAATTATTTTCATTGTGCACGAATAACGCAAAGTAAAGTATAACTGAAGAAAATTGTCTTTTGACTCTGATTGATAAGATCTAAATGTACTAATCGTATCATTATAGTATCACATAATTGGGCGATTTTCGTAAGTATAAATATGTATGATATTTAAGTACGAATCATGGGCGTGCCTAAATGTCAATCATTCAAGTGTGTCTGTTCGTTTCTAATTTCCCCATGATAGAATGGTTATCCCATGGAACAATAAATTATAAGGGACAGATACTAATAATTGGGTTAATGAGTGTAATTATGCTAGATCAGTGTTGAGCAACCGCTGCCAACAACATCGCCATGGATAGGAGTCTTATAGCATTTCCGGTGTAAGGTCACTTAGAAGATTAAAAAATGATCATAGTCAGAGTGTAATTAATTAGGGGCTCCAACCAACTGACCTTATTATCACGATGTGCCTATAGCCATTTTCTAACACACACACTTATGTAATATATAATTAGTACGTATATCGCATAAAATAATATATATACATGTATATACTATGTATATACTATACTGAAGAAACGACCACTGGTAACTTGTTAGAAGGAAGGAAATGACGGAAACACCCTAAACCAAAGTAAAATAGTATGCAACATTTGCAGATCTCGGTACACAGATACTAGGGGAGAATCATTCATGAGTTTAAAATTACAGTCGGATCTGGAAGAACCGGATGTGCCACCAGAGAAACAGCTCGATTTGACAAATAAATTGCACATTATTGATACGCGCAATTATAGGATGTAGAGAATGAATAAGTATAAGGTAGCTTGGGAAATTAAATGTTTATTTAATTTGTAAGTTTATATAAAAGAGTTTCGAATAATAAAATGAGTTTATATAAATAAATGATTTTTGATTGAGTAAAATTGGTAAAAGTTGATGAATTGTAAAAGAAATTTTTGTATATAAATGCATGTAAAATTATATAAAATTGATTTGGTGATGAGAAATAATTAGTTGGAGGAGTGAAGGGACGATGAAAAATAGGTGTGGGTCGGGGGTGGGGGGTTAAATGTTAGCAGGTGTGTGGTTGGAAGTGAAGTGAAGGATATGACCGGTGAGAGTGATTAGTACGGTGAGTGGTTGTAGGTGGGGTAATGGTAGGTGGAAGGGGATTGGCCACAACAATGCCCTAGCATTATCTATACAGTCATGCTATACACAATATTATTACCACTACTATCATCTTATCCTCGTGTATGTACTGCATCCTTGGTTTTATTTCCTTTTCTTATTTTGTTCTAATTTGTTCTGTATTATCTTATGTCTTCTCTATTTTTTATTATATTCAATTACCTCATAGACGACACTAACACTCCACAAAAGTCTGAGTGGCACAGTGAAGTCAATTACAAGATAACCTCATCATTAAACATAACGAACATATATAATTAGTCACTTATAAACGTAAATGAATCCCTCTTAAAGGAAACACATGTATATATTATGTACATTGATACCTAATAAGTAAATGTGAAAACTCTGTAACAGAATTGTATAGCTTGGCCCGACAGAACTAACCCCGAAAAGGGGAGTCGGTAACCAAGTTTAAATAAAATCTTTTTAAAAAAAATTATCATTTAAAATATACACCGAATCCAGTGGTTAGAGTTTCTTAGCTTTCCCGTTGTAATATTCACAGCATCCCTCTCTCTACGTTTTCCGACTTGCCACAGATCGATTTGCTACCTTGAGTTATAGCATATTTAGTAGAATTTATGTAATTATCGGGGTTCTAACTTCTTTCTTGCAGATTTAATCTTATTCAGGCATGTGTGTGTGTAATTTGTTATGTGAGAGATAATTGCATACATCCTAAAATTTCAAGATTTCTATTCCATAGTTCCTTCACAGAGTTGGAAAAAAAGAAAGAAAGATGTGTGACCCAGAGTTCATGGAAGATGCAGTGGCAACACATAATTACTGGAGAAGACGCCATGGTGTACCAAGATTGCGCCTCAATCCCTACTTGTGTAAATTAGCTCAAGGTTGGGCTGTCCATTTAGCAACTACTGCTAGACCGATGACTTCTGAAAATACACTATATCAACGACCTCTTGGGGAAAACATAGCCATGAAATGGGCCAATAATGGAACTGATGTCACAGGTAGGTAGATAGCCTTCTTGAAATTGATGTCATGTATAATGCATGTAAAACGGTTTTATTTGACTTGACCATAATCATTATGAGAAGACAGTTCTCCAACAATAGGGATGTGTTCAAGTCCTCTCGCTGATGTATACAATATAACAATGAGCTATGTACAATACCACTTTCGTCGTTGACTGAAAGTGGCTCATTGCTAAATTCTGAAGTGCATACCTTATATCTGTTATAGATTATTATTATCGCTATTTAATTTCATACCAATACATGTATAAGTAAAGGTTTAGAATCGGATACGATTTTCCGTGAACAAGGAAAGTTACATAATATTACTAACTCTCTATATTTTCAGGACGTGAGATAACTGACCAGTGGTACAGTGGTATCGCACGTTATGATTTCCAAGCTCGTAATGGTGAGGACACAGGTGAGGACGAAATAAACATTATATCTTTAACCAAATTTTATGAAAGAAATTATCCTTCTATTAATTTATTACTCTTCATGACTGAGTACCAATTTCTTTCAGATTAAAAAATATCACTTAACCCACTTGTCTTCCCACGGAATATATATTATACATATGTGTCATTTCAGGTCAATTTACTCAGATGATTTGGCGCGACTGTGAGGATTTCGGAATTGGTAAAGCTCGTGTTGAGGATGGAAGCTGGGTGGTAGTGGCCAACTACTACCCAGCAGGTAATATAGTTGGACAGTATGAATACAATGTGAGAGGAACTATTGATGGACGAATCATCCTACCAAGTAAGTCAAACATTTCTGTCGACCCTCGAAAGAGGGTTTATATAGCAAATGCAAGTAGAACCTTTATTTATAACGTTGTTCTATGGTCCCGATAGGAGTTCACTGTACCAGCGTATTACAGTTCTCATTGCATAACATTAAAGAGAGTATTTATATGTCGAAATTGTGGTATTAGTATTGAGGTGACGACGCTGAATGCACACGATGTACAGTATAATGGCCCTGTTGTACTCGGTCCACTATGCACAGTTCTCCTTATACATGTGGTACATTTTCATGCAGTACGCTAACAAAATATGATTGTTCGCGGTCCTTTCCGCGTTTGTACGCCTTGGTTGGTAAACATATTAAGGTTGACTGATAAATACAAGGAATTCCATGTCATGACTTGGGGTAGACACGAGAATAACAATATTGGAATGTACACTGGACAGCTAAAAGCATATCAAAGACATGGACATTTACCGAGACCATAACATGGTCGCGATATTAAGTGCGTCAAATTCCACAACAATCTACAATGTATATAGACATTACATGAATATGTTCTTATTACGATGAACAAGTCCAGACTGATAATTATTACTTCCAGGCCAGAGAGATCCGCATGCGCAACCAAGAACTCACACAATTTACATCCAAAAAGGCGCTCCATCTCGCCATAGGAGGCGTAGTTCAACCACTTCTACCATCTACCCTTACAACCCCGGTAGGTCCTTCCCTTCCGACTACCTATATACTGGACTACGATACCATCTTGTTCACCTCATGTTCGATTCACTATATCTTCTTCTACCCATGGCTCCATCTCCCTACGACTTTTAAAAACACTGTTTGAATCATCGATTAAATATGAATTCGTTTCTAGTTTATGCACCGTCCCACCGCCCTTGGTGTATACTTCTAGTTTTAGTTGCCTTCCTTTTTTGGGTGTCCCAAACTCAATTCACATCACACGAATGCTGCTCATCAAGTATACTTTATTATAAACGTTATACATGTACACAAATAGCTCTGGTTCTATCGGAATTCTATACATACAATTACACCGTATATCATATATTTGCTCCACCATATCGTGCATGAACTATAATCGCTTTACTGTCTCCCTTCCTCTTGTGTATGTTTGATTCTTGTCTTGGTTCAGTATTTCCATCACATTCACCGACTAAGATTAAGATTTGAGAGTTTGTCTCATTCAGGAAGTACATTACATCTAAGATGCTGTTCTCACTGAATTTAAACATTCATTTGGGTACAAAGATTCTATAAAAATAAGGAGAAATACCAAAAAGGATTGAGAGGTAGCTGACGACACATCCTCTACCTTTCACAATTCATCCTCCAATATTATTATTACAGAATCTTTCATCATAAGAGAATATATTCTAAAAACACCACACACTTGACCACGAACATGCGTCTGAACAGAATGTCTAATTCTTCGTACCTACATTTATTCCATTAATTCATAGAGTCCTAATACAACTTTTTTCCCTCTGACTTTTTTCCCTCTGACCCAGCTTTTTAAAAAAAAATCATTTAAGGCCTATCACATTTAAAGCTACGAGTATAAGAGAAAAGAAGAAAAGAAACACGCATTATACCCTACACGGGTGTCTTCGTGCGTTCCCTCTAGCTACCTTACAAATTATAGATTATAAATTATAAGAAAACAAAGACAGTATAATAAACAAAACAGAAAATATGTAAAAAGAAAATGCTACACTTCAGACGACTGAAGGGAGACTTTTTTAGGGTTTTCATATAAGGTGTCATGATTTCTAAAGATTTTTTTGCTCTGAGTCACCTTATTGGTCCATTATTTTATTACCTGGTGAGGTCTGAGCATTACATAATTTGGTCCAATTATCACAGAACAAATAAAATACAATTATAAAAGAAAGAACAAGTCTTACATTTCCATACAAAATTTGGCGCACATGAAGAAATATAACTTTATAAATACAGTTGTATTTCCTTCGGTGATATCCTAGAAGATATCACACGACTGACGTTTCTAATTCCAGATCATTGGGACACTTATTCCCAACCGTCTCCACCACCAGCACTGACTCCCCCTCCTGTGTTTGTTGCCAAATCTCTCCCAAGACGCAAATCTTCAAGCTCTTCCTACCGACCACCTTCCCCTGGTAGGTTGACAACTTGTACACAACTGTGACAGAATGTGCCGATTGAGACAGAGGGATTCCTGTATTTACAGTGACCTGACAATTTATGTGGAAATGAAACCGCAAACTATAACATACGTAATGTGCTCATCCCAGTACACATTGAAACCAATTACGGCGATATATCTTCCAAAGCTGTCTTTCCAATAATAACAAAATCTAATGAAGGCGTTTCTGGTTCAGGGGGGTTATTTTCTTCAAAGCATTGAAAGATAGACTTGATAGATCCTAATAATTATGATATACAGGTCTATGCTTTAATGCGTATCTATAGGTGGGACAGACCAGGTTTGCTTTATACTATATATATTCCAATGTAGGTATTTCTCCTGATAGACGGTATTAATTCTGGATATATCATTCCCTAAATATGCTAATGTAGGTATTTCTCCTGATAGACGGTATTAATTCTGGATATATCATTCCCTAAATATGCTAAATTCCAACGCACAAACTACATGTATGTAGTTTGAAGTAGCTACCCACTAAGTCGTTTGATTTTTAACTTTGCAGCTGACAACCCTGTGACTAAGATGGTAAAGACTCAGAAGATTTTGGATTATCACAATGGATTTCCCTACACCAAAACAGTGACTACTGAGACAAAAATACACCCAGATGGTAGCAAGAGTGTAGTAACAACAGAATCAATGGATCCAATGTAAAGTTGAAAGTTAAAGTTAGAAGATTAGATCTGGGCAAAATGGGACGAGGAGGCAAACACTATGATAATGCATACGCTAGATTTTGAGAGGTCATCCTAAAAGTCTTCGTAAAAACTCTTTAGTATCAGAGGGGATGTGAAATTTATTTCGGAGCAGAAGGTATCTAGATAGACATTTGAAGACATAACATACACTTACAAAATCTGAATTTGATTTAGACCAATGTAACTTAATCTAGTGTAAGTCGAATATTGTACCTGAGCCCTTATCTAGAACACAGTCATAAGCTTCTTTAAATCTACTTGGCATTGGTCTATAGTATGCTTCTTCTATGTGCCAAAGTATCTATTAATCTTATGTTAATATCCCTCCATTTGACAAAAAAATGCCATTTGTCAAATTAAATCATTATTGATATGATTGTTATTGGAAATTCTGCCAAGATTCCAATTATAATTTATGTTCATTTGACGTAACCAAATTAAGGGAATTGCATGACAGGGTATGACCTTTCTTTATTTCGCTGTTAGGTTGACTTTTGCACACACCTATACCTATTCAAAGATGGTGATTATCACGGAGAGCCTTTGTTATTGAACGATGGTTTTTGCCTCAGGTGATGCCTTCTTTCATATAGATATTTTGTATATAGAGGGGAATAGAATACTAGCACAAACTATGTGAGTATTGTAACCAAATAAAATACCTGAACTATGTACACTAAATCATATCCTGTACAAAGACTATATTAACTCCCGTGACGTGCATCTATATACGGCATAAATGCAATGGCTTATATTTCGTAACGGACGAGTATGACAATCCTAGCCTCAAGGAATTAGTTTGCATCGCTTCATATGTTATGGGATTGATTGTTGATATTGCGTATTTGAATAACCAATGACCTGAACATTTCATGAATACATTTTCACATCGACATGTAATAAAATGATTGTGTACCTAGAAATCTTCATAGACCCTGATCTGTGAACCCAACAATCAGAAAACAGATAAAGATGAATTAGGGAAAACAAAATTAAGAAGGTTATTCTAAAGGTTTCAATGAAGACATTTTAATTATATATATATATGTTTTTGTAAAAACGTTATGAATTAAACATAAATCTCCGATCCGAAGTGTGATTGGGGCCAAATACAGAGCCTTGTGCTATGTGGATATTGGCTATGGATTAGGCTCAACATGAATACAAACACACAATTGATGAGAATGTGGGATTTGTTTATGAATAAACTAAATCAATACCAAACTCCATCGGTGCCATGCATTCTTGTGTAACATTAACATGCTGACTATATATCCATGCAATCAGATTACATATTTGCAATTTTGCACATAAATCACTTTATACTCTCTGTGGGTTCAGAACGCATGTAATCTTTCATCGCGAAAAATGGTTGTGTGTTGTCTGTTTGCCATATTTGTTGTTGAATGAATTATTTACGGAAAGGGTTCTCAAGTTCCTTTAGTTGGGAATGCAATGTTTTTATGAATCTTGATGCTGATTGGTAGCTATCCAGTTCATGATCAAAATACAAGTGTAACTTGTTTGCTGTATAATCTACTACCTTCCCCAATAAATCTAAATTGTTGATCACTATAGCCCGCTGAATATTCACTTTTTTTAAATGATAGAACAAAATATGAAAAAGTATTTCATCCTCAACCTAGTTCTTCCTATTTGTTATGAAATATAGGGAGAGTAGAATCAGGAGATGCAGGAAGGGGGATGGGGGTGGAGGGAACTTCATGCAGCAACACCATAACAGTGCAGCACAACACAATCACAGTGTAGCACAGCACAATGCACTACCACTGGTAGCACACTACCACCCACTGGTAGCTCACACTCAGAGGTAGCACACTACCAAAATAATATAATTATGTAGATTGTTTTGGCAACTGGTAGCTCCCACTTAGAGGTAGCACACTACTAAAATGATATATATGTAGATTGTTTTGGCAACTGGTAGTTCACACTCAGATTTAGCACACTACCAAAAGAATATACATATATGTAGATTGCTTTTGCAATGCACCCCTGTCAGTATAGAAGTCAGGACTCAGTGAGAAGTGGTTGGAATGTTTTCTTTTATATCACAAGTTATCTTCATGTATCACAATTAAAAAGACCTTTCCGAATAGCTAAAGAAAGTGGCTATCATTTCTGATAGGCGTGAGATCCTGTCTCATTTAAGTCTCGTTCATACACTTTCATTTTGTTCACACATTATTTTTGTTCATTTCTTTTTTATTATTTATTTTAAAAAGTGACCATTCTGGACTTCCATAGGACGGGGGTTGAAAAAATACCAGCATAGATTATTATACTTATTCGTGTTAAGGTAATGTTACATTGACAAGTAAATGATAAAATGAAGTCTACATCTTCCCTAGTTTTGAAATAATAAACCAGAAGTTCATCGGATAAACATACGACGGAAAACTCAGCATGCATTCGATTCATTCTCTGTAGTGCAACTGCATGATCCAATATCCTTCTTTGAAGCCAATTCCATATCTTAAATTAGTCCCATTAGAACAGACGAATCGTAGTGGTAGTAAATGGAAGTAGGTTATACCATTGTTAGAATATTTACAATCGAGGTTACTGATAACTTGTAGCATAATCTCATTTAGCTGTGGCTTTGTTGCTCTGCCTGTCATACGAGCAACAGAGTGCAACGGAATAAGGCAGGTCATGTCAAGAAATGTGCAATATCGTTAATGTAGGCTACTCAAGACGTATGTCATTACATATTTGACCGAGAGAGAGAGAGAGAGAAATGGTAAGACTTCATGACTGGGCAATACGAGGAATATTGAAGGTTCTATATTGTGTCATGGGAAAGTATGTTGTCTTTATATTATACAAGGATCTATCATAATCAACCTTGAAATGTCTACGAATATACATGTGTCCAAGTAAATTGCTAAATAAAAACCGTTTCTTTCATATTTTATATTGCAATGTCTATTAGTATGAATCATCGGTAACAAGACGACGTTATGGTTGCTTCTGTAAACTACTAACATCTCACAATAGAAACATTTCCTCCGGTTTGCAGGCACGATTCCCATTATTGTCGAAAGCGTGACCGATAATGGTTTCTGACCACGTTTAATGTCTTGCATGACGATATTGATTCGATCATCAAAAACTGCTATGCAAAACACTGTATTTTGTGGAAGATAAGCTAATACAGTCATACTAAGGATACAGAGCGCTTGCGATTTTGAGACTCAAGCAATGGACTCAAGCTATCACAAAATATAAGTAAAGTTGTTATTAGGACAAAGTCAAATTAGTGACGCACGGGCCGAGCCTTATGGTATTTCAGTAAAGATGGGCGTAAACAACACTTCCTATCGACCCATGTAGTTTCCATTATTAATCACTGCATCTGGATTTAATGGGATTTTCCCTCTCTAAGTCCAGTTGAGTACACCACTCAATTATGGGGTCAGACTGATTGAAGTTCCTTCTTGTTGATAAATACTTCCTACCAGCCTCACATGCACTCTAGTAATCTGTTTTCCACCATCTTTGACTCAAGTTTTGCAAAAGATAAATACAATAATAAATGAACAAGTCCGTGGGTTTTCTATATATATGATACACCTTTGAATAGGTGTATTGCTCTAGGTATATTTTTCTGCATGTAATCTTGTTGCTTACCGCATACTTCCTGCATACTTGTATCCCTGAGAAGAAGGCCCATTTATCCATTGAAAGAGGAGAAAGAGACTGCTTGCACGTATTCAAAATATTGTCACCTGTCGTCAATTGCCAACGACTACTTAGAAACAAGCGTCAGTTAAATGTAATACTTTATTTGAGATTTGGTCTGGGGTTTTTCCGATTTTGATTTACGCTGCACACTGCCTGGGAAAAAGGATAGCTTTTCACATTATGGGACATGAAGAATTTGTACACCACTCGTGACAAAGTTAGCTATTTAGTGATTCGTGATCATCTACTTTTGAAATTGATCAAGGCTACTCAAGACGTCTTCACAGACGTACAAATGATGTGCAAAATGTACAAGAGAAAGCTACCATCGGTATTTCTTGTTATCAATCCTGATTATATAAACTCTGTGTGTGTTAAAATCAAAGAATATGCATTTTATGGTTACTCAAATCATAGAATAAAACAAATAATAATTATCATAACTTGAGCAGTAGTCATTGTTCTCTCTATGACCAATCTCCCAAGCGAGAAGTTAGTACACAGGTGACCACTTGGCGCGTTGATCCCCTTTGCTTTTCACAATAGCCTTAATCTGCATGAAGCCACTACACCGGCAGAATGTGTAGTCGGGGACCTGAACTCAATTACAGTTCAGCTGAAAATAAAATTATATAGTTCCCTATGGAGATCAATTATGATGCATGGTAGTTCTGAGAATCGACATAAAAGGAAAATGCATTCACTGATGAATATTTCTTTGTCTGAATTGTTTTAACAGATACCGCGCTGATATTGCAAAGGAAAGGCAAAAGATGCGGAAGAACGACTATTAGCAGCGAATATGAATAAGGTATCATATATGAATTGCGCGAGATATCATTCTGCCGCAGCGTTTGGAGAACTTGGAAAACTCACTGACATTCAAATGCAAACGAATCACACTACCGTATTTTAAATGCCTCCAGTGCCTTAATCATGACTGGTCCGCCAACAATGATACTTACTTTATAAGCCTACTATTACACAGCATGCCGGATTCGGAACTTAGGCTGTTTCTTAGTCAAACCTATTTTACATTCAGTTGTTAGCGACTTACTAATCAAGACACAAACACTGCACGTTCTTTTCACGATTATTAACTTAGTACTACTCAAACATCTGTCATACGGAGTCGGACATTTTTACCTATTGTCTAGGTACAAAATGTAAACAAAGGAGGACAATAATATCCGCAAAAAATGGACATTATAGACACCTTTTTGAAGGATCTTATCAATGAACCACTTTAATAAGCATGAGAGAAAGGTGAGTGGTACATGTTTCCCTTTTATAGTGGAACCTATACATTTAGTAAATTTGTTCTGAAATATGGATACAAAAAGTACATCAATAATTACTCTCGTTGGAATACAATATTTGTCCTGACCTTAAACGTACACCATTTTGGTTATTTACATCAAATAATTATCAAAATAAAGTTCTCATCTTTATGGTTTAATTTCGAAGTAAGTGCCTTTGTGACGCACATTTTTCTATAGTGAAGGACAGAACGGCAGATTACTATATCCAATGCAAACAAAGTGACATATATCACCCTTAGAGTTATCTTCCAATACTCTACATTAGAGCTTTTATATACGCATTATATCATATGAATTGTAAGAAGGACATTACCGAATTTAATTTCTAATAGTTTATAGCAGTCATGCAGTATGCCAAATAAGAGCGTCTTTTTGTGAGGATATGTAAACTATTATCAAACATTTGTGGTTCACATTTCTATTTCATCAGGCCCGAGAGAGGAAAGCTTGAGGGGTGCTTGAGGCGCAAAAGCAATCTTGTGTGGAAATCTTAAAGTAGAACAATGAGTACCTTGGATGTTCGCTTGGAACTTCCCTGCACTGTTGGATCAACAAGCAGGGAGGGCAGACTCCATCACGTCCTTGACAAAACTTTAATGCGGAGATCATATTCTCGCGACATGTTACCTAGGTTACAGAGATCTGAAAATGACTTGAAAATGTCACGAATAAAGGGCGTTTACACCACTGTGGATGACTGTGAAGTAAGACGAAGACAAGCCAGTGTCGTGACAAATTCCTTAGCGCGCGGATACAATGTAGGACTTACGTCTGTATCTTGTCCAGACAGACTAGGAAATGTTGATCTGTCCCTTCAAAATCGTGGACAAAGATTTCCGAGTTATAAGATATCAAATAAAAAGTCTACTGCCGGTGGGAGATCTCGGAAATCTAATAGACTACCTTCCACCGGAACACCTACCATGCAACGAGCCAAGGAAGAGACAATGGCATCCAGACATATAGAGAAATTGCCCACTATGCCCGGTCAGCTCCACCAACAGGAGAGAAATACCTCCCACACTGGTTCCAGAGACAGATTACCAAAGGTGAACCCCAGTGTTGGTAAAGAAAGGACTATACTCCCAGACACTAACAACCATAAAAAGAGACAATCGAAGGCCCACCCCAAAAGGACATTGCTAAGGTCCTCGTCAATAACAAAACTTAACAGTGACTCCGATGAAGACCACGAAGCTATTGATAACGATCCTCTTCAACGGGAGAATATAATTCCAGTAAAGCCACTGGTAGAGCAAGAGACACACAAAGAGACTAGGCAAAGGAAAATTAGTAAACAAGAGCAGGTCCATAGTGGCAGACCTCTCCCTGCTCTTCCTGATGAATCAGAGACTGACTTACCAGATTTTCCCCCTCCATCACGACAGCAGAAAGAACGGAAACTGAGGAGGATTTCCCATTATAAAAGTTGTGTCACACCAGAAGTTCAGGGTCCCACTCCAGCGCCACCAAGAAAGATGAGTACAACACCTTCTGCTGCCTCCAAAATGGAATGGTACAGACCTAGATTCATTAAGCCTGGTCAGGTAGGCGACACTTTCACATATCTGTTCGATATTCCCATGGTTCAGATAATCAAATATTATTCTGGCAAATGCTGTATATTGATACAGCTAAGTAAATCTTTGAAGAGATAAACATCACCTATTGTCCTAATTTAGTTATAATTATTATCATTATATCGGATAAATGATATTTCTTTACAAGTACATACAAAGTTTGTTACATGATAATTGGATCATAACACACGATTATTTATTCCTTTTTTAGTCTCATTCTTAAATAACCATTTCAAATGCTATTACCCAGCCCAAAGTTTTGATGGAGAATTTGGTCAAAGGGGTTTTTAAAAAATGATCAATCTATATTATGTTCTTTTTAAGGAGTTCATAGCAGCAAAGTGTCCTTTTACCATATTCACCCTTATGTCTGAACATTAATCCGCATAACCCATGCGTGCCAAATCAGAACATTTTACAACCAGGACAAAAGTATATTTCAATCGTCACGGTACTATCCTCCTTTAATCAGGCATGAGTGGCGGAACAGCGATTTAACCAAGAAAACAATTCACAACTTCCATGTCCCATGGACAAATATCCACTGGAAAAATATTTTTGCCGTGCCTCTATTATCCAGAGTCTTTGGCGCTGAAGGCGTTTCTAGCCTAAGGCTACAATCCCTATTGATGCGATCATTTCTCTTGGTTGAGTTTTCATGGAAATCCCCTGACCATTATTGTTTGTTCTGGGCCCCGGGCCAAATAGGATCCTAACGATAAACAACGGATATGAAAAGCAACGTGGCCAGTTCTTACTGTTGGGTAGGGTACGAACATCAAAAATCACTTAAAATAATATGGTCATTAACCCCATCCTTGTCATGTTGCGAGGGACGGATTGATACGTAAAAATGAAGGCTAATCCATTCGTAGTTTATGCAGTTTTGACGTTGCTCTTTAGTTTATTGTCTATATACGCATTGGATATGACGCATGACACGAGGTTATCACATAATATGGTTTAATCGTAAGGGTTAAACCACTTGTGTTTAATGGAAAGTAATAATGACAACCAATGCGTTTTTACCAGGTTTACCACCAATAGATTCTTTAAAATATTTCAATTTGATAATCAACGGCATATAATTATAATTATAATTATATAATAAAACGTAGTTAACTAACTCTTTGGTTTCAGTCGCTTACACTCGTTGCTGCACAACTCGTGCACTATTCACGCTTCTTCAACCAACTCCTTAGTTTACCTGTATTTAAGCGATGTATGATTCATTTAATAGAACTACATTATACTCGAGACACTAGATGAGACCTATCACATTGTGAAAATCTGCCTAATAAAATTGTTTAAAAAAGAATTTAAGAAAATATTGATTTCTAGTTCATGTTAGTCATTTTTAACTAAATTAGTTTACCAGAATAATGATGGCTATTATACATACTGGTAGATTTCAATCACGATGGTAAGTGGCATTGGTTAGACGAAATTAGATCACTTAAGGCCATTTCCGATCACGCAAAATTTGGAATTTCTAGAAAATCATAACAATTATTCATTAATTTTATTCTATCAGAAACTTAACACGGGTGTCGCATCGATCGAGGGGTTCATACTGCAATGGTATCTCTTTAAGGACCTATTAGTTAATATTCTCAGACATTTACTTTATAATGGGTACTGAGCCGCGGGCCTGGGCCTCCACTCCTGTTTATCCTATTTATAACTGACATGGCATCACTAAAGCAAAATTCACTAAGCTTCTATACTTTACACAGATGTGCTGTGGCTAAACCGGATTTGGAAAATAGTAAAGATAAGATGCAACAAAATTTCGATTTGTTCAACACTTGGCGTATGTATCAAAGTAGTAGACACCTGCTGATAGTAATGATAGCACAATCAATTTTCGCTGAATAACAATCCGAACTAATTCTAATGTTATGCACTTTGAGCTAGATGGTCGTATACGAACGATCACTGCCTGGTAATTAGAAGCTCTTGCAGGCACAGTTGTAATTATCGGGTCAAGCCATTAAAATTACGAGCAAGTTCTCAAAACGATGCCAACGTAATACAAATACAGTGCTAGTTCAGCATTTATGTATTATTCATGTATTATTATTAGCCTTTTGGGGAGGTTTGGAGGGCTAAATCGTCTTATCTTCTATCAGAAAAAAAACATTATTTCATCATATTGATGAATCCTCTCTATTTTGTATGTAATTCTTTTTATTGTTGTGAAATACATTCCATGCAACGGTGACAGGACAACATCCGCCCGCCCACTAAAATCCCCTGGAAAATATAAAGCCTAATGGATAATGACTCCATAAAGAATCAATATCATTGATTGCAAGTATTTCTTGTAACTTGTTAATATATTATCAGCCTGAATGAAAAAATAAATATATATTGTTGACTTGAAGTTGATTAGATTGGAGACAAGCACTACGCATTATTCCCAACTATTTTTGATGCACATGCTTGATATGTGTAGACTTAGACTTACTTAGGACCAGCTTACATTAGATAATGAAACATAGTGATTAAAATCAGGCCTATAGTTTTAAGGCGTGCAATCGCTCCTGTGCACCATAGCGTGCCTAAATAAACGGTATTGTCTACCACTATTTACAGTACTCCTGTAACACCATTTCGCCTATAGCTCAGTTGCACTAGCGCCGACTTCAAACCATGTCTTCAAAGAGTTATGAGAAGTATTTCCTTTAATAATCGCGCCCAGGAATTATTAGGCGAGCAAATTGTTGCTCGCCTGATATTTTGATACCCAATAGCTTCCATTTAACAAGATCGACAGTAGTATACTAGTCTTATAAAATGTCTATCAAACAAGGAAGTATTTCCTTTAATAATCCCGCCCAGGAATTATTAGGAGAGCAAATTGTTGCTCGCGTGATTTTTTAATACCCAATAGTTTTCATTTAACAAGATCGTGAGTAGTATACTTATAAAATGTCTATCAAACAAGGACGCACCATAGAGTTGTATTCCGCATCGCCAAGGGAAAAGGTAAATAACCCAGCTCATGTGGGCTATAAATCTATGCAGCCATAGAAGTATGGTTATTTATAATTATCCTCTTCAATCAACTTCTAATTCTCAACTTCCCAAAATACCATGCACAGCCAGGCTAAAACAAGTACTACAGAATAAAAAAATACTTGCCCAATGTTCGAGATAATGTTCAAAATATTCATACTGACTCTGAGTTTTTTTTTAATCTAAAAAAAACCCCGTAGGCAATGATTATTTATTTGCTTTTTCAGCAGACAATGATCATGTACAGTAAAGATTATTGTGTAGTCATATAGTTATCTGTAGTCATTCTCCTACAAATACATCTGCAAATTAAAAGAATGTGCCAATTTGCGCTGGCTCTGCTTTGAGGGGATAAGAAGAGGATTTCTTCCTTTCAAATAATTGAGAATAATTGATAAGTAAGTTGATATAGAAGTAGTTTGGATATGTACGTGTATAATATTATGTCGTTGCTAAGAAATAAATAATGGAGTTGATAAGGCAATGATGTATTCAATGACGTCTACATTCAATTCCACCATAACATCTTTTGATGATTAAGCTGAACTTCTCTGTGGTCTATTATAACGGTTGTTAGAGCACAACACCGATAAATATTATTCAAGGTAAATCCCATTCACACATCCAAAGTCGCTCAAACACCTAAACCAAACAGACCTGAAAGACAGAAAGGTCCATTAGTATCCGTAATACATGCCTGCGACTTGTTTTCAATTCGCAATCGTTCGCTAAGTTGAGCAAAGCCCGCTGATAGAGAATAGAGGCACTTCAACCCAGGTCACAGTCCAAAGTAGGCTTAGATAGCCGAGATATTTTTGCCACTTATATTGTATTAGGAACACGGAAAGATCATGTAGCCATATAGTAGAGACTTTGCATTGTCCAAGACCAACCACTTCCTAATCCACATCGATTTCTATCTACTATATTAATGATATAGTTTTGTGTCTGAACAGTTGGGACTTGATGTTCATTACATATTTGTTGATTATTATTTCATTTATTAATTGGCGATAATGAAAATGACGAACACTGGATGCAGTGTGTAAATATGTTTTTATCAAAACTTCCCATGATTCACACTTCATGGGAGAGAATTTGAATAAATGTTGTTATCAATCAGGGTAGAATTACGGCTTAAAGTTTGAGTTCAGTCATTTTCAAGTCTTGGGTTAATCCTTTTATAGGAAAACCCAAGTACACACATAGAAGAAACTAATATTATTCCTAGGTGAAAATTACTCTTAGGTGGGCATATAAATTTGGCCCTGTGGGAAGTTCATTCGCACTTTCGCTTCAACTCTTCTTGCCCCTCCCACATACTGCGACATTTCCAAATGGTGTTCATCTCGAGGTGGCCATGCATATTAGTTATAAATTGCAGCACTTGCTTCAAATTGATCTTCAGCCCTGGCATAGCCACAAATTTATTAGGTTGCGATTAAATCAGCTAATGATCACGATGACTGTGTTAATAGCTATATAGTAAAGTGTCATTATGTGTAATTTTTGTCATTTCCTTCTACGGCCTCCATTGCTTCCAATATTGTTATATAATAATAATGATACATTCATAATTTATTGCGATATTAAATTTTACCTAAGTACATTCACCTGCTTCTTATTTTGCAGGCCCTTGGATTATTTAAGAGATCTGGCAGGAAGGTATATTTGATTCTGAGTTGGTTCAAAAGTCTCTCCAAGTAAGTATATTTTAACAATATTCTTTTTCGAAATCTAAAAATGTTTGATTATATATTTGATGTAGACTTATATGTGCACTTCTTAAATGCTTAAACGTGCCGATTTATTTTCTCCAATAATTCACACAATTAGTTATGGGCACTAAGTGGGGTCATACATAAGGTACAAATAAAAAACTGATGTTGTATAAAGAAATATATAAAATTGATGACACAGAAAAGCTAATAGTTATAACATATCCGACTGTAACAGTGACGTATTAGACAAATTGGCGATGTCATGCAAGGAAACAATTTACTTTCGCTGAGGGGATTTTCTCTAAATGCGCTCACACAGACTTCTTGGAATGACACCACCCACGCCATTATCAACTGGATTATGAGGAATAAGTAGGGGACGGGGTGGGGTGATAACATAGTTGGGGGTAAAATCACTGAATAGGTAGCTCCTCATTTCCTTTTACATTATACTATGTACAGCTTCAGTATATCCATCTGCAAATATAAGCTATCCTTTGGATTGATAATGATAGTCGCCGTAATGCTCTTTAGGAACAAAACATACGTGTACACGCATTCCAATATGAATTCTTTCTATGTTTCGATTTCTAAAAAATAACGGTCGTTGCAGGAAGCAAGATACAACAGAACAAACGTTAAAGAGTTTCCTCGACATGGCAAAAGATTTGGAAGAGGTTACCACTCAATACGATATTCAGGAACGATCTGGAGGACTTTCATTCGACCCTGGATTATATAGTGCTAATAAAGAGGTAAACAATTAGTATGATTGTCCCTCAGAAAGTATGGGTCCTCCTATCCTTTACAATGCCCTAAATAAACTAACTGACTGTGTTTGCCAAGTTCATTTGTGTTGGAGTTTAATTATCAGTCTGTAATATTCCCGTTCATACATAAAGAAGCCAGAAAAATATAAAAACATATTATTTATATCTATTGGTAGTATATCTATTAATACTACTTTTTGTACTGGGTTATATTCAAACTTCCAATTTCGGATATAAAATTACCGTTTTCTACATCACCTCGGCGGACATACATTTTAGTTCCGCGGGTTGCAGACGAGGTGCCTTTGGGCAAACACTCATTTGTACATACGTTTCCTATCCCATCATTCGCCCATTCTGTTTGCAAATATTTTCTGAATTAGAACAACTTCAATAATGTGGAAGGATGTCCTAACATTGTAATGACGTCAAATAATGTACTGATTTAATTATTATATTATTTATTTTATCAGATTCATTTAAGTGAAGAATCGCGGTCAATTCTCACCACTCCTTCCAGGGGACGGAATCCAGATATGATACAAAAGGTAAGTTAAAATTATATGTGTGGCCGAAGTTTTTAAAAAGATTTCTCGCCGCGTAAGTTGGGTATCAACACATGCAAGGATATACTGATATAGTCTTGAATTGCTATCGACCCTCGCTGTCTTGGTTAAAATATGAGATGAGTATATTATATATACATGTCACTAATCTACTCAATATATTTTGATCTGCCTGTTGATTACATTGTTTGTGATCATGTAATGTAGCCAATCCAAAGACCCTAACTGCAAGTATAATGGTCTGCTTGGATCTACTTCATGAGTGCTGCATAGCATTTTAATCATATAGGTCCGAGGTATAACTCTTGTGTTTAACTACACGGTTATAATTCAGGAGGCGTCAGTATTTGACCTAACCATTGCTGTGCCCTTCCACATGGTCGCTCCAGTAAATCCCGCATTTAAGAACATAATCATGTTAGTCTCTTACACCCAAATAAGTCGAGTTAATGACCTCAATATTTTTCAAACTTTGTTTTTCTTTGATATTAGATCTTAATTAACAGACTTCCAGACTTTTAGTATAGTACTTTTAATTTATGTAGTTTTTACAGTCGATAGGTGTTTTGAGTGATTCCAACGTTTCGGTCGACCTGTTGGAAGCTTTGTTTTCTTTTTATACTTTTGCTTGACGCATGGTTTTTGCTGACACATCAACACTTTTAAATTATAGGGATTATTATTATTCGGGTCGCAGTTTTATTGGCGGCCTTCATCAATTCAAATTGCAGTGCGCACTATTTCCCAAGTCCAAAATTACATCAGTAAACATCAGTTTATAAGCACAAGTCAATCGCTACGATGATGAAGACAAATACAGTCATACATATATGGACCTCTAACATGATATCTTTTCGCGAATGTCTCGTTTGCAGGTTCTGTCTGTACTTCAAAACCTGAAAGCATTCGCCGAATATCCTCTTCATATGCAGCAGAAATTCGCCAGGGTAGCTTGGTTTCAAGAGTAAGTACAAAATAAAATCCTGACCACTTATAACGTAAATATCATATGTCAGCATGTGAGAATCTCTCTGCATTTAATTTTTTTCTCGAATTGTTTGAGAGAATATATATTATATGTATCATCATTAACACTATTATTAAGTATCATCACAGTTAAACAATATCTACTAAGTTTCATAAAATGTCTAATTATACATGTGCCATGAGGAAACATACCTTAAAATCTGAGTTATAATTTTCCTGTTCTGCTTAGGGTGCCTCCAAAGAGGATCATTCTGAAACAAGGTCATTTCGCAGAGAATTTCTATTTCATCCTCTCAGGAAAAGGTAAGTAGATATAACCAAGACTTCATTATCTACAGTCATTAAGGCCACAATTACCACTTCGTTGTCCAAGCACGTTATAGCAGTCCCATATTATATAGAGATCTTTATTCATGGATTGGAATTTGTGTAGAGATGTAGACTACCTTACATTGTTTTACAATGCAGTGCAGAGAAACAATTAAATGAGATGGCCTAGATCTTAAAGCATGTAATGTTATTGTTAAGGGAAATACTATTGTTACTACAATTCAAATATATTTTAACTTCTCAGTATACATAGTATTCACATGACGTCACCCCACTCAGCGGCTATCCTCACTGGCAGCCATACTGTGTGGCTACAGACAGAGCGGGAAGCACCATATCTACAGGCTTTCCCGTTTCAAATGTTTGATAATGGCGATTATACTCATTATTCCATCATGACAAACTAAGAAATTGCCATCGAACTTATCAGCATACTTTATATCATGTTCGCTAAAACTTTTTGGGGTGAAAACGGCCGGAAAACAGCATTTTTGAGGTTGGAGCATACATGTCCAGCTAACGTTTACAAAGCTTGACACACAGTAAGGCGAATACTATGTATATTGTGTCCTATGTATATTGGAGGAAAGCCACTGGATGCCCATCAATTTAGATTTTCTTAAATGTTTGTTTGTTTTAAATATGTTTATTCAGCTAAGAGACATTATGTTGTTATACACTTTTCTCAGTATTAGCTGATGGAAAAAGCATTACAAAAAAGTTCAGTATAATTCTAAATTTAGTTCGACAGCTACACATCTCAAAAGTAAAACAATACATACAGTAATATATTTTTATACAGTAAAATCAAGCAAAATACAATACAATAAGAGCCACCACTCGGGTATCATTATCGAATTACTACTATCCAAGGAGAGGCTAAATATTTCCATATAGACAACATACAAAAAAATACTTCTGACTAAGTCAGGTGAAAATCATTTCAAATAATTCAACAACCAAAAGGACTAAAAGGATTTAGTCGACATAGTGATTACAACATAGAGAATAGAGAATTAGATAATGGGAAAATAGTAGCCGCAGTATATTTCGATTTAGTGGAGATGAATTTCAATGGTTATTTAAAACTTTATGCCGATGATGCTGCAGATGTGGTTGCAAAACAAAACTTGTATCAACTCGAACGCGCCACACAGTCAGATGTGGAAATGTATGTTGACTGGTGCAAGTCTAACCAGCTTGCAGTAAATGAGAAAAAAAACAAAGCTTTGACTATTCGGTGTGAGAAATGGTCACTTTAACGAGAAAAGATTTGACATTCTGTGTAATAGGTAATCCAGCGAGTCAAGATTTTTAAATACTTGGGGTGCAGTATAGATGAAAAATTGACACTAAACACCCATGTCAATAATATGATTCAATCAGCAAACTGGAAATTCAGTGAACTACACAGGCGTAAAAAATTGATAAACGGTTGGTTGTGTATCATTATCTTTAAAACATTTATCTTGCCATTGGTGGTGTATGCGAATGCATTAATCAGCACAGCGGCCACAGGCTTGCTAAAAAAAATTAGATCGTACCCTTAACAGGGCATTGTGGATTGCATATGGTAGTAATATCTCTTCAGAGGAGAAATATGCCAAAGCCAAAATCATGCCGATAGAGATAAGAAGAAATATTTCTATGCTAAAACTAATCCATTCAAAAAGGGTATATTACCTAAAGAAACCCACAACTAACATAGAGCTAAGAAATTGTAATGAACCAAAATTATACTTGGCTAGACCGAGGTCTGATAGATTAAAAAACAGTTTGTATTATGCAGGTCTGAAAATATGGAATGATTTGCCTTTACATAATAAGGGAGATTGGGGATATATATCTATGTGAGTACGCATTGAAAATCCAGTTCTCTACTATATGAGTCATCTTGTTTAAGTTGGGAATTTGTCTGACATCGAATTCTTTTGACAGCCATGTTCTTAAAATAGTAAAATGTGGTGACAATATCTATTGGTGAAACAAATGTCTTGATGGGAGATTTCCTATTATGTAATATGATAGTACCGCACGAGTAGGTGGTCTGGCATCAAGGATCTCATGGACCCAAGATGATTCTTTTCACATGGCCCACGAGCCGATAGGCGAGTGGGTTATTATTGAAAAGAATCGTCGAGGGTCCATGTGATCCTTGATGCCAGACCACCTACGAGATGTGGTACTATTTTTACTCCACGGTGCTATTAGATTAATTATAAATTATAACACAAAGTCCTTTATTTACTTACGAAGTTACAGCCATTCTTCTCTCACTGATGCCGGCGACGACGCAATAGTGTAGGCCTACATCATAGGCCTAACATCATGACGTTAGTAACGCTAGTAAGAATCATTGACAACGCATGTTCCCGCGTGGAAGGGAACCAATCAAATGAGTTTATTTTGCACATCATTTTAGGCTCCGCCCATGTGGTACAAAACAATGTACCACACGGTATGTACCACACGCCTCTACAAACAAATGTTAGAGACTCCACATTTCACCGTGGAGTATACCCACCTCGATTTAGGTGGAGGGACCTCGGGCCTACGCTGCCCTCCGGCCCTTGGTCCCCCACCTAAATCATCGGTGGATAACACCATTCCTGCCCTCCCCGTTGGCATGTTCCATCTATTTATTTTGTAGTCGATTCAAGATCTATTGTAAACAACGTGAACTTGTAGGTTGAAATGTACGATCCCTTGGTGACTTGTTTTAATGAAGCTTGTTGCTAGCCAGGCCCGTAAGGCCACATAGTTTAGAATGAAGCTATTGTTTATTATATATGGTAGCAGCGGAGTCCAGTAGAGATCTGCTTGGTTGAAAAAGTGATTAAGGTCGTGATTTGGATTTTTTGGCATGCACAAAAGAAAACTACATTAATTAATTTTGTTAGTCATGCTTATTTTCTAACTCTTATAGATCAGTGATGTTAAATTTAAGGCCAATAAAAATATTTTTAAAAAAACAGGTTTTCGGGAACTGGAAGATTCCAGGTATTTAGGGTTCTATTAAAAGAGTTTGTACATATTCTTTTCATTTCTCTTTTAAAGATCTTATCGTCATTTAATAATTTAAACTCCATTGGTAGAGAGCTCCAAAAGGCCATGATATGGTCGAGAAGGCTCTTTTGAATTTTCCTTGCAATTATCATTGTTTAGTCATCGGTCTACTAATGTATGTGTACAATTATGGCAAAATTGGCAAAAACCCAAAAGTCCGGATCGCACACACATTATACATATGCATTGTGTTTGCATTGAAGTTATCCAATTATATGGGGATTATATTCAGACTTTGATCTGATTCTATTTCAGCTATAGTGAAGCAGATTACAAAAGATCCCGCAACGGGAGATCTTGCCATGCGAGCAGTAGCCAGGATGCAGAATGGTCAAAGTTTTGGGGTAAGGACATAACCTGAGGACGTTCCTTATTAACTTTAAAGCTGCATTCTCAGTTATTACGATACACAAAATTATCACCAAATATACTCGTTGTTTGACTTGTGGGACTGTAGTTCTCGATATTTTGCTGCTGTTATTTGTTTATATAAGTGTTTGAAGTCAAAAACGAGCGCCACTGAGAGATGATAATTGAAACCACCGCAGGAAAGGATTACGGCGGGGCGCAGAACTATAAATAGATGTCTGTTGACTTTAGAAAAAGGAGAAAATCTTTGTTTTTTTATCGATGTTAACTGGGAAAGCAGCTAGGTGTAAGGGCACAGAAGCATTTACTTCACTATCCAAAAATAATCGCAAATGAATATTTCCTGCGTTGCCTTGTACATATATCATTCCCGTATTACGCAGTAATTTCGTCAAAAGGTTTTTCATTAACTGTCATGAACTACAGTTGCGTTTAAAATTTATCATATCAAATGTATCACTGTATCATTTCACTTGGAACCAATGTATCTTGTCAGTATATTGTACGTGCCTTGGATCAGCTCATGCATGTTTCCCCCCATCAACTGGACTATAATGTATACGTATCTCCTACCTGCAATGTTTCCGAGCAGTACTTCTCTCAGCGCGGTATCTTGGTTATTACATTTTTAATATGATAATTTCAAACAGGACGAATACAGAAGAATCATAAAATAGTATTAACAATAGTAAGCCTTTTATATGCATTCCTCGTATTGATCTCTGCAATCAGAGATCAATGAATAAATCAATAGTTTATTGATCTTCTCAAGACCGGCCTGACTGAGGTATGAATAACGTATATCAGTCATAAAACACACCTGTCTGTTAATGTTTTCTATATTTGGCTTGCTTGTATTGGTTTGTGGGATTACTCACCATATCCATAGTATTTGACAACTATATAGAGCAAGTTACACACCAGACGTTTAGAAGAACATGCCAGGTACATGGCTTATAAAATGGAGAGCACTGGTTAAACGAATCAACAAACGTTCTATAGATTACAAATTCGGTTGACATGGTATTGGTCATTCATGTGATACAATGATCTTCATTTTATCAGAGGATGAACCCTAAAATTCTGGGACTGTCTTCCACACCTTTTAATAATTATTATGTTGTTTGTATATCACTGACATGTCAAATGACTAATTTAGCGAGTTTTCATTTAAGTACTCTGGGAGTTATTCAGCAAGAGGCAGGGGGCAACATTATACGAATAAATAATATAAATATTTCATTCATTGATTAATTTCCCATTAGGTTCATATACATGAAGGTCTCTCCTATATTGCACAGATTAAACATATAATTATATCTTTATATAAAAAATGAAGAACTCTGTCTTAATCTTCCTGTGAATAATCTTTTTTCGCTATCCAGGAGGTGGCCTTGCTGCATCAGACAGTTCGCACGGCCACCGTTGAAAGCGCCAGCAACATGCACATTCTGGTCATAACCAGAGAGGATTTCCAACGCATATTCTTCAACACCCAGGATGGCCAGGACCCAGAACACATTAACTTCTGCCGCAATAATGTCAGTTTCCTCCAGGGCTTTCCTATGGACATCTGTATGGAAGTACCAGGGACCTGTCTCTTTCATTATTTCAGGTAAATATTCTATCTGATGGTGTTATGTTACACATACCTTTTCATCCAGTTCTGTCAGCATATGTGAAGTTTGTTTTTTTTAAAAAAAGGAAAAATATTTGAATACTTTCTGAGGGGAACTCTTTCAATATTGTACCTACTTTTGTAATACATGCCTGAATAAAGCTTTTTTTAAAAAAATAGAACTAAACTTTGAGTAATGATTTCCTTGCTAAACTCCTCCTTTTGGTATGGCATATAATTAATCTAATTTTATATTTGAATAGGCCGGGTGCAGTCGTCGTAGCAGACAGTAAAAAGAATGACTGGATATACATCGTACGCTCTGTAAGTATCAATGATCGATGGGTTTTTTGTCCCCTTTTTAATTTCCAATCTTTTATTCACAGGTATCCAGATTACCTATCAGTGGTCATACACTGAACCCTGAAGACGGCCGGCATGACTTCATTAAAAATCGGTGTTAAATTTTGCCAGTTAATTAATTGAATGTAAATAGATTCGCTGATAAGCCTTTTGATGACAATAACCTGACGTTAATTATATGTGGCGTTCAGGGTTCGTGTAAAGTGTTGAAGAGGCTGGATGCAGTGAACCCAACACGTCCTTGGTGTGAGAGGAAGCTAGACCTCAGGGTGAAACTACCAAGGGAAGGCACCGCAGACCCAGGTAACTATATATGTATACTTTATGGTAATGGAACAATGTAGCATGGTCTCATTTCTCTTGTCGTTACCAAGAAACAGCAATTGTCGAAATGGACATGTCAAATTGTCGATTTAAGCAGCAGTATCACTGGATATTTGTGTATTGCCTGCAAACAGAGGATATCGCCCAAAATGAATTTCATGAATTCTGATCCACAGTTAAATTTAAATCTCTAATACTTGTTTGTCATTCGCAATTCTGATGTCTTATCACCCACAATCTCTTTTAGATATATAGATATATATTCCTAAAAAAAAAGTCCTGGAAATGTTGAAAAATTGAAGCAGTGGTAGCAAGAAGACTTGAAACATCGTCTCCTTTTCTATCTCAGGGCCCCGAATTGACACACGACTTCGCTCAAGGACAACGATGGGCACATATCCACATTACGAACACTCTGAGGATGACCTCACATCATATGATTCGGAGGTAGGGTGGACATACTATAGGATTAATAACTGAAATTGAGGGGCTGCTGGTGCAGTTTAGTGTATCGGCTTCGCCTCGGGATTATACACAAATAGTGCACCAGCAGTCAGAAATGGAGGTTATTAATCTTTTTAGTCTCTGCCTTATGTTTTTATTGCCCCTGGACTGTCCGAGGCAGTGACTAAATATGCAGAGTCAACCTACTTAACTAACATCAACAATTTTCATGTGACCTTGAGAATTAACGCATTAATTGTTTTAGGACCATTTTTACTAATGACGAGTATTTTTATTTCTACAGGAATTCGATGAACCATATGAAAAGAATGCAGTAAATGATGAAAGGCCAATGCCTGCACCATTACCTGATGTGTTTCCTGGCCCGGAAGAGACTGGACAGCCGCGAGTGCGCATGACGCGCTTCGCTCTTCCGTCTCGGCCAGGGACATGTGAATCTAAGAATGTCTTAGTGTTAGACATTGATGGCGACGAAAGGGATACTAAAAAGCGAAGAAAAGCGCCTAAATCGGCTCCAAATCCGGTTAAATCTCCTAGGATTAACGGGAAAACATCCACTAAGCCTGGATACTCAGAGAGCAAACTATTTTTCCTGCCAGAAATCAAGAAAACCTACCTCGTGAGTATTTAATTTGGTATTTATTGATTAATTAAATACCGTACCAATACAGATTGCTGGTAAGCCTATGGTTAACTGTTAATATGCAAGAGTAAGAAGTGTAAACGAACTTCAAAGGGTCAAATATGAATAATATAGAACGTGGGCGTTGCAAACTAGTTGTTGGGCCCTTTCTTTTTATTCGACTGCATAATTAGTAGCTATAATGTTTAGGCGTCTTTTAGGTTCGTGATAGAAACCGTATGTACATTTATGCCAAGTATCTTAATACTTTATACAGGCACAGGATATAATATTATTTAAAAATAAAGAAAATCTAAGCTTCGGACATCGCCTGGCATCAGCTATCAGTTTAACTAATGTGCCTTAAAACAGCGGAGATTGTCGTTGAAAATTAATTGTTGTTTCTTCTCTGTGGAAGGGATCTAGGAACCCTGTCTAGACATTTTGTAAATAGTTACCCGTAAGTCCTCAATGTAATTTCTAATTTCCCGAACATTTCTCTTCATCAGTCTTTATAAGTACATAAGCCTTTCATTTTCCTTTTCATGATCAGTACGAGGATGGTTGTGTAAGCCACTTGTTATGAGATATGTTGGCATTTCAGTAGGAAATAACAGATATTCCATTGTTACAGCAAAACTATTGTTCAAGTACTAACTAGCAAATGAATTTATTTCCTCGTTGTATCATTCAAGGATCAATGTATTTTGGAAAGATTATGTTCAAGATGCATTTTCATCATTATTTTTATTATTCAAAAAACACTCTTGCTGATATTTTATTTTATGTGCACTCAACACTATTGCTAACTATTCTAACGTACGTGGAATATTCTTAATTTGATAAAATCTTCATTTGATAAACTAGATGAAGCTGATATTCAATGATACTAAAGCCCTTTTACAATTTATGCTGCTGCTTATTTGTTTACTTATAATGAATAATACAACATTGAATGCCTAAAACTGATGTTGTTGGATATATAATAAAATCTATCTATAATAAACATGTGCAAATTTCAAAGAAAACGTGTACTGATAAGATGATCTAAATGGAATTGGTCAAGAACTTTAACAACACAAGATAGTATTTTCACAAAAGTATTATTTCTGTTAATATTCCTTGTGCAGAAACCAGTGATGCCTCAGTCTTGGGCAGACTACAGTGATGACGATGATGATATAACCTTAGCAGACGCCATGACAATAGAAGCTCGGTCTACCAGGTCATACAGGCCACATGTTCCTGCACCAAAGCAAGTGCCTACCTGCTTCGTCCAACTACGGACCTTGAGACCAAGGGATGCCTTTGTAGGTTGCTATTGTGGCCTTAAGATGAGGGTTCCCCACCAGTGTGATGTATTGGTGTCATTCTGCTATACATAAGCCCGTTTTATAATGAGAATTATGTAGAAGTGTAGGAGCTAGAAGACACACAACTGAACTCATGGAGTGCAAGATGTTAACTGTTTTATAATAGATTTCATCTCCCTGAGCAAAGGTGCTCAGGAACGCCTGTGGAGCCCTCGGAGGGCTTAGTTGGAGTACATCCAGATATCACTATGTGCATGCTTTTTCTTAATTTTAATTGGTGCATAGATCTGTATGAAACTGTCAGTCTCTGGAGGAGAGTTGCTCTTCCCCAGTGGATTGGGACACCAATAGGGAGGTCAAGTAGTCCATGCGTCATGCAACTGCAACTGTTTGATGACAACTTTGTTGACAAGTAAAACTCCCATAGGCTCAGCATTGTGGACATAATTATTCTCTGTTCTTTCATCATTTTAACTTCGATGGCCAGATAGGTCCAACATATTTATGTTCTGATTACCAGAGTATTTTAACCCTTAATGGATGGATATTTTTGTAAAAAAAAGAATTTGTTGACAGAAATTTGACATGGCATGATATGTCTCATTCATCAAGTTCATCCTCATTTTAATTTTAATTACCATATGATATGCAGAATATTGATCACCTGCAATGCTAAGTCTATGGGGATCATTTATTTCTGGTCCACACGTCGGGACACGTGTGTGATTAAATTTGGTTAATTTGCTCACTGCCGCCATGACACTTACACTCCCTACATAAGGGGTTGTGGCAGCCGCAACAGCTGCGTCCATGGTTGCGTCCAGCTGAGTGACAAGTGCATGTGTCAACCAAGTCACGTCCAGGTCATGTGCCCGGTCGCAGCTAGAGTAGTTGGGTGTCATGAAGTTATATGACAGTCCCATACCTCAAATCAGCTTGATTTCAGTCAAGTTTGCTCACCCAGGTTGCGACCCTGTCACTGGAAAAGTGACAAAAGTGTCGCCCCTAGGTCACCCCCATTGATATTTGTGGCAACATTCAAATACTATATGCCGCTAAATAAGGCCCATAAACATTATGTTTCAAGACATCCCTCCAATTGAACCGTAATAGCTTTTTATTTTTTTATACCAGTTCTGAACAAGTGTATATATTATCACAACTTACAATGTGGGGAACGGTTTCGTACAACTGTCACTTTTCAGAAATTATGTTTGATGGTCAAGTTGCCATGGCAACTGTTTCTGAAAAATTTTGAAATTGTAAAAACATGAGGACTTTGTGGCAATCAAATCTCTCTCATTTCATGAAAAATTGATGAAAACTAATTTTATCTCTGCAAATTGTCATAAACAAATTTCCACATCTGATGATATATCACGTGTGATTCCAATATTGTCCCAAGGAATAAAAATGGTAGGATTCAAGTGTCGAAATGGTAGAAAATGACCAATTTCAGCATGGTCTGGGGAGACATCGAAGATAATGAAACATCTTGTCTTTAATCAGAATGATAGACCTCCCAGATTATTTCATAAGGCTGATTGATGTCCAAATTCCATTGATGATATGATGTATTGTAGATATTGAATTCTCAAATAATTGGCTCTAAGAAGAAATGAAATGAAACTAAACTAATGTAAATTCAATTGGAATACTAGTTAAAAGGCAAATATAGCCCAAAATATGGCCAGAGTGATGACATTACCAAATAATGGAGCTTGTTATGCTTAGTTGGTTGCCATGGTTAAATAAGTGATTTCAATTAAAAAAAGCAATTCAAATCTCGAGTATGGCTCTAAATAGTTAAATAGTCTAAAGTAGTTTCCTATTGCAAGGGTAACGCATGAAAAATAACTGCGCTCTCAGTCATGCGTATTTGATTTGATCATTAAAATGTTTATTATCTGTTAAATGTGTAGGCCAATAAAAATATTTAAAAAAAAATAAAATTATAAGTATACCAAATTATAAGTTACACATTCCAGATTAAAGGGTTGAATTTTATATTTCTCTAAGTGTCCATGTCATGGGCCTTATTTAGTGCAATTACCTATAGACATCCACTAACATCACCATAATCAAATTTCCAAGACTCTAAAACATAATTGAAATAGCATAGAACTTTGCTGTTGAAATTATTGCCATTAAATTTCTGCATTCCATTAAACATGTCAATTTGTACCATGGCAGGGTTTGGAGATGATCAAATTTGATGACGACAAAGCTTATAGTCATGATCGACCGAATACCTCGGTAACACTGGTATGTGGAAGAGTTTACTTGTTTCAAATGTTTAATAACCCACTATATTAAAGTGACTTTTCTTGTTATTTTTACCCCTAGTGGAATTTCCCTCCCCTATTCTCACAGATGGTAGTATACTACCCGTATACGTATGATCCTATCAGTTAAAAATCAATTCTATTAGATCTGTGATTGCAAAGATATTTCGGTGCAAAGTAGCCTGAAAAATAACTGACGGCCGACAGAAATCCGGTGGTGGTTGGTCAATCAAGATTAAAATCAGTTTCTTCTCTGTTCACTTGAGTATATAGGGGCAGCACCCTATCGTGGCTGAACCCTTTTCTCTGGGTAGAGGTGCTGTAGCTTTCTGGCCTATCAATTACACATATTCAAGAATTATTGAATGAAAAGACAATGGTTGTGCTCTGCCCTGTACTTCAAATATTGCCGCACCTATCTTATGTGATTTAAGGTGACACATTTCAAGAGATTTCACGGCTACTGGATTCAATTAGAAAAGCCAATAGAGAAGATCATACGTTTTCCGAAATAATAAAGCCCAATCTCTGGATTAATTAGAGATATATTGGTTATTCATTTATCATTTCAGGTTAGCAATGGTTGTGAGCTGATTATGTTATCCCGTCGATTTTTCGAAAGGCACGCTACAGAGGAATCTAAGAAACACATACGTGAAAAGGTTGGTATTACCAGGTTATGTTTAGTAATTATTTTCGTTAACAAGTGAACCTTTCAGAAGAACCTATTGCTAATGTCGCTGCCCTTATTCCACTTCTAGATTCGCCCATTTCCCACGGAGGAAACTCTTCAACATAACCTCCAGATAGAAGTGAACTGGGATTTATTCCGCAAAGACACAGTTGGAGAATTTTTGGACGGATTAAATGCTAGCAAGAACCTAAATAAGATAATTTAAGATAATTTGATACCTATTTAAAAAAATAGTTTCTAAGGAAGGGAGTCCAATGGGATACATATTACATCGGAAAATATTATGTTTTAGAATGTGAAACTTTAGTAATTGCGAGTTTGGTCTGACAGAGAACCCTATGGGAATACTTGAAAGGAATATGTGGGACGAGTGTGCAAAAATCGCAAAATTGAAGTTCTAATAATACCTCATAAAAGTACACGGTCGTTCAAGTATATTTTGTAAGTAAAAATAGTCTTGGTAAAGCTGTGTATATCATTTGTATAGATCACTTGTTTAACTGTCAAATAAAACCGTATTCATCCTGCAATTCTTTGAGGACCTTGAAGTCTTTGATCATGTAATATACACAGGAGCAGAGATAACTTTCACTAAAGGTCCCAAAGTCTTACGAAGCATGGCACAGTTGTATATTTAGCTTCATTACATTTCATTGTATTGTGTACTATCTATCGACCATTACAACCAGCAATTGCAACATCCTCTGACGTCGGATCGAATCATGGTTGCTTGGTTTTCGATCATTTCAGACATTATTTTTCCAATGCCTCTGGTATACACAATAGATCATCAATTTTTTGTTGTGTAGTAATTGAAAGCGGGTAAAATGACTTCATTTTCAATAATTCAGGCAAAGACGGAGTATTGTTGTCAGTGTCAAAATCACTGACAACAATGATAATTGCATTCCTCAACTCATGTGAATATACTCATACAGCTTGAAAAATGTAATAATCATTGCAAAGTAATGGATATAAATATACATGTATGTGCATATCTAAGGTTATAATGGGAGAGAAGACGTAAGATTACCCACTTCATTATTTTTTATTCAATGTAGCACCATATATTACGTTATGAAATGTCCTAACATATCACAACACAGATTTATACATTCACACTGTAGGAAAAATATGTATATAGAATTAATAAAAATAATAATTGTGATGGATTTTAAATCAGCAAGTTCAAGCTAGATTGAACTTCAAGCAACAAGCAACATTACACCATTGCATCAGCCACTTGGAATTCAACTGAACGTTGAGTGTCATCCATTGAAGTCTCAGTACACGACGAGAATTGTATTTGATGCCATCTTATCCCTTTAAATAGGGATTGAGTTTTAAACAATTTAAGTACCAGAAAATAACATTCATATTGAAGTTAAGCATAGCTTAATAACCAGAACTATAATTGTACTATATTCAATCTGTCTAGTATTATATCAGTGCTAATGATTTCCTTCCAGCACCATAATTAGATATCGTACCAATGCAAAGTGTCGTTAACATATTTAGAGTAGTCTACGTGTTCACGCAACGTTAAAGCTTTGAAAGCCTCCCAATTGGTCTGGTCCTGAAGTTTCTGTTGTAAGCTTTCTTCCGTAGGGTATGGTCGCAGCTAAATGTCGAAAAAAGAAGCCAAACATGACTAAATGGAATTTTTAAGAACCTGTAAGGGAATACTATTATATCACTATGTTTATCTTTACAAATTGTTGCTATGACCACATTATTTTGTTTGCATTATACTCTCACAAAGGATACATCTCTAGTTAAATCAATTTAAGTACATGTACACAAGGGAAACTCTGCAATGTTTGATCTTACAGTTATTCTAAGTTGCCTCCGCTTCTCGTCGGTGAGATGTTGCAGGAAGAACTTCCGTGATATAAGGACCGCCTCTGCTCCGTCAGATACCAGGGATGTGGACATACTATTTTGCACTAGGCTAAAAGCTGCCTCGCCGACACCCTGGGAACAAAAGTTCAATTATTGCTCATTTTAAACAGCAGCTATGCTCCTATGAGTATCTAACAACGGGGTCAGTTCATTATATTAATTCGTATATTAAATCCACATTAATTGTATGCGGGAGGCAGTGACTACATTGGAAAATATACAAACAATACTTACGAATGTGTCCCTTGGCCCGAGTTTCTGAATCTGAACAAATACAATTTTGGGAGCGGCTTTGCGAGTATCACCCTCTTCCACAGTAGACAACTTCTCCGAATGTGGTCCATATTCATGCGGCTACAAAAGGCAAAATTATTTATTATATATATATTAGTACTCTGAACGCCAGAACACTGACCCAATAAATGAAGGTTCTCGTACGTTCCACTAATAGTTTCTGTTTAAAAAAGACTTTTTGTATTTGGAGCCTTGAAAGGAGAGGGAAATATTCTCCAAGGCAGACAAACTGAAAATTCGTCAATGGATCGTTCAAACAAGTTATTATTGACTCCGAATAATACACTAATCTAAATCATTATCATGTCGATTTCACGTTGGCATATTTTCTTATGTCATTGCTTATTAGGCACCAATATCCTCTTCTTGGAGAAGAAATTAAACGGTGTAGTAAATTAAACATCAATATCGATAATCTAAGTAGGCCTAATCGACAACGTATAAAGCTGTACCCTTACAGAGGACGTGGGATGGCGCTCCTCAAAGAGTCCTGTAATCATTGCACTGTGATGTTCAAGATCACCTGAAAGAAACCAATTGAACAGGCATTAAAACCCCATCTTATACAATACAATTATCAAAATTTAAAAAAAACACATAAAACATAGGCACGGAGGAAAACACAAAATTACAACCGTCAAGTAAACGTTCCTAGGACAACTACCAACTATTTAATTATTGTCATCATTGTCATTGCATGCTGATATCGCATAATTATAATTATAATAATAAAATAATTATAAAAGACACACGAGCACTCTACTCCAGAGAAAACAAAAACTCTGGTTATGATAAACATTATTAGTTAGGCGCAAACTTACTTTTGGCAGCGTCATCCCCCTTTCCGTCACTTTCCTTTGACTTTCGCCTATGTGCACCTCTTGGAGGTAAACCTAGACTTTTCTTTTCACTCCGTGGTTCTTTCTCAACTCCTACCCGACGCGGTGTCACTGTCTGTTGTAACTTACTGCACTTAATTCCTACGATAGATACCAACACAATTGATTAATTAAGACCGTCTATTTAATTATTATTGTCATTATTATTGCATGCTAATATCACTTTTTAGATATTAATTCCATGAGGTTTGAAGTATTATTTGTTCTAGTGTACATTTTTAATGCGAAACGAATGAATCGAGACTCAAATAATGATGTCCTTTAGTTTCTAACATAATAGGCACGAAGAAGCGTTTCACGAGAAAGAATGATTTTAATCAGAACTTGAGAGTATTGCTCTAAGATCAGCGCTACTTTACCTTCGGGTGAATTCTTCCCAGTGCCCCTTAGCGATTCCCGTGGAGAATCTTTAATGGCAGTTCTTTTTGAGGGATAAGCCGGAGCTGTAAGACGAGGTCTTGTAGCTTTGAGTGCCATGAGAACTCTACAACTGCCAGTCTTGATAAAATAAATCCATTCCGCTTGACTACTATCCTTACACATCACAACGCCACGCCTGTAAGGAAAGAATGCCTATGAGTATTAATGGTTTTTTAACCTATTCCTGCACGCCTACATCTGCTATATATATAGGTTTACATAAATATAAATGAAAACAGGAAGATGGACACAATGATCCTTCTGTTAGTCTCAGGATTTCAGTAAATACAGTGTGAGACCGTGAAGTGGTGAATTCTACACCGGGGAGGATACCCCACAAAGCCACTTCGATATACAATTAGACAGAGACAATTTTAACCATCCTTTGACTTTAACTCAACTAACTTTTACCAATAAGAGCTTAACTCACACAGAACTATAATTTAGTTACAATTCTACATGTCTACACGTCTGGAGGGACGGATCCACTGCGTGCTTTCTCCCCTACTGCTGCCGCCCTCATTACTTATGTCTATTTTCCTATGCGCCCTTTCTAAGAATCTGCCTTTCGGCCATTTACCAATATGTACTGCTCGGTAGGTCTATCACCTTTAAACATGTAATATTCTCCAAAATATACCTTTTTATCATCATGTCTTTCCTCAGATAACTTTCGCGTTTACCAGTACACTCCTTAGTGGGTTATCTGACCCAATTACCCCCAAAACTCCAACAAGATCTCAATGCACTAAATTACTGGTGTAAAATTGATAAGATTTCACTCAATCTGAACAAAACGAAATTATAAACATTTTTCAGCCAGGACAATCTGAGGTCGAGGTGGGAAAAAGATGAGTTATACTAAAAGCAGAAAATGTACGGGCCCTGGATGGGACAAACCTCAATGAGGTAAATGAATATAAATATTTGGGAATCGACATAGACAAATCTTTAAAATTCAAAGGAGTCAGGAGTACAGAAACTAACAAATACAATGAGCTATAAGAGTTGGCAGCTAGCAAAGTTAAAAGATAACTTATCTAAACGAACACTACTACTTATTTATAAAGTTACTAGCAAAGTACCCGTCCTCTGGACGGTCACCCTCTCTCCCACACTTCCCCCTCTCCCTTGTTTCCCTCCCCCTCTTCTCTGTCTTTCATACCTGTTTTTCTCTTCCAACCCCATCTCTGATTCCCCCTCTCCCTCCTCTCTTCCTCCTCCTCCGCCTCCCCTTTCCCTTCCCCTACATCCTCTCTCTCGCCTCTTTACCCCTCTTCTTGGATGGTCACCCTCTCTCCCCACACTTCCCCCAATACCCCCACCCACTCCCTCCCCTCTTCTTCATTCTCCCACTCCTCTGCATATAGTTAGGGTCCCCCTGAACGGTTGTGGGAAATGACGTAATGTCTCACAGGGGCTTTCCCCCCCTTTCCCTCCCCTCTTCCTCATGCTCCCCCTACCCTCTCTCCCTACATTCTCTCTCTCGCCTCTTTGCCCCTCTTCTTGGACCCTCTCTCCCCACACTTCCCCCTCTTCCTAATTTTCCTCCCCCTCTTCTCTGTCTTTCATACCTGTTAATCTCTCCCAACCCCATCTCCAACCCCCCCTCCCTTTTCTTAACTCTCCCCCTCCTACACGTCCCTCTCCATCCCCTCTCTCTCTCCAATACCCCCATCCACTCCCTCCCCTCTTCTTCACTCTCCCACTCCTCTGCATGTAGTTAGGATCCCCCTGAAAGGTTGTGGGAAATTACGTAGTGTCTCACAGGGGTTTTCCCAGGCTATAAATAGAGTGTAGAGATCACAATTTAAAACAGGCTTCAAAATCACATTTCCACCCCAAATACCCTCACAAACCACATACGACGACATCCAGAGAGGGGGGATTGACATCTACAGATGAGTAAAGTAGTTTGTAATTCAACAAATTCCGAGAACATTCCGGACAAAGAAAACCTTCTTTCTACCATTTCTTTTTTACCTCCTTTCCTAGAAATCGCTCTAGCTTTATATTATATGGATGGTACTGCCTCTGATAGACCAATCTGACCTACTCCACGACTCCCACACAACGACAGGTACAAATCGCCTCCAAATTCTCCAAAATAACATTTTGAGGATAATATTTCCAGCCAGGGCCAACGTCGACCAAATCCACATAGAAAATCAAATACTGCCTCTAAAGCATCTAGACGTAGACTACAACTATTATAAGCAGGCCATCGTCTGGCTCAGAATCCAAGAAATATTGATTTACGCTCGATAAATACCAGAAGAGGCTATATTGAATCGGATTTCATACTTTTGGAATAGGCTCCAGACGATGGCCCATAGACTAGCTGATCCCAAATCATTCAAGATCCATGTTCAAAACAACTCTATTTGGGAAGATCAGAACTTTATTGATTAGTCCAATCGTATTGTTTGACGGACTGGCCGAAATTGTATTGTTTAAACCTTGCGTTATAAACACTATTGTTTACTGAAAATGTACTTACTATTTCTTAAAAACAGATTGTTAGTATCTTATAATCTTTTCATTGTTACCATCATTATTATACTCTAAACTTAAAATTATTTAAACATTTGCCGTGTACCACTTCGTCCCCGACGAATGTGGAATTGTTCACAGCCAAAGATTACTGTAAGAAACAGTTTAAAGGGGGCTTGAAAACCTCCCACCGTTTGAGAAAAGTCCTCTTATTATGATTACTATCGAAATAAACGTTTACAAAATACAAAAATCTCCCGCAATCGTGATTTGTGTTTCATGTATTATTTGTATTTTGTAATACCAAATGTATTTTTATACTATTCAGAAAGCTCTGCGGCGAGCCTGTTTCTGATTTTATTCCTGTATTTTATTATTTATATACAAGGGTGTAAAAGCCTGTGAATATTAGGTCGGCTGAAACTTAATTTCCCCGCCTAAAGAGAGGGATACCTCCTAACACCTAGTGAACATGTTCCATTATTCTATTACGTAACATTACACCATTTTCGCCCATTTTCTGCACCATAAATTTCCAAAAGCTACAAAATCACTAGATATATTCTCCCCATATACATTAACATAGGCAGAAGGCCCGTGCGGCTAGTCTAAAGCTAAACGATGCTCCGAGGTTGCACTCACCACGGCAGCCATCATACTTTTAAAACAGCGCGAATCTAGGTCAAGCGCTCCGCGCGCTGTGGCCATATCCCTGCGTTTAGTATAATGCCCATTTCCATATTTCTCTGAATCAATCTCATGAAAAAGCCTACCTGGGGTGTTCACAGCCTTTGCTCCCCCCCCCCCCCCCCCCACACACACACCAATAAAATCCTGGACCCGCCCCTGTTCTCTGTAATGTTATGTTATGTTATTCAATTCAATTCAATGTATTTTTTATTTATACAAAATAGTTGTACAAAAAGAGACCCGCATCTGAAAGTTAATTCCAGGTCTCCCTTTATTATGTCACAATAAGATTTATTCATTTAATAACTCTTTGGCGGAGCGAATTAGTAATTAATGGGGGATAATTATGCTATACCTCATAGTGCCTACCCCTAAAATTGAACTTTCTAGCTAGCTTCTACCTGTCTGGATGCTAGCTCATTAATGATACCAGGTATTTACGATCATATTGCTCTGCAATAAGGACTACTTGTTAAACTACGACATTTTCATTCCTTTATGTTACACACGTTATAACAATGCAAGTATTGTAAAGCTGTTATTCGGACACCGGAGATCGAGATGACTAAAAATGCAGCTTTACAACGCTGATCTATCTACCATCGACGGGATATATCTACGGAGTAAAAAGGAGATAGTATACCTGAAGTATGTAAACAAACATATTTTCGGGTCATCCCATGGTATGTTCTGTATTGGCCACCCGTTTAGGATATCAATGGTCTTCAGGAACTGGATATGGTCCGGTTCCTTGTCCCTTTCTATATGCATGAATATATCTATAAAGTCTTCTCGACCAACTGTCAATAATTCAACGTCTTCCTTACACGTGACGGTGGCGCTACGTCGAGAACCGTGCATCAAACCTAGCTCCTGAAAGATTTGATATTATGGATAATAATTATTATGTTCGTGTGCGATCATATGTTCAGCTCTGTTAGTTATGACTGAGTTATATTATTCTGGATCTGTCTTGCTTTCACATAATTTCATATTATTATATAATATCAAACAAAATAATGTACTTGATAATAACACAGAACTAGAATATGTTCTAGTTTTGTGATAGTAACAATATTTTCTTAAATAATGGCATAACATTCATTTTAAAGTCATGCATCTATATTTGATATTTCTAAAGTTAGATTCAGTTAAATATAAATGAAAATAGGAAGATGTATACAATAATCCATCTGCCAGTAGTTTTGAGGGACGAGGATTTATCAAATCGTAATTCATGCATGTCAGACTCACTCCAAAACTGTTTCCCTTGCCGAGGAACGCTGCTGTCCTGACGTATTGCTCCCCAGTCTGAGGATTGGTGATTAGAATTGTAACCACAGCTGAAATATCAAGAAGTCCGGGAAAGATACAATATTGGACAGCTATAGCACTACAGTAACAATGGCACCAACAAATGATATTATTATATCCATAGCTTTTGACTAAAAGCGAGAGATGTTTTACATATACGTCGCAATAAAGAAAACAAGGTTTAGTATTATTGTGACCAACACGAGCCTTTGGTAATTCATTGCCAGTCTCAAATTCCCCTTGTGTTTGTATCAGTATTTCTACATTTTTCCAGAGTCTGCAAGTGGAAGCTAGTAGGAAGAACCCCAATTATTGATTCATAAACGTATACTTTGCATCACTCCATATACCAATCAATCGAGAATCAACGTATAGAAATGTGGTTTATGTTGCATTGCTAAACACGAATTCCAAACAAAGTATTTACCTACCTGTGCCTGAAATGATGAAATAGAAGTTCTCTGCTTTGTGTCCTTGCCGTATGATAACTCGCTTCGTCTGAAATCTGGCGAAGAATATTGATAAGCTAGCAATGCAGACCATGTATATCAATACAATCAATGTTAAGGATTGATCGTCACTTTTCCAATTGATTCAGAGTATTAAGGAGTTCCTTTTTTGAGTTGGGCATATCAAGCTGATAACCAACCAGCATATATAAATTATATGTAAGAAAGTATTGGTGGTATATATATCGTAATTATGGGAATGACTTCTCCCTTGCCTTGCCACCCGTTTGAATCATAATTGTCAATACACAAATATTAGATAAGAACGAAATATGTTTCCTAACGTTGAAATATACAATATCAATCTCTGCACTCTAAATTATTCACTTACTTCTCATACCAGCCAACCCTCACAAGTGATCGCTGCATTTGAATTGGGAATTCACCAAAGGCTTCCACTGCTTGTTGCAAGTTCACCAGAGCCAATCGTAAGTGCTCCTCAGTCCTCTCACTTGGTTCCATTCGTAACACAGTCTTGGCTTCCACACTCAACTGGACCTTTTGGAAACGATAAAATAAAGGTGTGAGGGATCTATTTCGTTTAGACAACTCAGGAAATAAGGCGTAAATAGGTTTTGCGGAACTATATATATGCCCGGAAAATGAACCAGACGTTGACTATGTAGAGCATATTAGAAATGAGGGAGTACATAAAGAGCCAGTTCTTCTTCCATTTTCACGGCTCCAAAAAACTGTGAGACATGATAAAGAGATTATAAGTAGTCATAGTGTTTTAATGGCGATCTCAGCGCCACCATATGCTAAATTATTAACAAAAAATGTAGGGCCCCCAGCGGGTCCATTTTATTACTATAGTGTATTAATTACATTACGAGGATTACAAAGAATGCATACTTTTATTTTTGTACTTATCAGATCACACATGTTACAACCTTTTCCTTCGAATTTTTCAGTTTCAGTTTTCAAATCAAGTCATGCGCTCAAAGCAAACATCTTCTCCCGAGAGCATAGATCTACTCTCTATATCGAGCATCCCTCCTATAACCAGTGAGGCCAGTATCAATGGTATCTAACAAAGCCTGTAGCAAAAAGCACAGCAGTTCTCTTACCTCTCTAATGGCCTTGAACTCGTGGGGATCAAAGGTGAGGCCTGCGCCATAGAGCGCCCCTTTCGGAGCGCTCTCCAAGTCATCCTGATATTGAGCAAATGAGAGGAGTCTTGCTTCTGAGCGAGCTCCCTCTTGCCTGTAGGGAAATAAAAGAATCTTGTATGGATCAGACTACACAATACTTGCATGATACTTTTCAATATAGGTCATTCTCTCCTGAAATATGGTTGGTTGCCTGGTTAATTTCTTTCAATTGATTGCTGCCAGAGATTATACCCGGTAAAACGGTCGGCGCTGAATTCGAGCTATTTTTTCTTAATTCTTCTTCCAGGCAATCAGGAACGAATAGAGTGGATAAAAATCGTTTACAAAATCTAGGCATTCCACCTAGGTAATTTATTTTTTATCATTTCCAATCTAAAAATTATTTATAAGCTTAAATTGCTAACCCGACAGATACATGTAAATGTAAAGGTATAAAACACGGAGAGTAACTTTTATTCAATATCTGAAGTTGGTTAATTGGTTGATAAATTCTTTATTGTATCTCTAATTTGAGACAAAGTGTTAAACACATCTGAAATATACCTGAATAATTAAACGACTTAAAATCGATAACATTTACCTCGATGAAATTGTAGCTTTGAGGAGAAATTGTACCGTTTTGACTGCATGGCGGAAGCGTGCCAGGGGCTGAAATATATAATGTAAGGCATTGAAAGTGGTGAAGAGCAGTGTATATTATATTCAATGGCGGTGATAGTTATATATTATATATATAAGTTGGATTATATCAGTTTCTCAGCATATCTTGGACACGTATCCCTTCTTTTAGAAACTGCTCGATACTTCTTTTTATAATTTAACTGTAAGCTAGACTTTCTAAATATCCACCTTTGTAAGCTTGCCTAAACACTAGATCAATAGACATAATTGATACAGTGAAATCCCATTCTTGTGATGGTTTCGGTGTATATACCTACCCAATCTAGATTAAAGAACAACAAGAAGGAATAAGTGATCAGTGCACCAAATTGAATAGGGAGTAATTTAAAGGAACGGGAGGAGATTGGTTTGTACAGGCTTACGTGACTTGGGTACTGTAATTGGAATCGTTTAACCAAGGCTGGCCAGATATTCCCGACATAATAGAAGTCAGTCCTTAGATCCATGTATGCATGCACGCTAATACATCATATATCACACACCCAATAAGCTCCTATCATTTTACCAATCACTCCAAGCGAAAAGATCCAAAGGACTTTTCATATTGCTACTATCTTTTACGTTTAGATCTTTGCCACATGTAGGTATGTTAATATTCTCTGGTGATGTTTGGGATTGATATCATTATCGATAATGATGTTAGAATATTGCTATCCATCGGTTGATGACGGAATCCATTCAAACCATCAGAAGTGAACTAAATTGGTATTGCATCGAACATAATTATTTCGTTATCAAATCAGCAACATCCTTGATCTGAAGGTCATGAATTTACATATAAAGATCTTTTGGAATCGGCGATGAATCTCATAAAACAAATACTCAGTGCGATTTGAAATATTAAAAATATTGTTTTTCATACAACAGATTGTATGGTTGACTGTGGGATAATACACTTAACGCCTCCTTTATCCAGGAGAGAATTTTCGCGCATGAAATAATCAAAACTTGTATCCATTGATTTTCCTTTATACAGAGATCCAAAATGTGAGTGTCATTCAAGCACCTATATATAATGTACTCCTATTGTACTTGCACCTTTTGGTGATTTACTCTGTCCTGTCCACACACCAAGTTTAATGGTGGGACCAACACAGTGATATTACTTGATTATTCAATTATTAGCACCGATTAGAATAAGATTATGAAATTATTTGCGCCTCATAGGGGATTTATTATGATAAGGGGATCCCCGATATCTGTCTGAGTAGGTGTTGAACTGGAGATAAGTAGACTTGATCATAATACTATATATCTTGCTTCCTCTGGTAAGAGGATTATCATAGAACAAATAATCATGAATTTGATGTCATTTGTGATGTGCTACAGGGAAATGAGTAACAAGTCGCAAACAATGTTTTTTGAGATTTCATCATATTTGAAAATATGAGATCAAGCGGATTCCAAAGCTGGTAAACTTGAAGGACAGACGAAGTGTTTCTATATTTTATATTTGATATTTCTAGGTTTGAAAAGAAGTTTGCCATATCTCTGGGTGGGCAATTATACCAGTAAAGTAACTTAGGATGACATTCGAAAAGTAATTTTGGATGACATTCGAAACGCAAAAATATATTTAATACACTGTCCGGAAATTAATAAATTTATAAATTAATCATATTTGAGCCTAGGAGTATGAGAAAGCTTTTATATATATCTTGTGTGAAGACAATGTATAGGTTTCAGATTGACCAAAGTTAGAGCAGTTCATAGTTGACGATTGTGTTGATATTAAAACACTACAATTTTTCAACCACGGTATAATATAGGAATTTAGCATACTTTGTGTATGATATAATATTACCGTGATATGATAAGTTGCCTATTTGTGGCACATATTATTAAATGGACATTCTGATAATTGTTTCCACCAAAGCTTATGATCCCAATCACAAAAGGTCCCTATCACAAATATTATCAACGAATTGAAATTGAAATTATAAATGGATTTCGACCGATGACACGAGAAACTTATCTTGATAATGCAAACAGTGAGCTAGTCTGTAAGAAAAGAAGCAGTTGCATGCCAGGTGAAGCAATTTAAGTTTAAGTGGGAAACCTTGTCCTCATCTTCCGCCTCCTCAATATGTGGTTCTATTACTGGTTTCTTCTTTGGACGTCCAGTTAATGGATCATAATCCGGATCCATTCGCCCTGGTTCCCCGACGAAGGCTGTGGCCTTCAACTTCCAAGTTGTTCCAGTCCTATACACAAATTTCGTTATATTCTTGGGTAGAAACATCTCTTTCCTTGCTTCCATCTTTCCAAATGATTTGACCTTCCTCCAATACTCTTTACTTATCTTGTCCTTAGGGGGGATTGCTTGTTTCCTACTTTCTAAATTTGATGCCATGTTTTTAGCAATACGTTTAAAAGCTATAAGCCTGGTAACCGTATTTGTTCTTCTCAAAGGGGGCACTCGTTTTGTTTTCTCATCCGGCACATGATTCCTGCTTGGGGGAGAGGCGTAGAGACTGGGCATTGATGTAAACGGCCTATCTCTCAGCACGATGTTAAATTTTCTTCTACCGTTATCATGACTGACATCTAATGCCGGAAAATATCTCCTTGAGCCTGCATCTTCTGATCTCTTCCTACCCCGCCTGACCGTGTTTGCGATTTCCTCAGCTGTGTGTCTGAGTGAATGAGATCCTGAAGGATTTGAAGCGTCCAGGTTGTTGTTCCTTTTAGATACGTCATTTTCAGAATTATGATTTTTGCCAGCGTTTTTGCCACCACCTTCTGTGTGCTGCTTTGATTTGGATACAGCCTTTGTCTCCTTTGAGGAAGAATCAGATTTATCCTTTTCACGCTTTTCTCTTTTCTTCTTGTCTCTTTTCTTTTCTTCGATCTCTTTAATTTTATGTCCTTCCATTTTCATCTGTCTCCCGGCAAGGGTTCCCCTTGAACTGATTCTTCCACTCTATATCCTTTCAACTTAGTCAAATTCTATAAGCCAGTACGACGCTGAGACACATTGTAACGGTACATCATATATACAATTTGCCTCCATATCCTGCAAAGCAATCGTGAATTATTTCATGGGATATAATCTGTATTAGTAAAACTGTGCAAATGTATTTAATATTTGATTATCGGGGCACAATGAAAACCGTTCATCAGAACAAGAGTACACTCGATTAATATCTATCTGAATAAACAAACTATTAAAAACACCTAACAAATTATCTTTCCTGAATCGTTCCTAAATCATCTAATGCTATTCAGCTTTAAAAAATATGTGCCCTAACCAGCAATAATTCAATAGAATTATGAAACCGAGACTGACGTGGGTAGTGTCGATTCCCTTCCCTAAACCTGAAAACACGTATACATACATAGTTTTCACATGACGTCACCCCAATCAGTGATAAACTCCACTGGCGGCCATTTTGTGGAACTACACAGAGAGCAGTAGGCACTAGATTGAGAGGCTTTCCTGTTTCGAGGGTTAAAAGATGACGATTGTACTATTATATTATTTTCCCATCATGACACACTAAAAAATGACTATATAACATATAAGTATGCTACTTTATATTACATTCCCTAAAAGTTATGGAAGTGAAAACGATCGGAAAATGGCATTTTCGAGTCTTGGAGCATGTACATGTCCAGTTAACGTTCACAAGGATTGACACAGAACATGGCTTTAACATCTATTTAAAAGGGAAAGTGACAGTGAAATTAAAAACCCCGAGGTTAATCAAATTCGAATATTTTAGATGTGTAAAGTAAATATCAAAGGATTTCCCCGTGGCGGACTCACTTGGATGTTGTGTTGATGGTCCATAAGTTCAGAAAAGGTGCATAGACAAGTGCACTTACAGTTGCAATCCAGAAATGTTGATCAATATTGTTCCAAAGTTAATTCTTACTTATTGGGACACCTGAGTCTAATGCCTATGATCCTGCATGGTAGTTATATAGTGGTATCGGGATGCTCAGCAATCCCATTGTATAGATATTAAGATATTAATAGATAAGATATTATCACTTTTCCCAAAACATTTATGCTACTTATGAATTCGTATATTAATAGTAATTGTGTAAAACACATGGTAAAATTCCATGTTACGTATTTTGAGAAAGTTTGTGATTATAATAGTCGAATTTTTTCCGACTTTGAAAATTATTATTGATCTCATACCACCAGTGACAGTTACTCAAATTAATCATAAAATATCCTTCACGATGCACAAGAATCCACCTAACACTCGATTATCTGCTTGGTCTATCACAAATGCAACAATTCAGCTGTGTGTTTAGCTTAATCCCTCTTCACAAACACCTGTTATCGTCCTATCCATTAAACACCCACGTGACGCCTTTTGTTACCTTCACATATTCCAAGTTATTAACCTTTACACACGGGTATATATGAGATACGTTGCTATCAGGGATGCTGTCTAGTCTTGGAAAGTATCTACTATATAAACAAAATCCTACTATTTATCTCGAACGTTGATTAAGACTTCTACGCTGTAATTATTGTACAAATAACCCGATATTTCGGGGATTTACCTGTTTCTCTTAAGTGCTTACCAAGCTCCTGTACATGACGCTACCCCTGCAGTTATAGTACGATGTATCACATTCATTTGGCATTTCCCTAGAAGGTTAGCTCAGGCTGTATGTACCAGGAGGGAGGAGAAGGTTCAGCAGTAGCAATCAAAAGTGTATAATCCTACTTTCCTCTCCAAACCCTCGCATTCTTATATTTCTGTCCTTAAATTTAAATTTAAGATTTTCTGTGTTTTATTTTTAGGGTTCTTCTATAATCGTTAGCATTACAAATAATTGATCTCTCCACCCCAACATTCATGAGCTTTAATGTAATCAATAATAGAAACGTTTCTCCACCATGGCTTCCAACCTACCTACTACCTCTTATGACCGGTGACCTTTCTTCATAATTAATCTTTTGTTGAATGCCTTACATTTTTAGATGAGGCCATAAGTGTGACAGATTTCGCATATAAACATCAGATCATTCAGGCTTCCCTCCTCATTCAAATTAGGCAAGACTTCTAAGTAGTCCATGATTAATTGTTATTTTACGGGGCTATCCACCCTCCCTTGGAATGCTACCAGATCTGCATGTTCATCCACCACCCAATACTGTTCCACTCAACTGCTCACCCATACACCTTAACGTACAGTGCGACATAAAGTAGATAGTGTATTGCTCACTCGAAATCGAAAACAAAAGGTAAAGTTTTTTGAAGCCCTTATTTTATACTAAATTCCATACAAGTTGGGTAGAGTGGAGCAGGACAACTGTGTACGTCATTAGAGACCAACAGCTAGGTGAACCTATCATGGCTTACTGTTATAACATTAAATTTGTTCATTAAAGGTACTTGTGAAAAGTCCACTGAAAGGAATGCATAATTAGTAAACTGTCAAGGAACAGGCTAATCTACACCCAAATGGAAAATCTAAAAGAGAATGCCACTCGTAAGTTCTGCATTTAAAGTCTTCCATCTTCTTAGGGAATTGATTCTATTTAGACATTTTTCACTTTGTCATTTTAGAATGCATGCTGTGAATTTTATGTCGCATAGTGTCCTGAGAGAACTTTTTATAGTCTCAGAGACCTTGGAGTCATGCGGTTCTCTCTGCGGTAAAAAGCCGTGTGATCTGGTTAACTGGTCTGTATGTGGGCTAATTGTTATTAAATTATTAAACGCCTTGACGTGCCGGAAAATCATTACCACCATTTGTTACCGATGCACGCACATTAGAGATAAAAGAATCTAAGATACTCTAAAAAAAAATATTCTCATCTACCCAGAGGAAAGGTTTACTAGATCAAAGAGGCCTACGTCAGCCGGATAGTTTGTGGGTGAATTCTATATGCCATAAAGTGATTAAAACTATACAGCAATGATTAGAGTGTCGATTATCAATATCAACTGTTATCTCGAGCTCAATGGTTTGTCTGCACATAAGATCATGTTAAAACGTAGCAACAGTAGGGAATCGATCCTTGATTCTTGATTGTTGATGACTAAGAACTCATATATATGGCTGAGGAAGACTATATGGGGGGATATTCCAATCCATGCATCCATCACGAATACCTCTAAATATATAATGAGTAGAAATGGCAGCTATTAACAATAAAACTGAATCCCCCTATAGATTAGTAGTTAAGCCATTTAGATATTTTCAATTCTTCCAATAGGAAGACATTTATCCCAAATACGATGTTTAAGATGTTTTAAGATGTTTATGAAGATGTTGCTTGGGTGTGTGGACGTTTAAAAATATTGACAGATTCAAAATACGACTCCTTTTGACAGAATTCACAGTGACAGTGGGTCAAATCTGTAACTCCTATACTATGATATGGAACCTTACGCACGTGGATTCTGACTGTTAATGACAGTCAAAAGTTGTTACGTAAATGAAATAAGTATTTCATCCAAAACATATTGTAAACAAAAGTTTCAAATATCATAGTGAACCTTACATAAATATCCACTAGGAAGAACAATATATGTTTCGCTTGCAACAGTACACGAATACTTCGACAATGGCGGTGGTGCATAATCTCAACTAAAATTCGAGGCTTGCAATTTCGTAATTTGCTTGTAGAACTACTAACCCTACGATTACAATAAAATGCATCTTAAAACTGAATGAACCATTTATAATTTGGACCTGATGGGCAATTGATCCAACATTATAGTATTTCGTGCATACAATTATACAATACATCTTGTTAATTTGGTTGCAAGCAAATACCTGGAGCTTAAGGTTACATCTACCAAATCGTAAATAAGTATTTCTTTTGCAACGACTTGGTAACTACTTATTATGGGAGCAAACATGCATACACATTTCTCCCACTCCCATTTAACGATATTCGATCAAGCCGCCGCCTATCCTTTTAATCTGGATGTACTCTCGGCGATGCTCGGACTTCCCGCAGTACTTCCAGCTATGGCAAAGTGGTAAAGGACGCTACATTTTCGCGTACTCCAAGACTCACAGAAGAATAAATGTTCACACTATAAATTAATATCATATATCAAACAATTCACAACGTCAGCATTACGCAGGTATTTATATTATCCAGATTGATTTAGAATTAGCGAGATGGGAATCCATTTCCTAACAAATGTTTAGTTTTAGCTCTATAACCGGAAGCTTCCTTCACAGGTTCTGGCTAGTGGTGGTGGCGACAATTATCACTGGGGTTAAATTCGCACACCAACCGGGATTGCGAGGGAGTCATGGAAACAGCATTTATAAGCCATATAGAGAATTTTCATGTTTGTTTGTTTAACTTTTATTGTCAAATAGGAAGGACATGTCAGTGAGTCTAGTTCCCTGCAAATGGGAGGATTTCAAGCCCGACTGGATCTATTGTGTGATTAAATACCGTATTTCGTGCTCCAAAATGCAACAAATGGCACCTTCAATTTCAAGATATTTCCCGGGGGAGCCCGCCCTGGCCCCCTAGTATGGTGTTATGCCCCTCCCCCTCCATTTTGTCTGGACTGATTTGGCCTTTTCATCTGAGACCCCCCCCCCCCCCCCCCACACACACACACACCTCAGTTTGGACCCAAGATCCGCTCCTGCAACTTCGTTGTAAGGCTGTATGGTGACCCCCTACGCTTCTCTTCTCAACTACCAAGTCCTTGGCATAAACATACAGATGTACGAATTTGGCAGTTGTAACATATAATAATTATATGCACCACGTCTTTGGTTGTAAACGAATTTTACGATTTTGTACTTTTAATACTATACACCACCCCCATACCTAAAATTGCAGTCTTTGTCGCTTGAAAGAGTGCTCTCAATTGATCAAGCTTGACCTTATGGTGAAACAAAAGGGTTCCAATCACAAAAAGTGAGACTTCAAGTGGAAAGTACTATCATTCACTTACACAATCCCAATAACCACAAATGAGATAATGGGTTAAACAGTATTTTGGACCATAGATGAATTCATTACTAATTACATAGGCTACATGAATTATACTCCATTACTATCGAAGCAAAAGTTCACTGATATTCTTAATATTCTTTCTCTTAGCCAAAGTGGACGTTCATGCCAAAACAATAATCATATGCAAGTTGACATTTTTGGAAGATGTGTTAGGCAGACATCATTCAAACTGGAGACAACGTGATATTCTTACAGTTTTGATGGGTTTTATACCCATTACATTATATATATATATACTAAATGATTACCTTTGAGCATCAAGTCAAAAATTGCACCATCACCGAGAAAGGCTAGTCAACAAAGCTGGCAGTATATACCGGCAGGTTATAAAACCAGAATTAAAGGTTTATAAAACTTTCCTCAAATATATCCAAGATATCTTTGGGGGTATCCTGGCGACTCAGTGATGCTAACAATAATATTCAAACTTAAAACCGTCCCTTCTGACAGAAGCAGTATCCGATTATGGCATCGCAATAATCGTCTTGCGTTCTAATATATTCCCCTGAAATGCATTCATATGGGTAAATACAACAATTGAACACTGGAATGGAAATGGAATTATGTTGGTAATTCAGTGTCTAATATGAAAGGTAGATTTTGTTGGAAGTTTGGCAGATGGGGGATCACTCTACCGTTAGTAGGAAGGGCTTCTAATGTTTTGTAACCAATACGATTGGACGGAATTGTCCTTGATTGGACTTCTATCAAAATATTTCTATTATACCACTTGACCCTTCCTCACTTGACTTGTGATGAACCAGTTTGGTGGTTGTATTTCGGTAGTTGACGTTTTATCTCCGCCAAAATCAAACTCGTCTTCATCTTCCAGCGCTTTCTTTAAGGGTATAACTTTACGTAAATACGATATATCAAGAGCAGCATTATCCCTAGGCCAAAGAGGAACACGGGTTTCAAAGGCAGACGATCCCCTTTTGAACTTGATATTCACAGCTGATTTGGACCTTTCTCTAGCCCTACTTCCATTTTGAACAGCATCGTAATATCGTTGTCGTAAAGTACGGAGTCTTTCATAGTCCGGACTATCCCTAATATGCTTTGTTGTCATTTTAACATGTTCATGTTTAGTCCGAAGTCCATTAGTCCCAGCGAGTTTTACTCTTTCGTATTTGTGGGATCTTTCTGGCAAAAGGTTTTCTACATAGGGCTTGGAAACTGACTGTTGGGATATAACCTTTCTCACATGGTTTGGTCGAGGCAATGATTCACTTATTGGATGTAACACAGCACGAGGCCCATTGAGCAGCAATAGGTCCTCTATAGAGCGAGATAAATGAACCCCGGGCAATAGGTTTTCTGAATAGATGCTTTCAGTCTCCGAAATGCAAATATCCGAGCAACTTTTATTGTCTATGTGTCCAAGTTGGGGTTCTCTCGGAGTACCAACATAGTGTAAACGCCTAGGGCGTTCTCCATTTTGGTCTTTCTTATCAGATTTCAAATTATGCCTATCCTCGGTACCTATGTTATGTTGAATCTGCTTTTCCTTGAATTGGGTCCCTTCGATAGCCACTTTATTGTTTGACGTTTGACCTAATCCCTGATTGTTATCCGTCCTGGCTTTAATCCTCTTTAAATCCATGTTCTTGATTGGTTTGAGCACCACTTTTATTTTGGTGTTCTTGGGTTCCGATAATCCAGTGTCTTGTGGAAGATAATCTCTTTGTGGCGTTCCTGTCTTTGGCCGAAGTGTCACAGACACCCTAATTCGGCATGTGCTATCACCCGGACTAATATTGTTCACCTTGATTCTATCCCCTTCCAGCGCCTTGTGCCTTGTGCGGATAATAAACCTCTCTTTGTCAGGGTTCCCTTTTTGTTTTTCATTTGGAGAAATTCCTCGGGCGTTTTGGCCCACAACGACCAACATTTTGGATGGTGTTCTATTCATTCTTGCCACCATAAACTTGCAGTCAATGTTAAAATATGTATAGGGCCTATTCTAAGATCAATATACCTCTGAGTAAATCTTATCCAAGTGTAGTGGTTTACCAGAAGGCAAACCTCCTCTTAACACCCCCGTAGGCTATAACCTAACTAGAAATATATATTTATTTCCAACCGATGTTTGTTGCTTCGATCTTTGATCCATTTTAGGGTCAAACACTCAGGCGTAAGCGTTTGTTCTCCAAAGTATTATTACAATACAAATGTTTGAACCATAAGTCTTTTGTAAATATGAAGCACACCTCAAATTTGCCTTTGCAATCCTTGTTCAAAGGTAACATTGTGACCAGGGTAAATGGTATTGTTCAGTCAGTTTGTTCATAGAAGCACAACCCATTGATTAAACAAACAGGAGACTTGTTTCCAAATATAAACAAAAGGCTCCCATGTAACAGAACTTTCTAAACACACTTGAGGGATTCCCTTTCTCATTTTGAAACTATTTCCTATGAGACCAGTTCGACACTGAATCGATGCAACACATAAGAAGCGATTAAAAAGTCTCCATGTAACATAGGTCCTTTTCGAAGATATTTTCTTAGATAAGAAGAACGTATTCGCGATATCTCATGTCCGAGTTTGCCAAAGGGGGAAATCCAAATGTTTAGGATAAGGTTAGATTTGCCACCAGGAGTTGTTGGTACCTTGCGTAACTGTGTACTTTACTGCTTAGAAAGTTGTAGATGGCTGTATTTATTATGTATTTACGCTCATTAAGGCATGTTCGGAGCTGGAGTGTTAGATAGGGTAAATAGGGATACATAGAGTGTAGCCCCAGGCGGTCTGGCAGTGGGAGGGAATAATATGAATGGAACGCCTATTATCACTCTTTGTATAGGACTAGGCCGTGCACAACCATATGTCAACCCAATAACCTGTAAAGGGTCTTTTAACTTGGTACACATTACGTTATTACTTTGTTCATGTATTTTTTAAAGTGCCTTATCTGATGGCTCTTGAATGCTTTGTTATTAGCGACGCATTTTTGCTGTAAAACCTCTAATGAAATTCCAAACAGAAGCAAACATATGTTGTTATCACATTATTTACTAACGCTCCAAAATGAAATAGTCAAGAAACCGCAGATGGTATCTTCCCGGAATGAACATAATATATAAGTTCGAACTAGTGTTCAATCGGTTTCGCTTCTTTACTTTACTATACAGGTTGGTAACGATAATGCCAATACAGTTGACTCGATCGTTAGCTCTTCAAGGAACATTTTCCGGCACGTTAAGCACAAGAAGTATTCAAATAGCTGATAGCTCATTATTAACTAGGCAAATATAACAGTATCTTGAGGTTAAGTATCGATCAAAGGTCTTTTAGGTCCATCTAGCTTATATCCCATGAAATGGCGATTTGTGTATTAACTTGTAACTTTAGAGAGGTAACCTCTTGTGTTTACATGTATTCGGATTGCCAATGATATGGGGATTATTGATTTATATTTTGCCACGTGGTTTTGGAACCACGAATTTAATGCATTCAGAAATACCACGAAAGAACCAAGTTCCGTCTACGCTATGGGGATTATTTGTCAAAAGATAAAGTCAAGACGGAATATATAGGTTAAGTAAATGACTCATTACAGTGGATGCCAACGTCACTACAACACCGATAGCACATACAGCTACTGTAAACAATTTTAAGGGTTTGCAGGGGTACGCCGAATTTTACTTCGAATCTGTGATGTTCGAAACTGCGTTTAGTTTTACTTTAATTATTAGTTTTACTCAAGCCCCCCACTCGTCTGAAAGAGTCTCTGTAAAGTTTGTATTGTATTTGTTACGTACATAATCTTACGTACCGCTATTGGATATTAAGGAGAAGAAAAGAGACTTGATATTTACTTAATGATAAATGCTAATTAATGATGTGAGGATTAGCTTAGATACTATTACGTATAATATATGTTACATTCCAATATTCACACTAATTTTATGCGTTCTAATGACACGTGCCTTTTTCATGTTGGATTTAAAATGTTTTTAGCCAATCAAAAAGTTCGGATTACAACATACCCCCAATCAAACACTAGTGCCTGATAACACATATGTGCCTGAATTTGAGAAGGCAAATTACACATGTTGTATTGAACGGACTAAAATTAAGATCCCAAGATCGTGACACGACAATAGAAGTACTGTTATCAACATCAATGGCTTAACTAGTTCAACATTAACAATGTTGTCTGGCACTGATAATATAATGTGTTCATTTGAAATGTCAGGAAATCAAACCAGTTCGTGACAGTTATAAGTATTTTTTTAGAGACAGTATCCAATAACTGGGTTTTCGGGATTATGCCCCTCAATGTCGGTAATTATATTCGTCAATCCTTGCTGTGCCTTGGTGGTTTGGCCATGGCCATGGACTTTCAAGGCAGTTATTAAAATTGGTTGAGACTCAGATCCCGATATTCCTGAAAGCCAGAGGGGCCAGTAGAAAATGAGTAGAGCCTTGGGGTCATTATCCACACACCGACACTGACTTTTAGAAAATTAGGGTTATGCTTCAGCTATAAGCCAAAGAACCTAGGAAAACTAGTATTGCAAAACAAATCTATCAGAATATTATTATCAAAACAGACTCAAAGATAAGGAACAGCCAAATTTAAAATTATGCATTATTATATAGGCATATCGTACTCTATATATACCTAGAAGCTAAGTCAAAAGGACAAGGACAAGAACAACCAGAAAGGTTGCTGCTTCTATATGTTTACATGAATTCGAAGATGAATCTGATGTGTGTGTGTGTGGGGGGGGGGGTGTAAAATGTGGAACTACTGCATCGAATACTCTTTTATGACAGCGTAAAATCCGAATTTGATATTTGAAAACATTAATTGTATTCTTTGGTTGCTATTAAAGGGGAGCTCTCCAGCTAGTGGTAGGTTTTCAGCTCCTTTCAGCATAGCTTACAGTCTTCTACATACGATAGACGCTGTTTAAAGCACTCGGCCTATATAATATTATATGTTAATATCAATGATATTTATCTTGCCTCAACCAACTTTTATTGTCACACATATTTATTGTATTTAATATGTATTATCCCAGATGTATGTGGAACCATATAGAACTATATAGCTGATTCAATGACCAATGTATTGATGCAATTCTAAAAGTATTGCTCATGGCAGTGGGTATCCAGGTATGTTGTATCCAATAGTCGTAATCTGTACGATATAATTATGTAATATTACAGACTTTTCCTCTTTTTTTGCACATATTACGCATACCCAAAATACATTACTAAGACACCTTTTCCTATTACCGACCAGATATTCCTATTTCTGGAACAACTAGTTTCATGGCTATTTCTTCATTATTGAGATCTTTTCTCCCATTACCAACCACCACAAAGCGAGTACAAGGAGTCTGTTTGACTATTACCACTCCCCTATTAGCTATGTTCTGTGTCATCTGCTGTTATGACAGATCTCAACTGCTCCTTTCAACTATTACCATTAGCATTGGTTCCTTTTTTCCTCTTTCCTAATGGTAATGGATAGACTTGCACACCTTTATCCACTCACAACCACTATTTCTAGGGCAATACCTACAAAACAATTGTTAAACTAATTATCAAACGTTCATTGGATTACCCGCACCCCGCTGTTCCACCATCTTGAAAATGACCGTATTGTAGCAAACCGTATTCTCTTTATATTACTTATGTCTTCCTTGATTTTGGAACATTTAATTATTTCATTCAATCATTCAATCTTAGCGGTCAGCTAAAACTCTTTCTAGTTTGCCAGAAAAAAGGATTGAAATTTAGTCTTTATCAATATAAACAAGTCAGACCCAAGTTACATAACCTAATCTTCGAATATACATTTCACTCAATCCAATGGGTGGTACGTTAAATCAGGTAAACCGGTCAGAACGGCTCGAAACATGATGAACTGAAATTATTTATCAGGTCAACTGTGTCCCGAAATACCTTTTGTGTGACTATTGTCTAAATGAGTAAGGAAGTAATAAATGACGCCTTCCAAATAATTTAACAAAGATCCAATGATCTCATTGTCAACATTGGAAGCAGCAGAGCCTTATAATATGACATAACTAGCTTGTCCAAATAACAAATTGTGGAAACTTGCTTCTCAGCCCTATTTAAGCTTAGATATGTTTCAAATAACATTACCGAAGTATTGGAAAATCAAAGTGCCACTTTGTGGTTTTACAGAAGTTAGGTTTGATTTCTTGAGGCAAAATGAGTCATTCCGCCACAAAACTGGTGAATAGGATTTAATAGTCTTGTGGGGGTGCTTTCTCATTTCATAAGTAACTTTAACTTATAATTATATCGTATCTGCTTCAAAAGTCTTATCCTCCAGGAGGGCAAAGCAAGGTCCCAGGACACATGATTTATCGTAACTTTATCAACATCTCTTATATCATTTATTAAAATGGTGAAATAATATATATGCAGCATGATCTAAAAAAAATGGCACAGACCGTCACGGTAGTGGCAATGATGATACGCCTGGCTGTTATCTTAATATCTTCCTCCAATTGAGGATCAAATCGCGCAGTACCGAGTAAATCCACAAGGGGGGCCACCAGTTCTTGCTTGATCCCACCCGGTACAGTTTCACAGTGTGTGGGGAGAGGCGTAGATGGAGCCATCTTCTCGCTGGGATTTTGTTCTATTGTGCTGCTGTATGAATTCGCATGTCTTCTTTTGCTTTCTTCTGTCAAGGGCCTAGAATGAATCATAATGTGATAATAGCATAAGATTTCCTACCACCTGTTGAGGGGGCATCCCGGGGGCATACACACGTAAATGTATGTAAATGTACACGGAAGACATTTTACAATAAACCTTTATGTTTCTTACTTATTTCAATAATTATTTCTTTTGGTTTTTATTGAGTGTTTTTACAGGAATACAAGCCTGGAAACAAAGCAAACCTTCCTAACATTTTACTAATATAAGGACACGTTTGAGGACGTAAATAACACTATAATATATTCTGTAATTCTGTCTCTTTCATATGGAGCCATGACATGACAGCATCACCCAATACCTATTACCATTATTTTCAAAATCAATGCAGCGTTCTGAAATACTATCCAAGTCGATTTGAAAATGTTAATCTATTAGAGACACACGCAACAAGCTCGGGAATGGTATTTGAAATGTTTTTTTATTCTTTTTACTAACCAACCTTACCTTCCTCTAGGTCTCACTGTAACATCCCCCTGAGTATTGTTGGGATTAGCGGAGGGACATATGGGTATCCTTGTGTTTGAAAAACTTTTCACAACTGGGTTCAACTTTGATAAATCGTAAATCAACTTAGGTCCCTCGGCAGTGACATATCCTTCCTGCGCATGTGATGTCTTTTCATTATCCCACGCTCCATTTCTAGTATTTGTCTGGTCCATTTTTGCGGGGGATGATAACGACTTTTGAAACGGTTTAGAAACATCTTCAGCCCTATATGCATGAGGAGAAGATGTCGAATTTATTCCTTTGAATTTCATAATTTCTTCTTCCCCTGTTTCATAAGCAACATTAATGGATTGGGACCTGATTGTAGCAGGATACTTAAATTCCGTCGTCTCCATGTTAAACCGCGGTTATGTCCTGAAAGTCTATCGCTCACTATCAACGAATAGGAGGAAAGCTATCGTTCACAAGATGCTCAGTAAGATTTCCTTTGAATGAATGAAAACTAGCGTACTTCAACTTCTATCTTCCCCGCCTTTTCACACTTTTGTATGCGCAGGCAAATAATTGAATGTGGTCGTTTGCTTTAAGTTTTAGTCCAGTATAGTCAACACAGTATATTATACGATTTCCAAGGGCTTAATGATCAGATCCTGTAGTGATTCTATAAATGGACAACCTTGTGATGGAGAGTCGAGTTGAAATTGGTATAAGCCTCTAGAAGCAAAGTATTTTATAAACATCCAAGGAGAGTAAAAGGACTCGCGTAGGTCTGTAAAGAAACATCTACACCCAGTGACCTATGAATCGTATTAAATGTAACACTTAAAATCTGTTTTCGATTTTCACAGGAATCAGAGAACGCTAATCCGGCGTTGTTTATTACACCGCGTGATAACAAAATGAACAAAGGCCTTCATGCCATGCACGGTGCTGATGTCCAATACAAGAGCAAACTTGCAATATTTCCTTATTTATTTGTGTTTTAGTGTTCGTGTATTTAGAAATGTTTGTATATTCAAGGATAATGGTTTAAATGTAATGATTGTGATATCCAAAGAGGCACAAGTTATATAGCACACCTCATGCCATATCTTAATCTCGATATCAAAACAAATTTGTTTTGGAAGGTATTCTATTTAAACTTGAAATACAGAGCATGTCTTTGCATGAGAGACTAGGTGCGACTATAATTGACTCTTTTAAATGGATACATATTATGTGAATTAATGGACCAGAAGACTTCATCCGCTTACATACACCTTAAACAGTTCTCCGCCTCAGCAGGTTCACTTGTTGAGCGTTGTTTGATTGTTTCAAGAATCTTTAATCTGTCCTTGTTTTAAGACTTAAGCTCAATGCTGATATGATAAAAATGCAATTTAGTAACTTGGCGTGATTTTATAAGGTCTATTTTGACGATGCCTATGAATACCCTTCAAACCATTTTTCTTCAATGTCTTCATTCCTTACTTGAGAACCGAAGAGCAAATTAACTAAACTCCATAACACCTCTGTCTGAAAACGTTGGAGAAAAGGAATGGTGTTGGACGGGCTTCCAGGTCTGCGTAATTTCATTAATTTAATCAGGTGAATAGTAGAATGATGTCCTACTTTATTTTGTTACTTTATTTATCCAGGTGTTAATAAAGGGTGTGATCTTGGCCATCCCTGATTTATCGAGGATCGGATTGAGTATCCGATTTTCACCTCGATCCTGGCTGATTATAATTATATGAGGCAATTTTTAGGATATATATATATACATATATTATAGTCTGATAGAATGAACTGGAATGATATGGTTGTTATTTTTTTTAAAATTCAGGATGTTTATACAGCAAAGTCAAAAGTAAAAACAAGTACTAAGTTAAGAAATTATCAAGTTAAGTTTGGTTTATCTATTTAACTATACAATTAGTGTCAACTTAATTTATATACCTGGCGTTTCCAATGGAAACGAATCTCAGACCGGTGGTGGTTTTGACAGGAAAACACTTGTTTTTTGTGTGTGGTCCTGGCAGGAAAATAAGCATTTTCTTGGCCTCACAATACAGAAAAATAAAAAACGTTGTATGATACTTAATTCCCTCTATAGTCGGCAGGCCTCCCTCCATTAAAAGACCGGGTAAATGAAATGAAAATTTTAGGTATGTAACCACAAGGTATAACAATTCCGTCCCGATATTTTTGTCCATTGAGTCCCACCACCTACCACACAGGTGTTAACGCTCGCCGGGGTGACAGTCCCCTCTAGGCGGGGAAAGGTGTAAAAACTTTTGGCCATAGCGACTCGGCAGTTTTTGGCCGTGTGTCCGTATTTTGCTGCAAGTGTAAACAAATATTAACAGGGTATAATGCCAGTTAAAGTTAATTATAATTAAGCTTATAGCTATGTCTATATGCCTGAAAGATTTCGTTTTTGTAAAACAAATATTTCATGTACTTTTCTGTATAGAGTGTGTGTGTGTGTGTGCGTGTGTGTGGGAGGCGGGGGGGGGGGTGGCGGCGGGAGAGGGAGACGTAAATATCGGCATAAAATGAATAGAAGTTTGTGATATATTCACTGTTTTTAAAAGTTGAGATATGCACTGCTTTCAAAGCTTTGATTGAAATTTAAGTTTGCAATTGTCCTCGGTGACGGAAATAGGACACCCCCTGACGGAAATAGGGCCCCCCTGACGGAATAAGGGCCAATTTAAGAAGTGGGTGTCCTAATGCCGTCAAAGACCCCCTTTTTCTGGTCCTTATTCCATCACTTTTTTCTAGGCTTATAATTCAAATGAATAAATGTTTCCTTCAGTGACATAGGTTCCTGAGTGGTAATATGGAAGATTTCAAACTGTACAAAATTAAAAGAAAGAGGCTGACACATTCCCTTGCCATCGAAATTCGTTTGGCAAATGGGGTATTCCCATATCAGGGGGACAGCAACCTCTCTCGTTTTGTGATCATCTAACTTTCAAGGGATTGTTTATAATGAAATTTTATAGCTAGATCCCTCGCACATGGACCAAATTAAAGAATATACGCTATATTTCATAAATACATCAACATACTCTGTCTGCCCAATGTGTAGGAAGAGAGGGGGCAGTTGTTAAAAAGTGACGGAATTAGGACACCTGACGGAATAAGGGCACCATACGTTAAACATGCAATGCGCGCAAAACAACCCATGTGGGCCACATCTTTTTATGGTTTCAAGCGCGCTGACTGGCTATCGGTTACGTAAGGGGGTGGACCTTCGATGCTCGTGGAGAGGTTAATTCCCCCTTCTGTGTTGGGGGTGGGTTGTCCAGGCGGGGGGACAGAGGGTGAGGTGGGAAGGTGGGGGGAGGGAAGGGGGTTAAGGGGCTAAAGTGTTGGCATAACATCTAAGTGCGAAATGTATCACTGATCAGTGAGTTAGATATGGCATGCTCCCCTGATGTCATATCTAAGCTCTAACACCTTACATACAGCTACAAATGTTATCAGATGAAGAATGATTGGCGTATTTAGTAGTGACTCATTTGATCTCAGACCTCTTAAAGAGGTCTGAGATCAATGATAAGTATGAACTGCAAGAGATCGTACAATGAAACATTATTATGACGTGGGGTCACGGGATTAATTCAACTAGGCATAGCCACGGTGTTCTACCCACTGCTGTGTCTAACTAAGTCTAGTGACTACTGACTATTGATGCTGAGCTAGGATGAAGAATAGGATGAAGAAATATGAAGAAGAAAGAGTATCCTATCAATACCACATCTAAAATAATGTGCAGATTTGTATGCCTTTGGACTCTGTTGCCATTCATGGCTTGATGGGCTAATTGAATAATACCAATGTAGCCTAGTTCCAACTCAATCGGAGGATTTGTTTCTTTTATCATTAAACTCAAATGTATTGCTTCACACCAAAAAAGAATAATTTATGGAAAGAAAACAAAAGCTTTTGCCTTATCGGATATCACCACCAACTTGTCCACTGAAAGCCTCCGAGTTGTAAATGCTTACATATATATTAGTCGACGCGGGACTCTTTCGTTCCGTAAAGAAGAGGGGAAAGTGGGGGATGTTTGACTTGTATTTATGGCAAGGACCTGTCAACCCTTTGCCCAGCGAGCCGCTCTTTGCAATCAGCCATGGTGGAACAGAGCTAGTATAACCAGCTCTTCCTTCCTTCGAAGCAAAACAACTGCTGCACTTGGAACAGAGGCAGCGCAATACAATACAGCTGTATATTTGGCCATTGTCGATCGCAAACGGCGACCCGGGGGGGGGGGGGGGCAACGGTTTGCAGTATTCCCCACTTTTCTCTTCTAAAAAGGGCGAAGGAATCCCGTGTCAACAACTTTTCGAACAGCCTTTACCATCATAACTTTTAGTCTATTCATTTTAGTATTTGGTGAAATATCAAAATAAAGAAATGCACCAGGACTATCAGCTTTCGGCGGAGCAAAAGACGCCCTCCATGATAAAGGCTTGGCAAGGCATTCAGAGTATAGCTATGAACAACGAGTATAAAATGAAGTTCAATTTAATCTCGTTGCAATAAACCTTCCAGTCTCGTTGTATAAACTAAAGGGATTGGTGTTGGTTGAATATGTCCGAAAGATGGCGGCACTGCAAGGGTCCCTAACATGGTAAGGTACCTATAAATTATCACCTTGGAATAGATAAATCTGCACCATCACTGAAGCTAAGGGAATTACAATGCATGTGTTGTTTTGAGTGGGTAGATGCAGTCTATTCATTAAGGCAATAATTAGCCTTAGGCCCAAGTTAAATATTCACAATAGGGTACTTAGCCAAATGCACCCTGATCACGAGATTGAAAGATCTATATTTACTTGGACTGACTTTGGCACAGCAAATAATAATAAGACAGTGTATGCGTATAATAGCTGATTTACGATTGCTAGACTTGCACAAGGCACAAACGGGACAATACTGCATATTGGTTACATCACAAAGGGCAACTACGATATTCTTGTATTCAGGTTATGCCTTGATAGATGCCCACAGCGGAATCAAAGCGAAGTTGGTTAGATGAAAGCGAAGTTGATGAGTCGAATCGCCATTGCTTATTGGATATCAATATTTATAATACAGGGTCCGGCATTTTGCGGTAGGGGATCCAGGAATGTCTTGAGTATGCCACTTGACGGGCTGAGGAAAGGTCTGAAATATCTTTTCAGGGCCCCCAAGGGGTGGGTGGGGTAAGAGTTGCCACCCAATAACTCACCTTTAGATCCTTCCCTGTTTTGTAAATCGATTTTCTACCATGTGTGACTGAGCAACACAATGAATACGTATAGGTTTCCAAATTTGGGCAGACTGCTTTTAATCGGATGCTGCGCAGAAAGACCTTGAAGACAAGATGCCTATCTATATCTTTGCAATGGAAATGGTATCCTCATATTAAAGGACAGAAGTCATTAAAGGCCTTAACATTTCTATGTATAAAACACACCCGAGATGACCCTATATGAGTAGCACCGAGGCATCCAACGACTCGTCCATACTTTATTAGTTACCCCAATGATCTAATTAGGCTTCAAGTAGAGCCCCGATATCAATAATTCAACATCAGTTATCTTCCTTCTGATTGACTTAAAACTGTGATTTATTAGTTGAGCTGCTAAAAAGAAATCTTGTAAAATTGTTAATTGATTGTCAGGGATTGCAGTCAAGGTCAACTGGTAAAAGAAGATATATTGATTGATAAAGATCAATGAATATCCTAATAGATACTATTACAATATAGCTAATGAAGCAATAGGATAGGAGGTTAATGCCGCGTTCAATTCACTATTGGGCTTAAGTGTTAGATAGGCTGCCAAACTTAATTGTAACTCACACTTTAACAAGATGAGATTTATCGATAGGTATAGGCAATCCCAGGAGAATCCACTTCAAGGATAGCCTATGTCATTGACAAAGGCTGTGGAAGTTAAATTAAATTGTTTTCAAATCTACAGTTAAAAGCGGTTACAGAGGAAGAAAAATAATTTAAAGATTTTCGATTGTTCCTTTATTGTATCAATAATAAGAGAATTACTAAACTATTGTATTAAATTAATTGCTGTTATAATCCATCCCAAGGGAAATTATAATCTAGTATTTCCAAATTCATTTTCTTTCCTGAATCATTTCATAGAAAAGATAACATATCTTTGCTCCAAGAATTGGAAAGCGAACTCCTTGAATTGACTCAAAAAGCTCCTGATCCAGAAAGGGTGAGTTAACAAGGATGCGGTAGATCATGTCAGACAAAATGGACATGATATGTGGTTTTCTGATTAAACGCAGCGCAACAATGAAGCAAGTCATGTCAACTCGGGACATATTCTCGCAAATCATATTTGGACATGGAAAATCACCGCCAACGAGTCGATTTGCAGACCTGATTGAATAATTCAAAAGGTTGATTATTGGAACCATGTATCATGCTATCATAATAACGCATACATAATAAAGTATTAACCATATCAAATATCAACCTCAGTGAAATATCTACATATTCTCATTTTATTTTATATTTAGTGTACCCGTGTAACTCTATATTGTGTAATATTTTGACAAAGTATTATCACAACGGATGACATACAGGAATGACTTAGGTAAGCGTTTTGTTCTTTCTTGAATGGACCGTCGGCTTGTAGTAGTTCCTTCTTGGCATGTGAAACTTCAATACCCATAAAACAATTTGCATGGTATTGTGATTCACAGTTATGCATGAAATACGACCCTTTCATGCTTTAGATAGATCTCGTAGAAGTCAGGTGCTCCACAAAAACACCTGGTGATTGAAAGGCTTTGGCAATAAACATGTTATCACAAACTAGGACCTGGTTACTTTTCTTTCAGATTTGTGTTTTTAATTTTGCACCAATCCTATGGTTTCCCTGCGGTCGTATAGCAAACATTCCACTGAATAACCTGCATTAGCTATTTGAGCCATGTATGTCATATCCAGTGCCAAGATTGTTTTGGAGTGTTTGACTTACACAAACCAAGACTAATTTTGTTAAACATAGTGGGCATGAAAAAAGCCCGATGACATTTCCTCAGCAGTAAAAACAAATTCCAAGGGGTTGCTGCAAACATCATAACATATTGCTGGTATAGAATGATGTCAGTGACCATACTTTTCTACACATAAATATAATACATTTCCATATGATAGTACTGCGAAATATATGTTAGTGCCATTATACAGAAATATATTTCCCCCCAGTTTAGGACATTCTAAAGAGTTTAACTGTGATTTTGTGCTGTTCACAAATGTCCAATTATCACTCGATATGTACCAAAAGAGCAGCTACATCAACTTGATTTTACCTGGCGTCCTGAACCAGGAAATACTTTTATCCATGTTCGGAGAATAAAAGGATCTTTTGTTGATAAGACGAATCATAAATCTAAAAAGCCATGCTACGATGTATTTCTGCCTTCATACTTTTGGAAGATGGCCATAATTATTACAGAAGATTTAAGCTGCTTACACGAGACCCCCAAGTCTCTAAATTTCAAAGCTCATGCGACTGCGCTTCGTCAACTTCCGGGAAGGCTTTATTCTGAGTTGCTGAAGGACTTTTTGAAAGAGGTTTTTCATACGCTACTCATCTTTCTGGAGTTATTTGAGCCGTAACCAGCTACCTTATTCCGACTTTGCATTTAGAATATCACCTACTATTCTTACCGAACACACCTTTTCATGAATATATATTAACCTCTTTAGATCTACAAATCCTGCATACATAAATATCTATTTGTAGATCTATATTATACAGGATGTATGCATATTCGGACTGGGGATCTAATTTTATGAGGTACAGGTATCAAATTAATTTTAAATCATTTATTACGGGTAGATGGGGAAAGTGGGTATCATCTCATCGTCGGTGGAATTCCTCGTCGGTGACAAAACGCAGTTTTTCTTCTACTGAGCTACAGCATAAAATCTGAAGATTGATCTTTTTCAGGGGACTGCAGTAATTAGTGCCGACAGCGTCCTATATTTGCTTTGAATAAAATTACCACAGGGCATAGTCGCGGCATGCCTGCTATGTCTGACCACAAATCACAGTTAAAATATTTATACTATATTTCTTCATCGTTATACCCCTAATCTGGCACAAAGTACCAATGGACAACCGCGTAAAGATTAATTCTTCAAACTCAACGAGGTAAGTATTAAAGAAATATTATCAAACCTGGTGGTAGACCGTACAAAAGATGCTTGGGCAATGATTGTCAATACATTAGATGAGAATAGTGATTTAGGTGAAGGGTCAATATATCACGTAAAAATAGTTGTGCAATTATGATTGTCATTGATCTTATTTTCAAATTACCAAATGATTACCATTCTAAATCAGATTACCATGCATCTATGAATATGTCCAAAAATACAAATAACATAATAATTTTTGATTCTGCAATATATAAAAGGGGTTTCAGGTTTTCCCATTGTAAAATGCTAGTAATGGCTGCATTGAGACCCCAAGTATGTCCAACCAGGAGAACCGATCGCCAGGTGTGGGATTAAGCAGCTTTTACCAAGGGGGCGTTGATCTTTATTAGAGTGCCTATGGAGGAGCATTATCCTTAATTGACAGTAGTACTTTCGTATGAAGGAATGCTAATATGCCTATATTATCGCTCACCAGGCACGTGTTTTCAGAACTGACGGCAGGAATATAAGTCTCTGAAACGGAGTTCTATAAGGTTTTAATAAGCATCAATCCTAGGTCGAAGAATAATTGATAAGGAATAAGCTAAACATGACCGGCCTACTCGGGACCTAATAAGTGATGAGAAACCTACTTGATGTATTCCAAAATCTTAACCTTTCACTATTATACATTCAACTATGAAAATGAAGAACATGTTGGGGAATTGCCCTGTCAATTTGATATCTGTATATATAATGGTTATTCCTTTCAAATCCTGAACAGTATACAGAATCAGAAGTACAAAATCAACTTATTTATCAGCAGTAACAACTAGGAACTCTTGTAAACATGATACTATGTAAAACCGAGATTCTTCTTTTTTGGGGGAAAGATCAATTTAAGGTGATAGCAATGTGGTGTGTATGGTGTGAAAATGCCAGAAGTATTCAATAGCGCTTGTTCTTTCCAAATCCCACGCCGAAAAATGGATAATGAGGCTCCTGCACGAGTAGATTTGATCTTTAAGACATCATTTTAACTTCACATACAATTATTTAGTACCAGAGGGAAATAATACTTTGTATTTTATAGAAAATGGAGACTATATTCTTGCTTTCGACCAATGTATACCTATTTATATTCTACTCACTCATTGGTGCTCACCTATACCTCCCATTGGTATAAATGCTCACCTCTCCCCCGGTTTCTTTCCCCCAAACAGAAATACGGTAGTTGGCTATGATCTTTCACCCATTGGTGGCCATAACCTCACGAGCCATTGGACCGCAGTTAAGATGGCAATCGTTTGGATTACAATCCATTCTACACCGTAGAATAGTAATTAGCCGATACAAAGCATAAGTCGCCGTTATCAAGAATCAAGGATAGGCTGAGGTGAGTAGTGTATAATTTAGCGTGTGAATATGCATCAGTTATATGTGAGCTATCCCTGAAGTATTTTTATTTTGAAATTATCCAAAGGTTTTGTTGGTATTATACTTTTAAGCATCCAATATAAAATCAGCTCTGACCAATAGAAATGATATACTGCAATTGTATTTTATCTTTTCTTGTACCAACCAGTAATATATATTTCTCATAGCTAACAGGCATCGATCCAGTTAGAGTACAGATCTACCTCCTCACTATTGACTCCCAGTTTTTTGTCTTCAAAAGTTGACTATATGGGCTGTGGTACTATATATTGGAGAATACAAACCTCATTAAAAATCAAAGGATATTTAGGGAAGAGGTTCGGAAAAGAGAAAACAAAATATATATCCCACTTATTCTAATTTCGTTCCATTCTCAGCAAATCTAAAATCAATTCATTGATTGCGCAGGACAATCAGAACAGGCGAGTTTAACGCTTGTTGAAAGTCGGGACTGCCACATTGGATTATTTAAAATATTTAAATGCAATACTTTCTAAAGTTCTATCATGTTCTGCACAAGAGTAAGGTCATGTGGTGGGATGTACATTTTTTAGGAACCTGTATCCATACCAGCACTGTTAGCCCACGGCTAATGTCAACGTTTATCAATAGACTATCTCGTTTAACTTTTGTCTTTGCTAAGCTTTTATCAATCCCCCAAAGACCTATCCCGTACATCATTTGTCAAGCCAATATGTGAAGAATCCCGAACAAATACAAACTTGGTGTTTTGATGAACCATTGAGTCACTTTTCATAATTACATGGAAGTTTACGTGAATGAAAATTGTTACCTAATTACTAAAAGCTGATTGTGGATCATTTACACGTATGAAGAGGTAATGAATGTGATTCACCATTATTTTTCATGGTTCATCGCTCTCGGCGTACCAATTTCGGTAGCCGAAACCCATAACCTGCCGGTCAAGGCACTGCTTAAATGGCTTTGACCAGCCTCTTACACAGTAGACAAATTAGTCACCTGCCCCACCATTAGAATTCATGACGGCCTACCTTACACTGACACATCTATTATAAGATTAGCTTATCTTAGTAATCATAATCATGTTATACGCCCTGATGTTTTTGACTATCAGACACCTGTGTCGCATCATCATAACTATATTCCATATACAGAGAGAGGCGATTTCATCAAATATTGTTAGATTTAAATAGATGGTCATACATAAATAGGGTTTTCACACTTCCTCATTCCTATAGATTGCAGGATCCCAAATTCTAATAAAGGTCACGAAGACACTCCGGAATGAATATTTTAGAAGAGATTGGGTAATAAAGGCGTGGTTCAAATTTCGGATTTAGATTTTGTCAATTACAATCAAAAAGGAAATTCTATACAAAGATTAAAGCAATATTAAACAGAGATACACCGATTTCTTCCCCAAAAGCCTTAACTGTTAATAGATTAATACTCATCATAATATATTGGTCATATGCCCGACGTGGCAGTTATTACTCATCAATTAACATGCAACCACAATGCAGTAAACCGACCATTGTCAGGTACCCAGCGCGTTCCTGTCTGAAACGAAGAATACAGGACATAGCAGACGTCCACCAATTATTTCTTTTTGTTAAATTGAAATTGATCTCAGCCTTTGTTACAACCTATAGTCTACGATGGTAGTACAACTATAATCTATTCTGGATAGGTTTTGTCTTCCTGAGGCGAGATCAAAAGATTAGGGAAATCCTTTTAATATATCACAGGTTGTTCTAACACCTGCGTCTCATGTCTCTTTTTAACAGTTTTATGAAACCTGGGCTTATTTAATTATGTAAGGGAGAACACAGCATGATAGTATTGGTTTAGCAATAGCATTGGCCTTTGATATTATTTGGCACGGTGGAGGTGCACAATCCTCAAATAATTTTCCATTTCTTGAAGTATTTTTTGACGCCCATGCATAGAAAAGAATGTAGAGAGATTTTTCCAGATTATTCTTTAAAACAAATTAATTAAGACCTCAAGAAGGTAAATCATTTCGCCTCTGGGGTTGCATTAAATGTTGTAGCAAGCTTTATTTGTGTTCTTGCAAATGACCCCTATCCTACATAATACTATGACTGGTAGTTAGGAAGTTAATCATGATAAACGTGAAGGAATGGACCTAGAATGTATATCCCGCGCATATGCACGAAGATAACCTTGATGCTTCTTCGACCCGCCCACTCTTTCTTCTCAGTGCTAGTCGGGGGCATCTATCACAATCTATAATAATTATTAATGACCTGATGAATTAATTACCACTGATTGACATTACTGTATTACCCTAACACGACCTCTGGTGCATCTCAAACGTAATAAAAACTCAATTTCCCACATTCCTTCTCTGTGTGCTCCCGTTGGAGGTGGGGAGGGGGGGGGGGGGGGACTCGGAATGACAGCAGTTCTATACGATTCAGTTTTATACGGTCCAGAAATCCGGATCAGACAAAAATATTTAGGACACCTAGGCATTGTAGTTAAATTGGTGATGGTTTAGAAAATGACGTCTGCATTATTAATCTACAATATGTCAGATTATTTAGTCTCTACCTTAAACGGTCCAGGGGCCGCCTCAGACAGACACTAAAAGGATTGTGAACCTCTATTTCTGGCCTGCTGATGCGGACATCAGGTCACCATCAGGCCGAAAAAGACGGTCATTAATCCTTAAGTATTACCAACATTATAATATTTAGATTCATAGATACATATTCGATACACATTGAGCTATGGGTGGGTATCATTTAAATTAACTAAAAATGTCAAGAAATCTACCATCACCTACATTTGCACCCTATCAAGGTATTTGGAACCGTCTGTTACTGGGGAAATATATTCACCACATGCAAATTACATCGCCACAATTGATATACAAATTAACCCCTTTAAAATGCAAAGTGGTATATGGTAGAAAAATCCAATCATTGAAAGGTAATTTGGAAGTAAAGAATTTAACATTTATGTTAGAAATTACATTGTTGGATAACAACATGCAATATTGATTGGTCACTGCGAAATGTGAATGAGGTAAGTCATCTTCTACTACTATATAATCATGTTTATTATATGCGCATTCCATATGAGAGGTGCAATAAGTGGGGTGCTATAAAAATATTCACATAGTATGCGTACTATAAACTACTTCATCACCAAGTCAGGTACTTTTTTCAGATTTACACATGATAGATTTGTGATAACACATCAAGTTTTATGCCCATATAATAAATATAGAATGGAACTCGCCTGCAATAATTGAAAACATTTATTGGACTTGATTCATCCGCATAAGTGCGATGCCGGAGGCATAATTTGTATCAAAACCAAGGGTAGAAAAGTTCCAGTTCAGTTTTCTTATCCCTATCAAAATGAAAAGTACCTGTGTCTCTTTAATAGTTCCAGGTCATTGAATAGAGCATCCATGCATTAAGGGAACACATCTAATCGGACCCAATTCCGACTTGCCTTACTTCCAAATTACTGCTTGTTTTATGCATCAATGGATTAGTCGATGGGTGTAATGAGTCTTCAAACTTCGGACCTATCATTTCACGTTATCTCTGTATCAATAAAATCAAAACTTGGGAAAATGATAAGTAACTCAACACAAGGACATAATATATGCAGTTTAAAAACCACAGGCTCGTTTCGCCATTTTCTAAATCTTCACCCACGAGAATGGCATACATGTTCTGTTTGGACAGCCTTGTATATTTCTCTTTCTCCTCCACTCAGCCCACAACGCACCTTATATCCCTATTACCTAGCCACACTTAACACTCACCATACATTTATCTGTAATCTCCTATGCGTGTACTTATATCTTATTCCAATGAGCCATTCATTTTTGAAGTCGGAGATCATTTCTCTCCATATCTATACTAATAGTTGCAATTTATTTAAATAGCCCACCTCCTTAAGCAATAAGTGGCTGGTTCTGTTATATAGGACTCAACTCTTTTTATCTGGAATCAGCCCAAGAGTCAAATATCGCCTATTGCTTAAATTCATTTTGACACATGGTTGGTGGAATAATCGCTGGGTAGGAACTCAGAGTAAAATGCTCTGAGGTAGGAATCAAGTATTATTGTTCCTATTTCAAGATAATCTTTGATCAATTTCGCCAGTACAAAAGTGCTATTTTACTGCATCGACTGTGATTTTGGGATCTCTTTCTACCCTGTATAAGTAAGGAGGTGCAATTGATTGGTAGTGTTGGTTGCCAACTTTTCTAATGCTGGGGCCTATTGTATAACACATCCTTCCATATAAATAGTTTCATTTCTTAGCTAGTTTGCGTTGCTAAGTAGCTGGTAAGGAACTTTTAGGGAAGTAATTTGTAATACAGACAATGCTACTTCTCAGTCCTACAGTAGGAATTTCTTACCTAAGCAAGGACAAATAGCTCAGCACGGAATATTTTAAGTGAGGATTTCTTATACAACAGACCCCTGAAATCATGCCCATTGCATGTGTCGATGGACGGTATAGAACCCGTGCTTTAGGGTGGAGCTTTTGAGGTGGAAAACGGGCGTGGCAACCCTCGGAGATAATTAACATCCTCACTGATAGCAAAAAAGTGTTGTAGGTATATATGCAGGAGGTTAATAATAAGAATTCGAATTGAGATCCATTTGGTAATATCGGAGTTGCTGGTCGTTTAATATGCAGGTTAACGACATTGTTTTGGAAGTCTGCATTTTTCCTTTACACTTAGCCAAAACCTTTATCAATAATTAAGATTCTAGATCAGTTGAAACTACTCTAATCACATTGGATCTTAAAGGGGGAGTATTTAAAAAAAACAAGTTCTAATTAATTTCCTTATTCTTAAAGATCATGAAAATTGTACCGTAGCCTACTTCCTGTGGGCATGCTAATTAACTGAAGGCCTAGCTTATGTAAGAACTCTATTGTTTTAGTCTAATAAATATTCCTCTATGAACGGAATTACGTATGATAGGCTATACCGTATGCATCTATTCATCTTATCTTTGTTTTGCAGGTTGTTACTAAGATGATATACTTCATGCATGGACTTCATTGCTCCATATGAATCGAACGGCAAACAGGATTTCAAGTGATTGTTCAGAAGGATTTCTACAGTCCTGATCATTTGGGAAAATATATACTAGCCAAAGTTCCAGAGACCCTTCAATCATGGATAATTTGTATGATTTCATTAATTTTTTGAAAATAATTTGTTTTAAAAATAGGCCTAGGCAGTTCATAAACAAGGACCCAAAATTAAGTTCATTCGGCATTTTGAAGTTTTGTTACCCCCTCGAGGTTTGACGAGAATTGAGTCACTCAAACCAATCGTAGAGAATATCAATGAAGATGGCAGACCAGATTGTCGCCCTGAAGCAAAGGAGCTTCCAGCAACACCTGGAGAATCTCAGCAGGACATACCGTAGCCGCATGCACAGACACCGCGCCAGCGCCACCAAACAACGCACGCGGGAAGCTATTCAGCCTCAGGATGTGACGTCAGCACACTCAGGAAGACGCTCTGCTCGAAACGTTAGGTCATCACACAATGACCCACACCATCATCTAACATTGTCAGGTCTAGAAGGCAGGCGTTCGCGAATACCTTCTTCCTGTTCAAGTACCATCCACTCGGCCAGAAGTGACGTAGGTCTCAATCGCGTTAATAGTGACGACGATCCTTGCGACGACGTCATGTCGTCTGAGTCGCGTCCTGTTGTCAAGGCAACAGTGAGAGTGAGAAAGACGTCCACATCTGTTAAATGTCAACAATGGGCACCATCCCCTGAAAAAATAGTTGTTCAATCAGACTCAGCTTATCGGAATCCACCAACAAGGGTAAGTTTTCTATATTAATTTTCCTGATTAAAAAAATTAAAAAAATAAAATACCGGTACGAACATTATCTTGAATTGTACACTTTGTTGGAGTAGCCTAATATTTGTTTTACCAAAGCGGTGAACCAGTATAAAATGTGTGAGTCTAATATTACATATGGACCTTTATAAAACGGAGTAATATTTATTTTACCAAAGCGGTGAACCAGTAGGCCTATAAAATGCGTGAGTCTAATATAGGCCTAGCATATATATGAGTCTTTATAAAGCTTTCTGTTCTATTATTTTCACTAGACTATTTTATCTATGTAAATATACTGATGGTTATTCAGAATAAGAAAACGATTGTTATTGATGATAGGTTGTGTTCAAGGAAACGAAATGTTTCAGTTCATCTTCGGGAAAGCAAACTATTGTATATGGAATTAGAACCAAAATGCAAAAATTCCAAAATCGGGTTGTTTGGAGAATCAAACTGAGATCGGTAAAGTTTTAGTCGACGTTACATCTAAGCGTAGTTCAATACATGTATAAGGCCTTACTATAGTGATAAGCCCTACTCTCTCTCTCTCTCTCTCTCTCTCTCTCTCTCTCTCTTTAAACCTAGAGATCGGTGGTTTTATGCACGAGCACATTGGTTTGGTATTCATATTTTAGATATAGCGAGCAACTCCTGAAAGTACATGTACATGTATTATATATAGACCTGATAAATGTATGTCACCTCACATATTGTGGTTGTCCTCCTACTAACTGTGGTAGTAGGCCTTAGATATTTTCGTTCGCCATCTGGAAAAATAATAATTTGGCAGCTCATTGCTATTTCCATGGTGGAATACGCCTGAGGACGGGAGTTGGGGTGGTGTTAAAGGGGGGGGGGGCAGGGCGGGTGGGTGGGGTGAGGGTCTGTTGTGACACTTTTCTTTGCCTCTTAGCAAGATAGCCTACTAGTTTGATAAGACCTCCGTCGCTTTTTATATGATATTTTATAATATACTCATTGCTCTGAGAACAGTGTGTCTAGAGTGACTTATAACAGTCTGTATTTCACTGGTGAGTTACGTGTGGTAGTCATGGCAACCAATGTGTCTTTAAGACTCGACATTCAACTTTAAATCTAAAAAATGTTTTCAATCTATATAATTAAAAGCATATATAACAGACCCAAACAACTCGTGCAATAGGCCTATGCTTCTTCAATCAACTCGTTAGTTACCCTGTATTTGTATTTAAATATTTTTATTTAGCCAAAACATTATATGCAATGCACAATACTCTCAATCACAGCTAAACAAAACAAGATAGAAATTTCATATTTCTTAGAGATTTACATAATACTATAATCGGCTTATCTACCGCTCTATAATCAGATAAGTAATACATAAAGTAAGACGCGATATGAAGCAGATATAAAATATAAAACGAGTTCAGATGTGTAGAGTATCAGGATACTGGTTCACAACCAAAGAAATGTTTGGGCAAAAAGTATTACAATTACAACGTACATTCCAAATAGTCTCTTTTCAACGGTCAACAAAAAACACACCAGACATTCAGTAGTGGTGCGACGTACCTATACATATACTAGCAGGGCATGAATATGAAGAACAACAACAATCAATAGTTCAAGCAAATCTATCACAAGTCAGGGACCATTCCCCAGACCGAGGAGAGCACCAGGGAGAGCCCACACCCCATTATTAGCTTCTGGATTACTAAATAACTGCCCCAAAAATTTCGCAAGGCCGAATTTAAAATTCTTCGGGTCGTCAATTGCCCTGATACGGGGGGGGGGGGGGGGGGGGGGGGTTGGGGGGGGGGGCAACGCATTCCAGATGATCTTAACTCTACCAAACAAACTCTTCCTAATACTCTCCTTGACCCAGCCATCCACCTCAATACGCAGTGGGTCTCTCAACACATAAGGACCTCTCCTGCACACTAGCATATCGCCCCTACCATGAAATAGGTTCATAAATCTGCCCATACGTCTGTAACATAGCGGCAATAACTTCACCATAGAATGCAAGGTAACATTATCAACTCTACAGGCACCCATTCTAGTGCGAGGGCAGTTGATGATTCTAAGAGAATTATTTTGGATCACTTGTAACCTCCTAGAGTTCTGCTGGGTTGCTAAATCAATAATTATTCCACCGTGCTCTAAAATTGGCAGTATATATGTTTTATAGATTAAAGTAGCAATTTTCCTCGACACAAACTGTCTGACCATACATAGGCGCCTGCACAGGAGATTTGCCTCACAACAAGTTGAGTTAATGTGATTCCCCATATTAAGACGAGAGTCAAGCTGGTAACCGAGGTATTTAAAAGTACCAACCTTGACGATAGCTTGACCATTTATATATACACATTCATCTGGGTGAGTTACATTCTTTTTACCATTGAAGATTTGCATTTTCGTCTTAAGTTCGTTTACGGTCAGACCATTATGACCAACCCAGGATCCAAAGGTGTTTACATCAAGCTGAATCTGTCTAAGCCACATAAGCACTCTGCCTACGGCATCGTGCTTATGTGGACAAATCTCGTCCTATAAATTTTCGATTATTGCCGGCTCGTCCCATTCTCTCTATATATTTCGTGCATGATCGCAAAACCCTGGAAGTTACCCGCTGAGTTCATGTAAACGTCGCGGATCGAGTGGGCCTATATATCAGCATGAACCTTGTGACCATAGGCGACTTCCCCGCGTACTGATCAAAGGCGAAAAGTTGCGTAGTGGCAGCGCTGCTTCATTCGGTCGAGGTCTATATTTCTATGACAAACAATCTAGCATTGGTTACTATTTATTATGAGGGCTAAAACAGCGCTTAAATACTTATACTTGGCAATTTAAACCAAGAAAGGTTTGGAGCTGGAAGGGGGTGATTTAACATATATATAAGGACTTTTAAACCTATGATAAACAATGGTAAATTCAAACAATGAGTATAACTTATTATTATTCACAACACAAGCTTTGGTTATATTGTTGCGTGTGCCCCAAGGGCTGTAGTAAGAGAATTACAACATATAAACTAGTAAACTAGACCACTTGTTGGACATGATTTCTTTTGTTTCATTTTCTCACTCATCGCTATCCAAATATCAAGCTGCGAGATTATCCTTTCGCTTTAAGTATGAAGTGTGAAAATGATTATTCGTTTTGGTGGTATGCATTGCATAGGCAAAGCTGAAGAGAATTACGGAATACATTTAGCGCGTTAACACCCAATTCTAAGCCGGGCGCGAACCCATCATCTGTGCGGCATGAAATGTGCTAAAGCTAGCAAACAATGCCAGCCAAAGAAATTCCTTGTGTTATTATTGAAGTCAAGTCCTTCCCGAGAAAAAAAGTGTTCCTTTTTCAGTCCAAGGAACCAATATCAATTCGCTGGATGTAAATTTGTTCATCAGCTTATGTTGCATTCTGAAGAAATGGATATTACATCAATTGAATAGCTATACCAAGGAACACAACTATACCATTAAGGCTTATTGAGTAGTATACCGTTGGACGCTAGCTATCTAATCTATCCAGAAATACTGTGTGAGATTCTTTGGTCTATACATGTATACCTACCTTCTTCACCATTCTAATTTGGTGGGCACGTACGTTCCAACTGAACAAGCGATTTGAATGACGACAAATTACATGCATATTTGAGTTGTATCGCGGGATATATTCTCCAGACCAAGGCTTGCACATGCAGACAGAATATTGGATTATGACTGCTTTTTTGTACTGCACATTTCATTGTCAACCCTGATAATTGAATTTGGTCAGCCTTGTCTCACGCTCATGCAACTTCTCGACAACATTAACCTGGCAGTGACTGCCTTAATTGTACTTGCTTCGTGCATCATTTAGTCGAGTAGCAATAAAAAATAAAAATATCTTCTATCATACAAAGAAATACCGGGTTACAAATACATAAAACCCTCACAACCGTGATATATACAGAGAAACATGATTAATATCTTTGGAAGGAAGAGTACGAAAGTGAGTATTGATTATAATAATTGAATATTCAGGCAGCGGCACTTATTTCTATGTTTCTGCACTGTATTAGACGAACCATCAACCCTATACGTTGCTACTACGCGTGAATAGCCAGTCACTTGAATGGGTTTCATGTATATATTTATACTGTATTATACTAGTGAAAAGGGTGTAAGCTTTAAGTGATACACTAAGTATTGATATCAGGGAGGGAGTTTAGGAAATCAGATAACGCAATTAAGTTTATCAGCCTGATTACTCATACAAAGTTTTATCAGCCTGGAGCGCTGAGAATTGGTATTGTTCTTATAGTTTCCGGTAAAACATTGACTCAGTAAGCGAGTCATTCTCAATGTAAAATATATAAATAACCGTATGAATAAGAGAATATCAGCATGAACGTGCACTTGTTGGTTCTCAGTCTGGCAACGCCGTTCATCATTATTAAATAAAGAGGCATTAAGTTGGTTGCTCTAAATAATAAAGATACTCTCGAGATTCAAATAAATAACATATTGCTAGGGTTCAGGGTTGCTGGTTTAAATTAAGAATGTTTGGTCGAGCATGACTTTATCAACTGGATTCTCATTCAAGCTAAAAATTTTATTCATAGGCAGCGTCTCTTTCACAAAAATAATATCTGTGTGGTTCAGTTTGGCAGAGGAACATGCAGGAAGTTTAGGGCCATGAGATATGGGGAAAAAATTATTCAAAAAAAGGGGGGGAAGGGGGAAAAGTGGAGAGTGTATATGAATGACTTTCGAGATCACTTTATTGATAACTGACAATGCATAACATGAAGGCCTCGCTGTCGGAGGCAGAGATGTAGAAAATAAGAAAATCCAAAAAAATATAAAATATGAGTACACAAAGTTCTCTAAAATTAAGATAAAAATAACTGGTTTTTAGTAAGATCGTTGCGCGAGAGCGTTAGAGTTGTAAAAACCTAGATGGCAGGAAAACGAAATAAAGTTACAAATGTTTAAAAAAAAAAAAAAAAAAAAGAATGTTTGGTTGCTATTATACCTGAGAGAATGGACAATATAATTATATTCATCTTAAATCATGTGGTTGTTTATAAGTCCAACATATCTGACGATTGGCTAACATTATGTTTTGGTACATTGTCAACCAGAGAGATACTAAATAGGTTTTATTTTTATTTGATATCATGAGGGTTTAAGCTAAAGACAAGTAGCATGTTTAGCAAAATGTCAATAACTATAAAATAAATCGCGTCGTCTTTACTAACCATAGAGTAGATGTAGTAGTACACAAAGGTATCAATGGATCATGCCGAACCAAATGTAACCATACGTCGGCCCAATATCATAAGTTTTTTTCAACTTTAAAAACACTGTATTGAGATATATTTGTTATCCACATAATATATCTAGATCGTTGCTATACCTGAACATAGTATTTCAACTTTGAATCAGATAGAAATGATAAAAGGAATAAATAGTCGATTTCAAAATAAAACACATTACCCAGTCAATTTTCATCTTTTCATCTAGATGTATTTCTAAAGAAACAATAATTTAGTATTTCTAAATCTATTTGAAATAATCTCTTCATTTTTCAGCCCTATATCAAGTTTCGCCGAGCTGCGCGTGCAATTATGCTCATACAGAGGGTATGCCGCGTGTGCAAAAAGTAAGTAAAAAGTCCCAAACGTCCACCAGTTCAATAAGAAGGGATAATTTGCGTACAAATGTAAACTTTGTGTATTGGACTGCACTGAAATGGGATCATACAGTGATCAAACTAATACATTTTATTATAAGGATTCGTAAACAGTGAATATACAAGTGATTAGAATAATCAAAGAAAAATAAAATAGAAATAAAGATGGTTCGTTATAGACCAGTTACTGAATTTGTAGAGTCGGCTCTGCTTCCATCCTTGAAGCATTATTACATTTTCTGTTATCTGTTCCAGTCCGATACAAACTGTACACTTTTAAGATTAGCATACGTTGGAAATCGACAGAGAATTGGCATCGCTAATGCTCTTGTTGAAAGCCTAACGATTTATTACTTTCTTGAAAAAAATGGGAATTACCCGGTTATAGATAGTATATTTTCGCATGATGAGTTCATTTTTAATAATAACTATTACATACTCTTACGAAAGTTCCAAAGTCTCTTTACAATGAACCTATACCATGGGAATTAAATGTATAATTATCATGGCGCCGGTCTCATTTTCCATGAACAACAAAAGAACACGACCTAATTCGTATTGCACTTATATCAAGCGTTCAGTTTTATTTCTTTTCTTTTAAAGTCTGGTCTACGCATCTGTGTGTAGTGAGGAATGGTACACTCGTATTGAGAACTTCGGTACCAATTCTGGTTCTGGATTCGTTGACCAGTCCAAAAGAGTCAGACCTTTTATAACTTTAGTACCAAACCAGGATAAACAACTTGTTCAACTTACTTTCGATCGAAGCGAATTCTTCAAAGAGAGACGAGTCGACGTAAGTCCCCAACTTTTTGTACATTCTTTGGTAAAAGTGCATGTTAATAAAATCACCCACTTTCCATAAATCAGTGCTATTTTCTACCAATTGTAAAAATGGGGTAGTTGAGAACTTTCTTCTTTTCATACACCCGCATGAAGGATATTCCCGGGGTCGTAACCTTCGAAACACACTGCAAATATCTTAAGTTACAATTGAGACGATTTATTATGACGCTCTTATGTGGGGGCTGCGCATGTGAACTATACATGCAACCATTTTCTATCTTCTCCAAATTCAGGTTTTTGTAAAATTAATACATTAATTGCAATGTGACTTGCCACATGAATCCTTACCTAAGAAAATACATATAATATATATTATATAGTCGAACCATCAACCACATAGGCCTACCTTGCTACTACCTCAATTGAATGGGCTGTATGAACATCTATATAATATACAGATAACTACAGTATGCATGGAGGAAGATGGTTTTCAGTGAACTAATCTTTTCGTCATCGTCACCACACACAATGCCTCATACATCATGATTTATTTTCGATTCCGCAAGCAATGGTTACTTGATAAAATAACTTAGATCTCTACATAATCTGTAATACAGACTGAAACTTACCTGTGGCTTTGACACAGGTGAGCCTCGGCATCAGCCTCAAGCAAAAAGTTGTCCATCGTACTCCTATATTGAAACCTACTATGACACGGGATTTCATTAAGCGATAATCTCCAGAGATACGGCCTTGGTGAAATGAAAAGTGAAGGATGTATTGTTTTAATTGAATGACCTATATATTCCCTATAATCCCCGTTCTATCATTATTTTTTTTCAAGAGACAGTGCCATTGTTACCTTCAAAATTAGTTATTTTAAATGTTTTAAATCTTGTAGCTGACGGATGAGATGAGAGGCCTTTTGAACATGAAGATGTCTGCACGCTCTCCAGAACAGATAAATGAGGTAAGTTCGTTTAGCCGAAGTAGATCCTATGATGATATAAAGAAATATTTCGGTTGTCTCTTGAATCCAATTGTTCTAATCATTTTTAATCTTGGTCCTTATTTTAGCTTCACAAACCTATCACTAGTTCAGTTCTTCAAGGTATAGTTAAGAGACACGATTACATTGCGAGTCACTATAGGATATTTAGAAAATGTTCTGCGGCGAAAATGAAATAAGTCCAGACACAAGAAAATTGCTCTAAATGTCTCAAACGTGAAATGAAATAGAAATCCAGTGCATGGAGATGAATGCATTAACTCAATTGCAGAATCCATCACATTATACATATAGCATGAGAGGATAAGCTCGAGTAATCGCAATAGTTCGCTTTCACATCGTCCCATAATGAAATTCCCGAAATAAAGGAAGCTCCCGATCTTAAATCCAGTGGGCATCAGCGTAGATGATGATACGTGTAGATCCTAAATCCTCCCACTTGACTGCACGGATCTTTTACCGGACGTCCCAGTGGGTATTATGTCCCATACCTATCAGCCAATCTCTCCTATGGCGATCATGCTACAGACGGTCCAGGAAATCTAGGGTATTCAAGGACAACAAGGGACAGAGTGGGCGGGGGAAGAGAGAAACAGCCATCACATTATACTGACGGGATTTGAACAGCTTGGTTAATCTTTTGGCTAATTCAAGCTAATGAATGAGATCCCATATGAAAACCTGACAAAAGGCTATACAAATAGTATATCATATGTGTACATATATATTCATATTTAAAAGTTGAAAGTAAAGTGAGTTTGATATGATCATAAGCAAGTACAGAAATGAATAATCAATAATGAAGTTTGCTGGTCAGGACCCCAGCTGTGCTGCCGCATGGCTGACCCAGTATTACGTAACAATGTTACAAATTTACGAAGGACTTTCGCACTTTTTATTCATGAATGTTATTTCTTGAATACCGACAGGTTTTTCTTATCTCTCTGCAAATTATCAAATTAATGTTGTTATCGCACAATCGTCAGGGACCATTATTGCCAGTCAATAAACAAAGACTATTAACTTGGACGTCATGGCAACCCAGTGTTCACACTTGGCGAATATCATTCTGGGGATAGGTGGTTATAGGAAAGTCAACAATGCTGCAGCAGTTAATGAAATGATAAGAGTCCCATTTGAGTGGCTTTATTAGGAAAATGAGCATGTACTATATGACAAGGAGATCCAGCAAAAAGCTTTGTTGAACCAGGGGGTGTTTTTGTGTAATTCTGGACGGATTCTGGTCTCAAAAAGTTGTGTGTGCTATGAAAAGACGTTTTATCACCATTTAACTTAAACAATTTCTTATGGTAGCCTCTAATTAACTTCAGCAAGTATTTCATACACCGTAAGACACTTAAAGTATCGCCATGTGACGGTCAGCACGAAATGGCGTCTCCTAACTAATTTGCTGCATAGAGTAATAATGTACATCTCAAGAAGCGTATCATCCAAAGACGCTGCCTGAGCACCCTATTTACAGTGCTATTTTTTCATAGTGATGTTATATTTCATACTGCAAAAATGAAACAAACTTATAACCGATATTACGGTTAATCCCAGTATCATGGATTTACCGAAACTACTGCATGAAAATTGCGCACAACTCCTATGTATGTTGTGACCTTGCAAATTATGATCCAGAAGGTGGAGTGCCCTGTCTGACGTACTCTTGTCGAGACGTCAAAACTAGATTTAGAAAAAATCCTGTGAAATACATCTTAACTTATGGCTTGTTTCTTCAAAGGTTGTGCGATTTCTAAAACGTGCATCGCCAGCTTTCAACTCCTACACACTCGACACACAAAGACAAATGGTTCAATGCATGTGGTTCGATACGTAAGTAAATCATCATTAATTGTCAGCAAATATAAAGGAATTTAAAAATGTAGACCTAATGAGGTTATTAAACGTTACTCGAATTATGTGTATATCGTAGTTTAGTTCCTGTTTCATCAATGGGGATAAACACGTTGAAAACATCTGCCACAAGAACAAGCTTGCATTCATTAATAATTTATGGAATCATTAACAACCTCTATCGACAGTTATCAGAAGGAGAGAGTTATAACGGCCCAAGGAAGTCAAGCTGACGGAATATTCTTCGTGCTCTCTGGAAAATGTAAGTTTCTAGTCTCAGAATCTGATTAACTGGATTCATTTTTATTCAAACATTTTTTCTGTTGGTTCCCATTTCGCTAACATACCTTTGGCCCCAAAATATTGACTAAATGATTGACAATAACTTTTTTCTATTTTTTTCTTAGTGGTTGAAAAAGCAAAAGACAGAAAACAGCTGCGAGAAATCAAACAAGGGGAAGGTTTTGGGGTAAGCTGACATTTTGAAATAATTAAAATTACTCTTTGTTTGAAGAATCCTATTAGCTAAATAATTGTTTGCAAGTCATTTTTCAGGTAGATTAATAACACCGAGAGAACTTCTCAGCGAGAGTTTGGTGAAAACATGTTTGTTAAGTCAATGATAGATGGCAAAGCCGGACAAAAGATGAGAAGCGAAGTATGACTATATAAAATTCGTCTAAAAAGTTAGCTAAGTTGCCTTCAAAAATCATTGCTAGTTTCTTTCGTCAGTAGGATAATATTAACAAAAACTTTACTTCATAATTTATATGTTTACCGGTCAGAAAGCTAGATAGAAAGCGAATGCTGCTTTTTTACCGGTTGGGATATCCTATAGTATAAGTTCACGAGATAAATCAGACACTAATAAGACATTTATCTTACTCTTTTCAGAAGAGGTTCTGTTTACTGTGGAACCTTGCCAAATTATCATGTTTCATTTCTCTTGTTGATGCCAATGTTATCACTCTCTTATATGGTAGCCTAACAATGTTCTCTAAAGCCTGGTCCAAGAGGTAGCCAAATCGTCTTTAATTATTTATGACTGCAAAAAAAAATGTTAGATTAAGACAGCGCCTCCACCGAGCGAATTTCAGAGTCCTGCATTTGAGAATGTTTTTTTCTGTTCATGCGTTCGTCTCGCATTATTTGATCGTTTACATAATTCTATGGCATACGTTTTTTTGCCTTGATATGCTTTTAACTTAGAAAACAAAGTATTTACATAGAAGTCAAACAGGGCACTCCACCTTTTCGATCATAAGTTGCAAGGTCACAATATACATAGGAGTTGTGCGCAATTTTCATGCAGTAGTTTCGGTAAATCCATGATACTGTGATTAACCTTAGTACTCGTTCTTACGGATTTGAGTCATTCTTGTTTCGATTTGAATTAAATTAAGATTGATTTAAATTTACATGTTTATCTGTTTGCTGTGTTATAGGAAGAAGAATTAAAATGTGCATGCCCCCGCCGCACAACGGTGGTAACTCAAACTACAGTTGACCTGATTACCATACACCGACAGGTGTGTATATCCGAATAGGATCATGAATAACAAGAACATTCAAATTATAGAACATATTTTGGTAGGCAACAGCAGCAAATAAACCGAAATATTTTTATTGACAATATCTTTTCTTTCAGGATTATCGAGCAATATTTAACATGTCGATTGACTCAAACGACCCGAAATATTTAGATATTTGCAAGTAGGTAACTTTGTGATAGTTTCAGTTTATCAATATAACCTTTTACAATTAAATATCGATGTAACTTTTATGCACATAATATTCCTTTAGATATGGCTATTTACGAACTGTATTTAACACTTGCATTAAAACTGCGAGATGCATGGATCCAAGTATTCGGCCTTTTAGAGAACTTATATTTCTCAAATTTCTCCTCAGACAGGATTTAGTGTTTCAACACTTCCCTATCCACAGGCTAATTGATAACCCAGGTGTCTGGACCGTCTTGTCTTATAAGTAAGTATATTCAATTATATGTCATTAAATGCTTTGAGAATCCCAAAACCTTGAATAAATTTAAGGTTTTGCAATATTGCAGACACAAATCAAAACGATCGCTACCCAATAGATAAAAAAAACTTCGATATTTGGCTTTCTGTCTTACAGATTCGGCTGCCTGATGGTGAAAGATAGTAATGAAATGGAATGGATATACATAATAAAATCTGTAAGTTATTTCAATGAGAGTCATATCACATGGCTGTTTTATAGGCCTTCCTTACGATATTTATAGCATTCATATTCTTCATATTACCACATTTATAGCATATGATATGTTTTTACAAGTACAAATGTATTCACACGTATTAATAATTAATAACAATTATAATGGATAATGATTTAAAACTAGGGAGAAGCAAGAGTAATCAAGCATTTATCAGTGGCTGACTTCAACGTAAGAAAACGACGCCGTGAAATCGAGGAACGCCAGAATCTCCATAGCGCCTCCTATCGCAGTAGACAATTAATAGAATTTATTGAAAGCAAGGACGCACGTAAGTTCATTTCTATAATGGAATGTATACATGTAGAAGTAATTCTATAACTTTGAACGTCACTGCATTCTGATCAGTGATATCCCTTGTCTGTCATTAGTATCCATACATTGTTTAATCGTATTACACATGTATAATAGATTATATTATACAGTGGATCAAATTGAGAAAAAGGAATATGATAAACTAATTAATATACAAGTATGTAATGTATAGTTCTTCACTGTAGTGACATTATAGTAAAAAGAACTGAATTTGAATGCTCTATATATTGTCCACTAGAATGTTAAAATATCTCTTTTGAGACAAATCAAGAAGCAATATTTAATATCCTTTCACGACCATTATGTTCGACAAAAGTTTAGTATGACATTCACCGATTACATTCCCACATTGTGTTTACTGATTGAGAATGATAATATTGATTTAGGCATATACACAGATAATCACCCCACACCTCCCAAAATAAAAAAAAATCGTGCATTTCCTTATTCCAGAAAAGTCACATTACAGTCGGGATGTTTACGTCCCCGCACGCCCAGCGACAAAATCGAGAGCATCGGCACCTCCAGGATTAACATTGGCCCAACAGAGGAGGCGACGCTTAGACAATACGGCTAGTCTCGAACGTAGTAAAACTACTGTTGAGACCAAATGTGTGGTACAATCTCTCAAACAAGGGAACCTAACAGAAATGGACCGTGACAGCTGTATACAGAGAGTAGAAGTGAACAGCAGCAGATCTTGTGGGTCGAACAATAAAACAGAACGTTCCAGACCGCACACTGGCATAAACATACGCAAACCAACTCGAGGAGTTGCAAGCATGCCAAGGCGCCCTTGCACGGGTGTAGTGAAGCCAGTTGTCGAAATCAGAATCCAGGATTTTGATAAGGAAATCAAAGCTTCAAGAGCTTGGGATGAAAACGATGAAAATGACCGCTCATCCAACGCTAGTTCCCCACGTTCAGATGGAACATCGAGGGGTTCTTCCCTGATAGACGCTAGTTTAGAAACCAATTCCAGAGGGCGTTATGTAGCTACTGGTGCTGGTAATGTGGCTTCTAATGGTATTAATGACGTGTGTTTACGTCTCCCGACAGTGGGCGGGAGTGCCTGTTCGCGTAGTCAGCAATCCTCCGCTAGAGGGGATAGGAGCAGCTTAATGGTGAAAGTGCCGCCATTTGTTCAACTGGAAGCCCTGATTCCTGGCAAAGTGTTTGTAAGTAATTCATTTTCATAACTGAAAGTAATTCTTATGTTGATCTGGCTCTTTCGTATACCCCAGAACTCTAAGCTTCTATAAAATAGGGACTGACTTGTTTTAATGATATTTCATTCTTCAAGGTCTTCCTATGTTTTACTTTAATAGTAGGCCTATATACAACTCTCTCAGTAGTCATATACACGAATAATCCTCTTTTACATTAAAACATGATTATATTTAGGGCCTAAGATCGTGTCTAAAGCCAGAAGAACGGGGGCCATCAGCGAGTTTAGTAAGTATAGATCTATCTATTTCCTAATATAAAAGCCAGAAACAGAAATAAGAGATAAAGTTGTTGAAAACAATAATGCCAAATTTAAAGTTTAGGGTATGTTGCATGCATGATTTGTCTTGCATAGGTACACCCTTGCATGGTTGCAGTCTTGCTTAAATAATTTACATTTTTAAAAAAAACCTGGAGCTATCCCTGTGGAGAAAGGTTCACTATTTTTTTTTAAATCTTTAGTTTGTGTCTTGCTGCCAGTTCCCTCCCCGCATCACGAGCCGTGCTGCGGAATCATTTTATGTTTCATGCTACATAATTATCCCTGATACCCTATAAGAGATACTATATAATTTAGGAAATACTTTAAGAAGTGTTAAGGATGTAATATATCATAAGCAAAATGTTGATAATTATAAACATTGAATGTGAAAATTCAGCGGATCTATGCAGGACAGTATCATGGAACATAAGCCAGAAATACCATAGCTTAGGATATCCTAGTGGACTACCGACATGAATTTTGAATAAATTGTCATATATACGGTGATAAGGTGAAAAAAAGAAATTGTAAAATTGTAAAATGTAATATCACTTCATAGTTGGCATCCCTATTTCTGGGATATGGGAAAAAGGAATGTGCATACGTGGAAAATATTAAGGTGTTAGATATAAGATATTATCGTGTTAGGATGATGGGTCTTTCACACCAAGACCCGGTACTAGTAATGGCCTTCTTGGCAAATCTAGAGTTACTTCAAATTCTTAAGTCATCGCACATTCGTATACGCTACTCTTATAGAACATGAACATGTAGAAGTTATCACTTTCATACATCTAGAAATCAGGTATGGGATACCCATCTCTTTGAAAGCCCATGTGATTCCCTTGCCTGGAAAACAAACCCGATCCCTGCATAATGTAAGACATGATAATCATATGAAGAGATTATAATCCTCTGCTAGCCTATTCTTCAAGTAATTTCATAATGACGATCGATGGTTAATAGAGTCTTAGTCCAGAACTTTTCGGCTTCACTTATCCAAATTCAAGACCTATCTATCTGGCTTGGTTTTTCCCCAGTTCGGTCAATCATTATTGCAACAGGTTCTTCCTCGGTAATGTGCCTGCATGAAAATGATATTTTTCTTTTGACATAGGTGAGTGGTGGATGCGAGGTCTTGCAGATTAATAAGAAGTTTTTCTTGAAGCATGCAGATGAAGCAATCCTCAGTCTCATCAAATTAAAGGTTAGTACAATCTGGGAATTTGTAATAATACTAATAATTTCCCTAAAACGTTTCGGAGGTGAAGCGGATTAACAATTTAAATGCCAAACATGGTGCGTCCTGTATAACTTGAAGATTGATTGACATCATGTAATCTATACCTATAATTTTACGAGAACACATTAACTGAAACTGAACTGAAAAAACCCTCTAGAGGCTAATAGAATTGACTTAATTGAAGATTGAAGATTGATATCATGTAATCTATAACTTGGGGAGAAAAAGTAAACTGAAAAACTGAAGTGAAAAAAGGCTCTAGCGGCTAATAGAATTGACTTAATAGCCTAAAAGGCTAAAACTTTAATAATGAAAACCGGATACCACCAATGTATAATGTATACAGGTATATATAATAGAGAAAAGAGTATATAATTGGTAACTTTTAAGGTGTATCAGTTGACTAGGAAAGGGCAATATTTCATATAATTGTAAAACTTGACGTGACGTACGTGCGCCAGGATAACATAATATAATCGAATACAACTAGTAAATTTGCTCAGGATATCCAATTGTAGATGCACGAATACATTAAACAAGGTTTGAAACAAAATATTTGCTCTAAGTATTCCGAATGCATCTGCATGGTTGGCGTTCTCTTCGTGCTTTCATGATTTTTCCGAAATCTCCAAACCCTGTTAGTGCAGGACAAAGTCGTTGTTTTCGTAGAGTAATAATCTTTTTTAGGACAAGTAGTAAACATATTAGACACGAATAATAACACATTCAACAACAGCGACAATGTAAATCAATGTATTTGCTTTAGACACATTTTATATTCAACACAAACGCTTTACATTTCTAACAAGATATAGATATTTGATGTTCGTTGAGACGTTTCATTGCATATCACATTTAGATGTACAATTCACATGTTGTATTCCAGTACAAAGCCTTTCCGTCAGAGGAGGAACTAGTGGATCGATTGGATGTTAATATACGATGGGAAGAGTACAAACAAAGCACAGTTTTAGATTTTCTCCGCCAGCGAGGCAAACAAGCAACTGGATACAACACAGCTTTTGTTTCTGTGGCCTAAATAACAGCTCCATGTAATGAGATTTGTATGTCATATTAACCAATAAAAACAACATAATAAGAATTGTAATAAATGAGGCTTAGTATTTGTCTTGGCAATAACCTCATCTGATAAACACTACTATAACTGGCAGTATCTGCACGTTTTAATGAATGTGTCTTATACGTAATATATGTACATCGAATTCTCAGGTAGACTACCTATATAATATTGCAACATTGTATAAGGAAATTTGTCGCGACAAGTACCAGCAAACCCGACACTTCGAATTAAACAGATTTATTAGATAAAACAAGCCCCACATACAACGCGCATCTGCTGTCTTCATTCTTTTGGATTCTTACCCTTCCCTTAGATTTATTGGAGCTGCATGGTCGAACTACCTTCCAATAGTGAGCTAAAAGCTTTGCTTTGCAAACCAATTTATTAACGGTAGCGAAAGTATCATTTTAAGGCTGACGCACACATGGCCGATTTGGCTCCCTATAGCCCCACGATTTGGGTCTCCTCGTGAATCCTAAGATTTCATTTCAAACCATGGTTTATGTTATTTCAAAGACATAAACCAGGATTTGAAATGAAATCCTAAGATTCATCAGGAGACTCAAATCGTTGGGCAATCGGGTAGGGGGCCAAATCGGCCATGTGTGCGACAGCCTTTAATCGAATTAACTCAAATTCAAGGACCACATAATTATGACTGCAAGATATCCACGTACAGAGCGCATAAAAAGGATGTCATAGCCACATCGGCACGTTGGTTGTCAATTATGATGATAAGTTAGTATGGAGAAGCGATTACATTGCTTTACAACAGTGCGTTTATTTATAATTCAACCATGAGTTCCACTTAATGACAAATCTATTTATATTTCATATATTATATGAACATAAGCGTAATCTTCTGAAAACCTATATGAAATAATCGATAACACTCAAGGATGGAAACAGGCTCATTTACCAGACATCTGGTTAGAATTGTTACAAGTCTGAACAAGGCCATAATTGCATCAGTATAGTTATAGATGACAGTAACCGATTACGACATCTACTGGCAGACATGAAGTTTATTCCGAGAACAGGGTGAGTTGAATAAGTGGAATGACTTTGAGCGATGTAATATCAGCGAGGACGGCCTGAAAATATTTAAAAAAATTCACATATATTAAACTCCCGACACTTAGCATGGGGCTTATCTGGTTAACTGATGGGAAAGGTTATAGCAACAGAAAGTTAAGCTATACTTATTGGGTAAAATTAGAGAACTTCCACGCAGCAATTTTACTACGGAGTAGAGCAGAAGCAAGTTAAAACAAGTATCCTGTTTACAGTTGCATAGCCTTTTCCTCTATGGCTGTTTCCCCTGGGAAATGTAGCAGGGGCATTTTAAATTATTGTCAACTGCCTCAAAATACATATATTGAATTTTTGTTCTGTTACAGAAAAGGAAATAAGTAGAGAAGTTGATAAAGTTCAGCTCAGATATAGACCCAGCAATTTTCTTCTTCATCTTAATCAATGAAGAAATCTGAATAGACACATTCATCATATATAGAGGCTGTGTATACCTTCTACTATAGGAGGTTACTGATTCACGCCCCCCCCCCCCCCTACAGGACCAGGTATGGACTCACAGACACTTAGACATGCCAGGACCACTTCTTTGTACTCGTCAAGCCGTCAAGGCATATGTAGGTAATAAACTGTATGTTTGGGTATTAGTTATCTCTTACCGTCCAAATCAATTTTAACTTTGGGCTCACTACACATGTGCTACATAACACAGCTACCACACCTGGTCTTCCCGAACACTTTATTGATTTGACCAGTGCAAATAATGTATTACTATTTGTCATTCTTAAGGACAAAGATCTTACAGAATGTAGCTGGATGGAGTTGTAAGGTTATTTAACTTTCTCCCTTTAACCCATCTCTTTCCTCTGTTGATCGAAAAGAAAGTTGTTAAAAAAAAGTGGTCGAAAAAAAAGTTGGTCGAAAAAAAAAGTTGGTCGAAAAAAAAGTTGGTCAATAGATATTCCATGCTGAGCGAGGAGGGGAGAGGGAGAGAGAGAGGGAGAAGGAGAGGGAGAGAGGAAGAGGAGGGGAGAGAGAGAGAGAGAAAGGGAGAGAGGGAGAGAGGAGGGGAGATAGAGAGACAGAGAATTCATTCCTGCTGTGTGTTTGTGTGTGTGTGTGAGAGAGAGAGAGGGAGGGGGCCTGTCATGGACTTAATTGGGAATGGTGGTGCTTGACCACCAGCACCACCCACCCAATTCCTAGAACCATTCAGGGCATCATTCAAGAGTACACTGGGTTCAAGAGTTCACTGAGTGCACTGGGTCATACAAGCTAGAGAGGTCACTGAATGGCTGCCCAGTCGACATGCTGGCTGGCCCTACTGGCCTTAGTAGAGGGGTGATAAGCCTTAGTAGAGGGATGATAAGCCTAGGAGCCAGTCCACTAGAGCTTAGACGCTATAATGACCTATAATGTCATGCCTCGCTGCTCATGTCTCCCTGCAAACTTAGTTTTATTTCCACCACAGTGGTCAGTGCCCGGCCCCCGCACTCAGATACAAAAATGACACGCACGCTCGTTCCCATTTCCGCGGAGATAGGGGGTCTTTTAGGGAAAGTTCGCATGTCCTCGAAAACCTGAAAAAGGGGTCTTTTTCCTGGAGGACTTCGCGGAAATGGAAAATAGGGGTGTTAATTCAGCTGGAGAATTGGAAAGTTTGTGTGTGACATTAAAGCTTGGGAATGTTATGATAGAGATAATCCGGGGACCAAATTCGCTCTACTGTGTGGGTGTTGGTCATTTGATCTTGTCCATAGGGGTTTATAAATCGCTCTTAACACAGGAAACTTGGAGCCTCCTATTACATGTTTTCATGTGGGTTGGTCCCTTCTGTTTTAATTCTTGTGTCTGGGAAAGTAAATGAATGGGCACAGGGCAGTATATAAAATATGTAGTAGGAACCTTCCTCCATCCATTCCAACCATAACCAGTGTGCTGCCAACAAGTTGACTGCCGTTTTCCAACTTGTCAACATGGCTCCCGATCACAGAGGTGTCAAACGAGGAGAGTGTAAAGTTTGTGAATGTGAAGAATTTATTTTGGAAGATGGTTCCATCAAATGCGCATATTGCTGCCATTCTCCCATCCAGCATGTAACCACAGGATTGACTATCGCATCAACTACAATTAACACAAACCACGGACTTCTCCCTGGGCCCCAGCATGGGCCTCCTCCTATATCTATTTCAAGTCCTACCGAAGCAACCCAACACGTCGAAGTCTCTTCGGGGGGATCTTCCAATGAGACTGGTGAGTAAATTCATATTCCATTAGCGTTGTATTAGAAGGTTTTGCATAAATTCATATGAAGAAGCATATAGTGTGTATAAGGTGTATAGGTGGTATAATTTCGACTCAGGGAATACTGATCCAGAGCCAGAAAAACGGAACCTGAATTTACCTGACAATCGAGGATAGATATACTATAAACGTGTTTATTTTCGCGCAGATAAATTTTCACACTAAGTAATTTGACAGCTTTTCACCTGGATTTAAATTCACGCAGCAAGGAAGTCTCACACCTTGTTTATGCAATAGTTAGGGGGTGTGAGAGGTGGGGTGGATAATGTGAGTGTAGCGGTACTCATAAATCTCTCATTTAAATCTCTCATGTCTTTGTCAAGTATAGAACATTTTAGGGTCTTTTTGAGTTATAGAATATTCCAGGTTTTTTTTGCGTATTTTTAATGCACACTGGTGCCACAATTAATGGCAATAGGTATAACAAATTATACATTTCCTGAAAGAGGAATTTGTGTTCTTCGCAATGAAACAAAAATAAAAGGAATATCATGATTTGTACTGACACAACGAACGACGGAATGAATGAATGAGGATTTTAGTCAATTGTAAATCACAAGAAAACCAAACCCATACATATTGTATGGGTTCGATTCCAGGAATTTAATTACAATTTTGATGTTTTTCACGTTTTTTGTTTATGCCATATTTTTGTCAATTCTGATCGTATAAACCTATAATTGGTATTATGTAATCCTAAGAAAATCCTCCTCATTTCTAAATACATTTAACGATTATATGAATATTATTTATACTGATTCTCTTAATCGTTGCTAGTACACTATTCTAATGTTTACATGATAAGGCTGTAATAATCCATATTTCAGCGAATTAATATTATTGTACCTGAATGCAGTGAATATCTATGCTTATACCTTGACGACTATTTGAGATTTTTGCAAAATTTCAAAAACATTAAATATCCCAAGGTGTCTACCTAACATTCCTAGAATTGTATTTGTTGTACAACTATTAATTGTTGTACAACTATTAATTGAAAAATGAAAATCGAACAAAATCTAATAAATGTAAATTAATGAACAATTGTCAGTGCTGTGCAGCATGGCTCTCCTCTCACCGATATCCTTAGGCTTATTACCCCGCTTATAAGCTGGCTATTCACTCTATCCTTTTTCTTTCTATGTGGAATTTGAGTGAGTTTGTTTCCCACTTTCACATGGAATTTGAGTGAATTTGTTTCCCGCTTTCAAGAGGCAAAGCCTCTTGTATAAATACAAGGCGGCTGCTTTGGTCGAGACCATTCAGGACCTTGTTTCATAATCAGGGACATAGGAACTAAGTAGAAAAACATCCCATTTGGAACAAATTCGTTCCATAATCAAAGTTGAAAATCAGAGTAGATTTGCAGCGATTTTCTCAATGAGTAGTTATGTACTCTCTATCTCTCTCAGCCCATGTCGCCTCCCTGTCTGCTATTACAGTTATTACATAATAAGACAAACACACACTGCCAGTCCATGTCCACCCTCTACTCGGTCATGGTTGGGTGGGCAGCAAACCTGCTGCGAATGCTGTGAAGATGGGCATGTGAATGTGCAAATGTCCCACATTATGAAATGCCAGGCTGGGTCATTCTTTGTAACATTTGACCACCATTCGCAGAAGTTCCAAATAAATCTTTCTATCTCTCCTTCATTATGAAACAACACCCTGGACCTTTGAGAATAAACACCTGCAACTACAGTTCTGTGAGGAGCCTTTCCTTCATGTCTTATACCCCCTTTCACACTACAGCTCAGAAAGCACTTTGAAGTGGTTTCTGCATATTGATTCTGTTCACACTGCACCCCAAAGCGCATTCACACTGAATCCATATCGAAGCAAAGTGAATTCTAGAATTCAATTCAGGTAGGTAAATTCTGCAAGTCAATTTGGTTCGCTTCATTTTCCCAATGTCATGATCGGCATTTATTGTAGTCTGAATAGAACCTACTTCTCCAAAGTGCTTTCTGCTGCAGTGTGAATGGTATGGTTTCTAGAACACGGTTCACAACGATTTGATTCGTTTCGATTTGATATGCTTCTGTTTGTAGTGTGAAAGGGGTATAAGACTTATTCTACCTTCGAATCATGATACTTAGACAAGATCCTGACCTGATTACAAACATATATCTTACAATGTCAATGACTTGTGTGAATGTGTAAGTGTATGTGCATATGAGTCAAGTCACCAGAAAATGTATAATTGTCCTTCACCAATCCTCTCAAATAACCCAAATTTAAGACGAGAATCATGTTCAAAATACAATTTAACATAACCAGACAGATTTATTGAATGAATACAAAACAGAATATACTCAGATATACCTAGTGTTTATCATTTTTCACTCTAATTTAGCAGAATTTTGTAGATGTGTAGAACTGCAGATTGTGCATTTTCAGAAAATCTGACCCAAATCTGAATAAGAACAAACCTACCTCTGCGGCATTAAATGTCTGCACCTGAAGAAGATTAGCTCGCCTGAATGAGAAGATGGCCATTGCTAATACAGCGAGTAACTCGAGTGAATTATAGGCCAGCACCCGGTCCCAGAGTAACAAGACCTGCTCACTTGCCAAGTAACCAGAGAAAGCTCGGATTAACCATTTAAATGCCAAACGTAGCCTGTAAAAGAGCAGAGTCATCATTTTAGCTACCAGTCTTTTTGAAGCGGGATTATTTTGAAAATGAATCTTATATACTATTGCATTGTGAAGATGAGGTGAGATTTGTATCAAAAGCTAGGGTTGCTATAATGTATTAGATGTACAATCACTGTTCTGTTGGGCTAATCACGCCTTTGTACTTCTAGCGGTTACAACACGGAAAGGATCTATCGTAAAATACATTTCTAATGAAGGAAGTGCATAGACAATAGTTGCATACATTGACGCAACATTAACAGGCAAAGGTCAACATACTTAGATTTTCCCGTGTTTTCCGGCCTGCATTTCTTGACAGATAGCATTCCTTTATTATTTGATTTAGTGTTTCATTTGCATTATGTAATGTTGGTACTACTCTCACTATAGATGCCTCATCCAGTATAGGTAAACATATATTTTTAATTTAATGTCTTCTACTACTAGAAGACATTAAATCAAAGTAACTAGTAACTAGTTACTTCAGACGCAATTTAGAAATGATGAAAGTAATAGATAACATAACTCACGGTTGGACACCAACTGTTTTCAAATGATAGAAAAGTTGGGGTTCATGCGTTTGTAGTAACTGCTCAAACAACAGCGACAGACTAACAATCCCCTGCAAAATAAAGATGGGGGGTAAAGAAATCTCAATATTATATTCAATCAATTGGCAATTAACCTACCAAACAGGTCACACAAAGCTCTAGGAACCCAGTAATTATTATAGTATTAGTAAAGTAAAGTATTATAAGGAGGTATTTCAACGGTTGAGGGCATTATGTGCACGTGGATTTGGACGTCCCATGGTCACAGCGCGAGGGATGACCAAATGCCTGAAACCCCAGGAATACCGAGTTGTCTAATGCTTTTAGCACAAAAATATCACTGAATACTTCCAAGCGCGTATACTAACTGTAGACAATTATAGATACATGATTAAATGAACTATTAACAAGTAGAGACGCAACATGCAGGACATAGTTACAAATATATGATATATTTGCAAAGTTAAGATCAGTAGTTCCACTATATACAATTTTAAATAGATCATAACCCAATGGCCCCCTACCACAGTCCTTAAATCATTCGGTCCCCTCTATTTAGAACACCCAATGACCTTGACCACGAACTTGATACTCGAGTCAATGTGAATCACCATCGTGAAGTCCATCGTCTGGATATTCAAAAGAGGGTAAGCATAGAGCACGACCTCAGGTTGTAAATCAAGTTTATCAGTCCAACGAATTACTTGAGAAACTTTGTAATTTATGTCAATATAGCTTTGATCAAAATACAGGGCTGAAGATCAAAAGGCAAGTTCATTCATTCGGCGTTGCGAGATGTTTGTATTTCCCCATGGGAGAGTAAAGAGATTTTGAGGATGAGAAACGACAAGCGGATGAAAGGAAGAAGCGATGATGTAGCCCCAAAAGACATTTTTGTATTATATCTCTATGATAAGCATTTATTTAATTATTTTTCATATACACACAGCTCGTCTTCTTCTGAATGCTGATTAAGGTAGCGAAATCAGTATGACATATGGTCATATCGGGCCTATAGTCTGCTGCCAAGGTTATGTTGGTAGGGACTTTAATATGACTGCATTAGGAAATTGATTTCACTTTCTTATTAAATAATATCCATGAAACATGTATTACACTGAGAGATATTGGGAGACAACAATCAACAAAAAATAGCTTATGAGTAATTTCTAAAATTGACATCGAAACAATATCTTAAAATAAGTATTTGTATAAGTATGTGTCAAATAAAACCATGGTGTCTACTTAAATGAGGCATATAAATCACACTGAAATAGAGGAAACCTGGCGACAATTGGAAAAGAGTCTATGAATGAGTACTACCCAGCATCATTCTGGCCAACTCTAATGGAAAGAAGATAGGGGTCAAAGCGTCCAAAATAGCAAGCAAGATGATGGATCATATCGGGTTTCCACTGGGCCATGACTCTAAATCCTTTCGTCCCTTCCGACCAGTAAAAATAGGTTAATATAGAGAAAATATATGGTGATAGGTTTAAGGCAAGGGATCCCCTGACCCTGTACTGATCTGTCACCAGCAAGGTGTTTTTCTGGAACAGTGGCGGCTATCAACTTTCCATCCTAATTTTCACAACATCTCGATACACATTCTAAAATAGAAAGCCAATCTAGAGGAGTTCTGTGATACTTAAAGAAAACCAGAATGGTTGAAATAAATGACTATTACTATGATTATTGAAACTAGTAGTTTAAAATTGAGAGTAGCTCCAACGAATAATATTTAAGTCTGAATATATCCATATGTACAAGCCATTTTAATTTTCAAGTAAGCACCACAGTCTGAGTTGTAGAGATTAGTGTTCCCAACTTTCAGTATTAATAGCTTTAGGTGTTTAGTTTAACATATCAACAAGATTAGAATATAAATCTATTCTGAAATTTGACCTCCAAAGAACCCCCAAAGCAGACAGTTAATTAGAAATGACCTTATATTATGAATAAAGATAAGATATTATTTTAATATTAATTATGACCCTGGTTCATAGAAAAAAATGTAACCCAGTTCCCGACTATTAGCTAATCCCTCAGGCTAATTCCTCACTCACTCCCAGTCAGTATACCCCAATGCACTTACTTTCCCCAAAATCAGATGAAAGATTAGATGGATGGTGAGAACGATGTTTATCAAAGATTGAGATTGAGATTGAGATTGAGATCCGAAATTAACAAGGTGTTTGGTTGATCAAATCTATAACACAAAGGTGCGAATAGTAACTAAGGTAATGAGAAAGTTAAATTGTTAAAATTGTAAGCATTATACATTTTTTGTTCTCGAAATGAAATGTATCACACTTTTCCGGAAATAAAACCTTTTCTTAAAAGAATAAATTTGCTGCAACACCGTTATTTTGAGATCGCCGCCGTATAGATACTGTGGTAAGTAACTTATATCCCGAAGATAGCGCACCATCAATATTAGTTTTCTGGAAGTAATTTCTAATTTCCTCGTGGCTGATCTGAAAGGCTATGCAGTAAAATGGTATCTGCAAACTTCACTTAATTAGGAATAGAAGATACTGAGTATATTGGTACAAGGCTTAATACAACCAAATGTCCTAACAAACTCAGCCAAGGGCAATATAAGACAGTATCTGTGCATTGACAATGGCTATATACTGGAATGAGAAACTGATATCTGTAATACCATTATAAAACATTGAATTCGCTAGAAATCACTTTAATCAAATATTATGATTCCATTCTGGGTTTCCTTTTATATTTGTATTCTAATATTTTTTATTCAGCTATTACATTATGGAACAAATACAATATTCTCCGAAAGTGCTGATCAATTTTACCATATAATTACATTTATCAAATCGAAAAGTATTTATCAATAATAACAATAATGAATATTACCATATAGAGACAATACAATGTCATATCTACTATTAGTATCTATACCGAGTTATCTTAGAAAGTTGCATGTCAAGGGAGCCCGTTCAGAGATAATTTAGCCCAGAAATTTGACAGCCTAATAAACATTCAAAAAGAAATAGTATTCGGCTCGTTAAATAAACATCAGACTTGTATGAATACCGCTCTCTCGTTAGCACCTCATCAACATGCCCAAGAATTGTCAGCCTAGTTTTCTTTTTCTTGCAATTATAATACCAAATTACTAAATTCTTCAACTTGTGGAATAATCATTTCCATGGAATGGGAAAGACTGGAGAAATCCCGACCTGTTAGTTAAGGAATACACTAGACCCAAATATCACTGTTTAAAACAATATGTGATATATATAGTCAAATAGTGTGGTCTCATAATTTAAAAAGTTTATGATTGACGAACGCAATACCAGATACAAACTGTTTTAAAATTCTTAACTATGACAATATAATTCCCTTGCTAAACCCAAGCAAGGGAATTATATTGTTCCCTGCAATTCACGGATCTTTCATATCATCCCGTAAATCATCCGAACTTCATATAATATATAACAAATATTCATATAATATTTTTAAAAAACTTCCTATTTATATAAAGATATATTATATAAAAAAAAATATATATATATTATATGCATAGTCATTATAATTATATACAATTTGCATGGCTAAATAACCTCTCATGTTCATGCATTTCAATCCTATAATCATTTCGTGGCATTATCTGTGTACAAGAAAGAAAATGTCAGTATGATTTTGCAACTTATCAACTTTCCATTAAATTTTGTCATATCAATTAATCTGCGAAATTCACCATTTTTATTTGTTTTAATATAATTAATTGACAAAGGACACATTACTTTTCAATTGATTTGGAATTGGTATGCAAGTGAAGCCCTTAAGAAGTTCTTTAACATGTTGGAGATGACACAGGTCTAAAGTGAACAGTTTCCATTCAGTGGCACAAGAGTCTTTGGTTTGCGGAAAATTAGAATTATTTCAAAATTTTATAGCGTCGCTGATAATCACATTAGAGTAATGAGATATACATCAAAAGAAAGCTAATAATCCCTTCTACAGATGGTTTGAGTTAACATAATTTTATTTTTATTCATTTAAGGCCGATACAATATTTCATAATCATATAGCTGCGAGTAATGCTTTTGCCATTATAAGAAGAAACGTATGGAGGTTGACACAATACCCATAGCGGCGGGAATCGGCTCTAATTTCAGTGATTCATATCAGGTTTTGATCACCAAATCAATTGGTATAATGGTTTAATATCATATCATCCAATGTTTTGAATTGAAACGTCCAATTTAATAACTCGTGGTTTGAAGAACATAAAATCCACTTACCTGAGCGTGGGAAGAAAGGGTGTGTAGGCGGCTGAAGTAACGGACATAGAATTCTTTGAATACATAATACAGTGTCACTGGGTCGTTGTATACGTAACACAATGGTGCAACTGAAATAGGAAGTTTATGTTCTCTGGGATTAGGCGTTACATTACCATTTTAGACCGATTCTTTGTATCTCATACATCGTTTTTGAATAATTTGAAAGCCACTAACTAGTTATCTGTAATGCTGTGTCAGATAAAGATTTGTCAGGATAAATATCACCTGTGTTGAAGTTATAATTATATTTGATACGAATGAACGTCCAAATGGCCTTAGATGATACTTAATGTTTCCAATTAAATAATTATTCCCCATTTGAGCGAAACAAAATAACCACACCACCTACTCATAATAGTTGGTTTTGTGTTATAGAAAGTCACAGGCCTAGATTTTGATATTTTGTCAAATCAGAATTTTATTGATACATCATGAATCATCAGTCTCTAATTATCTCCGCTCACAAAAACAAAATAATCAGAGGCCGGACATTTTTGTCAGTGAGATTATAATTAAACACATACATGTGCACCGTTAAAACACCTGGTATACCTAATGGACAATTCTGATTGATATAAACGATTGGTAAGGCTATTAATCCAGCTTTAGTTATTCACTATTCACAAACATTATTGCATGGACGCTCACTTAACACGAGAAATATGAGCAATATCCATAACCCATAAAACTGCCAAGTGAAAAAAATTAAAATTGCTTATTGCCATACGATCTGCGAAGGCGATATGGTACAGACAGGATCAATTCCACCGACACTTAAACTTGAAACAGAAGAAAGGAAAAGTATATATATCCAAATTAACCATCGCAATTAAATCTTGGTTTAGATAAGGTAGCCGCATGGATGACACCTCAATTAGTGCTCCGATAACTTGAGGCAAAATGAGGTGATGTGACCTACGAACGAAGCGAGGAAATAACTTATTTGCCGTTTTCCTGAATATTTGTCTCATCAGGATATCAAAACATAGAAGGCGGTGGTCAATTTGTTTGGTCAGTATACTAGATAGCCTTGGAGGACCGGAGAGCAGCAACTGACCATTAGTTTCTCAGAATAACGGTCAGTCGCTGACCTCTATTTAAGTATATATGAGCACCTGGCCGTGGATAGAATTGGATCCTGTGAATAAATAGAGAGTTATGTAGAATGTCAAGTGGTTGTTGACCATGGCAGACCTGGTCCTATATGAGGTTCATGTAGACACAACCTTATACCATTCACCAGATAATAGGTCTGTGGAGAAGCCAGTACTGAATACGGAAGCCATGTCGGTGAAATCCTTTGTATCATGTGTATGGAATTGTTAGCATAAAATAAATGCGAAATTGAAAGAAATTGTTCCACCAAGGTGTCTAACCTCCTATTCCTTACCATATCTGGTACAGAGGAGGCGTTTCAGGAAATAGGAAATTAATTTTATGTATAGTTCAGCAACGATTTAAGCCTAGTTAAGGTCTGGTTTGATCAGAAAAAGAGGTCAGTGTATTCATAACTCTAACCAACACCTGTCTACTTAGTCTATTTTATTTCATTCTATCCACTTTATATGTAATTTTTATTTCCTATGAAAAAGGTTTACAGTTTCTGCTATAAGCAGGTCTTCCAACCGTCTATGTCTGATTTAAAATCTATCAAAAATATCTGTAACGGACAGAATTAAATGAGATTTTGTGACGTTTTCCAGGTATATGTGACCGTAAAAGGCGATTACTATTTTTCTATGAACACAAAGGTAATATAAGGTGACCCAAATCATTATAACACCAGCCTGCTGTAAACCTGTAGGCTCTTTGACAGGAACTAATCGATTATTAAGTTTACCACTTGTCTGGATACCACTGGATGGTGCCGCCGCCTCGTGGCGAGCGCCTCACTTGAGAGTTGAAGCTAGCTGAATAAAGCAGTAGCACGCGGGAGCTGATACATACAAGACGTGTTGAGTTATACATACATAGTGCCAAGAGTGAAAACAGATTAACCAGCATGGAAGGGATCAGACCTCCAGATCGGATGGAGTTTGTTGAGGGCAATGTGGCCGAAAGATGGACATTGTTCAAGGAAGACTTCAGATGGTACGCAAGAGGTGTAGGAGTTAATGATCAGGAGAGATTGACCAGCTTGTTCCTAACCGTGGCCGGACCGGACGCCAAGCGAATATATCGCAACTTCAGGTGGGCGCCAGCTAGACCAGCAGTTCCAGCTCAGGCAGGGCCACCAGTGGTGGCTGCGGTACCAGCAATGCCAGCGGAAAATAGAGATCATTATGACACTGTTATTGCAAAATTTGATCTACATTGTGCCCCGAGAAGGAATCGATTTTTTGAACGCTACAAGTTCAACACGAGGTGCCAAGAGGAGGGCGAGTCAATTGATACATATGTGACGGACTTGCGTCTCAAGGCAGCCACGTGTGAGTGGGGAGACGATGAGGACAGTTTCGTCCTCGAGAGGATGGTGGTTGGTATGAAAGACCTCCATCTCAGGGATAAACTCGTCAGAAAAGAAGGATTTACGTTGGACCAGGCTCTGGAATACTGCAGAAGGCATGTGCAAACAGAGTGGGAGCTGAAAGCCATGAACCCGGGGGCACAAGCAACGGTCAACCAAGTGAGCAAAGCACGTGCTCAGACCGCCCCATACGGACAGCAGTGGTCGGCTCCTCCAGTGAGGGAGACAGGGGCTATACCGAAGACTGACAGTCACTCTCAGCCTCCAGCATCTCAGTCACAGCCACTCAGGAAATGCGGGAACAAACACCCCTTCAGGAATTGCCCGGCCTTTCATCATAGATGCTCCAGGTGTAAGAAAAAGGGACATGTGGAACAAAAGTGCTGGAGTAGAGTGGACGAGGTAGTGTCTGAACCTCTCACTCATCAGGATAATGTGGACACTTTATTCATTGGTACGGTGAACATGGAGGAGAAAGAGGAGCGCGTCCTCACGGTGACCATTAGCAAGCAACACAAGTGGGCCGCGCATGTGAAGTGTGGAGCAGACATTCTCACGTGTAAGATAGACACTGGGGCAGGGGCAGATCTCTTAAACTACAGTGACTATCTAGGATTGTCTGCAAACCAGTGCTGAGAAGGATACAGGTGAAGCTCACAGATTACAACGGCCATCCGATACCCGTCAGAGGCGCAATAGTGAAACATGTGACTGTTGGCGGGCGAGACTATCCTGTGCGCTTCATCGTATGCGAGGGAATCACACTTCTAGGCGGTGACACCTCGGAACACTTGGGCCTCATCACCAGGAATTTCACACAGGACGAGCTGGTAGGTGTTAATGTGATTGAAAATGAGAAATTAATAGACATGAAAGAATGCACATTACCGGAAGTTAAAGAATTGTCCTCCATCCCCTTTGTTCACAAAATAAAATTAAAAGAGGGGGCTGAGCCAGTTATCATACCACCTAGGAGGGTTCCTATTGCTATGCGAGAGAAGTTACAGTTGGAACTTAATAGGATGGAGAAGCTAGGGGTAATCCACAAAGTGTTAGAACCCACGGAGTGGGTTAATGCTATGGTAATGGTGAACAAGCCTAACGGGGCGCTTAGACTGTGCTAGGACCCGAGGGACCTTAATGAATCAATATCTAGAGAACACTTTCAATTGCCTACCTGGGACGAGATGTTTGCTGAAATCAAGGGTGCTCAATATTTTAGTAAGTTAGATGCTTCCCAAGCGTTCTGGCAACTAAAGCTGCATGAGGACAGTAAAAATCTCACTACGTTTGCCACGCCATACGGCCGATATGCATATGACCGCCTGCCTTACGGCCTGTGCTCTGCCCCGGAAGTGTTCCATAGATCCATGGGCCAAATGTTTGAAAATATATCAGGAGTTAACCCCTTCGAGCCCGTGGGCAACAATTGTTGCTGGAGCCATGTGGCCAATTGTTGCCCATTTGGGCAACTATGGCACATTTTGGATATCTATGGAAATTTTGTGTTATAACGCAACATAGTGTATGTGGTATCATCTAAAAGCATACAACATGACAATTAACATTCTAGTATTTATATCCATGGTAACAGATAAGGAATAGAATGGTAACCATGGAAACAAGGTAACAATTTAGGGCTTATTTTTGTCAGTTTTCTTCTTTGTATTCAGGAAATCTGACTAATTCTTCCTTACAAAACCACTAGATTTCAAGTACTTGGATACCTTAATATTTTTCAATAAAAAACTCTGTTTTACTCCAATAATTGTTTCCATGGTAACCGATTTTTAATCAATTACATCATTTTTGGACTGGAATGAATCATAAGATTTTCTGCTGAACCATTCACCCTCATATGATTATACTTTCAATTCTCGCCCAACAGACCGAAATTAGTAGTATGAATCATTTTTTTTCCTGTATCCTAGAGGGGTAACCATGGCAACAGGTTAGGGTATATAACATTTATTGAGGATCCTAGCAAAAAAATGATTTTTTAAAAATGATCTGATATAGTCATGTGTGGTATCAGGTAAAAGCTGAAAATGAGGAGAACTCAGAAATATAAATTGTTTTGAAATTGGGTCAGAATTGTTACCATGGCAACCAAAAATCTAAAATAACTTCAATTTCACTAATTTCAGTAGTCATGCTTTTCCATTTGGTTACTATGGTAACAACCTCATGAAATCGTGTAAGACTCATCTAATTTAACTGTTGAATCATTTAGACTGACTTCCGCATAAGAAAAAAGTAAGGATCAAATTTAAATATTCAAATTCTAATATTCAATACAGGGGTATCTGTTCCCACATTTCTGCATATTGGTATTTAATAAATCCAATAGAGGTGCTCAGAGCTAGCTAGGAGCATATGGCGTTTCCAAGGTAACATGTATGGAACACCTGTAGTGTTTGGTATCAAAATGTTCCAAATGACAAGACCAATCTTGATCAATACCTATTTAGATGATTTATCAAATATTAATCTTCATTTTTGTTTGAAAACAAAAAAATAAACTAAATTTTAAAAAACACAGTGTGTTGCCATGGTAACCAACAATTCATACATCACTGTTTCAAAATTGGAACCTCCAGCCAAAATGCTTTAAGATGATATATAGCTTTTATGTCTAAAATCAGTGTCAAATTGTTGTTTTGATTAAGATTAAGGCATAGGAATGATTAAAAATTAACTCAAAATTTCCTGGGGAGGCTGGGCTTGAAAGAGTTAAGGTCTATGTGGATGACATATTGGTGTGGGGAAACACTAAGGAGGAGCATGATAACCGCTTGCGACAGGTTAAAGAGAGGATAGTGAGCAATAATATTATCATGAATTGGGCCAAGTGCGAGATTGGAGTTCACAAAGTGACATTTTTGGGTGAGGAATTAACAAGAGAAGGAATTAAACCTGACAAAGAAAAGGTAGCGGCTATTGTAAACATGCAGACGCCAACTACAAAGGAAGAATTACAAAGAGTAATGGGAGTAGTAAACTTTGTGGGGAGGTATATACCAAACCTTTCAAGTGCTTGTTCAAACATAAGATCGCTACTGAAAAAGAATGTGGCATGGGTATGGGAGGAAGCTCATGAAAAAGAATGGCAAGGAATTAAGAAAGTCTTGAGTTCTGAACCAGTACTAGCTTACTTCGACGTCACGAAACAGGTAAAAATAAGCAGTGATGCTTCAAAGAGAGGGCTGGGGGCGGTGTTGTTACAGTGTCATGGTGACACATGGAGACCTGTTGCTTACGCAGCACGCTCCCTGACCGACTGAAAAGAATTACGCACAAATAGAGAAGGAGTTATTGGGAATTGTATTTGCCTGCGAGAGGTTCCATAACTATATATATGGTATACAAGAAATACTTGTGGAAACCGATCACAAACCACTTGTTCCCCTGTCCAGAAAACCTCTTCAAGATATGACTCCCAGAATCCAATGCATGATGTTAAGATTGCAGAGATACAGCTGCAGTATGAACTGGGTACCGGGAAAATTGTTGTATATCTCAGAACTCTTTCCAGGGCGAATTTTGATAAACAGGTGGGTGTAGTAGACAGCTCAGAACTAGATAAGGAAATACAGGCCCAAGTAAACATAGTGTATGAAAGCCTGCCTGCATCCCAGGAGATGTTAAGAAGGATATCAGAGGAAACTGCAAGGGATGAGATCTTATGTGCAGTAAAGAAGGCTATCATGGAAGGGTGGGAAAAAGGGGCGTGTCCAGCCTACAGTACTTATAAAGAAGAGCTTTGCGTAGTGAATGGAGTGATACTAAAAGGCAATAGAATAGTGGTTCCCACCTCCATGAGGAAGGAGATTCTTAGAAAGTTTCATGAAGGACATCTAGGGATTCACGACAGTCGATATACTGGCCCCGAATGAACTCAGATATCGAATATTGTGTTAAGATGTGTGGGGTTTGTCTTAAGTACTTACCTGACCAACAGAAGGAACCGTTAGTGAGAGACAAGGACACTTGGGGACCCTGGGAAAAAGTGGGGATGGACTTATTTTTCTGGCAAAATAGTGATTACTTAATGATCGTTGATTACCATTCATCTTATCCGGAAATTGTAAAGCTGACTAACAAGAGCTCTGAGCAAGTTGTCCTACACACTAAAAGCATTTTTGCGCGATATGGGATTCCCCAGCTTGTGATCTCTGATAATGGCACACAGTTCTCTTCACAAACTTTCAGATCCTTTGCAACCAGTTATGGATTCACCCACAGAACGTCGAGCCCGACCTATGCACAATCAAACGGGAAGGCGGAGAGAGCCATAGGGATCATCAAAGGCATACTGAACAAGACGTTGGAGAGTGCCCAAGACCCGTACATGGCCTTGCTGGCCTACAGGACTGCCCCCATGGAATGTGGCAAGTCACCAGCAGAGGCACTACTCGGGAGGAGAATCAGAGGCATCATACCGGCCATACGGCGGGGACACCAGGACGTCAAGGCTGCAAGTGAGGTAGCCAAAAATAGTGAACCATCAAGCAACTCCTCCAGTGAAAGTAAAATGAAAAGTTATTATGATGAAGGGTCAAAACCCTTAGGTTCCTTACAGCCTGAGGACACTGTGCTAGTAAGGGACCAAAAATGGGACCATGCGGGTAAGATAGTTGAAAAACTAGGTGAAAGATCGTATGCGGTAGCAATGGAGAACGGTAACATCCTGAGAAGGAACAGGAGACACATGTTGCAAGTCCCTAATAGTGTAGTAAGCAAAAGATTAAACAGAACCCTGGAGGAGGAAGAAGATAGTGAACTAGAGATAGAAAAAACCAGTAGACATATATCAGACATTCCGAACATACCTGCGAACATTCCGAGGTTACCAGAGACTATATCTCCAGCTCGAGCCAAGGAGATCAGGCAGACAAGTCAAACCACCTAAAAGACTTATTGAAGAAGTAAATTTAAATAGAAACCATTCTAACATATCAAACTTAACAACTGCATAACCATATCTCGATGTAACTGTATCCATCATTTCTACCTACTGTGAAGGGAGGAGATGTCTGGATACCACTGGATGGTGCCGCCGCCTCGTGGCGAGCGCCTCACTTGAGAGTTGAAGCTAGCTGAATAAAGCAGTAGCACGCGGGAGCTGATACATACAAGACGTGTTGAGTTATTCATACACCACTTAACATTAATTACGTACCATACATTGCAAACCCATGGAACGGTATGACACCATTAGGGGGGTAGTTTACTGCATATTCCTCCATGCCTAATTTGCCCCTAATATAGGATTTAGCGGGACTGGCACTGCTGTATTGGAAATGTTCCAACACCGATGTATCACGGGAAAACGGTAGGAGCATCTGCAATTACACATTTTTATTGTTTATTTTTTTAGGATGATTTAAGGATGATTATACCAGAAAATAGTTTCTACGATAAACAACTACTAGCAAATACCCGTGTAGTACCCATCTCTCCCTGTTGTTTCCCCTTCCACAATATTACTGGTTCAACTTCTCTCTGGGACTACCAGTACTACCATTTACCATTACCTCAAATGGAACCCTGTTAAGATGCTGTTCTTGGTCACCAGTTGTGCAACAGAGACAGATTCAGAGGCAACGTGAGATACAAAGTGCTCACGCCCGAGGCATAGAAAGAAAACGGGTGAGACAGGAAGACAGGGAGAAAGAAGAGGTCTGGACTGTGAGAATGACAGGGAGAAAGACTGAGGGAGAGAGTGGGTGATAGACTGAGCTATTTATTGTTTAGGTCTGGGCCTACATATATATAAGTTTCAATACTCAGAGGTGAAAGTGTGTAACACACAGAGATACAGGGATACAGTCACAGACATGGCAAAAAGTACAGATAGAGAGAGAGAGAGAGAGAGAGAGAGAGAGAGAGAGAGAAGAAGCAAAGTGTATGAGAGAGACAGGGACAGACAAAGTATGACGGAGAGAGAAAGTATGAACAAAATTAGACATAGACAGGGAGAGACAAAAAGACGTTAAATTAAGGAATGACAGAGAGAGGGACTCTGAGGGGGAGGGTTGGAAAAGGGAGGCAGAGAAGGACAATCATGAGGCAGATGAGTTGATATAGGAAGTACAGGAGCCCCTGTGTAGATAATGAAGAAATAAAAGATGATAAAGGAGAGAGGAGGGAATGAATATGTATACATATGGTTCAAAATGAAAAGGGGGAAAAGAAGGCGAAGGATGGAGATGGGGAGAGAAAGGGAGAGAGGGATATAATGTCAGAGATAGAGACAGGGAATTTAAGAGAAAAAGGTCCGAAGAGAGATGGAGAGAGAGACAGGGAAAAAGGGTACTATTAGAAGTAGTAGTAGTTAAAACTGCGCACAGGTGACCTTTAGGAGCAATCCAAGATGGCTGCCAAGCCCTAGCCCCTCCCCTAGCCCCTTGCTCGCTTTGTGGTCGGAGTCCAAGATGGCTGCCAATCCCCCCCTAGCTCTTTATTTTGAAGGCCTATCTCGAAGTGGTTGAGCGTGGTTGTTTTATCTCGAAGTGGTGGTGGTGTATACCAGCCCTACCTTGAGGTGGTGGTGGTGCTAACCGCCTCTTTGTGGATGGTGGTGGTGGAGAGTTCGAGAGTTATTAATATAGGGTTGTGTGGAGTTTGTGGGGAGAGTTGGATTTTATTAATGGTTGTGGAATGGTGGAATGGGGAGAGTGGTGGAATGGGGAGAGTGGTGGACTCTCCCCATTCCACCACTCTCCCCATTCCACCATTCCACAACTCTCCCCAACCATTATATTAATAAAATCCACACAACTCTCGAACTCCTATATTAATAACTCTCGAACTCTCCGAGATAACACTTCGAGATAAAACAACCACGCTCAACCACTTCGAGATAGGCCTTCAAAATAAAGAGCTAGGGGGGCTAGTGGGGGATTGGCAGCCATCTTGGACTTCGACCACTTCGACCACAAAGCGAGCAAGGGGCTAGGGCTTGGCAGCCATCTTGGATTGCTCCTAAAGGTCACCTGTGCACAGTTTTAACTACTACTATTAGAGTAATCATATGAAGGGAAGAAAAGGAATAAAGAGGGGAATGTCCTGTTTAAACTTTCAATCACGTTTTCAACACAAATTCTGAGAGGAAGCAGGAGAAAGATGGATAGGTGGTGGAGCAGGGGAGGGTGGGGAGAGAAAGACAGAGACCCTACTATAGATCTGTATATTATAAAAGATACTGTAGGCTCCATGGCAATGCAGAGTCAGTTCAACTTAGGTTGAACCCTGTTTCTATGACAACACGTTCTTTCTTATGACGCATGCCAGTTGAACCTACATTCTTAGGGAAAGTCAGACGTAAACAGGTGGGCGTAAATTGAAATTGAAACCCCTTTTAACCCCTTATTTTCTAGGAAATCGCTCATAAAACATAATGGAATGGCTTCCCATTATCCCAAAGTATGTCCACATCGAAAATCGCGGCAAACCCACCAGCGGTTTCGGAGGAGATGCAGAAAATCACACAATTCTCTTACAGAATTAGTATTATAGACTAGCAAATACCTGTGCTATGCATGGGATTTGCTAGTGGGACAGTCGGGCCCACATCTTCATCTCTCATTGTTTCCTCTCCCACCATCTTTCCCTTTTAACTTGTCTTAATTAATTAATCGGATCTTGATTAATTATTATCTAAGCACTGAAACTCCATTCTTAGACTCCATGTTTCAATTATAAATTTATAATCATAATAGGATATATAATATAAGGAGGAAGAGGGAGGAGGAGAGAGAGCAGGAGAGGTAGCTAGAGGGAGGGGAAGCAGGAGGAGGATCAGGGGTTCCCCCACTATCTAGATTGTCTCTCATCATCTCATATCCAGATTATTTCTCATCATTATTTAGCCATAATGACAAAAAGTAAAATAATATTATTAAATGATTTGTTTGAAAAAAAATTCAATGTTAGCCTCAAGGCATTCCCCCAGAATTCATCACGGTATGAATTGAATGCCTCAAGGCATTCCTCTGCAATGCAGCAGTCCCTACCCTGAATGGGTTAAAAGACAGGGAGGGAGACAAAATTTGAATTTTAGACAAAAATATCGGAAGAGAGATGGAGACAGAGACAGGGGAAGAGGGTTCTATTAGAGAATTATGAAGGGAAGAACAGGAATAAAGAGGTTTAAACTTTAAACAAATTATGTGAGGATGGAGGAAGAAGGATGGGAAGGAGGAGGAGATGGTGGAGGAGGGGGAAGAAGAGGAGGGAGGAGGTGGAATATGTTACTGACTTATATTCATTCTTACATGCAGTGTTGAATTGTTGCTATGACAACATGTTCTTTTTTATGACGCAGCATTGAATCTATTTGTCCAGCTACTGCTTTCTTATGGAAAGTCAAACGCAAACAGGTGGGCGTAAAGGAAGTGGGCGTAAATTATATTTGAAACTCTTATTAAACCCTTATTTTCTAGGCAATCACTCATAAAACATAGTGGAATGGGTTTCCACTATGCCAAGGTATGTCCACCGCTAAAATTGCGGCAATCTCTCCAGCAGTTTCAGAGGAGATGCAGAGAACTACACTTTTTTCTTACAGAATTAAAATAATAGCCATAACTTTTGTTGCCATGGAATGTATCAGAATGCTCCAGGGGAAACCTATTGTGCATCAAACTACGATCTTTGCATTCATTTGTTTAATCCTGAAGCACTACAAACATGACCCAGAAACACAGAATCATAGAAAATAGAGCCTGAGAGCTGTCGCACCTGATAAAGATAGTCCTCAAAAACGAAGTACTGATCATCATTTGTGGCTGTCAGCTTCACATCCTGTAAGATATCAAGGTGTCATGGTTAACGTATTGCGTGGTGACAATGTAACTAGACAATGCATGCATTCAAGTTAATAAACTCAGGACCAACTTGAGGGTCACTCACGATAGTATAATCAGAAGCGCCACACTCAGTAATACTGCAGCTACAAGGGAACATATTCTTTAAGACATTTTTTAAAAAGCCATAGACATATGGATGAATGTGATTATTGCGCTGGTGATTTCGGGTTTCTCTCAGGGCACATTTTAACGTTTTAAAAAGTGCCATAAGTATATGCGACTGTATGTATGCATCTGTTACACAGGTATATCAGAGAAATGGGTCGCATGGATCATGCTATTGTCTAAATGTATAATGACTATTGGTGAAAATTACGTCTACTTTTGATAAAGGAGTAGTTAAAGATTAATATAGCATATAACTGAATCCACCCCAGCATGTAAATCATCTATAGATGTGCATGTACAGGTTTGGTTTTGTAATTTGTTTATTATGTTTAATTTTAACAAATTGAATTCAAATCATTTATTTGCAGCTTGATCTTAAAGAGAGAGCTAGATCGCAGATGCAACATCTTTGTCTGAGTCGAAATAATTACCCTTAGCGTGAGCGGATTTATGCGTTAATTATGAGAATGTCAGTGGACGATGAGATTTTCCAGAAGCAATGACACTATACATCAGCTTGCTTCTAAAATCCTACCTTGTAAATGAGGTTATCAACAAGAAGGTCATGTTGGAGAACGTTGTTCTTCAGCTGCTCGTAATAAAGGACATCCTGAAATAAAAATAAAAATAAGCTGAAAACATTGCGTTCATTTTGAGAACGAGCCCTTTTGTCCAGGGGATTTCCCGTTTATTACATGTTTCGAGTAGCAGAACAAGAACTAATTTCAGCTTCGTTTTGAAATGAACATGCGTTCGTTTTAGAAAAATATATGTAGGCTACATGTATTAAAATAAAGTATTTCATTGTACATTTGTTACTATTATCGGGCGATGCTGATTTAAAATTTAAGTTGTTAAAAAAGAAAATCTGATAATATCATTATTATGCCTTGAGAATTACATCTAGATATATGACATTTAACTCAATTTAAAACGGCATATTTTAATCACTAATAAATTCATGACTAGCAAATGTTACTTCAGGCATAGTCTAATAGATCTTCACTGTCAGACACTGGGTATCAATTATGATTTGAAAAGGAATAAAATAAAAAGGTTTCCATCTGTCACTAACTTGGCATCTGACATGTAAACAAGAAAACGTTGATCGAATTACAATTGAAATCCAATAATCATTTATCTAAAGCTGCAATCTCAGTTGCTACCACAAAAAAAGCATTATCAAATTGATTTATTGTTTGACTTATAGGACTGCAGTCATCCCTGCTGTTATATTTCTTATACCATTATTTGAAGTCGAATCGGATGAAAGAAAACGTGCGCCTGTCACATTACATAAAGTTGGGTAGGAAAAGAACTGAACAAAAAGTAGAAAATCTTTTGATCGATGTTAGCTGCGAATGCAGTTTCAATCGATTAAATAACCATTCTGACTCAGATTGACTTCACATTTTATGTTGTGTGGGTGGTAAAACAAGTTGGCACGAATGATTAAATTCTTTGTTCGTTGTTCCATGCATTCTCCTCAAGACATTTCAGGCAGTTGTGTAGAGGGATTCTTCATTAATTGCTCGTTACTTGGGCAATGTCAACGGTACATATAATTGACAGCGATGTGAGCAGTCCATGTTTGCTTCAACGGGAGGGAGAGGAAGATTTATTACACAACTGAGTTGGATTAAGACATGACAGCGCATGTACTTCCACCACAATAATCTCTAGCCCCATTGGTATTTTTCATGTTTGCGAAAGGTTGGTACATATTTATCTTGGTTCCTTACGTCGGGAGTATATGAATTGAAAAAAAATGCGTTTCTAGTGAAATGAGTCGCATGCCAATTCTAAGCTTGGTGCTGATTTTCAAGCACTTGATGAAATATTGAATGCTCAGGCCAGGGCTCGTGACTTTCTAAGAAAAGAGTAGAGAACCGAGAACTCCATAGGTTCGAATGTGCAACAGACTGGAAGTATTCTTTTGTATAAACCAACAGTAATCAGACTTGAACTCATAGGATAACTGATGTTCAGTATGGGGACCTGAATACCTATGAAGGCGGTCCCTGATTAATTCCATTGGTTGTGGGTTTTCGCTTGCTTTAGGCCGTAGCAATAATCAGAGCCAAATAATATATATATGACTTATTGCCGGACACCACGGAATGAGTAAGGATGAGGCAGGCTGGAGTTAAGAGAACCTTATTACGTTTGATTAATCAATTGAGGTAACTATAATGATGGAAAGTAATTATAATTAAGAATTAATTATAATTGATGACGTTTGATTAATCTTTGATTATATAATGAGAAGATAATAATTTTGAATAAGATTGATTATAGAACATGTGACAGAGAGAAAAATGTAGGGGTATAGAGGATATAGTTGTAGAGGTGTTGGGTGGGTGGGAGTTTGTAAATGTGGTGTCTTGCTCTGCAGCCTGGGCGTGAGTGAATAGGGTGAGGTTTAGAGCAAGTGTATTCCAGAAGGTGGCGTCAATGACAGCTCCTATAGCAAAGACTTATGAGCAAAATACCATTAACAAACACCACAGAATGAGTAAGGATGAGGTAGGCTGGAGTTAAGAGAATTGTATTAAGTTTAATTAATAAATTGATGATTACATAATGGGTAATCATAATTATGGAAAGTAATTATTATTAAGAATTAATTATAATTGATGACGTTTAATTAAACTTTGATTATATAATGATTATATAATTCTGAAAAAGAAAGTGCCAAGCCTCCAAGAGGATATATGGCCAATTCCACCAATTTGACAACATTTGGCCCCCAATCGTGGAAAGTGATGAAATGGGCTTAAATCAAATTAATTACTATTAATTTGATAATTTTTTTTGATAGGATGGTTCTACCAACCTGTGGAACCACATTTTTGGCATTTTTAGCCCAATATTTTTTTATTTTTTTTTTCAAAATCCCGTTTTGGAGGCAAAAATCGTTTTTTTAAACTGCCATTAGTCCGTGGAATAGCTAAATTTCTAAATAATCTTGAAAATTGAACATTCGTTTTTTATATGTTGTGATAGTAGGTTATGTGAACATGATCTGCATAAAAAGAAATTGCAAAAAAAATATTTTTTCGCCAAAAGCCATCAAAAACCAATTTTTTTTGGTGTGGGGCACCCCCCATGTCGTGTGCCGTCACGCAGTGTGCCTAAGGTGGATTTAAAAAAAAAAAAAAAAAAATTATATCAAATTATGATGAATAATGATAAAATGCATGGGATTATACATATATGGAACATCAAATGTTGTGATTTGTGTCTTTCATGAATTGTAGCAGAGAAATAACATGATGGCAAAAGGTGGTGGGTACCCTAGCTCCTGTCGTGTGCCGTCACGCCTATTTTAGGGGTTTTAGAGCCTTATAAGGCACAACTTCAATAATAAACTTTAAATTTGACATTTATTATTGACTTTGCTTGGTACCAATCTATGTAGATTGAAATTCATGATTTCCGAGTTGTTTTTACATGATTTTACATGCAAAATGCTTTAAAAATTTGCCGTCACGTTGTGTCGTGTGCCGTCACGCCTGCCGTCGTGTGCCGTCACGCCTGCTGTCACATAATATCAGAAATTATATCTCTAACATATATACATAATATTAGAACGTTTATCCTTGAAGATTTTGCCTCTAAATACTTAAACAGAACAGGAACATTAAAAACAAGTATTTGAGTCAACTTAACAAACTGAACAAGGGTCATGAATGTTATTTATATTCTAAATATAATGAGTTATATATTGTGTATAAATACATTATAATGTGGGCAGAGGGTCAATGACCTATCACCCTTGCCACTGCCATTATCATTACCATTACTGAATGGTTATTTGGCTGTAACTTTTTTTCTAGTTAGAATATTTTCACCAAATAAAAGGTGTTATGATCCTTATGTCGAGACCTATCAAGCACAAAATAGTTCAATACATTATGTGCATATTTGTTTTATCTATTTCTAATTTAAATCCTCATTTATGTAGAAATTTGTACCATTATTCGTCGAGCTATTTTTAGCATTTTTTTTTCATATTTGGAGATCTATTTTCGACCCCCCTGTAAACAAATTCCTAATTATCAGAATGGTTCCAAACTTGGCAGTTTAATGTGCATATATATAAGGTTGATAGAAAATAAAAAATCAACTGATAAATGTAAAAATTATTTTTGGGTACTCAGGGGGTGTCTAGGGGCCCAAATGTTGTCAAATTGGTGGAAATGGCCATATGGGTGTGGTGTGGTGGGTAGAAATTATTTTTGAGAAATTGCGGACATTAACGAGCGTCCAATATCTCTGGAAGAGTCATTATATATTATATATATATAAGTCTTATATAAGCATCCAAGTCTTTGTATTTGTAGTTGGTTGTGACCACTCTTGAATGCCTTTGTCACCGCAGCCTTCCTCAGTACAGGGAATGCAACTATAGGACATTACTTGAGTGTCCACAGTGGGTGACGGCCTTTTTCCATACTTTCCTGGTGTATGAAATAGGCATGGGGGCACCGTCATTGAAGGAGAGTAAGGGTTTATCCTGATGGTGAGATTTCTTCTTTCTCATGATGGAGGATAGCTGTGACTGGGCACCAGTCACTGTCTGGAGTGGGTGCACAGCCCACGTTTTACCATTTAGTAGCCCACAAATAGGTAGCTTCTGATCTTAGAGAAACAAGAATTGTCTAGATACACCCGTCTTAACACGAGGGTTAATTACATATATACTTTTGTGCGTCCATGATGTATATTTTTTCAATTGTATCCTATCGAATCAAGGAAAACGCCCAAAAGATTAAGATCTCACACAATCATGTATAGTTGGATGGGGGAAAATGGGGGATGAAAACCCTCTAATGATGATATATTAAGGTCAAATATATTGGCTAAATTGAGGCTCAAAACTTTGTTTAATAAAAAAAATGGCTAAATTGGTGTGTGAAAATGTCGCCATACAAAATGTGTGTGCCTTTCAACGCAATTCAATGGTCCTAGTCCAAATATCAAGCATACACACGAAGACACACATACCCCACCATTGGAAACTCTCACACCTCAGTTGATTGAAGCTCCTGTACAAAAACTAATGGTCACGTTTTGTGGCAAAATTTGTTTCAACCCTGCCGATTCTCAGACTGAGGGAGCTAAATTGACACACAGTTTGAAACCTAATTCAATTTTGGTACTATAGGTTAGCTACGGCTTCATGGTGGTAGGAAAAAGCGGTCTGACATGTGCATCTAAATGCAGGTTAAAATATTACTGAAAGTAAGGATGACAATCACAATAAACCCTTGGCGTGTTTCTGCTATTGTGAGATCCGGATTTATATTAGATTTCTGGCTTGCTTGTCATTTTAATGATATAATATATAATTTGATATATAATGGTTGAGCGGACACCGTGTAGCCATGCGATCCCAGTGATAGTTTATATATAATTCTATATGTCTTTTTTATACAGGGTGGGGGATAGATCTATGGGCTATAGCTGCTTTACATCAGGCCATTAGTAAACCTTGGGCGAGTTTGTTCTTTGAACTGTGTATTATCATGTACCACACTTTATAAGCTATTGTTATTGTCTGTGTATGCATTGCCAGGGGTATGTTGCATATCAAATCCTTACTTAATATTTCCAATCCTTAGCTACTTATCCTTGCTATGTTGCAAGGTTTCTTTAGTGACACTACGTACGACTGTTTATTACTACAGTGGGAATTTCCTACACAGACAAGGAGCAATAGCTTAGCAAATTTAGATAAGTATTTCTTATGCAACAGGCCCCTTGACTCACATACAAGGTTTCTCTCGATCGCTGCGTCTTGCCTGTGATTAAGGGATGAGGAACTGAGGTCAGCATCTAGTTAGGTTGTTTGTTCCTTAGAACCAACTCATATTATGAATATCTGGGCACGGTATGATTAACAATTGGTATTGATTTGCTTTTGGCCAGTAACGTTCAGACGTGGGAATACGGTATCACACGCTCAAGTAGATTGTATCACCAAAGCCAATTATGCCTAATATATGGAGACATATAGTCAAAATATCTGACTGCATCTCTTAAACAATGGCTGATCCTGGCTTGATTAGCCTATATCAACCTTTCTTTGCATGCTATCGTGCATCATCGGACACGTGGGGAGCGTCAATTTCTGCTTAGGAGTTATTGAAGGTTCAATGACAAAAACGCTGCCTGCGATTGGTTGAAACGTAAAAAAACATCTGTTGTATAATTATGACTAATGCTTTATTCGGAGCAATCGCACCATAAACACACTTAAAAGCTGGTTTAATCATTTTTTCTAAAGGTTCCATGTCTAGAGATCAAGTCGATCTGTCTCATAGATTACAGTATCAATCACAATGGGGGAATTCTGATGAAGACGATATAAACACTGTCCCCACTCATTTATCACTCTGGCTCTCCAATAGAATTAAATTGAGTATGCATATAATACAACTGATAATAAGAAAAAACATAAACGGCATGAATTAGGTTATATCACATCGTCTTAAACTGAATAGAAAGCATATTGGCAAATGTTGAGATATTCCTCATTGTATTATTGGATGACATAAGATTTCATAACATAAATATCAAGTTAGCATTCTACACCTGGGATATAGACATTACATCTTTAGTTGACAAGATTTTCAATGTCACCATGCCATTTTTTAAGCGGCATTTTCAGCTATTACGACGAAACAAATCGTGCCAAATTCACTCATATTATGACTTATACGACTGGATAACTTTATTTCACTTTATACATTTACATTCTAACTACCACAATATGAAACGGGATGGTCCTTTCAGCACCTGTATTAGATCCTGATCTTCCAAGGGACCCTTAATATAATTACTAGCTAACATCAATAATCTTAATCTTAACATGTTATTTGTTTTATATACATATTTTCAGATTCTGATATAATGTAATATTCATTTAATAAGATTGGCAGAAATTGGTAGATTATTACCCAGTTATGTATAACGTTTTGCGTCCTGTACCATACGCTTTCTGTACATTAGTATTTCTTCTTGTAATTTTAAATCCTTAAATTGTTCCTGGATGCTGTCCTGAACTGGATACAGCTATTTGGATTAAAAGGTACCTGCTTATACAGCATTAACATTTTTGCTTACTTCAATGTTATGGTCAACTTAAATTTGTTTTGATATTTCTTTCTTTGAAGTACTGTACAATAAACATACAAAATATCATACTTCGATACAGATTTGTTTATAGACATATGTGTGAGTGTACTTTACATATTTACATAATAACAATAATAATGACTACCTTGGTTGGTAGTTGTGTTTCAAAAACATCTTAAATTCCTTAATTTCTCCTATGTTTTGCTGCTCTGAGGCCATTTCATTCCCAACAGGGGAACTGTATAAACAAATGACCTTTTGATCAACTCTGTTTTGGGGGTTATTGTTTTCAATTTTTCCCCTCCAGTAAACAATCTTAAGTTCACCTCTCTTTCAAAAAGATGAGATTTCCTTCTATCAGCCAATTTTGGTAGATCAAGGGTGAAGTGAGCTTGATCTGTATTAACTCTTCTTCCCCAACCTAGAATCAGCCCTATTGCTGCATTTTTTATAGTTTGAAGTTTTTCAGGTTTGACACAGTACCACCATTGTATAACATATCACCAAATTCTAGGAGTGGTCTTATAGCTACCTTATATTTAGTTAATAAGTTATTATTATTGGTGGAGTGTCTAAAATGGGCTAATTTCTCGACTTTGGCCCTGGCAGATGCTACTCTAATTGCTATATGTTTTGCAAAGTTTAATTTACTGTCAATTTTTACCCCTAGATATTTATAAATATCTGTGTATTCCTGTATATCTGTGTCTTAAGCTCCTTATATTCCAATATTTCTCAATATTATGCTGCTGGTATATTGTTTATACAAGAATTTGAAGTCTAATCACCGAGAGAAAACTGCCGCCAGTGAGCGATAATAAGTGAAGTCATCGCATGAAAGGATTCAGGGGAGGGGGGGTCCTCCAAATAGAAATGAGGACGTTTTAGAAGCCCTTTAGCAAAAACAATTGAACAAAATCGTCTAGAATTTTGGTCAAATGACTTTTAAATGAGTTGGAAAAGAATGTAACAATAAGTAGAAAATATTCAGTTTTGTCAGACGTTAACTGAGATCGAGCTCGAGTGCAGCCAATATACAGGGAAAGGTTTTGTGGAAGAAAACAAGATGCATGGTTATGACTTCTTTTTCCTGAAGCTAATCTGGTATCATAAAATTATAATTATTTTAATGTTTTGGTCACTTTGAAACGCACCATGGAATAATATGAAAAGAATCCCAAAGAACATACTAGCTCTATTATTGACAGTGCACTTTGATTGGAGAACTAACCAAAATACATCAGTTCCGATTGGGGCAAAAATATAGAGGTTGGATAACAAAAAGTGTGAGGACTGGAGAACAGCATTCATTTTCTTGATTTCGAAGCAACACCAGCCGCTACAATCCAATGTTATTGGCCTCAGTTTATCCCCCGAGTTCCAGTATTAAGTTGATGCGATACCTTGTATATTGTTTACTGCGTTGGTAACGAGCTGGTGGGTGGGAGCAGAATGGGTTTCCGAATAGGAACATTAGTCCCCGCTATCAGATGCCCCAGTGGTGTCAGTGTTGAATTATTAGAGGACCATACAGCGATCCCTCCTACAGACCGGGGGCTAGATAAGGATGATCTACTAACAGAGTATAATGACAGTAGGAGGAATAAGATATGCTTGCTGGGATTTGGGCGTATGGGAAATAGGCAATGTGCCTCGGTCTTGTTCAGTCCCAAATTCAGTATGAATCACATCTTCAGGCCAAGCCTTAAAAATCATAGCAACCTTGGAGCCAATTATCAGCTTATCTGCTAGACATTCTCACACGCATGATGTCAATATGTCCGATAACACCCATGTCGCGAGTTCCCCAGACCTAACTTCAATTAAACATATAGATAATTCGAATAAGAAGTTTCAATATGAACACTCATTCTTTAGGAAAGCAAGGCCTTGGCGATATAACATGCATAGTCTCTTATCATCAAAATGGTAACTGTCTATTCCATAGATACAAGGGTTTCGAATATATGCCAATCACTGCAGATTAAAGATGAAAGGCAGTATACATGCAAGACAGGGTCTTATTCCCATAGGATGAATAAACTATCAACTAAGCCATAGTGCGACAAGCGTCTCCTTTAGGACATTTGGAGACAAGACATGTGGCTTGGGATCCAAGTAGTACAAGGTTGTGGAAGTCAAGCACCAGGGCACATGGACTGCTTGGTGAGGTGAAGCTGAGAGGGCGTGCTGGAGTCAAGCTTGGTCAGAAGCCATTAATATAAATCCAACTTCTCCTGGGAATATGACACCAAGCAGAATCTCCAGGGTGTCATTGGATACTGTGAGGCCGGAACATTCTTCCACTGCTCATGAAAATCTCCATGAAGGTCTATAATCTGACTTTATTCTATATAAATAGAATATATTTTATATTCAATAATATTATGTTAAGCGTGTATTTTCCGAAAGAAATAAAGCAAACATATCGAGTTGAATTAAAGTATTAAAACAATCTTGTTGCGACCATAGTAAGAATAGTCAGTTATATTAAAAGGAAGTATGTATAGAAAATTGAATGGTTTGTCTCATTTCCATGTTCAATAACTAAAAACTATATAAATTGGGTATTTTGACGTAGTATATTGATAAAAGGTCCAGAAATGACACAGATGTCATGATCGCTCCCGTTTCGAGCGCGGGACTTTCGAGCGCATAGATCGGAAAGTTTATTTATCGATTCTGATTTAATTCAGGCCCATCCACTAGAGATAATTAAATAGAATGCTTTATTTTGTCCACTTCATAATGGTTGATTGTAAAACCTGACCCACAGTGGACGCGAAATGTCACAGTGCGCAGAAGAATTGTTCCGGTTCAGGATATTTCATCGAAAGGCCACTGCAGGGGAGAAATTGGTCGAAGCGAAGATATAAACAGTTTTTGATATTTCCGCATGGTAGAAAAAACAGTGAATTAGTGTATTATTCATGTTCATTATCATGTTTTTTTACCTATAAAACATTTATTATCGGCTCTTAACTTTCACCAGTAACTAGCTAGGCTATGTCTGAGAAATAGTGCAAATACTGGAATGAACGAATTGTTGCGGGTGTTCGCATCGTAAAAGCATGAATAAAAATTCCGGGAGATATGCCATCATCTCTCTCCAATGCCTGAAAAGTATGTAAACCCCTTTTAAGAGGGTCCATAAAACATGTATTGCCATGAAAGGTGGCGTTGGGATTTCCTTACCTCAGGGGGGAATGCACATGGAACCGAATGTAGGGCAGCCGATCGAGAACGGGAGCAATCAGCGCTCATCAACTACAGCGGGTGCTTTATAAACTATTTCGAATGTTGTGCAGAGAAGCAAGTTATGGAAACAGGGTCCATCACATGAATTCATTGCTTACCACATTATTGCAGAGAGCATGCCCAACGGGTGCCCCGAAATATCTTTACGTACATTTCAATGCGCCTATCGTAAACGTGTAACAGCCTAGAAACATAGTAGTATAGGGAAATGTTCCACAGCCTCAGGACTAGTTGTACACACAGTGATTCGCACTTCAAGGTTGAGTCGTGATTTTGCCATGATGTGCAGACTGCTACATACAAATCAGTCACAAGTCGCAAAAAAATCTATTTTGAGATATCATCATATTTGAAAAGATGAGATCAAGGGGATTCCAATATATAATGGTAAACATTAGGACATCTAATAATTAGATGTTGTTGGTAAAATATCACTCAAGTCGTCATCTTCGAAAGTTTCATTTTATTCCTCCAATATTTCGCCCAATATGGTGGGCTTCGTCTAATAATTACTTAGATAGATCTGCAACTTTTAGGCATGACAAAACGGATAGCGATAATCCTTGATGGTCGATCACTATAGTAAAGTAGTTAAATACACTCATAATTATGGATAGACATGATTCAATACACAATCATGGAATTTGGTACATGATGTTCATGTTACTAGCAGGACTAAATACCATGAACAGATTCTGAGTAAGGGCCTTTGTGGAAAAGCACTTAAAAATATATTTTATTTTGCGACCTGTGACTCATTTTCGCGAGACACATCACTTATGCTTTGGGACATGTGTTGGGTAAGTTCCTTATGTCGATGGGTTACAGTATGTACAAGGATGGGACATCAAAGTCAGAGTCTATCTACGACCGAAAGCCAATAGAAGAGATTTCAAACTATGAGGCGGGCCTATTCATTTATTATTTCACCCCGCAATTATTTTCATGAATGAAAATGGCGACATGCATGTAGGAGTTCCATCTAATTCAAGAATTAATCTATTAAAATACAAGGCAGTTCAACATAGAAATTAAGGATTAGAGGGGGATGGTATTACAAATAGTATATGGCCCCAAAAAATAGGTGTGTTTCCCCCCTACCTAGAGAAACCTTCCCCTACCTACCTAACATTATTTTGACGATACCTGATTTTGTTGTTACTATATCTTACTTTTTTTTAATTTTTTGACAAAAAAGCTTATAATAGCAGGAAAACAGGTTTTACCCGACCCGGAACTGTCAAAAAGCACATCTCCCATATTTAAAAAAACTATTGTTATGAAATACAATTTTTTTTTCAGTTCCTGGGAGGTGGTTTCCTAAAAAAAAAGTTACCACTCCTCCCTACCTTGTTTTCAGCCAGATAAATCGGAAAAACACCTATTATTTCTTTTGGCCTATTCACCACGTTCGATACTATTACCCGAGGCTCTAAATTCCTGCATGGTAAGGAGGTCTATAAAATTATAGTCTCAGGTAATAGGTAGAGGGGGTCAGATTTAATTAGACTTATATACTAAGCTCACCGGGTTCGCTGAAGTATATCAATGATACTTGGAGGAGACAACCGCTGGTTCAGCAGTTTTTCAGTGGAATGATGTCTAGGAATTCATGAAACCCCCAATCTCTTTCATAGAAACGCCAAGCAACACCACAAGAACTTATAACACGATATAATTGGAATGTAAACATATACATATCAGATTTAAGGCTCCATAACAAGTAATCAAATTAGAGGGGTAGCTCCCCGAACAGGATATGAACTATTATGGGATCTAATACTGTAACAGTCCATCCCAGATCCCAGAACAAATTTTATCCTCGATGTGATCAATATATTTTTTGGAGAAACTGTATAGATCCTTTTCCATGAATAGCTGACCGAATAACTCATTTATAAACTACACACGATCTATTGTGACCATATTTTACGGAATGCAAAACTAGGATTCAAGTTTGTTTGCCGCGTATAGAATGTTTACATCCATCACCACAGTGTATTGCTTTTTTGGTAGAGGGATGGGCACAATATAACACCGAGTTCCGTATTAAAGATAAATGGGCCTTAGGCGATTCCAGGCCAAATGAGCCTATAATTCATCCGATCGGTTCGAACACAGAATCAAGAATCCTATCCATTGGCGAATTGAATTTAAAACCCAGCTTTGATAAATCATATGACTAGTTCTCAGTGGGATAGATTGATTGACGAGCTTCCATAAAAACAAGGATAATATCAGTTATAGATATTTATGGTTCTCAGTCATGGAGTCCCCAATCTTATGGCCACTGTTCACGTTACATGAAAACAAACTATAGTAAGACACGGAAGAAACCCACAGAGTAAATTCCATCTGCAGCAAAACCCCACATGATGTGGGTGATATATTATATGCTGTTGAGGAATACACAAATCTATCCTCAACTGTTTTATTTTATTTGTATCATTAAGGCCGAATCGTCATAGTAAGGCTTACTCTTATGACTACTGTTGCATGTGATTCAGATTCAGATCTGGTACCATTAAAGATGCATCGTCATAATGGGGACCTGTCGACGAATTACCTATGTCTACACGTCCAGGTGAATCCATATTTCTATTAGATTATACAGAAGTTTTTTGTCTTTAAGGGGCTTACGCTTAGTATAAAAGTACAAGCGACTATATCATTTGATCATTATCTTTTGGACCATTCATTGCATATTGTTCCGGACTATTGTATCATTTATCAGCACTAGCGAGGCAGTGGAAATTGTGGAGACACATCGGTTGTATTATTAGGAGCTTGAGTATGTGTACCTTTTGACATACTGTGGATAATGACCGGCTGGGGCAACTGGATAAATGGTTAAACAATCAACTGCTAACTAGCATGAATTACATTCTACCTTGCATCACTTTAAGACCCTATTCAACACGCATGGCTCACCGATCGACTCATTGGAGCATCTGTAGACGGGAGCATCTGTGGGAAGGACTGGCCCATGGCCAGAAGCTACCCTCCCCGACAGAGCTAAGGATTTAATTAATTGAGATATAGTAAATAATTTAGTTGCCACTGAAGACCGGCGAGGTTCACGCAACAATGCACCTGGCCAAAGTACTACCATTGGTGAGACCTTTTAGATGGCTGGTACTTTTATGTAGCTGATAAATGTACAGTTGATAATCGGTTTATCCCAAGTTGAATGTTCCCTTGGTGTATCATGGAGAGCTGAGGAAAACACAAGCAATGATTCAAATATATTAGGTCTGCCTTGTTTATAGTCATTATGGTAAAGCTGCATTCCCAGTTAAAGCAACCCAAAATCGTTTATCGTTTTTTCTTCTTTCCTGTATCCTGAGTATTGTAGAATAGAAGATTCAAATAAAGAAAATGAAGACAAATTTATACTTCCTCGAATTTCCTGAGTTTTTCATGAATTCATGGCTTTTTCTAAAATATTAAGATTATGATTTTTGCTGATCTACAGTGTCAATCTGGATCAAATGGGATTAATAATGCCATTAGTTGACTTCATCATATACCTATCTAGCCAGTGTTATATATGTATCCTTACACTTTTTATTTCAAAAGGATTCCCAAAGTTTAAGAAGATGAAAGAGAATCAGACTGAAACAAATGAGATTTCGGCGGGTCCTCTAAATAACTATTTTGGGAGATAATGAAAGTTTATACCAAGAAGAACAGGTCAAAATACTCTATATGGGTGGCATTTGAATGGGTCTGAAATGAATAGACAATTTCATTTGTTGACGGAAATTAGCTGAGAATGTAGTGTTATACCTCGTTGGGTCATACCCATAATTTTCATTTTAACAAAGCTAGCTGCTACTCCTATGAAGTCTCAGTTCGAGGGGGGCTCGAAGGAAAACCAATTGTTTTGGTCATTAAGCTCGCCGCATCACCGCCATTCTCCCATGCATCGCCGCCATTCTCCCATGCCTGACCGCATCTGTGTCTTGGAATAGTGTTTGGGGAGAGGGGAACTGAGAAAATAAGGGGTGGCGTCACCAAAATCGAAGCGAGGGATGATCCCCCTGTTGTTGTTATCAGGTGGTGGCAGATTAATCGGGAGTAATGGCATTCCTTCTTCCACACATCGATATCAACGACATATTCCCCGCATACTTACACACTATACTTGCCATTACCTATTACACCATCTTTATATGGCAATAAACCAACGTTCATATTCTACAAATTCTTCACTTCTTTATGTTACATCCATTATATTGGTGGACAACCCTCTACAACTTTTCTGGTAGCTCATACCAAATTTGCAACAGATAGAACAACAGAAACAATGTTCAGAAGAACGTCGCAAATTGCAGCAAGCTAACGCGGACCAAAAGAAACTTACAAGAAAGAGCAAGAGAGAAAATCCTGTTTGCCGCGCCATGAGCACCACCGAAGCAGACCCTCTGCTTGAACAACATTCAGATCAAGCATGACGGGACTGCCAAGAATACAAGCATATATACCGGTAGTTTATGGCAGGATAATTCAACAACAGTGATTTCTCTCTGATGTTGATGTGTTGAAGAAGGAATACCATTAGTCCCTGTTAATCAGTCCACATCCCCATAAAAAAAACAGCTGGGCCATGACCTCGGCTCGCCTCCCTCGACCTTATTTTGGGGAAAGTTGCTTCTGTCTTGGCTTTAATCCTCTCCCGCCATATCACGTAGCCGATGTTTAATGACACTTAAATGACCAAAGAATCAGGCCTCCCCCCTTCCTTCTTCCCCCTTCCCTGTTAAGGAATACAGTGCCAAACTATGGATGACTCTGATTCGGAACAACAGGAAAACCCTCATATTAACGCATGATTGCAGTCCGATCCGCATGTTGCTGACGTTAAGTTGTTGGCGATAACAACCTAATTAAGTTGTGAGATACATAATTATACTCATACATCTACTCTAAAATAATATTATGATCTAAAATCTCTTGATATTGATACCCAACGATGTACTTTCTTTTTTTGTCATTAATTTACTTTCCTATGAAGTCTCTGTTGCATGTTCATTGAACACTCAGATAGTTCTATTAGTATTTATCCACAAGCACCTGTGCGGTTCATGTTGTGTGTATAGACAGACACATTGGAACAGGAAACACTTGAATACACATGTACATTAAATGTACGTAGCTTATGATATTCTAAGGTGAAGCTATTAAATGCTTTAAGCAAATAACCACCACCATCCTGTAATAGTTATAATGTTCCCATATTCTTGTAAAAATATACCTATTCATAGATCTATATCATCAGGCTTAGTGGAGTCTAGCGTCCATTGCGATGTAATTCTGTTACCTGAATACTAAACGTAAACTAAACGAAAAATGGAAAATAATTATTTAATTACTGTTGAGTAACACAATAACATCCCTTTAAATGGCGTACCAAGGACTCTTTTATTTTCTGTAGGTGTATAGAGGAAGAGAAGGAAGGAGGGAGAGAGAGGGACATACAGAGAAGAGAACGTGTAATGGTGGATACACCTGCAGATAAAAAGGGCGCTTAATGCAGATCCTTCCCCAAAGATATTCCCGGGGTATGGATTAAAGAAAAACAACAATGTGTGTGTGAATAGGATTTGGGGAGATTAAGTATAGGAGCTGGCTAGAATAACGCACGGATAAGTAGATAAGTGCAACTGCTTAAGACGGTGTAGAACACCTACACTCACAAATTTAAAAATATAACATATTCAAGAACTACTACTAGCTTCAGTTTATGATAATTGCTAAGCCGCCAACATTTCAATATAAATGAAACCAGGATGAATAAACACCAATAATTATATTTTACAATGGGTTCATGACTAAGTTTGATTACGATAAAAATTGTATTAATGTTAAGCCGTGTACTAATATTGCCTATGACATTAGACATAGATAGTTGAGCTAGCTTCTTTCATATTAACGTTTCCTTAATCCTATCATTATGTAGCATTTGAGGCAAAGATATGTCTTGCTTTGTGTATATTTCCATCCGTATCATACGATGATGTTTTAGTTTTATGAGTTAGTTTGAGTTGGGATGTTAATGTTTAAAGAATACAAATTTACATTACTCTAATCCACTAGTTTCGTAAGTAATAATATGAAGGTATAGCTGAATAGAAATATTAGCTGAATAACAATATCAAAACAAAAGAAATGTGTGCATGATCCGCGGGTAAGGAAAGAAGGAACGAAAATCTATCATTATAATTAAGTAATATAATATATAGGGTACATGGAAATTATATTACCGAGATACAAGACGTTATAAGAGTCATAACACATTATTAATATGATAGTACAAAAATAAAACAATACCAATTTACATTTTTCTAATCCACTAATTTTGTAAGGCGAGAGGAAGTAATACTATGTGCATGATTCGCGGGTAAAGAAAGAAGGAACGAAAATCTATCATTATAATTAAGTAATATGATATATAGGATTATTATATTACCGAAATACAAGAAGTTATAAGAGTCACAGCACATCATTAATTATGATAGTACAACAATCATGATGTACTTCCGGCTCTAGAAAGAAGGGTATAGTTCTACGATGTTTATAATGTATATAATAGAGAAAGAAATGATGCAAAAAGAAAGGAGAAAGTTAGAGTAGGATGAGAAGGAAAAGACTATAGGTAATAGAAAAGAAACTAGCTAAATAATCGGAGAACAAATCCTTTATATATATGTCAATCACACTGGAATCATTTTACAATTCAGTCTATGTTCTGGAGTTAATTCTACTTCATGATTCATGTCATCAAATGAACCGCTCGTGTTCAGTGGATGCCAATGGATGCAACTAAGCTGATAAACAGGGTATTATGAGTACAGGGGAACCTCTCTAATGCGACCACCCTTGGGACGGAACAATATTTTTGTGTCATAGCGAGGTGGTCTCTTTAGAGGGGCTGCGCGGGGGGTGTATTGAGGGATTATATAAAGTGGACGGAATGGAACATTTCTAAATAGATGGTTATAGAAACCTGAAGTTTTTGGCAATATTATTTATTAGACAAATGTTGTTTTATAAATGTCATATCGTTTTAGGAATTATTTAAAATTATTAAAACGTGTTGTGGTGTGAAGGTGATGGTAACAAGCCGTGTCCTTGATAGTACTATTCTGTATTACAGTATACACAAAATACGAAATATATTATGAGGTGTTATGTGCACCTTTACGGAAGAGTACAGACAATTGCCTGTACTCAGACAAGGTGCAGGTTTTATAGCAGAATCCATGGACAGGTGCAAAATCGGCTGACCATGGTGCGAATTTTCTCCACTTAGATAAGATTGTTTGTTCTTGGAAATCAAAAACCTTGGAGTTTATTAATTCTAAACCTTGTTTCTGATGTAAACTTGAATGTTGAGAAGTTTTTAATTCACACAACGCCGCAGGGGTGGTTATTTTAGTGCTTTTATTCTATTTTCATTTTTTTCAATTGTTTTGGTAATCTAGTTCCTGATTGGTTGGTCTGATTTTTTGAGTAATTTAAATAGCATAGACCTGCGCACCTATTAGGTTTTTTTATCGTATATTTTTCTATTTAGTTATCTTCAGTTTTTGATGTATGTAACATCAGCCACCTTTTGTATACTCTGCCCCTGGTTTTCTGTAGTAATTTCAAATTCTGATACTAGAATATTTGCATGACCTTTCTTTAACTTTCATAATCTTGTCGGCAGTCTGGACTGGGAACAAATTACGACTCATGATGTCTTTGCTGAATAAACATCTTTAGATATAAAAAAATACAAAAGGCATGCAAAACTTCCAAGCTTATGTCTCAAGAGACATACCTAAGTGAGAGGATTTGGCCGGGAAATGCTGGGCACAGCGTAAGGCGGTCTCTATATGGCCTCTATTGCGGGGCTTTACAAACATATATAATAGAGGGAAAGAATTCGGGACGGAGAGAAACTGGTCTTATAATAGAGGGTTGGTCTCTATGCGAGGTTCCACTGTATATTTCTTCTATATTGGCACCTGACCCCCATTAATGTGCTTCTTTATTAGGCTGTCGGCCAGTTCAAATCCTATAAAATCTGGTCAGCGCTGGTGGGACAACTGAGAGCTGATCAACTCGCTCATTTCGACACTGGTCGACTGGGTTTTATGGTATAGTAATTTGTGGACCAGCTGCTGCTTACCTCTTAGAAATTTGAATACCCAATTAATGCAATAACCGCGTGAAACAGGTCTTTATCCACCTTACTATAATTATATACACGCCACGAGAAAAGCTGTCTAAAAGGACAAAATTCAACTTTGACAACTTTAACTGCCAGTTATAAGTACTTATCAGAATAACATGGCGTATTTGGTAGAGATGAAATAGAAGAACACTAAAACAATGAGGAGGAAATAAGTTAAAGTTGAATTGCGTATAGATAGTGATCTTTACGATCATCCTACATAATTATATAGGTCTGCCTCTGGATTTGAATATTGTCAGCAATCATACAAACTTTCAAATCTGAGACAATCTCTCACGTCTGGACCTACAGTACACCTAAGCATCTTCATATATTTCATATATCATCTTCTTTTAGCCCTCGAAACGGAAAAGCCTGTCGATCTAGTGCCTACCGCTCTCTGCGTATAGCTCCACAATATGGTTGCCAGTGGAGTTAGCCACTGACTGGGCCGGGTGACGTCATGTGAATATTTAAGATGAGACGTTTTACTGGAAGACGTGAGTTCGGTCAGAGATGTTCGCAACCAATTTGTACAAATAACTTGGACAAATAAAAGATTGATGGAAAAGGTATGGTAACTCCAGTAAATAAACTCCTATCTGGTTTGAAACACTGTTTATTTAATACGGTAGGCTATCCTAAAAGAATATTTCAATTCAAGTCACCTGAATATGCTTTTCGGGGAAAGAAAAGTTAAGTAGAATCGAGCCCTTTTAACGTTTACTTTCTCCAGAATAGAACATCGATATAGTATATATGTGTGCTACTGGGTCAGATGTAGCCAATTTCTGTTATTTGAAACAGGCATAATTATTTTTTATTACAAACAAAGGCCATACATTTAATCATAATAATAAAGACGCATGTCGACGTGGTCAATGTTTTCGTGCGTTGCCTAGCATTATACAAGAAGAAATATACTAACTTAAACAGCAACAGTTATTCATACCTATGATTCAACCACAGTTGGGAAAACTGAAGAACATCTCCAAAAATATCAAATTAAGCATCAAGTTTCAAATTACAATAACTCTCCTCCCCATAAAGTGCAGGTTTATAATAATCGTCAAAACTAGTCCATTCAAACTGTCAAACACATTTCCGGACACACATCCTATCTGTTATAATATTTATGTCATTTCAAAGTCATATTCATATTCTTTTGTAGAAAAAAACCCATCGCCTGGAGTCCTAATAAGGACTAACAAATTATAAAAACTGCAGGACCGATAAAAAAGATAGCAATTATCTCCTATATTTGCTGCCTTTATGCCTTCCGGCCATGGCCGGTAACGGCCGGAAGACCTGGATGTTATCCAGAGGCCAGTATACCATTTTTGTCTACCTCTTATTATGTAAAACTCGGGCAAAATAAAGTATTCATAAATCAATCATATGCTATGGACACCAGGTAGAATCAAATCTAGGTGAAAGCATTGTTGGTTACCTTTTTCTTTCTGCAGCCACTGTCAAAAGAACATAGTGACGTATCCTCCGGAATATGGTTTCAAGGCTAATTGAGTTGTCTATGCACCAATGTCCACAATATCAAAGATTGTATGCAAGCAATACCATGTTTTGAAAAGTTGCTTGCTCATAAGGTAAAAAGTACAAATTGCACTCTCACCGTCTACGACAGACCTGTGTAAACCTTTCAAGTTTAAATGAATGTAATCATACTACATACTAGGTTACCTCAATAATAATAGCTGCTCAGAAAGGTTTGCATGTACGTGTATGTGTCTAAAGAAGCAAGGTTTATAAAAATAGGCTTTAGCCTACAGTTTCTAATAATCAATCAAGTTTTTGGTCACAGTTAAAAACAAACAAACAGACCCATCAGTTCAGTTTATGCTTCACTGAGCAATGAATCACCAGTAGGGACTGAACTAGACACTAGGTGCCTGTTGTATAAGCTAAGGAAAGCCATATTATTAAGGCAATATCTTCCCCTGTAGGGAGGAAAAAGATCCTTCCTATGTGTGAAATTTCCTGCTAGTAGGAGTAGCCTATGTACAATCAATGATGGGTAGGAATCTGTATTCCAACCAATCAAAGGAAGGGAAGAAAGCATAGTCCTGAATTCACACAGACAATAGTTTATAAAACTGGCCCCTGCCGCAATGCCCTATTGCCTATTTGGTAAAGACGAAAACAAAACAAAACAAAACCAAAACGACGACGAAAATTTACGACTCAAATACTTGAAAAGTAAAAAGTAGTCTTGTCATAAACGGTGTCACATGGGAATGTTTATATCTTGCAGAAAATGTTTTTCCCGAATATTTGTATATATCACCTGACGAAGGCCAAGTTGGCCTTTTATAAATATTAAAAGATTATGTCCGTCTTACATGAAGTAGCAAACAAACATTTGGATGATGTCCTGAACACTTTTTGAGCTACAATCGTGTTCGGCCAACAGCCGCTAGACTTCTAAAAATAATCAGGATTGTTACTGTTTCATAATTTGACATTGTTTTAATGGCCACACGTATTTGCACATCTCTGACGCGAAGACGACATTAACGAGCCATATTCGACACGCATTCCCCATCAGTTGCCTCTTCAGGCCAGTTGCGTCTTTGATTTCTGACGTTTCTCTGCGTTCCCCCTACTCACTAACACCTTTCCTCAATTTGTGTTATTGGTTCTTTGAATATAAATTGGGCAAGGGCATATTTTCTCAGATGTTCTAAAAGAGCCGTTTTAGAATGTGAAGAGCTCTACGAAAAAAAGTTATTGTTATCACAGGAGACTGAGGTATACCTAAAATATGGTACGGACCACGACGTAAAATCTCACAGAATTTACTGGAAAATAGTCCTCTGTGGCCCAAAATCGCATGAAAGTCGGCTTAGTGGACTAGGCTCTTAATTAAGAACACAAACACATTAAAAACTATGAGGTAGATAACAGAATTTGCTCGCAGCACTAACGATAACTTAATTAGTTATTTCTCTCAAACAAAATGATTCCCTCTCACAAGTGAAGCGTAGGGGGAGTGTGTGTGTGTGTGTGTGGGGGGGGGGTGCTCGCTTTGGAAGTTATGTTTTACAGGTTGTCTACATGACAAACACTACATCCTCAAAACTAAATAGATGCAGAATGATCCCGAATGATTCCCTCTCATAAGTGAAGGGGGGGGGGGGGGGGGCGGGGGGAGAGGTCGCTTTGAAAGTAAGGTAAGCTATATATAAGACAAGCACTAAATTCTCAAAACTAAATAGACGCAAGCATCGAATCCGATCCATTCTGAAGTGAATCATCTCAGAAAGTGCCCGTTAATAATGTATACTGGGGGGTAGATGTGGAATGAAGCCAATCAGAATCTCCTTAATCTAAATATAGGTGTTTATCCGAAGACGTCATAGGCATAAGTAGTGTAAGGCGTACGACGTACGCCTTACACTACTGGCATACATGTATGTGTCGTTTATATAAGTGATATACAATCCATTGCCACCTGAACCACCAGATTAAGTACTTCTGGGAAAAGTCTAAAATGGTTTTAAAATGTTCCTTTTTATATTGTTGTGATAATGGGATTACCACTACTGTTTATTTTATTTGTATCATTATTTTCTCTCGAATATGATAACTGAGGGGGAAGCGGCACTCATGGCTATTGTTGCATGGGGTGGATCCAGGGTTTGAAACCAGTACAGATGTCTGTGGCCTAATTGTGTATTGGATTCTGGGCATTCTTATTTACGTCGTTGGATCTCATATTGTTCTGGATTATTGTATCATTTATCAGCGCTAGTGAAGATATAGGATTCTAAACTGGCAGAAACAAGTCATAGAGGAGCAAAGCTGGACTACCCGAAAGATACTTTTATCCTTATCCTGATCTTTGTTAACCAGAATCAATACCCTCTTTTACGCGGAGGTCCCTTAAAATCATTTGCGATAATTAAGATACATGCGTCATATTTGATAGTATCAAGTTTCATCAATTAGGGAAAACATGATTCGATTTCGGATAACTAAAAGTGTATATTTGAAATTTGTAATCTTTATAATTTAAATTGATTCTGAATAAGCTTGGCCTGTCGTGCATAGGACACTGTCCCGGGTGTGTGTTTTTAAATCTACTTTTATTGTTATTGAATTACCATGTAAATTGGTAAATTGGTGAACTTAATTCGATGCCTGATTTCATAGTAATGGACTCCCGTGCTTCAAACTTAACCTCAGACTCAGAGGTTTTAATGGGCCCAACTTGGGAACGGGGTAAGCATGTTCTCATAATAAGGAAAACTTCCCTACCGGTATCTAGATCTAGACATTTTCTATTTATTTATTATTTTGTATTTTATTGTATTTATTTCAAATTCTTTCGAGTGTATGTCCTACACGCCATATACTCGAAATAGAGTCACATCAATAAAATACCAAAAAAGCGTCGAGACACTTCAAGGGAAATACATAAATATGTCTTTTCTTTAAAAGGTTCGGGATATGAGTTTATTGTGTACAATTTAGGAAATGCCAGATTAAGTCTTCAAGAAAAACATGGGCTCAAATGTAAATTGGTGACAAATGTATACTCTACTATTCCTGAATAAGTTATATCTAAATTGATAGCTGTATTTTTCTATGAATTTTCTAACTTTTTCTATCGCATTTAAATCAGCCTTTCTGTGAATAGTGCATACTCTGCATAATGTCTTGCTGAATAAAAATCTTAAAACAAACAAAAGCTCATACAGATTGAGCCAGCAAACTAAAAGAGTAAAGGTAAAGTAGTACTAGTACAAGTATCCAACTCACATTACTCATTAGAGTACCTGTAGAATTCTTTTAATGATATTATAATGATACTGTACAAGGTGAATTCACTTAAATACTTTTTAAAATGATAAATAACCGATTTTAAGTTTTTACCAACCTGAGGATATCTCTCAAGGCCTAGCAACCCCTCGAGAGATCGTCAGGTCGGTAAAAATGAGTGGGCATCGTATACAGTCTCCTAGACACTGCTCGAGTTACATTCTATTTTTATATCACAATCTCATATTTAGAAAAAAGTCAGAAACGATCTCTTTTATTTACCTTGCTCGCCACATTGCCTGCTGTATTGACTGTCAAACCGAAGCATGACAACACAAATGGATGTGACGTCATACGCCAGGGTAACGTCAGTGGTTTGGCTAGGGGGAGTCATGAATAAAATTGCACAACAATTGACTTGCAAATTACGCAATGCACAATGTGCAAGGACGTGTTTAGAGATGAAATTATGTTTGATGAATAAATATAAATCATGTAAGTATTATTGCTGCATAGAACATTAACAAAATTTACTGTTGCACCTGGTCAAATTTCACCTGATTCTCCCCTAGCGAGTACAGTCCATTGGACATTGACCAATAGGAAGCCTCTAAAAAAATATGCCTAAATTCACGCGTGGTTTCTCTGTGAAGCTATATGATGGTCGGTTTTCACTCTGTTCCAGGGTGTACAACCCCCGATCATGATGTAATATGATAGTACTGCACAAGTAAGTGGTCTGGCCTAAAGGATCACATTGACCCGAGACGTTTCTGTTCGAATGGTACACAAGCCATAGGCGGGTGTGTTATATCGAAAAGAATCGTTGACGGTCAATGTGATCCTTTATGCCAGACCATCTACGAGATGTGTTGCTATTTTTACTCCACGGTGGTGTTAAATTAATTATGAATTACAACAAAAAGTCCTTTATTTACTTACAAAGTTTTGGTCATTCTTTTCTGACTGACGGCCACGACGCAATAGTGTGCATCATGACATCTTATTGACTCAAGGTTAGTAACTGCTAGTGAGAATCCTTGACAACACTTTTTCCCATGTGGAATGGAGATCAATGGTGAGTGGGGGAGGTGGGGGTCTATTTATTTTTATGTGCCTTATTGAAGTTATAATAGAAACTGGGTTTGAGGGAAACATTTCTTTCCTTGGACATAGTCAATGTTTCTTTTTATTGATTACTTTTATCATAATAATTTTGGGGATCATAAGCCTACCATTGTTGTTAAGGGACATGGCCTGAGTACATTCTAGGTAGACAGGAACCAATCAAATGATAGGCCCCACCCATGTGGTACAAAACAATGTGCCACACGGTATGTACCACACACCTCTACATACAGATGTTATGTGATACACACTTCACCGTGGAGTAAATAAATATATTTATGTATGTATGTTTGTATACATGTACATGCATGTATACATGTATGTATACATCATGTATGTATGATTTATTAGTAGGCCAGGTGTGCACTGGCAAAGAGGAATATGAAATACTAGCAAAGTACCCATCCTCTGGATGGTCTCTCCCTATTCCTAAGCTCCTTCTCCTCTCCCCTGCCCTAACCTCTCTCCCCTCTTCTCTCTGTCTCCTCTTCTCCCTCTCCCTATCCAATTTCTCCCCTCCTCTCCCTTTCTTTGCCCCATCCACTCTCTCCCGTCTTTTTCTCTCTCGCTCCCCCGCTTCTCTCTATCCTTTTCTCCCTCTCCCTAGCTGATTCCTCCCCCCTCTCCCTCCATGCCTTCACTCTCCCCCTGCCCCTATGATTGCTCTCCCCCTCATCTCCCCCTCCTTTTTTCCTCACTCTTCCCCCCTGCTCTCTCCTCTAGGCCTACCTCTCCCACTCTCTACTCCTCTCCTCTCTCATCCCCTCTCTCCCATTCCTCGACCCCCCATCCCCCCCCACACACACACACTCCCAAGGACGCATTGCTAGGGACTCTCACAGGACACATTGCTAGGGAATCACACATTGCTACAGAGGTGGAAGAGGCATGACATCATCTCTTTTAATTCCCAACAGGGGCTTTCCCAGGCTAAAAATAGTTGTATAGGATACAACTAAAAACTAAAAAGGGCTTCAAAATCACATTTCCAACCCAGATAGCTTCACAAACCACATACAACGTCCTCCAGAGAGGGTGGACAAAACTCTACAGATCAGTGAAACGCTTGGTAAAAGAATAGATTCCAAGAACATGTGAGACAAAGAAACCCCTCTTCCTGTATATTATACAGATGCGTCTGTGATGGATTTAAATTGATATTTTTTTATTATATCATACAGCATATTACTTCATATGGATTAACTATTTCTTTTCATGTTATTTCTGATACAATATCTTGAATTTGTAGTAAATCAGCGATTACTGAGAATAATGTACGTGTTACGTAATGTTTTGGCTGAATACAAAATATCAAATACAAAATACAATTTATTTGATCAGAGAAGCTATTTTGACTTTTTTTCGGTCAAATGTTGACCGTACATGAAAATATGGGTTCCTGACAAAACTGAATATATGCACAATCCGCTTGCAGTTCAGCATTGTTTCATGCAGTAGGAAACAAAGATGAATGTACGATCAAGAATGTATGTATGTAGACATGTATCTAGGTATGTATGACGTATGCAAAAAAATCCATCACACATAAAAGCAGTCACTGATATATGTGATCTCTTTGAAAAATAAAACATTTCTATATTTATGTGTCTTTTAATGCAATCAACTTTAAGTCAATATTTCCCAACACAATGCCTATAATCAAGAGACATGAAACAGTGAAACGAATATATACAGCTCAAGGAAGGTGAAATGAATCAAGAGAGGTGAAATGAAATCAAGAGGTGAAGTAAAACGGAGGTGAAGCGAAACGATACGAAAAAGCGGTAATAAGAAACGAAAGTTATGCCTATAGTATACTTTTCATGTAAAATAATAAATCAAAATAAAACACATGAGAAGCAAAACATTGGCAAGAGTGATACTGAAAACATGAGCCACAGCTTATATGTGAGTTATGCTTAATGTTTCCGGTCTGTTTTAGTCCATGTGGAAAGACTCATAAAAGTACCAACATATTAGGTATCAAATAGAAATCTATGCGAGAAAAGAATGAAATAATGTATGAATTCCACCATGCACCATGGAATGCCCTCAAACCCCTTCAGTCGAAGTACAGATGAACTCCCATGGGGAGAAGAGAGGATTGCTCGGAGGCCGTTAATACCCAGATGGGCTATCAAAGTTACAGTAACTATGTCAACATTCTGACAGCGGAAAATAACTAAGTGACAGGCGAGACAACGCTTGGTGGCATAGGACACGGGCCTGTGAGGAACTTCCGCCCATATATCCATTTGTGTTCGGGCTACCAACATTCGTATCTGCTCTTTATCCCGCTCTTTATGCATCAGATTGAACTTAATTCGATGCCTGATTTCATAGTAATGGACTCCCGTGCTTCAAACTTAACCTCAGACTCAGAGGTTTTAATGGGCCCAACTTGGGAACGGGGTAAGCATGTTCTCATAATAAGGAAAACTTCCCTACCGGTATCTAGATCTAGACATTTTCTATTTATTTATTATTTTGTATTTTATTGTATTTATTTCAAATTCTTTCGAGTGTATGTCCTACACGCCATATACTCGAAATAGAGTCACATCAATAAAATACCAAAAAAGCGTCGAGACACTTCAAGGGAAATACATAAATATGTCTTTTCTTTAAAAGGTTCGGGATATGAGTTTATTGTGTACAATTTAGGAAATGCCAGATTAAGTCTTCAAGAAAAACATGGGCTCAATATTGCGTTCCAAAGATATTATTGCCTAGAAGCGATAGCCAAATAATATCAGGGGAAAAAAGAAAGCACCTCGAATGTATGGGCAACACAAAATACATAGTGCTCGTTTGTTTCCAATCAATTGTTTATATATTATTTGTCGTAATAGAAGATATTAAACCTGCATTCTCAGCTTCTGCTGCTTAGTCCAGGAGATGGGAGCAAAAAAGGGCTGAACCTAGGACAAATTGCAACAGAAGGTTTCTCAACGGTTTTGGGTAGTATGAGTCCCTCTTATTAACATACTAAAAGTCCCAGAAAACCTAGGTGGGGGAACATGCCCAAAATCGCAAAAAAAAATATGGCCGCCCTAAAACTTTGAAACCCCATAACTTGGGGTAAAATTAACAGACAGAAAACAGCAATTGAAGATAATGAGTGGACATATGAGATGGGTTGATCATTGTAATTATTGTCAGTATAAGTAATGCAGTAGCCATGCGATGTTAGTTGGGTATGCTTCATGAATTTATTTGATTAGTTTGGGAGCTTCTTGATATGTATAAACTAGAGATATTATATGAAATAGAATCACTTCTAGAATTTATGGCAATGCGACAAAACATTCCCCATGTGAACATGCGTATTTTTCTAAACAGTTTAAATGATGTACCTTCAGTAATAAAAAGGATAAAATGTCATCAATGGAATTTAGATCTGAACCTTATAAATAATCTGGGTGGTCTATCATTCTGATTATAGACAAGATGTTTCCTAATCCCCGATGTCTTCCAAAACCATACCGAAATTGGTCATTTGTTACCATTTCGACCCTCAACTCATATTTTTTTTATTCCTTGTGACAAAGTTGGAAACAGACATACCCTATATCAACAGATGTGGAAATGTGTTAACCACACCCTGAAGAGATAAAAAATAGTTTTCATCAGGTTGTCATGAAATGGGAGAGATTTGATTGCCACAAGGTCCTTATTTTTTCACAATTTCAAAGATTTTCAGAAACAGTTGGCATGGCAACTTGACCAACGAACATACTTCCTAAGAAGTGACAGTTGTACCAAGCTGTTCACTACATTGTAAGCTCTGTTATCCGGGTTCAATTGGGGGGATGTCTGGAAACATATTGCCTTATTGCCTTATTTGGCGACTCGGGCTATAGTCCGTATGCTCTAAGGCGCCATGATGTGAGGATACCGTAGTAATGATATGCAGTTATGGTTATATTAATGATATATCATTAATATATGCAAAAGGAGTTTATGGAATATTAACAATTATGACACCTTATGACGTAATGTTATGTTTTTTGTTTTTAAATATGTTTATTCAGCAGATTGAAATTATGCTATTACACACTATTCTAATTCGAGGCTGATATGGATGAAAAATTCTACAAAAACATTCATTTAGGCAAAATTAATGGAAAAATATATAGTTCATGTTTAGCAATAATATATATAGAAAAAACACATGTATAACACACGTAAAAACCATCACCGGACAGCATCCTATTACTACAATCCGAGGAGCTCTTTACTTGTCATATAACCTAATATACCAAAATCAATCATAATCAATGTAATCATAACATAAGAGAAATTTTGAAAAGTTCGTATGACAAGCTCTCAATTCAATGTGAAAAGCAGGCAGACGTCAGTGACCTCATCGAAGAACTGTATTCATATAAATAGAGGGGATACTCAGAGGATAGAAATATGAAGAGTCCCTGTCATGTAGCTGAAGTGTGTACAGAGATGCCCATAGATACTCTAAATCAATCCTTTGACCTACTCCATCCATCATGGTAGTGACAGACGAAAACTGACCTCAACCGGCACACTGCTTAACTAAATACAGGACCAGGACGCATGCGCACCATGACAACCTGTTTGCAGTGAGTAGTACTGAAAAGCGTCCGCTGTTACAATGGCCCACGACAAATTCCTTTTTATTGGAGAAAGGACAGGACATTCTGATAAATAATACACATAATGAACGTTTGATTTACTACAATGTGGGACTCTCATGTTAGAATGACATGCTGCCATATATAGACCTACCATTGAGAATGAACATTAGTGGCTCCCGATAAATTTACCATATTATATAATGTTCACTGAATTAGCTTCCCATGTCGTGTTCCTAGACCATCATATCAAATACCAAAGAGGAACAATATGAATTTTAAGTAGCAGTCCATTTTAGCGGTTAATTTCCGATTTCACGTGTTTTTCCATTCAAGAGTAAAAGGAAATCATCTGTCCCGTATACTTAGGTAATATTGAAACAAGAATCATGCTGTGATAAAGTCTGACATTTTGTGAATGCGCGATAAAAGAAATTCGAGAGAATTCTGAATACCATCAGATACTTCCATAGCTTTTGCCCATTTAAGACTTTTTTCACCATAACATATTTATATAACACCTTGAAGCATTTTCGATAGAATTCAGATTTTGAAATGGACATGTACCAAAAATGGGTTACCATGGCAACAAATTGTTCTTAAATAATTAGGGTACATCATTAGGCAATTGCCATATTCTCATCAGTAGCACGTGTTTATTGAAACACTTTATCTATTAATATCTATAATAAGTTATTAGAGTCTGATGAAATTTATGGATCAAAAGTTTTACGTTTGATTCTTATTTGATTTGCACTAACATATGAATAATTTACTATAATTAATACTGTAATGAACTTCAAGGAGATTTAGTCAATTTTGCTGCCTGAAAATTTGGTTAGAAATAATAACCTGCATACACGATCGGTTTCTTATTACTTGTTTAATAAGAATAGACATGATATGATGGCTACTATAGATTCCCTGCGGTCCAACAGGTTACTGTGTCAATTTTATAATTCACTGGTTTGCTATTCCCTCCAATCTACCTACCACATTGTACATCTTATGGACCGTTGGGACACTATAGTAATTGCAACTATGTATTCAACAATCAAAAATTGGGTGATCCTAGGGTAAATCCTCATAAGACAAAAAGAGGTATAACAACAGTACAATCTCCTATCTATCAACATCAAACCTATTGTCATTCCGGAGGCTGGCATACGGCAATGACCAGCAAACAGGAGTATGGGCTGTAAGAGATCCAGAAAAGGACCGCACAAGGATAGAAGAGCGTTTTGCATGGTTACTTTAGTAAGATTAAGTTTGTTATCACCCCTCCCCACTCCCCCTCCCCCTCGTTAGTGTCCCCGTACACACCACACCAGTGTGGTGGTGTGTACGGGGAGGTTGAAGCTATGTAAACATGGTGGGAGTGAGTGACCACAGGTAGAGGGTGCATGAATTTTTTCAAAACAACATTGGTAGACCATGAATGCAGTAGTTTTTCCAGACAAAAGGGTAGCTAACTAAGTCAAGTTTCTCTCAGACGAATTACAGGTCGCCACTCACAGGGAAAATGTTAAAAAGAAGGCTATAAGTATGGGTCGTGTCTATATGGGGAGTGGACGCTGATGGGTTGGGTGACGTCACAAATTGTTGATGTAGGCTTATCCGCCCACAGAGGGCGGGTCGGTCACATCTCGTCAAGTTGTCTTGGCCCCCTTTTATTTAATAATAATTATAGCAAAAAAAGAAAATATCTGAGCTGTCACAGGTGTGTCCAGCTCTGATGCAGAGAGTAGAGTGACAAAGTGTTCTGACCTCTGGTATGCGGAGGCCTGCGATGGGACCTCGAGCGACCTCTACACTACAATAGCTTGAATGCTTTCCTCAAGCTATTACCGGTATATTATTGTTGGTGTACTCTTTACTGCAACTGTGATACAAACTGTGCTTTTATTAGAGAAGTTACGACACTCAGGCCACACTGAAAATGTGGGGGAACAGTCTCTAACGCCACTAACGTTCCACATATTTAGTAAAAAGACAATCTCTGAGCTGCTGCAGTACCTGACGCTTTGATATAAAGAGGAGTCAAATATAGTTTGCTAGCCTACAGCACTTTAATATCACTCTGTTCTGAAAGATACCCCACAACACAGAGGAGTCAAAATACAAGTTGATTTTCTCTTGCATGGATTTGTGAGTGGAATGATAGATGAAAAACATTACATAGATGTCGATCCCTCTGGGAGGTTTAGGTAATACTGCAGTGGAAAAAGTACGTCCATTACTAAGATCCCTCGAAGGCATATCGACTGAAGTTGTTCTAAGCAGTTAATATCAGTTCGGCTTTCCATCGAATCAACTCAAATAATTTGATATCCATTTCAGGCCCCTTATAAAAATCATGTTCTAGATTTTCCTCGGCATGTTGAGGATTTATAATCTCAAGCGAAGGCTATTAAATCCAAAGATACCTCACATTAAGAAATTAAGTCTGATGTTCCCGAAAGTGATGAAATGTATGATTATATATAGTGTTTAAGGACAAGATAATTATAAACCCAGGGTTCATTATATTGTTTACTTAACCGTAAACAAGTAGAATGGTGAAGGTTGAAATGTCAAGTACCCATGATAACCGTACCTTCCAGTAATTTAATATATTGTGTTTGTAGACAAAATTGTCCTGACAATACAACTTCAATCAGAAAGATTATCCTTTGCAGAAAGGTCAATATATAAATTTGTAGATATCGGATGCTTTCACTAATAGGCTTTTCATATAATTTCCATAGTATCCATTAAACCTTCCAGTAAAATTGTTTGCCCTATAAATCAGAATGAGATGCAATCTTGGACTTTGATCAGACTTTCCAATTCAATGAACAACATGAAAACCCACGCAAATCAAATCAAGCTTCCGCCACACCTTTGCATACATAGACTGCTGGACCAAGTACATTGGCCAACTTAACAATGGGTATCGAATACATCCATATGAAACGATTCTGATTGAAAATATTGACCTTAATCCACAAGAAGCAACCATTGTTATTCGCATTCAAAGCTTTTCAAGTGATGAATGAGGCCTCCGTATTTTAAATGTTCTAATTGCCCAATGGTTTGGGGGGGGCATTGTGTCTTTCCATTCATTACAAACTGAGTTTGAAGTGAGATAGAACATTCATTGTATGGTGATGAATAGTTGTTTTAAAAAACTTCACCGGCAGTGTGGGATTGTTTAAGGTTTTGTTCATATTAAAGGAAAGAGACTCGTTTTATAGAGATTTATAACCCTTTTCACGTTGATCCCAAATGGATCCCAATCACAACGTTAACTTAGTTAAAATTATAACCTTTATATAAAGATGAAACAGTTCCAAGACGGTTTGAACAGTCGTATTGGATATGCTTGAGTTACCAAGGTTCAAGATGGCTTTAAAGTAGCAAGGTTGTGTAGTAGTACGAATGTATTTTTTTTAATTTTCAAACACAACTTATACTTGTTTGGACTTTTATTTTCAAAGCTCTGAGGCAGCAACACACATTCTTTAACACTATAGCCAAGCCGTCGGCTTTTTGTGTCGGCCTATGTGTCGGACTAACCATGCCCCTCCTCTATTAATTCGAAGTAGCTTAAATATAAATTAAATGGTTCCTCAAGAAATAATGTGCAAAATCAATACGAAAAAACGTGTTTGGCCGTGTGAAATACGTCTTCTTTTTCCATGTTCATATATGGAGCTTAATAAGAGGCAATTTCGTAAAGTTAAAAAAAAAGTATTTCTCGATAGATATAGATAGATACCAGTTGTTCCTAAAGATTCTTCAAATCGGCTTGATGTATGGGAGTTCCCGTTATACTAACACGGAAAAGAAAGATAACGACATCCTCTCCCTCTATAATGATTATAATACATAACGTAGTTGCTGTTTTAGGAGGGATTGACATTTACATAAAAAGGCATTCAGTTAGGTTGTTGTCCTACTTCCATTCTTTAATTCTTGAACGTTTAGACAAGGGTTTTATCCTGGGAAGAATAGTGACGCCATTTTCGTGGCACTATGTGTCAATAAAGATGCAGTAAACAAGAGTTGAGGCGACAAGAGCAGCTGCTTCCACTCTGATATCAGTTGGGAATCAATGCTTCATGCCGGATGTAATAAAAAATATTAACTGTTGCCATTGAATACCTAATCATCGATACCTCCAAGTATTGCTCGGCTGGTACGCCAAAATCACTAAATGAAAAGTGACAGTTTTACAGCCAAACAAACACATTTGGCTATATAAAGGTATTCAGGTTTTATAGAATCTATGGCGACTAGTCGATAGGTAACAATGCTTTCCACGGGATTGGGGACTGCAGCATTTTGTTAAGCTCATGTGGGAGTGTACATTATAATCGTTCTCAGTGTCCATTTTACCAATGGTCGACATTCTCTGACATATACACCTCTGACATGTTGACTAAACACGATTTTGATAAGTACTAAAAATGTCTTATTTTAGAATACCGGTAGTACACAAAAGTGCCTTAATTCAGATTTTATTATTTGGGAACCTATGTGCAAGAATCAACTATTGTTAATCGTCAGGAGAGGATTTTAGGCATGGAGATGGGACACCAATATAGAGGCTAGAGTTTTTCTTGATATGAATTGCCCTTGCGCAAAAGAGCAACTGATAAAAAAAACAGAATACAAAACCCTCCCATCCCATAGCTCTCAAATCCAATTTATAGATGAATCGTTCTATGGGTGATACAGGCGCCTTTATTTAATCGACCCCCTTGAGGTGTAGGCTAACCAAAAGAGAATAGCAATGAATAAGTGATTACAATAGAATATCGAATCACCCTTGGCATTGCCAATTCCCTAGGATTCGTCATAAATAGGGAATAGCATACCCACTGGGAATAACGTAGAATGTGCTGACAATGAAGACCCATTTTCATCTGTCATTGACATGATTATGAGAAGTATAATGCTATGTTCAAAAGAAGATCTGTGTTTCTTATCTGTTCATAACCTCAGGATAAAGTCTTTTCCAACACAGACTTATTCCGACGATAAGAGCTTGTAGCAATCTACTTGCGAGCACCTCCAACTAATCTGTAATGTGTGGCCATGAGATTTTCTTACAATGAGATTATCCCTATAGATACTCGGCAACTAAAAAGGCTTGTAGAGATGTGGACATTAGTTACCGTAGTGCTTTGTATGACCCTTTGCAAGGCAAGAAGCCTTAGCTACTAGAGGATGAATACATGTATGTAGGTGAATTATTATGACTGACATATGTGGGAACCGTATTGCAAAATACTAAAAGGGTATATAAAATGAGTGAATAGTTATACAAATTATATGAGACATTTAATGGCAAGCAAGTGTTGAACTCTCTTAACTTTATAACAGTATTATCACCTTATAAAACTGTATGTAGAATTCGTATAAGAAAGAACTAAAGGCATATCAACAATTAACACTTTAACATTGGGACAGTTAATATGAATAACATTAAGAGAGAATTTAGAGAATAACCAATGTATTTCTATCGTATGCAGTACACACTGAAAGAACGGGATACGCAAATCGTGGCGCTATATTATGTACTAGCGATGTACCCGTCTGTGACAGTTGACCACCAAAAAGGGGTCAGTCAAGCATATTATTTAAATACCTGTATTCCAAGGTGTATCCCCTTTTTCACCCTCCTTTTCTAACAGCTACCCTTTCAGCTCCTCCCTTCGTTCTCCCTGCCTATACTTTCTGCTATTCCCCCTTCCCCTCCCTCTCACCCACTCCCTCTATGATTTGATCTCTCTCACTCTTCCTTTCTCTCTCACACCTCTCACTCTCTCATCCCTGCATGTCCTCATCTCCTCCTCCTCCTTTGGCCCCCTGCTCCCCATCCTACTCTCCCTCCCAAACAACCACCTTCCGCCGCCCCTCTAACCCCTCTTTTCTTGCATGATCTCCTAATTCTATTCTCTCTATATTCATTCTCTACCCCTCTTTCTTATTTTGCCACCCCCTCTCCCTCCATCCCTCCTGCCGCCCTCCCTCTCTTTTAAACCATGTATACAGGGAGTTGGGACATCAGTGTAGTAGGTCAAGGAACCCCATTTAAATCATGCATGATGTCATTCAAGAAGTAGTTCAGGGAAGCACAGAGCAGGAAATCTCCGCCATTTCTTTTTTTTTAGAATTTAAACAGGTGATATTCATTTTATATTTTAGCAATATGGTGATATATTTCTGTTAAGATTACAGAATGGACACATGTTCTTGGATTAGTGAAAAGAAATTGTGTATAAAGTATGAGTATGATTTTCAAACAGAAACATAACAAAAAGTCAACATCTATACCGTTTTCTGAAGGCAAAATAGTCCAGCTTGAAAGAAATGTGATTATTGTTTATTCTAGTCAATATGGCAGAGAAATATGTGGACAGGGGGAAAGGAATAAACCAATAGTGAGAAATACAGTTTAAAAATAAGTTCTATAATGTAAATACGAGTCTCGAGATGATAAAAGCATTGTGTAAGCGTAGTCGGCCTTCAGCAGCCCCTGGATCCCTATCTGTGGCTATATACAGCAATACTTAATGCTACAACTGAATAAAAACAAATCTTTCCCATATGCATCTATAGCTTATATTTTGAGGGAAGGAAATAGCTGGTAAGAAGAATACAATCAACCATGGTCTCGATAAATTTGAAATGCATGTGTACATGGTATGTGTCGGCATAATTCCATTCACATTTCAGAACAAATTTCAAGTTAGGGAATTATGAATAAGAAAAATACGATGTGTATGCACCTGGCATGGATACAGCACGCCAATGTTAAAAAATACCGGTTTAACACAAAAAGAAAATTCTGAAAGGGAGTGAAAAATTGACCTGAAATCTATAAACACAGAACGTAACCCCCAAAAGTAACTGAGGTTCAATCCGCCTTGTGAGGAGGCATTTCCCCTGGTTTTATCTTGGCCACCTACTTTTGCATGTGTGACATTTATCCGACACCATTCACACATATATTTCACTGCTACCCTCTCTACTATATTATAGTAGAGAGGGTAGCAGTGAAATAGGTTTGACTTTAATCTATTGCAAGTTTTGTATAATATGGCCGTAAGTCAACCCATGGGAGGCGTATAGGGACAATGCATTAAGGAAGTTGCAATAGTACCTCCCATTGTTATCCGAGGAACCAGGGACAACCTAGGTGTTGGATGAATGAAAGACTACCCCCTGCTCCAATCAGGACTCTTTTAGGTAGAATTTCGGACATTTTTGCCGGGACATTGCTATAAATTCCTTTAGCACAGCAACCTTTATAAAACAAGCAATGATGAGCCTGGGGCCAAAAATGTAACTGACCTTTATAAACATGGGTTTTTTGTAAAATAAAGGACCTAGGGAGATATTGAGGCTGCACTTTGGGATGGCCTTGTATTGGCCGCAAATGGTAGAGATTGGTTTATATTTAGATTTGTTCTGGCAGCCGAGCAGACTAGTGCATTAACTCCGATGGTCCCACCATATACTCAGCGACCAGACTAATCTAGACACTTATTTGTTATGTGGACATGGCTAGCACATCACTTGCGTATCTGACCACATAAAGGTACAATGACCAGACATTGCTGCGGGGGACAATAGGCAATGGCAGCAACCTTAGCATATTTATTTGCTCCCAAGATAGGAGGCATTGTTTCTCTTGAAAGTCTGATATTACCGCTGTACATTTTGTAAGATAAAATCAAAGCTAAAGAACTATTGGCTAGATTACTGATTTAAAAAGTCTTAATTTCTAAAAAATATAATTGACAGAAGATAATGTTGCAATTTGAAACCTAGGCTGGGGTTCGTCTAATTTATATATTCCAGAACAATTGATAATAATGAGAAAAAATAATATAGAGAAAACGGTATCATATATGTTGGTGAATACTTATAAAGCCAAAGGGTGAGGGATACATATTGATTAAGAAAGTCATGGAAGAATGATTGTCGAATTCCACTTGATAGACTGCCCCAGGATTAAAACCTTATTCCCTCTGTAGGTTAGGCTAAGTCCTAGGGGACACCAGCTTTGTAAAAGCCTACATACATCTCTGTAAAAGTGCACCATCAATATAGACGAGGTAAACCAAGCTAATTCCAAATTACTTGACCCGCACGAGACGACCTCTCAAACACATTTGCTTTAGTTCACATCCAATTATAGCAACTACTTCAATGAGAAGCATATTATATGGGTTGTAACTTTAGAGATGGGATTTTTCATACGTTTTCATGCCAATATTAAGTGTTTTGTAAGAGAAACTGCTTGTGTCAGCTGAAGTGACGTTGAGGACATAATGACCTCCATGTTGTGGTGTAATCTTATACATGCACATAGCTGGGGATTGCAAGAATACCAATGGCATGTCGGAAGTAATCTGGAGAGGATGCTCAGGAATTTTGGTTTAATTCCATCAATTGAAGCCATATCACTATATGTATTTGGGACGTTCTTTGATTATACTATTGAACAGATATCATAGTATGGTAAGTCTATAGATGTCTTCAAGGTTTCGGCGTGGGGGTGGGGATGGGAGCAGTTGGTGGCACATCACAAGTAAAAAAAATGTCGGGGATATACAGAAGGGGAAATGAGCATTATAAAAGTGAAAACAAATTGTTCATACTCCAAATTTAGTGATGTTACAGACTTCCAAAGTTACCTGCCTCTCAAAATAACTAACATTTTTGGTCAAATCGTAGAATCTCTTAAAACTTTCGGATATATTCGATTGTTTTAAGGGCCTTAAGAATTGTCTTAGAGAGGTCTACGAAAAAACATTTGTCTTAATATAACATAAGATTTTACTCGTACGAATTGGAAAGTGGTCTTAAGAATTTTCGTAGCTCCAATTCGGCACAGCGTGGGCCTAAATTTTGCTTACGAATTGTCGTAAGAACCCACGATTTGTCGTACTAATTGGAGTTGCCCACACATTACTGAACTCAAATAAGCTTCTTAAGAATGATTTTGAATTCGTACGACTTGTCTTAAGGCCCAATTCAGCTCTGAGTTTGTGAATGTGTGTGCCCGGCATAAGAAAGAAAGTCTTGCTTTAAGTTAAGCGGGGGAAGTTTTAATGGAGTTCTGCTTGGTATTCTCGGGTAACTGTCAGATACCACGATAACCACTCTTTCAAATTTGCAGCAGGTCTCAGAACACAGATGTCTAGATATTTAGTATAAATATTTATATTGATCAAGGACCATCGGAGAGGCATGTTGGTGCAATTAGAATGACTGGAACAAGGAATGATTAATGATCGACATATAGGGCCGGCTGGTGCATTGTTTGGTGCATAATTATGTGCCAAGAAATGGAGGTCTGACCTGATTCTTCTCTCTCTACCATAATGGTCCATGTGATCAGGAGTAACCATAATTCTTATTGGTCTAATATGTAATCTCATGCTATTGGTACATGTGACCAACTCTTATCCTAATTATCATTAGTTAATATACACGTGACTTATGTAACTAAGGACATGTTTTTATGAATAAACAGTCAGTTGACAAACGGTTCTTACAGACTGTGTTCCAGCATTTATTATCCATAATATATTCGATATACACTAGCTTTACCTACGAGAACCCAGTATATCACATTGTGGAGAAATATCAAAGATCATTTAGCAATTTGTATAAAAGCATATATATATGGTGGTATTAAGAATTGTTTATTTCAAGTTATATTTCTCTCAAACGAGAGATTTGTTACTTGGTACACGCTAAGAAATATCCCTAGAAATGCGTAGTGCATGTTGTGGATTTCGTAATATTAATTCTACGCAGCAAGAGGCATTGGGATAACGCAATGTATTACACAATCAGTCAAGCACGCACAAAAGGGAAGGCTTGCCTACTCATTGTCTTAACTAACACCTCCCATAAGGCTACATAGCTATATATAACTAGGTGCGAATATGAATCCATAATTATTTCCTTGAATCATTGTTGCATGAAATACAGGTGTGTGCCGAGGAAGTATATCCTACCAGAAATTAAATCAAATTATTTTATTATTCTAAATTCCATGATTTATGTTTGCAATATCTCTCGGTTAATAATTACTAATAATGTAACTAAATATACTCTATGCAATAACCTTCAAAACGCAAGGATATATTCAATGCAATGTCTTGAGATTTGGTACACATATTTATATGACTAGGAGGAATAAACCCTCCAAAAATAGGAACATTCCAACAAAGAGATCTTGTAAATGAATCACTTTGAAAAACTTTGAAATTAAAAAAAGAATGTGTGGGCATAGAATCGGGTGATTTATATATTCAATATATATTCTGGGAAAAAAATATTCCCTGCTCTTCCTCTCCTTTCCCGCCAATCTCTTTCTTACTTTCTTTCAATTGCAATCTTCCTGTCTGCCTCTCCCCCTCTTTCTCTTTCTGTTCTCTGTCTTTCTGTTCTAACACACACTATTAGCAGTCAGATTGATTAGTTGAGGCCATGTTGATAGCTGATTCAGTAGTGTAATGGTTAGAGCACTTGCTTGTTAATCAGAAGGTTGCTAGATTGAACCCAAGCATGGGGAAGTTTTTTTTTCTCTGTTTGGCATCAGTTGTTTTGCATTTTACACAATGAAAGTGAATTTGTATTTAAAAATTTGTATTAATTTGTTTATCAATTAAAAGAACAGACGAATATATAGTAGATGTGATGAAGCATGTCACGAGACAACAAATAACAGTACCACGACACTCTAGTTCACGACATACGACACTAACACTTTATAAGTTTCACAAAAGCCTTTAAACTTCAATTCACGTCACGTGCTATCCCAGCACCCCCTTCATCGTACCATGCATACAAACAGAGGTTTAGGACCGGGAGGCAACTCTCTGGAAACAAGTCCATTCTCTCAGCTAACGCAGGTTAGAAAATGGTCATTAATAAGCACAAGGTGGGTGTTCATTTACAATCCTTCTCCTCTAAGTACACGTATTATTGCAAAGTCAGGAGGAAGTCGCAGGCGCAATGAATAAAACGGGCCTCCCTCATTGGCCAGAATGAAGTAATAGCTTGTCAAATCACAAACTAGGATGGGACTAGTCAATGGAGGCCAGGAAGCGATCCAATCACACTAACAAACACTTTCTGTAAAACATCAATATTGTTGATTAGCGTAAAGATGCTCTCGTTTGAGAGGACGCAAGCTGGATGGATTACAGGACGTCGGGGCTTGGATGTTTTTTCCTCGGATAACTAGTATAGTCCTTGAGGTAAATGGGGAAGATAAGGAAAAACAAGATAAAAAGAATGGACAAATAGAATAAAGTGAAAATGTGGCGACCAGAGTACGAAATAAGGCCGGATGAAGATTTAAAAAAGCCCCTTTATAAAGGAAATTGTAACACGTGTATTGACTAATTTTGCAGTTCCCATGACACACATTGGGCATTAGTGAAACAACTTATTCATGGAGATATTCATTGTTTCATTTCCTTATTTTAACTATCTCATAACGATGCGGATTGGGACTGAAAAACAGAGCCATTTGGAATGTATTTCATACTGATTTGTCAAACAGGTAGACATATTTCATGTATTTAGTATTTACAATACAGCTAAACCCAAAATAAGTAGTTCATTCCTAAAAGCCTCGGACCTCTCCTCTATAAGAAATTTCTAACTACACCCAATTACCATGTCTAACAGAAAGAAGCTGTGGTCCAGCTGGTTCATAGAATAACATCTAACTGTATAATAAGATAGTAAAATAGAGCAATGCGAGTAGTGCATATTTGTTTAGCTTCTTTTCATTCTGCTTTTTATTATGACACTTAATTGTACAACTTTAACGAATCATAAATTTGCTTTATATATGTTCTTGATGGCTATTGTATCTGCTTTATTCTCATAGACAAGAACAAACTTAAACGGTGATCAAGTCAACATTGGTATATTTAAATCATTACATGAACACATATACTCTTATTAGGGGTTGGATTGGCATTACCCTGGTTAGGACCACGTTTTGTCAGCTTGTCCTTGTAAACAATGAAAAGTTTTAGGGCGTAGTATTAATATATCAATCCGACAAGAGAACAGGTGTGGCATTATCATTTGAATTATTTTCAACGTCAGGAAATTGTAATATATTGTAATTCAAACCAAGCAGGCCTTGAGGAGATCACCTATATGTTAGTCTAGTCCAAGTCTCACTCTAATACAATATAGCATGTTTTTATCAGACATAGCCTTGAGCCTCTCATTTCTGCCAACACAAGGTCATATTTATTACATCCTCGGCCGTTCATCAAAACACCATGAGTCAGGGCCAGGGCATAAGAGTGAAGCAAGACAGGATATTAGTCCGGTAAATACTCGAGGGTCGGCCATTAGGTAGCAAAGGAGTTAGGAAATAGGCAGATCATCATAGAGACATCGCCGGGGGAATAGTATTTGCTTCCCTCTTTGAAAGTGTGGAGACAGGTTGAACCGGTGAATGTGGAATATAGTATTGAAATTCAACCATTTGAACCCAGTTGATTCAAGCTTGTCTAATAATATCTAACACTGTTTTCGTTATTGTTGTAGTTGTCTCACTTTTTTCATATAGGATGAACGAATCGATATTATATTAATTGTTATTTAACAGACATTTATTATTCTCATATTTCAAACATCGTGTTGCTATATTCATAGATCATTACTTAACACTAGTGGATTAGCGCGGCTCTTTTCTAAGTACAAACCTCTTTTCTAAGTGCAAGGACTCATATCAAATTTCTAATTAATTCATACGTTATGCAGGGACTCCACTAAGGGAAAAACGGCAAAAAACGGCTGCAACGAATGTTTTGCGACGAAATATCTAATCAAGTTAGATATTTTGCAATTGTTGGCAACAAATAAATGTGTTGCTAACCTATTTTACCCCCTCTTCCACTAGTGATTTGTGTGCGCCGAATTTTTAGTCATGTCGGCGACAAATTTTGCCTGTCAGCGCCGTTTTTTACCTATAGTGGAGTCGCCCTATTAGACTCATGAACACTATAACGCATGTGATGCCCACCTTGATGGTTATCATTTCTATTGTTTTTGCTTATTTCACCCATTATTTCCCTATTAGAATGCACCTTCTATCATCTAATTCTGTGTTCATCCCATCATGAGATATATCTAATATTTTGTATATATTCTGAAGGGGGTGGGCACACCCATATGAAACATGATCCAGAGAAGCGTGCAGTGCTAGAAGTCCTGCATTGGCATATTATAAAAATAGATTGCAGATGCAAGGTATACTTTTACGATCATTTGAATCATTATATCGCCTGTGGCTAACACAGGGAACTTCATAGATTCATTTATTTTGCCCATTCTTCTCAATCACCATGAGGAGAATGGCAGATTAAATTAAAACTGAAATGTGATGCATCAATGGGTATGTTTAGTGTTTAGTCATATGTTCTCTATAGTCCCCTATATCCAAGTGGTTAGCGTGTAAGGCTGCGTTTCCACTGGCTCGCTCTTTTGGACCGCTCATGGCCTGCTCTTTTTTATTATCTTGAGCGCATAAAAAGCGAAGATTGAGCGAAACCAGAGCGATCTAATGGAATCGGTTCCTGCGCTCTCTGTACGCTCTAAAAAGTGCCTATGTGCGCTTCTTTAGAAGAGCGCAGGACGTTGCGCTCATATTTGCCGTGTTTGATTTGAGCGCAGCAACACAAGGCTCTTTCTACCTGTTAAAGAAGCGGACTAAGAGCGCAGTGAGAGCGCACAAACACATTTACCATTGATTTCATAGAGGAAACAAGCGGACCAGTAGAATCGCCCTGCACTTGTATTGCGCTAAAAATATTAGCGGAGGAAGAGCGAATGACAGGCGCCCTATAAACAAGCGCAGCAAGAGCGAGCCATGAGCACATATACAAGCGAGCCAGTGGAATTGTACCTTAAGACTTCCAAACTGGACACTGTGATGTTGAGTCCTAGAGCCGACAGGCTTTTTACATTTGTCTCATTTTCAAGTCATTTTGTTTCATAATTTCACTAATATCTTCACATCTGAGGCTCAGTTTTCTTTTAACTCACATATTTAGTTACTAGCAAAGTACCCCCTCTCTCCCCTCTTTTTCCTCCACCTCTTCTCTGTCTCTCATACCTGTTTTTCTCTCCCAACCCAATCTCTGATTACCCCCTCTCCCTCTCCTCTTCCTCATGATCCTCCTCCTCGTTTTCTCCCCCTCTCCTCTCCCCCTTCCCCTACATCCTCTCCCTCCCTCTTTTCCCTACCCCTTTTCTTTTCCTCCCCCTCCCCCACTCCAATACCCCTCCCCTCTTCCTCCCCTCTTCTTCACTCTACCACTCCTCTGCATGTAGTCGGGTCCCCCTGGAAATGACATAGTATCTCACAGGGGCCTTCCCAGGCTATAAATAGAGTGTGTAGATCCCAATTTAAAAAAGGCTTCAAAATCAAATTTTCACCCTACACAAACCACATAATGTCCTCCAGACAGGGTTGATGGACCTGAACAGACCAAAAAGATAGATGGGGAGATCACATATTCCCAGAATATGCTTGACAAAAAACCCTTCTAGAGCTTTATATATTAGATTGATGTCATTCCCTTTTTATTGGTGAAAGAATTAGGGAGAATTAAGCGAGAAAATGGGTTTGGGGATACATGGTTCTCTGGACCAGAGGTATGGGTGGTAGGACTAAGCTTGTGTTTATTTTTCGGTGAAGATGGTTTTTGCACGGGGCCACGGCTGGTCGAGTATTTGCTGGCAACATCCTAATTTGTCATAAATTGTTTAGTGAATGCAATCCTATCCAAAACTGATGTGAAGTAGGGGAATAGTATAGCAGGATGGCGAAATAGAGTGTCATACACTCGGAGTTTTACCTGATTACTTAATTAGTACGGTGAGGCAAGGACAAGACCGTGCAACAGAGATCTTATTACATATGGCAATTAGAAAAGCATCACTTTTTAAATGACGGAATGATTAGTCCTCGAATAACATTATTTAAAGCAAGCAAAGCATTGCTAAAATATTCAGTCTCGTTTATGGGACCTGATTGATACACCTGAGACATATACAATATATTTATTATATTATAATTGATATATTAAAACCACAATTTTTGTCAAAAGAACTGACTTATAGTTTTGAGTAATAAGTGAGACTATAGGATTGTGTACGCTAAACCAACAAATGCAATGATCTACAACAAAATGGAAAAAAATCACTTTAGAAAGAGGAGTCTAAAGCAATAGTACTTCATGTTGAATTCTGAAGCTGAAAATTAATAAGCTTGGGTTTATTCTAATATTCATAGACTATACCATTATGGGCAGACCCATAAAGGGAGGCATTAGACAAAAGACGCCATTATTGTTCACACTTTCATTTCTTACGAGATGATGACATTATCCATTTTACATTTTCTTAGAACATTAACATAGAGTTAACATTTTCTTAACATAGAGAAACACACTCAATATCAATGTTGGTTGATTTAGTAACTATAGATTAGCATGTAATTGACAATATTCAATTCAACATCTGTTACACTATTATTGACCTGAAATAAATTTTCAACAGAAAAAAAATCCCGGCCAGTTCCAAAGCCCCGAGATGAAGATGAAGATTGAAAAAAATGGTAGGTGGCGACATCATCCAGCAGGGTCATTCCCACTGCAGACACCGGCCTATATGGACTGCAGGCAGATGATACCATCATCTGCAAGGAAGTCAAGACTCTGTTTGAACTTAATGGTCTTGTGCCGCCCTTGGCACAAGATTATAGTGTTGTTTAGCCTTTGTGATATAGCGACTGTAGGTTAAATAAAACCTGGTGTAAATATAGTCAATCGTTTGTACGTTTCTTTCGTGTTTGCCTTGTCTCGGCCCACCACAAGTTCACTACATTGGTGCCATGAGCCAGTGGGACCCGAAGGAGTCATCACGAGAGTTTGCCATGTCTTCCATAAAGGGACAGGCAATGGAATCAGTCATTAAGACTGGTTCTCAGCACACATATGTTTGATACTTCTGTTGTTTTGAAGGAACAGCAAGCTGCTACGAAAAAATCCGCAGATGGAGGTGATGAAGAGGGCCACAGCCTTTTCTTGCCTACACAGTTCCGGGGACAACACAACCTTGGTCAAGGGAACTGGATCTGGCAGTTCTGATGATGCAAAGCAGTCAGATGAGGACATAAATCGGGCGCGAGCCCGTGGTCTCATGGTCCAGCTACTAAATGCTTGGAGAAACTTGACGGCACTGGACTGGTTTCCATGACCAGGGACGATATCTCACAAGCAGCGGAGGAGCTGATGAGTCACAAGCGATTTGTTACTCATAATCATATAAACACTGTCACAGTTAAATGACCCTGGTTATTAATCCGCTAATGACCCCATACATACTAGCAGGACAAAGAACGACTTTTGATACGTCAGTCCATTTGACATACATGTCAGCGTGTCTACCCTTATATGGTAGTGTAGGGGGCCCCACAGTAGTTACTCATAGACTTTTGGACGTTTGACATTATTTTCTTTACTCTTCAGAATTGTTTCTTAATATACTAAATCTATACACAATAATAGTGTATACATGATGATCACACTGTGCATAACCAGAAGAGAGGCGCAAAAGGGGATGTATACAATACTTATATGCTGATATACTTGCAATAGCTCATTGAAAGTAATTCCCCATCAAAATACATACCCTCCTGTGAATTTCGCAGCAGAAACGGGAATACCTGGATCTTATTCGATTAACAATTATTAGATTATTGATTATACATCCAAAGCGAAGCTTAAAAATTCGGTGACATTTTATTGCCTGCAGATTTTCCTCCGACCGGTTAAAAAATGAGATTGATATTTCCATTACTTTGTGCTGAGCAAAACGTTCCATGGAGGAGGATTTACCTTTTTCCCAATTTGGTAAACTTACGTCAATTGATTGCAAAAGATTAATATCGATCTTAATATTTCTTACAATCTTATTAACAGTGATGAATAAGTGCTGGGAAATGTCAATCAAATAGCCCAAAAAATGTTGTTTATAATTATATAGCTTAACCTCAACAACTTGACATTACTACCATTGTAATTAACTGGGCTCTCCGCAGCATGAAGGAGATGTGATTTGGGATTCTCGACTCTCTAAGAGTGTGTCTTCTTCGTCACACAAAAGATTAATAATCGGCACAGGAGTGGGATTGGTACAAAGGTTAATAGAACAGCGTAATTCAGGCAAGAGAAAAACATATTTGTACTCGGTCAGAAAGGAGAACAACACTGATCATCTACAGGGAAGAACCAAAACGTTGTGACAACGGATGTGCATAAAGCCATATATAAATTTGTTGAAATCATCATCTCGCGGCATTTATCGAATATTATAAATCAGTTCAATACAAAATTACCTTGAACGGTTGTTAAATGTTATTGGTCGTAAGCATGACCAGCATTTAAGCAGGCAGACTTATGAAGAGACAGACATACTTCCCGACACAACATAAGGTTCAACATAGGTAAATCAGACAGGTAAGGTAGTTGGAATCAAGCTCTCTCCCAAGTTTCGGGGACTGAGAGAAAAGGATAGGCTAACAGCCTTAATAGATCGAACCCGGATAGCTGTAGTCTAAAGTAACTGCTGTGCGTTATAGTATAGGGTAATACAAATTCCTCCAGTTATAATCAATTACAATGGTAGAATCTTAAAATTCAATCAAAGTCAATCGAATTACGCTGTTCTGAAACCATGTACCACTATATGTGGAGACTAGTGAAAGTTGTACAGTTGTACGTGTTGACCTATGTGTATGTTACATGTATGCGTGTGGCAAGGGCTTTGGCCCTTTAAGCGTATGCTTTAATGTTTTCCCCAGCAGGATACTTAGCACATACACCGCTTCCCAAAGGGTCGTGGTTAAATGTCAGTTTCATTGCTGCGAACACCTCGAGAACCAGTCGGGCATAAATTAATGTCTTCTACCTTCCCAAAATGGAGATGGTCCATAATGCTTTGGTTGCTAGAGTGAAAGGTAAACGACGGCCAGAAGAATGTTATCTAACGGGATGCAACTGATGATGGTAAAACTTAGGTCAAGTTTTGTTATGGGTTTAGCTGATCCAGTGAGAAGCATACGCCGCCTTCAATATGTTTAATTACAAGCAAATAATTCACAGAGGATCGCTGCTCAACAGATGTTCTTTCACAAAAGAGAATGCTGCACAAATACCCAAGGGAAGAGGTAAAGACCGAAAGAAAGAAATAGCGGAATCATTATCGTATAATTGATGTATTGTGCATAACTCAGAAATGCTGGCCAGCAATCAGTACCGTGTGCAGCGAGAGGCATACGCCACTTTTCAGCAGTTAACTCGATATCTTCCACATACATTATGGTAATCATGAACTGCCTTGAATATGTTTAATTACAAACAAATAATTCACAGAGGATCCCTGCTCAACAGATATTCTTTCACAAAAGTGAATGCTGCACAAATACCAAAGGGAAGAGGTAAAGACCGAAAGAAAGAAATAGCAGAATCATTATCGTATATATAATTGATGTATTGTTCATAACTCAGAAATGCTGGCCAGCAATCAGTACCGTGTGCTAAAACACGTCTAGCAGTCTTCTGGTGAAGCAAAATGTTATAATTATCATCATATGGTGAAAGCGGCAAAAAGCAGCAAGAAGTTCTGACATTATGATGAAAGAACTAGACAGGTCTCATTCACAGGTTCCCCTAAAAGACTGATGCCTTAGGATTGTTTGTGACCTCTGCATGTGCCCCTGTGGAAAGAGACATCGAAAGAAAGGCCATAACATAAAGCGGGCCCGGCAACACAATACTCACGGGTCTAGATTCTCTCGTATAGTACTGGAGGAAATCATAAAATAACTCTGGACCTCTCCAATTGGCATTGGTGCAAATCCATAGTCGCTAGCTGCAGGACAGGGATCTGTGTAATTGTGCACTTACTGGGATAAAATGCTTCAGTAGGAGTTCATATGGCGACGTCTGTAATCATTATTGCGTGGACTTATTAAATTCCTCCCGGCACTCAGCATACCGCGAATATAAAAACTCGGTTGATATGATAGCTGGGTTTCTTTTCAATCCCAATAAATACGTTTTATATACGAATTATATTGGTGGGATCTATTTCTTTATCCAACCAGAAGTAATTTTAATAACCCAGTTCTAATGTGAAATTTTACTTGCATAAATCATGTCTTCTGAATAAACGGTGTATTGATGATTTAATGAAGGAGTAATTATCGTGTGGCCAGTCAGGAAAACCTGCGAGTGAGCAGAGGGCTATAACCTGTTTGCATATTGCTCCAATACTATGTAACTGTAATAACTTGATTTGAATAAAAGTATTATAATAATAGTATTCCAAAATTCAGGTTTGAATCCTTTTTCACCATCACTGCATTATTCATAAGAACATGCCTTATTGGTTTTATTATGAAAAACCAAGTACTAGGCTAATCTCTTTTGAAACCGCTTACTCTGGAACCCTCTTCAACTATAAAAGGAAAAGTTCCGTTCCTCTGATAGGATTATTGATCCCTTTTAAACTAACTCCCCATGCTGAAAACCAGGTTGCTAATGAGGATAACTTTTCTTTTATCAGATTGTGCGGAATTCCATTCAATGGGTTTCAAAAGCAAATAAAACATCAATGATTTCAGCTCAGCACGATCTGAGGAATGCAATCGGGGGTTGACTTCCAGGATAAAGTAATATTGATTCAATCTTGAAGCATAATTATAAAATCTAACTGTCTTAAGATCAAGGTCTTTGCGATCTATACGTGCCCAGTCATGACGATAGTTCTAGATAGATCTGATGATAACACGAATTCATAGGATATATATAATATATAATTACCGGTAATATTTTTATAATGAACTATTGGGACAATTTTACATATTTTGTGTGTGAGTATTTATCATTAATTACATTAAGGGTATAAGGGAATTTGACGTTAAAATAATATAACCTTTTTCAAAATGTGTATTTTTTGATAGTGAGAATCCCGAAGCTGGGTAGATCCCACTAGGGCAAATAAGAAAGACCAGCACATCACAGACACAATTTCATTTTTTTGTATTCTCCTTATATTTGAACATGCTGCCAATTACATGGACAAGTTATCTCCTTTTATGCATTTTCATTTTGTGCTTTTCTTCCAGGATTTTCTATCAATTATACAATACCTTCTCTCTCAGGATGCTTCACTCTATCACTAAAGGGCCTAGTCCACTAAGCCGATTCTCATGCGGTTCTCACAGAATTTAGTGCAAAAGGGTCCTCTGCGGCGCAAAATCGCATGAGAATCGGCTTAGTGGACTAGGCCCTTTAGTCATTATATTGCTTGGCCATGAACACCCATGCCTCTAACATTGATTCAATAACCTATCCCCATACTTCCCCTCCAAATTCTTTGTCAGTAAACACATAACACCAAGTTCTAACCAAATCAATAGGCCAGTGAACCATGCAGGGAGAACGTCGCCATCCTTCTCCAACTACAAAACCAGCACAACACATAATGTAATGCACTTCTTGCCCCTGGTGTAATATTATTGACCTGTCCAGAGCTGTCTATTACTTAAACCCATTCTCATAACCCAAACAGTATCAACAGCGATGCCTACCACATCTCAGGGGCATGTATCTTCTGACATTCCATTAATTAGGATCATGAATAAAAGTATAAAAATACAAAAGTATAAAAGTAATTCTCTGATGAAGGATCAACCAACAGATCAGAAACGTTGGAATCAAACTCATCAAACCCCAAATAAAACTTCATATATATTGTAAATACTGAGATATTAGATGTGGTGTTTAATCGACTTTTAACATGTTTTAACATAAAAGAAAGTTGAATACCACTTTATAAGTAGTTTAGGACATAACCACAGCAAAAAATGATGACAAAGGACTATCTAATGCGGGTAGGAGAATAAATCTATAGTAATCAATTAATCTGGCATCTGGCATCTACTCAACAGTAGCATGAGAAAGGAGAATCATTATTTAAAGCCTTGGAATAAGCAGAAGAAAAAAATTATCATATAGTTTCTGATCTATTTTCTAACCCTGGTCCAATTGCAACCAAGTATGCTGTTGAGGTAACTCTCTGGAATATTATGCTGTTGCACAGCAGCACCAGAGTTACGGCAAGGTATGGTACTTGGTTCCCGCATTTTTGCCCCTTTCTCAGAATATATAAGCTCCTATGACCTAACACATTTTATTGTGGAAAAGGGTGGCCAAGTCTACAACAATGTTTATTGTTTTGAAATATTAGCCTCCAAATGGTGTAGGCAAGGAAAGATCGGCACCAAAAGAATGGTCCCTTGTATTTAGCCTAGGTCCAGAACTAGGTCATGACCCCCAAACTAGGCAGGAGGAAACGTTGAGGGAGGACGGAATTGAGGAATAAATTAATGACAAGACATAATATTTTGTTATTTCAATGTCTTCACAAGTCATCCGCTAGCTGCCGCTACTCCTGGACTCTCCCACGACCACCGCTTTTTTAAAAAAAAAGCCGCCATCGGCTAAACACGAGAATTAGAGCAGTCATACCGGGATCCCAAACTAACACAATAGTACAAGGATCGTCCTTTATAGATGTCTCTGCCCACCAAATACATGCTTATTGAGCTTATTCTCCATTCTCACTCCTACCGTATATTAGTAAGCAATGATATTAGCTAGTGATTACCGGAACAATATTGTCTAGAAAAGAAGATATAAGCCCATTTACCACCAGCGAGGCCTGTGATAAGATTCGAATCGACGGCCATTGCCGCTAAATATAAACAAAGCGCTGAAATATGGTGTCTCCCAATACTGCCGCTAGCGCCCCTGCATACACATGCCTCACTGAGGCATGTGTATTATTAGACACCAAAACAAAAGCGTAGGAGGGGAGGCCGAGGGGCAGCCGGGGGGTGGGGTGGTGGGAAGCATTGAAAATGAGAGAAAGATTCCAATACAATACAAGTACATAGCCTATGACACCACAACCAAATTAACCTCGCGGTAATACTCTGGACAAACAACGCCCAAGCAGAATGAAATTCTGCAAACAAAATCCTTAAACACTACAGATGGTGCCATTGGTCCGAGGATACATGTTATAGGATTACTGACTCAATCAAGTTATCTCAGAAAGTACACCCCAAACATTGGGCATCTGACCAACATCGGAAACAGCATTAAGAACTGTATGAGAAAAGATATGGTTTCACATGTATCTACCTCCCCTAGAAGCAAAGCTAGAAGCCAAATAAGATTTCCCTATTATTCCCATACTATAGTATATGACTTTGGCTGACTGCCCTGTGGGAAGCGTGACCACAAGGACCACCTACCACAGGGATTTCTCAAATAAAGGGGGCTGGGCTGGAGACTATGGTACTTATTCCTCCTAATATATAAGCACGCAAATACCGCCTTGCATGCTATACTCCCTTAATAACCATACATGTGCTCTACGAAAATAGAGCTTATTACATGCATGAGAGTATGTTAAAAGAATCGTTTAAAGAATCGCTAACAGAGTGTTGGGAAAGTAATTACAGGACAGCAGTATAGCTGGACCACAAATAAAATACAAGGTTTGCAAGGTTGTTTTATTGGTCAGATCTACAAGGTATTCCAAGGGGGTTCAGTAACATTACATTTAATGTAACCAGATTGACTGTCACAAAGGTGATAGCTGGCATCGATAATGCTTTGGTGCTGAAGTATTGTTATTATGTGTAGAGTAAATAAGTAATAGGTAATTAAAAAGCCTGACCTATAAAGGAAGTCAAATGTTCATAATTTCAAGAATAGGTACTGAAAATCGGAAGCAAAACTTCAGAAAGAAAGTAAGCAGAAAGCATGGGATGGTTAACGTATATTAATTATAATATGGAACATGAACAGATTACATAATGGCATGAGACCTACAACATTAGTGGTTGTAGGAAATTGAGTGAATTTAAGTGAACGGACTCAGGAACAAATGCAATATAATTGCTCATCCAATTACCTCTAGCAAAATGTACTAAATTGAATGGAAATAAGGACTTTCTACTTCAAGAACTACAGTGAAAGACATCGTCAAACCTTTATCAAATAATAGACACTAATCAAAGAGACAGAACCATCTGTACGAAGGTCTACAAAGAATTCAGAGAAAAGAATAGACATTGACTAAATGTATTTATTCTATTTTATTTCATTCTTTTAGGGTCATCAGGAAAAACTACCTGTAGAGGATGCTTCGCCCTGTTTTGATGATATGATATTGTATATATGATATTGTAAAACTGATATCATATACATGTATGAAAAGTATTGAAATAAAAATCTTATAATAATGATAATAATTATGTCTATCAACATGAAAACGTGAACCCCAATCCCCATAAAATTATAACCCAAGATTATTGTAGACGCCGTTTCATCTTGATTATAACCTTTGAATAGATGTTGAAATAGCTGTTCATTGATTTCGAATATTAATAATAATGTGGTTAATCATTGTTACGTCTTGACTAATAGAGAAAAATAAAAATTCTTATATATATTGCTGAATATGATATAACAGCCCCTAGTTTTTCTTGACAGTTGTCAATCAGACACACTTTGTATAAAAACTAAGTATTGGATGATCAGGTCCCAAATGAAAATTTATATTGTTTTTATGCAAGGATAATGATCTGTAATTTACCAAGAAATTATATCAGGACACCGTGTGATCTGCGGGTTAATTGACATCCATTAATCTTAGCTATTAATTGGAAGCTAATTGTTCAGGCCTATCTATCACTGATAGATAGTTTGTTGGTAGCACCATCCATGACTTGCTCTTTTTGATGGATGGCAACTTAGCATAATTGGATACAAATGATTCCTGGTGACGTCTCTTAGTTCCTCTCTAGTAGGAAACAGACAGGTTCAAAGACTGGACAAAAACTATCCAGGATGGAAGAATAACGGACTAAACTACGCAGATCTTCCCTATTTGAACAATGAAGAAGTTGCCTTTCGGCTCAACTACACATTGATATTCCCTGCAAATAAAGGAAATAACATTTATGTGGTCTGTTCACCGATTGAGAACCTGATATGATGTCATAGTATCTAAGAAGGTGGGAAATCATAATGCTATAAAGTATCGAGATGTTTCCTTCCACCCCGAGCACAGACATCCTCTCTGGGAAAATGTTCCATTTTCTACAATGCTACTCTCCTTAATCCCATGCGCCAACTTCTTTATTCATCCGGAGATGGTAATTCCATAATATATTGTCCTTCCTTTGGCTAAGCTCAAAATAGTCCTACTTTAGCACAGCTATTTATGCTTCTTAGCCTTATTGTAGAATGTCGTAGCAGTTGACCCATAGAATATTCAATATTCAAGCGTTTGAACCAACATTTACTGTTGAACAAGACATAAAAAGACGGTTAGCTGACATTTCACTGTCAACTTCGTGGGACTTTCATTAATTAACAAAAGACATTAAAGACTAACATCTACTAGGATATGCAGAGAGATACTTCCCTCCCGTTCATGTGTGCCACATGTCATGTGCGAATGAATTTAGGAACGTCAGTACATCAAAGCTTTCCCAGGCCACATCCTAGCTACTCCCCGTGTTGGTGCAAAAAATGTATAATTTTAATTAAATTTCCTGGAATTCTTCTCAAATTGACATATAAAAGTATAAGACGTTGGGAAAGGAAACTGGCGATGTATTGTTATATCATATTACAGTGGTGTCAATCTTAGAACTATGTTCTAAGAAAAGAAGAATTTATGTAGAAGAATGGCAACGTTTGCATAGATACCATGTGTAAACCATGCATTTCCTTTGTAATCACAGATGGGAAAATTCGATAAACTGAGCCCAGGAAGGAGATCCAATAAAGGTATCCATTATAATTATACATGCCCAAGGATGGAACGGACATGGGAATGAGTCAAAACATAGTTGAAAACTCTGAAGATGGGGAGGAAAGCACAATCAAGGTGCCACCGTCGAAAGACCTCAGGACTAGACAGAACATCAGAACGGCGTGTTAAGATTTTGGCTCCAATGCCCCACGCAGGAGATCTATGCACAGAGGCTTTTTTCCTGAAAGTATTTGATACTGCCAAGATAAAGCAGGACCGCATTACAGTAACCCCATGAAGATTTGCGCACATATATACGAAGGAATATATCGACTCAGATTTGAGAGCCTTTCGCTCCAAACCGCAAAATGTCATTAACATCCCATTATGACGCCTACCCGAGAGCTGGGAACACCATTAGCTATCTGATGATCTGAGAGGCTCTGAGCCTAGACTAAACATGAGATCCCTCGTAGACCATAGAACTCCCACCAAGTGAACAAAGCCCTTAGCATTGGCACACTGATATGATCGAGTTAGATAAGTGTAAGGATATTCAGTATATAAATATATGTATACGTCCTATATGTTACACATTTGCAATGTATACAGCTAGAAGTAAGACCATGACCATATTTTCTCGCCTTAGATCTGACGAGTCAATATTTGCCAATAACCTATGAATATAATACGACATATCCATGCTTTTTACCCTATGCATACATACTCAGTGATCTCCAATATATGCAGAGGCCTTTAGTAGTGTCAGTGGTGAGACTCTAAAACCCTGGCCAGAGCAAATATACCAGAGTGACTGACCTGGGTCAAGTCCCTGTATTATTCACTACATGTAGATAGTGGTCTGACAGAGAGACATGGGGGATCTTTCAGGTGTAGAGAAGCAAAGACAAGAATCGTACCTACAGAAACATGGACAACCTTACACACTATGCCATTGATTTTGATGTTTATGTAAAATCCGCGGTCTCCTCATTTAGTTCTCTCTTATTATGTTATTAGTGTAAGATTGAACAAATCTTCCATCAAATACATGAATAAATTCACTGTTATTATGTTTGAGGGACTACCGGGCATGTACAATTTATTTTTACGTGAAAGGCATTCAAACACAGAATGGACTGGGATCATCCTAGCAGAAACGAAGCCAATCATAGAAAGTGATTGGCACAATCACAGACGTACATGACACCCATGTCAGTGGGAGAGAAGCTTAGTGCATTATATTGGCAATATTTTTTCAAGTCAACATGGACTAATTTTTTTGATCAAACACAACCGTGCATCAATCACAATTTGTATCCCTTTTTGTGACATTTGATGTGTTATTACAAACGTGTTCAATTACTAGTCCCAGGTTTTCAAAACGAGACACATGTGCTGTTCGGTTTGCCATCGTTATAAACTGGTTACAAGTGACGTAAATGACTCAATCTGGTTGGTTTAAAGAGTCACTAAACACCAAAATATAATGAGAAAATCAACTTCTTTGCTATTATTGAAATGTGACAGCCCCAGTAGTACTTAACGAAATCTACCGTTTAGTGAGTTTTACCCATTTAAAGGAGGGAAAAATAGTTCCGAAGTTTAACACTCCATTCAGGGCGCCACTGTCTATGTCACAAGGTAGCGTAAATCCTTATTAAATGAACATGCAATAAACATAATAAATAAGTTTCTTAATTGCTGCCAGAAAGAAAGGGTTGGGTCGGACGGAAGGAATATTACCAAGGCAGTTGTGTGGGTCTAAACAAACACGTATGACAGGTATAGTTCTCTGGTCAAAACAAAGGCTGAAATCTGTGACAGTGAAAGCAATACCTGTATTGAATAGCTGTTTCAATTGCGGGTAGAATGGAGGGGAAGGTAGGGATATTCCGTATATTTCAGGTGATATTTTTTGACGTCACACATCACTCTCAGTGCCTTCTTGTGCTAAACAGATCTTTTCAACTAAGTTTTCTCAATTGGTGCCTGTAAGCGACTATAGGCCTACGTTAGACATAAATGGAGGTAAAAATTGGGACTTGGGTGTTGTACTTATGGACCCATAAAGTTTGTTGACCTAAAAGTGACCATGAACCCGTTTAGTGACCCTTTAAGACTCAAAAGCTACAGACAACCTATACGCATCATGATGCTACTACAGCATAAATTAAAGCATAGAACAGGTAAATACTACATGTGCTCGACGCACCTTCTTGACAAAGCAGTCAGTATACATGTAATAAATACCAAATGACATTCTGTACAGTTTGTAATTGGGTCTCCAAATTGAGCAGGTGATCAAATATCTACATGCCTGATTGTCACTTATAAATGATTCCTTCCATGTTCAGGTGATGTGTCCTCATTATGGTGCAAGAAGGTTCAAGAAGGTTGTCCGTTAAATATCCAAGTTGACTCAGACAACTAAAAGATTATGGGATTCATAGTTTATCAATGAGGTCCTGGACCGATCAGTCAAACATGTGTGGTAAACCTGAGGTGGGTAATCTGGTTGATAGTGGTGGCCTTGTTGAGTAGTCAATCTCAGTGGTCTAATAGTCAAGACTTCCGCCTTGATAGGCAGAGATCCAGGTTCGATTTTTGGTTGAGGTGATTGCTTTTGGGGGGCTCTATACATTTGGTGCCATGGTCAGTCTCATTCGGGAAGGCAGCTGTTCTTCACACCAAATCATGAATTTCGCGCAGAAAGGAACGGGGAAATGTGGTAGGCGTAGGGTGGGGAATCTGATTGGTAGTGGTGGCTTCACTATTAACATGTGAATGTAAGTGTGGGCATCTGAATTGCTGCACTAATGTAACTCACAGATAACTTGTGAGATAAGTTTTACAGCAAATGACATTTCAGGAGCTTATATGACATTATAGTAATCATAGCGTTAGACCACAAGGCCTGTCAATTTAGCAGAAGCGATATTTGAATCCGCTATCCAAGGTAAAGTGTATCAAAACGGAAGTACATTTATACCTTCCAAATTCATTTAACAGCATATATATATGTGTAACTGAAGCCGCAGTGGTTATATCGACCACGCCCACCTCGCTTAACCAATCCGCTTAACCATTCAAGCTATTTCACCGAGTCTGTGAAGACGTTGGGTCCCTCGCATCACGATTTTCTTTTAACTTTTACTGTTTATATATATCTGATATTGTCTGTGCTGTCATTATTCATTGTATTGCTTCTGTGATATTGATTTATAATTACTTGTATCTGTGGATATCCTATAGGGTATTTACTTAATTAACAGCTTCTGGCTGTTCTGGCCAAACCATATGACACAGTGTGCTTCTTATTCCTGCTAGCATTGTGGTTCGTATATATCAATGTAATTGAGATATAGGTGAGACCTTATTCACAGTTATGAAATAGTGTATATGTAGTTACGTTAAGATTCTTATAGGCCCCTTTTTTATTATTGCAATTCTAAACAAGATGCACGGCTATGACTAACGTCATATAGAATTGCAATGGGCTACATGTATACATAAATAAGTACATGTACACATACATACATACATACATACATACATACATACATACATACATACATACATACATACTGTTACATACATAGGCTCACAGATCCTGAAACAAGGATATGCTTCTAATCATAGAACTTTTGACATACAAAAGTATTGGCAAATTTGTTACATCATATATTCATAAGTGCCATGAATGATGTATCTTTGATGTCCTGGAGGGAGCACTGTGCTGCGCAGCACATTAGAGTGCAGCACTGTGCTGCGCAGCACTCTAGAGTGCAGCACTGTGCTGTGCAGCACTGTGCTGCGCAGCACTCTAGAGTGCAGCACTGTGCTGCGCAGCACATTAGAGTGCAGCACTGTGCTGCGCAGCACTCTAGAGTGCAGCACTGTGCTGCGCAACTAGAGTGCAGCACTGTGCTGCGCAGCACATTAGAGTGCAGCACTGTGCTGCGCAGCACTCTAGAGTGCAGCACTGTGCTGCGCAGCACATTAGAGTGCAGCACTCTAGAGTGCAGCACTGTGCTGCGCAGCACTCTAGAGTGCAGCACTGTGCTGCGCAGCACTCTAGAGTGCAGCACTGTGCTGCGCAGCACTCTAGAGTGCAGCACTGTGCTGCACAGCACATTAGAGTGCTGCACTGTTACATACATACTGTTACATACATACTGTTACATACATAGGCCTACTGTTACATACATACTGTTACATACACACTGTTACATACACACTGTTACATACATACTGTTACATACATACATACTGTTACATACATACATACATACATACATACTGTTACATACATAGGCCTACTGTTACATACATACTGTTACATACACACTGTTACATACACACTGTTACATACATACATACATACTGTTACATACATAGGCCTACTGTTACATACACACTGTTACATACACACTGTTACATACACACTGTTACATACACACTGTTACATACATACTGTTACATACATACATACATACATACATACATACATACATACATACATACCTTAAAACAGCATATGTTTAGAAACAAAATTATTCAAATTATACATTTGTTTTTAAAACAGATGCAAACTTCTCATGTTTAAATGATTGTAACCATACTACATACTAGGTCACCACAATAATAATAGCTGCTCAGATTGTAGTTGTAAGGTGTAACTATGTTTGCCTGTACATGTACATTCATACCTACATAGTACATACACCCACTGTCACCACTGGTGACGACCACTGCCACCACTGCCACCACTACCACCACTAACACTAAGCTCCCACTCAGCTGGCCAACCAACCGTGACGTAGCATGACTAGCACCAGCACCACTGCCACCACCACTCAGACGATGTGCGAAAGTGGTGCATACGACGACGATTTTATCCACAAATGTAGAATCACAATGGTACATTATACTTAAACACATTTAACTGCCCATTGCAATTAAAAATCAAAAGAATTAAATAAAATCAAAGGTTTGTCCATTCAATCTGTTTGAAATATCAAAGTATATTTTTAACAAACTTATATATCCAATGTAGCTACCACTTTTGCATTTATATAAGCTCCTTATTTGGTATTAGGTTGGGACACAGAAGTCTGAGGCATACATATTGTGTGATGAATCAATAGATTGCGGAAACTCTCAGTTGTTTACTTCCTTCTCAGAGCGCCATCGTCTGAACCATCAATAATTAATTGTTAATAATTGGATGTTAAAATTGTCCCCAATAATAACTTAATTTATGGTGAAATATTTAATTAGTATGCTTACCAAATAGTCCAATTGACATTTTAGCGATGAAGCGTCAGGTTTTATGATAACGCTGAAAAGCGCTACTCTTAATAAGCCGTCTTCCGCTCGATTTAAAAGTCTGTGAAATGAAACTTGTTAATAATTGGATGTTAAAATTGTCCCCAATTAAAAAGGCATGAGAGCAATGCTGTGTGCGAGTGCCGCCTCAAGATTGGTATTGGCCCATTTTCTCTTGTATCCTCAGACCGACGGAAATTAATACGTTCTATTGCAAATGGAAAGGAAAGCAGTCATCTTGAGTTGGGTGGGAGGCAGGATTTAAATCCGAGAGGATAAAGTCGGTTTACCGATAATATGATGGTTGGAACTGTTTGGTTTGGTTATTCTGTTATACTTTTCAATGTTCATTATGTCTGCAGCAATTCATGGAACTCACACCACCCCGATACACCCACGATGTGCAGTCGCACCAGCTCAACTCTGCTCGCTCAGGCTCAACCGATGGCATTGAATTTCTTTGAAGTACTCCCCGCCCCCGGAACACACACCTACATATCTCTCTTTAACCCCTTTGTTCTATTCTTCTTATTTTCTCAATTATAATCTATATTTCAATAATTCACTTGACCATCTTGAAAAAATAATATCCTCGACATAATATAAAAAGGTATCATCCATATACATCTTGTTCACCCCTTGTGTCCACTTAATTCTTTTTCGAAAATTTTGTCGGTTGGAAAATATATTTATCTGTGAAAACCTAACTTCTTAATGTCTTTGTTTGCAATGTATCAATTGAAAACCCTATTTTAACGTGAGGCTCTGTTATGCGGTTATTGCTCACTTGTTTTCAAAAGACTGTCAAACGTATCACTGCCAAACGTAATGAAACAAAATACATCTATATCATATTGCAGGCTTTACGAGGAGAACAATCTAGGGTATTTGGGTCTGTGTGTATAGAGAAGCCTAGTAATATTATTACAACATTATTCGACTCCTCCTTCCCACTTCTCATACTCTTTTGTTGTCAAGGTTGAAAGGTATGTATTTAAGATTAATACAAAATCTATCTCTATCCTAATATGTTCAGCCCTGATATTGACCTCCGGGTATGATCCTGAACCTTTGTCATAACAACACTTGATGTATGTTGGCATTGATAGGCATGCTGACATTCAAATTACAGATAGATGATATATATACATCCGTCCTACGCCCTGCTACACCTATATGGCTGCCCTTTGTCTGCATTATGGGGCGAATTGCTGGGAAGCATGAAGAGCCAAATCATGAGAGTCACCCACATGTTTCACATAAAAGTCTGATTCGCACTAACCATGGCAATGAATGGCTGATCTATTCATTATCACTCACTCTAGATAGGACTTCTTTGAACTCTGCAAAGTTCTCACCTAAAGTTCTCACATCTTTGGAATGATACATTAAAGCTTAATGTTTGATGTCAATAAACCAGGCTAGTAGTCACATAATGGTTTTGTCGTGTGTTAACAATAAACTATGGTCGATCATTGCTGACCTTACTGGACAAACTCCCCATTAACTCACACCACCCCCATACACCCACGATGCAGAGTCGCACCAGCTCAATTCTGCTCGTTCAGGCTCGACCGATGGCACAGAATTTCTATGAACTACTCCCCATCCTCGCAACACACACACTTGCATATCTCTCTTTAACCCTTTTTTCTATTCTTCTTCTTATTTGTTCAATTGTAATCTATATTTCAATAATTCACTTTGTTTATCTATATTTATCAAACTTCAATGTTGTTATGATAATTCTATCAATGGAATTCCCATTCTACCCCTTCAGCAATGAGAGGAGCATTGGCTGAAGTAATTGGAGATATAACTTTATAGATTATCAAAATATAATATGAAGCCAGTATGAGGGGATGTAGTTAATATATTCTGAGTAATAGATATAGAACCCACAACTCTATCTCTATTGATATACTGTATAATCCACTTATCCCGATTCTACAGGAGTGTCATGCATTTTTGTTACAGGGAAGGAAATTTCATTAGGCTGCCTAAAGGAAATTATGTTCTCCTCAGGGCCATTATTATTCGCCCTGAAAATCCCAAGGGCCTCGTGAGGTAGAAGGTACAAGACAAGCTTATTAAACAATAATAGACAATCACAAGTGCTAGTTCTTTTTCATGGAATTATGCGTGCCTATATGTGAAAGAAGGCCATAGAAAGTATGGCATCTCAAAGTCTCAGACTAAGCTGATAACACCATCCAGCATTTGGAAATTTGCGTTATTTTGGCATGACTCATTTTTTTCATGTTTGCAAGGTCAGCAAATTCGTGATAATTGCAAGCAATGATCCTGCCTTCATTTGCACTGATTTGCATTGAAGAAAAGGGAAACTATCTTCCCTATTCAATAAACACCAGGAGGCTGAACTACAAACTATACAAGTGTTTAAGATCCCAGTGGACACACTATAAATATATCCTAGAAATAAACAGATTCACCAACATGACAATAATCGAGGAATATATAGCCTGGGAATAGCGCGTATGCCCTGATTTTGTGTGCAGATATGTCTGGCGTAAAGCATTGGCATATCTCTTGTAAAACAAATATAGAACCCTTTTATTATGGTTATCTGTCAACCAATCATATTATCGCCCAGTCGATCGCATGACCCTACATAGATACACCAATATTCCACCACCAAACAACAATCAATCATACATGAAAATGATAAGGCGAGCAATGAATGAAGACAAGCTGACTTCCGCTTATAGCACCATCTACTGGACCTAAGATAACCTTATAAATATTTATTTTCCCTTGAGTGTGCCAGTACTTTGTGCTTGCTTTCCTGATAACATATTTTTATTGGTTCGGGTGTGTTCTTTCGCCTTCAAAAATATTCAAAATTAACTGGTGACTCTCTATTCAAATCTGATTGCACTTGTAGTATATGCACCAACAAGAATACAATAGAATATATTATTAAACAGGAGATGTTTTAGACATACCAGTATATAAATTCCTCTAAAACCTCTAGATAAAAGAAGACAACATCATGTAGCTATGTTAGCCAAGTAAGTCATAAATCTACGGAAAAGCGAAAGAATCAATACAAATAAAATATTACAATATTACAAACTTCTTAAAATTGAAAATTACCCAGTTTTATATTTGAAGCTAACTCATATTGGGACAGCAGCTTACCCACCAAACTACAAAATTATACTAGATAACAAGTTGTAACTGGTATAGATTAAGTCATATACAAACTAAATGTTCGGAACAAAAACATGGTTGAAAACTTGGAATCTGGTGCTAACTTTTCCGCTGCTACTTTGTTATAATGCAAGTTTTCTCTGTAACTCCTTTCTTTGACTTCGATGTAATCTAGACCCACTATTTCATAGATTTGTATTTCTTCCTAGTACTGCTCAGTGACGTCAGAAGCCAGACTGTAATGAACCCATTGAGGGTCCGTGTGCACATGGACTATACTGATATGATGACTATAATTTAACATCTTAACATCTTACTGTGTCAAATTTGTAATTCAGTGGATTGCAATCTATCTACCTCATGGCACATTTTATGGACTGAAGGGAAACTATGGTAATTGCAATTATCAAGCAATCAGAAATTGTGAGGGAGGGAGGTGGGGAGGTCCTTATTTTACCACAGTACAATCCCCTATCAACGACAATGCTATTAATAACTTGAATCAATGTCTCCTCAAGGCTCAAAGTAAATGCAATGCATGTATACCAGCATATCATCGAAGCCAACGCAGCATCTTTTTTAGGCTTAGCCGCTGTTATCACAGGCTCATTTTTACACTTCATACCAAAAGGTGACTCGTGCACTTGACCGCACTTGTCGCAAGTCTTAGCCTTTACCATCTTGAAGAAATTAATCTTAAACACCTCACTGAAAGTTGTGGAAAACACCTCCGCATAGTGCGGTTACAGGAGGAGAAGTGGATAAGAAGGGTTGGGAGTGTGACGTCACAATGAGATTAGAACCATGGCGTGGAAAGGGATCACCGGGAATATCTCCATCGATGGGTCGATTATATATAAACTTTGCTTTTACGATACTCTTGCTGAATACTTGCAGAATGGGCCCCACAACTAAATTAGATAAAATAGTAATTGAAATTCATAAAGGATTTTTGCGGATTTTGGGTATGTTAATCTACTCAGAATTACGCTTCATTTGACACCAAAAACGTCTCTATACCACTTGTCCGGGTAGCACCTATTTTTCACCTTCAGGGACCGGACTATAAGGGCTACAGACGACAATATGAACAATATTGTTCATAGCTGTACCCTGAATTCATTTGAATACACATGTTTCCAAATATCAATATTTTGGATATTTGAATAAGTAAGTGTGTAGTTGTTTAATTCGTAATTATATCCAACCTTTGCCTTCCTATGATTTACACTGAAGAGAAATAACACACGAAAGGCTTATTTGAACTACATTATTGTGTAGTGCAATACAGAAAGCGCTCTTTTCCTGTACCACTCATGAAAGGTAATATCATCTTATACAAATGTCAACGTATAGTTCTGGTCCATGTCCACAACCACAAGGTGGGACCACTATTCGATGTGTCCCTATTGCCATGATCTCTTGTAGTTGCCACGATGATATTCATACACCATGTTCTATAAACACTCCTTTGTGTCATACAACAGTTTGATCATGTTACAACGAATCAGTCTTATTAAAATAGAATAATAATGGTAGACACTTATCCTGTTGGTACTTCTCCTCCAACAAACGAACCAGCGGGTCATTAGAATTGCGCATTCCTGTTGTAGTGATGTCAATAGCCGACGCATCAATTCAAGACATGAAAGCCGAGATTGATGGGTAGGTACTGACTTGTAAAAAGCACATTTTAATCAAGGAATAGCTCCTACATGTCCTGACAAAAGGTCAACAGCGCCCATGCTGTCAGGACATGCCAACGAATGTACATTATATTACACGTGAGCCTCCATTGCATATTGATGTAATTACTACACCTACAAGATATTGAACAAATTAAATAGACGCATTGGTACACTCTAATTAGCTATATGTACATCGGAGTTTATGACAAACTATGTTGGTCATCGCAATGGAACACACACTACATAATTACAAACATATCAGGATTTCAAGTTAGAATACGAAGGTCGGATGATACAAAGGGTTGTTTCTTTCTCCCACCTCGAACACATTCTGAGTCGAGGAATGGCTGTATGAATAAAGACCCTGAATACTAACAGAGCTTTGGGTATGGATGTCATGCCAACTTACCCTAATCGTTACAGCGGCACATTCCGTCGTGCACATGAGAGAAGTGCAGATGCCCCTATTGTCGCTTAGATCACTAGCAAGTGTCACAGCCATTATTATCCCTTGTGAGAGTTGGCAAGTGTTAGCCAAAGGCTTTGGGGTTATCCCAAGGGCATGGTAGGGATAAGAGCGTGAGAGACTTGCCAATCTTGGACCCGATTCACAGGCGCCATGGATATCCAACTAGTGGACTTCTAATTGGACGAGGTCATTTCTTGGAGAGGCTGGGGATAGAATGATAGTCAACGGAACAAATAATGTGGCTATGACTAGAATTTCAACAGTGAGTTGGCAAAGAAACATATTTGTTTTAAGCTAGCTTTAACGACTCACAAAAGAGTTAAAGAAATGTTGTTGGGAATATTCAGAAAGGGAGGGAGGTGGGGAGGTCCTAATTCTATCACAGTACAATCCCCTATCAACAACAATGCTATTAATAATTTGAATCAGCCTCATCAAGGTTCAAAGTAAATGCAATGCATGTATGCCAGCAAATCATTGGGGTACTCTTTACTGTATTACTAGATACATTCTGGGTATAGTGTATCGTCAGTGAAAAGATCGAACAACTTTATGTTAACTACTGGAAAAGGAACCCTTATTTGAGCAGAAAAAAACCCAGACATGACAGATAGATGATAGATCACTAACATGCCTGTCAAGGTAATAGCGAAGGCAGTCATATATTCCAAGTGATCAAAGATTGCATGGAACACCAGTTGATGGCTCGATTGGCATCCTTCAATGTCAAATGGACAGTTCAGTGAACTATAAAACGGCCTGCGGATTTAAGCATGAAGATAAAATTGTCAACGATCACTTCTTTGGAATTGAAGAAGCCCCAAATGTGTTGTCCTCCAGTGAAATACTTTTTTCATGCAGTACAATTATATCAGGGAAATATCTTAGCCAAAGTAGTCTTGGCTTCATACAATGCCTACGCAATGGCTTCTGATTGGGGTCATATACCATAGTAGTATAGTAAAATGTTTTAAAGAAACTACTCTCACAGTCATATTATCAGGACCAGTTAAGAATATCAATGGCTGCATAATAATGGTATAATAGAGAAGAATTGTCAAGATTCTTTTAATAATGTATTTCTGTCGGCCGTCTGTCGTTTCTCAGACTACTTTGCACTGAAATATCTTTGAAATCAAAGATCTAATAGAATTGAACTTTTACCGATAAGGTCACCGTACTACCATCTGTGACAATTAGGAAGAACAATTTCACTAGAGTTAAATATAGCGAGAAGGGCCACTTTAATAAGGAAATTAACCTGAATACTAGAACAAGCACAGACAGTCTACCTAATGACAACTTGTCATTGTGTCTACAAAGACACGTTATGGATAATAGGATATAGTAAACTGAGAGGTGCATGTGGGATGATGTATTCAAATAAGGCCAGCATGTTGTTTTTCTGTCTATCACTGTGACGATAGCCATGAAACATGAAATGAAATGAAAGACAAAAACACACAAGTAATTTGTGAATACAGCATCGTATATGTTTCTATTTTTGTCTGTATAAGACAATAACCATAAACATTGTAGGGACATGCTTCAATGGACTGGAGACAGCATAGCATATAGGCCAATCCCTAAAGAGTAACGCGACACAGAGAAGATGGTGAAACCAAAAAAAAAGTGGTACACGAAATGTATGTGTTAGGCATACTTCTCATTAAAAGGAATCAGTAAAACAACACATGAGAAGTGAAAAGGCGTTCATGGAAGAGTTTATCTTACCTGTATTCAATATATATTTATTCGTTAGAAATATCTCTTTAAATGGTTGTCTAGTGGATTTCAAAATTATATTTAAAACGCATGGGCAATTTGAGCGTCTCCACGCATCCACGCATGCGTTATGCGTGATGCTTGGTTCTATTTATCGAAATTCAAATACTAATATCAATGATCTTAATATGTATTCTTTACATCGCAATGTACCCTAGCTGTCTTCTCCTTAGCTGTCCTTCCCATTCATCAATTTGAAGACCTTGCAAGGATACGGTGGCCACCGTTCGGAATTAAATGTATTTAATGGGAACAATTAAAAAGCGAATCTTGAACTCACCACATCGTCTACCTGAACGTTGAGAATATGACACCAGATTTGGCCGCGGTAGCTGACAGGACAACCTTTCTTAGCAAACTCCTGCGCAAGGGGACTGTGCTGGGCAGCAATGACTGAAAAAAAAATATCGTTTTTAATTTGAGTGTAACTTTTCAGTGTCAGCACATAAAATCTCCGGAAACCGAACACAGTGTGTAATTACCGTGCAGAGGGAAAACACTTTCGTCGGCTACAGTTCCGCGCGGTCGCGATTGTTTTTTGGGGGCTATATGATTAATGCAGATTATTTTGAGTAGGTTATTGAGATATTTCCTCGTAGCGGGCTTGCTTTTGACACAGGAAGTATTATGTGATTGTGTGTTTTATTTATAATTCAAGTTCTATCATTTATTTGATATTCGACATTATTTTAGATTTTAGTTTATAGGGCAGAGAATAAAACGATTCACGGAGAAATATTTTCGTGGTTCCATATTTAATTTTGTTAATTTGATGTCCAGAAACTATAGGTGTATAGGGACTACCCTCTGTAGCTAATTTGATATATGTGTGATCCTCTGGGTTTTCACATCAGAAAATTGCATTATTGTATCAATGTAAATACGCCGTTCCCCAAATACACATGCACTCTGTATATTGAGACCAACACTCTAGTAAATGATGAACATCATCTCAAAAGGCAGACGCCAATTATTACAACATAAAAGCAGACATGTAGATGTCAATCCTTATTCTGTCACAGGAGAGGAGGAGGACACGTAAAACATTGGCTTCTATTTGCTCTAGCACGCCATATCAAAACCAAAACGCCGCATGTCAAACAGAGAGACCGATGTTTGGATTGAGGAACATTGAGATTCGTCAAGCCTATAAGACAGACCGTTGAAATGAGGAACAATCACAATTCTGGGAGATATCAAGCTGTCAGAAACCTTCAGAAACAACGGCTGACGGTACATGTTACCTTTAAACAATCTAATTATTATCCTAAGCCTTTCCCGAAGAATTATTCTTTTGTTTCACTTAGGCCATGTTATATGTGTGTGCTTTATATAGTTGACCCTATTTGTGTGTTAAAACCTTGCCAGATACTCCCACGTAAATGCTGAACAGAATTTGCAATAAAAGGGAAACCTAGGAGAGAGAGATTCCTTGACTGAATAAATATATTCACAATAGCTACCGCATTGCCCTTTCCTGTGAATCTCGGATGTATACAATTATTTTGCATTTACACTTCTAACACCACCGATTATATGACAGCCATCATCACCTGTATGTATTATATTATCTATATCTAACTTAAATAATGACCAATACATAATGACATACTAGAAATCTGGATAATACCATAAATCATCTCGTACTGCCCCCCCCCCCCTTTCCCCCTTTCCGCTGGGACCCCCTCCCCTCAACATCACGTGATCAGAAATGACCTTTTAACCTGAGGATCTGAAAAGGATCGGGGTGGTAATAAATCAAAAGTGGACGTCAGGAAGTTGACGTTATGACTTTATGCACGTATTATGACTTTACACCACAGGCTCGATCTTTGTCCACAACGGTAACCCAAGAATTTATCATCCTGAGGGCAGAGCACCCTGTCCCACAAATAGACCGATCACGCCGCGAGGACGCTCGAAAAAAGGAAGCTGTCTCCGTAACACTAATGAATAAAATTATTCTTCGGAAACTGGATGCAGATACTGAATTGTATGCCACATTACTGATTGAGATTATACCTTTTATATTATTAGTGGCGTACCTTAACAATAACACCTACGCCCTGAATAAGGTGATAATCACCAATGCAGTTAACAGTCGATATGAATTAATGGCTTTCCAATCTAAAAGGTCGCCAGTGACAGTATTTTATCTACCTTCCATACTTGTAGCTTTCATAATTTATAACTGACCAAAATAATCCAAAGAAATTATCGCCATTAATCAAATGTATACAATCTTAATATTCTATTTCATGACAGTGCCTATAATAGGGTCAGTTTTTTTTCTCAAGTGTATGTTGCTATTTTGGCATCTGGGAAAGGGGGAATCTAAAATACGCTGAATATGTTTTTGTCATTGAATCAGAGTTATACAGGTCTTGACCTCTCGGGAACATTGATTCCAACAGAATCAGACATGTGATTGTCCAATGTTTCGGATTTTTTTAAATTTCGCCTTCTATATAGTATACACTCACGCGGGAAACCCCCGTTTCTGTTGCAAAATGTTGAAGCCATTTAATTTAACTCAAGGGAATGACTTGTAAAAGCAAGAATCTGTGTGTTCAGTTTTATATGAGCACAAATATATAACCAAAGCATTTTTATTTGAAAGGCCCTATTGTAATGTATGTATCTTATATATTTATAGCTAATATATTTATGGCTAAGTAATTCTTCATATGGAGGTATTCAAGGGACAATATTCAAATCAAGGTATGATTCCCCAGTCCAACCAGACCATGTTTACCCATAGCCAAATTGGAGTTATTACTGCAATCGTCACATGTAACCCACCTTTGACCACGCGGAACTAATGGTTGGAGGAGTTCTGTACAGTATCTAAACAAGATCAGTAGTCAATAACAGAGGGGAATGTCCTATATGAACCTAATTTGTATCTGCCTCGAGCGGATATGTATGCTCATGAGCAAAACATAGAAGAAACACTGTCTGTTTAATACGTTAATCTACAACATTAGTTTGTGGCTGATAATTGGTTCGTAGAACAGCTAATGTTTATTGCAATCGATATTATCATGAGGGAAATCAAGTGGTAATCAGTGAGCAAGGATGCCATTTTTAGCGCATTTCCAAGTACAGTAGAGAAATATACCCTATTTATTACATGTTTACCGAAGGATACAATTCCCATATATATAATAGTTGGCGATTGGAAGAGGCTAAAAAACCCAGATCCTCCAACCCTGCTGCCACCCATAAAGAAGGTTATAAATGGTAACCCATTAGATAGGATGCCAGTGGCCTTTGCTTGCATGAGCAAGATATATTTGTCAGCCTTAACACTCAAATAGCCTGGCACAATGATAACAAGATAGCAGGAATCATGAATAAATACTCATGAATAAAATATACAGATCATTTTTTGGATCCTATGATACCTATAGACAGAAATATTAAAAGGAGATATGGATGTAAATTAATGTCCAGGTATGCAGTGGATCCTAAATCTATTAGATAACAGCTTAAAATAATATCAAACTTAGCCTACTTAGACACAATGTGTTTTCTCAGTTTGGAGCTCTATAATATTGTCACATCAAACAATTGTAATGAAATTTGTATTTAAATATATCTTAGTAGGAATCGTAAGGTTCCTTTTCTTTGCAAAATGCAGATTATACACTCCAGTTTAGAATAATGGAGATGATTTACTTAATGTATATCTGGAAAAGGTTACCTCCGTCTGACATACAAACAATCTTTTAGCTTTTATTACAAAAATCGTTTATTACATCGTTTAACCAATTACCTTTTCCAATAGGTTAGACAAAATTATAATCCTAATACATTCTTTTGCATAAGAAAGAAAAACAATTTTTTAAAAAGAAATTGGCAAAAATAGGATGTTACCTCCGTCTCTATAAATCATTGTGCTATTTCTTATATATATATGCTAGAATTAAATCCAAAATAAAATGATCAGATGTCAAACATAGCAGACAATAACATTGCAAAATATTATTCCTCTAGCTTCATTATTTCCTGGGATATTAAACGTTGAAGATGCAGGCGGAGGTAACGTTATCTCTGATATAATAGGGTGTGTCCCTATGTACATATGCTTCTATAAATGAATGTATATATGTCCTTAAGCCTGGTACAGGGTTCGAAGACGGGTATCTCCACCAATGATGTACTAGGGTGTGTCCTAGTATATACTAAATTAAAGATATAGATGATAAGTACTGAGGCAACGATGTGAATAGAGTGAAGTTATAGAATAGAGTTAGTTTATTCCAGGAATCGCTCTCCCAGCCACAGCCTCTCCTTTGTCTGACTGTGGCTCCACCCAGTGGCCTCCCCGGTGTACATAGTATCATAACATCTCCATCTGCACTGCACACGGAGATAATGAATTACCAATCTTTATTTCATTTTATGCTGTGAACAATGAAAGAATGTCAAGTCAGGCTGCAAGGAGGGGGACAAAAATGAATTAAAATTTCCAAGCCCCATATTCTTGGGGAAAAGATTTTAAAAGTTTTTTCTGTTTCTGCTTTGAAATATGTCCCTATTTGGTAAAAAAAAACAAAAAAAAAAACAGAAAAAGATTATAGGTGAAATGATAATATTTAATAAAAAAAAAACAAAAAAAACCCTCATAGAGTGAATCACAGCAATGCAGACGGAGGTAACATATAAGAATCGAGCATGAACTTTACTACCCTGAATCAGGGAAGTATCTGATCATGTAGCAAATTTTGCCACTTAACCTATAAAAACTTGCCTTTAAGATGGACAAATCAGAAATTTGATATGCAGTGGTAACAAAATCCCACATCGGTCACTATGTGTGTTCAATTCGTGAAATTTCTCATATACATTTTTGTGTGTATGTATAAATGTGAGACGTGATTCTGCTACCTGCATGTTGTTACCAAAACAAGCCTAGCTCATTCAAAGCCAGGATGGCTACTGGACTGAATGCAAAGGTTTTCACAGCACAAAGAATAACATAATACAACATCCATGTTGGATCATAAGTTGATTCATCGTGGTAGTTCTTTAGTTAGTAATAAATGACTCAGCAACCTTTAATGTAAGAAAAGTAATGTCAACATTGAGTTCGCTGGCCCCGACATATCATCCACTGGAACTCAGCTAGCTGTCACCGCCATGGATAAAGCAACATTATTAAGATCCTCGCATGAATAGATGCCAAGGATCTACCTGAAAGGGGGTCAACTGAGTACCTGAATTGTGTGCAGGGAATATTTGCCTCGCAGAAAGCCACATTTGCTAAATTGGAAATGCTGTGAAAGACATCAGAAGTAGAAACTTTGGTGGTTAGCCTTAATTACTGTCTGGTGAGGACAGAGATGACAAGGCTGGCTCTTACAAAACATGTGGACATCTTATTTGCATATATATAATTATATATATATTGCATTTATTGTGAATTTACGATACAACAAGCCTAGCTCATTCAAATCCAGTTGGACTACCAGTCTGACTGTGAATTTGTTTTGTTCTATGTACTCTGAACAAACAGGGCAATTTGAGCATACCCACCCACCCACCCACCCACACACCCAGAAGTCAACCCACCCACTCCTTGCTTATGATTTACGAAACATTTATATCCTTTTAAACCTTCGTCTCATATAACTTCCTTGCTGACGTAATGATTTAAATGCCTCTTTCAGATTGGCTTAATTTAGAAATGTGCAATAAGTGATCATTTACAACTAATTACAAAAGTGTTATTCTCTCCCATAATATGTAGGATCCTGAGCGTGGATAGAAGTGAACATATCAATATCGGGGGGGGGGGGGGGAGTTGCTTCATGCCCCGTTTTAACACCATACTTTCATGGTCATATCAGGGCGAGAGAGAAACTCGCTAACAGAATGCGATAAGTAGACTGCGATACCCTGCTCTTTCCGATTATTAGCAATGGTTCTTTTACATCGTAAAACCGTAGGCTGCTATGCACATGGTCGGCCTTTGATAGCCCAGTCAGCGTGCACTGGGTGGCAGCTAAATATGAATGATACTCTTGTGTGCTGCTATGGGATTCGAATCCCCAACGCTATAGGAACCTCTCAATATTGTTTGAATCGACTTGCAAGCAAAGGAATGCGGTATGGGTGAGGAGGGTGAGGAGGACAGGGGAGGAAGAGGAGGGCGTCCATGGTCAACATATCACAGCGTCTCTGTACACTCTAAGAAGAAAGGGTTCTAACAAGAACCCTTAAGGGTTCTTCGGCTTGTCGACATGGCAGAACCCCTAATGGTTCTACTTAGAACCCTTTTTTTAGGGTTCTAAGTAGAACCCTCGTTTCGGGAATAGGCAGGGTTCTACATAGAACCCTCGATTTGAAGAACCCTTTGAAGAACCCTCTGGCCAAAATAGGTAGGGTTCTTCATAGAACCCCTGATTTGAAGAACCCTCAAGCTAAAATATGTAGGGTTCTACATAGAACCCTTGATTTGAAGAACCCTCCATCTGAAAATGTCCAGGGTTGATTTTATTATTGTTTTATTGCTGAAGTAACATCACTTTTCATCAAATTATTCAACATATTCCATTTCATGGTGTGGATAGTATGTTCCCTTATTCTTCAGTGAGTATTCCAGTCAATACATTCTTTCGTCCTTCCATTCTCATCTCCTCTAGAAGAATAAAACATCAACAATGTTAATTAAAGACATGTATTGAATTAAATAAAGCCACAAGTTGCAATTAAATAAACTGATGAAATGCTCACCCAATAGTGGGCTATTAAGAATCTAGTATTCTCAATAAGATAATGCCAATTGAAACCTGCCATTTAAACTTTTAAGACTGCAACTGAATCGTAGAAACAGGCTTTAAAAGACAACTGACAAATTTTAAATTACCTAGGCCTGTCCAGCGTTTGCACGCACTAATGGCACCACTACCATTCTGCCTGTCCGCACGTTCTGCAGTTCTATATATAGTAAAGCTTAACAAGCATGACAAGGCTCGTATTGGCAACGCGCGAACATCAGTCCGTATGCAGGAGTTATTTTTAGACCTGCGAGCGTGACCTACAGAGGGCGATGGGAACAAACACAGCCTGGTCAGTGAGTCCAGGCAAAGCCTTACGACACCACACATGGGAGTATACTTTACTTAGATGCACATCAGAAACGGCCATTTTAATCAAAAGATTTCACTTTTTTGCAATGGCAAGTGATAGGCCATGAGCAAAACATACTGTTAAGGAGCTGCAAAAGTTTCTTAAGTACAGGGGCATTACTGTGTCAGTAGAGATGCTAACTTTTTCATCACAGGTTGCGGGACACTATCCCAGCACATAAGGCGTGGGGCTTGGAGCTATAGGATCGTTGGCTAACAATATGCTACTGTATCTATATGTGCATACAAATGCCTTTCCATAGTATGCAGTGAAATTCAAAAGTAAAGACCTAATGATTTGGCAGCGCTTGAACAAACATGATATATTCAAACGTCTTTGGACAGTATTTAAATGGTCGATTCTCACGAAATGGGGGCAAATCTTATTCAGAAGTAATTCAACCTTCTCAAGTCAGGAAACAGTTGTGCATAACTCAGGGAAGAGGAAAAGGAGGGCTCTTGAGGGGTTAATTCAACAAATCGACACAGCCTATTCTTATGATCGACAATGAACATGGGCATCAAGTGACAAACGACAAAAACACTTTCTTAGCCTGACAAATCGACAAAGACCTTATAAGTCCTTACCAACAAAAAACGGGCCATATATGTGTTCCCATGTGCATGTCAATGCATAAGAGAGTGGATTCAGGGCATAGCTTGTTCCCCACGCAAACACGCGAGCCCTCCCGTGCGCTATTTATAGACTCTGGGCACCAGGTAGTCGGGCGCGAACGCTACTGTTAGCAACAATGGGGGAGGAGGACTAAGGTAAAGCTAGCTGACACCTTTGTCGTCTCCATTCATGCTGGTCACTTCACCGAACTAGATAGAAGTAATTATATTAGATATAATGAATAATAAGATGTTTACCCACTCAGAGACAAGGCGAGAATACATGTATGGGTCTAGAAATACAGAAATTGTGAAACTAAAACATACTCACTACTAGAAATCGGCTAGAAAACCTTGAACGTTTTCCAACTCCTGCTCAGGTTTGAAAGATGGTGGTTATGATTGACGCATGCGCAGTGATGGTTTAACCTGGCCTGATGTATAGGGGGTTCTTTGTAGAACCGTTTTGAGCTAAAGAACGCTTGAGCTTCAAGTGCACAAAGAACCCTAAAATCGCTGAAGAACCCCTATGGTTCTAGATGGAACCTCCGGTAGTCCCGAAGAACCCTTTTAGGTGTCAAAGAACCCTAGGGTTCTTGGTAGAACCATGAGGTTCTATCAAGAACCCAAAAGAACCCTTTTTTCTTAGAGTGTAGTGGTTCCATTGGTTCCTTTAATCTTGTACAAGTATGTGAAAGCAGGACCTTCAAGATCTCTTTAAAATTTAATCAAAGCAAGTCATGGATGAAAATGGCTTTATTCTTTGGAACATGTTGGCCCATAGCCAGAAACAAATTACATCATTTTATCTATGGACGTAAATCCCAAGCAAATGTATTTGTCCTGAAACCTTTGAAAAACAGGTAGTGCAGTTTTATCATCCAATTCGCAACAAAAATAAACTCAGGCTAGCGAGTAATATTGAGGATTTGTCTCACACACTAATGTAGTCAGATCATTCCACTCGGGCATACTAATCACATGACATCGCTCATAAAAAGATGGCTATAAATTTAGATTAGACAGTGTATTCACTTCATTCCTTTCTCTGAGATTCCGAGTCCGAGAATGAACAGATTGTGTTTAATTCAGGTCGGTGAGAAATGCGAGTGTGTAGCTGAATATCAAGCAGGTTAACAACAGTCCAGAGCCATTCAATAAGGGGAAACTTAGATTTAAAGTATTTCTATTTGAACAGAGTTTTGGGGAATAAAATATCTTGTTCTAATTATAGGAGACTGGATCATAATATATTTAAGTCAACTTTAAGGTGTGGCTTCCATAGTTATATGATACCAAGAGTGTATAGCAAAGCTTTCTAAGGCCAAACAAATAACAACTTATGAATATATAAAGAACCTTAATAATTAAACAACTACCTTTTTTAGACAGCTTGGATCGAGCCAGTTCGAAGGCCTCTTGGAAAAGCTCTGGTGAATCGTCAACGCCTCCTTGCGATTGATTGATGGACATTTCACTGAACTGCAACCTCTGAAAAATGAAAGGGCTCAATTAATGAGGCACTGAAGGCATGAAAGTTGTTTCGTAGATCACCATGGGTCATGCGGTGATTTGAGATTCAACTTCTTAATTTCAATTATTTCCTCAGGCATGCTTGGGTGTTTTCAATATAACAATAGGCATGCATGACTCACAAATTGTTTTGAGAATTAAATAATAATTAAGGACGTGGCCACTTAAAACGGATTCCACCAAAGGGAAACTCACGTAGTCTAGTTCAAACTTAATTAAACGTCCCTTTAGGTTTTTTGATTCGCCAAGTTCTACGTGGATCTGACTCAACTTAACTAAACTGCCTGGCCTTGAAGTCTTTATTACCGATTACAAGTCATCGCTTCTCTTAGCAGGGTGCCAAGAAAAAGAATTCTAAAGTAATTTAGTCACTAGGAATCAAACTATGACCGCAGAGTGGCCAATATTCTCTACTCTACAAACTGAACTTTGTTTTGCACTAATTTGCCGGATGGATATTTTAAAGATATAGAGAACAATCCAAACGAACGCCCCTATGTGGCTCCTGGTTGGGTTATAATAGCCAGTGGTCATTATATATAAATGTACAAGCGGTGGTCCCCCCTGGTGTCTTTTGTCTCAAAATTCATTTCCATCATTTTCGCTTTTTAGTCAGATGTCTGTGCAACAACGAATGTGAGTGTGAAATGAATGGCATCAGCCGGAGCTGCCACTACAAATGCATGATATGGTCAACTTCAGAGGTCTCCACCTTTTTTAGAGCGGCAAGATAAGTTCTTTTTGTAAATTTATAGGATATGACCTTAAATAAAGGTGAAGCAAATCTAACCAAATTCGGACCGGTCATTTTCTGTATACAGTAAAACGTGAAAAAACATTACCTTTCCCATAGACTCCTATAGTAAACCAACAGTTTTTTCAAGTGACTCTTAAAAAAACTAATTGGGTAACATATCTTTTTTTTTATTAATTTGTTTCATATGTAGTAAGGAACAATCCCTGAAAGTTGTATGACAATTGTACCTGTAATTATTTTTCATTGAACTGTCCTTCAGATTTAAGACCACAATAGCTTAAGAGTGGCAAATTTGGGTAGAGATTATTTTATTTCTCTTTGTGACCTGATTCTATTTTCCCGTCCTGGGTGAACATCTCTCCCATCGACTCTATCATAGAGTCGATAGGAAAGATGCCATCACATCACTTTACTAAATGCTTTGAGTTTCTGCTTTGAGTTTCGAGTGATGTTTTTCTGAAGTATTTTTCACAATATTCTTTTGTAAAGTAGGTCAACTTCATGCAGTGCAGAAATGCGATGCGATTAGACCCATGTATCCCGTTCAGTAAAAGAATCATTGCATCTCAGATGACAGCAGACAGGCCTCGGAAGGGAAATAAGAAAATAACGGCGGGATGTCATCGTCTTTCTGGCTATTCCAAGCTTGAAGGGGAAAAGGATATCAGGGTAATGACACTCAGTCCGACTCCCATGGTGGAATTAGAAAAAGATCGATGGCGAGAAACTGATAGGAAACGAACACTGGCAAGGAAGCTGAGTTCCACGCGAGAAATATCGGTTGGGAAAGTTGGTCAATGAAAACGATGCCTCTCGGGGATGTTCCATAAACCTGTGTTTGGTAATTGTCCGGTTTAAGCTCTGTCAGGGGTTTGTCTCATATTTTAGCATATAACCAGGAATAGGAGGTTTCAAATAAGGTCCTGGAATACACATCAACCAAAATTCACAGGGGCGGTATTCCGAACTGCCTCACCATGTTAAAGATCCGATAGTCAACGTGCCGGACATTATTATTTTATATGTGGTTGTTTCAAAACTTCGGATACATACGACGAAAAAGATACACATGTAGCAAAGATAAAATGTCTTTCAGAAATTATCCAACTCATGAAGTCCGGTAAAAAGGAAACCAAGAGTTGGCTTAGACCGAATATATGCCTAATGGATTAGGATCTGCTGATGGATATGTAACATAAAGCATCGAGATATTGCTTTGATGGGCGTGATGGGGGAATTTGATACATGTCCTTGTTTCCCTATAGGCCTTTCCTCCGTGGACCTAGGATTGATATTGTATAGAAAGTAATGCTTGCTAAGATAAGACTCAAGACATAAGACATACTTTAGTGTATGGAGATGAGTAGAGAAAGAACATAAGCTTATCAAGCAAACGCCAAGAGCATCCATTGTATAACCAGGCCAGTCCATTGCTCTATTGCAAGGCACAGCGATGTGGGAGTATTATTTGTCATCAGTGCATGATAAAATCCCGTACCTTGTGAAGTAGCTGGCAGGGGAGGACGGGAAAAGTAGTGGAAGGCCAACTGATAGAAGGACACCAAGTAGCTAGGGAAATGCACAACCGGGATGAATAAAACCTTTATATTTATTCCGAGTTTTAATAGCTCATTAAGCTGAATAGTCTTGTACATAAATGCAATTCCATAGAATTATGTAAAGTGTAGTGCCTTGAAATGTCAGAATACCAATCAAGTGGTGGGAGAGCATAGATGAGATGGGGGTGAGTTCAACATTATATTCAATACCTTTGAAATAAGACATCTGCAATACCTTAGAATTGGAATGAATCAGGGAATTCGCACTATATCAAACAATGCTGTAAAGATCTTAAACAAATCCTTTAATCTGCATCTTGCAATACATCATCGTATATCACTATACATGGTGACCCCTGCGTTCTAGCTAGATGTCAGTAATTGTAACACCTTTGCAACATTCCTATCCTGTAATACATCTTTTTAAAACGATATCACTCTAACAAAAGTAGATCAAAGACAGAAAAGAATTTAACCAATACCTCATTCTTTAGCACATATGTGGGCTTAAGTGGGCACTGACACTAAATCACCTATCCTTCTTCCTGGGCCATCTTCAACACCCTAGAAACCTCTAATGTCAAGCGAGCGCTCCTCCTAGTAATGCCTCTAATGGATTGTTCTTACACAACAATTGCTGTTGCAGACTGAAACATTCTTTCAATGACAAATTCGCTTTTAGCGACCTTGGGATTTGCAGCTTTTTCTGGATACAACAATGGATAAAATGCTGTCTCTGGTGATAAATAGCGTCCAGCAATCCTGAATTTAAATGTTTAAAACATACAACTTCTTACTTGCTGAGTTTAAAAAGACAAAATTAACATTTGTAACCGACGTGATATCTGTCAACTGTTGAAGCAACATCCTAAATAATGTTTCATATTTAAAGTAGGCTACCGATATCCTTCTGTTGAATGATAACCGAACTACACAAGGTTATTGTGACATATCAACTGGAAAAATATCCAAGTCACATTCGAACTGTATATATTATGCATATCGAATCAGCTTAAGGATTAAAAGAAAAACAAGGCAACCTGATAGGAAGAGGCTTAAAGCAGAACGTGTAGCAAATATGCATAATCAGGAATTCTACATCCCCTGTTGCTACAAGGAATGATAAGCCTGAATGGTGGCATAGTGAGCCTTTATTTTAGCACGGCCACTGACACTGCCATCCATCAAAGTACTAATAAAGATGCTTCCGTCAGAGGAACATTGACTGGGATATGCTAAGAGATGCATTTACTGTCCGTGCTTAAGAGCCCAGACGTACACGAAGTAGTATATTGCAGGTCTAGTGCGCTGCATAAGATATTGGTTGCTGGGTATGTGGAGGAAAACCAGGTGCTGGGTATATGGAGCAAAGCCAGACATGCTTTTACAGAATGGTTCCTGAGAAGAACATGGAGAACATTAAAAAACGTATAATTTCTTCAAAAGCAATGTGAGGATGAATATTTAGGAATGATATACATACGGTCCACAGTCTCCTCCCGTTCCTTATTTGGAGATGTCAAATTAGAATCTTTAAACCATTGCGTTTATTTCCTTTATTTTATTTTCTATTAGGGACTCTTAGGAAAAAATGATTATTTTAGAAAAGGGCTACCTATTTCTGGCATAAATTGTTACTGTAATTATTATATTATCGGGAATCAACAATATATTATACAAAACAAATAGAAGAGCCAGCGGGTGATGGCCAATAAAGTACAGCATTTAATACCTGTCTCAATCTATGGTCGAATCAGTAACTGTACCAAATTTCAAGACTATATTTTAGATGTCTCTGCGTTTCTAAGGTCATTCTAAAGACGTTCATTCGATTACTTTACTAATTATTGTCCTCCAGAAATATCAGTAATTATTTGTTCAAACATACGATGATGAGATATGATAAAGTTTAAGAGCGTTGGAAACTGCCTATTCCTATCTTTAAAAATAAAATGGTTCCTCAAATTCTAAGTTTTTGCGACTTATGACTCATTTTCAAAATGATTTGATATAATTTTACCGGAAGCACGTGCACTAATCGGATGGAATTCCTGACTCGGGAACCACCTGCGCTGGGAAGGCAAGGGTATAGATTATTGTGAAGAGAGGGGTTATAACTGTTATATGTCCACTGCTGGTTGAAAATGCTTTTAACTCTTTTTTGAGATATCAGACTCGCAATAGGTGAAATGGAATCGAGAGCCATAATTATCAGGTAGCGTGCCAGTAACCTAGGACTCCCTATATGCACCAGAACATCTCACCTGATTATTTCGTTTGTAATAATATACAGTGACGTTCCTAGCGGAATGGAAATATGACAAGGAGTATGTACGTGTATGTATACCATATTTCACCGATAGAACGCCGGGTCCCAAATAAGCGCCTGCCCCGAAAAAGCGCCGGGTAATTTAACGTCATGGAATAAACAAACGCTGGCCCAGAATGAACGCCGGGTCTTACACTCCTCAAAGAGCATATACTATATTATGCTTTGGATAATTGGTTATATTGCCCCTGTTGTGGAAAGCGGCAACAATATAGATTTGATAACATCTGACTGTTACAGCATGGGTATTCATTATATAACATAAAACAATACACGCCTGCCCCGTATAAACGTCTGCCTCGAATAAGCGCCGTAAGAGCCTTAAGCGTAAAAGTGGCCTGAAAAAATAAACGCCCGGGCGTTCTATCGGTGAAATACGGTATGCCTATCATGGGCCTTGTTTTATGCTTGACTTTTGAATGGAGATCTCCTTCCATGAGTAGAAATAAAAATTCGCATAGCGGCACTTTCCTAAAAATAACTGAAACTCGATATTGTATACACGTTATGGCAGCATCCTATAATGGCATGAGGAACAAAAAATGACATCGCAGGGAGATGGACCATTATGAATATATCTTTTCATACAGTAGGAAACAGGTAATAAATAAACTCGCCAAGATATGTGAACCCCACAAAGCATGGTTTTCCCCCATGATATCTCACACACACATTAATCATTTGAATCGACTTTAAGTGAGCAATCTATCAGTGTTCCCGACATCGATATAAAATAGTCACCACTGCTGAAAGGAATTGGAAAAGTGGCCGTAGATACTGTCTTCAAATTTCCTGAACATGTGACTCTTCTTATTGGTCTCTTGTAGCATGGTGTAACCTAAGCGTGGCCACGGTCCCAGGTGCTTTCTCAGATTTCCAATTGAAAATCTATACACGTATTCTGAGGGCCTGCCTTTTCAGAGGCCATCAAAATTCCCCATGCACTAGATTAATCTACCTGTCTTGCACAATAATATCTTCGATAATGCTGCCTCCAATAACCCTGTCATTATGACAGTTTTATTATAGCCTCTTTTATAACCACCTGTCCTCAGAAAGCTTGCAAAAAAGTGAAATCCTAAATAAGGGTTGCTCAACATGGGTTAACTGCATTGTTCCCAGATGTGTAATAGCGGAACTCCACTAGGTAAAAAACGGCGCCAACAGGCAAAATTCGTGGCCGACATTTCTAAAAATTCGGAAAATTCGACATGACTAAAAATCCTAGTAGATGAGGGGGTAAAATAGGTTGTCGGCAACACATTTATTTGTTGCCAACAATTGCAAAATATCTAACTTGATTAATTGCAAAATATCTAACTTGATCGTCGCAAAAAATTCGTCGCAGCCGTTTTTGGCCGTTTTTCCCATAGTGGAGTTCCTGCATAGGTTGCAATAACCTTGTTAACGCCGAAGAAATAACAAGCCTACGATTTTAGTAAAAGCATAAACATCACCGCTGTGACTCATAAGGAATTTTATTTGGTACTTCATTAAGTAATCTTTCCTTTACAATAAGGAGAACTCGGCCATGAAGTGTTCATTAACTCATGCGCACGCCGCTCGAGATATGTGGGACACAGTGGTGTTTGTTTGGTTTAGTAGTGCATGCAACAAAATCCTGTACGGACACAAACAATCATCTATAATTGTGACACACTTACAAGCAAAAGATATGTCCTTAACAACCCTTTTTCCCGCGCTCTCTTGGAAACAGCCTCTGTATGCAGGCCTTTGAGTATAGTTCTATACTTTATTTTTCTGATCTTTTTTTAAAATCTGTTTTTCTAAAGGAGAGGCTGAGCCGAAAGCTCTTGTATTATCATATTGACGCCCAATAGCACCATCATGCAATGTATTGCAATGGTCACACAATCTCGGAGTTTTTCCCATATGATATTTGCTGCGAATTAAAGACTACAACAGCAAAAAACACTGCAGCCAAAAATTGTTAGACGTGCGTGCAGCTTTTGGGAGGTGGACGTGGAGTGCGATTTGTTATTGGGAAGGAATGGAATGGGCGTGTGTGGCTATGACGTGGCGTCACCAAGGGGCGTGGCCCTCGCTACTGTTACCATGTTCCCGATCCAATATAGGCGGCGACGTATCACCTTCACATATTTTGTACCATGCTTTTATGATGCATTCTATTAGTTCTGTCAATCTGACAATGTCACTTACTCCCTTTGTCACTAATATCGCTGTAACCTTGTAAAAAATATGTCTATGTTTTTAAAAACATGCTGACATGACTACAAATGTCCATCAACATGTAAACCTGCATTTATGTGTCTTGTAAAGTTATGTACTGTACTAGTCGTACGCTTGAAACTCAAAACCATTTTGTACTCCTTACCCTTAGACCTTATAGCTATAGCACTATTAACCACTTAGGGAACCGAGTTCGGAGCGGGCGGGAAATGTAGAACGAGTTTGGAGAAAACGAGTTCTACATTTCCCTTGCCCGTGTAGAACGAGTACCATAAGTTTATTAGTACATGTGCCCTCTTCTTCCTTTAGACGTGACATCATAAAAGAAGTACCGTTGATAAAGCACTAGTTCTACATCAGTTCACTGATATGGAACTCCCTGTTATAGAATGCGCATTATATATACTAATACCTGATGTTCAACTTTGTCCTATACCTGTATGTAAACTGTTATTAGCTCCCTCCTATAGTTATAATCTCATGTAACCAAGAAAATAACACCAGGTCAGGCACGAACTGGCTGACCTGAATGAATTTCAGATGTTCGCAACCAATTTGTATACCATATTAGCAAATAAAGAATATTTCAATTCAATTCAATTTTACATGTGCAGAAAATGGACTCTATGAATCTATGCATGCCTGAACTCCAAGATTGCAATTCTAGCACGTTCTAAACACTATATGTAATATACGGAAATACTATTATTCCAGGCTGAAGTTTGTATCACACAACAGTTGTATGGAAGGGCAGGTGGTACATTATTTCGTACCCCATGGGCGGAGCAATGGATAGCAATGCAAGTTTGATTGATTGACAGGAACAGCTATCCTGAGATCGACGTTGTTTACTTCCATTTTTTAGGGGAAGATTTGCAGGTGTTTCCACTTAATTATCAGCTTCTACCAAAAGAATTTATCACATGAATTAAAATCAGTTTATGAAAGAGGAGAGTTGAGTTTATAACTCTTGTAAGTTTTGTCATTCTCTAAAGATTATATTCTTTTAATTCAGTGATCGGAGACGGCCCAAAAGTTATGGTATGCTCACCTGTCTTTCAGACTTAAGACTTCCCTGCTGGCTTAAATCTCATGACGGCCGTTTTGATCTGCCAACTGTTTAAGATGAAAATGTCTTCGTTTTTTATTATTGTTTCTTTATTTCGGTGGAAGTGTGGAGTAAAAAAAGAACCGCAGCTCGTAGTTCTGTGTGACAGATCGCATTGACCCTTGAATATGTTTTGCTTTGTAACACACACGCCTCCAGCTCATGTGCCACAGAGAAAAGGTCCATGCGATCCTCTATCAATGTCTACTTATTTATTATTTCTAATTTATCAGGGTTTCTGTCAAAATCATACCATGCAGGGAGAATTGTTCAGATATAGACCTAACTTCTTGTCTTAAATTGTTTTCAGTACATTCTCTTCATAGAGGTTCTTTAGGATTCAATTTCGGTAGAATTCTATAGATTTATTGGTAAATTAGTCAATTTTGTAAAACATATGACTATTTATCACTTATAGCATGAGTAGTATGGTGTGCAAATTAAGAACGAAATCAAAGGCGTATGAATACAGCATGAACCTGAAGGGTGCAGAAGTCCAGATATGTCTTTTTTACTCTACATTTTACAATGGAAAATAGAAAAAATCAAAGGGAGGGGCAATATGAATTTCATGAATTTCATGAATTTCTACACATGATCACATAATGGCAAAACCTGCCGGACCGCGGTCCTTGACTGTTGAATGACATGTGGGACCGGTGAAACTTCCTTTTCACCGGTCCAACTGTCTGGTGAAAAATTTGTATGAAATGTTACATAACACGCACATAACACACACATAACACCCGCATAACACACACATAACACACACATAACACCCGCATAACACCCGCATAACACACACATAACACCCGCATAACACACTAGAGAGAGAGGTGGAGTGGGGGGAAAAAGAGAGAGAGAGAGAAATAACTATTTTCCAGGGCCGGGAAAGCCATTTAAAAAAATCAATTTCCAGGGTCGGGAAAGCGATTTGGCTATAGCAACGCAGTAGGCGTCCAATCACGCAGAGGAGGAGGAGGAGGAGGAAGAATGAGAAGGAGGAAGAAGAATGAGAAGGAGGAGGAGGAGGAGGAGGAAGAAGAATGAGGAGGAGGACGAGGAGGAAGAAGGAGGAGGAGGAGGACAAGGAGGAGAAAGAGGAGGAGAGAGAATCATGTGATGTGTCACAGAAAAATGAGTCGGTGGACTGAACTGAGGGGGAGAGGAAGGAGGAGAGAGAGAAAGAGAGAGGAGGGAGGAGGAGGAGGGAGAGAGAGAGAGGAGGAGGAAGAGAGAGAGAGAGGCGGGAGAGAGGGAGAGGGAGTGAGAGAGAGGCAAAAATAACCATTTTCCAGGACCGGGAAAGCAATATAAAAAAATCATTTTCCAGGGTCGGGAAAGCCATTTAGCTATAGAAACACAGTAGGAGGAGGAGGAGGAGGAAGAGAAGGAGGAGGAGGAGGAGGAAGAAGAAGAAGAAGAATGAGGAGGAGGGGGAGGAGGAGGAGGAGGAAGAAGAATGAGGGGGAGGAGGGGCAGTTGGAGGAGGAGGAGGAGAGAGAAAATCATGTGATGTGCCACAGGAAAATGAGTCGGCGGACTGAACTGTGGGCTAGAGGAGGAGAGAGGAGGAGAGAGGAGGAGAGGGGAGGAGAGAGGAGGAGAGAGGAGGAGAGAGGAGGAGAGAGAGAGGGAGAGAGAGAGAGTTTTCCTTACAGACTTTATGAAACAGACACATCCAGCCATTCAAGGGTAGGGAAAGCCATAAACGAAGTAGGGGTCCAATATTCATATCAATACAAATTTGTCCTCCCTAACTTTATGCAACAATCCCACTAAATCCAAGCATACCATTGGTTCAAAGAATTTTGACACCCAGTATAGGGGCAATAGGACAAGTATGTAGTAGTACATGGAATTGGGAATTAAGCACCGTAAAGTGGATTGGCCTACCCATTTTGGTCACCCATCGACGGCCAAAATAGCAGCTCTGAGGTCGGTCTCGACGGGGATTCGAGGCCGGAATTACGGCCTCCAAAACAGCCTAAGACAAACACATTAGATAGAACGAGATTCGATCTCGTTCAACAACAAAAACGCACCGATGTTCATGTCATTATGAGTAGCTGAAACAGATAGCAACTGATAGAGAGAATCTGAGTTTTGCAAGTCACTGAATCTATCCATTGTGAGTGGCCACAATGGTGAAATGAGTACCTGTTGTACGATACTGTGAAGGAAACAAACCATATCCATGATTGTGAAATCATGGTTTGTATTCTCTTTGTCGGATCATGGCAGGATGTCTGCTTTATACGGCTGTCTGACAATATCTATTATTACATATAACAATACTTGTTCAGTTACTATCTAGAGTGGGCATACCTGTGCCATACGGGAATTGTTTAAGACGTTGCATGCTGGCTTGCACATTCCGAAGGTTTACAAACATTGTTACGATGTACACTTTACAGAGAATACTCCTTTTCTATATAAGTTTTTTAGTCTTCCACAATACATTATGTATCTGTCTTATGGAAATAAAAAGCTATTATTATTATCATTATTACAAGTGGAACCATACAAAGATCATTTTAATCCAGCTGGTCTGACTGGTAAATTTATATATCAGTTCATGAATCTCAGGAACAATTGATAGAACATCATGTTTCAAGATCATATTAGAAATTAAAATAATAATAAAAAATGAGATTAAAGATAAATAGCAAAGAACCAAATACTTTAGTTTTCAGGTTCCGGATTCTCACCGTTTTCTTAATGATACAGAAATTAGGAATAGAAGGGTTACTCTTAGGAAGGAATACGATCTTGAAGAAAAAGGGCTTTAAAATACTACATCTAAATGTACGTTCATTAATACAGAAATATGACACAATTAGCAACGACATATTAGATGGCAACCCAGAGGTACTCTGCCTCTCGGAAACCTGGTTGAAAGCAACGATACCAGACAACTATATAGAGCATAAAAATTATAACTGTATAAGGAAAGATAGGGGCATCGAAAAACATGGAGGCGGGCTATGTACATACATTAGGAATGAGCTCGAAATTGAACCGATAAATACTGACAATTATAATAGTAACAACATTGAATTACAAGCGATGATTATTAGTAAGGAAAATTTAAGAAGGAAAGTGCTCATCTGTGTCTATCGCTCCCCAGCGAGTAATGTAGCGGACGGTTTAAGCGAACTATCTGATGTATTGGAGGGAATCCTACACGGGACCCTAGCCAATAAGGATAATTTTGATGTGGTGATCTGTGGAGATTTCAATATAGATCTAAGAGAGAAAGCAGGTAGAAAATATATTTTATTAAAGCAATTCGCTCATAAACACGACTTAGATATAAAAATGGAAAATACAACAAGATATGGGCTAACGAAAGATACCATATTGGACTACTACCTGTTAATTGTAAAGAAAAGTTATCAGTATGGCACGGTAGAATATAACATTTCTGACCACCAGGGCATATACCTTAATATAAAGGCAAAAAAGCAAGTTCTACATCGGAAACAATTCGAAGGGAGGAAATATAATAACTATTCAAAAGAATCCCTTGATAGAAAGCTGAATGGATATTGCTGGAACGATTTCTATGAGGGAGACGATGTAAATATACTATGGAGAACAATATTTGATAGAGTCAGTGCAGAGAGCAACATATTAGAATTAGAAAATATTTAAGATCAGATCAGAAAGGCCTAAATGGTACAATGGAGATCTAGTGGCCCTGGCAAATGAGAGAGATAAGGCATTTAAATTAAGATAGCAAATATATCAAAGATGGCTGAGGATCTGAGCACCGCCAGGCGATCTCGGAACACTTTTAACCTAAGCCTAAAACACGCAAAACAAAGATATTACACAAATATACTGAATGAAAATAGAAACGATGGTAAAAAGTTTTGGAGAACAATCTCAGAAATCCAGTGCAAAAAGAAGAAGAGTATCATACAGTTGAAAGATGATATAGGGAGTGTCCTAAGAGGCAAAGAATTAGTAAACCATGTTAATAGCTTCTTTTGTAATATTGGAGATAGAATACTGAGAGAGCTACCATGCATTAGGCACGAAATAAGTGAGGAGATCATCACAAAACCGTTTGTAGTGGAGGAAATAAGTGAAGTAGAAATAGAAAACTTAATAAGGAAGATAGACATAAATAAACCTTCAGGTTGCACAGAGATTAACAGTAAAATTTACAAGGATGGACTAATGATATTAAAGAGGCAGATTACACATCTGTTTAACGCTTCACTAAACACTGGCGTGTTCCCCGATGAATGGAAGAACAGCATTTGCAAGGTAATACCTAAGATCGGAGTGCCTGTAACTGTAAATGATACGCGACCTATAACGTTAATCCATGTAGTTGGAAAGTTACTAGAGAAAATTGTTACCTCCAAAGTACAGGATCACTATCTATCGAACAATTTATTATGCAAGACACAATTCGGATATCTCCCTGAAAGAGGGACCGCGGATGCACTAGCAGTCCTAATTAGTGAAATAAATGATGCATTTAATTCAAAGGAATCTGTGCTAACGGTTTTCGTAGATTTCAGTAAAGCCTTTAACAGCGTAAATCATGGGATATTGTTAGAAAAAATGGAAAAAGGGGGCATTAGCGATAGCTATCTCGAATGGATGAAATCATACTTGAAAGATAGGAAACAGAGGGTAATATCAGAGGAGGCCACATCAGAGGAAACAGTTGTGAACTGCGGCATACCACAAGGTTCTGTACTAGGACCCCTTATGTACTTAATCTATTCGAATGACATACAGAAATTAGAACTAAATAGTAAATTCATCCTCTACGCAGATGACACTGTATTTTTTATAAGAGGCGCTGATGTGGGACAGTTGAAAAATAGGCTAGAGGAAGATATGGGTGCGTTCTATAAGTGGGCCACATCTAATAAGTTGAAAGTCAATATCAAAAAAACCAAATGCATGCTGTTCACTAGGAGTAAACGACCAATAAATCCCATATTAACGTTTAACAATCACACCATAGAAGCAGAGAATTATGAATATCTAGGGATAAAACTAGACCAGAGATTAAATATGCTAGGACAATACGAACAGTTAACCAAAAATTTGAACTTCAGACTACAATCAATTCAGATTAATGAGACCCTGCCTGACCAGACAAGCTGCTATGGCAGTGCTTAAATCATTTTTACTATCAATACTGGATTACAGCCTGCCCTTCTTAACACCAATATGTAAGGTCAGGATGCGAAAAGTGCAACAGCTCCAGAATAAGGCCATTTGGATAGCACTGAAAGCTGACTACGAGACGCCCAGGATTGAACTACACAAAGACTGCAGAGTGATGACTGTTAAGAACAGACAGAAGTTTTTATTAACAAAGATGGGAAAAAGGAAGATTGACAATAGTACAATAGATAGAAATAGAACTGCAATAGCCACCAGGAGCCGCGAAGGCCCATTGATAGCACAATCAAGACCAAGAACAGAGCATGATAGAGACTCTCTGTGCTACCAGGTGGCGGCAGAGTGGAATGAGTTAAATAGTGCGATTAGAAATATGGATGCTGTGACGTTAAAGAATTATTTAAAAGGAAATATAATAGGAACACAAACTCAAGAAAATGGCTTTTATTGAAGGCTGAATGCGCAGGCCCGGTCTCGGGCTGTCCCACTCCACTCCCTCCCCCTCGACAAACGCATTGACAATGACGATATAAAGATGTATGAATGAAAATGTTACACGTGTATAGTTAATAAGGCAGGTGGTGGGAACACCGTCTGATGGCGACATCATGAAATTGTATATACTGTCAAATAAATAAATAAAAAAAACAAAAAACATTCAGTAACAGAATAGCCATATCCATAGGCGTTCAATGAAAAAAGAAGAAATCGTGGAACTTTTCTTAAACATTAATTGACTTGAGAAAGAACATGGTTGGGGGAACCGGAAAAGCCAATAAAAATATATATGGCCATTTCCACCAATTTGACAACATTTGGGCCCCTAGACCCCCCTCAGAACCCCGAAATAAAATCTAGCATTATTAAGATGAGTTGTTATTTTTTATGAACCTTACATATATGTGTATTGAACTGCCAAGTATGGAACCATTCTGATTATTAGTAATTTTTTTACAGGGGGGTCGGAAAATAGCTCCCAAATAGGGAAAAAGGGCCAAAAACAGCATGAAGATTAACGACATATCATGTGAATAAGAACATAAAATGCTAGTAAAGTTAATATTTTCATTTTATTTAGCACCATATCATATAATTTGTGTAGGAATAGACTGCGAAATTAATATATAAGGAACAATGACAGTTAAAGTATAAAAATCTGTCACAAATTGAGCCTGGAAACAAGGATATATTTTCTGCCTCACTTCTGTGCAGAGCCCAAAAAAGTAACAAAAATATAAATATGAATAGAGTAGAAAACCATTACATTTGAAAAGTGATAACATCTTACAAGACACTAATGTTTTATTCCAGTAAGCACTTGTGTCTTAAAACTTCATAATATATTAATTTTAAATGTTATAAATACAATATATTAATTTCAGGATAGTCTGATATACAGACATTGCTATGGGGGGCAAATGAAGATTAACGTCATAAAATCATGAAAAAATAGCAATTTTAGAGCTTTTTGCTGTCTGCTCTGTAAGCTTACACATTACTTAGTTATTAATCATGGGTCATTAAAATTAACTTAAAATTCACCATAATGCTGACATTCTTGCAGTTTGATTGATATATAATATATCTTTCTAGCTAAAATAGTTCTTTTTCCACAAACCTTGCATGGCGAGTATCATTTACAGATATTCCATCAATTATTGTGACCTATGCATATCTTTTATCATTTTTAAAAATAAAGATGCATTTATCAGAGCCATAACCTCATCAATTCTCATCCGATTTTAATAATTCAAAATTCATAGTAATGCTGACATTCTTGCGGTTTGTTTGGTGTATAACATACATTTCTACTGTGAATAGTTCCCCATCTACGAACGTTACGCGCAAGTAATTGTCACTCATTTTCCTGTGACACATCACATTTATATGTCGTTAATCTTCACATATATGTCGTTAATCTTCACATATGTCGTTAATCTTCAAAACCCTATTTTCCTGTAATAAGCATGTAAAACCTAGTCGGAAATTCTAAGTATTGATATTTATAGACTGATATTACTCATAATTAATAATAAATATCAAATTTAAAGTTCATTATTAAATTGCTTCCCCAAAAAACCATAAAATTGTTAATCTAGGGATGTCGTTAATCTTCATCACCCTGGGTTCCCACATGAGGCTGACTCCATGCATTTTGTCTGCTAGGGTCCAAGAAAAACTTTAACCAATACTGTTAATGTTCATTACATATCAAATCCTGTTAGTTCTATCATTATTTGTGATTATTGAATAATTTTCATTTTTTTTTTTTTTCTTAATTCCACCTTATGTGACAGGGATGTCGTTAATCTTCAACAGGGGTACCCACATTTTTTTTTTTTTTGATTTTGATGGCTTTTGGCCAAAATATATTTTTTTTGCATTTTTTTTTTACACAGATCATATTCACGTAACCGCCTATCACAACATATAAAAAAAAATATTCAATTTTGAAGATTACTTAGAAATTTAGCAATTCCACGGACTATTGGCACTTAAAAAAAACGATTTTTGCCACCAAAATGGGATTTTGAAATAAAAAAAAAAAAAAAATTGTGCTAAAAATGCCAAAAATGTGGTTCCACAGGTTGGTAGAACCATCCAATCAAAAAAAAATTCAAATTAATGATAATTAATTTGATTTAAGCCCATTTTACCCCTTTCCACGGTTGGGGGCCAAATGTTGTCAAATTGGTGGAATTGGCCATATGATACTGGATTAGTTTTTGTTTCAACGATCAAATTTACTACAGTTTACAGCCTATGGGGAAAACGTTTTTTTTCTCCATTTTTGTACCATATCAGATGGTTAAATCATGCACATGCTATATGAGAGGTGCTATAAGTGGGGTGCTATAAAAATATTCATATAGGACGTGTCCTATAAAAATAGCTCTGTTGATATGCTTCGCGGAGCTTTGGCTCTCCACAAAACGCGTAAATCCCTGCTATCGGTAATCCACCCGTGATTCTGGTACTATGATTATAGAAATACATAATATAAACCATACCATTAAATAGAGCATTAAATTCGAATCGAATGATATAAGTTTTATTAATGTAGCTAAGGAAATGGCCACAATATGAACGTTTTAATTCAACAATATAAGTAGGTCACACACTGCATAATCTGCATAATCACACAGTGGGCACCGTCAGTGGGGCTGTCAGCGGGGCAGCGGGGCTCTCTGTGCTTCTTTAATATTTTTTCAGTGATAACTGATGACATATGATCACATTTTATGCACATATAATAAATATAAAATGGAACTCACCGGCAATAATAAAAAATTTATTGGACATCCGACTTGATTCGTCCACATAAGCACGATGCCTATGGCATCGTGCTTATGTGGACGAATCTCGTCCAATAAATTTTCGATTATTGCCGGCTCGTCCCATTCTCTCTCTCTTTCTATATATATATATATATGATGAATAATATTTTTCCAAGTATGTTTACACCCTGTTTTTTTATTTATGAAGACAAAACAGTACGTCAGATATGTTTTTAGAAGAAATTGACTAGAAACAAATAGCATTCTTCTGTCTAAAATATAGTAACAACTGAGAATATATATGCTTTTCCCCATCGACCTGCATACAGGGGATGGTAGTAAACTATAGTTGTCCCTAAAATATGAAATAATATGATAACATCCTGGTTATTTTGCTTTTTGTATTCACCCAACCATGTTCTTTCTCAAGACGAAGTTTGAAAAAACTATTGTTAATCCTATTTTTTTTCATGCATTAGTTCCTTGAATTCCCGCCTGCAGCGGTGCTGACTATGCTGGTATTCACATTTCATAATAAAGGGTCATAACTTTTTCTTAAGGCGGGAAAAAGCATTGTCAAGGACGCGCGTCCTTGTGGAGAAGGATGCTGAAGAACGCGTAACTAACGTTGCATTAATTACGTTTTATATTATTGCGTGTGGCAATCAATTCCACTGGGGCCTGCTCCCCTCCCACCTCCGGCATTTCCCTACTTATCAAGAATATTTTACTATTTATTAAAGTAAAACGCCAAGATATTGGGGCAGAAATTGATGCTCTTTCTGATTTTCATGATATATCTATAAGGATTAGTCTGAGGAGAAATTCTCGTTTTTGTTTAACTTTCCACGATCATCGGCGAGGGACTAGGCTTATGTCGGGCCGCACTTTAGGTCCACGCACTCCCGAAGTAGTTCCAGTAAGCAAATAGTCTTAAATTGCATTACAACAAATACAGACATTAAAATATGTATGTTTAATACCCAAGGTTGGGTTTGTTGACATTAACACATTTTCATGGGAGATACGATATGCACACGCCTGTATATTATGCAGTTGATATAGGCCTAGCATGAACGCATAAATTCAGTACGGATTTCAGTGATCAGTGATTTCTTTTACAAGATTTAGGATGTCAATCTATATGTAAATGAATGAGGTGTATTCTATACAATAAAAATGCCCTGAAAGGAGTATAATAAGAAATTGTGGGTTAAGGGTGGGACGGAGGTCGATTAAAAGTAAAACCTGCTCAGCAGACCCAGGGAGGAGAGGACGCAAAATATGACGTCTTTGGTGGCGTAGGGGAAGTTAGGGATGTATGCAGGTCGCAATATCACCGACCTAGACAACAAGCGTACAAGCTTATAGATTTAGTAGGCTATTAATACGCTATGCTGATATTTAGAATGAAAGAAAGGGGTACTGTGTGAACGCTTTTGCCATTTCATAGTGAATATCTTTCCTAAAATATAGGTTTCGACATGAAAACATAGCTTAAAACCTCCCCATAAACCTAGTTTATAACTTGCAAAAGCTTGAACAACTGATGCCAAACAGCGCCATGTTGGATTTCTATAAAAAAAAAAAAAAAAAAAAAAAAAAGGTCTTTTGGCCAAAAGGTTCTGTATTTTTCTGGATATTTTGTTATCAAAACCAGTTTTAATATATTAATGAATAACACCTTTTTTTAGTTCGGATTTAAAACTGATAATTGTTGTAGTGTATCACTTTATAAATAACAATATTATGATCATATATATACCAGCCCTTGTCCTCATTGTTTTGGAGCAATTATTGTCATCTCACTCTATATATCAATAAATATCAAATTGCACCAATGGCATCGTGCCATTTGGTATAATTATCGTATGTAATATGAGTTTTAAAACAGAACTGTAGATTAATAAAAATGGACAATGCTAGAATATTATTGCAAATAAGTATTACAGTTCTACTTGCACGAACCATTATAGTGGAAAGATCGTATCATCGAGTGGCCGAGCACTGCACAGAGTCAGACAATTTCAAAGGGGGGCTGTGATAGTCACAGAGTGACAAATGCAGTCAATACAATAACCACCCTGTATTAACAAGCAAAGTGAACTATTGAAGCATAAATTCTCATTTACTAAGACATCATGATAAATATCATTATTGTGATATCAATTTCTTCGAATTAGCTAAAGGTTACAAATGAACCACATGAATTAATCGTGCAGATGGCTTTGAGATGAAATTCCATTCTATAGAGAAAAACATTTCTCTCCGGTATGACAACAGTCCTAAAGTCTGACTCTGTGAATGAAAAACATATAGAAAGGGGGAGCATTCTGACGAATCCCTTTGGGAGTAATGTTATGGCAGGACTTGGGACGATGTGCTATGCTCCACTGAACATAGCCATTCTCATTGTACCTAACCAATAGCTAACAAGATCAATTTCTACATATATATACATATATTTTAACATATATATTTTTTTACCAGAGTAAAACTGCCCCGTATATCGTACGATTGGAACACTGACCAACAGCCAATAGGACAAAATCCATCTAAATATTCCTCGGTGAAATATATATCTAGACGGACAATACCATCAAATAGAGTTTATTCTATTGCTCTCTCTGACTGCGTGATTCCTTCACCTATACAGTAGGCCTATGTTCTATAGTGATCGGCTTCTTTGACATATTTAACACGACTATCATATTAGGACCCGGTAATGCAACAGACCCGTCTTAAACCTGCACTCTTAGTTAACGTCGGTAAAACAAAATATTTTCTATATTTTCTTCCATTCTTTTCCAACCCATCTAAAAGTCGTCTGAGCGACATTATTAGGGGATTCTGTCGAGTTATTTTTGCTACAAGGCTTCTAAAACGTTCTTATTTGTATTTGAAGGACCCACCCGAATCCTTCCTTGTGGTAACTTCACTCACCAGTGGGCGTTTTGCACCATTCTACTTCAAGTTCAAATTCGTGTATGAACAATATATAAATATATAACAGCAGAATATTGATGAATTCAGTCCTATAAGACATAATATATGTACATTTGGTGAGATTGTGTTAGTCACAATAGCTGAGAATGCAGGCTTAGCCTTTTAAAAAGTGTAATTCATGTATTAAGTTTTTTTGTTTAAAGTTTTATTTCCCGAAAATTTCATTTCGAGAAGAAAACCAATGCAACTTAGAGTTTAAGATTTCCAGTTCATTATTAAATTACATCATTACTCTAACAGCTTCCATAAATTACGAATAAACTAACATCTCGATGAGATAACTACCGTACCCCTAACCTTTTATGTATTTTTCCTCTCAATCTTTAAAAGCAGTACAGGACATTTGTCCATTTAATAAAAGATACCAGTCGGCAATATACATATCAAATTAGACATTTCTCCTATAACAGGGAATTTTAAAAATCCAGTGATATACTTTACACTCAGAGGAAATAAATAAATAAAGCTTCTCTTCCAGCCAACGAGTATTACTCTTCAAGAAGGATTTACCCAGGTTTTTAATTTCACCGCAGGAGGTAAGCGATTCCTCAGCCTAGGTCCCTGAATTACCGCCGACTTTCTTATTTTTTCTTTCTTAAGGGCCTTGTCCACTAAGCCGATTATCATGTGGTTATCATGCAATTCAACCTGTACCATGTAAAAATGTGACCCTTGTTCCACGTTTATTATCATTTCTACAGGTAACCTAGTCCGGGAGGTGCCAAAGCTGCAGGAGGAGGCCATGGCGTCTACAACGAGGGCTGTGAGAATGAGCCAGTGGAATCAATACTTTGCCTTCCGTAACAGAAGACTTTAGGGGCTGTGGTGAGGCCCAAACATCTTTTCCTCCCTCATATTCTACTAATGTTTCCTCCCTTATGACCTACTACTAATGTTTCAACCAATAGACCCTATTTGGTTACTGAGTCTGCAGTATTAGCAGGAGTCCTGCTGTGCTTTGACCCTGCTTCTCAAGTGCCACGCCTTCCATTTGGCAGAAAACCCACTTACTGCTTTGAAGATATGTAACTTTTGAGGACGACTGCATGGGTCCTTATATGGGTTGGTTTATCGAAGACGGTCCAACAGGGGTCCAGGGCCTTTGTGTCCCCAGTTTAACGTTGTGACTCTTCTCTTTGCTTGTCGGTGTCCTTGTCCTTGTTGTCGTTGTGACTCTTCTCTTTGCTTGCCCTTTGTCACCTGATTGCCAGTCAGCCAGCCTCTCTCTCCTCTTCCTGATATCTGTGAAAGGTGGCTCTGCAGTTCTGTATTCCGTGGCTCTGCCTCTTATAAAAAGGAATGGACGATGTGTGCGGCTATTAAGAAGGATATTGGCCTTCACCGCTTCAGAAGGGCTTTGGCCATGTTTATGCACCTTAATGGCAATAATCTACAGGTCATACGCTTTGTGGGGGATCGGCAGTCCATGGCGGTACATCATTATCTCTCCACCGTCGATCCATAGAGGCCAGGATAGCTTCTGTGCTCAGTTTGCTGGAAGTCTCCGACCCTGTGAACTTTGCTTCAGTTTCCTAGTTCCATGTTGCATTACAAAACTTACTTCTTCATGAAATAAAAAAAATGGGTCTAGGCGAAAGCTCTATATCTTAAAATTCATGACTTGGTCAGTGAACGGCTATTGAACAATTCAACTAATTTAAGATCTATGCCACTTCTTTAATATCACCAGTAATTGAAAATATTTTCTGCTATTGACCTCTGTGAATTGAAGTTGTTTGAGAAGTGAGGCAACGTTAAATAGCATGTGCCTAATGAGAATATATTGTCAAATACAAATTGTGTGTTACTAAAACCAATCTCGCCCTTTTTTAAATGATATAGTTGTATTCCTTGACCAAGACAATGTATGTTTAGACACCAAGATAGTGACCCTGGGTGGCTTAGAAGCTGAGATATTGGTAGATATAGGCTTTTACATAATGGTGACCTTGGAAATCCAAGATGGCCACCATAATATACAAGAGTGGTTCATATAGAAATCATAAAGTACATGGACAGCATGTGGGGTAAATTTGGCCCTTTGATCTATCCTCATCTATCTCAAATCTGGCCTCAAGCTACCTCACTAACACAGTTATAGTGCAAATAGCAGCTGAGATATTACATTCTTGCCCCTCAATGGCAGCCATATTGGATTTTGACCTAGGAAATGACCTCAAAAGAGAGAAATGACTTTAGAAATAGTTTCCTCACTCCTGAAAACACATTAAAACTGGTGTTACAGAAGTATGTGTGGTTAATTGGAGCTGAGCTATGACATTCTAGTTTCATGGCAGCAGCCATGTTGGATTCTGACCTTGAAATGACCTTGAAACCCAATACAGTCCACAGAAATGAATTTCTTATACTTAAAAACATCTGAAAAGTGGTATCACACTTGAAAATCCAGCCAGTAGAAGCCAAACTATGGTGCATTTGATGTTTGGTGGCAGCCATTTTGAATTTTGCAGCTACCGGCCACCAGGGTTCTCCCCCAACTTGTAGCCAGTGATTTTTAAAAACCTTATGACCTGTTTTAACAGCATACCAAATTTCAAAAAGGTGTCACAATGTGCACTATTCAGATCAGAATAAATGAATGCTATGAATCCTACAAAATCCTGTATTTGGGGTATATTGGCATGACCGGGATAAAAGGGTTAATATCTAAAATTGCTCAATAGGTGGGAACGGTCACCCCCCTGATTTGTGATTACCTACCCCTAGGCTACATGAAACAGCAAAAAAAAAACTTTATCCAACAATGCGAGGTTCAACCCTCTGGCTCCCGGACTATTACTTTGCATGTGTATTGTTACCGTACCTCGATATAACATGTCTACCTTGCTTATAAATTCTATAAGATTAATACACTATGTCTGTACAGAAAGATATCCCATGTCCTTGTATTTTCGACTGATTTATATCCACAACTTGTACGTAGGGAATTAAAAGAGAATTGTTCACATGTGTAATCGTCGTTTGACCTATATTATCTGCAACGGCTTACTAAAGGTCAAGGGAGGCAAGATTCTTGTTTCCAAGGCCCAGAACCACCTCTGATGTTTTATACAGGTTAAGCCTGGGTCTGGTAAAGGCTTTGGATACTATCAGGGTATTAGGATGGATCATTATCAAAGGATTAGCCTAGTGGAGAGGAATAATTTATTCATGGACAATTTTAGAAATGTCTTCCTGGATACCTGTAGTTTGGATACTGGATAAATGGATCTAAATGGTATTACCATTGTTATCTAATATGGCAATAACAGTGGCAGATATAGAACCTGTTTACCGCAACCTACACAGATATGTTTGGCTGAGGAAGTGGGATCATGACATTTTCTCTGCGTGGGATAGCAAATAAATCTTATGATACTGTTCCACAGGAGGGACCATAGTTAATAAATCAGTAAATGTTGGCCACATGTAAGCGCAATCCTCCTAATCTGACTGGGATCGAGGCATGTTTTCCATTTTATTTTAGGTTTTCGTGCATTCCAGATGAAGTTTCTGATTACATCTTTAATTTTCATTCGATCTTTCTCCGAAATGGTTCTGAGTGTCACTGCGCGGTTCAATCTGTAATTCTCTCTATAAAGGTATATCAAGAGAACAGTCTTCAGATTACTGTTGTTGTACAAAGAAGTCTAGGGGAACTGCAGAAAGTTCTAAAGTTTCAAAAGGCAACATAGACTACATAATTTATCGTCGTCTTATGTTATAAAACATACGTATTATTTATTTATCATCGTCTTATGTTATAAAACATACGTATTTTGGTGTATGTATCTCTATAAAAGGTTGGTATTCCCAAAAGTGACATTTAACTATTTTGCTTTTACTTGAATGGAAAATCGTCCATCAATCATGATATAACCTTTGGTGTCAGATTACTCTGTGTCCAATATTTCATATTTAATGAAACTTGAGAACTGAATTAATAGATTAATGTGTTTTTTTTCAAATGCCGATCATTAAAATTCCTCAAGGGTTACAAAGTGCGTGGCATTTGGCAGATTCGGAATCATGAGATTCTGTCCGCATATATCATAAACTCTTACATACGGAAAATGGAGAAAATAAGGGTTTGAATTAGGGAAAGGTTTGAAAATAATATCCTTATAACATCATTGATAATATAAAATAATATCCTTTTTGATTTGCTATGACGAGATAATATAATAAATGGGTGATGATTAATAATTAATATAAATATAATGAGGTTACACAATGTTACGTAATGTTACATAACAAAAGCAGATCGAGTGATAATACAAAACACAAAGCAAAACGCAGTAGCGATACAGCACTCATATCAAATATGGCCTGCTTATACTGACCGACAAAAACAGTGATGTTACAAAATGCAGTGACTATGAAAAAAAAACTCGTTTTAAACATGGCCTGCTGGCAAGAGACTTTATTTCTTTAATTATTTTTTAATATTATTTGATGGAAAAAACACAACCCTCAATGTGTCACTTTTCTAAGTAGAGGTATTTCTAGTAATTATTACTACTGGCCACTGGCTCCAAGCAGGGACTTGGATACGTCGTTGCATGGAACCTTCAGAAGTCATTCGAAGTTATAGGCAGACTTACATCATCATTAACATAGTAACACCTGAAAGGTTATAGGACCAGATTTCTGAACATAATATCATATTGGCGTTTCGGTTTGTATAATCATTCGCTCCCAGCTTTAGTAAGAAGGCCTTCTTTTTGTACAAATACTATATAAAGTAGAAAAGGGTGTAAATAGAAACATATGGGATGGGGGGATGCGTAGGGAAGAAAGGGGATGGGAATGCGATACTTGCCGGATTAGAGAAATTAATACTCTTAAAGGTCAAAATTGTGTTCCTTGTGTACGGAAGCAGTCAATATTCACAAAGCAATATAAAATATAACTCTACAGCTACCCAAACCCTACTTACAAAATACCTGTATACTGTATACAAGTATTTACCTTTCGCTGATTAGGCATGACAAAACACATTAAAAAGAATAGTTACCTAGTACTGTATTACAGTGGCAGCTACTGAGAATGTCGCTTGCCATCTCACTTGAAAGGGAATTAAGTACACGTTGCAGTATATCCATCAATCCATGCAGTTCTATTGCCAATACTACATAAAAGAGGTTATGTGAAATAACACATGGTCATAATGGGATATACCCAGGACCATAAAAATAACATGTTTTTAGAAATGATGGAAATGAAATAAATAAATGGCCTGTATTTGTGTAAAGAATTCTTCATACTTTTTGTGGATCAGTGAGCCATATAATTTGAAAACAATTTTTAAAAGGTTGGTAATAACATAAATGCTAAAAGCTAGATGCGTTTTGTATCGTCACGTGGATTTGAGAGCCTGAATGTTTAGTCAGCTCCCCTAGTGTGTGTAGTTAGAGAAAGATGTTAGCCATACAATTTTCAGTGAAGGCGATCAGCCAGAATTAATTTTGTCTCCGATTGAAAAACAATTCTCACTGGCTGACCAGCTTTTCCTGAATGTGTGGGAGTCCCTGGCAACGCCACTACAAATTCTTCCTTCAGGTAACATACCCTGTAACTCCCTGTAACATACCTATATTATATAAGAAAATGTAGAAAATCGTTAGTTTGTTTATCGACATTACTGACATTAATTAACTTATTGTATAGTAGAGAAACTTGAAGGAAATCGCACCCTTATGTAAAATTGTAAGTAGGACCCAGGGCACTACGAAAAACATTCAGATTATTCTGCTCTTTATATTATGGTATAAAATAGTTTCTTAGATTTACTTTGGTGAACACAATCTTAACAACTAGAGCTGCTTAACAGTATACAAGTGAAATATTAATCCTATTTTAAATATGGTGGCATTTTTACGACCAGACCAATCAGCAATTTGTCAGCAATTGCTGATTAATATTAACAAGAATTCAGAGATTTACATGCATGTTTATCATGAACTATTGGGACACTTTTAGTATGTCTGTGTGTTGCTAGCAACGCAGCTTATACATTAAGGGTATAAGGGAAATTAAATTTAAGGTGATTCATCCGGATATCTTGTTTTAATACCCAGAATTTCGAAGTTGAGTAGATCCCACGAGGACAAATATAAAAAACAGCATCACATTATAGAATGTAGCTATAAGTCTAAGCCTGGTGCAATAAAGGTTCTTTGCATGCTTCTCACATTTGGTTATGCTGCCAATAATTTAATCGGGTCTCAATTAACCAGACAAATTATCTCTTTATACATTTAAAAACAGAATCAGGATTTTATTTATTTTATCAGATGTTTTAATTGACCTTTAGATCACTGTGGCCAGGTGTGTATTGTTTGTTAGATCCCATATTCGAAACTAAAATAGCTAGGCCAAGATGGGTGGAGAAAGTCAAATATGATATACGGAAGTAAGCTGCATCCAGTCCTTATTTATACATGTATGAAATACAATCTTGTCAAACAGAACGAGTACTAACTACTTTAGGTGTTAAATATCATACAGTTAAACTATGTAATGGACAGTCTGGATGACCTGCAGATAGTGCAGGAGACACCGTTCAACTCCCCAATGAGGATTTTCTTTAAAGGAAAACACATTCTTGTTGGAACATAATGCGCAGAGCAGAAGTCAGCGCCATTACATATTATATATACTCATGAAGAAAAATAGAAAGAGGGGCTCCATTTTCCTTCCAAATTACACTTAATGTCGCTGGTTCTAGAAAGCCATTAAATACTATAAATTGCCATAAAAGGAAATACCTTTATACCCTGACGTCATTCATAGCAACAATAGATCTCCTGGGGGCGGGGTGGGAGGGGGGGGGGCGTCTCTTGTCACTACCAAGAAATAGCAAGTGTTGTTTGTCGCTAAGAAAATTGTTTTGTCACATGTAACTTAATTCTAGTAATATGGACGATTTTCAGTCACGAAAAAAGTGTTTTTTGTTGATTGTCACTGGCTGCCTTTAATCGATTTGTCGATCTAAGAACAGGCCATGTTAATGCGTACATTATACATATCTAAATACGTTTATTCCACGTTATCTTTTTTAATATTTGACTTTACATCCTCCTTCTCTATAAAGCGTTCACACATAATAAAGTACATAGTACCAAGGAACCCACATCCACAAGTATTTTTACTTACTGTCATACTCAACACTTCCCTTTGTCAAGCATCCTTATAGTCAAATGTTATCAATGTACAGAAAGCAAAGTGCTGTACTAAGGGACATACTTTTGAAGCAAGCTCGCAAAATAAAACAAATATATATGAGGTCTTCCGACAAGACCTTCTGATAATATGGAAAGCCTTCGATCTGGCATTAAATCATAACACGTACGACTTTACTTAGTTCATAACTTCCCAACTGCATTATTTTCCTTTAAAGCTATTTTCTCTGTATTTCAGCTATTCTAATTCAAGAGAGCCTAAAATCAAGCCAAACTTCAGTTCAGTGCATAGCTACAAATCATAATGCGCTGATAAAACAATATTGGATGAGCTGCCATGGCATTTTCCCACTCATCGAAAGGTCACGATTAAGTGATATCTGCCTTTCCATCATTATCCCACGGTGTGCAGAAGACTTGATGTAGTTTATTTCATATACAATCGTTCATTAGAGTTATGACTTAATTAAGCGAGTGAGGACATTTACATTTCGAAAGTTTCCTTTATAATGTCTAGTTTCATCAGAATGCAACACATTATACATCCACATAGGCCTGCACATATATAATATATGTAACACACCCACACATCCACACACCCATAATGTTTGTACTATTAAGGATAGAATTGACGATATTCTTTTAGAAAGATAGGATAGGACGTTGTCTTGCATATTCAAGGAATGTTACCAATCAAATTAAGACGAGCGATCAGAGCTCTACAGGTCTATGTTTAGTTCGCAAAGTTACTATTTTAATAACAGTAACTTAGCAACTACAGAGGCAAGGAGAGGATTACTGGTGGGAGTACAACCAGGAACACTCTGTAGGAGACCGACTGTATTAATATACCATAATGAAGGTGATTTTCGTCATATACATGTATGCTTTCCATGTAGGGAATGATTCACGGTTGAACAAAGCCATTCCAGGAATATTGTGCAATGAGGAATATGACCTATGAGAGTGTTAGGCGGGAGGTGCATCTACGGGTAAACATAGAATAGATAGCAGGAATGTGTCCGGTGGCACAATGCAAATATGACACGTTCTCAAGTATCTCCCGCGTCTACCCACGTTCCCTACTATACATGGCCTCAATATTCGCCCTATGTATGGGGCGAGAATATACTATTTCCCTCTGTAGCAATGTATGGGAAACATATCTATTATCGTGTTTCACTTGCTGGTCCCATATCCTAAAGTTGTCGCCGCTGAGTGTCCCATTACAAACTGCGTAGAATCTTACTTTTATTCTAAACTCATCCCATGTCCGAAATGTAGTACAGAACAGATGATTTGATTTGATTTTTTTTAATTTTGTGCTTTATTTCAATTAAACGGCCAGGTTTAAATTACGTAATCATATACGAAATGAAAGGTCAGGTTTATTTTTGTTAAATTTTGTTTTATCTAAATTCAACCACCAGGTTTAAATTACAGTAACCATATATAGAATTGGGTTACGATTAAAAATTCCTTTATAGGTGTGTTTAAGGCGGGAGCACACTAGCTGCGATAATCCTCGCAATAGGCTTTGCAACAGGCCTCTGCACCCTATGTGCATAGGAAAATCCACCAGTGCATGTAAAAGTGCCACTGACCAGTCACAAAAGTGCAATCCGCTCAAAAAAGCAGTTTTGCACCTGGTTTTGCACCTGATACAATGTGCATCATCAGATGCACTCCAAAAATGTGTATCAAATTTATGTATATAAATCAGGTATCAATGCACTATAGTTACATGCATTGGAATTCCAAGTCAGTCGGGAGGAATTTATACAATTCGTAATCTTTTATTCTGTCAAAAAAATATAATCATATTTCATAAGGCAACATATGAAAACATTTATGGTGAAAACAGCATTTTTTCAATGTAACTGTTAAAGCCCTATAAAGAATAAAACACTTATAAATAAAGCCTCTACCTAAATGTCCTGTTTAATTGTATGAATAGTGATGAATGAAGGAATACCTTTTACTAAATAATTCCTCCATCTACCTAACATAGCAATAGCAATGAAAGTGCTTCACTGAGTGCATTATAACTGTGTCTTTTACACCTGGTCAGTAGCACATCATTGGGAGCATCAGAACCATATTTATGTAGGGTCCATGGAGCATATTGTATTTATTTGAGAATCTCATATATTCATGCGTATAACCTAAACATTCTTAACACTTCCATCATAAACAATAGTTCAAATCAAATCTGTACCCATAACTACCATGAACTTCTACAACATAATGCTACAACAGTCCATAATATCTGCCACTGCTCACTCACTTGCATGGCATTCACACCTAATGTCGCACATATCTGACACTCCATTCTCTGACAGTCACACTCAGTCTCTGACACCCATTCATAGAAACCCCTCTCCACTAAACTAAATGATGTAATTCTACCTCCATATTATCCAAATATTGCCTTCCCAAATTCTCCCCCTGATTTAATCAATCCTTTTATAAGTTCGGTGGCACGTCCCTCATACAAATACAAATATGCGTAACGATTACGCACGGCGCTAACGCATGCCTGCTACTAGTAAGATCATAATGATGCATATGGTTGAATTCCTTATTTCCTTAGCTTTCTGTAGATATAAAGTATGTGCATATTAAAGAATATATAATATGATTGAGTAGTTACCAAAGATAATCATTTATTTCTTTTGCTGTAGAATAATAAGAAATAGCATGGCCGAACATGCTCCTGGCAAGGGTTTTTCCCCAACGTTTTTATTTTATTATGCTACTCAAATCTCTTACATTTTATCATTGCAGGGAAGAAGTTAATAATATTAATTCCTAACCGAATTAGGCTAATCAACTACTATACATCAAAATACAATTAATTATGATTTCATGATAATCATGGTGAGGTTTTTGTCTTGATGCGGCCACTCTTTTATTGAGTGCTGCGGCCACCTGACAGTATAACAATGGTTATATAGAGTATACAATTAGCTAATTTGTCCTTAGAATTTGGGTCTATGTACTTTCGTATTCTACCTGGGTGAATCCATATTTGTGATGTGTTTCAGGACAATGAGTCATAAGTCGCAAAATTGTTATTTTCCAAAGTGTTTTTTTCACAAGATCACATTATTGGAATGTTCTACTTTTTTGGGAGTTTATTCCTCATAGCTATATCAATCGAGGTATCAAATATCAGGACAATCTATGTAATATATCCTTTCGTTTTAAAGGTCCTCATATGGACTACATTTAGTTACTTTACTGTTTATTGACCCCCAGAAATATTGGAAATTCTTTTTTCAAAAACGAAATATCAAACTTAAAATGTAGAAGTACTTATTAGATTATTAGACTGTTTACTATTATTGGAATCAGCTTCATCCCATATTTTCAAATATAATGATATCTCAAAATCCATCTTTTGCGACTTATGACTCATTTCCCTGAAACACATCACATTTTCTCATATTTACAATGATTTCTACTTTTAAACATTGTGTTGGCGAGTGTCTCTATAATTATTTACAATATGATATTAAACAATACAAGTAATGTAATGTAAGTATTGAGCAATATGTAAAAAAACGACAATAGAAAATAATACATCTGGACTTTATCTCTATCCTCCTCACCTCAGAAATTTACAATCATTTTCGTTTTGGGGGCAAATGCATGGGTCCTAGGTGGGTGCATTTGCTTGTCTAGTATTATGAGCAGCGTTAGCTCCTCTTTCTTTTACATATACTTCATTATAACATTATGAAACTATGAATAATTTATGCAGCTTTAATATAATACAATCAATCATTCTCAATACATGGTACTTCTTGTCATAGGCTCCCTATTGTGCGACTTGTACTCACCAGGTGGCGGTACTTGTTTCTCACTAGGTGGCGTGAAAGGTCACTGCATTGCATTTATAATTTAATTAACAATAAAAGTACTGCTAATATTCTAATGTGGTATTCATTCACTATTGATATTGTCTAACAAATACTTATGAATATTATAAGTGATCTTCTTCTAGAGTTTATATGTATAATGTATATGTATGATGTTGGGAATCGACCTGATCAAACCACCCACATAACTATACATATGATTGTGGGTAGTCAGCTGGGTGTGTCTAAGCTAACAAACCATTGGAATGATTCATACACAGAGGTCTGTGGGATGTCTCACAGCATGGAAATAATGATGAAATAATTGATGTATTTCCATGCAAAGACAAGGTAACATACCTTGATAAACACTCTTTGTATTTTATTGGGGAATATATTTCTGTGAGGTATTCACCAGCCTTAATGCTGTTGAGATTCAGAGGTATGAAAATGCTCTAGCTGAGTGCAACAGAACTGATTTTTATAGCCTGGTCAGTAGTGCATCGTAGAGTGCTTAAAAAGTGCATTTTATAACCTGGTTAATTGTGCATCTGTGAGAGCATTAGAAGTGCATTTATAAATCGGGTCCATAGAGCATTGTAAAATCAAGTTTGACCCTCAAAATTGTTTACGATTTCCACCAGTAAAGCACCAGGTCAAAATCAGGTCAGAATTTCCAGGTCAAAACTAGGTCAGTAATGTAATCATGCACATCGGGCAATAGAAATGAAAATATTCGATCTTGGAGAGCAGGCTATCGCAGACGTGTGGGCCCCTTTGCGACAGCCTCTGCAATAGCCTTTGCAACAGGCCTCACGATAAGAAATGCGTCGCCGTCTATAGCAGAAATATTAGACATGTTTAATATTTGTTGGCAATAAGCATTGCATCACAGACATCACCATGCTATTGCGATCAATTGCAAAGCACTATTGCAAAAGTGTGGTGACGTTTGCAACAGGCCTTCCCGATAGACCTCTGCAATAACCTGGCCTATCGGGAAAGCCTGTTGCAAAGCCTATCGCGAGGGTTATTTTGGCTAGTGTGGCGCTGGCTTGGACTTTTATGAAACCCAGCAGCAAAAACAACCGGAAAAGATCTTCAAAAATTAAGGTCAGATGACTTTAAGTTGGATCGGAAAGTAACGAAACAAAAAGTAGAAAATCTTTTTAGTTTTTGACCAATGTTTACAGAGTGTAGCGTTAAGCAGTGTTCTCTTATGACGATATACATAAGCTAAAATCAAAGCAAGGTAAGCAAACCTATTGAAGTTTCTTAATATTACCTTCAGACATAGAACCAGATACCACACATCATTTATGCTTGTACGCCACACTCTCCAAGAAACATCAAGGGGCCCTATCCGTGCACATTGAGGTGTATAGGTGATAGCCTATCCGTTGATTCTCTCTATGAGAAGAGAAATACAGTTAACCTTTCTGTCTCTGTCTCTGCTTTTGTGTAGTGAATTGTAATTCCTACTGCTTGCTAGTCAGATTCTATTTATACTTGTTAGTAATCATCTACTTATCTCCAAACCTTATCAATGACACAGTACACTATACCTTAGACCAATGAAAGCTATACAAACTGTTGGTACAGTGCAAACAAATGGGGTTTGGGAATAGGGTACTTGTATGAAAATTACGTTCGAAATATGAATATCAGTTGGAAAATATGTCCCTCATATTGTTTTTTTGTGTTTTAACTTTTTTAGGTAGACATCCTCACATACATAAATTCGAAGAACTATCTTTGTGGGGCAAAACTAAATACTAAGAGGTATGTTTAGTTGTACTATTGTTGCATTGTTTTATTGCATGACTCAGCTACACTGGTGTACATATACGTGTATACATATATCATCTTCTCCTCTATTGTCACAAGTAAAGGTTGTATAAGTAGTACAGACAAATGGTGCATCTGGAGGGGATGCATTTACAAATAAATGCTATTTGGCTTTACTATATTTACTTCCAACACATGAAATCCACTAGAAATTGAAGTATTATAATGTTATATACATTATATTAACATACACAAATGTCTTTTTTCCCGAACCTTTGACTTTACATCAAATTCTAGGCCAAAGTGTCTCCATATATAATGTACTCCTTCCTCCAAGAAGATATGTCCCTATCGCACCTTCTACAATGCACATCTTTTTAATACACAGGGATCATTTAACGATTATGATAATGCAATATCAAATGTGAGATAAAAACCCATGACAAAAACGTATAAAAACGCAAACTTATCATTACTTCGGTTGACAACATGTTTATAAAGCCCCGGCAAGTATGATTGGGTCAATAAGACTTGACATAAATGTCAAGGACGTAAACATTCCCACCACTCAATACTGCAATTCATGTAGCATGTTAAAAGTAAATTATACCACCACAGCTGACAGTAGTGTGTTACTCCAACTGTGGCAACAACAATAGTATTCACATGTTATAGGATGGTTAATGTCTGTCTTAAAATGGTATCCATGTATTGCCATACCTCCTCAATTGCTTCAGCTATAACGCTAAATCAAGAATCTAATTTGGGAGCTAGAAGTAGGGAGAGATCTATAAGGCAAACTTTACATAGAGAGAATGGAACGAGCCGGCAATAATCGAAAATTTATTGCACGAGATTCGTCCACATAAGCATGATGCTGTAGGCAGAGTGCTTATGTGGACAAATCAAGTCCAATACATTTTTTGATTATTGCAGGCGAGTTCCATTCTATACCGGTATTTATTATATGGGCATAAAACTTGGTGCATAAAAGTGACCGACTTGGTGACGAAGTAGTTCATATAGTATGCATACTATATGAATATTTTTATAGTACCCCACTTATAGCACCTCTCATATGAAATGTGCATAATATAATAAAGGTACCCATGGCACTGTGATTTCATGTTGTAACTGCCGGTGGTAGTGGGCATAGTGGAGTTGCTTATGCCTTCCATTGTCTGGCGTAATTACCACAAGTCCACGCTAGGCTGAGCGATAATTGGAGAAATGAAAGGAATGAGATTAACCAATAAATATTCCCAGAAACCCATGGTTCATGCATGCCGATCTCAACACCATATCTAGTGCAAAATATTCTACGGTTGTTTTGAATACGAATGCCAGATGCTTGACGGGTGCCATATCATCATGTTTTACAGCAGTGTGGAGATGAGACTCGAAGGCTGGTTTCCGCAGTGACATTATACTGATAACGAACAAATAGAAACCCAAGCATATATATGTGATACATGATGATATGTGACAAAAAATTCAACATTGAAAGACATCATCGATGGGAATAGAATGTAAGTCATATACCCTTCTGATATCCATTGTCATTACGTTATTGACAGATCTTTTGTAATTTTATCTTTATCATCCTATGAAAAATTGCTTGTTGATTCTTGATCAGTTAATCCTGAGAATAGCATTCCATGAATGCGATGTGACCTCATTGATGGAAATAGAATTTAAGTCATATACACCCTTCTAGCTGATATGCATTGTCATTTCGTTATGGTTTGTTGACAAATATTGCATGTAATGGTTTTGAGGAAAGAAAATGCACTTTGTACATCTTTTGTAATTATATCTTTAACGTCCTAAGAATAATTGCTTGTTGATTCTGGATCAGCTAATCTTGAGAATAGCATTCCATGAATGTGATGTTTTTACTGAAACAAATGAACTTGTAAACAAGGAAATAAACAAGACATACCAGCTATACAAAGTGACAAGCTTTATTGTCCATAATAATTTTTGATATATTAAGGATGGCATTTGAGGATGTATTCTTAAATAACTAAAGCCCTTTATCTCAAGGGATGAAGATATGTCATAACAACCGGCCTTATGCCTTATTCCCATGCGTAATTCACTTTTTGCTTTATTTTCGGCCCAGACCTTTTCGTACTCATTAACAAATGTTGCCCTGGAATAATATGTTCATACAATAAAATGGCAATTGCAGGGCATGGCGGGGGCACCCTAGTGTGTGAGTGATATAACCTCAGCAGAAAAACTAAATACAGGTTAACTAACTCGTTGGTTTCAGTCCCTTAGATATTGCACCAGTTGCGTAGCGTAGAGATTTATCATACATGCTTTCAATCATGAAAATAGAAAAAAAAGAGTCATAAATTTTAATTTTACCAGTAATCTTAGTAAAAGAAACAGATTGGTTGCCATGACAACCCCACGTAAATCACTAGTGAAATACACACTATGCGTAAATCACTCTAGATACGTTGTTTTCAGAGCAATGCGTGTATAATAAAAACTAATTAAATCAAAATCTAGGATGTTGGTATGATTCAGAAATAAACAGGCAAGGCAAAACTTTTTCCCAAACCTTAAAGTGACACTTCTCACTGTTCTTAGCTAGCGATCCCCGCACCGCCATAGGCTTGAACTGGACATTTGATTTTTTTTTGAAATCTTGAAATTCATGCAAAGTTGTTATTTTGCTTGGGATAAATAAACCCCTCAGGGTTTAGGCCCTAACCGCCCTTCTGTGTCTGGTTATATTATTATGACTTGTGTTACTGACTGCGTTGCAACCGTGAGAGAATATGACTCTGATATAATTCTATAATTACAAACCTAACCTAGCAGATAATTAAAATATATTAATGGGGTCGCCAATGAATATGCAACTAGAATTCACTCCGAGGTTTGTCCTCAGTTGAGTCTCAACGTTACTCAAAATACATTAATATATTGTTACACAAGCCCTTCCCCATTTATTGCTACGTTCCCTAGAAATATATATATACAATGAAAATCCAGGGGGTCAACACTCCAGCCCATACTCAAGAATCTGGGGCAACATGATGGAAAATTGCTTCAGCCACTCCTTGCTACACGAAGCGTATGCATTATATCCAAGATGCATATATATGATTTCGTGTATTTCTACCTCGACGAACAGTCCCCAAACATGTTAGTGCCGACTTCGAGCCACTGCAAACAAGCTCCAGAGAGCGACACAATAGATTGAGGAATTGATTTATAGCCCAAATAAACAAGGTATTCCCTAATTAATTGTAGACGGTATTTTCCCTTTGAACCATAAAGTGTGGAGGCAATCCATTTCAAAAGAAAGTTGGGTTGCTGGGAAATCAGCCCATAAGATACTTAGATGGAATGTCCAAAGCCCAGCCTGAAAATTTCTTTGGGTGATAACAGACTGGCTCCTTGCAGGGAGATACATCTAACGCCCTGCTCCTTGTAATGTTTGGTTAGAACGTTGGTCCAAATACCACTTTTATATTGGACTGTTAATATAATGGACGAAAGTGTCTGATAAGGAAATGGGCTGGAAGCAGCGAGGTTCTATATATCCTTTAGTTAACATAGGGTCCTAACATGGAGTTTAATGTACTGATGTTTGACGAGTCCAGCTTTATTCTTTCATGCATAAACTCAATTTTGAATATGATGCCTCTAAGACAGCAAGTTAAACTAAAAGATATAACTTCATTAATTGTGATAGGTAGACGAGGCATCGGGCATCTGACCTGTACGACAGCTGAATGTCTGAATGGTGAGATCGGGGCCTTTTTCGTGGCCTTGGGTCTTTTTATGTCTAGTCTTATGATTCTTTACCTGCTCTTGGCAGGTCAGGGTAGACTTGCATGTGTCCCTTACCTTATGATATAGGGAGGAAGAGAGAGTGAGGTGATAAGGAACTAGATTTAAAATAAATAAGGGGGAAAGATTATTTTTAGGCAATGACCCAAACATTGGCTATTTTATAATTTTTAGATACTTACCGTAAGAAAATTGTATAGATTTTTATGAGCAAACACATGGGGTTGCGGGAGTAAAAATATAGACTGCTGTAAAAACATATAATAATATTATATTGTGGAAATCAGAATCATGATGAATCTGCACCATAACGCCATTGCCAATCTTATATACTCATGTTAGCTTTTTCAATAATGAATAAATAGATGCCAAGATATGTATCCAGTTTAAGTGAAAGCACAAAGACAACAATGATAGTTTATGATGATTGACAGCGAATTATCTCAACAAAAGCTTGCACAATCGATTGCCTATCAGTGAGGTCAAGATTTTCCTTTCCTTCCACTGCGTTTCATAGGAACAAAACATCGCATGACTCGAACAGTAATACAGCCGTATTATCATCAGGACGACCAAAAATCAAGGGACATTAAATCTTTTCCAGTCGCTACCGCGCAATAAACGTTGCCAGCTCCAACCGTCTATGGCCAGCTATAATTAAACCCTGACACCCGCTACAGTCCCATCGCGATGAATAATAACTAGAATCAATGCCAGAAAGAGAAAGAGATCCATGACAAATGGTTCCCATTATACCAGTTTCAGGTTTCATTGAGAAAGAAATACGATAGTGCATCCAGTGAAAAAACAACAATCCCAAAACAGCATTCTAAAGAAATGAAAGATGACAGATTAAAAGCAATTTCAATTGATAGTGTCAATGGGAATGGACATCCCACTCCTTGCTCTGCAATCGGATAAAAAAAAGAATTGTCCAAATAGAAAAAACTCATTTAATCTAAACCTCATCAGCACGTTCCCGATTACATTAAATTGAATTACGCCAAGGATTCTTAACTTCCAGCTTTTGAACGCGAATTTTACTGCATCATAAATTGCAAACAAGATGGTATTTTTTGATAGGTCTTATAAAGAAACTGAAGGTGGATATTATAGTTTCTAATGCAGACCACTCCGGCCTGGATAATTGCCCTTATCTTGATTACGATTTACCCTAGTCATGTATCTCTACAATTAGAATGGTGTTACGAAAGACAATAAGTTTGTCATCACAACTATGTCATTCGATGGTAAATACTATATTATAGGCAACGCTTGAGAATGTCCATGACGGACGTAGCGTCTTTACACATGAACTATTTTAAATGTATTTTAATTCAATACAAAAAAGATGATGGCATGAGTTTTACCACGTAGTTGTATATATTTTTGGGGAATATCCAGAAGAAAACGTCTAAATATAATTTAGCAGTTTTAATCTATTGCCCTTAATTGATTGATGTATTATACATTATATCTTCGTGAAGGTATGGACGGGGGTCTTCGGGGGTAGCGGTTTCGCTGAGTAAAATGTATTTGATAATGTGTGACACATGCTGAGTAATCGCACAAGGGGAAAATAAGTGAGACCTCTGTGGGCATAAATTGTAGAATTAAGGTCATGCCCTGACCCCCTCCACACCAACAATGAAAGTGCATGGAGAGGAGCCATATAGTGTGTCACTGTCAGCTAGCCCACCTTGAAGAATGTGTAATTGCCAAACAGAGAGTGGAAACGATGCATTGTGCGTGGGTGTGGTTCTAGCTATTTTGTTGTTCAAAAACGTGATAAAATTCAGTCAGAGGATAAGTATACACTCATAAACTCATAAACTCAAACCATTCTGACATGGTGAAATTCAGATCTCGAAACAGGCATGTGTAGCCCAAGGGGTTTGATGACTTTCCATGGTCAAAAAACTGTCCATACAGCCAGAAATACACAACTTATGCTGACAGTCCCTTCACAGACAGTGGATTCAGAAATTGAAAGAAATTGAAGAAACATGAATGTTCCAATCCTCACACAGGCACCCATCACACAGACAATTCATAGTAACCTGCAGGACAGATCATCAGTGAAAGCCTTAATTGCTTAATGAACAAGTTGCAAAAGAACAGAAGTGGAGTGGAGTGGGATAATGATGCAGTTATCACCCATCAGGTTTTCCTTGGCCATGGGCCCTGTCAATAACTCTCATTAGACAGGTGTATATCTAAATATATGGACAGTAAATCATCATTTCATGTTGTTATTGCAGATGAGACTATTCATGTTACCAATATAGATTCATTGAATATCTGCATAAGGTACGTGGACAGTAAACTACATGGAGTTCCTTCAATAAAGAGTGTGGTGTGCTATTACACTTGCCTTGCATGTCCTAACACAATGTGCATTCTGATTCCCAGTACAAAAATGCAGGGGGCAGGATTATGATGAAACCTTTAACATGCAATTAACTGCATTGGCCACAAAAAGAATAATTCACAGACATATCAGTTCAATCATTGGCACATTGCACCAAACATGTTCAACAAGATATTGACAGGACATGTGATCCCATAAGGGAAGCATTAGAGGGTCTCAATTGCATCCTTAAAACAAATAGGATCAAATGCAAGGGATGACTAGGGCCACAGAGCTAGGAGCACCTTGCACCAATGGAGTTTAACATGTTTGGTTTAAAAATCTGCCGCCTGTTTTTTGCTGCAATTATCGCTTGCAAAAAGCAACCACACAGGATGCAATGCATGGTGCAGAAAACCCAAAGGGCATGGTATGCAGAAAAATGGCGTGTAAGGTCAAAGTGTTTCATATAATATATATCTGTAGTGAAAATGTAAGTAGTATTGAGATTAATATTGACTTGTTACATCAGATCAAATTTTCCATGATGCTCCCCTACCTAGTACAGACCTTCGGGCATTGACCAATCAGGAGCCTCTAAAGAAATCTGCCTAAATCAACACATTGATCTGTGCCACCGGATAAAATGGTCAGATTTCACTCTATTCCCTGGTGTACAATCCCTAATCATGATATAAAGCATTCTCACGTTATGGTGTAAGCTTGTGCTGTCCTCAGCACGTGACCATTACGTTAAGCGAAGATGATACCTTGGGCAGATGGTATGATCTGCCTGCCGTCCATAAGTTGGTGTCTGCAGTGGTGATGGTCATGCCTGTTGGTTGGCGCCACCTACTGGAACTGGCAGGGACAAATGCTGGGGCCACACATGCAAGATCTCAAAATTCGTATGAATTGGGGACTCACGACAGTTTGTGGACACATTCTTAACAAAATTGGCCAATTCGTAGGAATTTGTGTTAGTTCTTGAATGCGTGGGCCCGGCTTAAGGTGTTAGCTCCCGGCTCTAGCAGAGTGTGTGGTGGTGGCTGCAGTGATGTTGGTATAAAGGGCGGACCCCTACATGTCTTACATATGTTTTCTCAAACAAAACAAAATGCGCCAATGTGCGTCAAAATGCGCCAATGTGCGTGTTGCTGCCATGATAACAAGCTAAGTTGTGACATAAAAGCCCAAAACACTATGTATTGCTTGCAACATGGGAGATTGCTTCTTAGATAAGAACTCAGATAAGTTAGAAACGATTTGAATGTTAGCTGATACTCTATTAATAGAACGGGTTCAAAGAACAAGAATGCAACACACTTAAGCTTTTACCTATACCCATAACTTAAGACATTAAAGGCAATAATACGGATTAATAAGACAAAAGTTTTAGCTCATCTAGACAGTTTCTTTCCTGTCCTTTTTCACTCCCTGCCCCCTTATTTTTAACACCATTTGTTACTTTATACACTACATTAAAAAGTCCTTCTTACTAGGGCCGGGAGCAAATTACTGTATATAAACCGAAACGCCAGTGTCTGTTTGGGATTCTGGTTTTATATTTCCAGGAAAAGCTACCGTCTTAATTATGATGTAATTCCTTTTTAGAACTTGAATGTAATTTGATTTCACAACTTCTTGAATTTCTACCGTATGCTACATATAGACTTGTATGATTTTGTAGTGATTATGGCCTGATAAAAGGTGCTTCCTGTTTTTCCCCCGTCAAAGCAATAAAGTATTATCAGCCTTCACTAACCAGGTTCGATCTACTTAATTACTCCGAAAATGGTGGAAATAAAATCAGACTCTTAGTTTCCCATAATCTCTGACAAATCCGAAGGTAAAGCAAGGTCATATCAAATATAAGAAATGTAAGGATGTAATGAAATGTAATGTCCATTGATCATAGAGCTTTGTAAGATCACTGGTGAAAGGAATATATAATACAAATAGCACAGTAAATGCTCTAAACTTAGCATATGATATTGAACTAATCTGATTTCGATTAGTTTACTCGTTCTCTAAAACTTTGCTTTCTGCCAATAAACCGCAGTCTGAAGACTGTGAAATGAAACGAACTATCTTCTTATTGAGTGGTGTATTACAATGTAAGGAGTTCGAGTGAGAGAAAGGGGACCTTATCCAATTTTCATTTGACGCATTCGACAAAAGCATACCGCCATTAATATTACAGTGTCGAATTTTCAGAAACAATGCATTAAACGTCCATTCTATCGGAGATTTTTCTTGAAAGCATGTATTCTATTCGGACAAGGACAGAGGGTTTTCAAAATGAAAGGAGCTTGATAAATGAAAATGACATTACAGAATGATGTCTTCAGGTTATTCTGTCAAATCCCTACGGTCATTTATTTAATATCCATCAGCGCTAAAATGTTCTTTATTTAACTAACCTTGCTTCTTGACCAACTAAGAAATATGTTTAAAATATGCTTAAATTCATGAGAGTGGTACAATATTAATTCAAAATATTCTTTTCTTATTTTCACATCATAGATAATTTATTGTATGAAGTAACTGAAGTAATCACATCGTCAATTTGCCAATAAATGCACTTGATTTCATTAAGACCACGTTTCTTGATATGGTTTTGGAGGTATGATGTAAAGCCCATTCTGTCTTCTATTTTATGAGCTTCACTTGAAAGAATTCTAAAGTATTGCGGCTGTATATAATGAAATGTGGAACGCTCAATTTAGTTCCGTTTAGTCCATTCCGTTTCCGTTTTCATCTTCTAAGGCAGAGGTCTAACCAGCCCTCCTGATTTATACATTTATTCACGCTATTTGAATGTTCTATGTTCTTCTAATGATAAAATCTTATATTATATCTTCTGATGGACATATTGCAAGCGGCGTAATATTTTAGTTTCAATAAGTTCAGGCAGGTCTTGGGGTTTGGGGTCTGGATTTGTAGCTTCGTCGGTTTTGCTATAATGTGTATAGCCCTATTTTGTATTGTTTGTAATTTCTGCAATTCTTTCCGTGTATAGAAGTCATAATTATAATAGGTCTCCATAGTACATGATTGGTAGGATTGCTGATATATATACTGATTGCTGCAAATCTGTTTAGGCAAGAGCTGCAGAAAAAAGAACTTGCATACAAGGAAAGGGAGAAAATAACTTATTCATCTAGATGAGAGTAAAGGCAATTGGGATAAATTAAAGGATGAGAATGAGACAACATGAGAAGTATAATGTGTTTGGAATAGATGCGTTCAGCCAAATGTGAAGTAAATATAATGGTCAACCCTAACAGAGGGAGATGATAATGTTAAAGTATCATGAAGACGTGTGTATTACATTTCATGTCAGGGCATCCCCCTGATTTCCCACGCGCCTCTAAGCCGCCGTCCTAATTTATATCAGGAGCAGATATCCCACGCTCTGTATTCCACATTTTACTATTTCAGAGAAGCGCCCTCAAAGAGAAACATTAACTTCTACGCACAAGTCAACTTAAGCAGAAAATATCATTGCCTATTCCACTCATATATCATGCATTGCTTCTCATGGGTTAGAAACTATTTCCCTACAATTACACATTCTAGGTTTGGTGTGTAATATACGCATGCATTATATTTAGGCCTAAGTATGTTTCAGCTATATTTTAATAGGTAACGAATAGGAATTATCTGGTGGGTACATTTTAAACCTAGTTTTATTGTACTAATTCAATTTACATTGCATTGGGGAATATACATCTCGCATAAAGATATTTGATAAAATAAGGTTTTATATTAAAGGTCTCTCTGAGTGTTTCCTAGGTATTCTATTGAATCAAGTTTAGTCATATGAATTTTCTCCCTATTAAAGGTTTTGTTTCCGTTTTCAGTTATATCTGTTAAGCTCATTACTAGGTTTTACTGTTATCTTTCCCTGCCTTGTACAGGTTACTCCTTTACCAGCCAAACAAGGGGTTTCATTTGCTCGAAGTACTCTTAAATATAAGTTGCACCCGCACTGTCTATGACAGATGTAAACTTTTCAAGTTTAAATTAATGTAATCATACTACATACTGGGTCACCTCAATAATACTAGCTGCTCAGAAATGTGGCTGTAAGGTTCTCTGTTTGCATGTATGTGTATGTAATGATATGTGTTCAAAGAAGCAAGGTTTATCAAAATAGGCTTTGAGTTTCTAATAGGCAATCCAGAAAAGGACCGCACAAGAATAGGATTTGGGACATAGGTTTTGCATGGTTAGTTTAGTTAGATTAAATTGTTATTTCGAAGGAAATATAATGGCCTACAACCCATCCACCCACCCTGTCTCTACCCCTCCTACCTACAATATCCATTTGATTTAGTGTTAATAATGCACTCTAAGAAAAAAGGGTTCTTTTGGGTTCTTGATAGAACCTCATGGTTCTACCAAGAACCCTAGGGTTCTTCGACACCTAAAAGGGTTCTTCTGGACCACCGGAGGTTCCATCTAGAACCATAGGGGTTCTTCAGCGATTTTAGGGTTCTTCCTGAACTTGAAGGGTTCTTTAACTCAGAGCGGTTCTACAAAGAATCTCCTTTTCTCCTTAGGACAGAGAATGAGGTTCTTTTGAGAACAAACAATTTCGGCCACTTTCCACCACTATGCATGCGTCGGCCCTTGTATTACTAGCTAAGTTCAGCCTCCCCACTCCAATAACGCTCATAGCTCAGTGGCTAGAGCTGGACTTCGGAGTGGAGGTTTGTGAGTTCGAGCCTTGGCCGTGGGACTGTCCTTTACTTTTTTCATCCTCTACTCATTGGGCCGTGTAGAGCTGTAACTCTACACAGCCTATGGGACGACCTAAAAATACACCTACGACCTAGCACATGCCACTTCACTGGACCCACCTCTCCCCTGACCGTGGCTGGCTGGCTGGGCTTGCGCGCTGGGTAAGGACTAATGAAACGAAGTCGCGCTTCACTGCTCTCCCTACTACTAGTAGCCTACTAGAGAGCATACAAACCCTTAGTTTTACTAACACACCTGCTCCAACGGTCAACAGAGAGGACATACATTTCCAATTGGCTGGTAACGGTATGAGAATTGAGTTAAGTTAGTTAATTCTTGTTCATTTCTCTATCACTCTAAATCGATATTCAAAAGTATGCTTTGTTACATACACTGATACAGTACTCTCTCGCTTAGCTATCTAAATAGAACTGGTTACATTGATAATACATTTGAATTGTATGGACAACAGAGTGGAGGCATTTAACTCATATTCAAATCTTCTACTAACAGCTGATAGACAACAGGGTAGGACGTTTATTCTTGTTCATTTCTCTAACCATCTAAATCGATATATGTTTTGGTTATAGCATACATTAGTTTCAAATAATCTCTAAGATAATCAAAAATATTTGCTGGTAAAATCGTTCTCATACTTTTTATTCAGATACTGATATTATCGTATAGGACTTAAAGAATATACGATTTTGCACCTCAGTTAATTTTCTGTATATAATTCATGAATCCATTCTATTGTATTTATATATTTTCAGATCAGTGAAAGGTGTGATATGCCTGCTTACAACTTTTGAAGCAAGTCAGTTTATTCTACCTAAGAATGTGAGTACTGGAGTCATGGATTCAAAAACATTATTTTTGCGACTTAATTTGTGACTGTTTTCCCGTTTGCTCTGTCTACCTATTATATCACATTATACATAATCATGATTTATATTTTAGGCGACAAGATGATGTCCTCCCAAACAGTCTTGGAGGGAAGAAAGGAAGTATATCAACTGGAATACTTACTGAAGAATAAAGGAAAATACTACCCACGCCATGAACTGGAATATGTTGAATAATTTTATGAAAATTGCTGTTACTTCACCAATAAAAGCATTTATAAAATCAACTAGGTTTTGAAGAACCATATTAAGGGGTTTTGTTTCGGATATTTTCAGATGGAGGGTTCTTCAAATCAAGGGTTCTATGAAGAACCCTACATATTTTAGCTTGAGGGTTCTTCAAATCAAGGGTTCTATGTAGAACCCTGCCTATTCCCGAAACGGGGGTTCTACTTAGAACCCTCAAAAAAGGGTTCTAAGTAGAACCATTAGGGGTTCTGCCATGTCGACAAGCCGAAGAACCCTTAAGGGTTCTTGTTAGAACCCTTTCTTCTTAGAGTGTGCCTACTCACCACCAATGGTGGTGACTAGGCTCCACAAGCCACCCTCCACAAGCCACCCTATAAATAGCCTACATGTTGTCAACAAGCCTGTGAGCGTGGGTGTTATGTAATGGTGGCAGTGGCTAGTACTGAAGCTATGTAAACACGGCGTGTACTAGAGGGGAGGAGGTCCGAGAGGGGTGGGACTCAAAACAAATTGGGTGCCACTTTTTATATTTAAAATTGATAGTTTCCTTTACCATATCATACATAAGTTCCATAAAAAGGCATCAGGAGGAACACAACTTGCCTTTCAGACGATGTTATGGTGCCCATTTACATGGGAATACATAGAAAACAGGGCCATACATATGGGTCTTGTATAAGAGGGAAATGACACTGATTGTTTGGGCAACATAAGGAGGTTTAGAAGTGGGCTAATTCCGCCCTCTACAGGGCGGGTCGGTTGCTCAAATTCAAGGTGTTGGTCATAGTTAGAAATAAACAAACAGACTCATCAGGTTTGTGCTTCAATGAGCAATGAATGACCAGTATACTGGCATAATTAGACATGTATAAATGACTCTGATCGGACAATTGGCACTTAAAATTTAATCAATAATACTGAACTTGACACCCAGTGCCTGTTGTATAAGCTAAGGAAAGTCATATTCTTATGGCAATTCCTTCCCCTGTAAGAGGAAAAAAATCCTTCCTATGTGTGAAATTCCCAGATGGTATGAATAGCCTATGTACACTCAATGGTGGGTAGGAATTTGTATTCCAACCCATCAAAGGAAGGGAAGAAAGTGTAGTCCTGAATTCCCACAAATAATTCCTTACTTAGCTTATACAACAGGCCCCAGCTGCAATGCCTTATTGCCTATGTAGTAATGACGAAACCAAAACCAAAACCAAAACGGCCCCTGCTGCATGCATGCCCTATTGCCTATGTGGTAATGACGAAACGAAAACGAAACCAAACGAAAACGAAACGAAAATTTATGACTCAAATACTTTTCAAGTTTACCTCTAACTTGAAAAGTAAAATGTATGATTCATCACATAGCTCAGTTTGATTTCATATCACCATACTACCAAGACGTCTGCTATCCAGATCGTCAGCTTTTCAAATAGTACGCAAACTTCTTGTGTGTTTATTGTTTTATTATATAATCAGGGAGGTATATACAGAGGGAGTGGAATCAGCAGGCTAATCCTACAGGACCATGGTTGTCATGTATGTGTTGTAGCTATAGTATACCAGGTGGCGCTGCGGTGCTGTTGAATTTATCCTGCTACCACTTTTAGCTAGGCCTATATAATTTAATCATAAATCAGTAAACAACAGCTAAGTTGTTCCTTCAGCATACATAATCTTTGACACATTGGTGGCCAAGGTAAATTTGATTGCCTTTTCCCAGCAACACCATAACAGTCACATAGTTAGAAATAGCTTTAAAATTGATTGGCTATTGGATGGGGGTGGGGGTGGTTGGACCTGATTCACTGAATACAACCAGGATGTTTGGAGTTGGCTAAATCTTACAGCGCCACAAACTGTAGTGGCAGTATTCTTAACTATTGGGGTACCACACATGGAACCTGGCTTCTACTCCCTCTGTATACCTCCCTGACATAATTATCGATCTATAATCGTTCACACTTGCCTGCCGAATTGAACCATATTGATACATCACCCCGGGTATTGATAGGTTTCAGTCATCGTCTGTTTAAGTACTAATTTCCCCAAACCTCTCTTTGAACTATTAGTAATTTGAACATCGACACTTCAGACTACATTTAATCCTGGATATATCATTCTATCATATTGCAGCTTTTGGTTATATTTGATTCACAGATAAAACACTCAATGAATTCCCTATACATTGAACATATTGCTATTTTCAACAATTGGTCGACAATTGAGTCAGAGGGGAGTCCAATACCCTCAAATTTTAAAATCATTACATCATATTTTATTTTGTAAATTTGATATTTCTACCGTCGCCCTTTCCTGTGTAAAGTACATGGAACAATTCCTTTTAAGTATCTGTCCACACCATTGAATCAACATCAGACACGTATGCCTGGACAAGGACCCACGTAACGGGACATCTTTTTAATTGTTGGATTAGATTCCTTGTGCTGTGATATCCAGCAATACATACAGGTTAACTAACGAGTTGGTTGAAGGAACGTGCAATATTCTAAGCGACTGAAACAAACGAGTTAGTTAACTGAATTCTTACATAATGCCTGTAATAATCTACAACGGAGCATTTTAAAGCCATTTCGTGAACATTTTCCGAAAGTAATGTCGGTTCAGGTGGTGGGGTTGCGTATACCACTGGTATAGGCAAAATAAAATATATAATTCCGTCCACATATGAAGAATAATTTGCCATCACCAAGTAAAAGCACACGTAACGGGACACTGGAAGGTTCCCATTCAATTATTTTCATGAAAAGTATCGTGAACAACTTTAAATGTCATGAAATAGATCCGCTAATAATTGAAATTTTAACACATTGAAGTTAGTCACACGTAATGATACATAATACCCCACAACATTTACTCTTTCTCTCTGTCCCTCATCTGGCTCTTTTCTTCTGGCCTTCTTGTCAGTATAATGCTTAGAGACGTGGGTGGCAAAGTAATTTTATCAAAATAGAGTCACCAAGACCTTTCAGTATAAATAGAGGCTAACAGTAGCGAGTCTCTATAGATCAGATTCATTGGAAAGGATTCCTCAGTTTTCGGGCCATGTGGGAATACAAGTCACACACCATTGTCCTTGAATACGAGTATGCTGAAACCTTATACTGGACCCTCTGGCCCTGGATCCCTAAAAGATCGATTGAATATTCTGCCCAGTTCCGTCTCTCCTTTTTATTATTTGGTCAATGTCTGTGGCTAAGCTTTTTGCTACAGCATCAATTAATTACAGGGGGAAATGCTGGAGTTGCTTGAAAAGTTGAACTTCCATGACGTATGTCATATACATAGTAGTGTCAAATAAATGTATGTGTAAATTCAAATTTAATTTGCATGAGATCGATCAACCAGCAAATGAAGGCCGTCCATATATATATAATTTAAGAACCAATGGAAAGGAATACTCCTTTTCTTTTGTAAATTAATGTCTATTCATTCTCTTAATTTCCAACCATCTATATTCCTGCAAGTTATGAATCTCCGATACTTAAGCACGATGTCTGTAGTTTATATATTACATTGCCACCTATGAATGCAAACATGTTGAGAGCTATTGAATCGTCCTTTCTCTTTTGTGAACAACGCAAATTTGGTTATAATCAATAGGCAAAAGATGGGACGTCCCTATATGGATTCAAAACATCGGTGGGTGATCTCCAGGGCGACATAATTGGGCAAGAGAAATAAATTGCCAATTCGAATTCAAAGTGGTCACATTTTCAGTCATCGTGGTAGTATATGGGATTTCTTTCGAAATTCCAGGACACTGTGCAAATCCGCGCATAAAGTTTTATATAGATTGTACAGAGGGGGAGCTTCAGATTTCCTTCCAAAATCGAAGAAACTATGGCCAACACGCCCCATTCAATTTCAGTAGGCAGACCATTCCATCTCTTGTGCGTCAATAGAAGGACAAGTTGGCAAGGTAAAGTTATACATCGAGAAATGGTGTGTACAAACGCTGTCATAAAAGGGGCCCATCAGCACCTGAAAAGCCCCCACGTGGCACATCTGCCTTAGAAAAAGGGCGCCACTTGGCAGAGAAAAAGTGAAACCACTAGCTAGGGATCGATGCCAGCGGACAATTGATTCCAAGGTGGTCATTTCCATGGGAATGGTGAGGTCAGATGCTGGATGAGTAACTGGCAAGAACAGAGTGACCAGAACCTGTGTGGTTTCATATGAAAGATGGTTATTCTAGGATACGCTTTAGCTAACGAACAATGGTCCTGTCATGTGTTAACATTTTAAGAAATATCATTCAAATGATTAAATGAGTTTGCCTAATAAAAGCACTTGTTATGCAAATAACCTTTGAAAAACTATTAAACTTGTACCATCTATACCATAGCCTATCAAACAACGTGACTCCCAACTTCACATTTCATCAGCACTTATCTACGATCTACAGTTTTCAATGTCAGAATATCGGTAGACAGACCAGCAGCTAGATGACACAACCTTCCTTGATGTCATTGGAAACCACATGATTATATAATGCCATGGGATCCTAACCAAACGTGGCAGAGTTTTATATCACATATCTTTTCCTCTGTATGAAAGATTATGTTATACTAGCGGATCTAAGTTCTAAACTAATGTTTTAAAGGTATTAAAGAATTGCTCACTAGGATCTAGCACACAGGGAGGCACATCCTAATACACGTATAGGGCAGCGGAACTAACATCGGATTAACCCAGCCTTTTTCAGGTTTTATTACCATGTTCTGAAATACGTCTCTTGGAAACAATTTACACCAACCAAAGCACCTGGTCTCACTTATCTCACTGCATGTAGAATTCTAGAGTCAGTAATTCATACCAGAGAATCACATTCCAATCATGTGCTATATAATAATGAAAATCTAGGGTAGAGAGCTTCAGTGATCGAGCCAGAGTTGAGATCTCTTGATGAGGTTTGAGGGACATAAAGCATTAAAAGCACTTTGATCTATAACTTTATATTCCGATGACATATGAAATAAATATTGAAGATTCAATCAGGACAGGATTTTCTTAGTTCCCTTCCCAATCGGTCCTGCTCGGCTGCTCAACCTGACAGACCATGACTTTTTCTGAATATAGCAGGATTAGGAATAAAATTCCTTTTCAAAACATGTCTTAAAGTATCGCCAACTCTGTCCACTTGGTGTATTAGCAGTTTATCATATATGTGGGTAGTCATATCGTAGTTATTAGACACATGGGCGCATTCTGAGCTATTCTGTACCATGATCAGGATCAAAGCTGTAAGGCATCATTAGCGAGTGAATTTAGTATTATACGTATTGATATATGGGAGCCTCCAACTTCCTAGTAATGAACTCCCATTCTACTAAACAAAAGACAACTATACAACTTACCCGTTCATTATTTCAACGATGCAGGTACAACCAAAGCGGAATTATTAAGAAGGAGATGGAAATGTCTATGTGAGAGGCTTACTAATATATAAAAGATAAAAGAAAATGACTCCATATAATGATAATATATTGGTTATATTTAGATCAATATTTTGATAGTACAACAATATTGTAAATCGGGCCTGACAACAATCTATATGGAAAAGGATGTATAACGAAAGTATGATGATAATGTACGAAAATAGGTATAACTGTGGGAGGCAAAACCTATTTTATCATTAAATATACTGATATACAGTGAAATGACAGATATACATCGAAGCAATACTTAGCAAATAAAAAGAGCACAAACAGTATTATCTAATCACAGATTACAAGAACCCTTTGATTTATTATCGCTTTGTCTTTATATTACCACGACCAAATGATATTTCTAAATGACGATGCACACAACAGGAGCAGGAAGTATCAAAAGTTAACTTCATGTAGAAAGAAAAAGACCTAAAACGGTATGTCTTCAGACGTGAACACTTGATAAACAGAAATTCATAGGAGAGGAGTGGGGGACCTTGCAATATTGATAGAGGTGGCGCAGAATCAAAGGAATATGTCTACAGATGCCTTCAAGAAATAACAGAGAGGAGAGAATGTTGGCACAGCTTTGGCTGTCGCAGTTTAGTAGATCCACGAGGGAAATGAAAGTCTATCGCAATGTGTGATTATAATTACTGCCCAAGTCACTCTCCAGCCTCCGGCTTATTGAATCAATCAAAGGCGCTCATTCCAATTAATTGATTTACATTAAGCAAGGAACATGTATGAGCTGTTCCAGCCGCTACAGCTATGAGCAATTTAATAAGGTAGGTCACTCTAATATCGCTCACTAAGATGGGACACCTCATTGTTAATTCTTGGGATGAAAATGGGGAATTATAATTAAATTCTAAAGTAATTAAAGAGTGAACACATAATACCCAGGGCTAGACGCACTTCCTAGAGGAAAACTCTTGATGAGTGATCTATACACAATTCTCAAGTGAGAATTACAGTCGAAAATTAAATGCCTGAGAGGGAAAAAAACTTGTAGAAAGGAAAATAAGATATGAATAAAGTGTGTACAATATTTCTGAAAATTGACAGAGATGCAATACAACAAATAAGCTGTACAGGTTAACGGGAAGTCCTTCTCATCTACTGAAAAGTGTTCTTTAGTAGACAAAAAAACTGTTTCTTTCTATCATTTTAAAGATGAAATTGCAACTCACGAATGTGATGCGGGTAATATTCCTCCTCCCTACAACTAACCAGTGCTATCTAAAGTATGTTTTGCTCCAGTCAACCAACATATTTTCAGACCTAATCTAGGCCTGTGTCTAAATGTCAAGCTTGGCGATTTGGCTGGATTACTACAATACTGGAACCCCGGAATGGAACGAGCCATTATTTCAAGCACCAAGTAGGCTACCATTTCCCAAGACTGTCACAATAAAATTTCCGTTTCATCCTAAAAAGGAAAGGGAAAATACATATGCAACAACGAACGGAAACAAATTCGATTAGCCCTAAGTATTAGGGGTTTGAAGTGAACCAGTCAGTGGATAGCCTACTACATCTGGGTTAATGGAGTCTTGCATGAAGCCTAAAAACATTAATGGATCACCTTATATGCGGGTTCCCTGTCCACCATTAGCTTTAAGCGCGTGGCCAGTGAATGTATGTTTACAATCCTTGTGGCAAACAGAAAAATATCTCGAGATAGGAAGTATAGCAATTCGAAGCCTTTCTCTTTAAACTTAGTGCTATTCTCAATTTTCCGACTGACATTGATATGAGTAGTTTGACATTGATCTTGTAAGTTGATATTCCATGATCAAATGCCCTTATAAATTGAAAATGAAATACTTGACCCCTCCAACCGGTTATGTGTCAAATAGATTAAAGGTAGGATTCACTGACAAAGTCAAGATTAAAACATGGTATTAAAAATGAAATACGGATAGGATCTATACAGGTGGATATTTGTCGAGAGGATACAGATATAACAGATCAGATATCATTTCATGAGGACGTCTTGAATTTATTGGATATCTAGTTCGGATTGAGTCGATGATGAAAAAAACATTACATCACCAGTTTTATATTGTGGATGTGATACGTCTTACTACACTAGTATACACCAAACATGGTAGTACACATGGGTTATGAGATTCTCAAAACCGAGTAAATTAAAACGTTAAAAAATCTTATCAATAGAAACTTGAATTACTTACACCCAGTAGAAGCCCTACTGGCATCTAACTACAATGTTAACACTGTTATCTGGTACATAGCTTTCACGCTTGAACCTCATATTGACATTAACTAAGAAGCAAGGGTTTCATTTCGTTCGGCCTAGAATGGGTCAATAAGAAGTCCCGGTAGGATGACTTGTAAGAGCACCAGACGGGATAGCTTTAGAGTGTTCGGCACATTGAAAACTTGAATAGATGTGTTAAGCAATTTTCCAAGGGTTTTTCTGTGAGGTGCGTAGGAAAATATGTTTATAGTTCATCAGTTTCAATAAGTTTTAATTTCAAAATATATTTTCATATACCACACCAACAGTTTCTTCTAAGTACGTATTTCACGGCACGGCGAAACCAGCTACTTGTAGCGAGAGTGTATACATGCATATATATGATACCTGAAAAAAGGTTATCATTTCATAAAAAAAATGTATATTTCTTCCTTCTAGGTTTTCACTGTATGTTTTCCATCAATAAACAGCAGCCTAAAGGCTCCATAAAACGGAAATTCAAAAGAGAGGCGGTAGGGGGATATGTTGCGTACCGAAAGATTTCCAACTGGAATTATAAATGTGTTAAAATGTACCCTTGATAGACGAGCTATTTTTTTTACCTGGATTTCAAATAAATCACTCTTATCAAAGAAAGGATTTTGTGTACCATGGCAGGATGAGTTATCAGGAATCTTAAAAGGAAGCACCAGGGACCCCCCCCCCCCCCCCCCCCCCCAAAAAAAAAGGATTAAGCTTTAAGTTTTAACTTACCAATTCATGGATGTCTTTCACTGGGAGGGATACTTGAAGAATTCCCCACATGCTTGAATGTCTGCAATGAATAATCAACTCTTGAAATTGATATCAAATCAACTGCATGCATTCTAAGAATCACCGACCTAATTGATTTTTTCACCAGTTAATTAAATCGTTTGGAGTTTCGATGGCCTTCTAAGTAATTTCATAGCTAGCTCTAATTGACATTCTATGGTCAACTGATATTCCAAAAGTATTACATAACCTATGCAAGACTTGTTAATCACATGAAATATCGGCTGTCATTATATTTAAGACATGTATACGTATGTATGTATGCGTCTTGTAAATCGTAACTCAACAGATATTCCATCACATTATGATACTTTAGATCATGTAAAGAATAGTGACAAACTATAATAAAATGTCAGTACTAAGTTTTGACTTAAAAAGGGTAACGAGGGGGAAGATACTTACACAGTGATATCCCCTCCATCTATGAGATTACCGTTCCGCAAGCTCGCAATTACTTCTAAGAAATCCTTGGGTGCATAAACTGGACGAAACTGACTGAGGTCTGCATAGAAGATTAAAGAAGAGGTAATTGATTGATGCATAGTCACTTTAATATGAAGACATCCTTGACACGGGCGCGTGTATCAAGACGCGTGTATCAAGAACTCGACTTCATTTCAGAGAACGGAAACAGCTGCTCTACATTACACATTGTGGAAAATGATGCCAATAATTATGTTATTGCTTTTTCCAGGTAGAACTAGTCTGTTATAAACTACAGATATATATGTTTATAACATTTAGAATTAGACGAAATTAAATGAAAAAGGCTGTGTATGGCAACGGCTATGTCGGTGCATAATATAGGATTGAAACTCAATGGTCTGATACATAAGAATATGCGCCTAACAGTAACATACTCGATACAAACTATGCCATAACAAAGATGCCTTATATGTTAGGATTTGACCAAACAATCCCTTGCACATATTGTGCCGATAATGAAATAATGGCACTAACTAACTCTACTAACTAAGTAGGTCATATTATCAGTCATTTCAACCAGCACTTTAACCAGATGAACCCATACCTTATTATACTGTGATAAACTTCAATAGAAGACGCTTAACGTAATAAAGAAAGTTCAGACGGAGTCTTTTACCATGCTTTGATATCTTAAGTGAAAGCCGCAGCCAAACAACAGAAAGAAAACACGCACTCCCTTTACCAAAACAACGCACACTAGTCCATCGTTTACAATACAACAGCTTTCAAACAAGTAAGTGCACTTAAACAGCGGTTAAACACAGAGGGAAAACAACAATAATATCCATTAGCATCATTATGCTGATAACAACTGATAAGGGCTCTAAGATTCAATATGAAAACAAATGGATGTTGATGAGCTGGTAGGGCCTGCACATCAGTTTCAATACATGGAGCAGCAATGTTTGTGTTGATTCAACTTGATGGATCATTAGACGGAAAAACACACCCTCAGTAAATTAGGTTTGGAAGGGGAACGAAAAAGGCTCTGTTCATCAAAAGATCATTAAGATATGTCCAATGATAATTGTAATCGCTGGCAGGAGATCCATTGAGGGTTGTCCATCTTCGTTAGAGGGACACGTCACCGCTGTCATGACAACCAAGTGCCAGACTTCTTTCCTTAGAGAAAGTGATCTTTAAAACTGTTCCAAATTAGCCCGATAAAAACATCCTTTCTTTAATCAGTATCATTACAATCAATCGAATTCTTATTTGACAGATATTATTATTGCTATTGCTGCAGATAATATAATAAGAGTGCTGCTATATTGGGGGCATATAATATGTGTATACAGACGTATGTTCTCCAAAGATGGATTTTGTTCTTGACAGTAAGAGTTCATATTTCTTCATTGTGTAAGCGCATTAGGTGATAGTGCATGCCTAAGCACTCGCACTCCCCCCGAGACACATCAATCACATTGTGAGAGAAAAACCTCGAGAATTCTTTTACTGTCAAACAGAGAGATAAAGAGTTGTCTTCCTCTCCAGAAGTATCTGGATGAATCTTTAGACAACGTTAAATCATCAGAGCTAAGTAAAGGTTAACATCTGGGGGAAATACTCAAAGATATGTCAGTAGAAAGAGGAAAAGATACGTTTCTTACAAATATATATATTTTTATATTCAGGACATTCTGCAGAGGGCACACAATCATAGAATCGCAGACATCAGGACAATAATGACCCGATCTATTCAGCTTGAAGCCATTTTTTAACCTAAAGACTTCATAGGGAAATACGATAGTGAAAGACTCGTTCGAAATTTCAGAGATAGAAAGTCATGGAAACTTCGTGAAGATTATTACTATGGAATTAAAAAGATTCCTTTGCGGTCGGAGTTTTACGAGGACAAATTTAATGAAGAGGCCTGGTCGGAAGTGAATGGCCATGGGGTACTAGCTGGGATAAGTACTCACTGCATTAATTAACATAGTATTTCATTATGAATGGATTATCAAAAAAGAATAGAAAACTTAGAACAGAACTTGGTTACACTTTCATCAATCTACCAAAAAACTCACTTCATTACTTCTGACTTAATGTTATGCTTTTGCTTTGAAGAATGGAATTTAACTGCCTGAATTTGTTTATATGTTTACCAGATCTAGATCACCGCAACGGTGATCTTCCTCTAGTACCTGGAGGGAGGTGAATATTTACACACAAATCAATGTCAATACTTAACATCGACGAATTGGGATAATGAAGAAATACATGATTTGACTTTCCAAAAATATTATTGTCTCGCTGCAGATGGGAAACTAATAGAGAAAAACTAACACGTCAAATTTTAATCGAAGCACATTAATGAAAGTAGCTTGAAGAGGGGGAACGATTAGTTTTCTTCCAACCAGGCCTGCTGTTGCCATTAAAATGTCTTTCAAATGGGAAAAAATGTACACTAATATTTTCTGAGCTTAAAGATGAGAATCAACAGATGCAGGTATAGTAATCTTTACATCAATGTACCTCTGTGCAAACACAGTGACGAGTTAAGATGCAATTGGGTCATGTCTGAAATATACATTTTATTTGTAACAGTTGAGACTCATGTCAGATAAAACGTTCCTACGATATCTATAATTCACAAAAGGAAAATTAAGTTTACATCAAATAGACCTAATTATTAAAATTTATCAAGAGGTTTATGGCGATTTGAAAAATAAAAAAGTATCGAAACAAATAATTTCGATAGGAATCGAAATTCAAACTCAGAAAATGCAAATGTAAAATGTTCATGACCATGTGAAGTCAATATCTTTCCCAACAAGACTTTTAAAACCTTGAAGCCATATACATGTGATCGAGGTGGAGGGAGGGGATGGGGGCCAGACTAACTGAAAAGAATGCCTGACTTCATGGGAACTAAAATGGGATACTTTACACATATATTTTATAAGCAGATACCATGCAGCACCTTCATTGAAAATAACATGGACATGGATCTCCCTGTATGAAGTGGCTAATGGAACTTCGATCCGGCCTACGTGACTACAACACCGAGATCAGGAATATTATGTCTTAAACTCATTCGGGCTATATGCACGATATCTTGCTGGAACAAATTTACTTCAGTAGTCTTCAAAGTAGAACATATTTGCACATTCATGGCAATTGAGTTCAGTAGTTTGATAAAGTAGGCCAAAGGTAAATTAACATATTTTTCTTTCTTGACAGAGAACATATATGCGCGGATGAGGGCATTTTTTTACATTCGCGCCAATTATGACTACTTGGAGTAATTTCGTTATGAGTTTCTCTCTCCATTCTAACATAATCACATCTTAACAATTTGGTAACCAGGTTAAACGTTCAAAAGCTACATGACATTTTAGAGTGTTACTGTGTTCACTGTTCACACAAAGGTGAAATCTAGGAAATGTCTGAAAGAAAATACAACCCATTATAATTTATAGTTATTTAAAATAAAAAGTAATATTGAGTGATATTTCTCTTAATATATAGTTGCTGGGAATTAAATACGGCATGTGAACTGTCAGTGAGGACACCTTAAGTAAAAAAAAAAAGTAAAATACGCCAATTGTCAACACGCACAAAATTAATTTGTATAAGGCAATGGACATTAGACATTTTATGAGTGATACACAGGCTGTCAAAAACACATAATGTGAAAACATCACATTAAACATTATCATGATCTCTTGGAAAACGGTTAGGGTAAAAGTTCACATATCATACGTTTTGTCGGTCTGCAAAAGGCTGGAAACAAAAGTTTTCATTATTACAGAATCCAATATGTTACAACAAAGACTTTCCTATTTTGTTCTACTAGGTTTCACAGAACAATGTTCAAGTAAAGAATGGGCATATCCTTTTAATTAGAGACTCTTTATCCTCATTATTTGAGAGAGAAAATCCTACGTGATCCACAGATCATCAATCATATATAATGCTTTATTCTAAACAAGAGATATCAATTGCACCGAGGGAAAAAAGTTACAACTTTATTCAGGTACGTAGGCATAATAATCTGAAAAAGATCAGTATGGATATTGCAATTTTATTGTTCTCTTTGAGGCAGTGTGAGATCCAAGTGAGACCTTGTGTGAATGTGATATTGAAAAACACTTGATCAATATGAAGAATAAGTAAAAATACAAACCGCCTCCTATAACCTTGATAATTACCAGTAACCGGGAGGCTAGGCATATATGCGAGTCATGTCATTTCTACCTCCCCTTCAAAGAGGAACCCACGGCTAGAGACAGATATGAAGGTGGAGGAGGCATGAGAGACCTAATATATTAGAATGCCTCGAGTAAACCTCCTGCAGGAACTGTTGTTTTATTCAATAATAAGGAGCAACGGAAAGGCGTAATATATCAAGGCGTTTAGTACGTGTAAACTTAAGGCATACCCCCGAGATGCAGCTCTAAAATGTTCGATACCATAGTTATCAAATAAGAAATCTGGTCAAGGAATGACTTTCCTACCTTTCTTTATATTTATAAAATTATATCATCATTGAGGAAATACGGCCTTTAACGTTTATTCAGTTTGTGGATTAGGACCATGAAACGCTTATTTGGTCAATATCTCAAAACTCGTGTAGTACCTTAATTGTAACGGTCCCATTTACAAATTATAAACCTTGGCATGAACATTTTGACAAGAATTGATTGAAGTCTAGCTTTAAATATAGGAGACTACTGCTCAAGATCATGGAATATAATCAGAGTATGTATCCATCACAACTTCTATACATGGTGTCGATGCCAATGTTTATATCACAATTCACCGCATCAGCAACACCCAGATCCGTGCAGTGTGTTTTGATTAGAGAAAACACAGTCATGTGCTTTCTGCCGAGACATGAGCTAAGAGAAGCGGAGAAGCAAAGGCCTTGGTTAAATAGATCCATGTCAACAATGTCGGGGGAACTATGGTACCACAGAAGGTAATCTCATTATTTAAACCTCTCATTGAATTTCATCTAAACATATTTCCTTTACCACAAGGTATCATTTTTCACTCGTTTATCTTAGAAAGTAATTAGTGAGGGGAACTCCCTTCAGGGGAATCATTTTTGTAATACAGAGCACGGATATAAAGCCAGTGAAAAGATATTACGAACTACCATCCTTTGGAATACTTGACAGCTGATATATCTTCCACAAAGCGATTGATTAACAGGGGGTTAATTAAGTAATTAATTGTGCATGAACCATAATGAGTTCATGCTTGTTGGCCTGGAAAGGTATTACGACATCTTTGGGAGACATTTCCCAGATGGTATGTGATCCTTGAAGGATCACAATGACCGCAACGATGATGGATCATCTAAAACCTTCCTGCTCAAGGATGTCAAGGAAAGGTAAATAATATGAGAGACTGCCAGAGAAAATCACTTTAGCCAGGATGAAAGTATTTAGAGAAAATAATACCATACTCGCCCATAATGTAAGCAAGTTTGCGGATACAAAACAGACATAAAGAAACCTCTTGAATATTGAATTGCCTTCTGTTGTGTCAGAGCTCAGAACAAATATGTATAGCCCAAATCAAGACGACCATATATATGTTTACCAGAACGTTGACGCATGGGGTGAAGCTAGATTCCATGCACAATTTTACGGACTGGAATTCATCTTGCCGAAAGAAACACTGGTCGTCCTGTCATCTTGGTGGTCTCTTTTCCATTTAGACTCAATCCCTTGAAGCGTTGCGAAATTTTCTAAAGGCACCATGGAATTATACCAGCATCCTAAAAATGTTCACAGATTGACGGTTATGTTTAAACCTGTCAGACAGCGGTTCTATCAGAACTCTCAACTGGGATTCGCAATTCACTCAAAACTCTTGTCTGGGATTCCAAAGCCAACAGACTCGATTTCAATTTTGATTAAATTTTCTCCTTCGTAGGATGTATCTATATAAGTGGATGATGATCATGTTCTATAATTTCGCGATCATAAGATTTGATTAGATCCTAGACGATTGGTGCATTTCTGGTGACCATAACTTAATTGGATATAATTTGCTACTTCATGTAAAATATGTCTTTTCAACAGTCTATTTGCATAGGGCGAGGGGGAAAGAGACAGAAAGAAGGGATAGAAACAGAGTGCAGAGGCATAGGGGGGAGGAACGGAAGAGAGAGTGGGAGGGAAAGGGGAAAATATCCAATAGCTCATATTACTGAGAAATAGGTGGTATATGTTTGGGGGAGGGTATGTCCAAGAGGTTACATATTTAGGGGGATATGCTCGGGGAGGCGGGGTATCCCGATTCAGTATCTATGAAAGATTAATAGCGAACCATCTACTATGACAGATATATTATAAGAACCCAGACTATTTCAGAATCTCCTATGTTGTAAGACTTGGTGAGTTAAAAACAGGATGACAAATCACGTCAATAAGCTATCTCATATTGTATAGCAACCAAATTGAAAGATATAGGCTAGTAGGAAATCAACATTCAATTTACTATATATATGTATAAATTATATAATTTCCATTGGGAAATCTCTAGTATATTAACCATTTATTATGGAATGCTAATGATTTATGGGAGCAATCATATATATATGATGATCTCAGGAGGATTTTCTCAGCATATATAACCCAAACATAATCATAGCTTTATGCCTTTGAGGGATGCAATTTAAATCCCGAGTGCAATTAGTTTTTAATTAAGGTGACCCTTTTACCTGTTGTGCAAATAGGTGCAAAAACATGTTTTCAGACTCGTGTTTATACCCAAAATCCCCCACACACTTCAGTAAATGCACAGATCTTACTCAAAAGACATTTAGGGTACGATTCAGAGTAACGTTAAACAAATATTAATTGAATAGTACCCCACGTTTTCTTTTTTGGAAAATGTATTAGAACTCGAAGAGCTTTTATTTAAAAACTGTTTACATCAAATAAAGAATGTCTCACTTAAGATACTGTGTATTAAACGTGCATTAAAACCTCTATAACATTGTGACAAGTATACGATGTATAAGTGCCCAGCTTTGCCGGCATTCTGATACAGGGTTCCCTGTAACAGGGTTCCCTGAACAATATCAGTAAATATACTGTCACGGCCCTGCCTTTCTTGTATTTTTACACCTTTCCAATTTGATGGCCAAGAATACCCATACAATAAACTGAGTGGGATGAAAAGTGTACGGTTAGCTTTCAATAAAAAATACAATGCAAATCAAAGTTTTTTTTACTATTAGAAATCACCAAAAGTTTCCCACAATTGCAAGGTTGTCCCTTGGAAGTGATCTTGCATAATAATGGAGTAGCTTTTATAATTTGGATACTTTTCACTTATCAGTAATCAATTGGAAAGAATATTTGTTCATGTTTCAAGCTTGAAAGTTATATACAACACAATGGCAGGACTGTTCCTAAATGCCTTTGAAGATAAGCAACAAAGTTAAGAACGTATATTGTCAAAGAAGTTAAGATTAAAATATAATACGTGCAAATATACATTATATGTATATTTTTTGTACTTACTCTGGCCGGAACCCGCTATGTATAATCATTAATAAATCATTAAAGATTAATGTGATGGACACCACACTTTAAACAGGGATTTCAAGGATGAACGATGTCATCATACATAAATATTTATTAAGCTGGTAATGCTAATATGTTCTACAAGTTCAAAAAGATAAGCTGATATTGTATTTTTACTTTGAACCGTAGGTATTTTTATTTTCATTCATACCCTAAGGGTGAATATAATCTATGGAGGATACAACAATCTACATCTAACACTTAGATTGAAGAGCCGCAGTCGTCTGGTAAATATTAAAACAAATCATCATAAGTAATGCAAAGTTTAGGAGAGAATAGTCTATGTCTTCCATTCCAAGGATGACATAATCCATCACATAGTCTATTCTGGGGACACTGACCCCCGAGCCATTAGTATCACTAAATGATAAGTTTAGACATAGACACACACGTCATGGAATAGCTCCTGTTTGATAGATGGTCGTGAGCAGAAGGTCATCAGTCAAAGCTGGTCTGGGTCTGTGAGAGCAAAATGAGGCAACAACTCAATATCCTCCAAATCTCTGTCCCTCCCCGAGACATTGAGCTTAGAAGAGAGCCGCGGATGTATTCTCAAGAAGAGCTTCCCTCTATTTCCTTCCCTGTTGTCTAACATGCGACAGCTGTGAGAGTGTTGCCACGGGTATTGATGCTACAATACTTGGAGTGAACAAGTGAATAAAGCAACGATTGGTTCAAACCACATAAAAAGGAAACTGTATCCTGACCCACTGTACTGCTACCGGGTGAATGAAATAAACTTTTAACCCCATCCCCTTTAATATCATGCCTATAAGCTTCTGTTTGCACCTTAGGTACATTTAAATCATCAAACCTTCTTTCAATCACTGCTACTTACTAGCTTCCCAATTAACGAACCACAGTTGTTTCCGTAGAATAATAAACGATCTTCATGCCCATGTCGTCTGTAAGCACAAGCAATGGCTTATTAGAAGAAATACGACATGGTCTTGAAGTAAAAGTTGAACAGTTAAAGTGGTTTGGGGATAACGTGTCTTAACTTCTTTTATTCTCGATTGTGGGAACACAATTTGTTTACCCATAGAAACCTTCAGGACTTTCAAAAGAGTGGTATGCCTAAAGGCAGCAGTGGAAACTTTCATTCCAAGATCCTTGTGTAGTGAAGGTTTTGATTGATGAAAAGGTTTTGAGTCACCTTCGTCTAGCCTTTTTGATATTTCTAAGTGTCAACTTAAGCTCTTGTTAGCTTATGTTAGATTATGCGTTTTACTTACTTTTTATGCAAAATGGTCCCAAAATTATTTTTGAATTAAAAGTAAATGGAGGCATACAATTTCATTTTCAAAGGTTTATGCCACGCTTTCATTGAATATAACAACTCCGTGACATTAATCACAGATGTCTAATTTTAAAGATGAAAGAAATATATCTCCTACTATGTTTTCAGTGATGGCACATTGGAACATCTAAAGTCATGAAATCCACACTAGCTTGATAGATTTCTATTCACATATGTTTATATACTATAACTACTAAAAATCTTTAGTTACATTAAATCACAGGAAATCTACATTACATAAGTGAAATGTAGTATAGGAACTGCAAGGAGATTCGTATATTTAGTATTCAGTACAGTGCAGTATTCAAATAGCCGTGATTGATACGCATTGCATTTGCATGGTATCCAAGTGGTTCTTTCACTTCTGCTCAGCTCAACAGGAAAATGACATCAAAAATCTATTTGACTTAGACCCTGCATCATGACCTACATGAGGGGCATCATGAATACAAACACTACTCGAAGTAGCGGACATAATAAAAAAAACACTTTAGGTTTTAATACCAGTATACTGCTGCGTTGATGTACATAATAACATAGAAACACGATGGCAAAGTTTCCTCAATGGATAATGCGAGATCAGCCAAAAGTAAAACATATCAAGAACTTTGAGTTTTGACCAAGGAAACATGTTGTTGTCCCCGATTATGGATTCCCTGCCTGCAAAATTAAAATGTTGATTTCCCCAGAGGTAAGAAATAAATCTATAGAAGTTGTTTCGTGACATTTTGATACCATCCCAAATACAGCTCCATAACCAGTATCGGTTTTCCTTTGTATCCTGGTTGAAGATTTACTTGTAGTTATGATTGTTACCTGTATTAATAATTTGACACTCGCTTCATACATTGTAAAACGGTCTTCATGCCCATGCCGTCTAATAAATTTAATATAATAACAACTAGGTTTTATCAAATTGTTAATAAACGGGAAGCTTGTCGGCATAAAACAGGCACGCGGCAAGCAGATTCTCCTATTTTCAAAATAGGCTCTCAAGAAGTATCAAACTTTAACAATCACCATATTACAATGTCTGTTCAGAGTGGAATAGCCTAAATGTTGGATTTAGATCAAAAGAACTTTTTGAACAATTCAAGTGGATAGTAAATTACACCCTACTACCATACAAACGATTACACTGATTATGTATTGTATTTATTGTGCTTACTGTGAATTGTTGCATTTAATGTACCTGCATTGTATGAATTGGTTCGATATATGTAACATGCCTCTCTCCGGATCAGGGCCCAGAGGAAAACCACCATCATGGTGATCCGGGGAGCTGTTTTGTTGAATTGATACTATTAATACTTGAACAAAAATGATATAAAAAAATAATAATTAAGAATGACTTTGCTGATAATTTGAAATGCAACTTGATTGCTCTTGATTGGGGTCTGCAGTTGCTTTACCCACTCCTCTGAATCCATCCTTTCAGGGAGGAATATAACAAATAAGATACCACTGAAAATGAAGTCCATCTAGGGTTTGGGCTGTTTCTAACTCACAATACATAAGTATGTGCTGCTTCAGATCTATAACCGAATGGCACTGAGGTGGGGAAAGGGGTGCGGTCACATTACTAATGGAATTTACTCGAATACAGTCCGGGTCCCTTCTGGAGAGGCCTGATACTCATCTCCATGCCTCTTGCAGCACTGTACTGATTACGCAAGTAAAACTATGGCGCAGCACTGGCAACACATGTTTCAAATGCGTAATTCACCCCGCCGTAAATCTACGCATGTCCCATAAACCATGCTCCCGTAGCCGGGGGAGGTGTAATCCATGGTAGCATAGCTCAGATCCCGCTACAAGAGTATGAAAAAAAAGCTGTAAGGCCTGTGGATGTGCGAACTTCCAACCTTCACATCTACAAGCCAACGTCTTAACCACAACACCACGGCTGCAGGTTGGATATGTTAGGCTTAATTCTGCAAGTGATAGCAGCATATATATAATTTCTCTTAAATCTACCAATTGATAATAATCTACCTTGCTTTATTAATCGAGTGTAATGTTTGTTCCCTATATAACAATTGCTGCCACCTCTAAGAAATTGTATTTCAGGACATCATGAAAATCACTAATATTGTGAGTGTGTTTTGTTGATCAGCCTTTCCTGAATAAAGATTTTGTGTGCATGCAAAAAAATATGATATATATGTGATGGGTTACAGGGTTTTGAAGAAAAAATTTAAATTTATGGTGTACATGTCATTTCCCCAGACACTGCTATTTCGTTCCTCAATGCTACAATGAAATGTGTATTCATTTCCCCACCTTCATGCTTTGTTATAGCTAGTGATATATATAGCCATAGGTTAAGACAAAAGCTACACAAGCTTTCCCACATGGGGGCTAATCTACGGCGCTGCACTGTATATCTACCCAAAGTGAGGGGGGAACAAAGCCAAGGCCAATTACACTTATTTTGAAGGTGCCCCGCCATAGTTCTACGCTTTTTCAGGACAGTGAGTCATTGCCGACCCTATGTGTGTAAATCAATTATCTCCTGGCCGCAAGTTACTAGGATTACTCGGAATGGGGCTCTTGAAGCTAAACTGCATATATATGGGTTGCTGTTGCTGTTTTGATGTGTGTAAACTTCTTTTGTGTACTAATGGTTTTAAAGACCCTGAGAGTCATCATTTTTTAAGAAAAAGAATCATTTGGTTTGATGAATTTATATCTATATTAAAATGATTAAATGATCCCCATACTATACCAATCTCAAGTCGCTCTTAGAGGGGCTCACTGTTGAGGCATCACCCTATAGGTGGTGGGGGGTGGGAGTATTGGTTGCTTTGTTTTTTGTAAATGTAACTTTCGTAAATGTTTGGTCCTACCAGGGCGACAGAAGAAACACGCTAATTGGATGTGATACTCTATTCTATGCATATAACCGAGTAGGTAACCCAGGTGCACTGGTGGAAGGTAAAATGATGCTCTGGTAAGTCGCTATGAGATTCGAATCCCCAACGGTAGGAGCCTTTGGGGGTCTTCCGTCTGGTTGTGTCCCTAAATTGCCCTTTTAATGGGCAATCCTACCAGAGGAAAGAGGTCCCCCTCTATAAACCCCAGTCTCTGTTTTTCCTGTGGTCTACCCCTAAAGGACTTGGAAGGTTGTGGTGAGGAGGAAAGAGACTTATGGTATGGACTTAGAAGGTTGTGGTTAGGAGGGAAGAGTCTTATGGCATGTGATAGAGGACGAGCGATAGCAAGTTCTCTATCACATGTCCATAAGGCTATTCCCTCCTAACCACAACCTTACAAGTCCTTTAGGGGTTGACCACAGACTCTATCCGCTGGTAGGATTGTCCGTTACAAGGGCAATTTAGGGACATAACCGGACCGAAGACCCCATAAGGCTATTCCCTCCTAACCACAACCTTACAAGTCCTTTAGGGGTTGACCACAGACTCTATCCGCTGGTAGGATTGTCCGTTACAAGGGCAATTTAGGGACATAACCGGACCGAAGACCCCTAACATGTGATAGAGGACGAGCGATAGCGAGTTCTCTATCACATGTCCATAAGGCTTACATGTGATAACATAAGGTTAACATGTGATAGATGATGAGCGATAGCGAGTTCAAATCAATATTAGATTCGAAACGCAGCACCTTAACTATTATACCATTCCGACCCCCTCAATCACCCTATCCACTTATGGTTTAGATGGTCGCTCTGCTCTAGTCATTTGACATCTATACCCGCCAGATCGTGGTGCTCAAAATTAGAATGGGCTAGGACTGAATAGGGCGTTATCATATCCGCCCATGCAGGATGTACCATAATGATGTCCAGTTCACTGACAGAAAGTTCTGTCTGTTATCGGAGATGATAGAAACATATAATCAGATATCGTATGTAGGAATCTGATCATATACATGATATATTATGTGACTACATGTTTAATATTAGAAGACAAGATATTGGTGTGTATTTACTGTTATGTGTTGCAATTTATGTACAATAGTGTTTTCATAATTTCCAGGCATGTTGTGCAAGTGATTCTAATGAATTGAACAAGTTGGAATATCAGACATGCATAATAATCATTGTGACTTTAATTATTTGTAATACCATAATTACCCTGTGCTTCAACTCCTGAGGGGGGAAAGAAGAATTTGGCAAATGTCTTGGCAAATGTCATAATATTGTACATGGGGATAGTTCCACTGAAATCTGTTTCTGCTTTGTATTATGTACTATAAAAGGGAGGTACTGCTAAATGTCATTCACTGTATATTAATTCTGAGTGAATATAATTATATCAGACGCGAGCCTTCTGTTCAAGCAGCATTCAGGTCCATAGTGAATTAGGTCTTGGAATTTATTTTTTATTATACAACCACTTCTCTGTTTTAAAATCATAACAGCAGTGTCTACAGAGTACCTACAATTATCTAAACATAACAATCGTTAAATGTAGATACAATATAGTTGGGATCTAATCGAGACTAGGCTAAAGAAGTCCAATGAAAATCAATAGAAGATTATAAAATTGATTTATGTTACCTGGTTCGTCTGTCCCCATCTCCGTCCACTTGGAAGCTAATTCCTTTTGTTCCTTCTCTGGCCTCTGAGAAAAGAAAATCATAGGTTTTAGAAAGAAATGGAAATAGGGATCTCGGAATTTGGGACTCCCTAGAGCCCTGTCGGAATAAGGTCTGGGTCCAAGAGTCCAGGTGAATTTGAGGTTGTGCAGGATCCAGGGTCCGTATGTTTTTGGCAATGAAGTTTCTTGACATACAAGTGTATATAAGGCCATGCCACTGCAAAATCTAATCAATACAATACTTGAATGTCCCCAAAGGCCTCAGTATAAGATTGAAACGTACATGTACATGTATACATATCATACATATTGTTGACCTGTTGAAGATTGTGGTTCATTATCTTACCACTAGGGAGAAGAATAGAGGATGATTGGTTACTTTCGGCCGGTTCGACCCACAGTTGCTCTAAGTTAGGGCCAACGAAGTTAGGGTCAAGGGGCGACGAATTCTACACAGTAAATCTTCCACCCTACCCTAAAATTATATGATAGGTCTGTCCATCCCCACCCGTCCCATACGACACAATGGAATGTGGTAGAGGTGAGGAGTGATGTACAGAGTGGACTGAGTGATCCCCAAGAACAAATGAGGAATAGCTCTACCTGGGACAGATGAGATCCGTTCCTATGCCTGTACAGCAGTACTTCCTATCCGTGACAATATATTGATGTCTAAATTCATAACCAAGTGAGACTATTTCAAAGTTTGTATTTCTTAAGTGAACAATTATTCTAAATTTCAAGTAAGCAATGTAAAAGTGCTGAATGCCCATTGAACCCCTTATTGTACCCTCCAACACATACTGCTATTATTACAAACCTTTTTTATTTTATCAAAGACCCAATTTTGATCAGTTTTCTTCTCCATTGAAGGTTGACCTCGCTCTTGAAAATGAGTGTTATATATGGGTTCCTGACAAAACAATTTACTGTACAATCAGCTTGCAGTTCAGCATTGCTTCATGCAGTAGGAATAGATGATGAAACTAATATATTGCTGATATTTTGGGTTTCCCTGTTTGGTTTGGTTTGGTTTGGTTAGTTTCACCTCCGCTAATAGTAATTAAAAGTTAGCAGATATACTGTGGTTTTATTATTTTATTCTGTGAAATTCCCTATTTCATGAAACAGGGTTTGGCCTGACAAAGTCAGGCTTCATTTAGGTTACCTAAATTTTTTCGTACAATTTGGTTTCCTGTAGGAAATCAAGAATATTTTTGTTCCCAGATTCCCGGAAAATACTCTGCAGTGTCCTGCGATTTTGCAGGAATTTTATTCTGCTTCTCTTGGTTGCCTGACATTGTTTCCCCTGTATCCAAAGACTAGTTCATCTCTAATTGTCTCTGATATGAATTGTGTAGGTCTTTGTAAGTGGTTTTAACGAGTTGAGTGATTTAGGAGGAGGTGGCATTATATTTTCCTTTACAAGGAAATGTTCAAAAGGTATGTATGTATGTATGTATGTATGTATGTATGTATGTATGTATGTATGTATGTATGTATGTATGTATGTATATGTATGTTTGTATGCATGTATGTATACATTATTTTTTTTTAAACATTTTTATTAGGAAGATTTCCACAGTGTGGTAGGTCTCATCTCCTACAAAGGTATATACAATTTTAATTTAACAACTGAGACATTGGTATCATGAAAAGAACTCTCTACTCGTTTACATTGAATTACCAATAGCGACGAAAACAAATTTTTCAGTCACATAGCTCTAAGTACAACATTTTTTTGGTATAGGCCCTTCATTTAAAAGAAATGCACATTCAATATACACATAATTTCGCTTTTTTGGTAAAAAAACGTTTATTAATTTTGTACACCAATTTTTAGAGTCATAATACAATCGTTTCAAATTATGTTGAATACAGCACCGGTGTTATTTGCTGCTGCACCACCAACATCTGAGGCTGAGGCCATCCCTCATTGTGCGTTTCGACCCCTACCTCGGTACGCTCTCAGGATGGGGGGTCCACAGTGATGATCAGTCACTGCGCGTCGGTGGTGGGCCTCCAGCTACTGGTGTCTCTTCTCATCCACACCCAGCATGATGCTTTCTCCGCCACTTGGGCCACTCTCTGGATGGCTGATTTCCTTGCCCGCCCTGTCACTCCTAGTGCAGAGAACATCTTCCATACTGATTGTGCTGGAAATCCTCTGCACCTCACCTCCACTGGGTAGCTCCATGCTTGCCACCCTCTTTCTCTGCACTCCTCAAGCAGTGTTTCATATTTGTTCTTCTTCCTTTCATGGGCTTCACTGCATCTTTCTTCCCATGGGACTGTCAGCTCAATGATGATGATTTTCTTGGTACCTGGCGACCACAATACCATGTCTGGCCTGAGTTTAGTTGGTATTATCTCAGGGAATCTCAGTTGCTTGTCCAGGTCCACTGCTAGCTTCCAGTCTCCTGCTTGACTTAGGATGCTCCAAGCTCTGTGTGCACACTTGGCTACTGTCTCTCCCTCTCTCACAAACCTGATCTGTGTTGGTTTCTGTTTTGGTTGCCTCGCCTTACTCTTCCGTTCTCTCTCCACCACATCTGCAAGCTCTCGTAGCACCTGATTGTGTCGCCAGGTATACCTCCCCTGGGAAAGGGCTACTTGACATGAAGAGAGTATATGCCCTAGGATTCCTCTCTTCTCGCAAAGTGGGCAGTCTGGTGTTTGCGCAAGGTCCCATCTTTGCAAGTTTGCAGGTGTTGGTAGTACATCATAAACAGATCAAAGCAGAAACTGTAGTTGGAAGTGAGGGTACTTCCATATTTCTGCCCAGGTCAGCACTCTTTGCTCTGTTTCCCACTTTGTCCATGCTCCTTGGCAACCCATCTCTACTCCCCTGACTTGCCTGTCCTCTTCCTCTCTGGATTTTATTTCTTCTGGACCATGCCCCGCCTTTCAGCTGCCTCAGCATTTTTCCAGTAGCAGGCTTTTGTTGTACCTAGCCCTTGTCGCCCTTTAGCTACTGTCCCCACAATGTCTTTGTGCCTCAGTCTACTTTTGGCCTCGTCCACAGCTTTGGTGGCAGACCACTTCCGTCCTGTCCTCACCTCCACTCCAGCGAGCCGCACCCTTTCATCTTTGGAGTCCTTCACAGTCATAATCAGTCTTCCCTACTTTGAATTCTTCCACTACAGATGTAAGAGGGAGCTGAAGCTTGGCTGTCCTGCTGTATAGGCCTACTGAAGTAAAGCTGGGGGGTACTCCTAACCACTTTCGGAGATTTCTGTTGATGGTCCGTTCCAGCTTCTCTACCGTTGACACTGTGATCTCATACAGCATCAAGGGCCAAGCCAATCGTGGTAGTAGTCCGTGTTGGTACACCCATGCTTTAAACTTCCCCAGGAGGCCTGTTTTGTTGATGTTTCGCATCCCCTCGCTGACTTGCTGTTCTATCCTCCGGATGTTAGCCTTGTCTCCAAGTGTATCATCAAACCACTTGCCTAAGCATTTGATTGGGTTCCCTGTAATGGGTGGGATGCTCTCCCCCTGGCTGTTAGCTGGAACTGCTGGGTGACTTTCCCCTTCTTTATCACTAGTGATAAGCATATATGCTTATTAGACTGAATGCACATTATACCTTGATCGGGGGTTGTACACGCTGCAAATGAGTGGATACATGCCATTGTATTTTGTTGAATGGATCCACACGCGAAAATATGACCCTTTTTTTAGCCAAAGTGTAAGAAGTATTCTTATTGGTTGACGTTAGGCTCGCTCGTGACGTCACGCCTATTCGTGACGTCATATGCCATACGTTTTGTTGTAGATTAGCCAATCAGTTGTACGCTTGTCTAGTGCTTTGGTATCAAAAAACAATATGGCAGGTCATCGGAGAGAAGCGAGGTAAATAGATAGTTTGTTTCTTCAATTTATTTTAAAATATGACATCATGGTATAAAAATAGGATGTAACTCAGTTAGTTTCTGACTTACTGTACACAATGCCCACAAGTTTTTTTCGACCAGGTATCTCACGAGAAGCCGCAGCCATATATTTTCCTGTACGTCAGGAGAAAGTCATGCAACATATATGATGAACATTACATCATCCAATTATCATCAGCCTTCAAATGGTTTTTCAAGGCTGGCCACGTCATGTTTTTAGCCATCAATGGTAGTTGATTCCATAACCTTGGACCCTGGAAGAGTGATCATTTTTAAAATTTTTCAGTTTTTGGTATTTTGATGACTAGGTTTACTCCTTCCGCTAACCTTGTAGCTCGAGGCATATCCTGTATCATATTTTTATTTTATTTTAAATTGAACATTAAATTCAAAATTCCTATATTACTTTTCTTTTGAAATTTGGCAATTTTGGCAGTAATACACATTTATTCCAGGGTTCGATCGTCTGTATTTACGAATATCAACCTAACCGCTCTATTTGATACACTCTGGATCTTGTTAATATGGCTTGCATTTGCCATATTATGGAATATATTTCCATATTCTGCTATCGAATATATATGGCTTTTTACCACTGTTTCTGTCATTTTATTGCTTAGGCAGGATCTTAGCCTAGCTACTTTGTTAATTTTCTACTGGAGTGCAAACCTCATCTTAACAAAATGCTCATTAAAACTTAGATATGGGTCAATATGGGTCTAAATACCTAACATTCTTGACCATTTTAATTTCATCACCATTAATGTAATTTTTGCCAAGGAGTTCTACCCTAATCTGTTTCAGTTTCGATTTAGTACCCAGTATTTGTAGTTGGCACTTACTAGCATTTAGTCTCAATTTGTTGTTTATCATCCAATTGTTAATGACATTTGAGGCAACTTGGGCTGCATTTATACAAGTATCTACATCAGAGCCTGTTATCGTTAAAGCAGTGTTGTCAGCATACATAGAAATACTAATCCCCACATCATATACATCTCGAATCTGGTCATATACAGTGTCAATACAAGAAGGCAAATCATTAACATAAATTAAGAAGATCAACGGTCCAACCAAGCTGCCTTGGGGTACTCCTTTGTTTATGCTAATTTCTGATGACACATGATTCCCTAGCCTTGTCCTTTGCAATCTATCAGAAAGATAATTCTTCACAAGTTTAACTATTTCTGGGTTAATCCCATAAATATTCATTTTGTTCATCAAGATCACATGGTCAACACAGTTAAAAGCTTTTGCCACATCGTAATATGAGGCAACCGAAATTTTTCCATTATCCATCCCATTTAAAATTGGTTTAATAAACTCAAAAACTGTTCTATTTGTAGAGTATTTTTTTCTAAACCCTCCCTGTTTAGCAGCAAACAACTTGTTGATATCCATGTGATTTCTTAGAGCATTACCTATGAAAAATTCAAGTATTTTCGACGGCAAAGGTTCCAATGCAATTGGACGCAAATCAGTAAGTCTACGAGGATTTGCACATTTAGGGATGGGAATTACCAGATATTCTTTCCAGGCCTTAGGTACTGTACATGTTTTTACACATACTTTTAATAAATCAGTGAATTTATGACACAGTCAGTCAGAATTTGTTGCTGTTATGTTTACATGAGTTCATTATTCCAAAGACATATGACCTTTTGGCATTTCTCACTCTATTAGCTGCTAAGGCCCTAGCTCTTGCTGCTGCTAATTTGTCTTCTGGAAGCTTTGTTTTATGCGCAGTAATAAATAATCTGTTCCGATTTTTTATGTGTTGTGTTGCTGTGCTCAAATCAAACAGGTCAGATATTAGCGCAGCGTCAAAAAGAAGCGCCGACGTCAAATTTTAAGTGCGCATAGAAAGCGCATTCACCGATTCTATTGAACCGCTCTGGGTTCGCTCTGTCTTCGCTTGTTATGCGCTCGGGGAAATAAAAAGAGCGGGCCATGAGCGTACCAAAAGAGCGAGCCAGTGGAAACGCAGCCTTACTGTATTCCTTTTTCGCTTCAGGTGACTCCCCTGTGGATTCGTTAGCAGATCTTTTCATGCTATAAGTGATGTTTGACTGCACTCACGTATGCTGGACAGCACCTCATAACTGTCACAGTGTCACAAGGTAAACAACAAAAATGCGGCGGGAAACACAGCTTCACTTCACCTAATGTCGCTTACTACTAGGCATAATATTGGAGAATCGGTGAGTAAACTCCAAATATTTTTCCTGATTTTGCTTGAATATGTGTCCAGGAGATATTATTTAGGTTCTCCCCACTTTGTAAGAGTCCAGTTATGCTCAACTTCGTACAGCAACACCTATGCACGTCTTACATACTCAGGCGCCATCTTTGAAAAAAAAATTAACGTATGTATGAATGTATGTATGTATGATTTATTAGTATAGAGTTGCACTGGCAACAGGTTCTAACTAATTCTTTCTGGTGGGGTGGGTGGGTTTGGGGGGGGGGGGGAAATATAATACTTATATAGTTTGTTCTAATAGAGAACCAATTTTAATTGTTTCAGTCAAAGGTTAATCTTGCTCATGAAAATGAGTGTTATATGGGTTCCTGACAAAACTGAATACACGCACAATCCGCTTGCAGTTCAGCATTGTTTCATGCAGTAGAAATCAATGATGAATGTACGATCAAAGATTCAATTCAATTTATTCCAAAGATGTTACATGGATAAAAGGTAGTGAACTTATCCGGAGATCTCTTCCAGTTCATGCCTCCTTGTTAATCTTAGCTTAGTTGTTTGCTTCCTAAAACTAAATCAGGAAGTAATACTACTTAGTATTTCTAATGCAAAATAAAGGAAATCATAACACTTTTTCCTATCTTAGTTTGTGTGGTACCTTGAGAGATGGCAAGACACAGAGCAATACTTCTATATAAACAAGCATAATATCTTCCTAGTTGAGATCTAATTTTACAAGTTATTAAGATGACATAGCAGATAAGAAATTACAGAAGATAATAAAACAATAAATCAATAAACACATCGCTGCAGAAGACGTACATGCAAAAGAGCAAGAACACTAGAATACAAGATATAAGGTAACCAAAATAAAAAATCATACAAAGTTATTCTGGATTAAAGTGATTAATTATGAAAATCAATGTTGCCCAAACATGTCGGCCATCTTGGTCGCCATATTGGACAATCCAAGATGGCCGCCTTTCCAAACCTATTTATGCATAACTGTCTTAATACTGATCATAGAGACTTGATTTTGGTGTCTGCACCCAGGTTTTCAAGGTCAAGGAATAGAATGAAGATATTTTGGGGGGTCTGGCATGTGTCAGCCATCTTGAAATCCAAGATGGCCACCATGCTAAACATTCTTTTGCTCATAACTTCTTATTTTTATCATAGAAACTTGATTTTGGTGTCTACACATTTCAGGGTCAAGGAATATAATGAAGATGGCTGATTGGGTCTGGCATGTCAAGATGGCGGCCATTTTGGAAAATGACTATTATTGTAAGACATCTCAAATCCAGTCTGCTTGGAGTGAATCCACACTCGGCCACTATTGACCAACACTGTATTAGTGTATCACACAACAATGACGTCATATAAAACGATTTCATGGAGGACAAAACCTTATAGCTTTGCTAAAATTGCAAAGGCTACAAACTAAAAAAGAATTTCCCCTTGGATATCCCTTTCTACAAACTAAAAATTTAATTTAACTGCCTATTGCAATTAAAAATGCAAAGACAAAAGTCGCTTTCCGCATCGCATTATAAATGTCAGAAGCATGTAAGTATATATTCGAATGAAACTTGATGAAGACAAGAGTAGTTGTTGTCCTTATCCTTAATGAGGAAACTTCCCTCTAACATCAAAGGTGTACATTTATGTGATGTGACACTTTTGTACTTCTGCTTTGAACCAGGTTTTCAAGAGCTCTTGTTTTCCTTTGAGAGATACCGGGAATAAGTAATCTAAGATAAGGAAGTAAAATACTATAGTGATACAATTAATGGGCATCCACTATATCCACATATAACATACAAGAAGAAGGAACGAGAACAAGAAGAGTTTTGAGATGTGTTGTTTTAATTTTCACATCTATTTATCAGAAGGGAAATAATGAGACTTACACATGAGAGATGTGAGGGCAAAGGGCAAAGGGTAAGTCCTAGGGGGCAAAAGTCCTGGAGGGCAAAATACCGTGGGGGTAAAAGTCCTAGGGGGCAACGGTCCAGGGGAGGGGGCAAAATTTCAGGAGGCAAAGGTACGGCAGGCAATTTTCTGGGGGGAAGGGGGCGGGGGGGGGGGGGGGAATGTCCAGTCACCCATGTTTTCATATTTCTAAGTGGGCTATATAAACATTAGAACAAGGAGTACGTAGTTTGAAGGTTTTACTTCGAATCTACGTCGCTGCATTGGCGAGAAAAAAGAGCCCTTAGTAGGAAGAAGACGACCACGGGAGATTGTTGGAAGCAACTTTAGTATTGTAGGGTTTGCTATCATTAAATATGGAGCTAAATATAAAATATTGCCACATAAAAGGGAGGCTTTAGTGACCAGAGACAATGCAAAATGCCATACAATAATAAGCGAGGGTCCATATGAGCTTCAGATATTACCCATAAAATGAATGGTCTCTGGAGATAAAGCAAGAAGGCAGGCTCCAAACACTTTAAGAGAGGAGCATTTATTCGTAGGGGCAGGCAGTATCAGGCCATTCACTAAAGGCTATCAGGGTGGCCTCGCTCTTTGCATCAGATAGTATACTGCGCGGTACCGCCCGGCAGAACAAAACTCTGACTTAAAGATGCATATTCTAAAATATTGAATTAGATTTATTACTCACATAATTTCCTAACGCACTCAACTTCCATGAAATTTCTATGTGCTGTCAGCCGCTATATTACCTAATCACAAGCCGATGCCAAAGCTTAAAAGCGAGTATATAGTGTCTTGATGCCCAATTTATTGTTGAAATTATACCATGGAACAAAGCCCTCCAACACCAAAGGATTCAAAGAAAGGCGTGCGCCTAGATATATTAATACTTTTAGCGTTTGGGGGAAAAGGAAAGAAAGGCATATTAACTTCGGCCGTTCAGTTCAGTCAATGATCATGATATAAATATAAGTTTAATGAGTCATACAATATATAACAAATGTCCAGAGAAAGATATAATGGTAGTGTTTAGATTAAATTAGTTTATTTATGTTTATCAAGCTTTAATTATGTGTTGAGCCTTAAAATAGGTTGGCTCCAATGGCTTAGGCCTTGCGTCTGCCTGCACACGCACAGGGTATTATGGGAAACCTCTGGAGGGTGAATGAAAAGAAAGAAAGAATAAAATAAAAATATTGATCTTCATTCTATTGTGTGATATGAACAGCAAATTAAGCCACTAGTAGTAACGAGGGATTATGTGTTGAATGTATTGTGCGTTTGTTAATTCTATTAATTGGTCAATCTGGAAGAACTGCTAGCTAGTGAGCACAAGGTTAGCAGCCTTTTCTATTGCATCATCACGTTCGAACATGGAAATAAAACTACATAAATACTTAAACTTTAAGTATAAAATCTGCCTTCAATAATGAGATTTCTGAAATTGTGCCATTTCATATTGAAAACAAATTTGGTTGCATATAGTTTTATTTCACCTTTGAGTGTGGTCAATAGGCCTACGCATGGCCCGTTGAATTAACACTGAGAGCGCAACTCAGTCCTGCGGCTGATACGACGGCCATATCAGGCCTCAGGCTGATATGGAATGAACATTGTGGAAAGCCAATTTGGTACATACCGAAATTCAGGTCACCCGATTCGGAGCAACTTCGGAGAAACTTCGGCGAAATTCGGGATTCGGATTTTTTAAAATTCGGTCTAACCTCAAATAAACATAATTAATCTTTTTATTTTACTTTTGTTATTGATATTTGTGTTTATTTGTGAGAGAAAGTACATCTCTTGCCTTCTATTGGTAATTATAGTTTGGTTTCCTTACACATTAATTGTCAGGTATGTTGGGTTACTTTAATATATCCAGTATATTCAGCTATATATGACACAGGTCTACTTTTCTGCTTATATAATCAGGTATTGAATATTCATTGGTGATATATTGATTTATATAGCATAATATCTATCACTATCATATCATCCTAGAGTATCATATTTAGATATCTATTGGTATTAGTCTCTACTACCCTTAGTTATTATTACGTCATCATATCATATCCTTTTTGCATATCTCCCCATATCAATGTACATAATTAGAGCAATGGCATAATTTGTACTCACACAGCGAACGACGGAATGAAGGCTATTATTGTTTTAGACAGTTGCATATAAAAAAATATCAAACCAATACATATTGTATGAGATTGATTTCAGAAATTTAATTAGAATTTTGATGTTTTTCACGCTTTTTGTTTATGTCATATCTTTGTCGATTCTGATCGTATAAACCTACAAATGGTATGTATGTATTCCTAGGAACACGCTCCATATTTCCGAAAACAATTTAACATTATATGAATATTATTTCTACTGATTTTCTTAATCGTTGCTAGTACACTTTTCTAATGAAACTATAATTAATTCGCCTAAATAATGTCTAAAATTATGTCCGAATATAAATGCTCATTACTCGAAAACTATTTGAGCCTTTTCCACAATTTAAAATGTATTAAATACCCGTGCATATCTATTTCACTGTCCTAAAATCATATAATTATTGAATCATTATCTGTACCTCATTTGGCAATCGTTGCTAGTAAGGTATCATAGAAGGTGAATATTTTACAATATGAAATAGATATATTAAATTATTAACCAACGTCTGTACAGGCAAGTTAATTAAGGCTATAAACTTGTATTGTATACCAAACGGACCGAACATGGCGACACAATGGCCCAATATGTGAAGTCCGAATTTAGCCCGAATTTCGTCCGAATAAAAGAGAATTTCACCGAATTTCTCCCGAATTTAATAAATATCGGTTCGGCTTGCTTAGGATATCGGTTCATTCGGCAAATGGGAAGTAAGGTTTGGGGTTCGGTATCGGTTCAGGGTTCAGTTTGGTAGTTTCGGTACGGTCTCGGGCATCGGATGTTGGACAATTCGGGCATCGGATGTCGGATATCTGACATCGGAATGTACCAAATTGGCTTTCCATAGAATATAGTTCTCCAACGATGATAGTATAAGCACATATATATAAATGAGTTACAAAATAAATAAAAAATAATTGAATACATTTATTAGAGTAATTTACTGCAAAACAGTAAGCAAAATAAATGTACATGACAGCATAGAATAATTTTGCGTTCTAAAATATAGTCCTATATAACTCTCGCGGGTCGGAAAAAACGGCGCATAGAATACAAATTTCATGACGGGCGTCATGATGTAAACAAAGACATCGAAGTCAACCATGACTAACATTAATTCAATTCTATCAATTGATATTGATAAGAAACGGTGAAATAAATACATAAAAATCGGCGGGACTACGCGGGAAAGACATATCATTGCTTGGCTCCGGTAAACCGCGCACTTGGTTGGATACCTACGCCGCGCAAAGATATGGCTTCCCGCTACATCCCTTGGTCGTTATTGTCTTAAAATAGTATTTTATTACCGCCATAAAAGACACATTTAGTAGTAAACAAATCACCAATCAGGTGGACAAGTAAGACATTTAAGTAGTTAATGGGACAACACGATGAATTAAAAGATTCGAAAATTATTTGAAGTCAGATTTCAATACGCACCAAATACTGGGAGTTTCTTTTACAAAGATTAGAACTAAGGGATATAAATTTGTTGTACAAATAGCAATTTCCTCTTTATTCTGCATCCGCATCATAAAAGATTAATAAAGCAAGATACATATTGAAAATTAAAAATGGCTTCAAGAATAGCGCCACTTTAAAACTTTATTTACTATCGTCGATCCACTCAGGATCCCATTGAAGACCAGAATGATCTGCTCGGGTAACCATTTCTTCATTTTATGGAGGTTTAATGAGTTTTAATGTGATTATGGAACGGTTTTTAGGTTAATCCCACAATTCCACAAACAACCTGGTCGGGAAAGGGGGCAGAATACAAATAATTACTTGGCTAATGAAAGGGGAAATCGTTAATTAAAAAATCGCCAAAAGAAACCTAATTTCCTGGAAGCTTCATAAAAATGGAGTCAGTAACAATAAATACCGCTCGCTCAACCTTGACAGAATCAACAAATTACAACGAATGGCGCTTTCAATGTTGGAGCAACCAGTTAAGGATTCCCACGCCCTTGCCAATCGAGGAAACATAGGTAGCATTTCTTATTTAGTATTAAGTTATATTATATCTGATAATAAATAGGATTTGATATACTAAAGATACTTTACCAGAAGATGTTTAAAAACACTGGGGTTTCTTTGGTTTGAGGACAGAATAAAAGGCACATATCCCCCTGATTATTCCATTACAGGTATAATTCGAATTTGGCTTTCCACAATCTTTAATTTTAAACTGACCCGGGTCACTCCATAAAGTTGATGCCAACAGAACCATAACCAAATATTCTAAATATATTAGAGTTCGCTATCTGAATTATATTAACCCACTCATACCACCCCTTCTACAGGAGCACACAAACGACAAAACGTCATATGCCTGGGAGTGTGTGGGGGGGGGGGGGGGGAGGGGGGGCTACAACCAAGTCTAGGCTGATTCTTACGAGGAAACTTAATTTCCTTTTCCTTCTTTGACTGGGGGCATCCTATAGCTAGGCAGCTGATTATGGCAAACTGTTTTAGTACCAAAAGGTTCTTCTTTTGACTAGACAAGTAATAGTAAAGAGACAATGACCTGACAAAGAACTCACTCCATTTTAAAAGCATCGCACTGACTGACAGACTATCTGAAAGGTCAAAGCTTGTTTCTAATTAATATCTTGGAACGGTTTCTGAAAGATTTCACTGCTTACAGTTTTTGAACCACTCTGAGTTCTCTAACATTAATCCGAAGAACACAAATACTATATCAATCCTTAAAGAAGGAGCTACTTTTTGAGAATATTAATGATCCACTCAAACCTGAAATGTCAAGAATAGGACAAACGACTGCAAGTTGCACCTGTTCCCCAGACACTAGGGGAAGACCAGCTGCTGTATGAGTTAACCTAGTTCTAGCGGGAAAAACTATTTAAAACACTAAATATATGTGGTACCCAAATACAACATAGAATTGTCCCACTAGAGTGCAATCATAATTGAACTCAGTCGCAGCTTGGGGTATTTTACTCCAAGGTCGCAGCAACAACCTATGTAAGAGGGGACAGTTTTACAAGTCTTACCGTTTGAGTATAAATATAGATAAAGATAAATATCTACCTTTCTAGCCAATGGGACACCAAGCTCAGTGCACATGCTATTTAAACTTTTCAGAATCCGCTTCTCCCAGTTCATCTGAAAAAAAAATCAGTTCAATATATTATATAGAAAGGCGCTCGATGCAGCTGGAAACTCCATTATGTTGTACTTTTGTTTTCATCTGTTAGTTCTTGCTTCTATTTTTAGAAGCTTGTTAATTATCGATTTCATGAATAGAATTGGGAATAGGATTTTCAAGTATTGCCCAAGGGATGTAAATGCCAAATTTCTAGATATTAATAAATACTCCCCCTAATTATACATTGATGTACTCAGAACTGTTCCGGAAAAGTAGCTCTAGAGGTCTACTATTATGGAATAATCTAGATCCTAATTTGAAACGAATACAAGATCCAGACAATTAATCTTAAATATGCTATGAAGAAATTAGGTCATCCAGAATATGTTACTCCTCTCCCAAAATAATTAACTGTTTGAATAAAAATGTGCTTTACAGCACCATTAAACAAATTTTACACATGTTTTCATCGCTGCAGCTTGTGGTAGGGTGGGCAGAGGTCAGTGGTCACTTCGGGCAGGAGGAAGTGGGGACCTGGAGGTGCTTCAGGTGTAGTATGGGTATCTCCCCAGGCATCCAATTCCAACCACATTGTCTCATATCCCTATCATCTCATCAACCTCATTAACCTATTAAACCCAATCCTCTTGTTTGTTAAGAATTGTTACGAGATAGAACACCAGGGGAAGGAGGAAGACCGGGGTTCTCTCCGATCCGCTGTCAAGGCATATGCCATGCAGCATGCCCCGAATAATAAAACAATGTATGCAAAGTATTTAGCTTAATGATTATCTCATTTCCTCTTGTGCATCTCAGACTGAAGTCAGCTAGTTACATAGTGAGTGAGTGAGATTGGTTGCTTTACGCACTTATCAACACTTTGAAGTGTTATATCAAGGGCGGGAGAGCTGAGAGGGAGGCAGTTTATGATCATACCCAGGAAAAAGAGATAGAGGAGAAGGGAGAGAGAGACAGAGAAAAGAGACAGAAAGGCACTTTAAGGTCTTACCCAAGACCAGGCACTTTAAGGTCTTACATAGAAACATAGCCGTAACATAGAAACTGGTGACGTGACTTTAAGAAAATATTACAGAATCAATTAGATCCTTTACATTTATGCACTGAAAAAGGGTGTAACAGGGTAATCCTGGACATCTACTTCAGAATCATTATTATAGTCGTTAACATTTGATCTTGAGCATTCCTTCTAAGAAATATTGTTAAACTTTTTAGGATGTCTCTGGGAGTAATGGCAAATAAAAAATTTGTTTATCTTATCTACTAAAGGTAGTAATTCCCATGGTATAAAAAGTTAAAATAAATTCCGAGAAAAACAATCTTTGGCAAATATCAATATACCTTGATTCAAATAGTATAGTCTCAGTCACCACCATTCATATATATATCAAGTAGGGCTACACCCTGAAGATGTTAACTCAACAAAAAGAAATCTCGAGAACAAAAAAGTAAAGTTAAATTGCTCACCTGTGCTCGCCGTATATACATGACTGGTTCCTTCACTGATTCTGCGGGTGTCATGGGATGAGGAATACTGGGATATTTCTGCATGCATTTATAAACTGCATTTTTTAACTTCTTTTCCCAACCTGTAGACGGAAAGAGGAAAACATCGGATATTTCATGAGAGACGGGATTCATTCTTGATAGATATTTAATATAAATTTATCAATAAAGTAGAATTAAAATATCGATATCCAGAAAGTATATACCGCCGAGAGTTGGTTATAAATACAGAGCTTTAGTATATAGGTAAGATATATGTTCATTTGATGCACTGGTTTCTCTCCACCAGAAACATAATATTACTTTTGAGGCTCAATGAGGCGTATATATCCTAAAATTAAAGTCCACATAGAAATCAAGTACCTGATTTAGATAGCTCGGTAATAACCCCCTTCTTCAGGTCAGACAGTCTCAATGTCTGTTTAGCGACTTCATCCTGCCAAACAAAGAAAACTACTGAATATAGGATTATACTCATACGATCGAGCCAAGGGACATTTATTTGCATTTATTATATACTTAAGCTGGCTCAACATCAGTCCCGATAGTAAGGTAGAGGCTCTCGTGACTTTTCCTGACGGCCTCCCGACACTTGTAGCTATCGGCAACTGTCGGCGACAGTCGCCGATGATTTTAAACATGTTTGAATTTCCATGTGTTACGCTGACGTTTCGGCGATTATAATCGTCAATGTAGAGACATTGCCGATACTCAGGACAGATGGCGACAATACTCGGTTGCATCGATCGCTACCATCAGCAACTTTTGCTATCGGCTAGTATCGCAAAATATCGTGAGACAGAATAAGGACTGATGTAGAGACAGCTTTATGCATTCACTATCAGGAGCGGGAAGGCATTCATTAAAGTGGCTAAGATCACTATTTGACTATATGTCACTTAGAAATGTGTTTGTAGTTTTCGATGACCTGCACAAGTAAGAACATTTGTGTGAAATACCAACGCTATATATTCCTTAGATTTTTTTTCCCCATACTAGGCATTTATTGCTCCATAAATATGTCTATATTATTTGTTATGACAGGTGTTCGATCATCGCAGAAATTCCTCATAGAGGGTAGACATACCTGCACTCATGGAGAAAAAAACTTTAACAAGTCTTGGGGGATGAAAATTAAAGCTACACCCTATCTTAACAGATACGAAGTTTTGTACATTGTATGGAATAAAACCTTCACATCACAACTCTGTTTTCTGGTGTTTACTTTTGTACCTAGACTAACTTAATATAAGCAGACAGAGGTCTGTCTAACATGTAATCGTGAGCGAAGCTCCTCATTCATCGATCATTATAAAACTTTTCCCATCCAGAAAAGTCCTTCTTGTAAGACACATTGACCACCGTGCTATCCTTCAGTGTTCTTAGATTGAGTTTCAGCTCCATTAAAAATTCAAATAGACATACTTTGTTTTATTGGAAAAGCTTCCTTTTATACACAAAGAATCTTGTACATAATAAAATATAATTCAACTTCCTGTGTTTTGGCTCATCTTTCGTCATTCCTAACAGAATGTTTACTGCATTGATATTTTCAACGAGTGTATTATCTAGATGTTTTACTCTTTTCGCCCAGTTCACAAAACTTGACCAGAACTCTTGTGCTTTCTCACAGTCAATAAAGAAGTGAAATATTGTACCATCTTTGTCGCAAAAGTTACATTTTACAGATAATTTGATGTGAATGTTTTCTAAATATTCATTACATACAATTATTCTGTTTAGCACCCGGAACTGGAAGGATTGGTGCCTCACATTCCACGTACATCTATACGGGATAACATACCATTCTTTCATTTTGACATTTGATATGTCCAGGTCATGGAGCCTGAACAGTTCTACCCATTCGATATTTCTATATTGACATGGCTTTTTATTAGCAATGGATGCTCTATAAAGGGCGTCCGTGAGAGGGCCAGGCCAGGTGGGATAGTTAATTAATGCATAGCAATATAAACAATGACACAGAAATGATATTTAGTTCTACCTAGGAAAAGCATAGAACTCACACATCTCACTGGTACCCGCACGCTATTCTAGACGTTGAGGGATAAAATCGCCTTCTTAAAAGGCGCAGCCAGCATATTGGACCCCTATCCATCACTCCAGGGCTTCACGGTTGTGACCCAGACTTAAACAGATCCTGTACAGATCAACCTGTTTTCATATAAATTTATACATACCGATATTCTACTTTCTTACCCAGATTTGGCAACTATATTAAGTATCCTCAATGTTTTGTCCGAAGAAATAATACATCTATTGTTACACCTACAAAGGATTATCGGTATATTCCTATAGGCCCCTACTATTCCTATGGCATGTTTGTGGCACCGCCATTTGTAGCCCTGGGCCACGCATTTGAGCATGGCCAAGCGCACACACAACCTCTCAGCCAATGATGATGCTTGAAGCTGTCATGTGATCAGGAGACTGGAATTAGGTCATAGGATGATTCCTACAATGGCTTCCAAAACAAACGTAGAGAATCTAGGATTATCACATTAAAAAAGGTAACACAGTGTAGAATCTAATTGTCTGCAGGCATCTAATTGCTATGCCATCAGATCGCCGGCAGACCTGGCCAGGCAAAACCCTTGACAACCCTTCTTTCTGAACAGCAACACAATGCCTAGTGGCTGGGTCTTCCAGCTAGTAAAGGGTGTGGGATGGCAGGCACATATAGATGCTGTCATTCAACAATTTATAACGTTAACTTACTAAACTAACCATGCAAAATTGTTACCGTAGACTACACCTAAACTATCTGGTGGGATACTTCTGGACAAAGAGGCCCAGCACATTTTTGTGGAACAAAGATATAGGATTCTGTGAAAAATCAAAACCATTGCCCTATTTCTATGAATACATGGCCAAGTTTGCATCAACTCGCCCCATTTACATGTTAAATCTTTATAATTCTTCCAAGGCCACACAATTTTGTACAACTTATTAAGGAATAAGTTGTTGCTGTATGTTCTACATCAGGAGATATCTGTGTTTAAAGAAATGCTGCATTTTAAATGGCTCTCTCTTTAACCACTGCAAGAGGCATCCCAGCTAACACACTTTGTAATTTCTACGTTGTGATTGTTTACGTTGTAGGAACGTAAAAGTGTATGGAAGAAATAACGTGAATACAACGTAAACATTTTTTCCATTTTAAACGAAAGAAAATTTAAATTAAAGAATAATAAATTTTTAAAAAAATAATTTCTATCTTGTATTCATGTTATTTCTTCCATACAGATTTATGTAATTACAACCGACCAAAACATAGAAAATAACGTCGCCACAACGTGAATACAACGGAAAATTGTTAGCTCGGATAGAACCTGCACATAAAGTGCAGGGATATTCGTTAATAAGCATAGGGACAGGGGGAGGGAGTGGAGAGGATCATGACAATGACCATGTACTATACATAGTCTTCTTACTAAGCCAGCAGCGCCCCTCTTGTGCCATACTTCTGGACTTTCAGTCTCACAAACAGCCACAAAAGACTGAAAGGATTCTGGCCAGTCCTTCATCAGGGCCCTGATGAACACAGGCTACAGCAATGATGAGACCGACCCATGCACCATAAAAATCAGAGTGAGGCCATCTGGACACAGTCCCAATATGTAAGGTGTGGAAACAAATAGCAAATGTTCCCAGGTCAAAAAACGCAAACTTTGCGAAACGCAAATTTCGCGGGACCTAAAAATTGTGTGCACCAGAAAAATGGCCCCCCCTTAAACTTGCGCACCAGAAAAGTGGCCCCCCCTTAGACCGGTGTACCAGAATCTTGGCTCCCCCCCTATATGGCAGCCCCCCCCCCCCCCCCCTGGCAAAAATAATGAATGCTCCCTAAATTGGCAAATAGGTCGTTCTTCAGTTTGTTTTTGAAGTGGAGAGTCGTTGGTATAATGTTGTATTTCCTCTTTCGCAAGGGATTATACCATCTTGTTTGTTTGAATTGAATTAGAGGATGAGTGGGGGCTATTAAACAATTAAGAATTATTAATAAAGAAACTAGCAGCTTAATTATTGAGGTGTTGTGGGAATAATTGTACTTTTTCATATTGAGTATTTATTTGGCACTTTTGTTATGGATAATTTGCGGTCATTGTGGCGATACGTCCGTCAGACTCTCACGATTTTCAATATAGGCTAGGCCTACACCTACAGCCCACACCCCGCCCCGCCCCCACCCCACCACCACCACTGGCACCAGTGTCACCACCACCAACGGAAACACCACACACAAAAAAGATATATAATAAAATGGACAATTAAAAGTTTCAGGACTGAATGATTCCATATGAGTAGTTAAATGAGATTCCAAAGAACCCAAAACTGTTAAAACCACCTGGGAACTGACACGAACAGGTGTTTGTTTACATCGACAACATCTCATATTATCGCTCATGACGCGCTAGTCTGGTGAACATGTAGCTTTAATAAAGTTTGTGCTTGTGTTCGAACAGTCCGTGGTATTAGGCCTAGAGTAATATAATTTGATGTTACTGACCCAACCAGCCTTCTGAAGGTGCATGTGGAGCATAGAACTTTGTATTTCGATGACGATCTTTTTGACAAGAGCCGACACATTCTCGTCAGTCTGTGGCATGTTCATGACGAATAGGCCTAGTTTGTTTGGAAAATTGGCGTCGATCTGTGAATGTGAATATCCAGCAACGTTTCCTCAACGCTTAATCTGCAGAGCTATTCCAATAGTATTTTCCTATATTGCTGCAACTATCGTTAGCAGAGGTTTGTGTTTATTCTCCACGAACGATTGGTATCTGCAGCAGTCATTCCGAGGTGTTTGGAAATATGTGCAGCCACGCGTAGGACCACGCGTATCCTATTATTGTGAAGTCTCCGTGTGGTGGCGCTACCTTCGCGCCCCGATTTCCCGCTTGACTCAGGTATGCGAGGTACATCCCGACATCTGAGCTAAGCTTAGGCCTCCCAGACCCTACGAATTGAAGCAAAATAGCTAGATAGAGCGGAGACAGTCAGAATTTCTCGGACTAAATTACATGGGCCTTATAGCCACCTATGAGGCTAGTATATAATATTGATTTTGAAATACCTACCGTATTCAAGGCGGGGGATTTGGTGCAAGTTCAAAATAATATATGTACGGTACACGCATATGATATACGATGTTATGGGGATACCGTAGGCCCCAAGGCCTATAAAATTAGGCCTAGTCAAATATAGCCTAAGCATTTACGGTACCGTATATAATAATATTTGCCTATCTTATTGTACAAACAGAAGTAAAATTATGATCGTCTATCAAGGGAGAGCTGATTTAGGCGCAAGTTCGAGACTTTAAAATTGGAAACCAAAATTTAAATATTACCCATGATTATAGTTATTTAGGCCTTAACATTGATGATAACTGTCTTTCAAAATACACCTACAATCGAATATAAACCTTGCATTCTCTAAACTAAGACATATAGAAAGTGGAAAAAAACATCCTTTTGCTCTATAAAGTGGCAATATGGTGATTATCTAAAACGTAGGGCCCTTGAACACCTATTTAAAAAATTACAAGTTATCCAGAATAGTGCCATTATACATTTTAGTACTTAATTTACCTAAAATGACAAACGTAGATGTAAAACAGAGATACTTAAAGTTAGCTCCTTTATCTGTTAGAAGGGAGGTTCATTTGTTGGACCTTAATTGCGTACCCTTTAAGCGCGAAAGAGGAAAAGATTAATGAGCAAAATATAGAAACCTTAGAAGCACTGATGAGAGGAAACTTCTTAAAATAATTACCCCTCCAACTGAAAAAGTAAAGAAGTCACTCCTCTATACTTCTTAAGGAAGTTCTAAATGCAAGAGACTGGGATGGTTTAAAAAAGGCAAATAGGCATGGACCCAGGGCTGAGGATTTAAAATACTGTATTTTTTCATAAAACCTTTATACAAAGTATCACAAGCGTTCTGCCACGATTCTTCGTGCTATCAATTGTAACTCGTGTGGAAAAGTTGGGAACAGCTGGAAATAGTCCGCTATAAGAATTGTGATGTCAACCTTGATATTAAAAGAGGAGCAGATATGTCCAATAGGAAGACCTGTGAACGCAGATATTGGTACCTAATTCATATGTAGCCTACTTGAACTCAGAAAAAATAAAAAATAATATGATATATTACTGTTGGCCTATAGGGCACTTAGATAATATATAACCCTATACACTGGCGCAAGGTAGGACTATTACCATCTTCCGCGAAAAAAGTTGGCTTTCCACTATTGTGAACCTGTCGAAAAAAAATAGTTAGCCAATTGGAAAGCGGAGTCAATAATCACATGAAAAAGCCGTTGAAATTCGTATAGATAAAAGTATCAAAGGATACATCTAGAAAGTATCCGCTGCAAGATTATGTACTGTTTTCTATGTAGTTTGGTTAGAATGGTACGTTCTCGGTGAAAGTAAATAGAATAACAAGTTATAAGTTTACTAATTATTAAGTTAATCAATGATTTAATCAACTATTTTTCTATTCAACGTTATAATCAGTTTAACTTAATGTTTATACCCTGCATTTCCAAAGGAAACAACTTCTCAGGATCTATTATTTGTGCACGATGTCAAGTCATAGTTACTGAAATTTAGTCTTTCTTAAACTGAAAATGCAGAATATTTACCAAAAATGCTTACATTTTCACTTATATGTGAAAATTTTGTGATACAAAGATTGCATAAATAACATAATACAGTTTTGTCATGTTATCTAAGTTCATTCAACATTTAGTAAACAATATTATGATTTCTTGTACAAATGTAATGTGCGATTCACTTTCTTAATGCCTTAAACCTGTACAATGTTCAACCTGGCCAAGGCCACATATGAATTTTAAAATCAATTCACCGTCTAGATTTTGAAATATGGGGTGGCAAACATTTTGACCCTTTTACTATTGGTTCCTATGGAAGATGATGACTTTTCGAAACATATTCATATTTCTCACCAAGAACCCAGATATAGATTTTTTTCAAACTGTAATATATACTGCCTGGGAGTGTCTTCTTTGTTATAAAAGAAAAAAATAGTTTTCACCGTCTAGTTTTTTTGTGAGGGCGTTCTGAAATATATGAATTAGCAAAAATACAGATTTTTTTTCAGTTAAATATAGTCAAAATTGTAATTAAATCACAAAATTTGTTCCAAATTCAATGTGTGTTTGTACAATGCATGTGGAGCTCAGTGATTTAAAAACTGGAATCAGTTTTGTATCAATCATATTGAGAGATGTTGGTTGGAAAAAAAAATGTTAGTTGAAAAAAAGTTAGTCTTAAAAAAAGTTGGTCAAAGAAACGTTGGTCGTAAAAAAAAGTTGGTCGTAAAAAGAGTTGGTCAAAAAAAAAGTTTGTAACTTTCTTGTAAAATTTAGAATGGTTTTTTTAAAATTTACTTTTATTCAATTAACCTTTGAGAAATAACTTTATTCAATTCAACTCCTGTCACATAATTTACTTTGTACTTTAAGTTTACTCTTATTTCTGCAGCTGTCATGCATGATAAGTCGTTAAGTCTGCAACCTGTTAGCTGATTGTGCACAACAGGGGGCAAATCTCAAAATTTATTTTTTGCGACTTGTGACTCATTTCTCTGTGACACATCACATATACTGTCATATACAGGGTTCCTGAGGTCAGTAAAAGGTCTGTTAAAGTAATTATGATTTTGGGTTTTTCAGGACATTAAAAGTAAGGAATTTTGTATGTGCATCTCTCTAAAATTAGTAGAATGCACTAAAACAGCACTCAGAGTGAGAGAGAAGGACAGATGGGGGTAATGAGTGAAAGGCAAGGGAGGGAGGTTGCTGGAAGGCAAGGGAGGGAGTGGGCAACCAACCATGACTGTGTGAGTGCAGGCCTGGTTTGTCTTATTATGTAATAACCAGAGGGGGGCAGGGTGGAGTGGTGGAGGTGAGAAATGGGTGGAGTAGATAAGCCTTCTGCAAACATGCGAATTGATCAGACAGATGATTTCACACTGAATGTTACCCCACAATCAGCTAACACATTCATGATGGATTGAAAAGATAAAGATGATTGGCATAATCGACCTGGAGACATTGTTTCTGGCGATTGGAAGTCGGGAAGTAGCATTTTCACACGATCAAGCAAGAGTCGGGATATAAGTTGGTAGTTCTAGATTGAGTGGGCGTGGCTAAAATCGTAAGTGCTATACCTGAGGCATATTTATATGCCACTATTGACGCCTCGTCGTCTAGCTGACAGTGAAGCGAAATTAACCCAGTAAGCAGATGACATTACAATAACTGTTACAGATGAATTTTCTCTTCTTTCAAAAATAAGAACTGTCAACCATGTTTTCTCCAAACTCTAGCCTTTATTTGAACACTGGGAAGACAAAAGGATTTATAGTAGGAGGAATTACCATCTCTAATAGAGACCTTCAAATCGACTGGATGAGCAGAATGAGTGTACTAGGGGTAACCCGAGACATTCAAGGAATGAGAATCTATTGCATAAAAGTGAAGATACTATTAACAAGGTAAAAGTAACAATTGGCAAATGGAACAATAGATTTCTTACTCTAAAGGGAAGAAGTCTAGTGTGTAATGTGTTTTTTTAATCTCACTGTTCCAGCAAGTGCTGTCTTTTATTTCTTTTGGGAAGCATTTATTTGAACAGATTCATGAACGAATCAATGCTTCAATTTGTGTGCAAAAATAGCTCTCATAAGATAAGTACAGCCCTCCTCTCCAAAAAAGGGAAAAAGAGGTCTTGGTCTCAGGTAAATTGACGAATATGAAACTAATGGGATTGTGTGGGTACAAAAAAATGTTGTATGGTAGAAACAAGAGTTGGTACAAAGCAATGCATGGAAGCCTTCTCCGAGAGGAAAGTGGAGAATGTATTATGTTTAAATAGTTTCTACTCTGACCTCTTTAGAGTATGGAATAAGTATTATCATAAATACACACCAAATAGTGTTAATCAGATCCTTATATAGAGAACGGATGTGATTAAACAGATCTTTCAAAATAATAAATAACATGTTATACTGGAGACAGTTGGAGGAGAAAGGGGTCCACCACCTCCGTTGGCGATGTTGTCAAGGAGGATGAATTGCTGATGTCCACCAATGAAATCATTGAGAATTATGGTATTCAATCGTCCTTTTTTCAGAGAAAGGAATCGAAAAAGGCTCTCTCTAAGGAATGGCTTATAAGAATTAAAAATGAATGTACAACGACCAATAAGGGGCCCATTGATGTAGGTATTAGTGATGTTATACATCTAATCGAATGTCCTTCAAAGTTAGTTTACCAGCACTTGATAGAACTAAGAAAAGTAAATCGCAGCAAGTTTGATAAATGGCAGTTTATTCTTGGACTTGATGAATAGTTCGACTGGAAAGCGGCTTTTGTACTTGTTATGCAAGACCACACGTTCGTTTGTATTCTTCCATCATACCTTAACATACTCCCATACAAGACTTCCCCTTAGGAACATTAAAGTTAAGGATAGTAATCGTTGGGATTTTTGCGAAGGGACAGATGAAATTGTACACTGTATGAGAACCCAACAATTATGGTCCGAAGCATTTCAGTGGGTATAAGATAGAGGGTAGGCCTATTTAAATCCTAACGATAAGGGAGAGAAAACTTTTCATAGAAGAGATAATCGGATTAAGGTGGTCCCTAGGGACATATTTCTTAGGTTTGCGCACAATGATATACATTCCAAAATTATCAGCATCCAGCCCACGGGTAAAGAGGTGAAAACGTTATGGAAAAGACTGAGAGATAATATCATTGAAATTATCGATAGGTTAAAAGAATAAAAAAGGTAAATGCTACTGTGTGCTAACCTCGAGGCATTTGTATTTACCTCCTGGTCACAACGCATATATATATAAAGTGTAATTATCCTAGGTGTAACGTCGGAAAAATGTGTCTTGACTTCAGTAATAAAATTCGATTTGCAAAAACAAACACAAGAAGAAATATTTATCGGCGCATTCACCTTAAATGATTTTAGGTTACATGGTAAATCAATAGAAATGTTTAGGGTAAGTTTGCAGTGTCTTACAGCCTGTTGCAGTTTATCTACGTCTGGCAAATCCACCATAGATCATATATCCATGTATCCTGGGTATCCTGAGTCCAATTAGTGATAGTCCTCAGGAGGAAGTAATTCTCATCTGACGTACCACAGGAGTCAAGCACAGGTTTGGTATAAGATAACGTAAAATACCTGCCATGCCATGTTTCTCGACTAGAAGGTGGGTGGTGGGTGTTACATTCCTTGGACTGTGACAACTCGCTCTTTATATATATTATAACTATATTTATACATAATAATTATAATATTATTTATATAGGACTCTCTGGAAGAGCTATGGTTTTCATAGAAGAGATCGAGGCACCGGTGTAAAATTATTGTATTATTATCATCTATATTTACGCATTTCCGGAAATAAACATTATACATAAATATCTATATTATATTCCCTAATAGAACGAATGCTTATCCATTTCAATGTCCTTGGTTGTTTTGCGCTCCTCTAGCTGTTTAGAATAGCATCTGAGATGCAAGTTAGTGTATAGTAAAGACATGGTTTGATGCAATATTTTTGTGCTTTGGAAATAGCTAATGAGGAATCATACACTCATATCAGCTGTTCCGACTTTTCTCACACGTCCGTGCTCCATACAGGACCCAATAAACTCCACTTAATATGGCTCTGTTCTAATTCAACTACTTTGTTTTACCAGTCAAAAATAGTAGCAAAATGAATTGTTTATTGACAACTATACGGTACTCGAAGACCAAGATACCATGCATAACAACCGATATTTCGAGAGGAATATTGTCAGTACGATGCACACACTAAACGTTTTTGGCTCGCCCTTATCACTTGCATGAGAAGGCTAATGATTGCGAGGGAAATCCTGAAAACAGCACAGCTCTCGTCAAAAAGCTTTCATTTGAGATCCCCTAAACTGATCGTGGAAGTCCATCATTTCGCGTTGAAAATTAAAAATAAACAAGGCTGGGGGAATGATATGAATGATGAGGTTCTTTGTTAATACAAAACCATTTTTGTATTTGGAGGCACGATCATTTTAAGAATGGAACCTATAGATAGAGAATAAAATTAATAGATGTGCCACACTGAAAACATGACTCTGATTCATTGCATTTCCAAGAGGACTCTGAACAGTAAATTGTGTGCACCCCAATACCAGATATTAATCAAGGTATGTAAATATATTTGTATGCGTCTAGAAGTTCGATGAGGAAAATAATTGCCTTCAATTTGCCAGACTGCTCGCATAATTAACCTTGGATGCCGACTGAAAACTTACTCTTTGAAAGAAACTGTATCTTATAAATATCTCCATTTCTTCACCTGTAAGTAAACCACAGTTTCGTATTAAAACCAGAGTTTTGAGCTCCACGTTGATGAAGTAGGGCTACCATAAATGAACAGCATACCCCCAAGATATAAGAGGTATGCTGCATCTGCCACATCCTCTTCAAGAAGCTTTTTCTCAGAAAAACAAATTAAAGCTAGGTGCATATCCATATATTAACCTCTCATATCGTAAGATGCTGGCGTGTAGACACGTACACCAAAGCCACGAGCCCTTCCATGCATCTGATACTGAAGTTATTCAAAGGAATCTTCTTGAGTTTGGTTATATGTGTGTTATTAATAAAACTGAGATGAAAGAAGAGAAGCAGCACCACCTCCTAGTCTAGAGAAGTTCAAAGTATTTAAGTGTTGAAACATGTGATAGCTAACTCATTTTTTCATCTATTCCGGCAAACTAAGTTCTGCACCTTGTTGATTATTTGTTGACATTCCCCTTGGAGCAGGTGTTGCAGGTGAAGGCCTTGGTATGATCAGACATGCGAATGTACACTTATATAACGCCTATATGCTGGGATTTTAGTAGAGAGACAGAAATTGGGAATTTTGTATGTTATTATATCATTTTGAAACCAACGCGGACACAGTATTGCAGACAGTTATTTTATTTATCTGAATGTGGGAAGTAGTTTGAAGTCTAATGGGAGTTTTGTCGATTAATGATTATTATCAGCTCATTGGAATGTGTATTGCTATGGTAACCAAAGCTTTTTTTTCACTCGACACTATAAATTTTGTTTAAATCTGAATTACATAATTATACAAGCCTGTATCTTTTGAACTATTTAGCTCAAGGGTACACAATTTAAGCATATGATAGAGTTCTAAGAGCTCTTTTACTTGATCTCTTGTTAATGAACTTGGTCAAGGTCAAGATTACCATTTTGAAGGTCAAATTGAAAGTTTGGTCTAATGTCCGGTCCCCACACTCCCTACACATAGTGGTATGCATGCTTGTTCTCACTTTTGCGAAGATAGGGGTCTTTTGGGGGAACTTTGCATGTCTGTGAAAACCGTAGGGCCTACGTACTATGTATTTCAGACAGATGAATCATATTTCTTTTCTAAACATAGCTGACATATATGCCCTCATGCATGAGAGATCAGGGAATCAACATAGCCAAGCCTCCAAATAAACCCATCGCTTCACTAGCATTTTAGCCCCTAATTTATTTAATATTGGAGTATGAGCAACGTACAATGACAAAAAAGTAAGTTGTATCAATGCTGAAAGGTAGGACATCAATTCTGGAGTTTGTTTTTGTGTATGGAAACCTATGGGCTGTTACTGATTGTCTACGGGACTTGACTATAGAATGATGTCCATCTCTAACTCGAGAGATGGATCTTATGTCTATATCTGGGCAGCAAACAAAGTCTTTTGCAGAGGCGACGAGAAAACAGTCTGAATATAAATTCATGCCATGTGTGTTTTGTAAAAGAGTTGAAATAAATGTTTAGCCTAAGATAAAGGCTGTGCATGGTATGTGATCCACATCCCATCCATTGTGAGGTATACTATACTTTGCTGTCAGTGAGCATGTTGGTGTGTTTACTTAGCCGCTGTCATGTTGAATATAGGAAGGAGGAATAAAGTTGTTTTATCGCCCTTTTCTCGGTTATATTTACGTAAGATGAGAATGAGTCAGCTCGAGGTCTATTCCCTTCATATTTCAACTTGTATTTTAACAATTTATCATGTCTAGAGACATTCATTCGCATAATGTTTTCAGGCAGCATTAAAAATCAATTTTTCTTAAATGCAAAAGGATAACCATTATCATAAAGCAAAGTCTGAAAATAGTACATTATTGTATAATGGCTTGCTGAATGATTTAATCTTTAAACGAATATTTGGTTATTTAATAAAAACAAAGCAGCCACACCAAGCCTATAAATGTGTCCTATAACAGATTTCGTTATAATTTTCAATGGGGATATGATGTTAAAATGAACATTTTTATGTCAAATCGGAACATCCAGATGATATAATTACAATAATGAAATTATGAGAATGACACCTGTCAACTGTTCAGCGATGCGTAGGAGAAATACATTGAAATCGCATAGTGTTTTATTTGTCACAGATGGTCATCTTCTCCAAGCCCATTTCCTACATCGTCAATTAAATCCCCTGAGCTGCAATAACCAAAGTTTCAACTCCCCACGACTACCGCTTCTGTAAGAAGCTTGCCAACGGCAGAATCCGAAGAAAAAGAGCAGTCGAACCCGTTATCACGGTCAAACGCCTATATACCTAGAATGACATTTATAGCTGTCTCTGCCCACCAAATACATGCCTATTGAGCTTATTCTCCGTGCTCACTCCTACCGTATATTATTAAGCAACGTTATTAGGTAGTGATTACTGGAACAATATTGTCTAGAAAAGAAGATATAAGCCCATTTACCACCACCTAGTCATGAAATATGATTTGAATCGATCGCCGATGCCGCGATTTAGTTCTGAGACAAGCCGCTACGGCGGTACTGTACGTCCATGTTTACATGAACCTGCACTCAGGCATGAATGTCCCATACACACGATGCCAGTGGCGGTGTGTGTATGGGTAGGACAGGGCTGTGTAGCAGCCGGGGGGTGGGGTGGTGGGAAGCATTGAAAATGAGAAAAAGATTCCATACTTATATAATACAAGTACATAGCCTAAGACACCACAACCAAATTAATCTCGCGGTAATACTCTGGATTCACAGACCTAGAGGAGTAAACTTTCGCCATATGAGCGAGTCATTCAAAATGGTCTCCTTGTCATAAGCCTGTAAATGCAAGCTTGCCCCTGGATATGTCCATATACACCTACATATATTATTACAGAACCTAGCTTGGGTTGAATCGCTTCCATCATTCAGTATCGGTATAATACAAGAAAGGTTTGAGTATGCATGAGCTACCTCTAGTTGTTGTGAGCTACCAGTGGTAGTGCACAGCTTGTTGGAATTATTAAATTCCTATGCATTGGTGGCGCCCCCTATCCACTCTACCAGGTAGCTGTCTCTCCCACAAACGCTGTCTCTTCCTTCTTCTCCTAGGCTGTTAGATCCTTAGGTTATGGTCATGAGTTTTGTCTAAGGCTCCCAGAAACCAAGCCGAGGCGAAGCTGAGGCTTCTTTCTGGGAGCCTTAGACAAAGGAAAGGACCATAACCAAAGGATCTAATGGCTTTAGTCCCCTTGTTTGGCTGTTACTCTCATTAACAACAATTTATAAATGATTTCGAAGCAAAATGAACCAGTGGAAAGCCATGATCTTGCCGTTTTGAGCAGTAAATATTGCTTTGCATTTTCATTGATGTAAGCAGTCGGACGGAAACGGAAGTACAACACTAGTACAACTGGTCTGTATGTGTATAACTGTCCCGGCCAGCCCAACAAACGCTGACTAAAACTCCATAACCCTAAAACATATGTCAATTATACTTAAAGGTGTAATCAGTGGAGCTCACCGGTAGCACACTAGTTGTGTGATACCTGTGGTAGTGCACAACCCTCTGCATGCAACTAGTAGTAGTGTATGTACTTCCTCTGCCTAGATGCTACCAGTGTCAGTGCACTTCCTCTCCCTGCATACAGCCAGTGGTAGTGTGCTTCCAGTAGTAGTGAAACCAGTCATTCAGCCAGTCAGTGGAGCTCACTGGTAGCACACTAATTGTGTGGAATGTGCTACCAGTGGTAGTGCACTACCCTCTGCTCTGTGCTACTAGTGTTAGAGTGCTTCTTATGGTAGTGGGCTACTGCTAGTTGTGTGCTACCAGTGGCATAGAATAGTGCACTACCACTGGTAGCACACACCTTATTCCACTATACAGTGCCTGACAATTAAGACCCCTCTCGGCTCGTGTACCTTTCCTTCCCTGCATTCATTCATATGTACATGCTTCAAAAGCTGCCATTTCACTTATAAAGTTGAGTGTATGGGATAATTAGGGTCCACCTTGAACTTTTACAAGTTATTAACAATTACAATATATGAGGTGCTTCAAAAGCTGACATTTTACTTATAAGACTGAGTGGATGAGACAATTCACCTTGAACTTAAATTACAATTTATTAACAATTGCGATATGAGGTGCAAAGCACCTCATATCTTTGAACTCATTTTCTGAGAAAAATTGCAGTACAGAATGTGACATTTACAGGAGCAAGGCTTGGCCTCTAGAAATACGAATAACCTATGAAATATCCTGGAATGTGTAAGAGGTATAGCATGTGCATGAGTTGTACCCCTTGAACATTTAATCACATACTGTTGTACTGTATTGCTGATATTACATGTGATCCATTACCTCCTCCATTGGTCGCTTTTTATAGGAACACATGATAGCCGAGAACAGTAATATAAGTGTTAGACCCATTGATCAGCATGACACATTTCATATACATATTTCAAGATTGGTATAATATGGCCTATAACATGGCTTACATAGCTCCATTCATACATTTTCATATCACTCAGAATTATGAAAAGAAAGTAGGTTTTATTATATATGCATTCCTGAGAATTTCCTCTTGAGAGGTGCAATAAGCCTACCTTTGCACTGTAGGCCTATGCCTATGAATTTATTGACGTGCTTTGCGGAGATCCGAAGGCGCTTGTTTAATTAAGATGTCAACTTTGTAGTTCTATATAAACAATGTCGGAGATGATCATACTATCCCTTTTTAAACGAGTCGCCTATTTTCTCAGTGTCATCTGACGATTTATTTTTTATATTTGATCTCATTTCATCCACTTATAATAAATATAGGATGGAACTCGCCGCTGGTAATCGAAAAATCATTGGAGTCGTCTGCGTATGCGGATGAATCTCGTCCAATAATTTTTGTATTACTGGCGGCTCGCTCCATTCTCTCTCTATAATAGGCCTACCCAATATGTTCATGAAACCCTAAAGTCGTAAAATCATGCGTCATAAGTGACAGCCTATTATCAGAGAGCACTATCACTTATCAATAAAATTATTATAGAAATTTCCAAGATGATTCAAAATTATCTATAATCTTGTATCTTTTACTTGATAATTAAGTGGTTTAGATAGTTCTTACAACAACTTATCTTAATCTTCGGTAATATAAGTTAGTTTACCAACAATAAACGGCTTATTACAATAATTATATATATTAATAACAATTATATTATACCATGAGTACGGTGACATAATGTCTGATAACTCGAATAAGGAGCTCTTAAGCAAATTACAGCACCTACAAAATTGTGCTTAAAGATTATGTATGCTGAGAGCAGAATGCTAATGACAATGGGAATTATAATACAAGTAGATTACACAAAGAAATGGAAGAAAGAAAGCACATGTTATTTTATTAGCTTTCAAAATGTTGCTAGAATAACAAGATTACATGGTTCTGCTGTACTCAGAACCGAACGCGCCAAGAACAACCTATATAGTCCTGTTTCAAAGAAGTGTTATGTATACAATTGCACACCACTGAATCTCACTCCCCCCCCCCCCCGAAACATGAGTACCTATCATTTAGAAATCTAAAACTAAACGAACTAAGACATGACAGAAATAATTAGAGTGAATTCTAAGTGATTCACTCTGACATTCGTGTACTGTAAATGCATGATCTCACTGTGTCCGACAACACAACACTATACTTATTATAATTAACCTTGACCTTTCCCTCATCCATCTCATTTATTACAAATGTGCTTACACTTATTGTAAAAAGAGTAATTTACGCGGAAACCTGATGATCTGAAATAAGAATTTATTCATAGCACCACCAGAAATAAACAATATTCCGTAGCTTCCAAAAATAATGAGATGTAAGTGTGATGTAAAATATGTGCATCAGACTGTTTCAGAGTGAACTAGCCTATAGAATGGCATACTTAATGTACCTCTAAAACCGCTAGTTATACAATTCTCCTCGCTTTTTGAATTGTCTTACTTTCCGATAGACCTTCCCTTCAATGTTGTTTTGCAGGATTTCCACATGAAGTATATATATCATCTAAAGTAGCGCTGCTCCCCGGGAGAAATAATGGGATAATAATATCAAAATGCGTACAACAGTTATTTGTATCGATCCTAGAGGACTGTTGGTTATAATGTGATTAACATTTCTACATACATGTACTTTCTAAAGCCACAGAAACAAATTAGGAGGGGAAACTAATTCATTTCCTGTGTAATATCTGCCCTCTAGATAGTAGTCTAACCGTCAAGGATACACATGCGAATTAAGATCAAGCACAAAGATGATATTCACAACAAAATCTATCAATTTCACACGTGAATGCATGTCGTCAGGCTCATATCAGAACAACAAAAGTGCATTCAAGTCACATAAGCCCTACAATGGAATACCGACTTCTTTTTTCCATTTGCGCGTCATGGTTCTGACGTAATATCACCATGGCGACTATTCTCCTGCGCAAGAAAATGCAGCGTCATTTTTCATAATCGGATTCGCCTCTTCTTTGATGTGTGAGATGTTCAAGAATCAAGTCCAAGGACGTTCCAGGAAACCTTCCAGAAATGGATCGCTGAGAACTTACCCATTGCCACTTGAATAACCTATTTGAAAAACATTCTCTAAATAGATATATATACACCCAAATGTATTTGATTTGATTTGAGAATATTTTTATTGTCCATATACAGGCAGAATGTTTGGATTTATCCTTCCAAGGTATAATCTACGACCGGATTGAATGGAATTGTCTATTGTAATGCGTATTTGGGAAGTCTCGCATCATATTGTGGATTTAAGAAGAATGTGGAATCGACCCATTGATGTATATTTGGGAATGACTTTGTCATAGTTGTATATCATTATTAATGGTAAAGCAGGGTCCCCCCAACATATTAAGAATACAAAATCATTCTTTTAGACCCAATCATTTGTAATGCTTCATGCAAAAATAACATATTGAATTGACATTGGAGCTCCGATGAAATATTAAGCCTGAACCTGAAATATTAAGGCGATGATCTTTTCATGAACAACCAATTAATAATCCTTTGTTTTTGAGTTTCCTCTCTCTTCAAGCATGGTGGGTAAACTGGAAGGGATGTTCCCGCATACAAGAATCACATAAGAACATCGCGAAGAGGAAATTGTTGGGAACATCCCCCAATGTAACTGCAGGATATATCCATCTAACTCTTCTCAGTGCATTTAAATGGCAGGGTAAGGGCCGTTATAGATGCGCCGACTTTATTATTCATATGATAAGGAAACTCGCCATCAAAAAACAAGAAAACAAACCATCTGCCTTCCTCTAATACGCACGATATAGCCGTACTTTCTACAGCACCATCCTTTTGAGCAAAGCAATACAGACTGAAAGGAATATGGCCGATGCCCCCTCGGACCTCCCCCTAAAGCAATCCCCAGTTTAAGCTGGCAAGCATCTGTGGTCCGTTCCTGTTCTCCGAGCACTTCACCCTTCCACTTTAGGGTCACTCCAATAAGACCTGACTGCCGATGCCGCGAGTCTTCCTTATCCGAACTGCTCAAGTTAAGAGCGACTCATAACACACAGTCACACTCGGTCATGAAATTGCATGCTTAGCTATGCTTAATCTGAAAGTGATGATGAAACGGTGAGGGGAGGGGGGGGGGAGGCCCGTGTGGAGGGGGGTCACATTAGAGTAATATTCAAGACGCTATTTTCATTTTTACTAGTGCACATCTTGTTTCTTCTTCTTATAATGTACCTATATGCAACTATGCAACTATAATGACCTAATACTGCTCTCCCTGGTATATCTATGTTATATACAGTTCATATACAATTCATCTCTGATCTAATTACTGTTATCACTGATGACATAAGTAATTACATTTACCATTTCCATCACTCAGTAGGATAAGCCACCTTATATATAATTTACAGCACACTGTTAGATAAGCCACCTTCTTATGAGCAGAAGTGATGAAGAATATGGACAAGTATTGGAAAAACCCGAAGAATACAAGAAACTGAGGCGAAATAAAAGTACAAATAGTGTACAAAACGCTCAAGACCTCAGAGACTCGGTAAAACGAAAGGTACGAGTACAAGATGCACAAGTCAAATAAGACGAATACACTAAAATTTCATGGGAAAAGCTCGCACAAAAATATGTCCAAATTGACTTCAACCATATATTTTCCAATGGCATATAATGGTATAATCCTATTTTCATCTATAATAATTATAATAAAATTCCATTTTCTCTTTTCCTCTATAAGATAAGATATATATCAGGATTGCCTTGGTCTCTAATCTTGTTGAGATAGACATGGGATTTCAGATGCCTATCACTTGTGAGGTTAATATAATGGATCAGATGATTGTACTTTGTCTACTTGTACAATGGTACTCATCACTGCGACAGCAACAGCTGGGAATCTACACAATTACCACTTCCGTCCTTTCCATCCTGCCTGGACACTATGGTTACTGTCCTCCAGCCAAGAAGAGCAGGAGGGTGTGTCTAGGTTAGTTTCGCCACGTCAATATTATAGACGTCTGAGTCTCTGCTGATCAATTTGTAAGTCTTCTGGGTTGGGGAACAGCACAGCTGCTTTGAAGCGACACACTCTAACATCTTTAGACATATTAGTCATACTCTTAAGACTATAAGACTATAAATTATCAACTTTGTTAGCCAACTGATTCTCCCAATTATGTGATCTGACTCTGTATATATTGATTCATAGTCATAAAGGTGTGTTATAAATGAACTGTTTTATCTGTTGGACGACTTTGATTAGTTGATTCTTTTGTTTTTAGTTTGGCCACAAAACTAAAAGGGTGTTGGTTATGCGGACATCTATTTTGTATTTTGTATAATCTTAAAATGAGTAATCTTATATTTGCTGTCTGCATGATGAAGTGTATTGTAATGTAGGAATCGCCAAGGGCGTGTTATGTGGGTACACATATTGTATAAGCTTAAAAATGATTAATATTATTTTTCTGTTTTCATGATGAAGTTGTATTAATCGAATGTTGCATATTTTCTCGACATGAAATGTATCACAAACCTGAAATAGTTGGGAAATAAAACTTTTTTTAAAAAGAACCCACAACATTTACAATGTTGAGATTATAGATGACATTATGTTATGCGCAACATGTTCTCTATATAAGATATTATCTAATTATCACATAATTTCTAACGTAATTATGCAAATATAACTTTTGCCCACAGTTATCTTTACAACATCTACATGAAGTTTCTCCATGTAGTTCTTTTCCAATGATACCCTGCAACACAAAACCGGAAACTCGATCTTGCAGAGAACTCCTATAGCACCAATATTTCCTCAGGCACATGTGCTGAAACCGTTAAGGTTTTTTCGTTTATATTTCACAAATCACCCCACAAACTTTCACCGAAAAAAACTCTTCCTATAGCCCCATGCTTCGTGGAAGGATGTGAGAATATCATCTGTTGTGCCAAAGCACCTTCAAGGGTTTATTTTCGCTGCGATAATCCTACCAGAAGGATAATCCTTTCTGCAAGCTACAACTAGGCATTAATCCTTGTGCCGAGAGACAAGTTTACAAAGTGAATGATTCTCTACTTAGGTATGAGATAAACCGAGGTAAATCTGACCCCAAATATCCACCATCTTTTCACCCATACAGTCCAGGCTTTGATTAGTTAGTATTGGCTTATCAGAGCAGTTAGTGTACACACCCCGCGCCAGGTGCTTGTTATGGGTGTAAAATGCCCTCGGGCTTGTATAGATTGATATAGAGGCAGATGAAGTACAGAGAACTAGTTGGATCCGAGTTATGGCAACATGTCCTGGCAAAATGTTTTCCATGATAAGAGTCGGTCCGGGGTAGAAAGAGGTACTTGATCATAAGTTGATGCACATAGATGAATAATAGAGCTATTAATAGAGCAAAGAGATTCGCAAAGGGGTATTCGGGTTAAGGGTTTCTTTAGATGCTGTCGGCGTTCTTATTTTGACAGCATCGTGGCCGATATCCGACATTTATACATTTTCTTTCATTTTCAAACATTCTTTTTTATTCAATTATCCCCTTCAGTTTCACCAGAGCCATAAACGTACGAATCCATTTCCACCATAAGAGCCCTTTAAGTCCAGGCTGCAGCATTCTTCGCTTGTAAAGTGTCCAAAGACCCTGTGCACATCGTATAGGAAGGTATGGTTCATATGTACGAGCACGGTATTTTTATGACCTTCTCATCGAAGGAAACGACGTTGAATAAGTGGCTTTTTGCCTGCCATCTTTGATCTGTATCCTCATCAGGATATCGAATAGAGCTTTGAATTTCAAACATTTCAACATGCCTGAACAGTTCTAATCGTCCAACCTGGATACAAATTTAATTCCCTACGAACAAACAGTTCTGTCACTGCAGATGTGTTCCAATTAGTGAACATTAGGCGGAAAATTGGGGATTTGACACCACGATCACGTTTATCTCTATCCTACAGGTATCCGTCATCCGAGTGAAGTTTCTTTGTAAATGGCTCGAAAAACAATATGCTGCCGGGACAAAGGAGAACACACTGACTCATATTCTACCATCTGGCTGAAGTCATTGACTTCACTCCTGCGTAATTATATTTGGCAAGTAGTCCAGTATAGTTATAAATGCATAGTGTAAACACAACACACCTCTTTTGCTTTCCCTAAGGCGTTTGGATATGATAAAAAGACAAGGTTAATGACGCACTGGCTATATCCTCATTACAAAGATCAATATACCACAAACTTCCCTTTGGAGATCTAATGGGCCCCCAGCGTGCTGTTTCAATGTGAGAGTGATAAGCTTTGTCTGTGGTAGATCTGTCATAAACTCGGGTGAATGTGGTGCTGTTTTTAGTACAGAGCCAGACACTCTCCCGCAGTTCACTTAGCTTTTAATCTACGCCTGAAAAAAACATCAATTTTCGTTACCATCACCAACTCCAATGCAGTGTAGCTTACCAGCGCCTTGGGGAGCCAAAAGGTACAGAAAGGAATGGTATGTAATATCAGAATTTGAGTATTATTTAGTCTGTATCAGTAATGGGACCGCTGGGGCTTCCTGCATTGAATAGCTGCATTTGACTGAAAGCCATGGCCGTGCAAAATACCATGGATGCCACAAAGGCTGCAGATTCTGTACAAATAAGTTTCAGATAATGTGCGTAGAATTTGGAAATTTTGATTCGGCTGTAGATTTAGTATAGGTAATTACTCAAACATACAGTTGCTTTTTTGTTCTTCTTGATTTATGTTGTGCGCAAATTATATTTATGTGATTAATACAATGTTCATGCTTAATTCAAAATTTAGTTCGATCCATGGCCCGTCTTCACGAGCTCCTCGGGAAGTAAACTGCTAAGCACAGCCAGCACCATAAGCTCCACTATGTGAATTCATTTATATTTAAGTACATGTGTATATATATCCTGTGTCAACATGGGAAAGAGGGCACAATTAGTCTGACTTTGGCCACCCAAGGGCAGTTTTATTCCACTATAACATATATCATAGCATCAAAAGTTATGACATCAAGATCATTTTTTTGTATAAAAGATCAGGAAACGTCAATGAGGTATGGTCAGGCAGACGCGAAGATCGCAACAGATCAATGTCCACTCATATACGATAGGAGGAGGATGGGCTCACATAGTTGTACTTGGTAACTTGGTAAAGTTTCTAGGGCAACTTATATGGAGGTTATTATACATTTTAGTCCCAGCCTAAGGTGGTTATAGCCCCAAGACCGTTCAAGGCAGTGACTAAAAGCAGACCCTCACTGATGGATCAGTTCTCTGCATGTCATGTCAAAAACAGATTTTATTTCGATAGCAATTTTACATAAGTGATATATTTCATGCAGCGATCGAACATTTTCCGTTGTAAAGAGATAGCAAATGTGGTCTCGGATATTATTTGCTACCCAAGTTTGCGATTTGCTCTCACCACGGTTGAAATTGAATAAATATCCTCTGATTCTAAAATGGTGTTTTCTATAAGTTTATTCCTCTGGCAATTATTGGTGGCTTATAACGGTAATTCTTCAATTAAGGCATACTCCGAATGTAAGCAACTATGAAGCTTTCTCTCAATTGTTACATTCAACCCGGAAAATTCCTTATTTCTAACACTCAATATTGAAGCGCCAAATATCTTTCTTAATAGGACAAATTCGCGAAACCCTAAGGAACAATACAACCTTTGATTCTCCATATATGTATGCAATCCTCCATGTATTCTTCCCTGCTATGTTCACAACTTACATTAATCCTGGGGTAACTTCGTGCAGTACCCATACACGCTTCGCTTTCCCCAGATCTATGCGCCTCTTTAGGACTGTCAAACAATGTTGGCATTTGTGTGCGTTTCAATAGCGCGTTGATATACCACATTAAGAAACACTCCTTTAACTTTAATAATATTTTGCAAGAAAACTATAGTAGTCACTTCAACGTTTCCCATCACTGCAAGAGAATATCAATAATTTAACCTCCCAGAAGCATGCGACCAATGGTGCGAGAAAGACTAGATTTACACGTATGAACCAAAAGGTATTTCATTGGCACACTTAGTATTTTGTCCTCCCCCAAGGACATTCTATTGCTGCAGAGCTGGGAAACCTTCATAGCTATTGTATACGCTCATTCCTCTCTTCCCATGTCCTAGAGGTGAATTTGCAGCTGGGTGGAATTTCCCGGCAGGTATCCCGATCTACTTCCTGAAGTGTCCTTTCTGTTCCTGATTTCATTGAGGCAGCCATTCTTTCAGCTATTGGATTTTTACCAAGCACAGATACCCGTAGAGCCTTGAATAAGGGACTCGGTAACTAATAGTGCTTGGACCCGCCTTCGAGTTTTTGCTCCTTTTCTTCGCCATTTCCGCATACTGATGTCTCATAGATGCTCAGACAATAGCATCATTTACTATCCTCTTAGTCCGATACAACTCATTCCTTCTGTATTAATGATACATCTGCGGTCCGATAGATAACTTCATGTCCTTTCTATGCCCAGCACCGTCTTTCTTCCCATTACATCGTTAGCTAAAATATGTGGATTTATTACACCAATACAGTGTTCCTTGCTTTTCTCGGATGGCTTCAAGTAAAGCCAATGCGTTAGAAAGAAATTACTGGAAACGGAAAGGAGTGAAGTATATTTTAAGGGTTTATGTTGCTGTGAACTCTGATCCACTTCCCCATCACGCCATGCATTCGTTTGGCATTTCATTTCCTCTGGCTTTCACACCTTCCCTACCCTTTTAGTTTGCCGTTAGGTCGCGCGGTGGAGCGATGGTGCATGGCTGCTGTAGGGAGGTCTAGGAGCGCGCCATTCGACAATCTGACATTCTTCTCATCATCTGAATCTGCTGGAGAGTGTAACCGTCCAATAGGAGCGTTGCGCGCTCGTTCTCTATCTCTGCCTCCGCTTCTACAAACACATCGCACCAACCCTACAAGCTACTACTAGTAGCACTACACCCTCCCAGAACCTTCACGGCTCTAGGGGTAGAGAAGAAAAATATCAATGGGGATGACAGGAAGAGGAACTGATTGGACAGGACCGAAATCTTTACTTTAAACTCTGGTGTAAGTTTGGCTCTAGGCTCAAAAGCTGAACCTAAAGCCTAACAACGGCTAAACGGCAGTGGACGAGCAGTGATGAACCCTGAGGAGATTATTGCCGAGGATATGAAGTTACAGAATGAATGAATCATTCAATGACTGTCTGAATTTATTTTAACAACAAGTTTTCTAGTTTCAAGGATTCCTATCATCACCAGCTCTCTGGATTCGGATATGCGAAGAGGGATCAAACGCCTAAAAGGATCGATAAACTTTCTGAGGAATGGATTTGTAGTTTACAGGCAGTCTGGAAGAGTTTAGCATTTTGCGGGAGTTTGTTTCAGAAAAAAGCACTTTGATTTCCACCATCCCTTTTTCTAACACCTGTGCATACGGTGTATGGAGGAATCTGACATACATAGGTGATAGGGAGTATTCAGTGTGAGCTGAGATCAGGGAAACAACATGGATACGGGCAGGTAGTCCTAGTCCTACCTCATTTATCCGAGTTCTCCTTCAACTCGTTTAACTCATTCGCACGTGGAGGCTGACATTTGATGAGAGGGATCTCTTAGACGGGGAAAAATTAAATCCACATACAGATAGGCCTTTTCAACTCCGATACCTGCAAAGTATACTCAGTCGGGCAAGTTATCCAGTAGTTATAACCAGTGTTCTTTTACAAGCCTTGCTATGGATGGATTAAGCCTGACGGACCCTGGGGAAGAAAGCAGCCCATTTTCATTCTCATCTGGGTTCGGAGACACACCCTCTTCGTCGAACAGATCATTCATGGCTATTCCAGATTTCCCTAATGTTACCGCTTGGTCCACCCCCTTCGACTATGCTTCAAACGTTACTATTGACGGTCCTCCTTTTAGAGGAGGGCCAAGAGGGAAAGGGCCATATCCAACGGCCCATCTTTTAATGAGGGGAGAAGTGCGGATACCATTATATTCTCTCATCTTTCTTCTCAGTGTTCTTGGGAACACACTAGTCATTGTCACCCTCGCACAGAACAAGAGAATGCGCACAGTAACAAATGTTTTCCTATTAAACCTCTCGATCAGTGATTTATTGCTTGCGGTCTTCTGTATGCCTTTTACCTTGATACCAACGCTTTTACAGAACTTCATATTTGGAAAGACTATGTGCATAATGATCAGATACCTACAAGGTACGTACGAATATATATATATTTCCTAGTCATTCCCTAGCAGTATGTTTTTATCTCTTATACATTAGAACTTCCTTAGGTTATGAGTATAATGTCACTCTGTCAAAGCCAAATAGTTCAGAACTGGTATTAAGGGTTTTGTTAATATTTGGAAAGGCATTTACCGTATTGATTTAATCATGGCAATAGTCTTGATACTAGTCTTCGAACTCAGGGATCCTCCCACGATCTTTAGTTTCAGGGTCTACGAATACAAAACCACATGTATGTTACAAAGGCAAAATGAAATTAATCTTAGCTCCATGGCATTCAATAACTGAGCTCCGTCCTCATGTCCTGGAAGAACAAAGCTAATTTTATAAGATGATAAGACTTGATCACTACATTATGATCACGTGATGAGAAGTGTAAGAAAAAGACATGAACTTTACCACCCACTAAGTTAGAAATTATAGACAAAGATTCTTTGTATTGGTAGCACACTTTGTGATAAAAGCTCAAGTGTTTTGACCCCTAAGTGCCCAGAATTGAGTCTTTGAGAGGAGATTTTACAGAATTGTTTACATTCCTCTCGTTCTCTTTCTCTTTCTCTCTTCGGAGTTACACGCAACTTGAGGTTAAGTGGTAAGGATGAAGGGATGCACTCCATTTGATGCAGTAATTATATGCATTGCCTTGATCTGGTTTAGTCCTTCAGGCAAGAAACCTAAATTTCTCATTTTCATTGAGAAAGTGATTCCTAGTTTAAGGATAAGAGACAGTAATCCTTCTAGAGAGAGAACCTGATTTCACCCAGCTGACTTTGAAGTTTGGCCATGAGAGAAAGTGTTTAAGAGCGGGATGAGTTGAATGGATGTGATTTATTGCAATAGTTTCGTGCAGGAGCCAGCAGCCGTGAGTATTTATATGCCTGGTATGGAATGTTACACTATGATAAATATGTCATCGAGATTTATAACTGAAACTTCACTCATGGGAACCCTTTAAGAGATCTCCAGTGTACAGTGCGCCTGCATGCGTTTGACTGCGTTTCATGAAACAGTAACAGTTCAATCCAGGCGTACCATTCTACCTGTATCATTAATAGTATACATTCCAGCATTGAAATAACGAACTGCAGACGTTTTGTTTTGAAAATAGTATTATGAGGTTTTTTTTGTAAGAAAATGATGTTATATTGTTATATTATTGAATATAATGTAAGGGAAAAGCAAGTGAACACGGCGGCTTGTTGATGTTAACTAGTTTATTCAGTACGTGAGCGTGGGCGTGTCCCACGCGACCTAGCGCGCATGCGCTGGTTAGCATATCTCAAATAGTAGGGGGGATACTACCCAAGATAATAAGAAGGGGGAGTATACTACCAAAATAGGTTTTAATTATACATGCGTACCTATATATAGCAATATTCTTATTCCCTTTAAATACCTTGCAGAGGCCTTCACAATCAATATAATTATCAATACAGATTGACACCTTGCCTCGGAGCATTATATTAAGGGGGTGGGGTTAGGCCCTCCTTTAATAACTTTACTAAGTGGCTAATAAGAGCTAATCAATATTTAGCAGCTGTAGGGAAATAATGTACTCCTGATGTAGTCATGTTTTCTCAAATATCCATAGTACCGACAACCATATTTGGTTTTATCTGCACCATTCCATTTACTACTTTACTACACTCATTTTAATTTTGAAACTACGTAAGTAGAATGGGAAATGGTGCATGCACTCATAAATATAAGGGGTATGCGCAACACCGCCACCTGAACAACCGGAAGTACTTTTGAGAAAAGTAAAAAAAAACTCATTCTGTATATTCAGAAATGAATTGGATTCCGTGAGTGAAATGACAGAATATTGACTCTCCTCGATATTATTACAGTATGGAGAGGTGTAATATAAGCTTGAAGCAAATCGACCTCAGAGAAAAGCCGCATGAAATTTTGCAGCCATGAAGGTGGCCAATTCTGGCTCTCCTTGTCTCCTGCCCTTCTTCCACTCTCATGAGATATCTAAAAGTGCTTTGTGTAGAAAGCTTTTTGCTCGATGAAATGTATGAGACGTCACTTTTGGAGTGTTTGAGTGAATATCGAAGGGTCCAGTGACGTAAAAATAGTTATCGATGAGTATAAAGAGCGTGAATGATAAAAATATTGATGTAGATTAGAGATCTTGTCCTGAGATAGATGCATCCGGTGACGAAGAAACGCCAGAGCTTAGACTTGTAGTCGGTGATTGATTTCTCTTCCTTAAACACTCAGGTACTTACTTGATAAATAAAATAAACGATAAAGTGAGGGCTATATATATACGTTGCCTTAATGTCCTATTGGGGAACGATGTAATTTAGCGCAAGATGCCTTATAAACGTGATTACAAACTACTTCCCTCGGCGAGAAAAACGCGATGCATGGTTTCTAGAATGTATATCCTACGGCTTGACTTTAGAATCTCAATGTTTTGATATGTCATGTAGAGACAGATTTAATATTTTAGATCATGGTATCTAAGCAACCGTATCTTCAAGCGATTATCCATGGCCATCTCTGTCCCATACATATGGGCTTCAAAGATCCAGAGGCCAGAAGTCTTGCTCGAGCTGTAGTAGCTTTCGGCAAAACGGTGATCTATCATAGAAAATACCCTTTAAAGCCGAAAGCAATACTTAAGGGAATGTTCAATCTTACTTAAGTAGCTACAGTTACTAAATTCCTACTCTGAATGGTCTCTATGATGGCACCTAATCCGAAATCCATTCCATGCCCAGATTGCTACATCCTATAAATGGCTGCGATGTTGACCATGTCCCACCCACACACACCTTCCTCATGCCTATGGATTAGTGTGACCAAAGCCATTGCCGGTAGCCTCTCGAGGTTTAGTCATAGTGCCAATATTGACTCACTACCTTGTGCAAAAACTAGCCTATTTTGTTTGAGATAACCCGAGTATAAACCATAGCTATATCATGAGGATGGGCAGTGGTATTGAAATGTGACAGGCACGTCAAGTTAAAGGTCATCATAAGTTAAGCTGGTTTTATATCTAAGGTAATTAAGCCTGACTGATTACGTATCCTTTTTATCGCCTGAGCGTAATTTTAACATTTAGTTCAGGTAAATAAAAATAAAGCAAGTCTTCCAAAGCCAACGGGATAATTATCAGTTCCTTTCAGTGGGAATGAGTTTGCAAAGTTGGATAAATCTGCGCTCGGACTACGCACTCGTGGATGCCCATCGCAACAAATAGCTCCCCTAATTGTTTTAATAAATTAAACAGTGGTTCTAGGTCTGAGGGATAAGGAATGGGCATCAAGCTGAGCTTCACTCGTTTCGAGGATCCTTCAAGGCGTGAGAAATATATATACAGAATAATCGAGCATTGCTTGTCAGGCAATAGTAGCTCTTCGCAAGTAATCTTAAAATTACGTGGGTTCTGCTCCTGATACATTTTACATGAACAATTTCACATGACTTTCACTTTAATGCCATAATTAAGCCATAATTGACGCCAGCCAGTTGGGAATCAAAAGTGTCAGTGGCATATTTGTCATTCAAAGGGATGCTTTACAAAATAAACCCCTGGTAATGTCTTTTAATTATACAGAGGTTTTTTCAATGATGAATTTGTTATTCAAATTCAAAACTTTCACATCCTTATTTTATTCTCAAAGACAGAATATCTAGCTTAGGGGCCATGCTTTCTAAAGATAGGGATGTATTTTGTTTCAAAGCGCGAAAAGGCCCTGCTGGTGAGACGGATAGATCTAGGCAATGATCGAGGGCAGCGGCAGGCGTTTGGTTGCTGGCTTCCTGTTCTCGGTGCATGACATGATTGCAGACTACTAATTTGAAAGACGAGTTACAGACAGAAGTTTTCTCTTCATCACTTTCATGTTCTATGATTTTGAAACTATATATATGTTCGATATATGTATGATTGCCTTCTCGTATGATTATGACTTGTGGGAGTGATGCAACACTGGTTGATTGTCCTTTGTCAATTGTCTGTATCGGAATATTTATTACTGACGTGGCCACCCTAACAACTTCATCAGAAATGTCAAAGGCAACGGTGGTCGGATCACTTACAAACTATTGCATTCTCTACTTACAAACTTATCAAGACGATTGCAATGATGGAAAACATTAGGACATACAATAATTACTTGAATATTTTGTATGCATGAAAAAAATGTTCGCAATATTTATCAATGGTCAATCACTAGTAAACTTGTTAAATATACTCCTTAGGGTATACCATCAGATATGCATAGATATATTCAATACACAGTCTTTATGTTTTGCCTGTATTCATGTAAACCATACCATTTGAAAAAAATATTTTTTGTTGCGACTTGTGACGCATTTTCCTGTGAAACATCACAAATGATATCATCTACGCAGTTGTCTCTTATACCCAATTTTCGACACGAAGTGATAAATATCATAATTCAATTTAGCAATCACTTGCTTTCACCTGTTATTGCATCATCATTGACATTGCACATATCTACCAAGATAATGGTACTCCAAGCATTGACCACTAGAACAGTTTTCAGGGGCGCCCTGGAGAGTGTGAAGTCAAACGCTATTAAGGTATCAGTGTTACCCATTGTAACCTACGCTATATAGCCCTATATATTACAGGTTGCAACTGTTAGATTTTATCTTAGAAGTAATATATTACTTCTAAGGTTTCATTCAACACCGTCACCCATCCCGCTGTACTGTAGGTTCCACAAAATTCTCATCAGTGTAGGTTTGAACATAAAGTCCTATGTACCCTTTGTCATGGTATAATTCCAGATAAAGGGACTGTTAAAATTGTGTGTTTCTTTTAAAAAGCAAACACCAGCCAGGTTCTTCGCTGGACTAAAGAGGTCACAAATCGGGGCGGTGTATCATTCGCACATCCCAGCATAGATTGCCAAAGGAAAACGGTAATGCAACATATTCAGCGGTGCCATTAGGATATCGTTTTCATCAATTTGAACGGGGTCAAGTACTGTCATGAGATCCATATTAAAGGGTGCAGATATCATGATCGACATTGGTAATAAAGCATGTTATCGTGAATTACAGATGATCCAAAATAAGACACTCTGGACGATTTTACGACGGGATGATTTCACATCAAATTATCAGAACCATGTAGAGGTAAAAGGTAGATTGCAAGTGTAGCCCCAAAACGAGAGGTAAAGATGTAAGCCTTCTAGCCACAGCTACGAGGCAAAGACTTTATACATGCGCATGATCTTAGATATACATAAAATGACAGAGAAAGGATCCATGGAGGAAAGAAAAAGTCTACCAATCAACTAACTTACAAGCATGTAAGTAGTCGTCCCTTGTTTGGATGCTCAATCTTAACACAGCAACCTAAGATAACTTAAGATGTCACAATTTGGTCCTTCTAACGGTCTTTAGGGCCTTAATAGGGCCTTAATAGGGCCTTAAACGGTCTTGGGGTTATAACCTCGTTAGTCAAAGACTAAAAAGATAGATAATCTCAATGTCGTGCTTGCCGGTGTACTGTTGGTGCATAATCAATCGGCTTCGCCTCAGAGTTATGCACCAAATAGTGTACCAGCAGCCCCTCAATGTCGGTCATTGATCCTTTCACAGCAATAGACAAACTCGTTTAGGGAAATAGTTCCGCCCACGTCAACGAGGTGTTTTTGTAAATGGATGTACATGTAACATGTGTATCCCTAGATTAGTGGGAAAAGTGGAATCCATTCATCACGTGTTCCTTTTATGGAATGAAATGGATCATCAGATTTTGGAGATTGACATAGGGATCTGTGCCAGGTGGAACGCGATTGTTTGTATATAGACTGGAAAATGAAAAATAACTTAGACTGTTAAGATAACATCCTATATGTATACACCATAGTTCGTATTCCAAAATTCGATAATCACATTGAATGCTAAGTTCAATGTCTCATTTCTCTTTCTTATACCATGAGCATATATTATATTATAGGTAACGATATGACGGAATAAATAGGATAAATAGAATGAATTGGTTTTCAGAACATTATTACATACGTGTGCGATTTCGGGGGTGCTATTTGAAATGTCAAATAGCATATGTATGCTATTCGGACCGAACTACTTTTGGGGGTCACATGACTAGATTGACCAATGAGAAGCCTCGAAATTGTTCGTCTGCTCAGACCCCCGACGATCTGCGAAATTTTGTATTAGGCCTATCCAAAGTTGCAAAGAATACAATTCGTCAAAATGAAGCATTAACTTGAAAATTTCAACGTTTTATTTCGGAGGAAAAGGGTTACCGTCTGCCTCCGCTACACATGCTGTTGAATTAACTTCTGACAGTGGCAGTGAAGGCAGCAATGCCGGCACGGCCGTGCGTTCACTAGCTCAGAGTCCCAACACAGCAACAAACTTAATCATGTATGGCAAGTTTGCTGGTTCTAATATTAGCGCCGAAAGTTTTGTTTTCCACATGTTGAGAAGTAATTTGAGAAATATGATATGTATTGCTTATTCATTGTCTAAATAAAGACGAAAGTTACGGTTTGTTGACAATTTTTGTGAACGTATCATGACTTGGTAACCAGGGAGAGAAAAAGTAGTCCCCCATCTGAAGAATTTCAAGCGATATATTGTGATCCATAAGATAGAAAACCAAATACACTCCTTTAATGTCCAGTTCGAGTTATATTAATTCCAAAGAAGTCAGACGTAGAAACATAATAGGCCTATTAAAGAAAAATTGAACGGTAGTGAAAAGTCTCAGCGCGCAATGATATAACTTACTTCCGCCATCATGGCTTCCGTTCAAGACCGATGTCCGCAAACTCGATGGAAACCAAGGTAAAATGTCATTAAAAACGTCTTTTTCTTGTTGATTACGTATGAAATAAATATATAAATATAATAAATAAATATATAAATATACGTTGGGTCAAATCGCACTCCACCCCTTCGGGGTGTCGTGCGATTTGACCCTCCGTCTCGATCGATTTGACATCGACATCGGGCTATTTAATATATAGATGGAAGGCGCCGAGGGCGCCATCTGGCGAACTATTATGCATCAAGGTTGCGCAACCTTGATGCATAATAGTTCGCCAGATGGCGGCCGAGGTGTATTCCATATTTATTACATCCCGTTCATAAATAAGAAAATATAAATAAATGAAAATAAAAGAACTAAATTCAGTTTTCCGCCTTTTTGTACCGCCATTTTGTATGCATTTTGCGAAAGATGAAGAAAATAGTCCCTCTGGCCAGAGTGCTTGCTTCGATGAGAGCCTTGTCAGTCAGAGCCTGTGTTGCCGTTGTGGCTGATTAATGAAATAAATGATTATCGATGATATACTTTAGCAAAATCGCATCTTTACATATGATTCATCGATTGAACTTTTCATTTAAAGTCCCTAGCTTTATTATTTCCAGAGTAAATCGGTAAAAACGTTCGAGTGGGCGATAATATGAGTTCCGCGAAATCAAAACAACAGCTGGGTACACGTGCACCCTGGCACTGCCTAGGTTGTATGCGCCAAGGGCGCTCAAGTGCGACATAATTTTCATGTTATGCACCACTTTGACCAAGTGCGATATACAATGCTGAAGGTATAGGCAACTACATCGCAGGGGTGTAATAAATAATATGCCCTGTTAGTCGTCATCTGCTGTGTGCAGTGAATACCTTGATGTAGGCCTAGATACAAAACGAAATAATGATGAAAAACCTTCTCGCAAAAAATGGTTTAAAATGTGATTATGTTGATTATGTTTTACAATTCTAACTGCGCCGGTAGTCTTGCTTACATATATAATATAGATGAGTAGCACACACGCACATTCATTTTCTCCCCTTATCTGAAATCAGTATTGTTCTGAATGTATACAACATGTGTTCCATGATTGATGCACGTATTGATTAAAGTGAATCTTCAACCATACATGAGGACCTGGACAGGACGATTGTGTTGTTGACATGCGCAATTCTACTGGTCAGGTGCATGAACATGTTTGTGCATAAAATATTCAACTGTATCCAAAATTATATCAAGTAAAAAGGATATAGGTTTACTGGAGAACTACAATAATTAAAAGGCTGTAAAATTAGGAGTGAACATTTAAAGTGCGCAGCTCTTTAATGCCACGATATTTCCAGTTACTGTCCATTGCATTTCCCTTTTTGCGATTTGAGCCTCAAAGTTGATTTAATCTTGAATATTTTCATGGAAGTAGGCACTCAGGCAAAGATACGTTTTTACTTCAGAGATCAAGACAGGAATATACTATTCTATAGCCTATTAAGCTATGCCCCGTTAAATTTAATACGGCTATAGATTATAGGAAACCCCTTTAAAAGCTTGGCGAAATCTTTCACTCAGACACGCACCGGGCGGCTAAACTAAACGATTCTATTGAAACTGCTGACAATAATTAATAGCTAGGCTATGTGTCAACATGTGCGGAAAATAGATTCATGGCAGGGACAAATTATTTGATCCCCATTTGATCCATCTATTTTAGCGCAAATAAGCCTCAGCCAATAAATGAAAGATCGCCACGTGCAGCCACGCATGTCAACTTTACTAATTGATGTTTGGGTATGTGGAGCCATGAAGAAATCCAGGAGAAAGGTAGCGGGCATTGATTTCGTATTCAGTTTACTTATAGCGTCATGGTTATAATTAGACGCTTTGATTATTTGATTTGCCAAGTGTTAAAGTCTCACATTCGTCGCGTTGGGTGGAATATATTAGGCTTTGGTGTCGAAATATCAATAGGACACGTTAGGTGAATGTTTCCATCGATGAGTTTTTGCCCCTGGGACAATCCCTGTCGTGTCAACGTTGAGAGGAAGATTTCTTTATCCAATTATTCTAGTTGTCGGTCAAGGAAATAATATGTAAATGTGCGGCATATATTGAGGTCATATAAAATGAGCATCTAGTAATTTGCTCATTTAGTCTAGGCTCACACACAAACTCTCAGATCAGATAAGAATGGTTCCTCAGTGATTGAATCCCTACTACCCTAACGGCATTTTCGGTTCAGAAGTAGGCGTCCAAATAGGGTTCTAATGGCATTTTGCTGTTTGGAGTGAGAGGCAGTCCCTCAGTAGGGAGGGACTCTCTCAACTTTGAGCATTGACTGCATTATTTTAAATAGTTGCTATGCTATATTCGCCCCAGGAAATGTAGAATACTTACGATAAACTGTATAATATTGCTATGTGTGTGTCTCTTAATAGCTAGCAGGTTAAGATTAGCACTTTTGGTAAGTTCTTTGATTAATAAGGCTCCTATTTATATCATCTGCAAGCCTATGAGGGAACATATGTCTTACTAACAACCTTTAGCGCTCATAGACAGTGCTGATATACTAGATATATTATATAAGTTATTGGGGTAGGTTAGAAATAGTAGCAAAGCCAGCAGAGCCTGTCAATTACGCTGGTTCACCTGATAGCACCTGCCGGTATCTAGTCCCCGGAGGAACCGATGGTATAGCCGTGTTATTCCCAAATGTTACCAGTTTTTTTGCCTTGATGTCCGTCAGAATTATACAGTACATGAATCGTCATCCCTTGCTGTTGTAAAACTATTTCTATTCAGACTTATGGTTTTAGTTTTTAACGAAATAGAAATATTACAGAAGACATAAATGTATGAATGATTAAATTAAGACTATTGATATCACGAATAAAGAAAATGTTTATCAAACTTCGGTGTGTTGGGCTAATATCTAATGGCTGTTGATTGGCTGTCATTTTAGTGACAAATTGTAGGATAGTCACGAGAAAAGATAAATTGTTTCCTGTATGCACAATAACTATTATGAATGTAGTTTTCTGCTTTCCTGAATCAAGTACGTTTCCTTTAATGCAGACTTATGCAGTTGGCAATCAGCAAACACAAAAAAACAACTCAATTGCATCACAATGTCTTGCAATAAGATATGTTATTGAAATATTTTATCGAATCATCTTATGAATCAGTACTCGCCTTCAGTGTTTTAAGATTTTAACCTAATACTATAATGGCATTATCAATTTGGCACACAATATCACATGAATTAGTAGTTACTTAATGTTTCAGAAAAGAGTGATGAATGTAGTGTATGCACAATGCACTTGAACATGGATATCTGAGTAAATACAAAGAAAGCTCCCCTATCCTTTGTTTCGAGATATGTCTGACACATTATCGTTTAATTTTTGCAGTATTGAGAATGGGGAGTAAATCCTGATGAAATGAGCCATCTGTAAAAAAAAGATTCAGATAAAGATTCCTATTCCAAACCTGCACACTGGATCACTTTTCGGTCCACAAGTACTATTTGATATGTCATCATGTCAGTCTAGTAGTGTGGGGGCGTCCTTGCATAGAAATATTTTATAGGTTTTTTGAAGAATTGGAAACTGCTACCGTATATATTGCAATAAATTCCTGGGTACTGGTGCTTTATGGAAATTAGTCATAGTTCTAGCTTACCATCGTAATTCTAATAAGTAATAATTAATGATAATTATGATCATAAAGTGGTTACCCATTGTTACGTCATCATTACGTAACATGATGTAACAGCTATACGTATACATGATGAAATCATAATAAGTTTGTCTGGCCATGAAAAGACCTATACACTCTAACAAATTATCATTGATATACGATGGCATGGAGTAAGAAAAGTATGATATCCCCGTATTGTATGCTAATGCAACATAGAAAGATATGGTGGGCATAGTGCTCACTCAAGCACGCCAAAGCTTTGTGACGGCTTCCATGCACAGCAGTGACCAATGCTGTGAAAACCTCCCCTTCTATCAGCCACCAAAGCATAGTGGATAGAACACTCGCCTATAGGGAGAGGGGTCGCAGGTTCGAATCACTGCCCGCTGTCTGGCCATGACCAAAAGTATGATAAGCTTGTGCAGGGAAGTAGGCCTACACTGGCATGCAATAGTAGGACAGAGCTAAACTACGTCCATGAATGACCAATGTCCATTCATGGAGTGTTTATTTATGATGAGGCTTCTGACAGTGTATTTGTTTAGGTCCAAAAAGCTAAGTTTAAAAATTCGGGCAACCTTCTTATGAACCTATAGATTTGTTAGTATTATAACGGTTTCCATGGGGATACTATTTCCGTAGACCATTATGTATCACCCATCGGAATACATTTGTAAATTGAATGTATCTCGGCCGGCTCACAAAAAAAATGACTCAGAATGGAGATATAAGTGGATCATCGTATGTACTATTTTGTATTCGTATTTCAGTGACCGTTCACTTTATTTTTTCAAGGGAACACAATAGACAAGCACTTCCCCAAAGTTCTCACAGCTCTGCTGATACATCTGGTGTATATTTATGCATTTAAAATGGCGTTTGGGAAGAGGACCCATATATATATATATATATATATATATATATATATATATATATATATATATATATATATATATATATATATATATATATTCGCGTTCGTAAAAGGTGACTGATGTCATAAGAGTGCCTCGATTACAGGCTGCGTCGAAATGTGAATGCATGTCAAATTTGAATCTTTGCCAAACCTGCTGATTCGATACCCTACATTCATGATCGCTTCACTTGCCTAAAAATATTATGACTAGGATTTAATATATCAGCCTCGAATGAGAATAATGTGTAACTGCATAATTTCACTCTGCTGAATAAACATATTTAAAAACAAACAAACCTTACAAGAACAATGTTTTGCGGAATTTCTGGGATGAGAAATCAATTTCACGTTTAAAATGCTGAATGGCCAATAAAAAATGGTTCAAACATAATATTTTCACTTTCGCTTGCACTCTCTGACGTTTTCATACAACTACATGTAGCTATTCCGACTAGGCATTCGTGCGGTTGACTTTGGTTAAGAGATGGAGGCGGTCTGTAGACTGACTTTCAAGTTGAAGCCTTCGTCAATTAGTATGCCACTCCAAGTCTACAGAGCTGGTCTTTGATAGGACAGTCGAAATTCCAATCCTTAAAGAAAGACATCCTTGGCTCACGCGCGCATTTCCTCAATGTTGATTCAGTTAGTCGAGTAGATAGAAGTGGTAACATTTTTATTTCTTTCATCTCTTCCTTAAGGTCTCAGCTTTACATTGGCATCTAAAGGTACATCTCGCCTTGAAGGGATACAACATTTCAAGTCCGAATGCTCTTATCTTTTATATCTGGCCTTATCAAGTTTGTGTACAGAATACTGGTTTCTAGGAATCGGCTAAGAACAGACGTATGGTGGTCGTATTTTATTTGTGACCTTAGGAGACAGTGCATTCTCTCACTTTCCGTTCCTACTAAAAAGAACCATTCGTTTTTTCTAGCCAAACTCGATGCAGCTTTCCAATATAGGTTTCAGATGACTGTACTTCGAGGGGATCGTTTTTCCATCGTTAAAAAGTACATGTAGTTCACAAGATAAAAAAAAGTATCTGAAGAATAACAAAACACTGATGTTTTCTCCGATTGTAATGCGTTTTATCTGGTTCGGTGTCACCTTTTATTGCATCTTACAAAGATAAATAACTGCATGTAAGATGGCAGAACACAAAATGCTTACTCAAAATAACCAACGGCAACGCTGTCTATCATGTTAGTTATCCCTGGTGGAAGGTGCGTCATAACTAATGCTAGTCTTTTTCATTACCCTTTATCTAGGTTTTCGGATCTCTTCTAATCTTCAACGTTGCTAATTTCAAGTGTCAATGGTATGGAGGGTAAATGGGGCAGGCAGTGCATGTGTCAACATGCCCTGAAAGCTAATTGTAATCTCTTGGAACCCATTTAGGTTGTTCTCAGGCAATCAATATTACCACTTAAGCATCTCCAGAGGTTTAAATGGCAACTGATAGATGCAATAAAGCACTCTCATGCTGGTAGCTTGTACCTGATTGAACTGGGTGGGTATGACGTGAATTAGAAACCTCAAGTTCTCTAGTATGAGGTACCAAGTGTTGCCTATACATTAATTGGTCTTTTTCTGTGACTTAGAGAAACATAATTAACAAATGATTAAATATGGACTGAATTATTTGAAACTGAGACGAAGTAAATAAATAAATGCAGGGACAAAATGAATGAATTCAGTGACAGAATTAATAAATACATAGACTGAATTGAAGACCGAATTAAAGTGTACAATGACAATTAAACAATGCTGTGACAGAAATACAAAATATGGAGATAGAATTCATATACGGAATTAATAATTCTAAGACCAAAATAAAAGTAAATTCAGTTATTCTGACTCAGGTGTCTGTATATTTATATTAATGAAACCTCAATTATTTTGTTTATATTAATGCTGTCTCTCTATGCAACAGAATAGGACAGAATAATTTAGGTAACACTTGGCGCCTCATACTCTCACCCATATGGTAAAGGAATGCTGGGTGAGACAAATAACAGATACCTCCGCAAGTAAACATCTAATAAAAACCAATCAGCCAACTCTGAATTGGTATGACCTTATAATACAGACGTGTATATACGTAGGTAGCAAAGGTGCTTTTTCTTGGTATTATGAGTAGATTGGCATTTGAGCATCTATGCCTCAACTTATTGGCACATGGTTATTGGGACTAAAGGAATTTACTGACGGGATTGTCACAACGGGTCAAGTATATTTGTGTGACTATCAGCTTGAAAGAAGGCAAAATGAACCAGGAATACTTCAAATATATGTGAGATATATCTCTCTTTAAAAGGAATACTTCAAATATCTCTCCCAGTTCATGCACAACAAGTCTATAACATTGTCCATTGCAAAGGTCTCACCTACCTAATGAGCTTGATATTGGGTCCTCCCTAATACCCAAGTCATTACCGTATAAAGCTCCCTTAAGATGCTTATAAAGAGGTAAACACGAGCTTTACCCAACACCTGTGACCACAATAAACTGAACATGGGACCAAAAAAGTGGCCCGTTGCATAAGAAATCCTTACCTATACTAGTTAGTCCGTCCTTAGCTCCTTTTCCTTGCTAAACAGCTGGTGAAGAACGTTTGGGGAATACATATATGCTATACGAGCAATTCTATAATTTAATTTAATTCCGACAGTAAGAATTTCCTACCAAAAAGCAAGGACTAATAGATTAGAAAGGAATATTTTAAGTAAGGATTTACTATGCAACAGACCCCTGCATGCATTCACGGGGCTGTTCCTCATGGTGTCATTACGTTCACGAGAGCTCGTAATCCTGTCGTTGAAGGCAAAGTGTTGCTCCTAGAAATATTTTAATCAGTACCGACATTATATTTGTGAGCAAAGATTACTCTAACGATGCATGGGATGTGCTCAAGTCGTCGTAATCGTTATTAACAATTACGAGAACATTGATTTTGTCACCAGCAACTATTCATTTCCAATTATAGCGGCATGAAAACTTAAGGGTTTCTTCTCCTTTCACTGTCGGTCTTACAACATTCTTTGGTGGAAATGATATTTGATAAATAGAGAGAATGGAATGAGGTGCTAGTAAGTGAATAGGCCTAGGGGCCTATGCCTTAATTATATATCGAGAAAGGCCCCGAAACCATTGTAGAAGTTCTTCCAGTGGAGGAGAGGTGAAAGCCACTGTCCATCATTATAGGGGTCCATAAGGTGACCTACGATGTGACGATGAGCTGAGAGCCGTTGCAATAAATGCATTGCAAATATATAGCTATATATGGACCAATAATAGTTTTCAACAAGATTAATACGAGAATGCATTGCACATAATATTAAATTATAGCTTATTACAATGGAGAGTGGCTTTTTACCTCTCCTCTACTGAAAGAATCTCTACAATTGTTTGGGGGTCCGTCTCGAGAACTATACGGCAGTACCTGACAAGAACCTAGCTATACTGTATGCAAAAAGTATTCTAAGTAATGTGCTGTGATTCAGGCGAATTCTTGATTGGTCAATGCATCAAGAATATAAAACATCGTACAGACAAATTAATGGCAACCCTAAACGAAAATCAACCCATTATGGAGATTTATTTTCTATCACAAACCATGCAATCATGATCCAATAGAGCGTGGACTGACTGAAACCTTGTGACTACTGGCTTGCCGTACAGACAGTGTGTTTTATCTCTGTCAGAAACATGGGCGATAATGGGGGGTTATATGCAGAGATTTCCTCAGTAAACTACCTGTAAGACCACTTAGGGCCTACTCAATGAGTTTTCGCGGTCACTCGGTAATCGTAGGCTTTGACAGAAAATGGACGTAGGGTAGAAGCTCCGTGGAATTGGCTGCGATCTTAAAATGTACGGATCGTAGCTCTCGCGCACTATCTTTTTTACATCCCAGATAGTGTTGCCATCATTGGCCTAAATCTAGTGGACAGGTCTAATGATGCATGAAGGCTAGTGAGATTGCTTCCCTATTTGGATCCTCATGCTGTGAAGGTAGCCTACATACTTTCACCATTATCAATTTATTCCCTTTTTATATTTTTATATTTATCATTTAGTGCCGATTTAGTGGTGCTAATTCTAAATGTAAATAAAGAGTCCCTTTTGCTTTGTTACGAATCTCGGCAGGTGGGACACTATCCTGTGAGCTAAATGGTTGTTATGGCGAGTACACCACGTGACAACATCGAATAATTACAACCCCTGTAGAGAATAATTATATACTATGGTTAGGGCGGAGGGGAAACAACTTTTCTTTTTCTCACGACTTCCGTATAGCGTGTATGAACACCTTCTATGCTTTGATATCAAATACGAAATTCCTATGCATTGATACTTTACCTTTGAAGGATTTAAAATGTAACTGTGAATAGAGCGGAGGGTGAGAGGTACTACAAAATAGGTTGAGATCCATCCATCAAGGTGTCCTCTGGGAAAAGGGGACCACGAAATACTACCGAGCAGGCGGTCATTCCACATGATTTAGAACCTGTAGACATAATCTTTCGAGGCCACATAATATGTCCTCCTGTTTTTTGCTGAATAAACAATCAAGATGATTTATGCGTTCATCATAATTCAAAGACCGTAACTAGTCCCCAGAGGACATGCCTATATTATATTATTTTGTTGTTTAATTGGTTTGCACCATTTTAAAGTTACATCATGTAGTCGAACGCTATACCTAATTATAGAAAGCAGGTCTACTCCTACGCATTCCCCTGACTCTCGACCCTTGAATAAACTTCGGTCCGTTTCAGCCTCCATCGATTTTGACTTTGTAGAATGCTAAAGACATTTATATAAGTAAGCGTCGACATTTATATGCAGGAGCATGGCATGTAAGTGTTTGTAAGGACAAATGTTTACATTATGAAATTTGGTATGTGCCTAGTGAGTCTATTTATTAGTTTTGCATCCAGTGAGCGATGTATGAGCATGAAGGAATCTGAGTAGCTCATCTGGGGGCATACATACATGTTTGTTGGCTTAGTTGAGGGTCTGTGTACTGGAAGGCAGACTAATATAAAGTATAAAATTCTCTACTCAGCCATGGGGGGTAATACATGAAACCCATCCAGGTTCTCCTGAGCGCCCATTTAGAGTTTTACTATGCATTAGGCATCCTGTGAGAAACATACATTGGTTTGACTTAGTAATACGACGAGGGAGGTGTAAAAGGAGGTGATATATCACATAGCTGTACTTTTTAAGATTCCCATATGTCTCATCTCTTTCCAAGATCTACATTTTCTACACGCAGGGGTCCAATACCTCAACTATCCATCTTTGCTTAACATCTTTATATTGCCGCTTGGACCTAAGTCACCGGGCAGAATCTCTGAGGTATAGTTCCATTGTTTAGTCTGATTTCTTAACGTTCAATCCCGAACCAATGCACATAATTCATGAAATAATATCACGAAATATAAAATACTGAGGGAGACAACGTAAGAATGTCTTAGAAATGTAAAAGCCCCGATGGCAGGTTATGGTGAATAACACCTTTAAAACAAATATTGCCACGAATAGCAGCACATAAACACTGCTTATATAGTTGCCTGTACCTCATATAGGACTTTTAGATTCCCTTTCTATATCTAAATCTGTCAACGGGATGTTCTCATCTCTTCCCATTGCCTGTTAACGATGCCCTAGCCCCGGATCCCAAGGTTCCTCATCTCCCCATACCCCAAATTCTGCCCACATGTATAGAACTGAACAGAGTGGAGACGTTTCCCCTCGGATCCCTCAACAAACAAACTATGATGCAGATATCTCTAACGAGGTGCAACATCAGCGGAACTAAGTCAATATGTCACTCTTCACCTGGTGGCAAAACGTGTAATCATTCCACCTCGCTAACAAGACACTCTGCAAAAGCAATGCCAAACGGCCTGTGTCACGCTTCTCGCATAACTTCAAAGTTCTGGCAAGAGAATATTAATCTTCCTTACACGTTCATTCAAGAAAAAACATTTTCCGATCAAAGTGAACAGAAAATAATCACACATGCGAGCAATTATGAAGAAGTGAGAAGTATATGGCACCATTTCTCGATCAAAGTATAATGATTTTTGTATGGTTCACCTGCCTGATGGTTTTTGGAACATCTAGTAGTGCAATCAATAATCTTATGGCTATGTAGCTCACTTAAACTCAGATTGTAAAAATATCCCAGTTTCTAGTTTACTGAAACACTCTCAGTATCATTTGAGACATTTCTATCCCGCAACCAACGTTTTGATTTCTCTGAATTCTTGCAGTGTAAAAAAAATAGCTTATTGATAAACAAATACTCATGGATGTAAAACCAAAGAACTCTTTTTTATTGTCAGAGAAAATAATAGTATCTACTAAAAATATATACGTCACTCCAACTGTACGTTTTGCCCAGGGATTCTAGAATTCCTTTAGAAAATGAAGTGGTTTGATTTCCCTTCAGATTTCTGACTTAAAAGATACTGTAGTTTGAGGCATTCTTTCATCATCGGATTAGTTTACCAACCCTATTACATTACCCTATATAAGGAGCCAACATCAATTTGTGTAACATACGTGTTCAGGAAGGAAATGGCACCACTAATTTAGAAAATTTTCAAACGCCTTTCAGGAGAGGCGAGAATTGTCCTAGGAAAAGCAATTTAATGCGGAAGTGTCTGATCTGCTTCAGGACTATAGTCTGTCCGAAAAGTAGTTGACACGTGATTCCTTAGTCCCTTTAAGGGGAGGGAAAAGTGGGAGATTTCTGATTTCTATTTATGACAAGGACCTGTCCACTCTTTGCCCACCGAGTCACTCATTGCAATCAACCATGGGGAAACAGGGCCAGTATAACCAGCCCTTCCTTCCTTTTAACCAAAACAACAGCTGCTACACATAGAACAGAGACAGCACAATACAGTACAGCTGTACATTTGGCCATGGTTGGTCGCAAACGGCCATGGTTGGTCGCAAACGGCCATGGTTGGTCACAAACGGCGATTCAGGGGGCAATAGTTTGAAGTCAAAACTCTCCCACTTTTCCCTCCCCTTAAAGGCACTAAGGAATCGCGTGTCAACTACTTTTCGGACAGACTATAGGCTACTAAGAAATAATTGAAATATATTTATGAACAAGAAATTTTGGTTTTGACCAAGAAGAAAACGGTTTCCCTCCCGATTCCACTGTTTCAAATGGATCATACACACTGTAACACAGTCTGCAAAATTAAAACTTAACGAATCCCAGGCTAAAGTCCTCCACCCTCCCATCTCCTCTGATTTAGCACCGGAAAAAGCAATGTGGAGGACTCATGCCCCTACTAACATTGCATAAATTAGAAGACATAGTCACATATGTATACATTCTTGCCTCCTGGCCGATAGGCCCCTATTGACAAACCCCTAATGACAAAACGGGAAACCTTATACTTTCCCTCCTATCTTCCTTATTTGCCCACGAATATTGATAAAAATAAATATCTAAGGGAAGAAAAGGATGTTCCTACCGATTTGTTTATATTTATTTTTAAGTATTATGTGTGGAAATAGCATTTTTCACCCCATTTATGACGATCCACTCAGTCGGCATACTTTCACCCAAACTGTCAATGTTCAATAACACTGAAAACTTGTCAAACTATTGTCTACTAAATATGACAGTGAACTATCTCTCTAATCTTCCTTATTTAAAAAACAGCCTTGATAAAACTACATATTTTGTGGCAGAAAATCAGGCCCTTTCCGAGTACAAAAATTGTCCGCGATGTGTATGCAAATTATGCATATGAAAAAATTCAGGTGGCAAGACGCAGAGTTGTCTTTGTCTTATAAAGGATGGACACAGACTTTTTTGCGGAAGCACCCTTAATGTCAGCGCCCATGAAAAAAGCGAAACCTATAATGGTCCCAAGCCGAGGGAAACCTTTAAATAAATTATTTCTTCTACCACTTTCCACTCTTCATTAGTGAGTTTACATTGATAATTCCTTTGTTCCCGAAAATGGGCATAGAATCTTTATTTCAGCATTTTTCGTGCTTTTAAATGTGATCATGTTTGTCCTCATTAAGAAACCATGCTGTACTCGACAGGTTCATGTAAGAAATAGGTAAATAGTAAAGGGAAATTAACTTCCCCTCTTTATTTATTTAGCTGAGGCCGTCAATGAAATATAATGCAAAGATTTTGACTTTTGTCAGGCCATTTTCCCTTTATACATATATTGTGTACTTATAGTCGTTTCATTGACAGCTATTTATCCACTTTACCCCTTTCTTAAACTGCTTTTTGAGCTCTCTCATTTATTTCCTTGCTCACAAATACCCAAGAATTAGCTCACTTAATCCTGTGGAACACATCACACGGTGAAAGTAGCACTAGATTATATACGATCTTATCTAGAAATCTAGAACGCTTGAAATATTATTGCGAAACACATTTCAAATTATATAGTCAAGTCCATGGACGACCAGGACATCTCATGCCAAATTCCTCCTTACTGATAGCATTTTTCTAACTATATAATAGCGGCCTGTAGTTCTTCCGGACTAGCAGCACTTACTATGCACCATACTGAACCCGTAACGTCTCCAGAGGTCGCAAAGCACACCAGATTCCTACTACCCCATCAGTAGGCATACCCGCAATCCCATGCGGCTAAGTGCCAGGTCATGGAGACTAACTCCTCATGCAGCAGATGTGCAAAGATTTACCTAATCCCAACAGCCTGATTTTGCCCAAGGCGCATGTCTATCATTATTGTTTTCATTACTGAGAGCATTTAACGGAAATGGAACTCATTTACTGATTTAATCTCTTCTGGCGGAGAACAGACTGGTTTTTAGTGCTGTATCCGGGTTTCACCGTGACTACACCACGACTGGTGGATCTCTACTGTTTATTTTATTCCCATTCTTCATTCAATAGAAAAACATTTCATTATAGGTTAATAATTGGGAATTGGGTTGACGCAGGTACAATAATCCATTTCGGATGCAGGGATGGCGTCATTTCCTTACGTAACAATCAATACAATTTAAACTCATTAATTTAGCCCATGTGTACATGGATATAACGAACATGGATAATAATTTGAGTTGGAAAGAAAATGACTCATGTTGTGTTCTGAAATCTACTCCCAAATCGTTAGACAAAGAAAGAAACAGTAATCCGAATGTTGTCGATTTGGCGACGGCTGGAATGGAGCGAAATATTATGTTTCCGCATCAATAAACCACACTAGATCTATTATAAAGATGCAGTGGGGCCGCTGGTGTTTGATATATTTGGAGGTATTGATTGCAGCGTATGTGCCCTAATCCAAGCTGACCCTTCTTCTATATTTATGCTTACACATATTACATGCGTGTCATTCTTTGTAACCATATATAGTAACCCGAGCATACGCCTGCAGGTTCTAGTATATTATATGCATTGTTTTTGTGTGAAGTTTGAGATAACTTACCAACGTATTTGATTTTCCATGTATAATATAGTTTGTTGTTTGTTTGTTGTACTTTTATTGGTTTGTACCATATCAGCGGATCCTGTGCTCCCCAGTAGTGGGAGGTTCTCAGACCCTGCTGGACACAATGGCTTTTGAACATTTTAAATGAGAAAACAATCTACCAAGTATATATTATATTAATTGTGCAGTTTACCCGTTGAACTATTGCCGTCTATTATAATATAATATATTATAGGAAAGAGGGATGTCACCTATCAAATTAAAATGGTTTCCCACATATAGAAAACGGGCTATTTTTAACCAGTGTGTGGACTGGCATCTACCGCAAAGCAGGCCACTACCGCAAAACGGGCCGCCAATTACGACATATGCGCTACATTGCGACAATGACGTCACACCGTTTAGGGGACCCGCACAATCACACTGTATATATAGGGCTGACATGCCAATCTTCCCCATAGGCCTGCGTATCACCCCTGACCCCTCAATGATCTCCACCAGAGGTTGTGCCACTGTACACAGAGGGATTTAGGCTGTCTTTCCACTCTCTCTCCCTTCTTCCCTCTCTTCTCTCTCTCTCCCTCTCTCTCAGAGAAAGAATGTACCCGTCCACACACTTCTCACTTTATATTCCTCTAACTCCTCTAATACTCCTCTAATAAATACTTTATTAAATCCTCATTATTTCTGTTTTCAAATAGATTTCCAGTGTTAAATATTGGGGTACTGTGTCGCCATTTCTCAAGCGATTTTGATGATTTAAAATTCTCTGTGATGCTGACATGTTTGGGATTCATTTGGTATAGGCCTAATGATGGAATAAATGTATTTAAAATTAACAAGGCTAGAATATAGCGTCAGGGTAAAGTTTTCTGACCATTTTGTCAAATATTTTCCACATATATATTGTCCATATGCTTAGAATGCTCAAGTACTAAGTTGTGAAAGATGAATAATAATAATCATTTTATAAAAACCTTACTACCCCAAAGTAGGTACCCTGTGATTTTAGCCATTTTTGGCAATAAAATTAATATCTCCTATATATATTTTTAAAAAACGTTCAGTAAATTTCGGATTCCTATAAGAAGTAGAAACAAAACTGCTTCTGCAATCCAAGTGCCGAAGGCACTTGTATAAGCTTATAACGATTGCTATTGGATGAAGCATGGTGTAACATTGTATTCATTCTGAGGCAATAAATGGCCATAGGCCGTTTGTACTTGTATCAAATATAGTATACCAAGCTACATACATAACCAAAAGAGGTGTGTGGGTACAGATGTTTCAGTGTGATAAGGGTTAGCACATGTTTTGGTAATTAGGGTAAAATACCTTTTTGGTGTTGCAGATATAAAGGCAAAGAAGTACCGCCTTGGGCATTACGGGAATTACCCAATATGTCGCGGAGTGCGTAAGGGGAGCTGGTGGGATGTCTTTGTATCATTATATGAGCACCATATTACATTAGGCACTCCTAAAATACGGGCAGCACCCTGAAAGTGTTTTTATCTGAAACTGAGGATGCTCAGTGCTGAGCTTTTAACAACTTTTTCCTTGTATGGATGGCTCTGTGTCTGATTGTGGTATAAGAACACAGATTGTGTCAACTTGAGGCCTTTCCCTTTACTGATCGGTTCTGTAAACCTAGCAAGGGTAAATTCAATGTGCGGACCGGTATCTTAACAATAACTCACACCAATATTGAAAGCGACGCATTAATGAATGGGATTCACCAATTAATACCAAACATACAGATTAAAGCTACAATAAAAGGATAAGAGGGTCAACAGACTTGTCTTAATTAAATGTTGAGATAAATCTTCATAGCTATGTTTATGGGTTTAGAAGTGAATTTCAAATTTTAGTATATATAATGCTTCAACCTTTTTTATCCATTCTGTTTCAAATAGTAAACAACATGAACTTGAAAAAGTAATTAAGATCGTTATTTGGATTTCTTGGCGACGCACGAAATAAAACTACATTTGTAAGTCATGCGTATTTTCTAACTCTTAAAGATCAGTGATGTTAAATTCAAGGCCAATAAAAAAATATTTAAAAATATATATATTTGTCCTTGCCACACAATATAAAACATAAATTTAATAATCCATATCATATTACTCATTTCATTATGCCTACTTGTGAACCCCTCTTATGCTTATTGTCGATTGAAATCCACAATAAAGGAGCTCCGAGGAGCACTGCATGAAAAACAGTCTTAAGTGCTTTGCCTGCTGTCATGTCGTTACCCTTTGAACCGTTTCCATCATTACGCAGTGCCTGCTCAATGATCAGAGCAGTGCTCGGGTGAGCCACAGCATCCAGGGCAGGCACTCTCCTGTCAGCACAAGAATGAGATTTAAGGATAACGAGATAAAGACGGTAGCATTGAACAAATATGACCTTCGATCTCATCGTACCAACCCTCCTATGCTAATGCCATATTAATCAATTACTCCAGATTTGAACACAATCTCATATAACTGAGTCCCAGAATATACTAATGAAAATGAAATATTTAAAATGTTTACCTATTGTCTTCAGTGAAAAGGTGTTTTGTGTTTTATGATTTTTTAAGTACAGGCAGTATCTTATGCTGGTATTTGAGGTTTATTAGCTCAACGCGAAATCAAACAATTACATGTTCAATTCCTGGGAAATATGGAGTTGCTCTTTGCTTGCTTTTCAACATGCCTCGCGATGGGTGGCATGCATGCAGGGAGGGACAGGGATTCTGAGCTGATCTCCGAAAATCTGTCCAGGCACAATCGTGTGAAATCACTTGGTTTCCCGAGTCAACTTTTGATTGGTCCGCGTATTCTGACTGCACGAACACATTAACTGTAATTTCGATTTTTTAAAACTACCGGATGTCAACTATTTGAATCGGATTTATTTTTACGTGGCGACAAAATCTCAGGGTAAAGCGTGCTGGTCTAAAGCAGTTCACTTGCACAGTTCATCTTTTTCTGTCATCTGATCACGGGAAAAATTACATCTATGGGATCATAGGGCATAAGCCATCGGCCTTTTCTATTGAACGCACGACATTTTAACCCCCCTTTTAAACCTGAGGATTTGATGGGTAGGAAGGTATCTGTCGTCACGAACTCGCGCAGAAACCTCCCCATTTTCCAGCTCCCGGTATTAATGATCAACTTTTTAAAAATCTCTAAGGCAAATAATAATGGAACACCGAAGAAATTCATGAAGAACATGCATCAATACATTGCCAGACATCCCCCTCTCTTTCTTTCCACTCCTCACAGATTATTTACATCGGAAACAAGAATGGGCCATTTCTTTGGTCTTACGTTGTCAGGGAATGCGACAAAAAATAAAATGGTGTCTGTAGGCGATCGAAACTGACTGACAAGACTCACAATTCACTGATAAGGCGACGATTTATCTTCATTTATCATTTGCTCTGGCTTTTATTCCTGCTCCTCCTATAAATAAAATGAAGGAAATAAATAACCTCCAATGATACACCCTCCTCTCAGGAGACAAGGAATTCTTGGTGAAACTATTCATTAGGGTTTCTACTTTCCAGGTCCTTCTTTGCTTGCACATAAAATTCAGAGAGGTATATCAAGAGTTTATGCTGCTAAAGGACAAAGCAAATTCAAAAAGCAGTTCGTGATGCAATGTAAATGACGGGCCAATGACATTGTATGACACGAGATGTCGTTGAGCTACTATAGTCTTGTTATCCTATTTCTTTTCTATTTCCCCAGATAGAATATATTGACCCTGTTGGTCTAATGTGAATATCCAACAGCTCAATCACAGAACGTCCCAACCAAGCTAGCCCATCGTGGTTCAAGTGCACCTGATGTTGCATTCAGGGTTTGACAAGGAGCTTTCCTTATTCACGATCTTGACCTTGGATACCCTTTTTCAAGTGAACTAGGTGATTTGAACACGTATTTACACGGTTTATTGCATTTGCATTGTAAAGTGATCGATATGTATTGGATTGACTGAACTATATCGTTACATAAGCTGCTTTAGAAATCGTGAATAGAATTGGTATGGACCCAAGTGTAATTAGAATAATTATTGGTAGTACAGGGATCAAGTAGGGACATGTCCTTAGCATGTGCACTTGCCATCCGCAGATTGAACATGCTACATAGGAATGTGATTCTTTTATCGCCCATATCGGCAATCATTTCTAAGGTACATAGTTACAAAGGCCTTTTCCTGTATTAGGAGGTGTATCTCAATGGAAGAGTACTATTAGCAGTAGGAGGGCGAAAAGGTCAAACATTATTATGGTGCTGGAAAATGGTGCACCAACGCAAATCAAGGTATAACAAGAACTTGTCGCTCTCATTAATGTCTTCATATTTTTGTCGTTTTGCGTGTTATAAACGAATCCTGGTGGTCCCTTCTTATACTCATAGATTTATTTCTAAAAATGCCTGGAAAGAAGTATCATTTAGGTGAAATATACGTAATTAGTCTCATCTATTTAGAACTGCCGTAATAAACCTTTTTTAAAACTAAGTTTTATTCAGGCAATTTTCACTAGCAATCTCCCTGTAAAAAAATGTTTTTATTATAATTATCTTAAATCCCGACTGTACTGTAATTCTATGCGAATTATACACGAACATACTTCATTTTGAATTTATATAAAGTTACCTGAGAAACTGGCCACTAGCTTCTCAGTTACAAGAAACAACGTGCACTACCCCAATGAAATTTGTGAACATGAAAAAAGAAGTTTACATAAATAAAGATCCAAGGCCAAAGTACATTTTTATTACCATTTCGTTGCCATTACTGAGAAGACAACGAAATTTATTAAACCATTAAAGTAGGGGCAAACGTAAAGGAAACTGATAGTAGCTCGGAAGTCAGACTTTACCAAGTCTCATTGAATCCTCGTTGAATCTAATACAAGAGCCAGGAGGGTGTTTCATAAAAAGGACGTACGACCTAATCGTAAATATAATTAAGAGCGTCGTATATGGGTTTAATATATCGTAAACATTTACAATAAATCTTAAATTAAGACAGTGTTTAAGAAGTAGTTTACTATTTACGATGGTCTGTATAAAAACGTTAATAACGGTCTGAATCGGTTATTTAATGCACGAAATAATCTAGATGTAGTTATTCTATCATTTCCTCAATACAAAGAATTTCATTAACAAAATAATATTGGTTGTTGTGGCACTTAATTAACCAATCACACTATATAAGAACTTATTCGATATGTATGAGCATTGCAACGATATATCTTACATTCAGTCATAATTTAAGATATCCTCTTATTGCTGAGACACCTCGTATAGAAAATCGTATACATGTACATATCTTGGGACATTGTGCAAAGAGGATTGGGTCAATCAAAGTTGCTGTGATTGAGATGTGATTGATAATCTATTTTAAAGTAGTTGCAGTTGTTACTGGCTGTTAATTAAGGAATAATTTCCGAGGTTTTTTCTGCTCGCGGTGTCTATAGCGTCAGGGAGTTCGAGGGCGAAGCCCGAGAATTCCCTGACGCTATAGACACCGCGAGCAGAAAAATCCGAGGAAATTATTGCTTTTAGAAGAGAATTGATGAGATTTCCTTAATGTTAGAGCAAAAAAGATAGACAAACCTTCTTTATTCCGTCCAAAAACATCCAAAAACCTCCAAAATATCATGAAAAGCCATGCGAGTCGTCAGCCTTTCTATGAGACCGGAAGTGATTTCCCTATTTTACTGAAAACGATGCTTTGGATAGCAAGCAGCGGAACCTTGTGAAAACACGCCGGCTGGCCGAACGTAATCATTAGCGAATACGCACCTCTGATTGGCTGTTTCTCCGCTAAGCCCCGCCCCCTTCACTCGGCCAGCCGTCGTGGTATCATGCAGTTTCCGACTAACGCGGCAAGCATCGGACACTTCCGGTTCTCGAATGCCGTGTTGCGTGTCTCTAGGGACTTAAAAAAGAAATAAATAAAAGATTTGAATCGGTAGAAAGGATTTAAATAGTGTTTGAGCCCGATAGCGAAGATTTAGTCGACGGGAATCAAGCAATAAATGAATGGCGAGTTCAGAAGCTATACGTGCGACCGGAAGAGATGTGGAGACCCTTCGGCATACCCACTCATGTGCACAGTCACTTGGCGTTGCATTGTGTACGGTGGCCTATATAGCGCACGGAGGATTTCATTCGAAAGTGACCCACACGTCAACCAACGAAGCATCAGACTTCCGATTTACGAATGCCGTGTCCGTGTGTCTAGGGATTTAAAAAAGAAATAAATAAAAGATTTGAATCGGTAGAAATGTTTTAAATAGTGTTTGAGCCCGATAGCGAAGATTTAGTCGACGGGAATCAAGTAATAAATGTATGGCGAGTTCAGAAGCCTGTGTATGGTATCAGTACGCTAGCAAAATTCAGCCGCGATTATCCACCAGCACCATAGCGTAGTGGTTATGTTGTTCGCCTTCGGCGGAGAACGTTGAGGGTTCGAGCCTCGTCAGGTCCTTTAGCTTGTTTTTCATTCTATACTTGGCAGCGTTGGGTTGATCTATGGGGAAGTCTTGATCTATGGAGACGGAAGTCTTGATCTATGGAGACGGAAGTCTTGATCTATGGAGTCTTGATCTATGGAGACGGAAGTCTTGATCTATGGAGACGGAAGTCTTGATCTATGGAGACGGAAGTCTTGATACTGATCTATGCCTGATCTATAGGGACTGATACTGATCTATAGGGACGGATCTATGGGGACGGAAGTGGTTTAGAGGGAATCTATAAAGAAAAAAAACCTCCCAGAATCTCATCAGATCGATTCTAAGTAACAACAATTATGCCATTATGTACTAGGGCCGGTCGGATTCAATGCCAGTGATCTGAGAATTATGTACCCAACAACGGATGCCCTGTCCCCTACATGAAGTTCGGAGAACAGGGGTGATGACAGCTAGCGATATGACCAAATCTGTTAACCTGCACTTTATTGACCCATGATGTCGTCTCTAACGCATACACTACAGGGCTCTATGGATCAATGGAAGGGAATATTCACGAGATAAGATATGGGTCAGATAAGAATTGATAAGAAGAAAAGGCTATGGATCCGACAAAAGAATAAACAGGTTCACCAAATTTCACAAGGTTTAGTCAGATTTGATTTGATTTTGAAAATATTTTATTCAGGTCATAGACATTTCCATACATATAGTACAATATTCCCAGAATAGCCTGAATCCTATTTAATTATACATTTGTAGGTTATCAAAAAGTAATAAAAAAGAAATTCATGCGTAGAGCAACATAATCTATTTTAAGTAATTCAACGATAGAGATCTAGTAAGTAAGTCTTTTTCATATCAGGAGGTATTTGGTTAACACCTACTTCGCTCATAATAATCTAAGATCTATCATTTCGCCACAGTTCTCAGAGAATCTATTCGTGTAATATAAGGAATAATCAGTTTCTATAGCCAGAACCAATTAATTCTCAAACCAATTTTTATCCTTGAGGGCACCCATATCATTTGCCTTGATTAATTTCGAAGTGACTGTCTATTTCCTACGCTAGAATTATGATCAAACATTTGATCAACATTTCATTAACACTGAGTTTTATTCAATAGTCATCACACTAGGGAATGACTTCCGATTTCCTCTGTCTATGACAGCTGAAATAAACGAGTGGTAGGAAGGAAATCCTTTAAGTCATAAATTGGGAACACACTTCTTTCTGGGTTATCAATGCCAAAGAAATTATAGCTTAATTCGATTACGAATAACACTAATAGAAATTACTCTAAATTTGGAAATAAGGAGAAAAGAATCACCCATTACATCACCCACTCTCTCATAACGTGATTGTCAAGGTGGAAAGATAAGGACAACATAGAATGTGAATGGGAGAATAAACATAACAGCATCATATTCATGAGAGCAGAAGCTAGATATCTCTCCATAAGTCCATCCATCATTATTGAATGAGGGAATTACAAAGGATGTGCCGGTATTCTGAAGACGAATATTTTTGTATTTAATAAATTTCTCAAATCTTTTAACAATGTGGTAATTCTCATTTCAAGAAGGGGTAAAAAGACATACATCAAGGATAACATATATCGTAAACAAAGAACAAAAGTAGAGGTCCCTATGATATCATGTGATAGCTATTTAAATGGCTTCGTCAGCGAAGGATATACCTCTATATGGTTTCATTTAAAGGTAATGACAACTGTACGTAGAAACGATTCATGCAATAACTTATAATAGCCTCTAAGATTTGAAATTTTGCCGACGATACATCTAAGGTACGGTATATAATACAATGCATAGTTACCTTTCTGATCATATTAACTTATTGGGATGTGTGATTGAGAATATCCTTTCCAATTTCCGATCACATGTATGAATAGCTAGACCACCTTATTAGCAGTAACACAGTTATTGGACTCAAGAATCTACCCAGAACAAAAGCTGAGCGAGTTTTGTTTCTTTTTATCACTCTTCAACAAATATTGACATTTTATGACTAGGCATTAGGTCCAGAATATTATCTAGCAGTTGGGTATTTCTCTATCCATGAAACCGGTAGTAGCAAAGGACCAGACCTAAGCAGTTTACAATCTGATACTGGCACGAATTATTTCCTATCCTAAGACTAACTTAAATGTAAGGAGAATTAGACGTTTACAAAGTATCTAGATCTACCAGTCCTGAACAATGGAAGGGGAATTTCAGGAGAAACCTTGCCATTTCCTCTTTAACTACAATACGAAGTATATTTCATCTTGCGGACAATAAGCGTGTTTGGGAAACGGATACAATACGTTGAATAAAGAGAATTCAAGCATTATGGCAGGCAGAAAACAACCCTGTTATACTCTCTCTCTGTCTGCTTTTCTCGATCTGTCCCGACCATGTACGATGCTATTGCTGTACTTTTGTTCATTTAGATTTTGATTGTATTAAATACAAAATATCGAATCGCTACAGCTTTATTTCAGCAGATTAAATGAACAGGAATAACTATCAATAATGCATCTGTACGAACTGGTAACACCTACTTGAATTTCTAATTTCTCGTGTCACTAAGCAAGGACAGTTCCCATCCAATACACAAAGAATTCTCAGTAGTACAAGATGAAAATAATTGAAAAACCAGCAATACCTGTTGACTTACTTCCCAGCTGGAGGCGGAATGATTGGATTAGCCTTTGATTGCGAATGAAGGTTAGTAATATAATTCTAAGTAATAAAGAAATCAACTATTTCAATGCCGATAGAGACGAAGGAATTCATCTATTCTTATATATATATGCTTAACCAGAATTCACAACCTTCTGTCATTATAGGTAGTGGAAATTACCAAATATAAATCTCTTTGGATCCGTATTAACGTATCTCATAAAATTAAGTGAACTATAGCGCCAGGCCACGTATCTTGACTTTCCATTTGTCTCTCTGGCATTGCTGGAATATGGGGCCTAATCTTTAATACGATACGTAACCAATGTTTTACAATCCAATCGGCGTCGGATTGATTGGCTACGCTGGTCCCGTAGCAATTCATAAACTTGGATCGTTGATGTGGGCGAAGCAATTTCCATCGAATGTCTAGCTCTGGGACTTTCCCGGCAGCTATACCTCAAATTTACAAAAGTACTTTTCACTGTTTGCTGAGCAAACACCGTATCAAAGTCGTATGTTTCGGGACCAGTTATAACGCTCATATCTATAGTATTTATCAAAGGTAATGATATTCCTCAGCATCTGTGCTACTTGCCATATAAGTCAATGGGTTTGTTTTTTCGAAACAATCAAGTTCCACATCTGTAATATTTGGAAAGATAGGTCAAGAGGAAGAATGTGTTTTCTATTCCGAGTTCTCTATAATTATATTGTACTTATATAAATCATTGTACTTATCTAGATAGATGAAGCACAATGCCTGCTATATCAGCATAGCCTTCAATTTGGTTTTAATTATTTGACAGGCCGAGATATGTTGGCAGTTATGTCCGTATGTACATCATCAGCAATCAGGTTTTTATATCATAAGATTTCGTCTGTTTACAAGAAAAACATTATATAATATTCATATGTACATACCATATAATTAAGGAAACATTCTCTTTATGCATACTGAATCAGAATGTTATGCAAATCAAACGCCTGTAGCTTCCTATATTACAATGTCAATCAACAATTCTTATGCTAGTGACACTCTTGATATTCACATATAATTTCAACTGTATGGTTGCAATCAACTTTTGCATGTGCTCATTTACTGATACAGCATACACAGTTCCTCATTTTGTTTATGTCTATTACCAATATAATATTATAATGCAGACAGAATGATATATGAAATCACTTTGGAAAATAGACATTACAGTTTCTTCATGGTAGATTAATGAAAAAGGAGCAACAGGTTGGCAAGTAATTGATTCCCAAGGCAATGAAGGATGGATAAATTCCAATATGGATATTTCCCTGTCCCTATAATTATGTAGTATAAGGAAGTTAGTGAGTCTGTAATTGCATTGATGTTGGTTGAGGAATAAGGCAGATGTGCCCTGTAGGTTCACTGTCCAGACAGAAACCCATATGGTAAAAACATAAAATCAGGCTAGAGAGATGTCTCTCATCTGCTTAAGTAAAGTTGCTTGTTATGAGGGACCGACATGATATGGGGAATTGGATTATGTACATTTGATTATTTGGTACTAAGTCCTATTATTTGATTTGCTATACATGGAGAGGAATTGTGAATTTGAGGTTCATGGTATTATATTCACCATCATCAGTAGAATCCCTTTTACAGTTAAATGCAATGGGGCTACAAATATTTACAGAAGCAACACAAGTTTGTGTAATTAACTTTATAAATATTGAAATTACAATTATGACGAGCAATAATTCGATGAAGATTTTGAAGAGAAACGCACCCCTATACACACTCTCTCTCTCTTCCTGTTACCTGTGAATACTCACTGTTATCTGCTCTGTCATATAGTCATTATATCATATTCCCTTATTATTACATTTCTCCCTCCCACTCTCTTCGCCTATAGACCTCCATGTCTCCTGTTCTACCACCTGCTCTCTAGTTCACATTCTAATGGGCAAAGATGCAAGACAATTACAATTCTGCTAGGTCTATCTCATGATGAATTATGAACTTATGCCAAACATCCATATAATATATGGGTAGAGCAATTTCTAGGAAAAGAGGTAGAAATCCATATAAGGCAAAGAAAGGTTTCTTTGTGTCACATGTTCTCAGAATTTGTCGTTTTACAAACCATCTTATTCATCTGTAGAGTTCTGTCCACCCTCTCTGGAGGTTTATATATGTGGTTTGTGAAGGTATCTGGGGTGAAGATGTGATTTTGAAGCCTTATTAAATTGCGATATCTACACTCTATTTATAGCCTGGGAAAGCCCCTGTGAGATACTACATCATTTCCCACAACCTACGTCCAGGGGGACCTATTACTATATGAGTAATTCTCCCAATATGGCATCATTTGGTTTTCCAGCCAAGGGTATCTACAACCTGTATTTAGGATGGCCAGACATAATTATAATCATTATATTTGGGTTCGATGACAAAAATAAGGCTGTGGGAACCCCACTTTCAAAGTTCTTATGCCAGAATCTCCGTTATTGCAATAATAGAGCGAATAAGAAAGGGGGAGGGGGAGGGAAAGAGGAGGGGGAAAGAGAGGAGGGAGAGGATGTAGGGGAAGGAGGAGCATGAGGAAGAGGGGAGGGAGAGGGGGGGAATTGGACATAGGGTTGGGAGAGAAAAACAGGTATGAAAGACAGAGAAGAGGGGGAGGGAAAAGAGGGAGATGGGGAAGTATGGGGAGAGAGGGCCGGGGACCGTCCAGAGGACGGGTACTTTGCTAGTAATATATAATACTAGCAATGTACCTGTCCTCTAGACGGTCACTCTCTTCCTCTCACTCTTTCTCCATGCCTCTCCTCCTTTTCTCTCCATGCCTCTCCCCCTCTCTCTCTCCCTGTCCCTACACTACTCCTCTCCTCTCCCCTGCTCGCTTCTCTCTCCCCCTCTTCTCTGTATCCGCTTCTCCCTCTCCCTATCCAATTTCCCCCAACCTCACCTTGTGCTTCTTTCATTCTCTCCCTCCCTCTCCCCCTTTCTTTTCCCCCATCCTCTCCCTCCCATCTTTTTCTCTCCCCCTCTTCTCCTTCTCCCTCTCCTTATCTGATTCCCCCCACCCTCTCCCTCTGCATCTTTGCTCTCCCCCTCCCCTTCTGATCTCTCTCCCCTCCCCTCCCCCTCTCTCTTTTTCCTTGCTCTCCCCCTCTCCGTCTAACCTCTCCCCTTCTCCCTCCCTGTTTTATGTTCTTTGCCATCCCCCTCTGTGCTCTCTCCTTGCCCTCTTTTTTCTCCCCTTCCTCCTCTTCTCTCGTCCCTTCCTCCTCTTCTCTCTTTCCCTCTCCCTCTCTCTCTTCTCCTCCCTCCTCCTCCCCTCTCCCATATGTACCCTCCCCTGCATCTCTGAGTCACATGATCAATTGGCTCAAGGGCTCATTGATCATTGCCTCTGGGTATCATGATCATTGGTTTGACCATACCTTTTTCCCTGACATAAATAGAGTGTGTATATCCTGATTTAAAAAAGGCTTCAAAATCACATTTCCTCCCCAGATATCTTAACAAATCACATATAATGTACTCCAGACAGGGTCGACGGACCTGTAGAAACCAAAAAGACAGCTGGGGAGATCACAGATTCCCAGAACATGCATGACAAAAAGACCCTTCTTGAGCTTTATATATTAGATAATATAATGATCAAAGAAAGGAGCAGCATAGACAAATATGTGTAGGTGAACCATCACTGTATATATTGGATCGGAGGATATACCTCTATATTCATATTCAATGTGGCAGTCATGAGTGGATGATTTCTGTGCCAGAAAACATACTAGTATTATGACCCTCTCTCCTCAGCCTGTCGGGAGGTGGCCAGCTTATGTCAGCAGCGTGCCTGAGGCTTCCTAACACCTCTCATTCCTACTCATTCTGGCTTGCGATTAATGAACTTTGCTTCAAACATTTCAGTGCAAGGGCTTATTATTTCAAAAATAGCACTCAATTAAGGTCACGCAATTGCCTCCTGGAACCGCTTTTCCACTTCCTAGGCTGCAAATTCTGGGATGAAATAACGGAGTTCTCTGTGGCAGACAGGGCTGGGTGGTTTCAATTATGGGTTTTCGGTAATGATTATTCCTTCAAAAACTGTTAATTCCTCTTGGCAAAGTGAGATTGAGTATAAACTGGCTCTAATACATGGCACCCAGCCCTCGCCCCAGTTTGCATAAGAGAGGGACTCATTATTTGTACCCATCTATTCATGTATTCTTTAAGTAAAATTGAATACATAATGGCATACAATTCGGTTGACATCTGCTACTGATAAATATCAGTTATAATTTATTATGAGCATTATAAATAAAGAATTCTCTTGATTCAAGAAAGAGAGAGTCTGACTCAAGAGGGAAATCCCAATACTGAAGGTCTTGACTCCGAAGCCCATAAGTACCTAGTAATATTTACTCTGTAAATAAGCGCTCTCCTTGTGGAGACAATTCAATTGTTGCACAAGGCCTGGTGTCCCTGAGTAGGCTCGTGAGTGAACAAGGACCACCTTCAAGCATGCAGAATTCCACAAATTATTCTTCACCAAACGTTACATAAATCTACAACATTATAACCATCTTCATTAGTAGCAACTGCTGCATGCCTCAATGTTCTGATTGGAAAAACGCAAAATGACCAACAATGAATGTAGGAAGACTTCCGTTATGAATGCGTTTCCCTAATGATAAGAAGATAAATGATTATGCAACTATTTAGCTTTAATAATTCGTAGCACTTATGAATACCAGATGGAATGCATTTAAGCATAATCTAATATGAGAGGCAAACGGCGATTTTTTGTCATGGATAGTCTTGGAATCTGATCTTACCAACCGGTTTTCTGCTCTGTACAATTCCGTCGACGCTTTATCCACCAGAATATACATGGGGTATGCGAAGGTATCTGGGGTGAAAATGCGCTGTTGAAATCCTTTTTAATCGGGATATCCATGCTCTATTTATAGCCTTTTGTATGGACAAATGTCAAAAGTAAGGAGCACATGACCCATCACATGACCATCACTTGAATGAAAACGTAATGACGTCATGCCTGTGATGCCCCACAGTCACATCTACATCCCTGACAATGCGTCCCAGTGAAAGAAGGGTATGACAGACAAAGAAGAGGGGATAATGAGGGGAGGGAGAGGGTGTAGGTGAGGGGAGGGGGAGGGGAGGGAGAAGAAGAGAGGGGGAGAGGGAGAGAGCAGAGGGACAAGAGGAAGAGAAAAAGAGGGGAGGGAGAGAGTGCAGAGGGGGAGACCAAAGAAGAAAAAAGAGATCAGAGAGGGAGGGATAGAGCAAGGGAAAATATGGAGGGAGAGGGGGTGGGGAGAGAGATCAGAGGGGGAGCGGGAGAGCAAAGAAGAGGAGGGAGAGGGTGGGGAATGGGAGAGGGAGAAGAGGATAGAGAGAAGAGGGGGAGGGGAAGAGAACAAGACGAGAAGGAGAGGATGGGAAGAGGAGTGGGGAGGGGAACAGTTCCTATCCATGTCTTGACCATACCATTCATAGAGAGCCTACCTGTTCTTAACCGTCCGACGGACGGGTACTCTGCTAGTAACATAATAAATAAAGGGCCACCATCGATAAGGGCAAATGACGCTAATAACCCCAACATGAGCAGGGTAATATGACACAATGACAACATAATAATACAATAGAGCCCCGCCTTATTATTAAATATTCTTAATCGGATGCTCATTCATATGATTTTGCTATTGTTGGAGAGCCAAACTAAAAGAAGTCATGTCTATCGTGAAATTATCGAGATGTCATGTGCAAGGGTTATTATGATTTCACAAACTCCCAGCGTGAAATGCATTCGTGACAGATACAGCAAAGCGAATATCACCATAATGGACGATTCTCCCACAACACTACTTTCCACATATTACAGGCAGATCCTCATATATGGGTCAGATTTTCAGAAAATGTACAATTGGCAGTTCAACACATTTAGTAAATTCCGCTAAATTAAGATGTAAAATGATGAATACTAGGTATATCTGAGCATATTTGAGATCGCAGTGACTTCACAGAAAAAAAAAAGGTTAGTCATTTCACGAAAAACTTAGTCAAAACGTGGGGCAGTCAAAATTGTCTAACTTTCTAATGGGGGTTAGACAATAAGTTAGTCAAGTGCCCATAGCGCGCCGTGTGCACCACCAAGTGGCCCTTTTGGAAACTACAGCTCTGCAAACATGGACGTGTCACCGACGGAATGTTACAAGTGAGTAATCCAAAGTATCTAGTGTTATTATTTGACATCCATCCTTTAAACTGGGTTCTATACAAAGAACAAAGTATGGAAATGATGGATACCTACTTTTGTCTCACTTTGCTATGAAATGTAAGGGAAATATATAGGGTTTTGTTTTGCATCAATGGCTACCTGATTATCGTCCACCCGGAACTAAATTCCTTTACACAATGCGCTTACAATTTAAGATAGTCAAACAGTGTGATGCCGATTCTGAAACAAAATATTCATTGAATTTATGATGTTACCAATGGGTGTTTCCCAGAGACTTTGAAAGGTTATTGATGTGCGTACCCCCCCCCCCCCCCATGCCAAAAAACTACATCACATAGGGAGAGAGAGGGGCAGTGATTAATGGTACAATTAGGTCTTATGAGTAAATCGGATCATATTATGTAATGCCATGCGGTGTGCCTACTTTTTATATACTTCTCACAACTATGTTTTAACAACGACCGTATACGTTGGTTTTAACCTGTGCTCTGGGCCGTCCATAAATTAAGGGGGAAGGGGGGGGGGGGTTGGTGGTGGGGGTGTCAGACCATGTGTTATGGTCCCATAAGTATAACATTGCTTTATGCAGTCCACATACCTGGCAAGCTGGCAAGAGGCACTGATATTTCCGTCAGAAAATGTCTGTTGTCGTCGTCAATGATTACTAAACTTCTATTCACTACTTTTTAAAAATTATTTTAGATTCTGAAAGGGAAGAGTTGAATCTATAATTCGTGCAAATTTTGTAATGATGTTACGGCTGGTTCCTTTTTATTTAGTTGATCTAAAACGGCAAAAGTTACGGCGAAGTTAGCGGACTGCCCCAAAGGCACTCCGCTAAATAAGCTCCGCTAACATAACTTAGCGGAGCGGGGGCGACTGGTGCAACAGTAACATGTTAACGGAAGCTTAGCGGAACGGAATTTATTTAACTATACCTCATGCAACAGACTTCAGCACCCCTCCCTCCCCCCCCCCCCCGAATTTATTTTCTAAATATATGCCATTTTAAGGTATTTTGCTGGGGGGTTTTTAGCGCATCAGGACAATGCCTTACCAATAACAAGTTACACAAGATCTTTAAATTTTAATCATATCCTTATAAATATAAATATAAATTCTTATTCACACTTTCATTTACAGCTTGACTCTAAACGACGACAATGAATTAACAGATACAAGTATCTACAGTGATGAGGAGAACGATTCAAAATTAAAGACCGAGATTCTTAAGTGAGTATATGATGTATGCCTGTGACTTTTGCTTATTTGTATGCCAGTCATACAACTGGCTTTTAAAACATTATCGGCTCCATAGTACCTCACAGGATTTTACAGTGCAATGTGGGTATGAAGCATGTGAAAAAAGTTTCACAAATGTAGATTCTCTCAGGCGTCACCTCCGTGGTAAACATACTGACTTTTACCGAGATGTTATGAACAAAGTTGATGATGTAGAACAAATGCCTGAGGAAGATGATGATGATGACGTGGTGGCTCAGCAGCACATTGAAAGGGGTGTTGATGAGGGAGGGGCTGACCATAACATAAGAGAAAATACACAATTAAAAGACATTGGCCTAATACTCATGCATTTGAGAGAAGACTATAATCTAACATCAAAGTCTGTGTCAGCTGTGGCAAACAAAATGTGCGATGTCCTTGCAATGTGTGCAAATGAAATTACTGACAAAGTAAATAGATTCTATCAAGAAACTGGTCAACCAGCACCAGATGGCCTGTTGAATGTTATTCGAGAAGAAACTAATTTAAGCAAATGTTGCAAATCTTTGAATAGCCAGTACAAACTTGAGTCATTTGCAAAAACGGAGTTACACTATGTAGCACCAGTTGAATATGTGCTAGGGGAAAATGATCAAGGTAAGCCAGAAACCCTACAATATATTCCTTTAGCAGAGACTTTAGAATGGTTCTTGTCATTTGATGATGTTTTTGAAGATGTTCAGAAGGATCATAGATCCACAGATGGTGTACTGCGTGATGTTTTTGATGGAACACATTATAAAAACCATGATATTTTATGTCGTCCAAACACACTTGGGATCATCATATACCTAGATGAGTTTACCCTGACCAATCCACTCCGAGTATACTCAAAACAACAGAAAATAATGGGAACATATTTTCAAGTGGCTAATGCTCCTGCTTCAAAGAGGTCAAAGCTTGACAGCATTCATCTGGTCAGTTTAGTGAAAAGTGAATACTTGAAGAAGTATGGACTTGCAACCACCAGTCAAAACTTAATCAATGACTTGCAGAATCTTGCTCAGAATGGAATACAAGTTATTCATCAAGGTATAGTCCATACCTTTAAGTGTGACCTTATTTTCTGTGCGGCTGACAACCTTGCTGCCCATCAAATTGGTGGATTCATGGAATCCTTTTCTGCAAATCTACCATGCAGGTTCTGCATGATAAACAAGTCTGAGTTGCAAAATGTTGGAACAGAACGATCTCCAGAATCACACGATCAACAGGTCCAACTAGTAACAAAGCATCCTGTATTGTCTTCAGTGTATGGTGTCAAAGGATCTTCCATCTTTGCTGATATTGCTAATTTTCACTGCACAACTGGTTTGCCTAGTGACATTGCTCATGACGTTTTAGAAGGTGTTGTAAAGAATATAACCTCCAATACTATCAAGCACTGCGTTCAAGCAAGATACACATCTATTGAAGATATTAATGGCCAGTTAGATTCCTTCACGTATCATGGAGTTGATAAAACTAACAAGCCTGAGCACATTCAAACCAATGGTGAGGTAAAGCAGACTTTTTGCAAGATGTGGTGCCTATTCAGACTTCTACCTTTTATTTTAGGTCACCTAGTGCCAGAAGGAGATGATGTTTGGGGTCTATATCTACAATTGCGTACAATCGTTGAATATCTCTTTGCAAAAGCCCTCAAACCTTGTCAAGTTGAAACACTACGTGGCCTCATTTCATGTTTTACTCACCAAAGAAGGAACATATGGCCTGATAAACCCTCGAAACCGAAAGACCATTACCTACTTCATTATCCTGACCAAATTCTGAAGTATGGACCATTGTCACATGTATGGACTGTCCGTTTTGAATCTAAGCACCAGCAGTTGGGTGATTCATGGAAACCCAGTCGATGCAGCAAAAACATTGTTAAGTCTCTAGCAACCAGACACCAGTGTGCTCGTGCAACAAGTTTCACTGTCCCTGAGAAATACTACATGGAAGAAACAGCCATTCTTAAAGTCAGAATTGTAAAAGTGAAGGAATTACCAGTTCGTGTTAGATCTCTTGTCACTGCAGGTATCACCAATGATTTAGAGAGTATAATTTCAGTGGGTTCTGGCTTGACAATTGGTAATACATCATACCTTCGTGGTACTGCTGTTAGATTAGATAGAAATGAAGAAGCCTCATTTGCGGAACCACGCCATGCTATAGAGTTCCAAGGTTTAACATACCTTATATGTCAGAGATTAGAACAAGTTGGATATAATAGACACTACCACTGTCCTTTGATCAAAAAGAGTCTTCAGTTATTGCTTCTTCAAGCGAAAGACCTGAGTAGGGAATCATGTTTGGGGTTTTATACTTTACCTGGATCAGAGGAACTAGGAATCCCTCTTAAGTACATTAACTAATTGAGAATGACTCCAACATGATGTGTACCGAAACATTGTATTATTTGTTAGATTGACCTACAAGACTTACATGAAGGATTTAAATTCAAAATATATGAATAACAATACTTAGTGAATGATGGTTTTTTCAAATGATTCCAAGTATTTTGTTAATTATTGATCAAGAAACGGGGACATTTGTTTATCTGTTTGGTACTTTTTGTGATACCTGACTGTCTTCATTCTTCTTGTTATCAGTAAGCAATTCAAGTTCCATGTAACAGTGCAAAACAGGAAGAAACTGCTCGTTTCCACTCCCCCATTCCTGACTAAGGGAATCAGAGAGAAATTTTCCCTGGCAGCAGACGAGCAATACCACATTCTATGGTATTTAGAGGAGGTGGGAGATTTTGTTGACTACGAAAGTAGCATGTTTGAACATTTGATAAATGGCATCAATAGGATAAAAGTTGAGATGCAAGGCCATGATGACAAGGAAGAGAGGCAAGACACCTGCCCCATGGAAGAAGATGCCAAAGTGTTAAACACGACCATTGAAAATCAGCTTGAGAACAAGGACGCCGAGGAAGAGTCCTACAAGAGTCCTACAAAACCTGCCCTTATTAGGTAAATCTGTTGTCAATCCCATTTTCTTTTGCTGTGTTAAATTGACAAGGGTCATGATTTTTGTGTTCAAATACAGTGACAGTGGTAATGTCAGATTATTAACTAATGGAACTAAATACCCCTGAATAACTCCCTACCTTTTTTCAGGGGATGCACTATATATAAAAAGAAGTATGTTAGTGACAAGCAGCTGCACCTCTCGGAAGACTTCAAGAACCTTTTACCTAATCCTGTACTGGTCAAATTAAATTCGGAAGAAAAACTTCTACTGAGTGATGAGAAGTGTGTTACAAATGCAGTGTACACGGCAGTAACAAACAGGGGAATCTAGTATGTATTTCATTATAATTGCATTAACCTGTTGAAATAGAATATAGAAACTGAAATGAAAAATATTCTGTTTGAAACTCAATATCGGTAGTAGTTGGTATTTAATTTCACTGTATATTTATTTGGAAACAATACTTACATAGCCTGTTAAAAATGCAATATTTATTTTAATATCTTTAATTTCTTTCTGCTAGCCTATAAATCTGTATTATTTTGTCAAAAGCTACCCCACGTCCTACATATACCTGGCGGCAGATTTGGTTTCTTTTTATCCCTACCTGGCAAAGTCGTGGAATATCAAAGATGCAATAGTATGCACCTAGACTAGTTGTTTTATTAATGGTTAAAACATTCCACTTCAGGACTTAATGTTAAACTGTTCCATGGTATCATTTGTATTACACCGCTTGTGCTGGATAAGACTGTTAATTCTTATTTTTCTGCGTTGTCTAGACTTGTATGGTCATATCTCAATAATCAATCGTTTTTATTGTTATAACTTTCCCGTGATTTAGGACTGAACTGACTAATATTACTTCTTGAATTGCTGAGATATGACTGTACTTTTAGCCTGATTAGATACTAAGTATGCTTCTATTGATGTTGCATTGCAGTGTTGCAATTATGTTCTAGTTGACTGGATTTTTAATTGAGCTCCAGAAGGACTTGAGATATGCATAATGAATATCTAGTCTCACTTGCTTTAGAGTATCAAACATTTTTGTTCTTTGACTTAAATTGAATTTAAGTACATTTTCATCTCTACTGACTAATTCTTCTGATATCCTAGAAACGTTGGAAGGACATGATCCAAGATTGTTTCCAGAATAGAAGGAAGAGGCGGGACAGAAGTATGCCAGATGTGCAAGACAGAATACGGAAGCGTGTAAAGGAATTCAATGGTAAGGATTATGAAGTTTGTTTAGTTGTATAACATCAGTCATTTAATATGGTAGACGAACAGGAAGAGGTACAAATAATGATGATTTCCCACTCCTAAGTAATTATAATTTCATCCACAATTAAATGTATGAAAGAAAGTTTTTTACCCTAATATATTCAGAAATATTAACAGTTATTGACTTTTTCTTCTTAAGAATCGGAGAAACCTCATGGGGAGTCAGGCAACTCAAGAGACAAAGCCTTCACCGCAAGGTATGGCTTTCAGAATTATTGCCCCAGTGAGCGGCCGACTTCAGAAAGTGAGGCCACAATACGTGCTCATGTGCAGGTGTGTACTTGTATTTAAATAATCACCACTGGATACTTCTATTTATGCATCAACTAATTCTACCTTTTGCCAAATTTGAATTATGTGTCAGCATTAAAACAATTGAATTGTACTTAAACTTTTATCATGTATGACAGTAACAGCCCAAACTTGGAATTCTAGTAAATGTAAAGTATTCAGACGGTAATCCTCATTCTAAATCTGTAATAAAGTGCAAGTGACCCTTGCACTTTCGGATGAAATATCTATTTACAAATAGTCAAGTGTATTTAAATGATCAATATGCCTATATAATAAAAGAATAATTTTCAGGTCCTCCAGTCCGAGGGGAAAAAACGTCACCCAGACAAGGCACTACTCACTACACTTATGGATATCACCTTCCCTGACAGGAGGTGGGAGATTATGGAGGGTGCCTCCATCAAAGACATGCTACAGAAATACCCAGCCCTGCAACTTGAGGAAGAGGTATGTTATTAATTATAAGTGCCATACATAATTGGTCTTACATGTTTCTCAGAGTCAGTAAATTGACGTTGCAATCATATTTTCTTTCCAAATGATGTAAAACGATGGAAGTATTTTTGAGTTTTAACTGGATATGATCATATTCCATCTTCCAGTTTATGAAGGACTTAGTGCGTATGGCACCACCAGTACACATGGACAGAACACTTCTGGAGAAGCTAAACACCTATGGATCGGCCATTCTGCAGATGTCAAAGAAAGGCAGAAGCAACCTGGAGACAACATGTCGCCAACAAGCACTTTTGGCCGTAGATCCCCATGAAAAGCAGGGTAAGATTAATAGATGATATATTTTTTGGTGAACCACTGCCAATGACTATATAAATGATATTTAAATTATTCAAATTGGTTGAGAACTGGCGACACAATGCCCAATATTTAATATTGAAAACAATAATGAAAATTCCAGGCAGAGACAGCCAAAATTACTGATGAGATCAATGACTTTTTCCCTGGCCTTTTCCACATGACCTCATCCAATGTTCTACTCAAAGGAGGGTCAGAATTGTTACTTCCAATAACGTCAGCCTAATTAATTAATTAATTAATTAATCTCATCATGGTTATTTAAATTTCCAGCTATACTTGGGTATGCGGCCATATTTGCTTTGACAACACTCTTGAAAGAATCACCAGAGGACTTCTTCAGTCTAGCACAGGTGTGTTGAAGTTATTTTTTAAATCCCATAGTGGAGGGGAAATTAAGGCAATATTATAAGTTGTAAAATAGTATATTTTCCATAATTATAAAAACAAGGTACTAAGAATATTTCAGAGATTTCCTATGTTAACCTACATACTAGTGTGAAAAGTCTGGACGTATTAAGATGCATTGGGTCAAAAGAATGAAAGTTTCTGCATGTAGATATGGTATCTTGCAATATCTCTGGATTAATATGCATAAACAAACATGGTATCATATATGACAGGAACTATTTACTTATGATTCCCTTCTGAATCTCTATATTTTATAATTTTATTCTAATTTCAGGATGACTCAATGGACATAAGGATCCGTTGCGACCGACCATTGACAGAAATCAGAGATGCAGGGTCTTTCATGCTGATCGCAGAGAACACCCCCATGGTGACAACAAACGAGCTCCTCAAGGCTTTTACACTTTATTTTTCTGCCGTTTTCATTTTTAACCTGAATTATGATAACAAAGTCAAGAAGACATGCAGATTCATTCAGCACTTCTTCTTTGGTATTAAAGAAAATAACATCACAAAAGCGATGCGGAAAATTTATTCTGCCATCTCGCAGTGAAATTGATGTTCTGATATAGATATTAGCTCAGAACCTTCTATTTTATGCTTAGGGTCGGCATTTAAAACTTTAATGCTCTTCCTTATGTTCTGAGAAAGTGTCTTATCTAATCGTTGTTCTTTCTTATAAGTGAATAGTACAGATATTTTTCTTTTGACGTGTGATGATAGATTATATCGATGTTGGGTTATCTCAGAACCTTCCATGATAGATGATATCCATGTATCAATATCTCAGAACCGCCTATATAAAGTTTGATTGGGTCTTTTCTAACGTATCAACATATTAGGTATGCCTCAACTTTAGGTGCCATTTTAAAGGTTGTTGAATCAGTTAGGTTTTCATGTTTCGTGTGTGACTATATTGAATTTCTGAGGATGGACAGGTGAAATTTGATGCATTACCGGTACCTGTATACTTGTTTCTATAAAACTGATGTGTTTCTATAATGTTTGAGAGAAGCAGTTTAAAAGTTGTCGTACAAGTGGGGATGCTTTTGCTAGCAAAGTGATATCCTGTAACTGCCTTGTATAAATAAAATTTTGGTCTAAAAATGTATGATTTCAGAAATTATCTCTGCGTCAAAATGCGTCTGCAATTACCCCCTCCCCCTTGTGGAACAGTATAGAGAACTTTTCTTGCCATCTAACAGGGACGCCATGTAATTCTATATATTTGGGGTGAGTGCAATGCACCAACAAATCTGTAGTATAATTTTGAACAGACCTACTGTAATATTTATGCTAACCCTTAGTCAAAAACGCTAACCTTTTTCAACCAACTTAGTCAATCTGCCTATGGTTAGACAAAAATAGGGTTAGAAAGTTCGGACAAATAAGCACAGTCAAAAAGACTAACTTTTTTCTAAAATCTTCGATCTTTTGACTAACTTTCTAACCCACATTTTTTTCTGTGTTAAAGTATCAGTTCTGTTATGTTAAACTGCATTTTGAAGCTCATTTTTGTTTTAAATGTGAGTTATTTGAGAGGATTGGTGAAGGCCAATTGTACATTTTCTGAAAATCTGACCCATATAGTTATTGCCATAAAAATGTACATCGTGACTAAATTGAAGGTATGAATAATGTTTTCAAATTTGATACCAAATGACTGCGTCTGTCCCTGGTTGTCAACCCAAAGTTCTTGTAGCGATATTTATCAGAGCTGCAACAGTCAGGTAGCTATTGGTCCATGTTTACATTGCTACTTGATACAATGTCAATCATAAATCAGCGCATGTTGTTCCCTAACCACATACTTCTCTGGCCACTTACCTCGCCTCGAGAGACCAGAAGCCACAATCAGACCCTCATGAATAGCAGGTTTTGGTTCAAACAAGAGGGACCTGGCTTACATATATCAAGATCGATTGCATCAGTGTGTCCTATAGATACCTGCATGATGCAAATGTCAATAATGTTGGGCTGTTCTATTATCTGGTCAACTTCACCCCTGGGACAGTTGTTAGTAATAATATCCTCACGAAGCAAGCTTTTAATGACAGCATGAATAGCTATCACTTCTCCTACCGGTAATAGAAGGTCTAACTTCAATACGTATAGCTCACTCAAGTTCCGACTCCTCAGGAAAGGCAACACATGGCTTGGTAGGGGCGGTTTCAGTTCCTTCAGATTAATTTTATTTCAATATTCATTCTTCACTAGAAGGCCGTATAGAGATCTGTTACCTGTGTCACAGATTATAACCATGCACCCATCACTAGCCCGGGGAATACACGGACAGGTGTATTCAAACTCGTTGTAGTCGATGGAACGCCGTGTCACACAACGAGATTCATCAGACCCATGGAGATCAACAATAATAGTCAGAGACTGCCTGCGATGTTATACTATTACTGACTTAGGATTATTATATGTGGATTATTTAATTCTCCTCGATGCTCATTATGCTCACAGCTATCAAAGGTAGACTTACCGTGTTTCAATCACGGTTATGTGACTCCCCGTCCCTTCTCTTAAATTAGTGTGGACGTGGAGCAGTTCAGTGCTGCCCAAGAATAGAGTTGGGGAGAATGGGGAACGAGGAAGAGCCATGGACATTGTATTGTTGGGGTTATATGAAAGGATAATACCCATATATCTCAACAGCTACAAGTGTGGTATCTGATGCTTTGTTGTCATTGATGCATTAAAGCGTAACTATATTTTGAATCTCAGATTGAGAGAGAGAGAGAGCTATGGTTTATCCTAGGCAAGAAGTTGTATACGATATAGACTAGTAAGGGCCTAGTCCACTAAGCCGATTCTCATGCTATTCTCACAGAATTTAGTGTAAAAGAGTCCTATGCGGCGCAGAATCGCATGAGAATCGGCTTAGTGGACCAGGTCCTTTACTGTATAAAGATGTATACTGTATCCTTAGTGAAAGAAGATGGGGAATAGATATAGAGAAATAACAAATCTAAAGAAAGTCGGTCAAAAACTAAAGATTTTCTCAACTGTACTTTTCCGCTCATTTCCAACTCATCTAAAAGTCACTTGACCAAAATCTTGTAGGATTTTGTCATGAATTCCCCATTTATATTTCGGAAACTTGCCGAAAACCTTCCCTGAGGTGGCTTCACTTAGAATCACTCACCGGCGGCCGTTGCCTCTCGGCAGATTTGACATCACAATCTTGTATAAACATATAGCAGAATATTAATAAATTTGTATAAGTAAAGTTTCTAATATTTGTTTTTGTATGAAAATGTATAGATTCAATTACCATGGTTATTGGTAATTTGAGGCAGTATTTCGCTAGATACCAACAATTTAACAACATATTTATCAACATATTTATGTCTATGTACCGTATCTACTTTGCCTCTATGACCCATTTTTTTAAGGTAGATTCCACTCCGTGATATCAATGGGGGAGATATTGAAGTGATTAATGAACAATATATCGAGAGAGTACCCTTCCGATACACTATTGTAACTATCATATCGTTGATGCAATCAATCTAAATGCGTGCGAGTTAAAGCATGGCTTTATTTGCTTGTAATTTTACTTCATCTATAATATTGCTTGTCCAGCCCCCAGATCACCGTGAAGGCTTTCTCTCCTAATGGAGAATCGGCCTAGCCCTGAGTTGGAGGTTCGGGTTCTGCCTGCTCGTACAAAAGATATTCCCTACTATTGATTATTATGTGATATTAGGGAAGGGATAAACCCATAAGATAGAGTAGCAGCATTTTAATGAACATAAAATACCTGCAGTTTTATTTTTCCTCCATCTAATGAGTCCGTTAGCGATTAGTGCATCCTACTAATGACAAGCAACACCGTCGTTCCACTAACCCTATTATTGTGAAGCTCCCTCAGAATGTGGGCAGGGTGTAGGCAATAATAGGGTAGAGGAAGGATGGGTAATCAGAAACCAACCATTCATCAAGACCCTGTCAGCGTTAAATCGATGTGCATTAATTGTATCGGATGGTTGTTGAGGGGGACAGTACACAGATGGGAGAGGGAGGGCTTGTTAAGGTGGGAAAGGATTGCTAGCCTGATGGGAGAGGGTATATGATATGAGTATCAACACTGCCTTCTGCTTTTTTGTCTTATATTCCCCTGCCCTTAATCAGGTTCGCTACTCGTTCGGGTCTATCAGGGGAGGTTTGCTTGGGATCCTAATGACAATGTGATGCGTAATAGTATCTGAATGTAAGCTGGGGAATGGTCGGGGCAAAAAGGATTGCGATACATGTTTGCATAACATGTATCGCAGGTCTGCACAAAGAAATTAACCTAAAAGCAAAAAGGCATAGTGGTTTCCATAAGAGATGGTTTCTTAAAAAATGCTCCTTATAAATATTCCTTCTATATTAAAAACTTAATTTACAGATATCACGATGGAACATTACAGGCTGTGGCGATCAAATCAGAGTTTTAAGCAGCAGAAATAAGTTCTGTAATAATCGTAGGCAGTGCTGAAATAACATTTGTGGAGTGAGCATTTAACACTGTTAATTTTCCAAAGGTTGTGAAAGCTGCAAATGCTAATGGATTTAAACTTAACAAGCATACGCCATTTCAAACAGTCTGAGCTAGAAAGAGAACAAAATGACATAAAACTTATCTCAGCGCCTTTCATGACATTTCTTGACTGGACATTTCCCTGCGTCCCAAGCTTCTAATTACTGAACACTCCACAATCGCCTTCAGCAGAGTCTTCGCCTCTCTTTCCTCTCAGCGCGCATCACTCCATCAAACTTCAGTAAAAAACAACCCTTCTCGCAAGTGAAATAAATAGGTGAGATTCAGATGCGGGTGAAAACAATAGAGATGGAACAACCGCATTGGCATGATTGTTAACAAAGCCCAAGGGCCTTGAGCCACTCAGTCTTGCCAATACCTCCAATGCAGAGTGATGTTTATCACAGATCAATTTCACCGGACAAGCTGATCTATTTCTCATCACTCTGCTGGGACTGAGGTTTCCATTTTTGTTTTACTTAAGATACCCTATTTTGAATCGTCATGAGAGGGAGGACCTGCGCCGTTGGAATACATTTAAATTTCAATTCTCACACGTTTGCAGCTTGTAAAATAATCGATTTCAATTAAATGTTTTATTGTAATTTTACATCGTGAGGTTTATTCGATATGGCTCAACGCGTCACACTGAATGTCTTTGTATACCCCAAATAAAGTGTGAAGTGGAATTTATAATAAGGATTCCTTACAATGGCTACCTATAGATGTCTTTCGACTGGGAAGTTTCAATTGCCACGTTATGTTACTTCATCATATATAGAAACTATGCTTATAATGAGGTAGAAGCTTTGACGATCAAGATCAACAATACAAACTCCTACCCTGTTCGTTACAGGTCTCTAAGAAATGTTAATTCATTCATGAACTATCTAGTAAACATTTAATAGCTTTGTCTAGCAAAACATACGGTCCCTATTATCTCTATGTACATGGAGTTAAACATATATTCTCACCGTATCGCCTGTCAATAATCCCAGAGTTATTCTTTTAATGGTTAAAGTATCAAAAGTCGCTACTCTCAATTACTAACCATTGCTAATTTCCATAATCATTCGCGGTGAATCAATTTACATGTAGGTGTAGATTCCCTATCTTTGTGCATGAATAAACAAGATATCGGTATTGTTCGGAAGACGGCCCTCCTTTATTCGAAGACACCCGTGTTGGGTTTCTAATAGATTTAATTGACACAGATAAAAAAGACACATTTTTACATGTTCGCACGTCAATAATGTTTCTGTAGCCCGCAGCAATGTTTGAGGAGTATTATGTTAATTGTGCTACCGCATATTACGGCATCCGGGACAGATGACTAATTAAAGGTTCATAAACAAAGGCTTTAGATTAAACATAGTTTTGTGCTTTTGCCTACAAGCTGCCAGAGCTAAGCTGTGAAGAGACATGATTCTTAACTAATCAGGGCTAATTATAGTACCAATGGCATTAGCCAATTTCGTTCTCTCCAGGAGGCGGCATGAAGTAGAAGCTTTTGGAATAGTAACTCATCTCCAAGACGCTCCTGGCTGGGATTGAATCGAAACGATTTCTATATGAATTGTGTCTCACTTGGCTTTGTTAAATGAGTATATTCAACGGCCGATATGATATATTGTATATAATATTCAGGAGAGCTCCATTAGCTTGTCAGTGAAAGGCAAGCTATAAACAGCATATGTTGCACCCGTGTAAAGAATATGTAGAAATGATGATATAATACAATATAACACTACATCATATCAACCTCCAATGCATAGGGAAATATAACTTCAATTTAGAATGGTTGAAGAATCAGCTTTCGAGATCAAATAAAGAATGAAGAACTGATAGAGAAACCGCTTCATGAAATTAGATTCTATACAAGGTTTTATTTGACTGTTTTCGATCGCGTATTGGATCTTTAGATATATCGAATTACATGATTGCACACCCTGTTTATACATCTTCAGTTACAATATTAAAAACCAAGACGCTTCTTATGTTAAGGCACACATCCTAAACCAGGCGTTCTCATATAATTGCTACAGAAAAAAACCGGAACAAAACAATCCTTTGGACAGTGCTCGGAATTGAAAGGAAATTAAGGACAAAGGATATGAAAACACCTGCCTTCTTTCAAAGTTAATTACAAATATGTTGGTTGGCGTCCTCTCTACAGGCCGAGAAGCAGTTTGGCCTGAAAAAATAGTCCATAGTAAGGTGTATTCACCATATAACATGAGTATAAATAAAATTACAAAAGTAAAAGAAAATATAGATGAATGAGTACACAAGCGTACTCTCTGGTGTGGGAAGGGAAAGGCATTATAAAACTCCCAGAGCATTTCGCGCGTAAGCATAGAGGGACGTCGCCTCTGATTGGTCGGGAGAATGATACAGTAATGTCACAATGGAGAGAAAGGAATGATATGAAAGTAGGGGGCGTGACAAAACTGACATGTCATAGGAGAGGTAACGCCTGGGCCAAATATCCTCATCGATGGGTCGTAGGATATTTCGGCTCACAAGCTGAAATCCAGCTAATTTCAATTTTAACAAACTATGAGTTCTTCTTCGTCGTGAGCAGGGACAACTAAAGGAGCGAAAGAACGAATACATTAAAATCCAATCATTTCCAACGTTCTTTAGTCGACCATTTGACCATTTACCACCGGTCCGTTTATATTGGACTGGTAAAAGTAGGCTATATCGGATCGTTTTGTGATTAGTGGATGATTCACGCCATTTAACAACAGCCTTCGGCCTCGGACACATTATATCACACAACAGCCTCGGGCTTAGAGTCGCTCATACAAGCATCTATTTTCTTTGCAAAATTTCAAGGATCCCTTGATCCTTTTGAATTTTCCCTTTTAGGACACAATGAAAAAAAACATCAAAAGCAAAACTTTACGCTCTGTAATTGGGCATATTCTTTTACAGCCGGGGAGGCTTCATTAATTAGATTTCATAACGGCCTGAATTTCGTAATTGTGTGAGCCACCGGGCTCTGCGTGAAATGACTTGGCAAACGTAAAAAGTGCTGTCACAATCAACTTTGCAATGCGGGTTATTCTTCGTGCAGTGCCAGTGAGGCGCCCAGTACTATACTCGGCAGAGGGGCTCTATCTACCATACGGGAAATGAATCACATTAAATAAAGCGCGCCAATATAATTGCGTTATTACTTTTAGATTTACATTTGTCCAAAATACAATTACTTTTTATATATGACTTCCAGTCAAGTATCTCAATTGTATGTCATGAATCTGACACCGCCTGTGGGGAGGTTTTTATTTTATTCTCTCATTTTGTGAGAGCTCGAACTCTTGTTAACTGATGAGCAAGTATTTTTCTATAATAGTTTTTTGCATGATTTTCTCTTAAAATAAGCTTGCATTGAGAAACATGTAATATGCATAATGTCAAAGCTGAATAATAATATTCAAAACAAACCGAATATTCTACTCATTGACATTCACATTTACAACGCCTGCAGATTTGTTTAGAAACTGTTTACTTCAAATCTGATTGGTTGTTCGGTTATCATCTTTCCAACATTGTCATTCAATCATCTACCTTTGACACCGGCTTATGAATAATTTTGAGATAACATGGTGTATTACACAAACAGTTGGGAACATACATGACAGACTAACTCCGGCTTGTCTAGGCGTTGGGCTGTTTTGTTATCTTGTCCTTCAGGCTATTGATCCCGGTTGCCAAGCATCCTTCTCTAGGTCACCGACACATTCCACTTTCCTCTGAGAATCAGTGGCAGTATTCGTAAACCAATGATAAATAAAGATCGTATCCTGACGTAGAAATATCTACTTGGTACAAGATGATAAAAGTGAAATTTAATAAGTATATTTTCTTATTCAGACCAATATACATACAAATGATAAATATATATCGTATTTTGACGTAGAAATAGTATAAAGTTCTACTTGGTACAATATAATAAAAGTGAAATGATTTAATAAGTATATTTTGCTATACACTATGACACACATACCCAGATTCTTGATTAGTTTCTAAATATTGTTTGTGGTTATTCTTTTTTATAAATAACACCAACGCAGTCATGAAATTCTCAATTGATGATGTTTACAGGTGGCCAAGTAGCTACTAACGTAACTTGCTGTCTTTACACCCATGTTAAATAGAACCCATATGTTGAGTCCAACGAAATATCAGAAAGGAAGGGGTTTAGTACAACCAGATTGTTTCTCCCAACAGAGACCAACTTTCTGAACACTTCCTCTGTGTATTTAACTCCCTGAAAGCGACGTTCGTGCCTGTATCGTCAACATATTTCTACGTCAAAGAACCTCCTTGTGTCTAGATCTCCTACATTGGATATGAGTTGTACCTGCATTTCCGAAAATTAAAATTACCAGTTGCAACATAATTTTCCTATTCGTTAATACCGTCATAAATGTTGGGTACTATCCTAAAAAAGTAACAGCCAATTTTGTCTTCAGAAACCGGATGATTTAACTGTTAATGTGCTTGCTCTGGCAAGGAACCAAAGACTCGTGCAGACGATTAACTCTTATGCCTAACAACCCCTACAAAGTATTTGGCGTCTTATATTGACAGAACCGTATCAACATTTTAGTATTGGATTACGACTACCAACTTGCTCCGTCAGCTTTTTTTAAATGGATTATTACTCAGGAAAGAAGATGGCATGACAATTATCCTGGTGTTTGTCTTACAATACCCCTACAATACCCCCAGTTCCTGTTGTGTACCCACGTGGTCCCAAACATCATTAGCTGGTGCTGTTCGTTGTACCACGCCTTCTTGTGGAAGGAATATATATATATGCTACTCAGGCAATAACACCCTGTGCACGCCCATTTAGAAGGGTATCCTAGTGCGTAAAACTGACTTAGAGAAGATCCAGATTACGGAATACCCTAAAGGCTTGTATTGATAACACTTGTAAAGCAAAATACTAAAATCACTTGAACCCTCCTCCATGTCAAATACGGTGATAGAAGAATTAACTGTATTAACTTATTTTTATATAATGGCGACAAATTCTTAGAAGAAAACACGCTTTTATTAGTGTAAATGGTTGACAGATAAATATTTCATTTTTCAATATTGGTGTATAATTCTGTGTTTCGAACCAGGCGACGCATGAGATTATTGGTGTTTTTCCCATATGCGTATCTTCTATTTTTGTATAAGGGTCAGATTTTCAGAAAATGTACAATTCGCCTTCACCAATCCTCTCAAATAACCCACATTTAAGACAAAAATGAGCTTTCAAATGCAGTTTAACATAACAGAACTGATACTTTAAATCAATGTGATACCAAAATATACTCAGATATACCCGGTATTCATCATTTTTCAGCCTAATTTAGCAGAATCTCCTAAATGTGTAGAGCTGCCAATTGTACATTTTCTGAAAATCTGACCCATATATGTTAATTTATAAAATGACATCTTGTGATTGTTTAACTATTTCAATTCTGAATTAAAATGTTTTTAATCACTCCTTCATTAGGTTATTATCCTCTCTGCGAAACAACAAAATTCTCGGGTAGGAAAAACAAATGGATTGAACATGATTGGCCAAGGAACCTTTTGATACTAAACCAACATGTCATCGCTTAATTTAAAATGGCAACGCAAAGCAATCTGAGACATACATGGCACTAACCATAATATGGACATGCCAAGATTCTTCATTGCTTAATGGTTGGATGACCTGATATCACTAATATGGGAGACACATGATAGAGAAAGACCATCCTCGTATTACTTTAAAACCTATGCGGGAATTATGTCTTCTATGATATCTAAAGAACATGTTTCAAGGTCAATCCTTGTATACACAATTTAATTTCTAAAATATCGGTCAGGTCCTTCCTGTTTCAGTATGAGAAGATTTAGACTTTCAGTTAAAATTAGTATCCCAGATATGATTTTCTAGGCTAAGGTTTAAACTAAGTACTGCTTTCAAAGCAGGGCAATAAATTACCGTTGCGAAGCGCTCATCTACTTGGCTTAATACCGACAAAGAAATGTGAGTGAGAGTGACTAGGAAACACCAAAACTTAAGCTGTACAAAGTTTAAATGTGCATAGTGCTATCATAAAGTGTCAGATGCAATCAATTAATAGGTGCATTCAACAAACACTCATTAAGATCCTACTGGGCAGAAGTTGCATTTACTCAAAAAGAATCCCATTTAACGGTTTAGTGACATATCTGCTCAGAGGCGTGGTCTATAAGAGAATTTAGTTTTCTGAAATTTCCAGATGGTGAACCAACAACATTATCATTGCTGCCAATATTTTCACCAAGGATTTATAGATTGTTCCCATAAAGATATCTGGCATAAGTGTATATGCCGACTTGCATATCTTCTAGACCTCTAGTTTAGACCAAGCGGGTGCCAATGATTCCTGTTAACTCTTGTAGGAATACCACTTTGTTGGGTGCCATACACTCGCCAAATATTTAAATTTCAGTCATCCAAGGAACCTTTCTATTTTAACAAGTGTAAAAAAAGCTGTTATCACACCATTATTTATAGATGTTTCTCAAAATAATCCCACGAAATATTCGAAGAGTACGTGCATAATTGCATAATTAGCAATTGTATAAGCACATGTACCTTGAAACTAACAACAAGTTTAGTTTAATATGGCTTTAGGACAAAGGTTTATGGTAACTAAAGAAACTTCAGAGTAGTGCAATTAAAAGGGTTGGTGTGTGTGTGGGGGGGGGGGGGGTGTTCTCAGGGCACAGCGCCTATTGCTATTTAAAGTGTATAATTATAAATGACCAGATATAATTATAAACACTCTGTTAGAAAGCTCTTGACTTTGACATGCAGCTCATTCTAAGACAACTGTGAAGGTATATGAACATGTTGTTTGGAGATTGTTGACTTGCTGACAGTTTTCATTCATATCTATGATCGGTACTCGCCAAGAGTTACTAACAATCTTGGCTCCCCAGCAAAGGGCTGACTGATGAAGGTTGAAAGTTGAAAAAAAACTATTTCCCCTTAGTATATAACAACATAAAGCTTAGAATTGGAATAAGAAATTATGTTCAGAAAATGCTTCTTAAAGCCGTTAAAAATCACTACAGCAGAAATAAATACAAATAATGCTTCTACAGTCTTCCATGCTTGACTCCGGGAGACGACCGTGGGAGCTAATGCACGGTTGGTCTTTTTCCCCACTGTGCTTAATACGACTCCCTGTTCCATTACTCGATTATCTTTATTACAGATATATATAATAAAGAACAACAAAACCGTAATAAATATACACACCATGCCATGCATAACAGAGGTCAAATGAAAGTGTATTATTCTTTATATCATACACTTTATTTAGCACAAGGGTAATGTTTAAATCTCCAAGATTAAAAGACATAACTTAAAAGACATACACTAAATATATATATATATATGCGATTCTGAGCCACCAGCCGGTATCTGAGCTTTAATCTAGTCAGTGTCAGTGGGTGCATACTCTAAGTGTAGACGTGGGTCTTGAGGGTTCCATCTTTGTAGTTAATGGGTATTAGTTGCGGAATTTACCAGTATAGATCAGAGAAATATCTGTTGGCCTAATAATATCCTCCACATTCATCTAGAGCGGTCCTGATGTCCATATCTTTGGTAAATGAACTCTCTCAGTGCACCCAACAAGGATATACTCCTCTGTGCACCACAACTTGAAAATACGAGTGGAGTAAAGGTTGAGACTATAATTGATTTTTCTTTAGATAAAAAGGGTAATCGAAAGTGGGCAAGTCATCGCGTGAATACGCGTTCAGTTCCAATGTACTGTTATTGAAATGTACAATCATAGACCCGAACATAACGTAAACATATAAAATTGTGATGTAAATATGTAAGTGTGACAAGTGCATAGACAGTAACAGTAACACTACGACCAATGTGATATATAGATCTGGTAATTATTTTATAATGAAGGGCTATTGTATAGAACGGAGTTCAAGGATATTGATTTAATTTGATTTTGAATTTTTATTTCCATAAGCATCACATCATTACAATGTTATTTTCAGCTTAAGTTCCAGAAACAAGATTTCAGATTATGTAATTGATATTCTACCACCAATACTACTACATTGGGCTTAAGAAGGAAACAGGAGTGGGTTGAAGGAAGTTTATTGAGTTTTATATGTTGCTGACATTAAAATGGAATAAACATAAAATGTATTACTTTTTAAGAATATAATTATATGTATTTTTAATTATAAACGCTTTTGAGTCCTGGAATTAGGTATTAGAACATTTCCCCAGTATTAGGGCGGATGTGCCTAATCGATCTCCTTAGTGGAGAGCTCCAATCCACCTCCAGTCCTTCCGGTACCAATGCGTCCCCATTGAAGGCAATAGGCGAACCATTATGTACAAGTTTTCGCTTTCTACGCAATAATACATATACCTAAGGGTTCTAGGATATTTCCCCGCCAACATTCTCCCCGATACATTTTCCCCGCTATACTATACATCTTCCCCACCCGCCATACTCCTCGCCAAATGACCTCCCATCCATCATTTACCCTGCCTGCATTTTCCCCCGCCAATTTTTGTTTTTTACATTAGGCATTGCAAGGTTAATTTCCCCCGCCTGGACTCTAACATATGTATGTACATTTTACTATATTGTCGTCTTTCCTCCTATCCAGGCCCCCATAATAGCATATCGAAATCGACAGTTATCTTTATGAATTCAAAATAATCCTAATGTGAAATGTAAGGGCTTAAAAACGTACACGTACCATACAGAAGACATAAAGCAATGCCAGTAAGAGCAGATTATCTACCATGAAATATTTTTTTTAAAATTGTGATTTTAGGTATAAATACGAAACAAAAATATAAGGTGATATAGAATTATGGTATAAATGATATAAACGCAGTTTATCTAAATCCTAGATTCATATAACAAACAATTTAACATTATAATGTTTAGTTCCAAATTCCGTTTAAGGTCTGTCTATCAGATTCTGGAGTTAGGTGTTGTAACCAGGCAGTCAGATGTGTCCATTAGTCAAAAGATCATCCCAATAATTTAGATTTAATAAGAGATTTGAACCTCTTGGGATCATCAGTACATCTGATATCCTGACTCAAATTATTCCATATTCGATGCAGGCGACCCAAAGTTGTCCTGCTCATGGAGCTCTTCTTCCACCTTTTTCCTTCCAATTTCATAATATTCCCTCCCCCAAGGTTATATCGACCCTCATTAATTCCTTTTTCATCATATGCCTGACTGGTAGCTAGGACCCTCAACTCCCTTCTCTTAGCCAGTGGTAACACTCTTGATTCCCTGTGGCTTACATATAAGTTACGTTCATATAGGTCATGTTGCATAGCCAGAGGGCCTTATTCTGCATGACTTGTAGCCTGTCATAAATCTGTTTACTACCAAAGTCAATCAGCTGGCTGCCGCTTTCCAGAATTGGTAAAATAAAGGTTTTGTAAATTAACAGAGCCGTGTCATAATCGATAAGATGCTTGAGTTTAGCAACTTTCCTTAAATATCTTTCAGCGATAGCTACCTGTATATTGACATTTTTTTAAGCTCAACTGATCGTCGATTGTAATACCAAGATGTTTTGGTCCTCCGCCCCCTACATGATGATATAACACCATCCAATCAGTACTTGTCCGTAATTAGAATTTTCATTAAAATGCACTGAAATAATAATTTGTATTTTTATTCCTTTGTCAGGTGAGTCCCATTTATCTGCGATTTTATCCTGAACAAGGTTGGTGATGATTCTCCATGTCTCTTGTATTCAATGTCTTATTAGTCATACGCAATAATATAATAGTATCATATAATAAATAATAGATACAACTCAAATTACACTTTGAAATTCTTTAAAGAACATTTACGGTATCATTAATTTTGCATATATATATATATATATATATATATATATATCCTTTTATATATTTTAAGATATATCCGTCTATCAGAGTATTAATATATTATTCATGTTAATATAAATTTATGAATATGACCAACCCTATATATTTACAACATTTCATTATCTCCAGGAACATCAATTGAAAAACTGCAAAACTTTAGTACTCAGTACTATCGGAAAGTGTTTTTACATGGTTGTATACTCCGAATATATATATGCTCATGTATTTCAATTTTACTTTTAAAAAATCATGTTTGGATTATATATGCGTAGACTAGCATCAAGTCCTCAGCCCAACTCAATGAGTACACACAGCAAAGGCCTTACAGTCGAGGCTGTATTCACTCTAATATGATAGTTTTAATTGTTTTTCAAAACTTTGATTATGACACAAAATAAATCAAAGAGTTATACAAGTCTAATATATGCCCTGAACAAGTTACTTGTGGGTTGGGATATAAAAGAAAATGAAAGCCCTATGTTCGGGCAGCTAGCTTTAGATGAGTAATCTATCACCCAATGGCAGGTGCAAGGTGTCGTAAATGTCAGTCATGTATAATAGGAAAGCTTTTAATATGATATGATACGAAAGTATTTAACTATAAACTATATTATGCATTAAACCGTTCCTAATCCATTAAACCAACAAATTAGATGAGTAGCTCTACCAATCAATTTAGTTAAAAATGGATTTTAATCCATCTACTCAATTATGTGAGCCGCTAGCAGCATTTGCTTAATCCCTCAAGTAATCAATCTTGATTATGTACCATGTCTTTCAGACAGTCAAATCTTCGTTCTAAAGCCTAGGTTTTTGTTCTTTCTTCTCAGGATTAACGGAATATAGGATAGGATGTTTTTGTTTTGAAAGAGTTTTATTTGAGTTCTATGTGTAGAACAAAAGTGGCTCGTAAAGGTGTTATGGCTTAAATCTTTTCAAGTCTTACCTTTCTTCGAAAATGAAATGGTCAGGGGCCAGGTGTAAGGAAAATTTAAACGATTTTATCTATGCTAATTCTCCCCACCAGCCCACGTATATAATGAAAACGTAATAAGCAAACGTTAAGGGTGTAAACTAAAGAGGTTTCTAAGAGTAATCCCAAATGGCACACTCATTGGACAACAATAATTATTCCATCGTAATCACAATGAAGGAACTACCGTAAATTTCCGCAAAATAGGCAAATTAATTTCTTTTGGCAAGCTACTACCCTGAGAAATATCCACCTTTAAATTTGTTTTGAATGAGACAAATCGAAAATTTGGGAAAATACCTCGTTGACCCCTAGTAGCATATTCTCTTTACAACAAATGAAAATCAGCAAAATCATAAATCACAAATCAACCTGTTCCTACTTAAAACCAAGCTAAAAAGAGTTTGCCCTGTTACAAGTCAATGTCAATGAGATCGGCCCTCGTGGATTCTCTGTCCCCATAGTTCTCAATTCGAGGAGAGAAAGCTTGCCTAATATTAGCTCAGGAAACTAAAAGACTGCAGGAGGCGGTTTGGGTGGATACAAAGAAGTCGATTGGAGCGGATCAAGTATAGTATTTCTGTTTGCCTACGTGTTTTAAGCCGGAGACTTCTTTTAGGAACAAAGAATTTTCCAGCATCCCTTCCGATGGTATAAAAAAAAAGTTAAATACGTATTTGTCATAAAGTCAAAGACTCTGATTGCCCTCGTGAAAGTTTGATATGAACAGGAGGCTCACATTCCCCCATGTGGTTGCAGCTTGGTTGGAACACTATAAGCAATGATCAGGAGGAGCTGACATTTCATGGTAATTGTCACTCCCGCTATATATTGTAATTGTAATGAACTACCTCTTAAACAGAATGTATTCTGTGAAGATTGAAATAACCCCCTTAGTGTAAATAAACAATTGCATTTGGGAAAATCAAGTATTATTCCTTAGACGCCAATGTAACTCTCGGAGAATCGTCCTAGGCTGGATCGATTTTCTGGTAAATCAAGGACGCATTGCTTGTGGTATTACTTAAAGCTGTGTGGTATGTCCCTCTTATCCTATGAAGATTATTGCAAGGGCCTGAGACTATTGGAGAAGAAGTAATGGAAGGTTTTGTGAGACAAAAATAATTGTTTTGTGGCTGGCTGTCTGTTACTGTATACCATTTTAGTCTGTAAGAAAGGATAATTGAACTAATAGATCAACTGCTTTCTCTGGGAGATGCGGATGACAAAAGTACGCAGTGTTTTGTAAATACAACTGTATCATATATCAGTATAGTATGGAAGAAATGTAGTAATATAACAGTGATATAATAGTTCAGGATTTTAATTGGTATTATTCTTTTTGCCTGAATTATATGTATGCCATTGCTATCGACTTTAAATATATTAGATTTGATAAGTGGCAGTTTGTTCACCTTCATTGCTATATATATTATCATTTTAATAATCAGATTTATTATCTGCGCACCAGTTGAAAGACCTGTGAATAGCAGAAATTGCATTATCCAAGTTATATGCTTTTGAAAAATATCAATTATGATTATAATAATATGGACATCGCAGATATGTGGCATCTTCTGGGTATTGATAGTATACAAAAACCACTTGCTAACGATGGTACGTGACTATGGCTAAGACTAACACTGTCTGTGATAACATAAATTTAAATCTAGAATGTCTTCAAACCAGTTTACTGAATGATACCTTGGCATCTTGAAATTCACCGAAATTCGCCCAAGCCATGATTACAAATCTTATCTGAAGAATGGCGTAAATAGCACAGCACCCTTGTTCTGGAAAATTACTGTTCTGACATTCCCTTGCTTAGGTAGTCCAAAATATATCCCTGCATTGACAATATTTTGTTTCTACCGTAAATTTTGCTTGAACCGACGAAAATATTTCGCTTCAGGCATTGGTGTGAAAAGATGCTTTTTCTAATATACATAAATTTAGAGATTGTTGTAGTTAATAAGCTGAAATATTGTTATCTCCATCGTTTAGCCTCAGTTGGTTCAAACCTTTTCGACGGCAAAGTGTTTATTATAATATATGGGTAAATGGGTCAGGATGAGATGTGGTGAGCTGTAGCTGATAATGTTCGGTTTACCTGTTAACAGAGCACAGGTGTCTTCACATACAAAATGCAATGGTTATTTGTGTGTCTAGGGAAAGTTGCCCCAGGGAAAATATGGAAGGAAAAACTTAAAAGACATACATTTCCTTGGCTTGAATATAGGAAAAACATGCATTGTATATCGGAGTGGCACTTTCAAAAGGAATACTTCCCATTTGAACTGCGCCTTGGGTTAGACAATAGAAAGATCCCTTGCTTGGATCCACATCTTTTGTTTTGCTGTTAAGTAATGAATGGGGTTCTAATTTGTCATCTACAGTCCACAACAATAGAGAAACACTAACATTTATATATATATATAGGATGGAACATTCAGATGGAATGTTTTCCGTTTTAATTGCGTCTTAGGTTAAAAGATAAACAGGAAACATTTCCCCAAAATAATATCCACCAACGTATGAATTGATCAGCCTTGGCCTTCCCTACATACACTGTATTTGATAAAAACGCAAGCAAATAAACACAATCTATAATCATTCAGGCGTACAATCGTAATTGTGAAGTTGTAGAGGCTCAGAACACCGTATATGATGTGTCTTTAAACAAATATTCCCTTTATGACTAACTGTGAGTTTGTGTATCAATTATTCGGTATACCCGCCCATCAAACCATTCTCCTGATAAACCAATTCTTTCCACTGGGCTTTTTGGCTGAGTCAGATAACTCCTTGACAGGAGTCAGTCAAATAACTGAGACAATAAACGTCAGGTATTCTCCTCTTCAAATATCCGGTTCCGGTTCCTTCCATAACTACTTTCCACTCCAGCTCACGTAATGACTACGTCATAATAACCATAACCTACTCATTGCCTTACGTCGGTGAGATGCTCTTCCTAAACCTATCTTTACGACGCAGACACACCCACAGTTATAAGGCTTTTATGGATGTCACAACATGTGAACTTGATATCTTTATTGTCCAATAGGGGTATTTCAGAGAGAATCGCTGTAGGCATCCAGATAAGTATTGGGATGAAGTCCTTGCTGAAGCAAGGCGAGCGCAATTTGCCCTGTAGGAGCATTGAACTGTGGTTGAATACTGATCACATCCTCTTCAAGATGCTTCTTTGCGGATATGACATTTCAGCGTGTATACAAAGATACTATGAACGGGATGATTAGAAAAGAAGTACTCTATATTATAATGACAGAACCTGGAATATATATATCCATTTACATATTAAATTGAGATGACAGAACCAGAAATATCTATCGTATCAACCTACATAATAGATAGCTATATTTGGACAAGTGAACGTCATAATGCAACATCTGAAAGTATCAAATTAGAATAATACTGCCTGTTCCATGATGGAATTATAAATGGAGTTGTATCTAGTCACTAACACGGATATCGAATTATACCATTACACAGGTAGAAGCTGCCATATAGATCTAGTTCCAATCACAGAAATCTGCTGCTGCTGAGCAGAACTGTGGTCTGGGAAAACCTGTACAGAATTAATTAACTAATTCCTTAATAAACAAGATTTTCCTATCTCTCAGTGCTGAGCAAGCCTGGAATGTTTTCTCGGGGGGCTCAACAGTACAACAGTTTAATGAACCGTATCAATCCATTTCGTTCTGCAAGAAAGAACTAGACCATAATAGCCTGTTTTTCCACTATGCTGTTGTATCATAACTCCTAGTGGAGTCGCTTACACGACGCAAACTATGTTGGTTTGTATGACACGGAGTATTACAGGCTCTATAACCACTTTTTAACATACATTGCTTAAAGTTTTGTTTTCTCATATACGATGTTACTGATAAACTACATATTATAACAAATCCCAGAAGAACATCAAAGCTGGGAAAATAATGAGTTGGTGGCTTTTTGTGGCTTTTTGTGGCTTATACTGATTTATTCATATGTATAACTACATTAAATATTGAGTAGCAAATGTTTCATGCACAATTGTTTATCTATTTAAGAGTCTCTGCATTGAGGTTCTTGTCTGAGTCTGGTCATTCTGATTGAGAGGAGTATTGACTAGCAAACATGTTCCTACTATCTTATTTTAGGATCTAGTCGCGTATTTGGTGACACTAAGTAAAGTATTTAAGTTGGAGGAGAAGCTACCTATTTTCAAGAAGCCGGATTGAAATGGAGGTTAATGGTCTCAGCCTGAGGTGATCATAGCCCCAAGACCCTTCATGGTAGTGACTAAAACTATCAAGAAGACCTTACCCCCCTCCCCACACTAATATTGGTTTCACTCAAACGATTTTATCAAATGGACATCATTTGAGCTACAATGGTCTGGGTAAACAGACGAGCTGAATGAATGCAGAAAATCATTACTTTTACAACAAATCTGCTCATTAATATGTAAGTATACCATATCCCGAACTAATAAAATAACATAAATGTGTTCATGTTACTAGAACTTCTTCTAAATTTCTTTAGTTCTATCTAATGTCCATTGGGACAGGGATCCGTTCTTCCCTTATCATACCGATCTTCCCAAAACTCATTGTCCCGTTATAAATCTAGGCAGCCGTAATGATTGATTCTAAATATAGACCTATCCCAGAGGGCCATGTAAAGTTCTATAGGAGCCTTGTCACCTAGGTTACCTCTACGAGGAAGGAGTACATCAGACTGCCCTGGATGAAGGCTGATAACGTTGGACAAGTCTGGTGCCCATGGCAACATGTCCGTGGCAATAGTGAGCTTACAAACAACCTGTTCAACCAAATCAATTCTATCTGCAAACAAACCCTCCACCTATTCCACTTAATAGTGCTCCTCACTCTAATTTAGCGCTTCAGGGTATTCTGTGTTACACTTTATCAGATTATTTCATATACCAGTCTGAATTGCTGCCAAATGTCAAATAGCACCCCTGGTTCTGCTTGTAATTCGATTCTGAAAGTCTTTTTGGACTACTTCAGATCAACTTATATCAACTTTGTTTTTCTTACCAATGAATAAATTAATAGCGACTTCAGCTGATACTTTGAATCCGTCACTCCCAACACAGAGTATAAGCATGAGGTTTAAACTTACCTAATTTAATTTCTTCCATACTGAAACCTTTATCAAGGGTATCTTTCAGACCCTCGTCCTTGAATATCTAAGTTCGCAAAATGCGCAGCAGACTAAAACTATTTTTCCAAGGAAGGATAATGAAAATGATACTTGGAAAGAAAGGGACACTCAGAGTTCAACTCCTCATCGGATTATCACCAGAGCGGAGAAATAAGGTAATGAAATGGAGATAATCTATCAGCTTGAGACCTACACATAAACAAAAATAGGGCTTGTCGCCACCTGGTGCCTGGCATATGAAGTGGGGCTGAGTGGGAATGAGAGGATTAGGGAGCAATGTGTTGGTACAAAGGAGAATAACCGATAAAAGCTGATTATAAAAGTCCTGAAATTACAGCATGATCTTGGCCTATGTTTACAGTCTCAGTCATCAGAGATAAAACACGCGGCTCAACCTGAGGTGGCAAAGGACAACCAATCCTCCTTAGAGCTCTTTTTGCTTTAAGCAGTTTTCATCAGAATTTCTTCCCAAGGCGTGTGGGGAAGTCAGACCACAACTCCATTACTCTTTACTCGATGAAGAACTTCGTGAAAACCCACAGAGATTTCTGCCACTGTAACTTCACAGCCAAGTCATAAAACTTATTCTGAGAGGTGAGGCTGCCGGTCGGTGAAACTGCCGGTTCTTATTTTAAATGGTCATATATATAATATATTTATCATTACATCCTTTAAGATCTCGCAGGCATTTCATGTTTGTCTGTGTTAATTACAACTTACAAGCAAGCAATGGTGAAGAACCACTGTGAAAAGTTAAAGCTGCATTCTCAATTAACATCTGTCAACAACAAAAGATTTTCTACGTTTTGTTCCGTTTTTTTCCAACCCACCTAAAAGTATTTTGACCAATCGTTTCCTGCAATGGCTTAAGAGGGGTGTTGCACAACGGATTTCAATGAACGAACAGGATCTCATCCATCGTTGGGCCTATGAACGAGTGGGAATATAGCTCGGATTAACCATCTGTTGTACAATGCCTGCTCCTAAACCTTCCTCGTTGTAGGTCCGCCTGTTGGTGAGTGTACTGCACTTTAGATAGGAGGTGTGGACCCAGTCAAAAAGTGGGGTATTCCATAGACTGATGTCATGCATAGGGTATATTCCGACTTAGGTTCTGACCTGTTTGTATGTTTGATTGGAATTCTCAGGGTCAGCGTAGGGGAGCTATAATTGGTCTTCATTCCACGGGGACAGTGCCTTTATATAAGGACGCTTGTACCCTGCTATATGCAGGTAGTATAACCTATGTAATGGTCAATGAAAAAAGAAGAAATCATGGAATTCGTGTATAGCTTTGACTTGAGACAGAAGGTTAGCTGAGCATACGTTTTCCTTGTCATTCATGTACCGCCACCGCCCCCTATCCCCCACAGCATTTTCACTGATTTGAAGCAGCTTGCAATAAATAAAGACCACCTAAGAAACAAATTGTCCCAAAAAATGAGCAAATTAGAAAATCAATATTAGGCTACACCGAATACCTTACTCGTGGAACAAACTGCAGACAGTGGCCCATGGGATAATTGAACCCAAAGCATTTAAGTTGTTTGCAAAAAAAACTCCGTACGTCTGGGTTGACCAGAATTTCATTGATTGATATAACTTGTACTACTATATCACTGTTAATATTAAGAAATATTTTAATTTTGCCCTTACAAAAGAACACGTGTAAGATCTTCAAAGTCATATTGAGCAGTGGACTAACTTTGTCAATGATGACTGCATGTAGATTTGTTCACTGCGTGAATTCTATATAAGATACCAAAAAAAGCTAGTAAACCTCCCATGGCTGAAGAATCGCTTTCTTGCGGCGACAATGTCGAAAATAAAAGTTTCTAAATCTAAAATCTAGGACTAGGGCAGATCAATCAGCTTCCCATTGGTCAAGCTTGACCAATGGGCGTTCATTTACCAGGAGAGGCCAGCCTCATTACCATAACGGTTGGTGGATGCTCCTGGCGCTTGGAGATTCAAGCATTCGGTCACAAACAGCCAGAGGGTTAACAAGGGATTTCTAGTTCCCCACCCTCCCACTCCTATTAATCACTGTATCTTTCATTTACCATTCAAGCCACAGGGCATTTTTTTTTTATCTTATCTACTTTTCATATATAACCATGTTTCAACCTATGTCTAGTTACCTTCATATAATCATATGTATAACCACCCATGTACCTGTTGTCACTAAAGGTTCTAAAGGTCACTAAATGTTCTAATAAACTTCTCCATGTAATGTAGACTGTGTTCCTCTTTAGGTGTCAATGAACCTGTCATGAGCAAGCCTCATAGCTACAAATATCAAAACCATAGAGGAATTAATAATAGACGTGGAAAACTTTCGATATCATCATTTCTTACTCATTATGAAGTGATGTATATCAATAAATAAATTTCGGGGGCCTTGAATTACGTACGAAGAAACTTAGAATAACCATGGCGGTCGTCCTAACTTCCCATTGTGCAACAGACTCTTTGGCTCGAATTTGACTAAGTCTTTGGTTTGATAAATTCAGTCCTTTAAGTCATAGTATGAGTCAATTTTGGTAAGATGTTGTGACGTAATATCTGAGAATGCAGCTTTAATAGTAAATTTCTTCTGGACATCACCATTTGCGAACAGCCTCATTTACTCATGTTCTATTTGACGAGCTCGTCACACTCAAAATTCTGGAAGTCCCTCAGGTTCTTTAATGAAGACCACCTTCAAGTTGTTCCCCATTACCCAGCGGAGATGAGGCAACTACAAAGTGAGACCCGCTTCCGGGCAATGTTAAAAGTGTCTGCTTCAATTTTATATCCACAGGTTTTAATGGAATTTAAGTTTGATAACTTTTTCTTGGACCCTCGACTGATAGAATTTCACACGGTTAAATTTGATTGATATTTGATTTGATTTTCGTGGAGCCCTTATGTCTCCGTTTATTGGGTATGTTTCAATTACACCATCAAAGGACTTTAACATCACGTTTGCGATATCACTATATCTTTAAAGATACATTCTCAGCTATATTTTACGACAAAAACTATATTTTACGATAATCGACCGAAAGAAAACTAGCGCCTGTCTGGAATAATAAGCGAAACCACTGCAGCAAAGGATTTTGGTCAATTGACTTTCAGACGGGTATTTAAAAAACTGAATAAAAAGTAGAAACTCTTGAGATTTTGCTTGATGTCGTGAATGCAGCTTTAACATAACAACTACATGCAGATACTATTGAATTTGATTTAATGCGTCAAGCAATAATCCTTGCATTATTCACTTTGGGGATGAGCGTGCACACACCTTTTTGCCATTAATTTGGGGTCCACGATCCTTTCAAATTAAATTTGATAGTCCCATGAAATTGTCTAAGTCCCCTAGGATACTCCTAGTGTAAGGAATAATAGGTAATATTTAAAGACAACTAATCTGGCTGCAAGCAACACTTAATTAGACAGGAATGGGGCTTAGACTATCCAGCAAGTGGCTAGCGTCACAGCTTACCCTATTCTCTGTTGGTAATGGCATTGTCATCCCCTACACTATTTAGATGCTGACCAGTGATGAGTAATAAATAAAATGTTTTGCTGAAATGGAGATTGTCACCATATATTGTGTATGTCTCTATAGACAACGCTACAATAAGAAGGCCTACAAAGGCTATACACTAGAACTGGTGGCTAGCATTGTCCATTGTCATCAATATTCCACAAGTACATCAATGGCTACACTATGTTTAATGGCCAGCATTGTCACTCCCGACAACGTAAAGTGTCTTCTTCGGTTACATAGTACTACTCCTTGAATACCAAGTTTGAATATTTATGCTCATAAAATTAGCCCTCCTGGGCCAGTTGAAAACCCCCCAAAAGCGATTCTGTAAACCCAGGATAAGAAAATTCCAGTAATTTCAATTTGAACTGCAGCTATCTGAACGTGAGATTGCTACCACCCTAGAGCTACTCGTCTCTTTGAAACACCCAATGACGGAGTCCTTTATCATATATTCCGGATAGCAGATGTTCCCTCATAAATTGTTTTTTAATTTGAAGCATCATTTCCTTACAGGCATTGAGCTAGCTACATTTGCATTTTCGGGACTCATTTATTGTAATGTATTATATATATGAGGAAATAGTGGGTCTCCTTCAAGAACAGTTATCTCCATTTGATAGCATCAACTTTCTAACTATAGAATCCACAGTATGACAGGTACAGCGAACTTTATCTTTTAAAGGAACCTCCTCAGATGAAACCGTTGATACCGTTGACAGAAGTTGGGGGAGCTGTCAAATCTCTTATTGTTTATATCAATTAATCTCTATTGAAACAGGAAATTCAGCCACATTCTGGTATTTAGTGAAGGACTTTAATTTAAAGGAGACGAAGGTGGTTAGCACCTTACTTATGAAGATGATGAGAGAAAGGAATAAGCAATTAACGTAATATAATTATTTTGCGACATTGATTTTTTCTTTCTTTGATATAGACCTGAGGAGTATAGATAATAGACCTGAGAGGTATTTATAAATATTGTGTACGTGTTTGTTGGTAGAGTTGACAGCTATGCTGTGCAAAAGCTTTGTTTGTTTAAATTGTTTATTCTGCGCAAAACATTATGCCACATGGACAATATTCTCAGTTACACAGATTCGCTTTGAGAAATATCATCATATTAACATTAGCTCTGACGTTATACCACATGTAAGCGTCTTTGTTGTGCATCGACCAGATTTTCAAGGACACATACATTTTGGGCTGGTTGACCTGACTCAGTATATGTCATGATTATATATGTTGATTCTTATTACCTCTTTGTACTAAAAATATAGTGTTCTTTGTAGGAAGTCTACTCAATATTCAAAGAAATTATGCAAGCAGAGAAAATATATTTCATTTTATTACAAAGAGTGGACGTACAACCAACTTTTGCCCATCATGAATTAGTGTCAGCTGAAGTATAATGAATAAGGATATAAACGTTAATAAAGGATTAATGACCGACATTGTGGACCTATTGATGCATCAACGGCAAGTTGAAGGTGCCGATCCGATTTGCAGTTTGGTTGATACAAACCCTCCTCTAGCTAAAGTTTATGATCATTCAAGTGTGTAATAAATAGCAAATAACACTCTGTTAGGGTTCGAAATGATCTCGACCTGATTTGTCTCGACGAGTTCGAACAAGAACAGCCGATATTGCACAAATTGAGCACAAGCAGGCCCGTAATGGAGGTAATTAATCCGTTTAGTATTTTCCTAATGTGATTATAGACCCAAGACCGTTCAAGGCCTAAAAGTGAATGATACGGAGACAGAATCTTCTCGTCACGGCTCCATCTTCAGTGGAACCCTGGTTCATTGACTCACAGAACAGCTGAGGGGTTAACACATAGCTGGTGGTAGCTAGAAATGGCCACTTCTTATCAGACATACCATCTCTTAAGTAAAGGAACAAGAAAGAAGTCCTTAATTATTTCCTGGACACCAAACAATATTTTTATTTTTCGGACTTGAATGGGATTCGTTAGAATATTTTATAATTTATTTAGTCAGCGCCCTGAATTCATATTTCATTCAATTCTAGTAAGTACGACGAGGGAACTAGCTATTCTAACTAACCTTTCACTTGCAGGCAAAGGAATTCCTTGCTTAACCCTAGCCCTGAAACCACTCGCACCGCACATTCTTCTGGGGGGAAAAGTGATTCATATACATATAAAAACGCTGGCACTTTTGTCCTTTGCATTCATATGATACATATATGCTCTTACCTAACGAATCGTACTTGGTTCCCATTGACGGTCGACTATCTATCTAGCAGTGAGAGTAGTAGGAGTTGTAACGTTAGTCGGAGCAGGAGTCGGAGTAGGAGTTTTGATAGGAGTACTAATGCAGTCCATCGATATACATCTTCTCTAGTTGGACGTTAGGCCTTCTGCCCCCATTTTTACTTTCAGATGAAACCGAATGTGCACATCAATGAAAACTAGATATAAGCAATATAAGGAAGGCGGGGAGGGAGAGAATGAACAAGGAACTATAGGAAAGGAGGGTAGAAAAGGGAGCACAATGAAGCAAACCGAGAGCTTCCAGATGGGGAGAAGGGCAAGATGGTGTAGGCAATGGTGGTATATGTACATCCGTGGAAGTACTGTATACTAATCCACTTTGGTATGTCGCAATCGCCTGAAATTGACTTTCGAATTCCTCATCCTGTCTCGAGCAACCCAGGAGAGAACTCAATAAGTCCCACTACAAGTCCCCTTATATTGCGGGTCTATAGAATATCTGATTCCATATCCTGGCAACATCATGGTTGGTTGAACACTATTCCCGAGGGCTCTACTTCAAAGGTTTTACAGCTTTTTTGTGATTCACATTGTAATCAACACATTTAGACCAAAGTCTTTAATGTTTTCGTGACCTATGGTCACAAAATCGATCGCTGGCAGACTTTTAATTGGAAACACTCGGTAAAGGGATCGAGAAAATGTCGAAAGTGTTGTGTATTTGATATGAAAGGTGAGCGCACTTTGGGTGCACTGACGCATGGAGGGAAATAGCCACTCGGATGACGACATAGTACTCAATGGCATATCATATGGCTTCCCAATGCAGTATGTGGGCAGCCCACGATACTACGCCCAAGAAATCCTGAACCATCCATCAGCAAAACAACACATATATCACGTCAGAAAATATATACAAGAAATTAGCCACGCAGCCATATCCGGACAAAGTCCTCCCATTTGTTGTGACGATTTCTTTTTGTAATGCAATCTATAGCAGAGTTGCTAGTACGAGCCTTCAATAAGATGGGAATCATCACCTAACAATACCTTGATGACCTCCTCATAATATTTAGGCCAGACGATTGAAGAAGTGGCTCAACAAAATTAGAAACCACCATGAAGCTATTCCAACATCTCAGACTCAGAGTGGCTGAAAAGAAAACTCCATTCCCTAGCCATAATGTCTGCTGGTTGGGAATTATAATAAACACTGAAAACAATCTCCTCTCAATCCCACATAATAAATTAATAGAAGCCCATTCCTGCCTGGGCTACACACTTCAACAAAACCAAGTCACCACCAATGCAATCCATCATGGGGAAAATCACCCATGTAGCCAAAATTATTGCCCCTGCGAGACCCTTCATGCAAAGACTGTTGGCAACCTTAAGAGCCGTGGCAGGGGATGACATCAGCATATCTCCAATGGTGAAATCTGATCTTAAGTGTTTTTTAAAAAAATACATGGAGTCATTTGATGGCAAGGGCATTATCCCTCACAACAGGATAGTAACGATAACCTGGGCAGACTGCTGCCTAAAAGGAGGTGGGGCTACAAACATATAAACCTACCTTTGGCCCCAATACAACTTGAGACAAGTCAATCAACCACCTTGAGGCAATCAACTGTTTCACAGCAGCAAGATTATTCATGAAACCTTAACAGTCTGGAGTCAACTATGAGTTTGTAAACATTCCAGGCGAAACTATGGCCATGGTCACAGCAGACACATTATCTCGTACAGTGATGTCCAAGGCTGGCATGCCTAAGGCACAAGCAATAATTAAAGAAAATGTAATCCGTTTTCTAAATGTTTGCAGTAATATCTTTGACATTCATATGTCTTATTATAGGTCCTGCCCCCAGACACCTATTCAAGGGGGCCTAGTTGCGACAATCAACCAGGGACAGTCACAAAGTACATCACCTTCTGCTAGCATATAGGGCATGACTTCACGACCCCCTCACCTGAACTGCTCTGCTGTTCCATAGAGAGATCTAGCATCTTACACAAAAGTTCCGGACACTGTCAACAACAGCATGACTATTCGCACATACTTCAAGCTCACAGTACCATCCTAGAGTCACCTACACCATAAGAGGCCTCCAACTCACCTTCATGCTTGTTACGTCACCAATGCCTCCAGGGATGCTGAAGGCAATATTACAAGGAATCTACAGAATCCAGCACCCCACGCAACTTAGGGTCGGAATCCTTGTAATGTACCTCACACACCAGAGACCTGACAAGGCACAATCTTCATCTAGCAAATAAAGGGATCTACATCTTGATGAAATGGACAAAATCAATGCAGTCCTCACGACAAGCAACCATCAAATTGTTTCCTGCTACTGACGACCCAACCTTGTGCCGGAGAAGGGCCTTCATGAGGCTGGATAAAATCACACTACTGGCAGGCCTTCCCTGATGCCATTAAATGAACTCTGTCCACTCTGCCCTTAAGGCCATCTCCTAACACCTCAACTCCCCTTGGATTATTCATCCTTTTTATGTCTATTCACATATTATATATGTATTATCTCATCAAACAAAATCATTCAATGTTATCAACCATACACTACTTTGTTCATCGCTGGATTTTACGGAAAATAATAATAATGATAAAATATTTACAAAAAACTTTAGCCTCGCTTTTAATGGCATTAGTCTTTGGGGTTTCTCATTGGATGAAGAATTATTCGAGAAATGTATAAACGAAATAACTACATGATAATACATCATATAAGCCATGAGTGCGATGATCAGAATGTCTTCTTTAATCTTCAGAAACTAGATAAAGAAGGAGGTCTGTAGAAAGTGTTTTTTACTATTTATAAACGGTAGTATCGTAGTGGAGCTCTCCTCAACTGATAGATGTTGTAAGGTAAGGTAAAAATGATTAAGGGGCTTCCGGAAATCGGAATGATGTTTATATCTCGAGGGTCAACAGCTGTTTGCTGCGTCTGTCATGGAACGCTGGGAAGTCCCAAGAACCTCTCCTCGAGGAATGTCAGAAAATTGTGTAAATATTTCTAAGTAGTAAACGCGTGAAGCACAGCATACAAAGAAGGCTCTCTATCCGAGAAATCTTTGATAAATCGCTGCCTTATCAAGTGCATCTGTTGTAAGACACTTTGCTAAAACACATCTCTCTCACTTTCTTTTTCAGGGCACTTTTATTGATAAAAAAAAGCAGACTATATTTCAGATCTTACAGGTACTCCTATCCTCGTTTCATCATTTGATTTGAGATTTGAGAATTAGCATAAACAACATGCGACAACACTCTACATTCTACGACTACTTTCATATTTTTGTCCTCACGGAATGTATTAATGCTGAATTTAGAAGCCAAGTATGTTGATTATTCACGATCCAACACACTTTTCATGATGGAAAAGTAAGATGCAAGGCTAGTACCAACATGCATATCTCCCGCCCTCGTATGAATGGACCCCAATATTCTTCTACGACTAGTTTCTGTACTCTGTATATCATAGGTACTTCTCACATGCAGAACAGAAAATCCGATGATAGCTAGACCAGAGACTGTCTATACTGCACTGTTGTGGCGGGGATAATCCTCTAAGTGACCTGACTAACCTTGCAGCTCGTCTTCTCTCTCAAGAGTCAGATAACCATGACAACACGTTCTGTCTAACAGACAGACAGAGAATGAGGGGTTTGGTTATTTCAGGGATAATGCCGATATAAAGGTCCTAGTCTTCCTTCGGTAAATGTCAACTTATCAATGTTTCCATAGGCATCAAAGTGAGCGAGATAAGACATAGATATGGTTAATGTCATACAACTGCTTTAGAGACGTTGTTTGTCCTGGGTCTGGTCCAACTTGCTGGAGAACTCCTGACTAGATATATGTTGTTGTGGTGGCGCCATGCTTAGATGTATGGATGTGATCATGGATATAATTATGTATTATTATTGTATATCTCATTATATATTTATATTAATCATATCGAGGTCAGGTACCCACAATAATACAATAAGTGCCAGGAAACTTCCAATTAATTAATTGATCTCAGCTATTTGAAATGGGTACAATTATGTGACGCATCTTATTATTAATCCAAAGTCACCCTTGATTGGTGAGTACACAGAATAACAATATATATTATTATTTGGCTTGCCTACAATATCAATTCATCGCCGGGACTTATATAGAATTGTCGTAAATGTTCTTAAAATGGTTGGTCATGATGTGCTGATCTACAAGGGAGATCTTCTAACAGATAGGGAATACTGCATGTATGAAACCAATTTGATACACAACTCAGCTTGGTGCGCACAATGTAGATACATAGTTAACGATGTCATTAATCACAATCGAAACTCCAAAAGTACATATATCACTCTAGAATCTGATGCTATATCCCAGTAACTGTCATGGAAACCGATTGTTGGAGATAAGAAAAGGTCAATATAAACAAAAACTTTATAAGAATTGTTGTCTACATTTAACCCCCAGAAACGTGAGATTCCTTAAATTGTTAAGCGAACGACACTGATGAAGGAACATTATACCTTGCAATAGTATAACCAATAACTCAGTGTGGAACTAATAACACCCAGGGGTGGGAGTAGGGGGCAACAAGCCACATAATGGTACGCCCTGAGGCTTATAAGATGCCCTCGTAGAGGTCCAGTCGTTATATTGTCTCATAGATTTCCTTTATACCTTTCATCTAGCCTAAGACGGGGATGCTCATGGGAGGTCTCACACCTTGCTTCGTCACAGAAAAGATATTTTAAGATTTATCATCTCACTCTCAGGGATATTGCTTAGAATGGATTGGACTCCTTATCAGTAACTGTCCTTAATATGAAATTATGTGACAATTAATTGTCACTGTTTCTTCACTTTATGTCGTCTAATTACACCAGATTTCCAATAAAATAATACCTATGTTCCTACTAGGAGCGGTTTAAAAAGTACACATTGCCTTATGTCTACTATATGGTATCAATATAAAAAATGTTATGTAGGAAAATTCGTGTATAACGATCACCAGACGCTATCGCCTTCACACACACACAGACGTCTATATATATATATATATACGTTTTCTTACTCTGGGGAGGAGCTGATTTTTTTTTAATTTCTTATTTCAAATGAGGCCAAGCACATTTAATATCAATACAAAAGATGCGTGTTGACCGTGCTGATGTATTATCGCATTGCCTACAGAAGACTGAATATTACATTATTTATCTAGTGATTTACAAGACATAAATATTCAAATAATACTATCCATAGTTATACATTTCACTTAGAACTTCTATTACGCTGATTGATGAATCTGAATTACGTACATTGCTAATCACGAGTAACCAAATATAACTTTTGTTAGTTAATTACACTGTACACTCCTTACACCTCCGAATGATTCATAGGCATTTTCACTAAATTAGGCTAAATTAAGATGCGAAAATTATAATGGAATCATTTTCCTTGTGGAAACAAAAGCAGAAATTATACATCACTTATTACCTAGATAGGACAAAACAGCATTTGTCCCTTGCAGAAATCTGATTTCATCATCGAAAAATAATCCAAGTGTCCTGAAAGCTAGGCTGGACAAAGAAGCGCTTTAAAAAATACGTGGGTAGGGTAGGGGACACTAAGCAGAGTAATTAATTGGTGCTCTCTGTCCTGTGAACACTTGGCGCATCTGAGTGTAAAGTGCGTTATCCACTTGTACGACAAAATGACCACCGACAAACTGGCCACAGGTGACCGACAATCGGTCACCTGCCATCGTCGGTGGCTGCTGTCGGTCGGTATTTACTTGTACGACAAAAAGTGGCTTTCTAGTGACCGACAATCGGTCACCTAGGGGTGACCGATTGTCGTTCACTGGTATCCACTTGTACAATTAAGCATGAAAATATATATATTCTCCTCTATTATAGTCTATATAATTCTAACAAGAAATTTTGGTTGTGACCAAGGAGAAAACGGTTTCCCCCGACTAATTCTAACCTCCAACGCCAACACAGACGCGCGGGAAAAAGTCAATTTAGAAGACGTCACTATGACCGGTACAATATTGCGTCATGGCCGGTGTCATATCGAAAAGTGACCCCATTGAAAAATTACCCTACAATTTATGGAGAGATATATAGGCCTAAAGACATATATTTTATACCATTTGTCAGCAATTATGCAGCTAGCAACGGCTAATATAACAACATGGAATGTGTTATAGCTCCTGAATATTGTCGCGCTATGACACCAGCATATCTGGTGCATAGGGTCTAGGCCTATACGTTTTTCCTCATATCTTCCTTATTTAAATACAAATGTTGATAAAAGTAGCCTAAATATATAGGGGTAGAAAAGCATGCTCTTTCATAATTTCAACATCTTGACAATGTATTTCGAGTAGAAATAGCGTTTTTTATTATTTCGCGGGAGCGTAATTTCCCCGCGATATGCTGGCTACGACGCAATAGGATCAGCTCATCAGAACATGTAGGCCTACAATCGTCGGCAAGCTTTTTTATTGTTTACTTATGTCACTGAAAACTTTCTCATATCATTTCCCCCAATTCCGTTTCTATGATAGGCAGGCCTAAATGCCTAAACAATAAATGCCCCCCCCCCCCCCCCCCCACACACACACACCTTCTTCCTCTAATACTCTGCGCGGGAAAATGTCTATTATGCGTTGTCCAGGACTCTAGTTCACTGTTGTCATGGTGCGTTACTAACGTTGTAAAAATTAGAAGACATCACTACGTATATTATTGCGTCGTTGCCGGCATCAGCATCGATAGGCCTATACTTTCCCTATAAACTTCCCTAAGTTCCACCAATATTATCTTCCTTATTTGAATACAGATGTTGATAAAATTAAATACATAGGGGTAGAAAAGCATGCTCTTTCAGAATTTAAACATATTGGCAATGTATTTCGAATAGAAACAGCGTTTTTTAGTGCTTCGCGGGAGCATAATTTCCCCGCGATGTGCCTGCCACTGGTCAGGTCGTCAGAAAATGAACAATTGTCAGCTCTAGGCCTACACATTTAGTAAATCTTGCTAATTTACTCTGAAAAATGACAAATACTAGCTATACTACAGTATATTTGGTGTAACATTGATTTAATGAATCTGCTTGGTTATGTAGGCCTACCCTAAAACTAATAGAAAAAAATCTGAGAGGAATGGTGCAGGCGAATTGTACATTTTCGTACATCCTGACTCAATAGGCCTAATGGGGCCTAATCTCACCTGTATCCGTCAGTATCTATCACTTAGGGAAGAGTGGTATATAAATATGGTTCTGACCAAATGCCAGCTTAGACATTTCTCTTTCCGATGGTGTATAGGGTTAGGTTATTATTTTATATATTAATGCCTTAAAATCCCATATTGGACAAGCCAGTTTTGCACAACGATCGGATTTTTGTCAATCCCGTACTTTTCAAGGAGCAGGGGAGGTTCAAAATACAGTTTTACATAACCAAACAAATTCGTTCAATCAATCCTTGATATAAACACATATTTAGAGGTAGAAAAACATGCTCTTTCTGAATTTCATGTTTTTGGCAACTTATTTCGAGTAGAAATAGCTATTTTTATCAATTTGCGGGAGCGTAAAATCACCGCAATGTGTACGCAAGTGCGTCGGAAATTAAGGTGGGAATAGGCGGCATGGGGTTTTCCTTATAAGGGGGCAACGCGGACGCGCAAAGAACAGGCGGCAAAAACTGGAACCTATATAAGGTTTCCCCCGCCGCAGGCGGTACGAGCGCCAAAGGCGCTCGTACTGGGAAACCTTAAAAAACATGGACATAGGGTTAGCAAATTGGCCACAGTCTTGGTTGCGCGTAATTGATGATTGACACAGCTATTAATTTTAAGATTTTTGATAAAGAGTCTTCCTTTGTTGATACACATTAGTGTTAAGATGTAGGCCTAAACAATTTTTTGTTTATATGAAATATAGTATAAATAGAGACCGAATCTATAATTTTATGGGTCATTATGCAACAATTACACTATTCTCAGGACGTGCTGATTTTACCTACAAAAGGTAACAAAATGTTGTGATGGTAGGCCTACTAATCAGATAACTAAGTCATTTTATATAGGCCTATACCTTCGATCTTAATTAAATATTAAATGATATAGCTTAATATGGACATTATGAAAGAGCAATAACAACTATGTAAGAAAGGTCTCACAAATAAATCCAGTTTCGTCACAGAATAACAAGAGCCGTTATAATGTTAGAATATAAGAGTTATTGCAGATATGAATCAAAATGACATTAATGAAGTGTGCATATTTCCAGTGAGAATTAGCCCAAAGCCTTTCGACCTAGGCCTATATGTTCATATTTCAACCCCATTATTGGAATACAGTTGATAAAGTGTAGATACCTATTTTATAGTTAGTGTTACATGAATTTTTTCATGTCTTTCGCACCACAGAATACCATAGCTTGATTTTGAAAAGGAGGGGGCGTGTGCCCCTGTGCCATGCCCCCTTAATCGGCCCCTGATTACTTGAATATATAGGTAAATGTGTGTGATTTGGACTTACTTCAAGATTAAAATACTAAAGAAAGTTATTATTCAACACATTTATTATTTAGCAATATTGACGACATATATAGGGAGTCTCAGATATTATAAAGATGTCATGTAAATGTTTAGGCTAAAGGGGTCTGAAACTAGGGCCTACTGGGCATGTGGAATTTTGAGGTGGGCAGGTAGATTTTATATCAACCGGATGCAGGTTGATAATTTGGATCTTGTCGCACCCTGTATACACAAAGAACATGTATGGAAATACAAGAAATATTAAGTTAGATAAGTATGCTACAATGTGGTGTAACATACTGTACGATTGGGATACTTTTGAAGTTGCAATATTCAAAATAATCACCAACAAATACCAATAAATAATCATAAATCATCAGACATGATAAAAAATAAATGTCCAAATAAACACCAAACTATTTACCAAAATCAGGGACCTGCAAACCAGGCAAAAATCGAAATATTCAGTAAAAATGACTATAATTATACATAAATCGATAGAAATGAACAAAATAAAATTAATTTAAAGGTACAAATGTACTCCAAATTATTCACATATGTCCACCGAAGGTATCCAAGGTCATAACGACATTCAGTATGACCATAAATACATGTTAATAAAAAAATTAAAATTGGTAGGTGACCGACAATCGGTCACCCTCCCGACAATAATGTAAATTTACATTATTGTCAGGAGGGGGTCACGACAACCCACCGACGAAATGAAGAGGGTGACCGATTGTCGGTCACCTGGTGACCGATTGTCGGTCGCCCGGTATCCACTTGACCGATTGTCGGTGACCCCTAGTGACCGATTGTCGGTGACCGTTTGTCGTACAAGTGGATAACGGCCTTAACACCCGCATCAAAGCTGCCAAGGTTATCAATATCAAAGGGTACCTTCTTGCTTGCCACAAGCCCATGCCGCTGTCTCGTTGGAAATAGTATATTGGAAAGGAGGTGTGGATAAATGGCAGGATTGCCTGATTACATTGCCATCGGGGTAAAAACCAGGAACTGTATGTTTATCTCTCAATTAAAAAGGTATGATCGATGTCAAACAATTAGAAATATATATCATAACGTTGTTGTCCATATCCGTTGTGAATATATGGAGGTATTGGAAATATTTGATTTTGTGAACGGTAGAATCTCTAATTGCCACCGTGCTAAGAGTGTCTCTTTAGCTCTTTTTACAATGCAAATTGATACTAAAGTCCCTTGCAAAGTCCATTCTTTCATTTCAATTCACGTAACATTACTGCTCTTTGGTATCCCCATATGTTCCCAATCACAAAAGTTATTGATTGCCTGCGCTTGATATACGAATCCATCAGGACCGGACTGACCAAAGTCAAAGTATAGCTGTTAAAACCGGAAGTGGCTTCAAACAAGTTGTTGCTCGCAAATACAAACCCAGGGGGAGCACAAAGTGTGAAAATATCCCCAGTCATGTGACCCTGTGCTTCAACTGACCACATAGCACTTGTGTGTTATTTCGTGTTCAGATTGATCGTGTTTGTTGCTGGGTGGTTGGGTCCCGAAGCCACCAGAAGATCGAGACATTTGAAGAGTAGCATAGTGTGCCTGTATAAGGGTGCTAATAAGCAAGACAATATCTGGAGACTTGCTTAGTGTCGTGGGTATCTGAATGAATGATTGTAGAGTTAGATTTTGGTTGCCATTTAGAAAAGTATGTTACAGATGAGTATACTAGAGGCCAAGTCTGGCTCTGGTTTGATCATTCAATAAAAGTTACCCAAAGAAGCTATAGCGCTAGGCAAGATGATTTCGGATGAGTATAGCATCGTAAAGTGTGCCATACACTCTGCAAACTGTTCCAGTTTGCAACATGCTCAGGTAACCTGCCCGCTTTGAAGATTCAAGATCAATGTCCTTCTTATGATTATATCTACTTCTTCTCCCATTAATTGTCCTATGTATAGCAATTCTATTCATTGTTCATTGTAAGCAGAACAACAATTTAGCAATCATGAATATGAGTTCTTCCACCATACCGACTCGGGGAAAGGACTCACTGGGAGTATAATCTGGGAATCAACATCAACATCAAGAACCTGTCTTGATTTCCCTGGTGACAAAAGCTTTTGTGCAGAACTCATATTCATCATCTATTTTTTGCAATGGCTTCAATTTCACACGATACTTGTTAGATATCCGTACTACGGAAGACGAGAGTGTTCATGTGATGAAAAGTAAAATTCTGTTTTAATTTTAAAAAAGAAAATCATTTTCGTTTCCAAAGTCATTGTGCATCACATTTAAAAAATAAAATCACTTTCAATTTTCGTTTTGACTTTCGTTTCAAAGTCACAGGTCACTATCGTTTTAATTTTCGTTTCAACATCACATGTCACTACCGTTTTGATATCCATTTTGGATATTTAAAAGATTTTAAACGAGATATTTGGAGATTTTAAACGAGACGAGATCTCATGAGATCTCACTGGCAAAATGGCCGAAGAAGCTATAGCGCTAGGCAAGATGATCTCGGATGAGTCTTGGATTGGTTATACTTCTGTTCCTGTGGCATAATGCTGCTAATGCTCAATGTCCATTGCAGCAGTGTACAGCAATGTTTAGTGCAGCTAAAGATGCTGTGTAGCACGGTGCTGCACTCTAAGGTGCTGCGCAGCACTGTACAGTGCTGCGCTGGAAAGTGCTGTGCAGCACAGTGCTGTGCTGGAAAGTGCTGCACAGCACAGTGCTGCGCTGGAAAGTGCTGCACAGCACAGTGCTGCGCTGGAAAGTGCTGGGCAGCACAGTGCTGCGCTGGAAATTGCTGGGCAGCACTGCGCTGCACTGAAAAGTGCTGAGCAGCACAGTGCTGCGCTGTAAAGTGCTGCACTGTAAAGTGATGAGCAGCACAGTGCTGCGCTGTAAAGTGCTGCGCAGCACTGTGCTGCACTGAAAAGTGCTGTACAGCACAGTGCTGCGCTGGAAAGTGCTGCAAAGCACAGTGCTGCACTGTGCTATAATTCTATTTTCGATCATATCTATACACAATAAAATAAACAACTCTCGCATATTTTTACAAGCAGGAAATATATCACATCAGCCTACAAATAGTCAGCCAAATGTGCAACTGACTATATCATTTCTGTTCTCTGCTGCACTGTGCTGCTGGACAGTTGTGTGCTGCACAACACATGCAGTGCTGCTCTGTGCTGTGCTATGATTGATGGAAATACCCTATTCGTAGCACCATTATTGCATTATTGACTAAAACTTTGCACTTCACCTGAGGAAGGAATCAAAGATGGCAGCCCCATAGGAGCCGCCATTTTGTGCGTGAGATCTCGTGAGATCTCATCTCGTTTTAAGTCTCGTTCATAGATTTTCATTTACATTTCAAGATGGAAATGAAAACGCACTTGAATGTTCTCGCGAGATCTAGATTGTCTTGAAATCAAATTCAAAACGGAAATGAAAACGCCTATGTCTTTTGAAACATACTTTAAAACAAAAGGAATTTTAGTTTTTAAATGAGATAAAAAATGATTTTCAAATTCAAAATAATTTTTGAAATGAAAATGATTTTCTATTTGAAAACAAAACACAAAAGTCACTTTCCATGCGTGAGCACTCTCGTCTTCCGTAGTTTTTGTACTTCTTGATTACCGAACATGTCAAAATGAACCATAAAACAAGACTTATTCATTGCCAGTAACTGTAGCTAAGTAAGCCAATACAAGCACCACGTGCACGAAAGTGTATTTATATAAAGAGATATGACTCGCAAGCCTATTGATTGAAACTCCGCCAAGGCCTTCGCTTTTATTACAACCCAAATATTCTGTTCCGAAGATGTTTTAGTTCTTGTGACATGCCTCAGGAAGCTGATGAAAAAGGAAACCATTTGGAATATATCACATACAGTCATGAAAGGTCTATAGACAACTGGAAAAATACAGTTTCTTTATCAATATTCCCAGGTGTTCTTTTTTTTCTAATTTTGTTGGTGAAAATCACGGGTACATGATTGGCTATTGCCAGATGATGATATTTACGTAATGATAAAAAAAATCATTCACTAATTTAACTTTTCTCAAATCATGGAATCAAACAGTTGCCTCAGGAAGTTGTCTACCCTGTATATATACCATGATATTGACAGTGATCTAATTATTTAGGGACATTCGATTTAAACGAACAAAACCAAGCAATGATGATAATTATAACCTATAGTGCTATAATAAATACAACCTATAGTCCTATATAGACATATTCAAGCCCACAACGACTATAACTATGGAATTCCCTAGTTGAGACAACTAGGACATTATTTGTGATATTGGCCGTTCCTCTCAATCATCTCTCAATCATTATGAAACAGTACCCTGGAAATTGATGCAAGTCAGTTCTAAGAGGCTTCAGAGATAAGATTTTTCATAATAGGTGTAACATTGACAAAAATGTACGTTATGAAGTTTGAGTCTTAGGGAATTAAATGGGAAGAGTATGTGGGTATGTGGACATTACTTTAATGTTCATTGTATCACAGTCCAAACTTCCCCGAGAGAAAGTTGCATGTGATAATGCCAGAAGATAGAAAAATGTCCTCTAAAATCGTGAATATCTGTCGGCTCCATGCATTGTAGTAATTAACGTCTATCAAAAAACACCTAGGAAAGAAATATTTCTTAAGCAGCACTATCTTTATTTGCTATATGTAATTTGCTATTTGCTATTCTCATGTGAGAAAGTAACTTTACCCTCCTGACATTCCATTTGATACGCTATTTTCAACATTAATTGACACATAAATTATATCTTTGGATACATGAGTGATATGTTGACACCTAGCCGGTGATTCTAGTCATTTAGAAAAGTCATTTAGAACAGGTTATGTCAGTATACTTCAATTTCTGTTGTCTTTTTAGCTTCGAAACTGAATTATCCTTTCGTCACATTTCTATCCTCTATGTGTCTGCACAAAGTACGGTTTTGTAATTTCTGATAATCACTGACGTTTTTAATATTTTAGTGTACCGGCACCTGAATAATTAATGAAAACTCAAATATCTTTACTTGCTGATATAGTGTTTAATATATTACATCGGAATTGGGTGAAAATATAATGTGATTTTTGAAAGGAAGAGAAAGACCACTTAATGGTGACCTGGAAGTTGTTGACTATACTCACAGAATTATAAGTTCTGTGCTATACTGTATGAATGATTCGAATGGTGTACCGGATGTAAGAAACGACTGTAAACCAAATAAAAATTTGATTTAAAAAAAGATACTAGGAAATTAAGCTAAACACGAATCTTTTGCATTATAAAATGTAATGAATCTTCTACGTACCAAGCGTATGGACAAGATTCTTTGGGGGAAAATTAATTCATTTAAAAGGATAAATCATAGGAGTTTGCGTCATTATACTTCTTGCTGATATACCGGCTTTGACTATCAGCCCACTGTTTTCCCTGGGATCCAACTCCCACCCGCTACACAATGGACAATGTGGCCTATAACAATGCCCCAAACCCATCCATCTCTATCCTTTGGAAAGTTTCAACGAAGATCCCCATTTCCTCTCCAAACCACATCCATCTGCGGTCTCACCTTTCTTCTCTTTTCAACCCATTTAACAATTTATCAGTCGATTGGTTCACTATCGCCAAATACGCCTGCATAAAGCTGACCCGGTCCATGATCCTACTGGGATATTCTGATATTTGAGGTATGATACTTCTATCATACCAGTCCTATCGCCCCCAACATACCCATCACTTACATCCACTCAACTCTATCACTCCCCGCTCACAAACATATTCTCGCTTCTCGTGTTTCCTCCCTTTTCTATGAGATTTGATTTCCCCAAGAGACAGACCAACGGATTATGCCAAAGCGGGGACACACTGGAAATCTATGATCGGAAGTGAGTAGAGTCGTCGCGACTGCGCACTCATGTCAACTTAAAGTGGACCCATTTCCGGGGCATATTCTTTGTTCATTGTGGCGCCTTTAGGCCACATCCCAAAGTTCTTTTTTATTCGTATTCCGGCTGTCCCAAAGGCATCACTATCGTGCAACTCTATAACTGTAGATGTGGATATACTCCTGCAGTGAGAATGAACTGATTTTGACTTCTTCATAATTATCCACTGACTGTTCTGCCAGCTGTATGATGTCCACATACGGGATCACGAAATAAAACCTAGTTTGGTCTTCATTTAAAGGAGGAAATAGTAGAGAAAGCAAAACAGTATCTCAGAACTCCCTTCTCCTAAATAGTGGAACCATACTTATGCCAAGGAAAATAAAGCAAATGAAATTTTAGAACGCGATTAGGCCTACTGAAATGGAAGGAGCCCCGTTCATGAATGATTCATACATGCATCACTGTGCCCCCAGCGGATATCAAGGAACCTATATAAGGCCTAATCATTACTGCTCTGTGCCCGCCGGACTTGTATGTAATCAAATGACATGGACTACAGAATACTACACAAAGCTTGGTATTGTATTGCCATTACCTACATGAAATATGAAGGCCTAAGCTCACTGCTTTGGATCATTAGGATTCTGGCAAATGTTAACATGTCTGTATATATATACATCCCCACAGTTCAAGGAACTCCGGAGATATATATATATATACAGACCTGTTAGAGGAAACTCATATTATTATTATTCTTTATATCATAACACAATCTTTCTTTCACATGTCTGGTTACGAAACTTAATTAGTTCATTAGAGTTTATTCGCGTGTTGAATCGTGAGTATAATGTTCTATTAACTTGAGTGGTTTTGTGCACGAGATCATTTAAGATGGATATATACTTGAAAAATAAAAGTGCTTTTGGGTATACGTACTTGTACATGTATAAAACATTCATGTGTAGACTATATGCATACATACAAATGCACACTCCAATATTTATAGGCGTAGGCGAGATAAGGCGAAAGTATTTTATACGGCCAAAAATAAAGCAAGAAAGCGACGGAAGGATGCAAATAAATGGAAAGAATAGTTTTAGATAAAGTGACTGTGGCCAGTATTCAGATATCGATCACTCATCAATGATTGATCATTCTTATATGTTGGATCCTTATACAGTAGGGTATGGTCCCCTACTCTTTCTACAATGACAATTTTGTTTTGCCGATGAAGGAATTGAAAAGGGTTAAATATATTATTAGATAATGGGCAATAAAGGTAATCACTAGGACAGTTCAGTGGTCCTGTCCAATTGTTGCTACGTTGTCCACGCATGGCGCCTAATTTAAAACAAGGATAGTTTAATTCAAGATTCCCTTTAAGTAACGAAAAGCTCCTGTCGAAATGGGATGATCAGAATTCTGACAGGTCCCAACAAATTAATCGAAGCACGGATCCATTCAAGCATGAAGTGGCTATAGCGGTAAAATGGAATATCCTCACGGATCAAATTAATCTATACGTGAAACATTTGCAACAATAAGAAAGTTTCCGAACCTCGGATGCAATTGGTGCGAAACTAAGACTACAAAACCAGAGGCATATTAAACGGGGAACTAAGAGCTTCCCCAATTCAACGGCCTCAATATTTTCATTTCCTTTGTATTGATGGGCAAAACATGTAAGAATGGAAACAAAGCCAGATGGATTGGAAATACGCATGCGGCAGATTGACTTTTTTACTGTTCAGCCAATCGCACGCAAGAAGGTTTCTTCCTCATCCTTGTTTCTCTTCCACTGTTAAATGACTTAGTTCTCAAACTTGATAACCTGAAACGTCATTATGAAATATACATCATAACAAATACTTTATAATGGAGTTTGAACGGGGACGGATACAAATATAATCGAGATTGCTGAATGATCATTGCTGCATTTAGAAATTGAGATAAAGGTATGTCCTATAGTGTTCAGATCAGAAAATGTGATATATTCTACAGCTGGTACAAAGTATATTTTATACACTGCATGCAGTTGGATTGAGATTAAAATAGAAAGCATTACAACCGACCCACATATATATTTGTATGACATCCATTCTGAATAGTACATCTATAGTAAATCTCAATATCAGAAGTGAAACTCGACGGGATGTCCTTATGTGATGATCGATCTAATATCTATAGTTTAATGTGATGAAGGGCTGCAATGAAAGGCTGAGAATCATGTCCAGGTATGTGATAAACCCTTCGCCATGCACTGACTGAATTCATGTGATAATTGATAAAGTAAGTACATTGTAGCCTATAGTATGACAGAAGGCGGTGTTTTCTATGACGGCCCGAACGTGGTCAATAGTTCTGCCCTTTCTATTACAAAGTGTTCCAGATATGCCGGAGAAAGTAATTCCCTGAACATTCAAGCAGAACCACACTTTGATTTTGTAGGAAGACCGGAAATTAAAGGATCCCCAGGGAAATGAACAAATAAAAACCCTCTAGATCTTATTGATTTTTACCAGGCTAATCAATCTATGACACATAGAGTATGTTCTTATAGAAGAGACATATATGTAAACAGTACAAATACAGATATCCCCTTTTATTCATAACATTCTGAGCAGGTCCTTTCACAATGCCGAGTGTTTACTATTGATGTGGTCTATATAGACATTTATGTGTATGCCATTTGCTTTTTTCCTAATAAAATAATGTGAATACCCGGGAATTATATTATGTATTTTGCACTGTTATTTATTTAAAGTCTTATTTTACAGCCAGTTATATAGGTGAAATCTACGAGTAAAATCTTTTAGAAGAACTGTCGACCATTTCCGATAATAATGGGGTATTCGGGATCTCATTCAACCTCGTGGTGCGAAATAGACAGTAACTTTAAAATTGCCCAAAGGCACTAGTATATTGTAGAACTGGCACCTGCTCATGCCTGATACGTGCAGGCCTTCCATTCCAACCACACGGAACTACGGGCCATGAAATCACTATCATGGCTTCTTGACATCAGTACCCATTGCAGTATAGTCAGTCTACACCAATTATAACCCGAGATGCTAGGTTTGGGTTAACGAACACTTGTCTGAAAACGTAATATACCGTGTGAGCTCCTAAATGTGATTTTGTCGTATGGATATGCATTATATTATTATGACACATAATATAAATGTGTTTATTGATCTTATGAGGCCGTCTATAATTGTACATCATATTCGCAAAACCCATGTACACAATCAATAATTTAGATTACACACAATTTGTACCGACAATATAATACTTGTATACATGTATATATATATATAGTGCATGGGGCAAGTTTCCATTGTTAGCCCATTTGTCAGTACATACAGTCAGAATAGAATAGAATACAATAGTGTAAGAGGAAAATACAATATTCATGTATGATTGAGGTGGTAGTTCATGTATGATTGAGGTGTCTATGTAAATTATCCATGAACCTCACGCAATTTAAATCTATTTAAATCTATTTGGTTAAAGAAAATTCTTGCTTGACACAACTCGACGCTTAGATCTATGTTTTCCACAAGTTTTAACCAGAAATTAGTCTTGTAAACTCGTCCATGTATCACTGGTCAAGCTTGTGTGGTATGTCAGCCAGAAATGGCTAACTTCCCCGGGGCTACATTTGAGTACAGGAGAAAAAGACCTGACCCTTCTCTGGAATGGTTCGAAACGAATATATTGTGTGGAAACAATATTGTGTGAAAAGCCTCCCCCTTGAGGGCAAGAGTGATAGTTAATGAGGAGAGGGCACTTGTTCTTTGAAGAAATTTTAAATATTGATTGTGTTGTGAGTTCTTGTAACTAGAAATTATCAAAAATTGAAAAGGCTACATTTGTTTTTGGAGGACACTCTATTTACCACTCTATTTAGAATATTTATGTTATAGAAACATGACTACTTTGTTGACAGATTTTTTTTTCTTTTCTAGAAGTTAAAAAAACTAATTAACAAGTCCAAGAGAGAGAAAGAAAAAAAAGAGAGGAGGCGTGCAATTCTTTTCTCAAATTACTCGGTATAATAATTAAACTTAAACAAGTCATTCCTAAGGCAGTTCATTCGTTCCCCTTTAAGTCATGAGACGTTGTTCCACTCCATTGTGGAGTCAACAAAATTGTATTGGCTTTCAGAGGGCTAATTGACTATGCTCTTATGGAGCCTTTCTTTGAGAACCATATCTTTCACGAAAAGTTTTAACAAAACATCCCACTAACCTCCCATGATTATTTTTCAAGAGAATGTTGGGAGCTTTTGTTCCGTTAAAAATAGGGTAATTTTGCGCGATTGATTACAAACGTAATTAGAAGATGTACACGTAGGAAACTTGATTTTGACCAGAGGATTTTCAATATTATCTTAAGCTAAAGCTTTCTGATGAACATGTTTATTTTCGTTGAAAATTATTATTTTGGTTCTGCTTACATGCAATTCGTTTTGCATTATATTCTTTTGTCTTTGTTTGTTAGAGGGAGAAGTCGGAGCTTGACTCAAATATGTTGTATGCATCATTGTCACCATAAAGTTCTCTTTTTGAATATAATACTATTCACATTCTATCACATTCCTGTAGTATATTCACAACATGCAGTGCAACCCGAGCTTTGCCTAGAAGCCAATTGCTTAATATAGGAAACCCCCCAATCCACACAGAACTGTCCATGCATGCATGAAAGTTCCCATCCTTTTGACTTTCTAAAAAGGTGTTAAAAGGGGTTCTTCGGATTAGAAAGTCCTGACTTAGATGAAATATCTTTTGCCGCGATTCCCCTATGACATAAAAAGGGACGCCCACGGATTTACACAATAGGAATATGTGAGTAAAGAAGAAAAGCTGAGCCAGCGACTTGCATATGAGCCTGACATTTGTTCCGCTGTTGACTGTAGCAGTGAAAGAGCTTTAGAAATTTCAGAAAATAAGGCAAGCATTATATGGCAAGGCAAGATGGCGACTAGTACGGACGCCCCGTGCAGCTAAGCGCAAAATCCCACCAGCATATGAACAGATTCTTGCCGATTGCTCCAAATAGGCTTTTACGTCGTGGCCTATGGACCAAGGATAACGTATTTTTTATCCAGACGATTCGATTCGGGCATAATAATCGAATTATCTAAAACTTTCACCTGAATAGGGCGATATTGGGAGCTTCGATCGAGTGGCGGTAAACCCAAACAAAGGCCAGTGCACTGTGTATAGTAACAACCCCATACGGATACCAGAGACTGACTACGTGTGTGTATGGACAAAACATTCGATATGTCTAGGGCAGCAAAGAAAGCCAGGAATAAGCGTAGACGGGATAACCTATCGCTAAATTCCATTAGTGGTGATCACAGTGAAGGTGAACTAGATGCACTTAAAGAGCAAGTGAGGCTACTAACAGTCGAACAGAAAGCTCTAAAAACAGCCCTGGATAATAAAGAAAAACCAACACAAAAGGTGGGTCAATTGGAGACAAATATAGCCACGAACACTCATTTTTTGAATAACGTGATAGTTGATCTAGACTCCGAGGTCTCTAGGAGAGTCCAAGTCGAAAACCTAATCGTTGATCTGAAAAAACAAGTAAATTACCTCACCACCGACCAAAAATCGCTGAGGAACCAAGTAGAGGAAAGTTTGACAGTTGCTAAAGAAAACTATATCGAAATTGAGGGCCTGGACCAATACGAAAGAGAAAATCCGACTGACAAAGCAGTATCTATCATCCGGCTGCTAATACCCCACTTCACAGATGAGAATATCGAGAAGGCATACAGGGTAGGAAAACAGCGAGGAAAGATACCCCCGAAACTGGTGGTTAAACTGATTAGTGTCGGGGACAAGGAATTCTTACTAAAGGAGCAATCAGTATTCCAAGACAAAAGGCACTTTCCACCAGATAAATTTGGTTATTTAAAGTTCGTGAAAATAAATCAGATACTACCTCCAGCCATGCAACAAAAGAGAAGCCTCATCCGTCAAATGGCGAAAAGAGCCAACGAAGTCACGGAACATAGGGCCCAAGCAAAAGGAGATAAGCTCATTGTAGACGACAAAATATTCTCTCAAAGCATGCTCGAATATGTGCCGGACATTATCCATCCATCCAGCACCAAGATAATCCCGGTAAAAAACGGGTATGCGTTTCAGAGCGAAAAAGCCTTCTTGTCCAATTTTTATAAGTGTAGTATTGAGTATAATGATGACGACTACTGTCACGTCGAGCAGGCTTATCAGGCCAAGAAAGCCGAATTCTTCGATAAAGACAGGGTAGCAGCAAGGATTAGAGCCACTAGAGATCCACATGAATGCAAACGAATTGGGGAGATGATCTTGGACGTAAAACACCCAAAATACCCGAACTGGCTAAAAGAACGCGATCGAATCTTGGAAACACTGGTAAGGATAAAATTTATGGATAATCCCAGTCTAAGATGTAAGCTCATAGGAATGGGAAGATGCCAGCTGATCGAAGCTACTCATGACAAACACTTTGGAAGTGGTTGTATTCTGGGGAGCAAACGACTGAACGATGGCTCATGGGATGGGGAGAATATTCTAGGCAACATCCTAGAAATGATCAGAGAGGAATGTTTTAAGAAATATCCCCTAGACACACCGATCCCCCCCCGCAATCTACACGTTGACCATCACAAATTCCTGTACCAAAGACCAAATACCACCCCTCCTCCCAACAGATGTATCAATGTTGGTAAGGACTCAGGATTAATCAGACCAGGCACCCCAATGGAGGAAGCAGAGACAACAATGATCCCCGGCCAGATAGCAATAGCAAGAGATGGAATGAACCAATACGCTCAGAATGGACCCGATTACGAACACCTCTGGATGGACCGCGACGACGAAGACAAACACATGCCCTCTCCTATCCCTAATGAAACTGCTATTGACAAGAACTTTGCCAAAGGACTAGAAAACCAACATATATCAACTCCTGCGGATAGGGTTACCAAAACCCCTAGATACAGGATAAAGACCCGAAACACACTAGAAGAATCGTATAGATCTATGAAGGACAATTCTACCAGGAGCTCTAAGCTTGACAAACTCCTTATGCCATAATACAATCATAGTCGCTCTATTCGCTAAGTACTCCAACAGGTCTCCATGCGATTGTTAGATTCACCCTACTGTTTTTAAATATATGCATCTAATGATCCCCGATCAAGTAGTCGTGCAAGAAGATATACACTGTAATTACTGGTGGTAGTCTATATCAGCCCGATACATACTTAAGGTATGTCGTCCCAATGGGAAATTGTATTGAAATCATTGTTTGTACTGTATATCACCGCTGTTTTTAATCTTTGTGATAGCGAAACATATTGGAAAACGATCCCCCTGTTCTTTAGAGACTATGGCTAAGAATATGTCGAAAAAAATGGGTTGCTCAATAATCAGCTTCAATGTTAGAAGCCTCAACAATCATCTTAATGAGGTACACGTATCAATACTCGATAGGGGTGTAAATATAGTAGCTCTCAATGAAACCTGGTTATATGATTACGATAGAGACTCTTATCTGGCCCATAATGATTATAATCTTGTAAGACAAGATCGAGTCATCGAAGGAATCCCGAGAAGGGGTGGGGGCCTTGCAGTGTATCACAATAATTCCGTGGTTGTTGACAAACACCGGTTTGGTTACCTAAATTGCTGTAATAAGGATATAGAATGCCAACTACTGATGTGTAAATATCGAATGTATGGGAAATTCCTCCTCGTGAATACTTATCGCCCACCGATTGGATCTCCTGATGCTTTCATGGCCCATATCAATAAAATACTAGATATGATAAGAGTAAAAAAGCTAAAAGTCATATTCTTAGGGGACATGAACATAGACATGGCCGGCAGGAGCCCACAAAAGAGGGTACTATCTGATACCATGAATAGAACCGGTTTAAGATTACAAAATAATTCGTTCACCAGGGTAACTGATAAGAGTCAGACGCAGATAGACCTCATATTTAGTAACATAGATATGGCTGCCTGCGAGAGTATGAACATTAATATATCAGACCACTTCCCAGTGAAAGGTGTTATATTTCAAAAAAAACGAGTGTCTCTTGGTGAAAGGGAATATGTATGGACTAAATGTCGAAGTCCAGCAGCGGTAACTAGGTTCAAGAACATTATATCACTGGAATCAAAAAAGATTCAATGTAAAGACAGGTCGATTAACAACATTTGGTCTGACTTTTACAGATCTATAGAAAGAACCGACAAGAAATGTTTTATACCTATTCGCAGACGAAAAAAACCAAATGTGTCCTATCTGTCTCAAGAAACACATAATTTGATAAAAGAAAGAGACGAAGCATTTTTGCTGGCCAGATCCACAAAGGTACGTGGTGATTACCTAGACGCCAAATCTCTCAGAAAAAGGGTGAAAAAATTGATAGATCAAGAACGTCGACAATTTTTAGTCGATAAGGTAAATGAAAATAATGGTAACCCGAGGAAATTTTGGGAAAATATGGGTGCGATTTACAGCAACAAGAATTCTAAAGATAAGAACATTTTAGAAAGTTTTGAAACAGAAACAGGAACATTATCTGGTATGGTTGCGATAGATTACGCAAATAATTATTTTTCAAGAATAGGAAATAGCGAGGTGGATAAATTCATCTTTGAAGGAAAGGCCTTTGGTGATTTAGACATTACTCAACATGTACAAGAATCGGAGGTTTTGAGATTGGTGAAGGAATTAAAAGATTCTAAGTCTTCAGGTATGGAAAAGCTAAACAATTTCACAATAAAATTGGCGATTACCAGTGCTATAGGCTTTTTCACGAATCTCATAAATTTGATTCTTAAAAATGGTACATTCCCTCATGCTTGGAAAAGATCTCCAGTAGTACTTATTCCAAAAAATGGTAATACTAAACGTATTGAAAACATCAGAGCCATTACTCTTGTAGCATCGACCAGCAAAATACTCGAGAGAATTGTATATACAAGACTATATGACTACGTGGAAACACATAATATTCTGTATAAACATCAATACGGTTTTCGTAGTAAGAAATCAACAAACGATGCAATATACATGTTGTTGTCAGAGTTATATAATGCCACAAATTTGGGTCAAGTGGCCAGTGTAGTATATTTCGACGTGTGCAAAGCGTTTAATTCCGTCAATCACTGCCTACTGCTAGAGAAACTTCATAGCCTAGGTTTGAACAGGTCATCAATAGGATTGCTGTCGAGTTTTTTAGATGACAGGAAACAATATATTAGATCAAATTGTGGCCTAAGTAAAGATTGTACAGTTGCTGCAGGCGTCCCACAAGGCAGTATTTTAGGCCCTTTAATGTTTGTATTATTCATAAATGATATCTCTGACCTTGATTTACACAGCAAACTTGTTATATATGCCGACGACGTGGCTCTTATATCATATGATGAAAATATCAACAGTTTGAAGGCAAAAACTCAGGAAGATATAAATAAATATCTGAGTTGGTGTACGACAAATAAACTACAGGTAAATAATAAAAAGACCAAAGCCCAACTATTCGGTCGGAAAGGAAGGAACCAAAATAATAATGACATAGTACTATATTGTAAAAGCACACGTATTGAACGCGTCTTTACATTCAAATACCTAGGGTGCATCATCGATGAAAAGCTAACTTTAAACCAACATATTTCCAACACACTGAAAACAGTGTACTGGAAACTTGGGGAGTTGCAACGAAGGAGAAGATATATGTCTCCTCAGATATGCATACTAATATTTAAAACGTACATCTTGCCACTGTGTGAATATGCTTGCTCCTTCTTCGGACCATGTAATATCGGCTTGGTCAACAAATTGAACAGGTCGTGTAGGTATGCGATAAGAATCGCTCACGGTCAACAAACCAATGTCGATAATAAATTGAAAGAATATAATATTTTACCTTTAGAATATAGGAGGAAAGCGAATATGCTGACACTCGTACATAAACACCGCAACGATGCACAGATGGTAATCCGTGAGCTTGGACTACGAAATGATATCGCCCCCAATCTGATTCTATCTCGACCCAATACGGAACGATTTAAGAAATCAATTGTGTACAGTGGTAAAAGATACTGGAATGAATTGGACCGAGAGTATAAAGTAATTGTCGACCATCAGCTGTTTAAATACGCAATCATGAGCAATTACAGAAACCTGTTAGACGTAAACAATTGAGAATGTTGAATTGTTTTTAGCCTGCCCGGTTTTATCTTTCTTGTGCGGTGAGATAGCAAGCCATTTTGAAATAACAAGCCATGTGTTTATTTCCAGTGTCATTGTACTGGGTATGCGAATATGTGTAGACCAACATTTTCTATGTAATGGTTTCAAACCTGACTATCTAGAACGATTTCATTGTCTTGTATTGTATTTGTATTGCACAGGTAGACTCGATCTATAGGTAAAAGGAATATCTGAACTCCGAATTAGTAACAAACACAAGAATATCAACGATTGTGAATCTTTATTGTACCTTAGTAAAGAAGAGGCAACGCTTGAAACATAGCTGCGTGGTCAGTTAATGCGTATTTTGAAAGTATAATGTATTATCATTTGTAAATGGAGGCCAATAAAAATATTTAAAAAAAAAAATATGAAAGGGTCGGCGAGGCACAACATGGATGTAGGCAGGAAATCCTGACACCATCCCCTTGCATTTAAAGCGATCACATTTCTCGAGCTAGCTGATACGTCTAGTGACATCGTGCATGTATAACTTCAACAAGAAATCTCAAAAGGCATTTGCTTGTTTTTTAGTAGATCGGTATCTCTGTAATCATAAATACCAAATGTGCAGTGTCAAAGACCTGTTCACAATCCAGCAAGCACCGCTACACTATGAGATCAACGATCCTTTTTAAGGAGAGTGAATAGAATTGCTGTTAAATAGGCCTACAAACTATTACCAATTACTAAAATCTTTTACTTACATTTGAGTGATGAAAAGTATTCATAGCTCAAATGTAAGTAAATGATTTTGATACATATTATCGTTTGAATTTGAAATTGACCATATATAGTAATTGATGTACTCCCTCAAAACAGCGTTGGTCCAATAGTCCCAAACATTCATATTCATTTGGGTTTAATTTTATTATTGGTGATCTCTGACGTCAAAATCTGAAGTATAAATCCATTCCAGTTTAGTCCTAATGATAGCCTTCCCATCTGCGAAACAATCCCGGCATGTTTATTCTAATAATCTACTATACACAATCTTTATATGAAACTGGCGAACACTTTGATTTGTGAACGGTCACCATTACAGATTTGTCTTCGAATGCATTTATTTCATCTTCCTATGATGGGCATTTTAGATATTTATCTATAAATCATGCCCGAATTAGGACAAATGTGGTGTGAAATATTATAATCTAAGAGTTCAGAGATGACAACCCTGTAAATCAAAAACAGCGCAAATATCAGATTACTTCTTCCGTGTTGAAGTAACCCGGTAAATGTACTTGACATCCACTATTATAAACCACGGATTAATTAGAAAATGGTGTCACAGAAATCATATAGGCTGGCATTTGTACGATAATAAAGCGCACATTCACATAGACGTGGCAACACGCTATAATGGGGTGAGTAAAGGAGTATCTACCAATGCACACTATTCATTTGAGCCTTTTATGCATGCTCGGCGAAGAGCAACCAGTCTTACCACACAAATCTATCCTAATCCTTGTCTGTCACTTTCTGGCGACAGCCGCCTACGGGAAGAGGAAAAATGGGTTTCTACCCGTCTATCTGTTGGTGAAAGCATTGGAATACTGATGGGAAGGTAGGCGTACTCAACAGAATAGAAGGCATGCGTTAATCATTTTTAAAACAACACGGCTAGCACTTCTTTCTTTGCTATTGAACATTGTTAATGCGAGACGACATGTTTTAAGACAGATGGGCAATCTCATCTTTGAAGCGAGGGGCTATAGGCTCCCTGACGCTGACCCCGAGAATTTCAAAGAAAAAAACAATAATGAAATTTCATCCTTTTTTATTTATAAGAAAACTCTAAAAATATGTTGTTTTTTTAATTCTGAAACTATGTTGAAACCCTGTGTCGGGTCCATCTTAATATTATATCTATGTTTATGTATACGACCTACATCAATCAGGTGGCTAGTCGATACATTAGAAGTTTCCAGATTGGACTATATATATCCTTTGATTGTATTTTACCCATTCTCATATTTTTATTATTAATCAATGATAGGAATATGTTAATTAATTTAATCTATCTGTGAAACTTCATAGGATCTGTTTTGTAACTTCGATTTTGATTGGAATGCTGAGAAAATTTGCACGATAAAATGCAACCAATAAATACATAAACACACGCATTTATAATAATTTAAGATATATGCAAATTGGTTTGGGTTAAGAATGCGTTAAATAAAACTCATAACAAAATGCGTTAAATAAAACTCATAACAAACATCTTATGATCGCTATCTTAAACGTTAGTAATCACGTGGGAACGTTCCCACATGAACAGGCCCTATCCCGAGTAAATACTGTAAGCTGCTGTCTGAAGGTTTAGAATAATCGGTTTCATTTTCACGTTGAAATCAGTTGCATAATTACAACCAGGCTCTACCATGGGTGTCTCTCTGACTCTGATTATCCCTACTCAGACAGCTACAACGATGATTTACAGTTGCTGGGGATACTTGAAGCAAGAAAGCAGTTCAGAGAATTCCATTTTACAGTTTACTTGACTTATATGTAACGTATATATATTTTTTTATTATTCATTTAATGCCAATACAATATTTAAAAGTTCACATGAAAAAATGCACTGTCCATAAATTATAAATTCTGACAAAAATCCACTTTTGTCCACGATGTTTCATTTTAACCGTCGTAAACCTATATCCCTGACTAGAGTATTTTACCTCATCAGAACCCAATCTTACTCATATGCTCCACAACCGTTGCCCCTCTTTATCTATTAACGATTAACCTCATATATGATTTCTATTTACAGAGGTCACATTTACCGGTGCCAATGCAATGAGAAATTCACTGGCGCAAACCTCAATGCATGTAGGACCACTTGTATGTTGGTTTATCAGAAGTATGGCACAACAACCTATGACACATTCCATTTCATTGCGCCCAGACACCCATTGGCACAACTACTATGTAAACGGAATATTCATCCTTTTGCATTCGCACAGACCCCATCTCCCTTTCTAAACAAAGACACGGTACCCACGATAGGCCCACAGAATTATAGTTGGGGCATAGGGTCATGAACACATTTATCACAGTTCTTACTGATTTGGTGTATGCGTGCATCGACAATGCCAACATCAATAAAGTGTACACTGTTGCCATATAGATAATCACTGGCATTGTATAATTACAGTGCCAACATCAATCAAAGTTTAAGTCTGATGAAACTATGTAGAACATGTTGAATTTAGACAGCGTCCAGTCTATACAGTCTGTAGACAAAATACCCATATGGTTGAAGAAATGATTGATAAATCTTGACTGAATCCCATTTGAATTAAAAAGTTGCCGAGTAATATTGGATTCTCTGTCCAACTTCCCCCCAGTTTTCGGAGAATATATATCAGGCATTAGATAAGTTGATATATTATGAGGCTGCTGTAATGGAATTCAAGCTGACTGTGTGAAAACTGACTACACAGAAAAGAACACTATATACACCATCTTTTACATACTCCACTCCATTTAATCTCCAGCCATCGTGATCTCGGTTGACGTCATGATACGTCCATATGACTGTCCATACCACTCTATCCGAGATGACAGTAATGTAAGTCATCTTTCCTGTGATCTTCTCATATTTGACTGTCAGGAGCGAGTCAGGCGAATCTAGACTTAGATATTGTGGTGTATCAATATCTCGAACATATATGAGTGACCAGCGGAGCCGAATATTTGGATTCTGGTCTGCGTTTCATCTTATTGATGAAATATTTAGAATGTCATATAGCCCTACAGATATGTGTACAACTAGGGTTCGTACTTGTAATTATCCACATAAGTAAACCCCTGGCACAAACCAGTGTAACGCTATAGTCAATGACTTTGAAGAAAATTTTCCAAAAAAATGTAGCTTTCTCTGTAAACCTATCTTCTGATAACACTTGATCCCCATAACTTACAATGGTCTTTCACCCATTTGCCCTATCTACAAACCATCCTCTGACCAGATGCTCTGACACCAAATTGACCGGGTGACGATCAATCCTGTGCCATATCAACAACCATTAATCACGCCAACTCAATCGGAAATTCTTGTACCTCGATCTCTGAATCAAGAAAACGATAAATACTCTGTCCATCCTTTCATACACTGAATGTGATGTCGTGTGATGAACTGGTATTCCAGCATCACTATTTGATAATATTTACGTTACTTCCTAATATCGTTATATCACATTGATTGCAATATTCATTAATCTTCACGTTAGATAATATTAATACAGATACAGCATTTTTCTCTCTTGCTTATTTGGGGATATGTTTACTCGGGTGATGAAGAGCCTAGCCAATAGCATCATGGGCTCCCATTAGGTCCTTTGACATTGGCAGGGGGCATCATTGTCAAGATTAAATTCTCCAGACGAGTGTTCATGACACTGATTGGTTGATTCTTGTCACGTGACTCATAGAAAAATTATGCCACCTTGTGGATCTCTATGGAAGCATGAAATCTGATAGGAAAGTGAAAGCTTTCTACCAACGTGATTATTGTAGATAGCCATTCGTGTAGGTTCCCTGACGAGTTCTCCTATTGCTGGCCAAATCATATTTGCGCAGCTATATGCGAGACCTCCCCTTCGAGAAAGCGCTGACAGAATGCAGCGGACACAGATGGAACTATTTCCTGTCTGACCTCTCTAGCTTTTATCTCCCACTTCTCTGGGTGCTTTGATACTGCCATGGCATTCCGTGAGTTCGATGAACTTCTCGTTGGATTGTCTTTTCCATAACACTTTCCCGGACGGTTTTATCGGTATTAGGGATTTCTTTTTACTTCAGAAAATGTCTTGGGAACGAAGCATATGTTATTTTGGCAATTTAACTTTTAAGCTTATTGTTCTAGACACTGTGCATTGTATCTGGATGTGGGAGAAAAGCATGCCCTGCATATTGTAAGCAATGCAATTCATGGAAGACGTCTCTGTGGTTTATCTTACTGAGTTCTTCATATCCTATAATTTCCCACAAAAATTGACCGATAAGGGTTTTCTAAATAATTTATAATATAAATCATTAATTTCATTTATAATTATTTACTCTGTTTGCATCTCATTATGAAAACGCCTAAACTGAAACACAGGAAGTAAACGCCTTTAATCTGGGGTATTTAGTGAAAGGAAAGGAAAAAAGTAGGACTGAAACCACGCAATGATATGTAAGGAAAGAAACGGAAGTGAGGTTGTAAACACAGACAGTGGATTGATTGAGGGCCCACGTACTTCTGTTTTTCCATTAATTTCCATCGACTTTCCATATCAGGAAAAATATGATAAATACAAAATTACCCTCAGGCGATCATGTTACATCCTATATTACACTTGGGCTACGCAATTTCGCAATTCTCATAGGAAGAACTGTTAGTTACACCTGTTTTCCAAAGAATGATGTAAAGTTAAGCCAAAAATGGGAAATAAAAGTACATAGATAATATAATAAAAAAATTGCCTTCTTCTGGGTCTCGGCAAAGTGGCATTGGTATGGATGGCAAAAATAAAGCTGTCCTTTCCATGTTTATTCTGGGTGCAATCGTCATTTCTTTAAGATTTGATTTGGGTTTTTTAAGTTCGTCTACTTATTAAAATTGATTTCTCCCAAGTATTTTTCAGGGTATGATATAGAGCACACTTAACGCCACGGCATCAGCAGAGATTTCCTTTCGTGGTAAAACCTATTTTATTATACCTCTTGGTGGGATGGTATGTTTCCCTGGTTGAAATCAAAGCGCGAAATGTATTGCACTCCAAGGATGAAAATCAGATGATGGTGCATGATGTTCAGCGGAGGGAGTGTTTAGAGAGAGAGACGCGAAGGAACAACATCCCCTGGCAATTAAAAGGCTCACCCATAGGGTCTAGTGCAGAAGCATTCATGACTTGCTCTGGCGTGATAGAATATTTTTCTAAGGGTTTTATCACTTCACTATATACCCAACCCTAAGCATATCGGTGACGAGATCTGAAAATATGCAGTGAGCCTGCCTGCCTTCCTTAACAGATGCATAGTTTAATTAGGCTAATTGATTCCGGTCATGCAAACCAGGTATGTTTGGTCTATAGTATAATTATATGAATTCATACTTAATTAGGGTTTGCTCGTTGTTTGTTGGTGGCATAAAAATTGCTGAGAGGGTTTGATTGCAGTGAAATGATAAAATCCTCGAGAAGATTCAGTACATAATTATAGAGAAGTATTTCATACATGATATTGATCTGTCCCTGGAGTAGTCTACAGAACTATCGGGGAAGAAAATCACATCCACATATCCTTCATAGGCTCGAGTCGCTCATTCCATCAGAGTGACACCCTCTGGTGAGCAAGGAAGTCATATAAGAGAAGTGCCCCCAAGTGGGATTCTGCAAAACAAATATTGAACGCGAGAGTTGGTAGGAGTAAGTTTCCGCTCGTAATGATAAGTCCTGGTTTGTAGATTTGCACTATAACCCTGGGGTATGTCCTCTGGCCATTGCCCTCTGCATTTTCTCTTCCATCTCGTATGAAGCTGAGCCCACATCTTGCAAATTGGTCCTGTTCATCTCTTGCTGTCGCTTAATGGCTCTGAGGGCAGCTGTTCAAAATTACACCGGGGGATCTAGAACCCCACTTGTCGCGATCCCCCCCCCCTCCCCGCGATCTCACCAGTCCAACTGCCAACCCTACGTTTGCCTCCTCAATCTAGCCACCATTGCTGTACCCACAAATCGCTCAGACAACCCCTTATTTCCAATGTGCAGTGCCCCACCCACACAATCAACGTATTAATGCATGAAATAATTAGGAAACATATTTTTCGTATCAAGATGTAATAACATTTCGTTGTTATTGTGTTTTATCTACACGCATATATAATATATGTTGTGCCAATATCCATAGGATTTGCGAACAGCAATACGTCCGTCTGGGTTTAAAGCTACACTCTTGGCTATTACACCAAAGATAATCGAGCGAAATAAAAGCCTGCAACAAAGAAGTACGGCGGGCCGCCGAAATATAAAAGGGGACTCCCCAATTTTGGCCAAACGACTTTCAAACGCGCAGTAAAAGGACGGAACCAGAATCTTAATTTTTCTATCGATATTGATATTGAACGCTGCTACAAGTTTACTGTTCCAATATGGGCATCCTCTCGTAAACTGATATAACATAAAATCGTTTTATATCATAGTTCTGGTTAGTGTGGGAGAAAGTCAGTCTGCCGATCTCCGAGTTTTTATCATCTTAAACACGAGCTTTGCTTACACTTTTCCTGCCTTTAACTTACTGAGAAAATCTATGATTGCCCGCCCTTCGTGTTGGCAGTTGTGACTAACGGGCAGATACTATCCCCATAGATACATGTCTGAGAACTAAGTTTATAAATCAAAGTTGTCTGAATTCTTATTAAAAAGATTGATATTCTAGGAACCTATTAAATTTTTTATTCGGGCATCGGTTTACAATGGTCTCATGATTATACCAATTGATTTCATTGCCGTGATTATGACTCCAACCGGTTGTCGGACACGGCACTAAACTACTCACTCATTTCACTCACTCACTCATTTCTTAAAGGCTGACGCACACATCGCCGATTTGGCTCCCAATTGCCCCACGATTAGGGTCTTCTGATGAATCTTAGGATTTCATTTCAAATCCTGGTTTATGTTTTTGAATTATAAAAAGGGAAAAAAATACATGTCATCGCGTTAAATATTTTTTTATAGCTGTCTCAAATAGACATGTTTGGGAAACAGAGCTAGCTGTGGTCTATTGGGTAATGCTGCTTTTTTCTTTCACGGTTTTGGGAATAAAACAAAGATGGATACTACTAATGTCCTAAAAAAAATCTACACAAATAGTGCAGGTAATATTCTACACATATATATATATATATATATATATATAGGGAAAAAATGTATGTCATCGTGTTGAAAAAATAATTGTAGCTGTCTAAAATAGACATGTTTAGGAAACATAGAAAAGTTCGAAAGCAGCAGATTTTGGGGTTGTCAGCCATGTTTCAAATCCCCATAATTCAGAAACTAGCACGGTGTTAAGTTGTTAATTTAAAATTCACATCACATATTTATTGTTTTCAAAATAAAAATAACAATGCACTCTATAAAATAAAGACATAGAATTATTGGCCAAATAATACTCTCTCCAAAACTGTTAAATTTACTTAAATTGCGTATATGAACCAAATCGTGACCAGATTATTTCATGAAATTGTGAGTGTGTGTGCACAATTCTCACGATCTCAGGTTTTCACCAAATTTTCCCTGAAATCGTGACTGTGTGCGCCATAAAAATGGACACGATTTAAAAAGAAATCTGCACGATTTGATCCCAAAACGTGAGAACATCTGAGATCTTGACTGTGTGCGTCGGCCTTTAACCCCTGCTCACTGTAAAAGGCATTGTGTTTATAGCCAATACCTGTACACACGGACCACCTATAGGGTGGGGATCTGTAAAGCAATATATATCTACAAATCAATACTGTATCCACACAATACAAACATCCCTCCCTTGACAGGCGAGTCAGACGAATGCGATCTGCGGGTTTTTTTCTCTTTCAAAGAATTACTTCGTAAGGTCACATTTACGAGGAATAGGTTTTAGCTATGTAAGCTTTTTCTCGAGTCAAATCAATGAACTATTTTTTTTAATAAGTGAATTCCACTTTCATTATGTACAGAATGGCAAGATTATGATTGTGTACAGAATACAAAATAGTCCATTAATTCTTGTAGAATATTTTTTTCAATTATGATGCATCTTTTTTTGTATTTAAGTGTTTTTATTTCAGCCAAACAGTATGTATCGCTACATTATTCTCAGTTGCAGCTGAATAATCAGATGCATTAAAGAGGATGTAAATTAGAAAATACAATCATTAGGACAAGAAGTAGATTAGGGAAGAATAAAGGGTATCTAAAATACCTTCTCCCGGTGCGGGTGACGTCGAATCAAAAGCATTACAAACACATAAAAATGTTAAAACCTGCGAATGGAATTATACTGAATTATTTGTTTATTTTCCCTATTTTCAGTCTATTTAGAAGAAACGAACCTCTCATTCTAGATGTTTAAACGTTTGGTGTCGTCTACCTAATAATTAGAGACTGAGTGCCTAAAACTTGAAAGTGTAGTTTGGCCAAGGGTTTGGGTGCTGCATGTACCAAGATGTCGATGGACCTTATGTCTGACTGAACATTCCATTTAGTAATGGCGAAGTAGACGATGAGGTTGGGACTACTTCATTGATGAAAAAAGTTTAGGAAGTTGCTGATCAGGTTACCTGACAATGTGGTCAACGTTAAGGCTGGGAAGTAGAAGGTGTTTGCCTATCTCTAAAGAATTGAAAGAGTGCCAGATCATCACAAACTTCATGATATATCATCAAACATCATTGTGTACTGCATTTTAGCTCTTCACACTACCCCTTTACATGACGTTCCCTGGACATGGATATGGCATGTCCCCGATGTGCCATATGCATTGAAAAAATCATCATTATGAGTTTCCATATTGTAACCTACTAAAATTATAAGTAATAGCAATTACTCGTTGGTGATAGGATATATTCCTTAATCTTAAATTCCAAGAACCTAACTGAGGTACATTCATACATCCTTGTTTCTAGATTTCAGGAATATTCTGAATTAATAAATATAAGGATACCCTTAGATTATTTATCATGTATATTTGACGTCCCTTCAAACCATTTCTTTATTCTAGGCCAGGCCAGGCCTATACCAGTAACCAACAATATTCGGACTTTTAATTTCCGGCCTAGGTGCCCGCATGATATCAAAATCCTATCAAGAAGCTCTATAGTTTATGACACCTCTTTGAGAAAGAATCAGTGATCTATAACATTAATTCTGTAAGAGAAAAGTGTACCTGTTTACATACATAGTCCTGAACTGAACCTAATATCATGAACAGCAGGTATGCTACATGGATTCTTTTTCAAAAAGACCTTGAGTCACGGTAAGTTTTGAGTCAGATGTATTTATATGCGTGAAAGCGGAGATGGATGTTTAAAAACTAGGTCTGTCAGGTACTATCGGGAATTCAGATATCAGCCATGTATAAATCTAGGGCGGTCCTGTTTCGATACTAATCTATTGATGATATCAATAAAGCAACATAAGTGAGCTGGCTACTCAGATACTGTTCGTTATCTTTGTAGATTGACTATTATGTGGTCTCCTGTCTCCGTGTCTACTTCCTTCGAGGCGGACGGTCATGTTTTAACTTGACATTTCCCGACAACTGTAACTTTTTGTTGTATCCTGTTATTCTAATCATTTTATCGAATAACATTTGGGGGAATGAATAGCGATCGTTTTTGTTTCTAATTGCTAACTCCCTCATTTTTTATAATCGCCCAAATTGCGTTCACCAACATAAATATTGGTCTTTCTAAAGCACAATGCACATATTCACGATTTGGAGGCCTCACGATTTATTTTGAAGATTTTACAATATGTGGGACTCAAATCGGGACTCAAATCGGGACTCAAATCGGCTCTGTGTGGGCCAAAAGATAGGCCCGATTTTACAGACAATTCCTAGGATTTCAGCCCCGATTGGTCGGTATACACCCCAAATCGGGCTATTTTTGAAATCGGGGTTTGTGTGTGCGTACTTTTAAACATATCGTGTGGGTCGACGGCTCGATGTAATATGTTTGTTCTAGTCCTCGGTCCTATTTAAAATATTGAAAGGCAGGAACATTTAGCGTTTAATGTGCGAAAAGGAGATAAGCTTATTAGGTGCATATCCTTTTCCCCACACATTTTTATTCGTGCAGAGACTCTTTCTCAGAAAAAAAGACCCCTTAATTCTGGCTTCATCTGAAAAGCATTTCACTCCTATTTAAATTTTAAAGGATGTCCCTATTGCCCCGGGAATTAGCCCCTGACATTCAAAATTGGCAAAGCAGGAACGAAGATATCTCTACTTCCAAATGTATTCTGTGAACATTTGTATTCTGTGAACATTTCTTTGATTTTGTGCTTGAATTCTAGGCAATAACATTCAAAGGCCATATATTTCCCATTAATTTTACTTCATATTTAAATGCTTTATATATATATATTATATATATGTGTATGTATGTATGTATGCAGTGCATTAATTTGTTTTGACCTGAAGCACAGAAAGCCGATAAAGCGATGTGTCGTTATCAGAGCTTCCATTTGAATCCCTTTTTATCTTGTCAGCGAAAGGTAACATTTCTTAACGCTTTGGCTAAATCTTCACCATCACCGGTTAATCCCTTTTCATTTCTGGTTCAAGTAAACGCGGCTTCCGAAATGGTTTGATATGATTGAACTTTCCCATTTCAACATTTTGTACCATTGCACTTATGAATTAGAACAGCTGCAAAACCTTTGCCTACTCTTCCCATCAACTTCATATTACATCTTCCTCATCCTGCGACAAGGGAAGTGGGAGGAGCCAATATAAGCCTCCTTCCTCATGGAACACGGCCGTAAGCCCATCTGCCAATCACCAAGCACTTCCCAAAGCCCACATGCCCAGTGCTGGAGAAATGTATTCATAAATCCGTCAGTGTAAATCTATCAAAGCCATTTGAGAAGGATTTAACGGGGAACTATATCTGTTATTACCATGCTTTATTATTGGGTTTCTACGCATTAGATTTGTTTTTTAACTGGACAAAATAATATCTAAATTGTCAATAAAACTTAACTTTATGATTACCGTGATTCATCCTAAAACATATTTTTGTATCTAAATATGTGTATACATTTGAGCCAAACATATGCAATTACACACGATTCCCAGTTGTAGCTGTACATCACATTTAATTTCTAATAACTGTAATATAGTAAACTTGCACGTTTTTGTAGTATATTCTATCACATACACATGGATGTAAACGAGATAGAGAATAAAGTTAAAACATTAAAAATTCACTCCACCGTTTTAACTCATAGTCAAATCTAAGGTACAAAGTGTAAACTTATATATAACACAAACAGAACAGAAAAAAATAGTCAGTAATCGCCAGCAGGGTGTCCACAACACAACCCGCATATGAAAAAGGTCTAGGCAAAAAGAGGATTCAGCAGGTCCAAATACCTCCGTCCTCAGTGAAGAGGTTTTAAAAAATATTCTTTATATTATTGTTAAATGTCAATTTATTATATTAAGTCTTGACTCCAATTGGTAGGGAGTTCACCAGAATATTTACCCTACCAAAGAACCTTTTCCTGATAGTCTCTTTTAACCCAGCCATCCCACTCTTAACCTCACAGGGTCCCTCATCTGATATGGTACATCATTTCTATCTAATCTATCTACCCTCTCACAGAATAAATATAAACATATAACAGTTCTCCTGTGACAAAGTGGTAGTATCTTAACTGCTCAGATGCAAGTCTACATTACTAAACATATATATGCAGCATTTCTGATTTTAACCCCAAATACAACACGCAGACAGTTATTTTGAAGGACCTGCAGTCTTTTAACATTTTCTGGGTCGCAAGATCACTCAATATATTCCCTTGTTATAGAATTGGATGCACATAGGTTTTATAAATTAATACAGCAATCTTCTTATTTACATAATGTCGCATTCTGCAGAGTCTTTTATACGTCGTACCATGAAAGATATCAATATTTATGGAATTAAAAGCCTTGGACAGGAAGAAATATATAGCCATAGTATGAATTCCATTGTCCTTGTTCCTCAACACAAAAGACATAACATCATATAACGATGTATCAGCATACTCTTACCTGATCGAAAGCAATGTTGCTGGCTGGATGTAAATTCAATCGTATGATAGTTTCTTCATAACCTGCACCCGAATGTATAATGTATAAAACGTCAGGGCACAATGAAAAACACTCTTCTGAGTGAGCGTGACTCAACATATTCCCTGAATAAAGAAACTTTACCAAAAGAAAACCTTCCCCATATAAGGGATGAGATCGAAATAGGCCTCAAATCGTCAAGCTTTCTCGAGTTCTTCTTGTTTATAATGCTGAAATTTCCTTTGTGTGCATATCCATCCAATACCGTTTGAACCTGATACCGGTTTCAACTTCCAATTACGCTTTCACTGAGTCCAATATTGATATTTGGGTGTTTTTTTCATCAACCGCGAAAGGGGGACATCTAGCAATTCATATGATAGACAAATATTTATATATGGAACCCATCTTTTCTGAATGAGGTATCAGGTTCTATTAGTAGCTTCAATTGAAACCACCAACTCCTATGGGCTCCTCAAGCGGGGGCATGAATTGTGTCTTTAGTCAGCATCTTATCATCTTTTAATTGAAGCGTATGTCACAAATGGTTAATCTGCATGTTCTGTCTGGGGAAACGATGTAGGTAATTTCAATCCCAAAATATATCAACTGATTCCTTCCATTCATCAGAGGAGAAATACATTAACGGAATGTGTTAAAACAGATGTAATGCGTGGGATGAAATATGCTTCACACCATTCTGGTAACAATGAGTTTCTGAATAATGTGTAATTTCTTCATCCCGGAGGCAGCATCCCAGCTGCAAGGCTCTATAATCTGTGACATCACACACTCCACGCTTCAGATAACACAGATGTAATTGAGTGTCCCCTAATGCCTAATGCAACATTGCGACTACTGGTGCATTAATCCGATGATATAGGGATATCCTGAGGATGGGGAGTAAGGAAGCTGTAGCAAAACGTATGCATACGCGTCCGTGCATCTCAAGACGCCTATGATAAACCCAACATACTCTACCAGCACACTTAACAGGGATTAATGATCTCCTGCACATGTATGTCTTGCAGAATAATGATTGTGATGTACAAAGCACCCGTCTAAATAAGTTGATATTACATGCTATTGGGTACATATTTCATTTATGTATTTAATCACATTGACGTTGTTTTTTTAGCAGGTTCTGTAGGTGGACAGGAGTGGCAATCTCCTCCCTACATTATATATACTGGTCTATTGTCTGGTTAGAACCTGCATCACATTGACAATTATACAAAGGCCTAGGCCTTTTATGAACGTAATACAACTTAATGGAACCCAAAACAATGAAAACAGAAACTGGGGAATTGTGTGTAGTGTTAGTGTTAGTGTCTGACGTTTCGGGCTACACATGCCCTTTACCAAGAAAGATTGTTTTTTAATAATGTTTTATTACCTTTTAGGCAGTTGATTCTTTATATATTGGTTCTCAATACCCTTTCATTTTCAATATATTGAAACAATCAAGTGTGGTGGTGGAACTGCAATAATAGTAGACAAATGTTAATGGGTTGTAGACAAAATGGCGTGTAATTCTGTGGCTATGACACACCTAGTGTGTGTCCACCACGCTAAGGGGCCTGAGATACGGATTGTAATTTTCAAGAATGGGGTTTAGTCAGGGCTTGGATATTATCCCTTAATCTGACTTTAAATTTGAATCAGCAACTAGCTTTACATGTTGGAGCGACCGACCATTCGTGCCATATGCAGATGAAGGAATAACGATGGTACCAACTCAATCGTGTGTTGATTTGCATGCACTGAATTTGTGATTGCGGCCATTCGGTATACTAGTTCAAACATGTTCCAAATCTGATTCGGTGTACGTACATATGCACATTTCAACTTGCATTTAATGTCTCTAACATTATGAAAGAGACACACAACTTGTGGGACAAGGTGGGGCCGACTATATTTGATCTAAAGAAGTAGGATAGTAGGGAAATTCAAGATTTGTATTGGCCATATGGGGAGGCAACTTTAAATAAGCACTAGTGATCAACTCAAATCTTGTGAAAACTACAAAAACCTTGACTGACTTGGCCGATGGTTGCAAAGCTTGACGATTGCAATCTAGGCAATTCCATTCAAACCAAATACATAATAATTGCTTTCCATACTTTTTTTCCAATTCATTAATTGTATCTTGTATTCAAACCGTTTCGAACAGAGTGAATTATTTTAGACTTGTGAATAATATAGTTTATTCATAAGGTCTAAAACTCATAATCCTACCATCAATCGTTTTGTTATAGCAACTCCCAACATCGGAACTGGCTAATACTTTGAGTTCTTTCCAATCCACTTTCAAGTCACCACATGGTCTTTCTTAGCAGTGTAATTTCAAAACTGCACAATCCTATTAGGGCTTTTAGAGTGCCTTCTCATCTTGAAATCGAAAGTTGCAAAATAGTGGCAGAAACCAATAAAGCACTACAAAGTCTGTCAAACAGGTTCCAATCTCCCTAGGAAGTCCTTTATGTTGGCACTACATAGAAGGAATCCACCAAGGGTGAAGGCGGGAAGGATCATACACGCCAAGGTGAAGGAAGGATCTCGAGGGTGCATAGTGCCCGGGGGATCCTTCCGCACCAAGGCGTGTGCAATCCTTCCTGAAATATTTTGTTATCTTTTCGGAACCACACTCACACAAAAACTCGCCCAGCCCTCACATTGACAGTCAGGTTCACTTGCATTTCTTCTGAATAAAGAAAGAAAGAGCAAGGCAAAACGACAATAAGCTTAAAGTGGCTAAGATCACTATGTTGACCATATGTTATTTAGACATATTTGTAGTTTTCGATGACCTGCAGAAGTAAGAACATTTGTGTGGAATACCAACGCGCTATATATTCCTTAGATTAAGTGATATCTGTTAATGAAGAATGTCGCAAAGATTCCATTGGGGAGTTCAAATCTGAGAGAGAAGTAACTTGACCATAGAGTGCTGCTCCCAGTGCCTAGTGAAGGGATGTCAAGTAGGAGCGAGGCAGGACATACATAACAGGTGTTATTACTTAACCAATTATGATAAGAGAGGTCGGGTACTTCCTCCTTGCAAGTCCAACGGCTGAGTCTGTGCGGGATTCGTCCTGGCGGCTTAATACAATATGGGAGTTTTAAACCCTCAAATATTTCCAATATATGTATTTCAATCATTAATGCTCCCACATATATTTGTTACTGACATAGTGATCTAGCACATGGTTAACATTCAGGCAAATGTCCCCAAAATCAGGAACTCAGCGGCAATTTAAGTGTCACTTTAATAAGATGAATTCGACAGGCATCTCAGATTGCAAGGCATCTGGTGGAGAAGCATACTAGTTATATAAGCCGAATTATATGTTGGGAAACTTCATCTGAAAGTATGCTGGTGCTAGCCATCTAATTTTAAAAATCAAAAGGACTAGTCTATAGAAGTTCATTTCTATAAACTAGTAAGTACATGAACCTAAGTCAGAAGTGAAACAAGGTAGAAAGTTATATAGTATAGCATAAATATGTCTGCCATATGAATTGCTAGATGTCCCCCTTTTGCGTTTGGTGGAAACTGCATGAAAATACTCCCTAATACCAAGCGTATTGCGATTTTTCATACACTGCAGGTTGGGTGTACACGGCAACCTCTACACTGCAACCTCAGGTACTTGAGGTGTACAATGCTAAAGGTATAGGGACAACGCACCAAGAGTGAAATAAATTACTGAAACCATTATACCCCTTCTTTGGCTTTAAATAAATAAATCAGTCACGTCTTTGGTATAGTGCAGTGCCTGTTTTCGCGTTGGACCTAATACTTATTATTTAGCCACAAAGAATGCCAAAGTCATCTTGTATCTTGATGTTTTATTTCCTCTTTTGCAGCCGTGTCCGTCGGAGTGAGTGTCTTTACTTTGGTGTCCATCTCCTTGGAACGGTACTTCGCAATATGTCATCCTCTGAGGTCGCGGAGCTGGCAGACCCTCTCTCACAGTTATAAGATGATAATTGCGGTCTGGTTAACAGCCTTCATAGTTTCCATACCAATAGGTGGGTACTTTATGCATGGACTCTTTCTCCTAGTACTTCCTCATGTTTTCAATGTAAATTCACTCAGTATTAGTTAAGTCAGCCTCAAACAAACAGTAAATCACTAGAACAGATCAATGAGACAAATGATTGAAATATTAATTAGTCACTTGGTAAGAAACCTGCAACGGCAGTCTATTTCGGCGGCGAAAGCCTATGTTGCTCTCCCATTCAGTCTCGTTCAATTCTGAGAGTGAACTTTTATCAATTGTTTAAATAATTAATGCATGGAATAGAAGGATAGTTTACATGTATGCTATCATAATTTACACGAAGGGACGACAACAGTTACAATCAAAAAGGATTTCCTCATGGCTACCCGTTAGTTTCCTTTTTGTGAAACGATGCACCTAAACAGTATAAATTTATGACATCTGTATGCAACCAGTGCTCATGGCCTGGGGTTAAATAACGGGACAAGGGGCCTAAGCCCTTCCCATTGGCCTGTGGAGATATTTAATGTATAATAGATGGATAGTTTTCTTTACAAAAAAAATACAATACACCAATAATCACCCATAAAAGGTTTTATATCACCTATTTGGGTTTTTGTTCAGGCCGTGCATTCCAGTGCTGCCACCGAACAAAATGTATTGATAACATGAAAAAAGCCCAACCATTGCCATCTGGTGCCAATAAGAATGCAGAGAGGTACTTTGCCACATAAAGAATCCGATAACATAAAAGCTTATCAATGTTATCTTTGAAGATGAAGGTGGTGGGCTTCCTTTTTTCTAGTTTATAGGGCTCTGCCTTTTATTCAAAGGCATCAGTCTTTCACTGCTTGGAAAGACTGATGCTATTTTTCTAATTATAACTAGTTAAGATTTGATTTTGGTATATATATTACTTGTGTATAGTGAACACCGATAAACGTATTGACTGAGACTGACTTTATCTTATGAACATATCTCAGGCCATGCATTCCAGTGCTGCCACTGAGTGAATTAAGAGAAAATATCAATTGCAACCTACTTCGAAAATTATTTTGCCAGGTGTTTGTCAACGTTTGATCAAGATGCCGGATGGCAGGCACAAATGCGCAGAGATGTGGGGAGACGAAACCCTTGAGAAGACATACACAGTATTTCTAGACCTGGTTCTACTCCTCCTGCCTCTACTTCTTATGCTAGTAGCTTATGGACTGATATCAAGGACCCTGTGGAAGGGTATGCAATTAGAAATGCGGAGTACGCAAGGTAAATATAAATGATCTATAACTCCTTGATTTTCTATTGCTTTTTACAGCTTTCCTTTTACCTATCCAATCCCTATAAATTTTCAATTAATACATGCACTTTTTTATTTCATTAAAGGCTAATACGTTAAGGCATAGTTGAATCATATATAATAGGCACCTTATTAAATTACATTGTATTTAATTATAACACTAAATACCTTGCTATGTAAAATTAATATGGCAGTAGGAATTCACTTTTCAATATTCGACTCATGAGTTGAAGCTGAAGCTGAAGCTCACAATGTATTTAAGTTATCATAGGTCTTTAGTAGAGATCTTGTGACCGCCAGTAACTATTATAAAAAATGTTCAACAAAATAACTTGTCTTATCTCGTTTCATACTAGTACATGGGGTCCTGACCCAACCAAATGCTAAATTATATTGATCATTCCGTGGAGAGATCCCCAATACCTTCCCACAAACCGCACTGATTCCATCCCCACAGAGGATAACATCCACTGATAAGCAATGCCCTGGCATAATAAAACTGATATGGTACACCAGTTTTAGAGCGGTCGTTTCGAAAATTCGGTAGAGTGGGGTAAGCGATTCCTGAATTGACGAGCAATCAACTGTTTAATTATTGATACGGGGCAGTAAACAAGGGATATAAAAACTAATTTCCCCCAATAGTCAGGGAACCTATTGGGATCTACATCAGGGAAGGAATGGTATCTTGCAATGCCAAACCTCACCCGTGTACACTTCAAAACATGTACATGGGGGCATAACCAACATCCTTCCACTGAACTTGTTCTCTCACCCAATGCCCTAGAACTAATAAACAACTTGCAGAAAACATTCCATATCAGTATCTGTGTTGAAATTACTCTCTCCGTGACTCTTTGATAGGTTTCTGTCAGACTTTTGGAATTTTTATGTGTCTATCTAGAGTTCGATGTAATAATTCAGAGTGAAGCTTTATTTTTTCGGTGCCTACTGTTAAACATACGTGTGCAATATTTCCGAACGAACCGACCTAATTTGTAATTTCAACATACTTGCAAATAAAGAATTCTTGAATTTGAATTTGAATTTGAACGAACTGATTGAAGTGATTTTGGTTTTCATTGAAATCAATATAATTATTGAGATAATTCGATCGATTTATGATTGTGAACATTGTGGGAAAATATGTATTGGTACACCGTATAACCTGCGTAAAACTCAACTATTTACTTTGGGTATTGTCGATAAATGAACTGTTTAATATATCGTTTTAGAAATGCGAGAGCTCCGGAATCCCACTAATATCAGAGATGATGATGACGGAGACACGGACGAGGAAGTGGGAGGCAGTGGTCGCTTTGGAAATGGGGTAGTAACCAATGGACAAAACAAAAATGATGATAGGCGGGGAAGCACGGGCGTGAGGAGAAAATTTGATACCAACCGCTACCAGAACATTCGCCACACAAACACAGAGAAAAGCCTCGCAGCAAAGAAGCGTGTCATTAGGATGTTGTTTGTAGTTGTTGTGGAATTCTTTGTGTGTTGGACACCAGTTTGGGTGATGAATACGTGGTATACATTGGATAAAGACAGCGCGAGGAGACAGTGTTCCCCAGTTTGCATGAATTTCATCCATCTTCTCTCATATGTATCAGCCTGCTGCAATCCTATAACTTATTGTTTTATGAACCGGAAGTTCCGGCATGCATTCTTGGCAGCGTTCCACTGTTGTGGACCAAAGAAGAATACGACGGCCTGGAGAGAAGCAAGTACATATGGCCAGTCTCAAAGAACAGGTAAACTTAACACGAGCACAATGACTCATCATCTTAAAGCTTTATCCAACCGTTACCAACAACATTGTCGCTCTAATAATGAACACAAACAAAATCTTCAACAACATTTCTCACGGTCGCCTTCCCCAGATTTTTCTCCTGATTAACTAGTCTGATTACTTCACCTCTTTTGATATTTATTTCACGTTGGTATGAAAGAACTATTGAAGATGTACGTACTTTTTCTTGAAATGTATTGCGAACAATTCCATTTAGTAAATGGGTAACGATATTTGTTAATCATTCAAGACAGTGACTTTTTGAAGAAATGCTATTTTGAAAACTATCCGTCCATCGGTTCTAATGTGCGACAATTCAATTTGAAATTAATGAAACCCTACTTATCGGTCTGGTACAGGTTAGGTTTCTACAGTTCTTTATTCATCACATATTTCTATTAATTCTAGTCTAGTAATCAAATTTTAAATCAATGATAAAGTTCAAGGTTGATGGTCGTTTTTCACCCTGACGTCATTTCCTTGGATACACCTAGCACCGGTGGCGGAAGTACTAAATCTGACGTCTCTGGTTAGTGACGTATGGACCCTATAATGACGTTTCTTGTTTAATAGCCCATCACTACAGAATTATCTCTACTTCTTTGAATGCATATCATAGAATGGTTTTATGAAGTACCATACCATGCACTATATCCCATTTAAATTCATCATCACAATGGTCATTTCTCACATTTTATATACAAATTATCATATTGCCTCTAATTTCAATACTGGCTGAGATTCATTTCAATTATTTATGCATGATACGTATGTAAATGTGCTTCTTTATGACGATCATAATGGTTGTATATTTAATGATAAATGTAAAAATGTCAAGTTGCATGCTATTAAAACTTTTCTTATGCCAGAGAATAGAAGCTATCATGTGCATGTATTTTTTGAAAATGTAGTCAAGTAAAATATGTATGCAATTATGCATGTTCATTTGCCGGACGGATCTGAAATAAACGAATAAAAACGAGCAAGAGAGCTTTTGAAATGATTTCGATACAAATTTTCCTAAATAGTTACAGAATATAATGGTACATGTGAAATTCAGAATCGTGCATCTTTACGTCCTATCATCAACATAAACATAGTCACTCATTATTTTAAGTCATTTAACGTAAAAGAAAGATAAGATAAGGATGAGAAATTCGGCGGTCAACGGTTAACAGATCAATGGATGGCTCCGATTGGATAATATATTTAATAAATTCACCTTCAGACATTAACTAGGAGGATGATACTTGAAAGTGGATGTAGTGTTAACTTTTTAAAAGGGTTAGCCTACTCTTTTAAGATAACATAGAAAAATAGAATTTCGTGACTCAATACTAACAACATCGATTTGAGGCTATTTTATTGTTACTCCTTGCTAGCTTCATAGAATGTTTAAATTGATAGTATACATCTAGAAAAGATCAAAACAGCTTATTAAAAAGAGAATAGTAATTGAGTAGACTAATAGGTATTCATAGGATCATCAATACAAACAGAAGAAGTCCGCATTTAATAAAGAAACATTCTACACCTTTTTTAGAGCCTGCGTAGTAGTAGTTTTTTTGTTGGTAGAATTTCCTTGTATTGCACTCGAATCAAACATTCTCTTAAGATTCGGGTTACGACAACCGTAAATCTACCCTTCATAGTCTTAGCTATATTGTTGACAATGTAATATTCTTTAATTTGTCAATAGTAAGTACATTGTCTTATAAATTTTGAAATTTTTGGAACTATACTATACTCTCACCTCATCTCTGAAATTGTAAATCGCTAAAAAAAAAGTTAGATGATTTTACAATTGTCTCGAGTGTGTGTATTTCAGTAATCTTCATTTATTTAATTAAACTAAAATCTTTATTTCATTTTTACTCGTCGTTATTAAAACCAACTTATGTTCTTCTTCTCATACAACTTCATTGGCTATTTAATTTACACTTTTATAATTCGCAACGTGTTCCAATCTTTCATTAAAGTTTTTGTCAAAGGGTGCCAAGGAAATTCCCCAGTAGGAATTCATCAGCCTTTAAGAACTTATGATCAAACAGCTTATTTAAAGTGGGTCTGGGGAGAATAAAAGGACAAATGATCAATACAAGGACTACCAGCAGATAATATATATATGAATGATAGCAACAACTTTCTATAACTTCTGTTAATTAGGACTACACCCAAATAGAGGTAACAAAGCACCTCCTAAGGTCTAGCCCAAAATAATTAACCTTCAAAGAAATACATCACTTGGTAAAAAAAGCAATTAACTGCAGTGTCAGGGCACAATGCAGAATACTAGTGAAAGACCAGGATTAGGATGGACGAGTATTTCAGTGGAAGTAAAAAACAAACATACACTTTCCTTTGGTAAAATGATTCTCGTATGTACATTATTTTACCCATTCCCAGATCCATGGAGTAAACTAAATGTGCAAAAGATATCTATGAATAATTCTGAATATATGATATGAAAGGATCCCTTGAAACAGTATACTTTTTAATATTGCTGTAGCAGCAGTTTATCATTATTACATACTCCTGCCTCCTATATACATTCAATTAATTTTATGGGTCTCGTCCTAATCAAAACAAGCATTTCAGATAAATTGACAAATTAGCCTGCTGATAACGGTTTTTCTCTTGTAGTGTTCTCATCGGTCAGAAGCCAGGATACGTACGGGGATGGAAATGTGTTCACCTGAACGGAAAGCAGAACAGTACATTCGAGGATAGTCCGGTGGTTTTTCTTTCGACTCTCCTGGTCGAAATATTTTGAGAGAAAGAGCAGGTGGGGCCACCTGGAGGCCAATAAATGTATATTTTTGTTTGAAGGTCCTCAAACATATATTTTTACAGTAGAAATATAACAATTCTTATAAGTCAGCATCACACTCCTTTCTACCAGCTATATAGTATTCAAGTTGTATACGTCCACAGGAAGTTGCGTACTATATGAAGCGACTAGGCTCGGTAAAACGATACATTTTACCCATAATTGCATATGATATAGAATTTGTTATATTTATTATTTCTAATGAAAGATCACCGAAGGCGAGGGCATTGCAGGATACAATGAACGTGCTCATATTTTGTATTATTATATATTATAATAGTTAATATGCATGAATCGGTGTCAACTATGTTTTCTTACATTGGATTCTCTGTAATATAATTACTTATTAATTCATAATTGGAACCCAGTGAAAGGTAGTTTCTTTCATTACAAGGCTGCATATTGTTATGGAAAAGGCTTGTGCGTTTGGCATTTATCTCGCCTATACTTTGTTATTGCGCCGATATATTCAATAAATTTGGACGTTATTTTCAAGGATAAGCCGAATTCTCATGAGCATGACAAACTGTCTTTGATGAAGACACGTGGGTACTGGAATGGGAAAGGATACTCATTGTTAATAGTAATAACGCAAGTAGATTTGGAGTGTATTAAGGCTTCAGCATAATTATGATCATAGTCATAGGAAATAATTTCAGATAAATATTGCAATTTAGAATTTGCAAAGGAATAATGGAGTGTGGTCCTGCACACCCTCTAGTGAAGCGGTATGCTTATTACATGTCAATTACAGATATATAGCATCTGGATATTTACCATGGTATTACAAGATCTAGTGAATCATTGTTACTTGCTCTACTAACGGGTGGTAAGGGAAGAGGGGAGATGTTCAATATGTTTGCGTGAATAAATATTGTAAATGTACAAACATATTAGTTTTTTCCTTCAACGAAAATGATTTAAAAGCTTCAGTAACAATGATTACATCCTAACTGCCAGCTACAATGGGAACAAACGTACTCCGAACTACACGCGAGAGGCCTGCTTTATTTCAATTTGGCTACATTCATTTTCTTTATTATTTTTTTTATAAAAGCGTATTTTCTTTAAATTTCAAAAGCGCATTTTACTTGTACAAGAGGTCAATATAGTAAACGTTTGCCCATGTTTCTAAGAAGGTCCATAAGTATGTATGGTTCATTGTCAATTACCACATCACTAAATTATTGGTTCGACACAGGGTGGCACCACACGATGTGGCTTCAAGCAAGGCTACCAACATTTGTCCGTCCACAGATGATCAGAGAGCTCAAGAATTTAGGAAGAAATTATTCTCAACATTGACAATCAAAGCAGAAAACACTATTCAAAAGGTTCATCGGAGTATGCCCCATCACAACAGAATAGCATACTCTTAGCCAATCATTATCTCGGAATCTTGAAGTTGAGTAGATACCACTGGACCTGACAAAAAAAAGCCCAGCATTACATTTAATTACAGACATAGCTGGTCGATCCTCATAAAACGGTTCCAAATAGGTATTTTGTGAAAGTTCATTGCAATAAAATGAAATTGCTAGTAAAGGTGCCCAATATCCTACTCGTCTAAGCCCTGAAACTGCGCTCGTTAGGTATGAGAATTGTTGGAAATATACCCTTAAATATATTGCGTCACGGACGGTGATGATCACAACTATATTGTCATTTCATTCTTTGGGAAAACAATAAAATGATTATATTTTTACATGATCCCAAAGAAGAATAAAGGACCTTTTGAATGGTATACGGAAAACCTACCTTCATAGAATCTTTATAAAATGAGTGAAGAAAAACCGCCATGGACGGTGGAAACATGATAGATCTTTCGATTAATTAAATATATTGATCGAATCTTTTCTTTCTGTTTCATTACATCCATACCATATTTCACCAAGCATACATAAACTATTTTCTGCATGATTTCCTTTTATTAGATTACACCACCATTATCAGCGTCACGGACGGTGACGGCCATAATAGGTTTTAATTTTTCTTCTCATCTATGTATTTAATCTCAGATTTCAATGCACAATTTTGTTTAGATCGTGCTTCATGAACCCTTTGGCACATGTGAATAAATAAAAACAAATATCTCCACGTAATTTTCAGAATGAAGTTTTCAATATTTTGGTTTGAAGGTTTATTTTCAGCATTTCTACTGGCTCTAATTTCCTAAATATTCATCGTAGATATCGAAAAGTGGGTATGCATTTGTTCAGAGTACAGAGTCTGATAGCATAAAACCATTAATTATAAGATATGACAACCCAGGAAAGATCTATTAAAGAAAATATGTAAAAGATGTATTTTTTTTCATTTGGAACCATTTCATGAGAATTGACCAGCTATACAATATCAGAGTACAATATACTATCTAAGTAGATACAGGCTACTGGCTGCTATCTTATGAAATATTGCATGCACTATTCAACACATGCATTGACCTGTATGTGCATTTATAACAACATTATCGTATTGTTTAAAATCATTTGTAGTGAACCAGAAGCCTCGCTGGCTGATGTAACAATATACATGTACACTAGTAGCTCCTGTTACAGTCGGCACAACGGCCCTACTTACTATACTACTGACACGGACGCGCATACGGTATATTGCTTTAATGGTGACAGCTTCCCTCGTCAGCTCTTTGTAAAATTACATGGATTTTCTAAATCTGAACAGAAAATTTGCCGACAAGCCCGCAAACATTGTCAAAATAGGTCGTTCCTTTTCGATTTTTTAAATTGTATTTTCGCAGAAAATAGCGTTTTAGTGTTCCATTTTTACACTGATATTACTAATGGGACCAAACTTGGAGTCATCGATGGTATGTATAAGTTTGGCCTGAAATGTAATAAAAACAAATAAGGGGTATCTGCAGACTCCGAGTCAGTGACCAAGGTCAAAGTTTTGGAATGCGACATTACATTTTCTCTCATAAAACTAGGGCAACAGGGGGAATCATGATCTAATGCCCAAAAATGATAACCAATATAGGGGAAAGAAAAATCATCCATGCCCAGTGTTATTGAAATGTGTGTTGCCATAGTAACCAAGTTTTCACTTAATTGAATTCTAGAACAAAATTCATACTGTCTACGGTAACAGCAATATACAAAAGGTTATACATTTTAAGCTTACATCTACAAAATGCGTAGTGTCATCTTTGACCTTTCTTTGCTTTTGTTCTCTTTGTTATTGCCTAATGGTTTCGGCATTACAGGCCTATAGTCTCAGTCTAGGGCCAAAGTTGAGAGAGGCCCTACAAACGGAGGGAAAGCCTCTCGCCCCAAACCGCAAAGTGCCATTATAATTCCATTAAGACGCAACATGTCATTATATTCCCAGTAGAACGCCGAGTCCTATAGGACAGGAAACTGGTTAGCGAAGTAGGCGTCTTATCACTGACATACCATTCTTATCTGATCTGAGGGTTTGGACCTAGACTGGTCTTGCTTTGCTGAGTAGACCTACAGTTTTATTTTGTTTTTTTAACAAATGTTATTTCGTGAAATTTCACAAATGGTGATACGTTTCATTGAACGAAATTGAAAAGATAATCAAATTTTACTAAGTAGACAGGAGCAGGTACTACACATCGAGATGAATTTAATATTAAATCAGTCATCTTCTTTGTGAAGAATTTATTAGGCTATATCCGCTACTCTTTCGTCTTCAATAATTCTATTTTCGTGTTTGCTTCTAGGCCTAATGGTTTCTTTTGTTTTCAAATGGGCCCTGTTTATACAAAAAGATGATCCACCAATGATTATAGAAAACCATTATTGTATCTAGGGATAATCATTACAATAGTGTGTCCCTACTTCAAGTAATTTTGTCTGATGAGATGATAGGTTTATGGGATCTCAGAAGTGTCTCAACATTATATTACAACATTACAAAGTAATTTTTTAAGGAAAGGACGAGTACAAAGAAAATGTATGTTTTGAAGATACAGGGTTTAAGGAATGTTTTGTTGTACCTGTATTTTGTTTATAATGACCGAAAACAGGGAATGAGGTCTTTTTGATTAATGGTATATCGAGAATTCGTGTCTATATGTTTTCTATTATAATTTTTAAATCAGATTTGTATAAACAGGCTAGTAAGGTACACATGGTGGACAAAGAGTATTTACATCCGAACTTTATCTAAATGTCTTGGCCGTAAAAGAAAAAAGATATATATTTCCGACCTGGTGAAGTCACCCGTGACGAGACCGTGGGAGAGACACGCAGAAGGTACCTACTGCGGCGCCCTCTTTTGCTTCAAAGGTAAATCACTGACGCCGCCAGGTGTGCTTTACCTGAAGCTGCTTCCCACAACAAGTACAGGTAAAGTTCAAAGTGCAACTTGGCGCGATAATGTAGCCGGAAAACAGTCTTATTTGCGCCATGGATAAAATACAAGGGATTCTTGCTCTGATACTGACTTTAACTGTGCTGTCTGTGACTTTTGTTACCTGCCAACAAGACTTTCAAAGGAATAATCAGTGGGATAGGAGTAGACGCCCCGGCAATGAGATTCCCCCTTGGTGCGATCCCAACAGCCCATTCCCTTGCTGGGAGCCCCCGTTCTACCCTTATGATCAAATACACAGAACACTTCCTCAGGGAAAAGTCATCGGTAGATCGATGATATATAGGGGTAATCCTGATCGATACATCAATATATTTTTAGGAGTACCTTTTGCAAGACCGCCAATTGACAAATTAAGATTTCAGGTAGGTTGTCTTACGCGGGGGAATTTCACACCTGAAATCCATTAAATAGGACGCCGGAAATAACCAGGTCAGGTCACTGGAAATTAGGTCAAATTGTCGCAGAATGGTCAAGGTGCTTTTAATTGTGATTACTTGGGCTTTTATGTGTAGTATCGAGGGAAATCAATTGTCAATTGTTACAGTTTGACAATGAAATATCATAAATTTTGATAAAATTCGATGTGTCAGTTGATTGTCTTCGTATATAATCCAGACATAGACCACCAAGTTGACAGCTATTTTCCAGTGTTTACATGTAGGCCTATATCATTAGTAAAGGTTCTTATCTCATAACAACTCAAACCTGGAAATCCCGTACCATCATGCATTTACCTTATACCCACCCTATCAGTATCAGGGAGATACTATATGCTAATATTTTATAATATACTTTGGATCTCATGAGATTATAGATGAATGTCTAAACTGAGTCCAAATAATACTATTTTTTAAAATACCTCGCTGATCATATTAATACTATAATTGACAAAAGAAACAGGCGCCAAGCCCTATATATATCTAAATAGACCAGGGAGTTAGATATACCTCCCATGACCCTACATAGATGTTTAATAATTATTCATATTCAATTTTATTCATTTCTATTATGATTACAGTCTGGCTTCTTTGATCAAATATGTGTATCATTGTATATATCTGTTTTACATAGAAATAATTCATGTTATTTTTTCAGCCGCCTGAAGAGCCCGGTCCTTGTTGGGATATCGGACAGTGCGAATGGGATGCTTCTTTTTACCGACCCGCGTGTCCCCAGGAAATATGGAAACTAGATAAAACTTTTTACGAACCTAGAAATATCAGTGAAGACTGTCTTTATCTGAATATATTCTCACCAAATGTAAGCATTTATTTGTTGACCCTTTCTGAGATAGACATACCTTTGATAATGATATAAAGAGCACATCTATTACGCCTGTAGATTTATTACACCTGAATTAATTCTGCTTTAAACAAATTTCGAAAATAATTAATTTAAGCAGGTATCATTGAATGCAGAATTCTCAGATTCCCACAAAAATATCATATTTGGAAATGCGATGTATACATGAATCTTTTCCAAAAGAGGGAGGTCGAATAGGATTAATCTATTATCCGCGTTTAGTCACTGCCTTGAACGGTCCAGAATCACCTAAGACGGAAACTAAAGGGATTAATAACCCCCATTTCGAGGCTGCTAGTACATTTTATAATTCCACGGATTCGCCTCGGGATTATACAACAAACAGTGCACCAGCAGCCTCTCAATGTCGGTCATCAATCCTTTACTATCTACTCAAAACCCAGTATACCTGTTTTTCATTGGTATTGTATCTTAATATTCCAGTTAACTGATGTTGCTAATGAAGAGAAAAACCGGAATTACCCTGTTTTAGTTTTCATTCATGGAGACGACTACAAATTGGGTGATGCACAGATGTATGCTGGGCATGTCCTGGCCAAAAAGGAGACCCTTGTTGTAACCTTCAACTACCGCCTCGGAGCCTTAGGTTAGTCTCATAAGATAGCTGATTTCTTTTGAAGAGAGCGTTTATGAGCAGCTAAAAGTCGAGTGTCGATCATTTGCTCATTATATAGTAGGTTTGTTCCAAATATCTATATTGGAATGTAGAAAAGTGATGCCAAAAGATAGTTTATGGAGCCCTTCTTATACAACAGGCTGTATTAATGGCTATTAGTCATGAAGTTGTCTAAATTCTGTTCATAGGAATTTGCCTGGGCGCTTTGGCGTGGATTTATAAAATTTATTAGCCAAAATGTGGTCTTATGTTCCATGTACTTTTGTCCCATTAAAAATCGAACACTTTTACTCATTGGATAAATAGGTTTCCTTTCAACATTGGATGAGAATGCTCCCGGTAACTATGGTCTCCTGGACGTCCTTGAAGTGTTAAAGTGGATCAAAAGGCACATCCGGGAATTCAGAGGTGACCCAACCCAAGTCACCATAGCAGGACATGGGGGCGGGGCTAGTATAGTTGGTCTTTTACTGGTCTCTCCCCTCTCGCGTTTTGATAGTAAGATTGGTGTTTTTTTAATTATTGTTTAAACAAAATACATAACATGACCCTGGCTAGGATTGTTGCGGGATTGTGAGGCTATTTAAATTACATTGATATAATAATAAGGTGGGCATGTGACAGAACACCTAGAGTTTCTCAGCCACACAACCCTTTTGTCTCAATTGTAAACTATGGCACCACTGTCGTTTATTGCCAATGTTATCTAAGATCAATTAAAAAATTGTGTTGACATCAAATCCAATAATTGAAATTTTGGGTGGAATTTTGAGTAGACTACCTTCGATATATGAACAATTCCAATGACCACTAAATGTCCCTCTTCTCCGTTTTAGACCAAGCCTTGTTTCATCGCGCCATTTTAATGGCTGGCTCAGACTTGTGTGAATGGTCTGTAGTCAAGCCTGTGTACAACACTAACGCCAAGGAGTACGCTAAGGATCTGGGGCGTAATGTAGGATGTAACCCGGACTGGGGCCTACCTCTGCTACAACTAGTGGAATGCCTCAGGGGCAAGCATTTTGAGGAGATAGTCAATGCTTCCGCTGCCATTTATAAGCATGTGAGTGCTGATGCATAGTAGTAGTATATGAAAGTGCAGGTTTGAAGGACGCTAATTTCTTGAGAATTAGGGCTCTTTGAAAGGGTCTCACGGGATATCGCCCCCGCCTATCCCCGTGTGCTCCTTGTGAGTCGTTGGTCTCTTTACCCTGCACAGCTGAAAATAAACTTTGAGGGCAGCAGACCGCAATGTTTAGAAAATGTTCTCGGGCTGTGACCCAATCGATATCAGGCAAAGTTCTCGGCCCTTGACATGTGCTCCCCGCCCCCCTCCTTCACTCCCCGGTGTACATTACAGATGTGCCTGTCCTTTAACCCCAATGAGGGAGATATGTTTTAACAACCATATCGCATAACATAACCATACCTTTCTTGTTAGTAGGGGATATTAGCGTCCTTCACCTGCACCTGCACTTTACTTATAGTTTACTTCTTACTACATGTAGGCCTACTTTTAAAACAGATTGCATCATTACCTCTATAAGATTATACTGTATCGATCACCACCTATTGGTTTAAATATAGTTCATTGCCATTTAGATGGGGGAAATTGAAAAAGGGAATGTAACATTGTTATCAACTTTTCGTCAGTTTTATTAAGTATTTCAATATGTTATAATCTTGACTAAATCTAAATCTCATCCTAAGGTTATAAGAAATTGTGATAGAGTGAAATATGTGTAAATTAGTATTGTATTGAGATTCATTTGTATTCCTTTCAGTATGGGTCATTCTCCGGGCCGTTTGGACCAGTTGTAGACGGTAACATCCAGAGGTATATACGGTGGGATCAAGAGAACAAGCATTACCCATGGTATTCTGTACTGCCAGATTATCCCAAGACTTTGAGGGATCAGGGTAAATTCTTGAAGGTCGATATTCTTGCTGGATACACGAGGGACGAAGGCGCTTATCTTGCAGGTAGTTTTCTATTATTGTTAAACTGTAGAACTACTCTTTCCCAACTCTAAATAGGTACAACTCTCTAATCATTAGTTTGTGCCATGTGTTACAAAGGACGTTGTATTTGAATACTACTACCAAAGAAGTTGATTTTCTCATAATATTTCAGGGTTTACAGTCATTTTAAGGAAACGTTCACACCAATAAATAGTCTATCTATACAGTAATGACGTTGCTTATACTTCTCAGAAAACCGCACAAAGGATCTAGTGGGAGTACGGATTTCTGAAGGATTGGACCCTGGGACCTTCAGAGACATCATTTATAAAATCATTCGTGAGAAATCGTACATACGTAACACGCACGAGACAGTCGCAGCAGTAGAATATGAATATACTTTTTGGGCTAAACCAGACAACACAACAGCAGTGAGACAAAACCTTATTGACGTGAGTACCAATTACCGTATTTCTCCGAACATAGATGTGTTTACCTAGACGCCACGGTGACTCAGTTTGTGGCCACCGTACGGTGCCGACAAGGTACATATCAATTCCCATAGGTGTCACCCTCAGTCTCTACCTCGGAGAAACGGTACTTGCTCAAAACGGCACACGATCACCTTTTTACACTGATCTGATACATCTACTCATTTCTGTTGCCACAGAACGCCCTCTAAACACCTCTAGATTAATGTATTAAAGTTACACAGTCATCATAGCATGAATAAAGGAGTAATAAACGTTTTCCTTCCCATGTGTGTGTTGGCCCTTCTCATACCACTAGTCTACACTAGCAACATTCACCCTCACTCCTCCATTCAAGGTTCATAGTCTAGTGGTAAGTCACTCGCACAGAGAGCTGAGGATTGCAAGCTCGAACCTTGGCCAGTGCAGCTACTCTATCTTTTATCACATAGGCCTAGATGGTATGTTATTCCACAGAACTCCACAGACCTTGGAGTTCTGTGGCAAAAGGGATGGTGGGTGGGATGGTGTGGTTTGTGAGTTTAGTGGTGATGGGAAAGGCAGGAGAAAGTACATATCGATATAATGTTGTACACATAATTACCCATCGATAATCAATGGGCTATCGATTCTACTAAAGGAAAAATTAGGCATTCAGGCCAGCGCTAGCATATGCCACTCTTCCTGAGCACTCATAATACGGCTGTTCTCTGCCCTCCACTATGGAGTTCTCATATTAAAAAGGCGCGTATTATATATGTGGGTTGATATGAATTTTGTTTATTTTAGTTATACTCAGACATGATGGTTGGCTCATGCGTTGACTCTTTGGTCAAGTATCACGCCGCTTATGATAAGAATGTCTACGTCTACTTATTCGACCACAGATCTGATTACGAACTTCTCCCTGAATGGATGGGTAAGTCAATTTCCTTGCAATTTCTTTCCGAATTCTTCATATAATCTCGAATTTGGCGCTGGTTTTACCATCAAAATAAATTTAGGCTCAGAAAAAAGCTGTGTAAGCTTTTGTTTCTGTACCATTTTGAATAGTGTAATTCTAACTATGGACAGTCTAAGTTAATTACATGATTTTAATGCAGGGGTGCCAGCGTCCAAGGACGTGGACTACCTCTTCGGTCACCCATTCTTTAACGAAACTCTGGGGAATATTACTGGCATTGTACCAGACCAATGGGAATGGACGATCATAGACAGAAATATCAGTGTCTTTGTGCAGGACATGTGGATCAATTTTACAAAATATGGGTAAGTTGAATGTTGGAAAACTTTGTAAAGATTTGCCAAAGCTCCTGGGAGAAATTGAGTAGTATCATGTAGTCTATTTAAAATAGAAGATCACGAGAAAATACTTTAAGCAAGGCCTTAGTCAAAGCTGTATAAAGAGGGAGACCTGGGGGTATCAGAATTATTTTGCTCCAGGTGAAAGAGCCATTTAAAATATACAATTCCATTAGTATTGCAATCATGCGCTTGCCCTAGGCTTTAGCCCTAATGTTTACCTTATTTACTTATTTAATATCCTAAATATATTTATCGATTTTTGCTTTCTTTACAGGAATCCCACATTAGAATGGACTCGTAACGTTACGTGGTATCCTTATAGCTTATCTAACCTTTCATACCTCCACATACAAGAGTTTAGCTGGATGGATATTAACTTCCGGCAAAATCACTATGCATTCTGGAAGAACTACTTCCCCACAGTATCCAGCTGGTGGCCTTGTAAGTCTTTAAAATTCTCTTTATTCCTACTTTTCCATCCTCTTGCAAAATATGGTAGTCTTCAACATTTGATCATTCAAATTTGATTCCATATATATAGGATAACCTAGGCTTAATTTCCCAAGTTTCAAGAAATTAAGCTCCTCAGCTCCCATCTGATTATATATAATCATATTTCTATAAATGTCTTGTATGAGATTAGGTTACGTCATTCAAACGGCACCCCAGTTTGATTTAAGATGATATATGTCGGGGCATTTTCTTAATTAAGTGTTCGTCATAAGTATACATGCTTCATTGCAATACATGTTAGTTGAAATTATGGAACGCGTCCTATAAGCTTTACATTATTATATAATTTGCTTACTATACAACAGCAAAGATGCATCCCTATTATTCCCTGTGTTCCCTAGATTATGATAAGGCTTCAACATTTCCCTTTCATTGCGCTTTATTTCTAGTGACGACAACGCCTGGACCCACGCCCCGGCCACACCATGACTACGAGATGGCCACTTGGTCACTTGTGGGAGCAACATTCATTACATTTTTTGTCATACTCGCCCTTGGCCTCACTCTCTGGCGACGCTCCCATTCACCGTCTTTACATGATATTGACTAGCATCTTGTGATAGAGGTCCTTCCCAGTATTACTTCTCATTCCAGATCTGGATTTACATATTTTTGTATCTTTATATTATGCTCTTTAAAACGAAAAAAAAGGAGCCTGGGGCAGAAAATGCAACTGTAAGTTATGAGCAAGTTTTTTTGTGAAATAAAGGAAACTTTGGGCTCCATAGAATGACACTAACGATCCAGAAAAGTCAGACCTATTTAAAAACTATTGTTAAAAAAAGTGCCTGTATAGTTTTTCAATTAATTCAATATACACGATTCTTTCACTATCTAGGTCTCGAACTGTTGTATGTTATGATATCGATCCTTAACACATCCTGTGAAGTGAATAGCGTTATACTTTGCTTGGTCTAGGTGACATCATGTACTTATTTTCAAATAAGTCTTGTCTTATTAGTATTTGCCAAGGAAAGATGATTTTGATAGAAAGCTTATGAGTGCTTGTGTTTAAACCGAAAGTACGTACATCACATCCTGTGGATTACTAGTCATTTCATTAAGAAAGTATGGAGTAAAATATAAATCAGTAAAATGTGTGGCGTGTATTAAAAATGACTACATGTATTTGAATTTAATCATGGAATGAATGATACTGACTCGGTGCTTACAATCGAATAAGTCCAACATAACAGAGCATTTCAGAACTTGTTTGTTGTACTGTTCCTTGTGAACATTCTTTCAAAAACGAAACATTCCAAGTATTCCCTCGTGGTATAAAATACCTGGGAGTTCAGCTATTTTACATAGAAAGGTCTAAAGTCTATGAATAATTCTGTTCGCTTAAAGGAGAAAACACTATTTTCAATGAAAGATCAGAAGATTTATAAAACAACAGCTTTCATTATCGCCATTAATCAAACAGATTGAATTGAATGACTGGTTTTCACGTGGTCCCATGCCATGATCGAGAAGTATAATTATATTAATTAATATAATACCCGGGATTTTATGTAAATATTTTCAAGTGGTCTTCCTGGTGTGTAATTATTGTACAAGTATTTGCACCGGTGGCAAATAAGAGAATTTCCACGTTTATGCAGCCAAAGGCCATTGTTAGATTACAGTGAAGCTTGATTGTCATGTGTGGTTCTCCGAGTTTATATTTGACAGACATCAGTTTCATGTGTCTCATGAAGTTTAGAACCTATAGCAATGTGTTCATTTGGATAAGTATCCCTTTTCAAATTCAAAGTTCAAATGGTGGGGAGACATTTGTTCTTGTAATCTTCGTTCTACTGTGTTCTGCCGTCCGAGCATTTAGATCACTAATGATTCCTGTCTTCCACACGTATTGTGTTCCATAGGACATGAACTGTATTAATAATGTTACCCCAACCGGCCAAGATATACCTCTAAGGATCCCAGGCTGTGTATCATGTTTAAAGACTCCTCATGTACATAAATTATCCATGTCTCCCACAATTATCACTTTTCACAATTTTGCCTTTAAATACAGAATAATGATAACCTTATTATCCGGGAAATGAGACTTAAGATACTCGAAAACGTGGAGAAATTAAAATGGGTGTCCGGTGTTTCCCCCGCCAACAATCTCCCCGCCGACATTCTCCCTGCCAAACGACCTCCCCGCCGACATTTTCCCCGCCATTAATTCCTGTTTAATTATCGTCCAAGACTTATGACATCATGTTAATACCTTGATATAAAGTACGGATCTTATTGAATGGTAGAATACATAATGTACAGTGATACACAATTTAAATTAATCCACAATCACTCACTAAATATATGGTTTCATCTCCGCTCAATATTATATGAGTAATTTAAGGGTTTTAAATGTATTTCTTAATTATTAATGATCAAATAGAAAACGAAATTGTGTATGTGTATAAAGAGAATTAGAAACTAAAAACAATTTACAATTCCACCCAATACTATTCTTTACTTCATTCACTTTGCTGCGTTTCACATCATGATTTTTATGGTCGATTCCCACTTAATTAACTGGTACAAATAAATTCAATGGTGAGGTTATCCGTGTATATATGAGAATTTCAGTAAATTTTTATCATTTTTTGGCATCTAGATAAATTCAAATTTTAATGATATATTGGCGGGGAAAATGTCGGCAGGGAGATTGTCGGCGGGAAGATTGTTGGCGGGGGAATGACCTAGATTAAAATGATGGTTTTAACACTTCAGTTTAATCTGCAATTTAAATGCAGAGAGTCCTTTACAATTTATCTGCTAAAAATATGTTACTTAGTTTTAATCTGTCGTTCCGAGACCCTAATAACTCAGAAAAACTTATTTTATACGGCTGTAATTCTCATGGAGCTATACTTTCAATGCAATCTCGGCAATATTTTGAATTATTACTGATTTCTTTTCTATCATTGTTACATATATGGACGTCCCCATGCAGTGCTCTGTTGTATGTTCTGGGTCAGAGACTCGTGAAGCAGAGATTTCATTTGATATCGTCATTACAATCAGAAATATAATATCAATCTTTACTGTGTGCCTTATAAACGGAATTACCCGGATAGGTAATTCTAGAATAACAATGGATTGGAAAGTTCAGCACCGTCCGTGATTACTATACGTGTTAAATATCCAAATTAGAACTTGTTACTGTCTATCCAGCAAAATATTATACATAGGCTGGTTACAGACGCAGACTATTTCGTTGTGCTTATAGTTTGGTTGTGAGAGTGGTTTATATATATATCAAATTGAACCTTCTTGGTTAAAGTTCATGGACGGTACAGTCGTGAAATGTTACTGACATTGCGATGACAAATATTCTATTTAATCTTTAGTACGTATTGTTATGCGAACATTGGGAGATTTCAACTCATAAGTTTCAAACATTTAATTGTGATCATCCTAAACTGTTATGGATGTACATGTATACATGTATGTAAGTACAAATGCGAGTAACCTGGAAAACAGAATAATGTCGCATTATCCTGTGTGGTAACTTAATTGGTGCGTATAATGATAAACGATGCGGACAACTGTTCAGTCCTTCGATTTATCCAAGTTTTCTTACATATCACACCCTGTTTCTTAGAAGGGTGGGTCTATATGAGTTAACATGCAAGACTCTACTGAAATATATATCGTGTGAAATCACACCAATCAACTTTAATGAAAAATACTTGATGTATGTTATATTATATGTAAGACTTCTTGAAAGATCTTTTGTTGTTACGCTTAACCTCATGTGCATGATATGTTGTCTCATGGAAAATACTGCGAATAGAATAGAAGAGTGTGTGCCTTTGGAGGAGTATTTGCTTCCACAGAATAAGAATCTCAATAAAAGAAACTTTGTAATATATATAACATACAATGTGTTGTTATGTTTTGAAATGCTTTTCTTTTCAACCTTTATCATTCGGTTCAGCAATTAAATCCAATTATTATTTTCATCCAAATTATATCAGTATGAATCTATAAGATTTTGTATGGTGAAAGATGAGGCGAAGTGTGATACTAACCCTTGTACGACCGCAAATGAGCCTTGATTTGCAAATACCTGCCGAAAGCATTTGAATCACTATACTATCTTTTTTAGATAATTTCGTTTTAACAGGGCTATTCATTTATGTATGGCTCTGGTTTTAGTAATTTGTGAATTTATATATGGTATTAAGTAGTGTTCCTGTTTGTGTAGCTTGTAAGTTCATAATTTTAAGTTTCAATTAGATCTAAGTACTGAACACCACTCCCTACAGAAATGTTGGCAATATTGAAGTGCGAACATTATTTCAATGTAAGAACCTTTTTACAATAGTAACTTATACCTTTTTGAACTTTATATTCTTACACATATATTTTTCTTTTATCGGCTTTCTTGGCGAATTGATATAATTGAATTGTGAACACAATATTCATAAGACATTTTAATGCTAGGCCACTTTCGACCACCTTGTGTGCATATAAACGTCAAGCTTATAAATTACTTTCAATACTCACAGGGAAATATAAATTCAACCATGACAATGCTGTTTAAATTTTTAAATTTTCAGTGACGACTACTCCTGGGCCAACACCATATCCAAGAGTGGACTATGAGATCGCCACGTGGGTTCTTGTTGGTGCTATGTTAATAACGATTCTTATTCTCGGCTCCCTTGGAATAACATTCTGGAGAAGGAATAGATTAGATTCACCTCCACCAGGACCGTTAGACCTGCGATAGCCGCCGATAACTTGTGAAATATTTCTATAAAAGAAAAAGGTGTGTGCATCTGGAATCCTAGCGAGGAATTTATTCTAATATGCCTAGTGTCACACTTAGTGACACTTACCACCATTTAATATATAATTATATTCTATCCAGTATATATACTTTGGGGTGTCTGTGCTTAGCTCATGTCTTAAAATTTAAATCCCTTGCCATTATTTTTGTCTCGTGCAAAAGTATCATAATTATACTGTCTAGTCACTACTAAAACAGAAATCACACAGCTTGAGAGATAAGGGAAGTTCATACACATTCATTGGTTAAGCGGGGCTTCTTGTGTGGCCTGACTATTAATTTACATTTGGAAAATACGGCAAGTTGGAATGTTCAAACGTGGTGAAGAAAAACTTGGAACCTGAAGTGCAGATTTCTTGTTTCTTCCTGGTGACATCGTACAGAACCTCAACTGGAAGCACTCCATGGGTTCGTCTATTTTCCACCAGATGGGGGGATTGAGTCATTGAATTAGATAAATAATAATATAAGCCTTATGATAAAAACAGGTCTACCTCGATCCAAGTGGGGTAAAGCCTTTATCGTGGACGAAAACCGAACGGCGCAGTTTCATTAGGCCAAAAAGAATTGATGTGTTTCTGTTGTGTACCTAGGAAAACCTTACCCAATCTATACAAAAAGTTACCTTGGCTTTTTTATAGAAAAAAAAAGATAATTAAAGCAGGAGCACCAGCTTTCCTTACCAGATAATCCTTTAAAATTGCACTTATCTACTTTAAAACAAAATTAATATTGTTTTGAAATGATGCAAAATAAACATTTTTCCAGTTTCTGAAGGGTGGTACCACACCCAACCTATAGTTTTCAGCATACATGTAAATACATCGCGTTTACATGTGCTTATAAAATTGTAAAGTAAAACTCTGTTCGTAGCTATAGGTAGTCCCTGTTCATTAAATAGGCCTACGCATTTTTAAACTTTTGACATTGTGAAGACTTAGATGTAAAATTATAAAACTTAATGTAAGTGTAAAAAATAGCTATTAAATCAATATTTATAATATCAATTCGTCATTGTCTGTTTTGTATAAGGTGCCAGTCATGATAAAGGTTCTATAATTCCTGTTTTTTTCTACAAATGTGTAAAAAGATTAAAGGCCCCCTGTCTAACCGGGAGGCTATGATCTCTTCATATAAAAAACTGTACCTTACATATGTGAGACTTTGTCAATAAAATGTATTAAAAAAATATCGTTTGTTTATTCCTACTTCCAGGGAAAAGGACAAAGAGGGAATGAGTTTCATTGGTCCCAAATGAGCATGGAACTATTATATTCTCTGTATACATGTATATAAAGTAACACAAATATATTGTTTGTTTGTTAAAATTGTTGGTGGTTTTGTCATTAATTCGTTAGGTCAACATACTACTGGAAACGAGTGTGCAGGTAGCCTACCTTCCATTTCCTAATGTTGGAGCCTTCATAGTTCTAAGTGATCCATGCATTAAATTACCTTTAAAAACGCTGTAATTAAAAAACAATGATACCAAGTATCTTGACCCACCCTGTTGTAGTAGTGTAGAAAAAACATTTAAATAATTATAAGCCATAAAACTACGCTTCTAGCCTTACAGAAGGCCTTTCTCACTAAAGGATGTATTTATAGAACCGGAGGTTAGAAACCGCGTTAGAAACATGAAAAAGCGCTTACAAAGACCTTAGCGAATTTTAAAAGGTTGAAACTCCTGTATTGTCAAGTCTCATCCCCACAGCGTTGACATCACAACTAGAGTATCTGTATGTAGATCTCACAATTCAAAAGTGTTTTTATTCGCTGTTGGGTGCCGACGTAAACCGCTGATAATATTATGAAAAAAGAATATATGGGTCAGATTTTCAGAAAATGTACAATTCACCTTTACCAATCCTCTCAAATAACCCCCATTTAAGACAAAAATGAGCTTCAAAACATAGTTTAACATAGCAAAACAGATACTTTAAATCAACACGATGACAAATATACCCAGATATACGCGGTACTCATTATTTTTCAGCCTAATTTTGCAATATTCCCTAAATGTGTAGAGCTGCCAATTGTACATTTTCTGAAAATCTGACCCATATATATGAAAGGCGTGTTCACCTATGTTTCAATGACGCTTTCATGGGTAGGCGGGGGGGGGGGGCGCAGTGACTGACTGCTCTAATCTTTAAATATATAATATTTGCTTTGGATCTTTAGGATTGTGGAGATCTTTAAAATGAATTAAAGAGGGCCATTTTACAGCGTTATCTTTCAGCGTTATAAACAGATCTAAATTTCATCGGACCACTAGCTGGATCCGACTATATACTCAGCTTCGGAATCTCCCCCACACTCCGAGAAATTTCTGGATCAACAACTATCTGTCTCCGCTTGTCAGACTTGAAAAAAGGGGAGGCCAGGGGATCAAGGGCCCATTAATTACTGCTCCTTAGATTTGTTTTATTATATTTCCCTTGGTGTCTGGATTCTTTGTACAAGAAATAAATTATTCCTCAGAAACTTGCCTCAATAAACGTTATTGTCCAAATGAGTACACCTGAAAGCTATAATCCTGGGGACTATGCATTTGGGTCATGCAGCTCAGATCTCAGAGGCTGGGACTGAGGATCGATCGGAATGCCCCGCCCACAGATCATGATTAGCTTACCGGTAGATCAGTACCATGTACTTACCATTTACCCACCTGGTTCACAAGGATCTGATAAACTACCTGGTCTTTTCCCATTGCTTCTTAGTAAGAGTTAAATCAAAGTAGCTTTAGCCAGTTCTTTATTAGTGTAGGCTAATTACCTAAACGTTTACATTTGTTTTGGCAACAACTACGGTATAGGCCTACATTAAAGGTCTACACGTAGGCTATGTCTCTATTTTAGAGTCTGACCGTGATGGTTATTCATGCATCCTATTTACATACATGTAATACATGTTTAGGTACATACACTGGAATAGCTATGAAGTCTCCAAGGAGATGGCGAAAAATGTTTCTCCTTTGTAACTTGGCAAGTAGATATAGGTGTCCCTAATAAAAAGGACCCCCACTCTCTACACCTGCAGCAAAATGAGTGTGCGTGACAATTACTCGGTCAATTATTATTATGGCTTTACGGCGAGTCTAACCATTTAATCGCAATGAAACTGGCACTAACTCTAATAAATCCTACATCCACTGGAAATGAGTGGTTTATGATATCATCCGGGAGAGACAGCTTTAAACACACCAAATTTGGTATCCCGGGGTTAAACACTGTACGGTGCCAGCGGCGTTGTAAATCAGAGACTTATAAGTCATATTTCATACAACCCGGTGTGAAAAAAAATCATGGAATGTCTACTATAGCATCATGTGAAGAAGGTATGATATCTAAATCAGAGAAGAGGGGTGGTATCCACATGAACACCTCTATACTGCCCCATTACAGCACGTGGCTCCCCATATTCTGCTGTCGTCTTCTTCCAAAGAAGGAATGCATTCAACCTGAAAAACAATTTGCTCTGTATACGTTTCCAAGGTAGCTGCGAGATCCTTGAACTAAGGACAACACACCCAGAGCTAGCTAGAGTTGCCGCCTTACCATGAGATGACTTGGAATTTAGGGATGACCAATTAGATCCGGAATGTCACTTGATCCCTGTGAATATAACACCATTTATATATACCAGTGGTTTTTAAAATGTGTTGCGCAAGATGACATGCAAGGAGTAGAATACTTATAATAGTCTATAGCCGAATACTTTTCCACTCTTAAAGATGGAATCTAGAACTTGAATGGAGGTCTTTGCCACTATACAAATACTGATCGGAATTAATTGCAGCTGAGTCAGCTGAGTGCAAAGGGAATTGGCAGAATGCATACTCTGGCAGCGGGCTCCGAAATTACAGTCATTTACAAATTATTATGATGAAGAGAATAAATGGCTTTGTCATTACCGATGGAATGCACCAAAGCGATACAGGAGGACTAGGGTGGTCAATAATGTGCAATATTGTGAGATACACAGTCTCGGCTTTGAGGGCTTGTAGAGCAGTTTGCAGACACATTCGGTAAGATATTTTGCCATACATTTCAATTCTATTGGTCTAATTCTAATGATATACATTACTGTTTTCATTATGTTCATTTGCCACGTTGATGATATACATACTAATTATCTATACGAACATAAAAACGGAATATAACATTTTGAGTCAGTCTATACCGATGTATACGAGGCTAAAAAGCCCATCAGACTGGACACACAGAACAATGCCCTCGCCATATAGGATTCGATTATATTGGACTTCTCCAATATACAAAAATGGAGGTGTATTCTGTTTAATTCCCAAAGTTCCACCGACCATAGTATCAAGTCAGTTGAGTGGAATCCTTGGGAATGGCATGCGAGATTCAAGTGTCCTAACCGGATTAAAAAGAGGTTTTGTCAATGTATTGAGAGAGAGAGAGGGCACCACTCTTTCAATGAAACTCAAGTTCAAGTTTCAAGGATTTATTCAAAATTGCTGTGTTTAAAAATATACACATTCTTTCTTGATAGGTGCTATGGTAGGTAACAATCAGAATGACAGGGACCGCCATGCAGACTTCATTACAAATACACCGCTATTTTGACAAAAGTTGCATCGTGAAATAGAGTATTTTTATGGGCGTTTTTTTAGAGTCTGATGTCAAATAGCAGCATGGTAGAACCACACCAAGGTGGTATGCATTCTAAAGACTTTTAATTCTAAAGTGTCAACAGAGGCGCTTTGACTTGAATGCGTGGGGAAACTGTCAAAGCTGCCTGCAGGTGAATTCATATAATTATAAGGTGCCCAAAACATAGAGGTAGGGTTGTTTAGTGTTTCTGTCTGACATGTTTAGGGGTCGTGTATGGTTAGAAAAACAAGGGTTTGACTGAATTTGTATCTATGATGTTTACGTTCAGTTCCTCAAACGAACATGCAAGCATGTATTTGCTTAGTCTTAGAGCGATAGTTTGTCTTACTCTATGGTCTAAGGTTTAATCAATCGAATAAATCATCATTTAGAATCATAAATCACACATGCAAATAAAAGTGTCTGATAAATACAATATCAAGGTACCGTGAAGGCAAATTTTCTAGATTTTGTCATGCATATTTGTTTTTACTATTGAGGAATGCGAAGGATACGTTGCCTTTGGTTTTAAAACCGAGTAACACTCTGGGACACATACCTAGAACAATTTCTTTTGAGAGGAGGTATACATATATAATTATACATAGTTAAAGGATTCCATCGAAATGATTAAAAGCCCATACACTCCCCTGCAGCAATTATGCCATTTGCTTGCCTTCGAAAATGGTAGAGGAAATAAAGTACTCTGTTGCCTCCTACTATTCTAAATTAGTACTTAATTACTGAATAGATATCACAACTTATGCCCCCGTCTTGAGTGCACTTTCGTTACTTCAACTTACACAAAATCGCGGCAAATTATTACTGTTATGTAATAGCCAGCCATCCGTGCGTCAGTTACATCTCAGCATATATCAATTAATTGCCTCGTGATCATATAGGCTGACCTGGTGTTACAAGGAAAAAATACTCGTTTGAAGGTGTTCGTGTACTCAATCGATATTTAAACAATCGGTTGGTACTGTACATAAGTACATCGGGGTGAAATAGAAGATTATGTATCATTAAGATAATTGATTGATAATTCTTTATTGTACCATTTAAGTTGACACGAAAGGTTATGTATACACTCCTGAAGTGTTCAACCCTTGATATAATTTCCAAGCAGGTTTGTAGGAAAATATATGTGCATTGGGTTTCATACGTTCATTCTTGTCAAATTTGATATCAATTAATTCCTGCGGTTGTTTAAAATTGAATTTAAATTTATTCATTCAACGTTTTTTTGAAAGTATGAAGGGACTAAAAGACGAGATGACCTGTCGCTGCCTCTCGGTTAACAACCTAAGGACAGCAAGCCTGCTGTTTGTAACGACAATAACTGTGTGTTTACTTGTATGGATGATAAACGAGCAGGTATGTTATACATTATTAATTTTTGTTCAATCACCATGAATCCAAGGTGGAAACCGGTTCCATTTCGGAGAGGGCTTTCACATAACGATAATCAGAACTGACCTATATTGTATCCAATAATTGAATTAAATTGAGATATAATTTAGAGTGAAATTGAGATTGCTATAGCAATCAAAATGGAAACATGACCACACACATGTATACTCTTTGTAATGTATAATAAATAGAAATGCAATTTCTTTTTAAGTTAAAGCAAAGCCTGGGAAGGTCATGAGCAAATAAAAAATCGTTTAGAAAAAAACATGGAGTGTAAACAGACACAGAAATGGAATTTTAATCAGCAGGAACAGGCGCATGTAGAATTGACATTCATGATTTTCGTTTCCCCTTACATTTTGACATGAAAGCATTTTTATGCCGAGCAGTTTTTTCCCCTATACGCATCCAAATCTAAGTAAGGAGGAACTTAAAATGTTTTGCCTCAATTCATCTCCACCCTAGTGTGACTAATCATTAGCAGTACAGTAACGTATGTGAATAGAAGATCATTGAAGCAAGATTACATGACAGACAGCACAAGGTTAAATTTCTATCAAAGAACCTGATTCTGCAACCGTGCCCCCTCACAATTAGTGTCTTAATTGGCCCTGAAATTGACAAGAATCTACAATTATTCTATGTGAGTTGCCATAATGGGGAACGTCTGTATCACGAACCATGCCGCCTTCAAGGCGGAGCTAATTCTGAACGTAACAATTAACCCTTCAAATATCTTTACATGACGGGAGGTGTCGAAAGTCATTGCATCATATATATTTATTACTGCACGCATTGGAAAGTGGGTTTATAAACCTGTTTCCACTTTTCGCATGGAACACCATATATATAAGTGTATGTGTGGTTTTTGTACATTGACACCATATATAATGAACAAGCAGAACATGAGGACTGTTGTATAGATTTTTGGCAAAAGTCATTATGCCGAAAACGCTAATTATAACTTAGCAAACTTTTATTTTAAACGTTATTCTGATTTTAGCATATCACTGCATGAAATATGGAGATAAACCCCTTGGATATTGGGGATAATCCACTCTTTGGGTATTTAGGGATCCTGAGCTAAAACAGGAGCTTTCTTGTGCAGGGTTAGAGGGTTCGGTTACTGTATTTCAAATGGATGTATACATGAATGTACATAATTGTTTTATAGAGACCGATGTTTCATCCTTTTATGTTAATAAAATGAAGGTTAATTGATTAATTTGAACTAATCACAAAAATTGGTAATCCTTGGGAACTGATAACGTGACTAAAGGTGTAACTTTATCAAGAGATTTTTCATTACGGCCTATCCGGTTTTCACCTTACGGCTAATGGTAAACCAATGGTGCCGGATTAGAGAACCTTATCTGGCGCAAGGACGACAGCAAAAGCGTCCGCCGTGACCCTATCCTACAACTGTTGGGGCAGTCCTAAAACATTATCTAAACCCTGCTATTGGTCACAATCGCCCCCCCCCCCCAACTGCTGACCTAACATGGGAAGTTTCCCCTCTAAGAGATTTTAAAATTTTAAAGATTTTAAAAGGGAAACCAAAAATTCCTAAATGCTGAAATACTATTGGGAACTACAGGTGAGGATATTGAGGCGAACATAGAATAATAATGACCCACAAAGGCTAATGGCACGTATATCTTACTGGAACTGAATTCCCAGCACTATTTGCTGGACCGCACCTGAGGATATAAAAAAAATAGAAAGTAGGCCGGCTCAAACCCCACATATCCATATTAATTTAACTGCTTGTTGGAAATTGTATAAATAAACTGGCCAGGTTATGTTGTTTCACCAAAACGAAAACCCCCAAAATGCACCTCTTTGATATTACATTTCATTCGGATCTGACTATAACCTATTCTGTGCTCATATCAATTTTGTGAATTAAAGGCAAACGCTACTATTCACTACCACAGTAACCTGCTAGCTCTGGGCATTCTATGTACTACCCATTTAGTATGGGAGTCTATGGGGAAATGGTGCATTTTTTTCACGTTTTAGAGAATAAAACAATAATGGCAACTCCTTATGTCCCAGAATCTGCTACACATATAGTGGAGGGTATATGCTATACGTATAAAGGAAAAGAATCACGTTAAAAACATTTTAGCTGTCTGAAATAGACATGTTCGGGAAACATATAGAACACTTGGAAAGCGGTAGATTCTGGGGTTCTTGGCCATTTTTTGTGGCATACTGGTAATGTTGCTATGGATATCAAATTCAAATGTTGCTAAAGTATATTGAAAAATATTGTTTATTTGATATATGAATAAAAAATGGTAAGACAAATTAATGGAAACCTGTGTGGTATCCAAATATGAGGTCACACTGTTTTCACAGCTTTGTAGTAAATTGAGATTTCTAACCCAAATAATTTAGAAACAAACACCATGACCCACTGATTCTTTTTCATTTCTATGACCACAAACACTCCAAGAATAATATACTAACAAATCAGAAAAATTACATTTATTGTCAGCTACATTATCAAAAAATATAATTGTTTTTACAAAAATAGTGAAAAATAGTTCGAGTTCAACTAATTTGCATCACAGATTTGTTGTTTTCAGAATAAAAATAACCATGCATTCTATAAAAAAAGAGGCATATAATTATTGGCCAAATAATACTCTCTCCAAAACTGTCAACTTTACTTAAATTGAGTGAATATAAATAGCAAATATGAACTATGAAATCGAGGTACTGCAAAATGCAAAATGCAAATTTTGATGCTTATTGGTTATTTTGAGATAGCAAACTTTGAAGTGCTGTAATACAAAAATGAGTACCGTCACCCAATGATTTTTTTCAATTATTATGACCAGAAACACTTCAGGAGTCAAATACCAAAGTTTCAGAAAAATGACATTTAGATTAATTTTCCACTAGATAGTAGCGTTTGCTTTTAAGCTATATCAAATCGAAATGGATAGAAGTGAAAATGTGTTTGTGTTGTCTCAATGATTCTAATAGTGTCCTTTGATCTTTTTTTAATCGGCTTCAGGATAAAGTGAAAACATGCACTGATATTGCAAACGCCAAATTAGGAAGACAATTTCTTGGAGTAGACCTTGCCTTGCAATCTGAAGTCCAATCCCAAAGAAATAAAACGAAGGAGAAAAGGGGATGGGATTATAATTGGGACAGGTAGGTAGACATCACCCCCTAATACTTAGCATACCTTATATATAATGGGGAAAAAACCATCTCGGACAGTGCAATAGTGTCCCTCGTACCACATTCTCATTTGGTTCTATCTATGTATCATTCCTACAAATGAGATATTAAATTGTTTGTTCTGTGATCCGACCAGAGTTCCCTTTATCAAGATGCATATTTAAAAATATACGCATGAATTATTTCAGGATGCATTTTCAAACAAAGAGGCAGGGCGAAGATGTTGGTGTGAGGACCATAGTACTAGTTCGACATGGACAGTATAATCTTGGAACTGGAGAGCTCACAGAGCTTGGTAAGAAACCCAGGCTATGCCATTTCCACTTGTCCTACATTATCAAAAGAAATGAAATAATCATGGAGCCACGTACATACATAGTATTTCTAGGGACGTACGTAATAGATATTTTTGTAACTGTAAAGTATACCATTCCAAAATTATCTTTGATTAAGATTATTATTATAGATAAAGACCAATGAATAGTGACCAATATTATGAGTCAATTTTGACACCCTATCCAGTAATGTCCCCATCACATGATCTTTATTAATTTATGTATCACCGCGACTATAAATATACCAATAATGATCGTTAAAATTGTATACAATATATAATTAAAAGCTTCCTTGTCTGTTCTATAACATTCTCTATTTACAAAGGTCGTCTCCAGGCCAATGTTACGGGCAGACGTCTATGGGAGCTAAATATGAATTATAAAGTCATCATCCACTCAACAATGCCTAGAGCTCGCCAGACAGCTGAAATAATAAATTCTCATCTCCTCAATATCCCATTGATCCCAGATGATCTTATCCAAGAAGGCGGTCCACTCCCACCTGTACCCACGATAAGCTATTGGGCCCTTCCAGAACGGGTGAATATTTACATCACTTTAAATTCTATTTGCTGCATATTAACAGGGAGGTTTCAAACATAATGTTCTTGTTCAGTTGATTACAGATTGTAGCCGTAGCAAATGCCTCGTAAAGTCGCTCCGCTTACATTACAAGAACTTTAATGTACATCTTGTTTTTCTAGACATATTTCGTTGATGGACCAAGATTAGAATCAGCATTCAGGAAACATTTCCACAGAGCGCCAACAGACCAGAGTGGTCACACCTATACCATCCTAGTCGGCCATGCGAACATATTCAAATATTTTACTTTACGGTGAGTATTCGAAATAGCTGGGACTGAAATTAATGCACTATATATAATATATATTTAAGAAGTGATCACCCCAAAATAACATTTTGATGATAAAATAGTTTGACAAACCCAATTCCAAAATCCGGTGATTCGAATTCGTATCAAGTGAATTTTCATGAGCGGCATTAGAACTTTTAACTTTTATATATACATGCACAGGGATACAATGACGTGATGTTCGCTAATTGTACCATAGTTATTATATTAATTGAAAAAGGGCTAATGTGAACGGAACGTCGGACCCCTCAATAAACAAACCTACAACTTATTTCTCCGTCCCTGTCCTTATTCTGTACTGGGCTAAATCCATACCTTGAGATTTATTATATTAATTACCTTAGTGGATCACAGTACGGAATGATATTATGCACAAATGCTTTACGGCATCCATGAAACACCTATAGTAAAAAGCACACCAAATGTCTACATCTATCAAGTTTAAAGAAGTAAGAAATACCATTTTGTACATTCATCCATCCATACATTAATTTGCAGTGCTCTCCAATTGCCTCCTGAAGCCTGGATGAGGGTGTTTATTGCACATGCTTCCATTACGACGATCCATATGTATGCAGATGGTACAGTCAGCATGTCACGTTTTGGTGACTCTGGACATTTCATTCCCACTATGGTCACCTACTGACTTATGGAATTATTATACAACAAATATTCAGGTATATCGAATTGGACAGATTGAAGAAACGTATGGAAATCTTTATGTTTGATCATGTATTTTTGCGGCATGAATGATATAATAATGTCCTATTCTCTGAATGGTTGGTATGGGTTTGTTCTAGTGTTCAAAACACAACTTTGCTCCGTTTAATTATGTCTCATTATAATGTATTTATATGTACGTGTCGTAATATTGTCTTCTGAACTAACCAAATGTGATTGCATTTATACAAGATGCATCCATTACAGCGATCTCTTTGGGAATAATTTTCTGTTGGAGGACCTAATTTAATATGTAGCCGTGGGTTATGCTTGGAAAGCCCATAGTAGGACAAACCATCACTATATATATAATATTATATTGGTTTAATCTGCTTACATGTGTGATCTAAGATATTTAAATAAAATATTTAGGAGATTCAAACCCTGAGAAAAGATAATCTTATGCTTTTATTATCATAATCAACAATATGATGGTCGAGAGTAGTATAAACAAGAAAATTATAGAGGCTTCCATTAATCGATCCTGGTACCGTATAGTGAGAATAATTACGACCTGCCACCCATTAATCCCCCGGGAAGCACGAACAGTATGTGAGATATTGATAAAAACTACTTTCGATGAATTGAATGTTTGTGTTTTAAGCACTTTAGGACTGTGTGTGAAAGTATGTAAGTACCATGATCCCGCGATGTTCATTGAATGTATCCGAACTATAGAGCCAACAATGAGTCGATATGAACCAGTTTAATATCCATGCCAACCTTCCTTTGACAGTAAACAAAGCTAGGTAATGGCGTGAAACAAACTACTGCTGTGAGGTGCTTTTCATTCAAAAAGACGTAATTGGATGGAATGAAAACATAATTTTGCGTGAAGCCTCGAAAAAGATGTCTCTACGTTGATAGACATTCTGGAAACTGTCATTAACACCGATGAATGGAAATATCTTTCATTTAAAATGGTTGTTGTAGTTGTTGATGTATCAACAACTCTTTTTGCAGTGATAGAGTATTCGAATGATTGCAAATAAAATAAGTCCACACTCGTTATTTCTTCCCAGAAAATGTTATGAATCGAATTTAACGAATTGTAAATAATACTAACACAACATTTTCATGAATATGGACTGTCGAGCATTAAATTCCATGATAAAATATCATATTTCGATATTTCCAGTCAATAATATAGAGTTTGAAAACGCAAATGCTATTACCATAACTCTACGGTAGATACCAGATTCGTAAAATATGTACATAATGCCTTATATCATATAGGCCTATGCAAGTCAAACAATGTCATGTAACCCAACCATTTATCTTGATTTAATGCAGCTTAGGTAGGGAATTTAGAATGTGTCGATCCAATGTTCTCTATTGCTTGCCGTTTGACAATATGCCTCCGGAAAAGGCATGTTGGACACAGTTCCATGTGTCCTACTTCCATCATTAGTATTCCAGCAAATGTGGGTCTGAAAAGAAGTGACAAAAGTTATTACAATCTGCCCTCCAGGTGTTGACCGGAAACCGTGCGCATTGGATATTGTGAACCTGTTATATATCATATACATTTATGTTTATTCTTAACGTATGAACAGCAAAAGGAATTATAGTTGGGTTTGGAATACAAAAATTCTACCATTGACATAGACTGATTACATCAGAGTTTGATTGATTGCTGCTACCTTTACGTGGTGTCCGGGACAGAAGCTGAACTTAAACCAGAATTAATGGATATCAGGGGGCGGAGATTATTGATTTATGGACATTGCAGTCCGCGTATTTGATTGCCCGTGCGACTGCACACAGATAGAAGACTGAAACTTTCCATAGAGGAAATCTAGAGGAACTTTCAGTCGGTCCTCGCCGATTGTTTGACTTAAATAAAGAGTTCTGGGTCTTGCTAAACTGAAAATATTTAAAGTGTTAACGTGGAGAGAGATGAGGAACATAATGTGCAGTGGATTGTTCGGTAATCTTGTACGTCCATAACAGTTTTGCCTCACAAACGATATCACAATTGGCATACAATGATAAATAAAGTACCTATAGTATGGGGATCGGTTTAATATAAATGAGAAGTATCATTAGATTGGGCATATCGGTAGGAAGAAAGATAGGAAGTCGTTTGTCCAAATTCAACTCAAGATAGATTTGAGGCGAAGTTTGGGCGAGCATTAGCAAAATTGATTGGGAAAGCCTCAGAAATAAAGTATGCAATTGCTAATAATGGCCAAGGAAATACATGTGTACATTGGATGTTGCTTATGATCTCTACATTGTACAATTCATCTGGAAAAGTCCAATATATAATGTAAATCAAAATGTAGCATCCAATTCAAAATCTATCTGTTTGCTTTGAAAGTAACATTTTTAGTCATCCCTTATTTCTGAGGTCTTTTCTTGTCGGAGAAGAGTGAGAGGGAAACAAAGCGGAGAATACAGAGATTAGCTACATTGATTGTTTCCAACAACCTGAATCCATACCATGAAAGGCCAGAAAGATGACGTCTCTCTGAAATTTGATTATGTGCAATTTTTAAAATGAGGGCGTGTTTCTTAGTAAACTTTAGAAGTCGGGGGTATCTTCATGTTTAACCAGAATTATTTAAATTTCCTGGAACTGGTAAACATGACGATATAATATTATATATTGTTTCTCACCTCATGTCAAAATTAATCTGGAATCAATGGTTAGACCCTGATTATATCGATCTGACATTAACATTTTGTTATTACCATACATTGAAAACTGATTTTTTAAATGGAAGGTTCAATGTACAGTTTCAATTACAGACAATTGGAGCTATACTTATAGCTATATGGACGATGCTTAAAACTGAGTTCTACCGCCATAACTTTTAAATAGAAATAACATCAAGTTAACACCCCTTAAATGTATTGATATTAATCACCGGTAAAAAGTACAGAATAGTATCCAATGAATGCAAATAAATAGGAGGGGTGTATTTCATTACCTCCAGAAGTAGATGGTTCGAAACCCTCTTCTTGCATGACCTTTCTGGTCTTATGACCACGGAATGTTGCCTGTATTTTGGTGGCGGCATGCTGTACTGCTGGGTCGTCAAGGTCTATGTCTATTTCCTCCTCGACCGGTTTCTTGGCTAAACAAATAATGTTGTATTGAAATAACTGATTAGCGTTTAGAAATTATCTCGAAATAGTGTTAGAGAATAATGTGCTATGGCTATTATTTTCTAAAACCAGAGCTTAACGGCACCCCACAACGAATTAAAGACTTTCACACGTTATCAGTTTAATCAATTACCGATTTTGATTGATTTGGAAATCAATCACGAAATCCTATGATTGTTGTCTTGACTTTTGGATAGAAATCTGGAACTTTATGTATTGGTCCCATGTTTACTTAAATTATGTACTTGGTGACTTCGTACGTCTGCCAGTTTACTTGCAAAACATGAGAGCCACCCTATAATTGCTAGACCACCCCAGCTTCTAACACCATCAACACTTTGGACCAGCTGAATTCAGACTCCCCGTTCCAGTACCTCGATCACCTTTCCCTCTCGCATACATTGTAAAGGCGAATACATGTATACTCAAACAGAATGCAGATTTGTTTAGCTTGCCGATTTCGATTTCTATGATATAAAGTCAGCTTTCATAAAAAAAAAAGATTGAATAATCCAACAAATGTATCTGTAAAGCGTTTTTTTTTTATTGTAAAGGTTCACTTCACGTGGCACATTTCCAAGTCTATTGATAGCATCTTCTTTCTCATGACATACCGATCAGCTGCCATTTTTAGATGAGCTCAGATAGGATTGTAACCATGGGAACACTCAACCGCGTGTTTGTTTATTTCAATCTGTTTTTGTCTCCGTACTAAATATATTTCTATTATGTGCGACCCATTGTGCTAGGAACCGCCTGTGTCGGATATCAAATCTCACTGAGCTCAGTTGGGCCGGCTGAATGTGGCAATTACTCACACGCCGGAGCCAATGTCGATGAATAAATGGCAGAAAAATTGAGAAACATAGCAATTTGTGGTTACCGGGACAAGTCATGCGTGGTTCATAGTGAAGGGCAAAGATCCAATCCACTGGATCAAGTTTTATTTGGTGCCGATGTGCACGAGAAAGGTGAGCAAATATATTTATTGAAGAGTATCGTACCGCTGACCGTGCAGGGAGCGGAATGAAACGGAATGGAAAGCCTTTCCAATTTATATTTGGTATATATGTTTAGATATAAAGGATGTTTGACATGTTTGAAATTCTCTACTAACTCTCGAACATTTCTCAGGTCAGGCACACTATACGTTGTGGGAATTAGTTTATGGTAAGACATTATTCAGCCAATTAGATTTTTATCATGGGATTGGAATTCTTGATGGGAATTTGATATATATTACATAATGTCATTGATTGTTGCATGCAGAAAGTACGCCCCGGGGACAAAATAGCAGACATACAAAGGTCGCATGCATGAGCATTGTAGTGATTCCATCAACGTAGTCAAAGCAACTGTAATCAATTTCTGTAATTAACGAATGATTCCTGATATTCAATTCCACCTAATTATACCTCTAGGGTTTATAAGGAATCTGACCCTCCCCCGAATTACGAATAGACCCATTCTGGTGATTAAGGTATGAGAATAATGGCTTTTACTGGAAGACACACACTCTAACATAAAATAACATCAGACAATAAAGACAATTTGATTTGATTTACAATATATGGATATACGTGTTAATGGAGGGTCAGTTATCCTCGAAAACCATATCCTATTGACAGTATTGCTAACGTTTCATCCCAGAGGCTCTCATGGCACATACGCCTACGAATAATATGTACTTCCATTACCATGAAAATATGTTTTACAACGGTCAAAGTAATTGGGGGTAAATGACCAGCAAATGATACTTCAACTTCGTTGTGGCGTTTTCTTGATTTAACGTCTTCTTAAAGGAATCGAAGGATAATATCTGAAAGCATTATTCAGAAAGCCTTTCGCCATAAAGTAGTTATGGCCTCAGACTTACCTTCGGCTGGTGATTTACCTGTCGTGCTACTACCGCATCCCATGTCCGCAGTAGTGGGTAGTAGTTTTGTATCGATTTAATCAATCACAAATTAGTCGTTTATTTCTCAGTAAATCGTGGATATGCCATCCCAAAGAAAGCGGACAAAAATCAAAATATTGAATATTGAATATCAAAGACGACTTCATTTAAATCCTTCCTGGGAAAACTTATTGTAGACAGCACTTGCACAATTCCTCGGCTCTTCTTCAAGGATTACAGGAACATCCTGAAGTGTTTCACATGGAATGCGCAAAGAGTAGCCTATATTCTATTGTCCCTCCCTTTCGTGGAGATTCTCATCTTTAAACGGGTGTACCAAGCGTTGCTCTCCCCAGAAGACTTATCCGAATCATATCCTGGCGAATTTAAAATCCTGGCTAAAATTGATTCCTCTCTGAACAACGTTTAACTCCAGAGTGAAGGCATTCAGATAATCACGAATCATGGGACCGGTGTAATGGATACGCTTTGAATGCAGACAATTGCATTACTAAGCCACGCATTGGAACAAGGATTTTCTCTCCCCATCAACAATATGCCCGATTTCCTCGTGTTTGCCCTGTTGATAGCCACCCACCCCCACTAAATATCCAGGCTGGGGCACCTTCCCGTCCCTGGCGGTTACCTTGGCAGCACTTCCGGCGAGAGGCTCTGAGTTTCAGCAGAGCTGTATGTGTCGGCGCGCTCAGTGATTTGGAACGGTCAAGGGCAAACTGGCAATATCGAAAAAGACATGGTATGCTCGTTGACAATTATCAAAAAAAGAAAGCGCTAGAATCTCTGAACATGAAACGCATTCTGTCGGTTGGTTGGCATGGCGAATCGTGCATCTATATTTCACCCACTTAAATAATTAAATGGGTCTATGAAGCTACATGTTAAATTAAAAGTGAAGGAAATGATAAAGAACTACGGACATGAAGTGGTTTATTTTAGTGTAAGTTTCTGTACTTTTCTATAATCACTTTGCTAAAAAGGTGCCTATTGGGCGATTGTGAATCTAACTATAAGGGAGAATTTACCTTTACTCTGAGGAGTGAATTCATAAAGTCAGTCGACTATGATATAGACTTTCATACCCAGTATATATAATAGGGGTAGGACCTAACAACACCCCCCCCCCCATTCATTAGGATAACATTTAAGGAGGTGGGACACCTGAGAGAGTGTAAATCCCTCCTGAAAAGGAAATTGGTAGTGGGAGATGGACAGATTTCCAAATTCCACACCATGAATTATGCCCCCCTTAGCCGCAGGCCATTTTTTTCGATCCGCCCAGTGAGACTGAGAAGCCTCTATTCTATTGTGTTGATCATTGATAATGTCAACACGTTTTTATGACAATGCATGGCCGGCTATAACTAGCTCCGCACACTCTCTTTGGATGGAGACATATATGCAGACACTGCGAGCTTTTAGAGCTGAAACGGCGTTTGCCGCTGTTTTTGCTCTAGATTAAAATAGATGTGTGTGATGGTGGTGGGGTACTAGAATTGTTACAGATCTTAAAATGCATTGACTGGGTAGCCTTACATTTCTTGTACACTTGACACATGTTAACCCTTTCTTCCATATCTCATCTTCATTTTCTTAGCTTTTCTTCTATACCCTAAATCCTATTCCACTTTTTGAAATGTTCATACCCCAGAGCTCTCTCCTTAGCGTTATACAGCTAGGGATTTTGTATTAGCTCTGATTAAATTTATTCTGTCACTTTTAAATCCACACATTAGTCATTATATGTTTCATTTCTTATCTGAACCCTAGAACCCACATCCTTGGTTTCTCGCTTTGTCCCATAAGGGTCCATAAGGGTCCTGTTCTTTTATACAGGCCAGAAAAAATGGTTATTTTATTTTCGTCTCGATTCCATTCTAGACAAAATCCAGCAACTTTCTGATCGAATTTCAAAAATAATAATTTAACAGGACTCTCACCTTTTGTTCTCTCTACCACTTGTCTAGATCTAAAGTTAGAACCAAACTTCCATAGATATGAATGAAATGATTATATCTACATATCGCAGGAATATGGGGGGGGGGGGGGATAATGAATGTTTTCGAGTTTGCAATTTTAGTATATATGTGTAATGAACCGCAGATTCATGGGCACGAGTCGCGAATATCGTGAAAGGAAGCAACAAACGAGGATAAATTCATTTGACCAGGTTTGTTGACCCAAAACACAGTTACAAGCGTAAAGTGCAAGAGCTTAATTTGAACAACAGAAGTATCTCGTTCCTCAGCGCAGCCCGATATCGTTGTGTTAAGCGACTGCGACTTTCACTATTGTTTAAAATTTAATATCACATATAAATCTAGTTAGAACTTGAGAATTGGGTTCAAAAGATCTTTCAAATCAGTTCGCACCAATGTTAAATTTAGTGATATTTTCATTGTGGTCAAAATTTTAGTTGAAATTCCTGCATGATT